>OY294042.1:23914510-25222052 GCA_958510855.1 Rhagonycha lutea
TTTTATTTATTAAAAATTCTGAACTCAATTTAAAAACAGTGTTTACACTTAATATTCTTAATTAAGTCTCGTGGTTCGTTAAAGTTATTTTTGTAAGCTATTTAAATAAGGATTTTAATCACTTTCGATTAAATGTACCATGTAGATTGCATGTCAAGATATGCTTATTACCATAATATTGCCTGACGTACCCTACCTTGAACATACTAAAAATTCATAGCTAATTTGTATTTGAATTGAAAGTATTTTGTTTTATTTTTAAGTAGAATAATTTGGATAATACCTCAAAATTTGGAGAATTAAATGAGTATAGCTGTTTTCACCTGTCTTATTTGCAATTTTTAAGTACCTACTTTAATTAAAATATTATATTTATACTAGTTAAAATCTAACACTCAGTATTTATGCTATTGCCAAAGTTGAAATTGGTAGTTTCTAATTTTTGCAAATTTTATTAAAATACTTTCGAATATTCATATTAAGAAATTAAAAATGCATTTGCATTTCTTTGATACTTCCCCATTTTATTAAATTAAAAAAAAATTCTCAGTTTTGCTCATGCTTTTATTATGATTCCTTTTGTTTGTACTTTTCATAAAAATTGAAGCTGAAGTGCGCTCTATACTTTTGTGTTGATCTTAAAAATGCTTTTGATCAAGTGCGAAGAAAAGACGTGGAATTATTTAATAAGAAGATAGGTGACAAGTACATTAGCTGTACAATGGAAGCACTTTTCCGATCAGGAATCATTTCGATAGTTTAATTGCATGTTGATGATCAACCTAGTTTATAAACTCTATCAGGGTTGGGCTCACACAAATTTACAAAATTTTAATAAAAAGAACTAATAACATTAAAAGCAAAGTAGTAAAATTAGTAGTGCTGGAAATCTTTAGGAAAAAGAAACACAACAATACGTTATTATTAAAACAATTATGTACAATATTTAAATTGGCAATAATAATAACGTTGAAACAATTAATTAACTTCAATAGCGTTCAGTAATTTTTTCACACTATTCATCATAATCGGGTCTTGGGGAATATATTATGCTTCTTTGTCTGGTGCAAGTTATCGAGGAAAGTTTAATATTCGATTTTCTTTTTTGACACAGTACATTCGATACGTTGAGGGAAAAAACTTCTGATGATTCAAAACCATGTAGTACATAATAGTTTAGGAACAAAATATTTCTCCAGTTCAGATTTTAGTATCGGGCAACTTGAGAATCTCTGGGCAAAAATTGAATGAAACTCATCACAAAATTACATCAAAATAGAAATAGATAAAACTATAGCTAGTAACTACAGTTGATTTCATAATATTTATTTAACCTGTTGTGTACTGATGGTACTTAGAAGTCCCATTGACTTTAATTATCATTATTTCTATTTATTATTAATTGTTCTGTCACTGAATTTGTAATTAATGTTAATTTCTATATGGTGCTAATTTGATTAATATTAACTATAAAAGCAGTGTTTATCCAAATAGTGAACTTCAGAAAATAACCGGCTGTTTAACGTTACAATGTTGGTCAATTTTGAAAATATACAGTATACCCAAATATATAACACAAAGTGGCAAATGTAACAATTTTTTTCAAAACAAATTATACCTCCCATGCGTCCTCCCTTTGGGGCGCCCCTATTCAAGAAAGATTTTTATTTGGAAAAGTCAATCATTGTAGTTATCACGAAAAAGTTCACTTTTTCTCCCTTGAAAATGGTGATAGGAAACTTTTTGTTTTTAAATCATACAAATTACATCTGCAGTAAACGAATAGGTACATTTTATCACTCTAATTTTATTTCGGGAAGTTTTTATTGAGTACTACTTGTAATTTGATTAATTTAATTAAAATTGAGTATCCTTAAGATATGATTTAGATATATACTGAACATTAACTCCCGCAGTGCGGAGGGGTACCGACGTAGGGGGGCCCCAAAGGGAGGACTGCATGGAAGGTATAATTTGTTTTGAAAAAAGTTGTTACATTTGCCACTTAGTGTTATATATTTGGTTACGGAGAATTTGATTATTAGAATATTAATATTATATTAATTGTTGTATTTTAATAATTTTACGAATTAAAGGAATTAAATATCATGAACCGTCAAACGGATATAGAGGGCTTGGGTAGCATATACAGCCAATTACCTATCTCATTCTATTTACGTGTTGGAGTTAGGTTTTCCTTTTTTGCCGGAACATAACTCAGATTTTTCCTAACTCACGGTTATTGGATTGGATCCAGTTACCGTTCAAATGACATGGTATACGTTTCCATGTTTACTCATTATTATGTATTATTCTGATGAAGGGTGCAACAGCACTTGAAAGCTCGTAAATATAATATTAATTTAATTCGTAAAATTATTAAAATACAACCATTAATTTATTATTACTAATTAACAACTAACCAATTTAAATATTAATATTATAGAATATCCAAATAGTTAGACCGATATGATTAATTTGTGTGAATTTATCAAATTCTCCGGTTATTATGCATATTCCGAACACCCTACTTGAAAAATCTTGGCTTTTGATAGAAAATTTCCAGTTGAAAGCGGATAAAATAACGAAAAGTTTTACATGGAAAATTATGAGTCAGTTAGGTACTATGCCAGAAATCAATTACCTGGCATGTAATGAAGTACTCATAAAATTATCAATTGAAGTGTGCATTCGTTAACCGCCGGTTAATTTTATAAATTACGAACTGTTAGAATTTGGTCCTGTAATTTTCTTCTCTCCTATCTGATATACACATGCGAAGTGATATGTTAGTTTGTTTAGCTGCTTCTTTCGCAATTGATGAAATTTTCTTTAAAATAAATATAAAGAAAAATCCTTCTTGATTAGCTCATCAAAATTTATCATAACGAGGCCGAAGTTCAAATCAAAGACTTTCGTATCATTCCTTAGAGGACAATGCTGCCCTCATCTTTCTTCATTTACCATCAGAGATTGTTGAAACAACGATGCCCAATTCTCATTCCGTCTTGATTCTGAAGTGTATCTCCACTGCATGCTAACCACAGCAGTGGCTTGGTGTGGTCGCTGGTTAAGTTGTAGATTATTCGAACAGACTTGGAAAGCTAAAAGAAAAACGAATTAGTGTGAGACTTATACTAGTATATATTTTTACGTAGTATATCTTTTGCTATACTACGGAAATCAATCAAAATTTTAATAAGTAAAATAGAAAGGAAAAAGTCTGTAGTCGTAACTCCGTGACTCTCGCGGTGGTCCAATTATTGCTTTTGCTTCAACTATAGTTTCTTAGGTTTCTTTGTTTTATAATTTTTCTAAATTATTCTTATGTTATCTCTTCCGAAGTTATTAATAGTTTTCCATTTATTTGTCCCAATACAACAAAGTTGTCCTTCAAACTAAAATAGAACTTGGAGTTTTGGTTGATTTTGACGTATTAATGAAAATTTCCTAAACACGTAATATCAGGTAATATCTTAAGTTCCGTACTGGAAAAATTCTGGATTTATCCGGCGAATTTCATGCCGAAAAGTGGATTACAATATTTACTTACTTAATTTAAAAAAAAATATTACCTTAAACTATTTATAAAATCACATTCACAAGATTTCACAATTATTTATTTAGTATAAATTTTATCAAGGAATTACGTCAGTGTCTGTCTGTATTATTACTATTTTGATTTAATTTAAAAATTGTTTAAAAATTCTACTATCAATTTATAAAACATTACAGTTTTTAAAGGTATGCATGTTAATAAATTGTTATATTAATAGTATATAATTTATATTTAGTATTTGTATTCATTCTCTTCTTATTATATTTTGTGATACCGGTTAATCACATTTAAAATTATACTATCTACTGTATTTTTTATTTCGAGTTAGCATGGTACTATCTAATAATATAAAAATGTGACTTTATTTTATCATAAAATGTTATATTACATCATTCATTAATTATTATGTTATCAATTCTAATATTTAATATCGAAGTACTATTATTAAGTTTTCTGATGAGATTTATGTTACTATAGCATAGTCGGAGTTACACAAGTACATGGTTCTTGCCGCGTATATAATTGTCAGAAATTAAAAGTTTAATTTATAAATTATTTTGAAAGGAATAAATTTCAAGTTATACTCTAATAAGAAAAAATTCAGTCATTTGTGTTCTTAATTAGAATGGGAGGAGCAAAAAACAATGGCTCTTGGTAACTTAACAGTAGGGTAGCCCAGCACCACACCTTTGGTCTCCCGCGTTGTTCGGTTTCCGCCATCTTGTTGTCCTGCAGCGTTCGCGCTCCTTTTACATTCTTTTTATAATATTTTGTATAACCTTAATTTTATGCCAACAATATTAGACAGGTGTGTATTGTTTTCTGGTATTGAAAAAGCGATAGGTTTAATTAATTTTTTTTTTAAGTTTCTATAGTACCTAATTCATATTTTTCTGTCTCCGCATTATAAATATAACATGTAATTATCTTCGTAAATATTACCAATTACTTCTTAAATTTATTTTTTCTTTTAGTAATAAGCAAAGGTTATACAATACTTAACTATTTACTTTCTAATATAATAAAATAGTATAACGACTTCAATACATAAGCGCTGAATTGATTCTCTTTCATCAAACAAATTTCAATTAAAAATAAATTACAAATAAAATAAAACAAAAAATATACGTAGCGACAATTTTTGACCACTTTTCTATATCTAACTTTCATCAAACCACATTTCGATGTTAACTCTAATATGAATTAAACAAATTTTGTTCATAACGGTCAAATTTTCCATTCTAGTTATGCGAGGAATTAAATTTGATCATGCATTAAAGACAACTAACTTACAATCAATTTCAAATCAAGCGATTCGTTCTGCAAAACTAACTGATGGAATGCAATGTTTAGGTATTTCTTTTTCAATGAACCTTACCGAAGGTTTTTGGTATGTTTTTATTAATTTTTTGGGATTTGTATAGACAGAGTTATTGAACTATTTATAATATCATAAAAGGTGATATTTTCTATAGATAAGTTTGCGATTAATCGAAGTATCATTTATTTTATCTTTCAAAAAACAGGCACGTCAATTTATCTATCTGTATTTTTATCTAATGTGGCAAGTACCTATATAGAGTGTACTCATTGTAGTACATTGAATCTTGATCATAAATATACCTACTTTTTTAAATTTGCATCGTATATTGAGTAATAATCGTTGTTTTTATAAATTTTGTTTTGCCTGAGTTCAGTAAGGGATGTAATATGTTCCAATAAAAACGGCATCATGAATAAACTAAATGGAATAAACTTTAGAACCAAATAGAAAAATCACTAACGCCATTTTGATTCTGTTACGCTTATTTTGTATGGTTGCGTTTCGTAATCAACTTATTTAAGTACTTCTTCAACCGCAAGAGTTAAGCCAATGGATAATTTTTCTCACACAACGTAAACCGAAAAAACAGTCGTATTTATGGTAGTATACTATCCACCACCACAGTCATAAATATTGTTTTAACAACCCTAAGAAATCTGACGTCCTAATTTTTGTAGTCTTCGAGTAGAACAGTAAAAAAATAAATAAATTGGCATTGCTACCTATGCAAGACTTACGATTAAGTTATACTGGGCATAATATCGTTTTGACAAAAATTTTAGCTGTAACTTAAAAGTTACAATTGGTTATACTTAAATAGTTATTTTTTCGTGTACAAACACAACCAGCTAGCCCAGCAAATAATTTTGCTCATCCATGATGACTTCCTATTTATTACTAGAGCATGGATTTTAGGAAGTAAATAATGTTTAAAAAGGCATAATTTTAGGCAACAAAAATCATTGAAATAGGCATTTTAGGTAATATATATTACAAAAACTTAAAAATTTATGATTTAAAAAAATTACTTACTATTAAGCAATCAATCCTAAAACTTCAAATTTGAAATTAGCATAGTAAACTAAATATTTTTCTAAGTTTAAAGTAAATTAGATTCGTTTTTGCGGTTATCAGAGCATAACGAGGGTAAAAAGAGCCTGCAGTACCCCCCCCCCCCTTAAAAAAGACTTTTTTTTAATGTTGACTACAATTAAAAACATTGTTAAACCAAAACAAATTTCTTATATTTTATTGAACAACGAACAAATTTATTAAAACAGAAATATTCTAATGTAAGAAGTGGCATTTGACCTTTTGTTTTTTTAACCCCCCTCAACGTGGGGGTATTGAAAATTAAATATTAGTTTTTGTCACATGAAACTAAATAATGGTGGTCTTATAACCCTTTTTGTCCACTCTGCGAAAAATAAAGTTTTCTCCTTTCTCAACAAAGAATGACTTTTTTAACCCCCTGACAAAGGTTTAATTATGTACATCTTTGTACACCTCCTTTGAGCATCACTGGATTACCTACTTGAATTTCAATTCCGCACATCACCTACATTTTTTAACTTCTATTTTTTTTTACATATTTAGCTGAACACAGAGATTCTATTGTTTTGTAAATAAGTGTTTGAAAGAAAAATTAGTTAAATTAGAAATATTAGCCTGCGCAAGCTTCGCTACATCCTGGTTACGGGGCTGTTAGTACTGATTTATAAGCCGAAATTGATCTTTGTGCGTCCAAAAAATTATGAGACAACATTTAAAATAAGAGTTAATAATATCTGGATTAAGGTCGTCAGAGTTGATAGCTTCACTATTTAGAATTTTGGCCAAATCGTGCACTTGTTTGGCTCCAGGATTGTTTGGCGTAACTTAATTAAATTTTTCATTGCCTAAGCTTTAATATATTTCCTGGTGCTATCTGGAGATATGTTTGCACATCGGTCGTTATTTTACAAGACTCAGTAAACGGCATGTCAAAAGTTTCTAGGTTTTTAATACTTTTGCTTTGGCCAACTCAAAAAAATACAAGAACTCATATAACAACTCCACTGTGACATAGCAAGTTTATAAAATATTATATAAACCAATTTTTCTAATTTTAGTAATATTTAGAGTGTAAATTATTCGTTTAGGATTTTTAGGCATTAAAAATTCAAATTTTTTTGAATGGGATTTCTGTACCTACTCATAATTTTGAATTGCCTAAATATAGGGCAAAAAGACAAATTACCTAGAATCCGTGCTCTATATCAGGTTATCACCATCAGTTACTAGGTATCCCAAAATATCTTCGTTTACCTATACATCTTCCTGCGCAATGTTTCTTCTTTTCCGGTATCTCTTAACCTCCATTCAGGCACTCTATTTGATTTTTCATTGGCGTACTAACTTCCTTCATAACTTAAAAAAACCTATAACTTTTATATTAACTTAAAATTCATTTTTTGCCTAAACTCTTCTACACTTCTTTTTCCTGACTGTTTTACATTCTTGCGTCTTTGTGTAACCATTCTCTTTGGATCTTCATTCCATCTTTTATTGGACTCGATTATTTTGATTTATAACTTCACCTTGAAAGGGAGATTCAACTGCAAGGCATTTGAAAGAAGAATAATAAGGCTTTTTGGTACACGGTAAAAATTATTTAGGCATTTAATCCTAAAAAATTTTATTCTTCTCTAAGATTAATTAATTAGATTCCTAATCTAAAACTCGTGAGTTAAAACCCCGTCGAATCCAATTTATTGGATTATACAGCACAAAACGTGCTGTAGAAGTACCGTGTTATACAGAGGTATTCCGTACTATCTCGGATCAATATTGATTATGATATTGTATGAAGTGACATTTTGTATCAATTTTTGAATGCGTGAAAAGGTATGCAGGGTGAAATTTAGTTCTGAATTGGTTTTATTGTAAAACTGGCTTTGTAGTCCCATAATGGTCGATGGTTGTTAAAATAACAGGCTCCGCTGTCACTTCTGTCGGCAAATTTGCTATTTTACTTTTTAATGTTATTTGAATAAAACTGAGTGCTTGCGGTTATTTGAGAAAAATGATACCTGCAATATAAATACTATATACATAATATCAATTTTGCAATATTAAATAAAATAAAAACAATGTGAGATAACTGCATGAAAAGGTCTTTTCTTTTGTAAATAATTCAAAATTACATGATTTAAAAAATCACCTCCCAAGAAATTAAACCTCAAGTTACTGGAGTTACTATGTTTTAAAATTGTTACTCCACATTCTTTTATGTTTAATTGTCGCCAAAAAATAAAGGAAACTTTATGGAAAAATATAGGAAAATAAAGGAAAAAGTGTTTAATTAATAATTAGATTTGTTCTGTATATAGTAAAGGTTTACAGTTTTCGGTGCTTGAATGCGATACTGTTAAAATTTATTGTAGTTCTTTCTGAAATTTTTTATAAGCTAATCCAGTGATTCTCAACCTTTTTTTTGTTGCGGCACACTTTTAACGATTTCAAAATTTGGCGGCACACAAAGAAAAAGAAAAGTTTAAAAATTATTTACTTACCTATAACACATGCGTAAAATAGTTTATGATAATAATTTTAAATGTGCGAAATAAAATAATTTTAAATCATATTATTTAATAATATTAACATAATTAAATATCTAAAATTTCGCGGCACACTTTTAGAATTTCCGCGGCACACAAAAGTGCCGCGGCACAGTGGTTGAGAATCACTGAGCTAATCAATCGGTTATTGATTGTGTAAGTTTGATACCTTTATTTCTATTTAAATCTTGATTAATGGACATTTGTATAAATGATTTAATTTTAAGATAATACAATAAAGATTTTAATTTGATTGTAATTTAATATAAATGAGATTGAAGCATTTATCAACATTCAAACGATCGTTTACATTCATTAATAAATATTTCTAGCGCCTTTTGAAGTTCAGGCCTTTAATTAGATCATTTCTGCTTGTTTGGTTCAATTCCCCCCAGAAAAACAAAGTTTTATCAAAGTCGAACTCACATGCTCATCATCACGTTTTTGTGATTTTAAAAATTCCAAAATTGCGCAAGTATGGAATCTTTTTCACATGATCTAAAAAGTCAAATGAGTAAAATCATATGATGTGTTAATTATAATGATATTCACAGTTTGAGTCCTCGGTCTTTCTTAAATCATATTCGCTAATGAATTAGTTATAATTAACAAAAATCGATTAAGATTATATTATACAGTAAAGAAAAACTTATAATAAATAATGGCAATTCTTTGTTTTTATAATGTTTAATTAGTTTATAATAATTATAGCAATTATGATTGTAAGATATTAAAAATTTAGTCACTTGAACTGCTATAGATAATCGTAAATTTTTTTAGTTGCTTCATATCTTCTCTGTTGATAGTATGGTTTACGTATCAGACGTTTGTTATTAATATTTTTGTGTTAAGATTTAAGTGAGCAATTTTGTGTTTACCTATAAAACTTTAATTATCTTTGTTTTATTTTTAGGACATGGATCTAATAGAAGTTTTGTGGAAGCAGGACGTGGATTTAGGGTTTTCCTTGCAACCGCCTGAGTCCAGTTCGAGTAAGCAAGAGAGCGACAATGTTAAAAATGCAGCTTCATTTCCTAATGGTACTGATGACATCGAGAAGCTCAAGACTCTTAAAGCTGTTAATAAGGAATCAATTAAAGTAAGTTGATTACAGTTATGTAATTTGATTTTTAATAATGTTTTTTATTTGTGCAGGAGGAAGTCGAAGATAATAGTTCGGATTCTTGGAATATGCTAAATTACACTGTCGATACTGAAACAGGTCAGTTTGTGTTTACTTGTAAGCACAATTGGTTTAGTTACTTTTTTGAAAAGCTACTTAACTTCAATTTATTTTTATTGACCTTGGTGCTATTGCCCCTAAATTTTGAACTTGCAGCACCGCAACCCACACTTTTAATGATTTATGTTATACTATGCTTAGACCTTAGACCATTAACATGGTATATCTGAAAATCTTAGCCTAATAAGATGGGGAATTTTTGAATTTAATGTATAAGTAAATAAAAACATAACCTCACTGTTACTTTATCTTCCATTTTCTTAAAAAGGAGTTTGTAGTAGCAAATTTGATAAAAGTAGCATGCCCAACTGTGGTTGTAAGTGATAGGATTAATAACGGTGATTAAGCTTAAGAATATTGGTGACATTATTAAAAAAATGGTTGTCATTGATATGGTGGTACCAGTTGACAACTATCTTTGTTTAACCTCCATTGTTGGTTGGAAGAAAGTAGATTTTTAGATTAGGCATGTCTTGTGATCCTTGTATAATAGGATTAGAGTCAATCATACTAATTGGTTTAATAATGAGTTCAATTATATCCTTTCTAAACATCACTAATCATTTGAAGCTTTTTTGTAGTAAAAAATTAAAAAATACATGAATATTCTTTCTACGATAACGCGTAATGTGTCTCCCTCGTAGGATACAAACCCTCGTGCTTAATGTAAAAACACTTCGCTGCATGCTGTTCAGATTGATGGAAAGCATCGCTTGCTACAGCCAGATTAATAACTTAACAATGGAAGTTAGATTCCGTACTCTCTGTCTGGAATACTCTAGCGATAGCTTACTTTTATGAGTAATGATCGTTTCTGACAGTTAGGCCCAGGCTTGGATGAGGTCGGCAAAATTTTCTATTGTTCATCATAAAATTGAAAGATGTGGTTATTTCCATCACTTTCTAACTGAAGCTTTAATAATCTTTTAACAGTTTTGCCCTTCAAATGTAATGGTCTTGTAGAAAATAATTTAGGATCACTTAATATAACGGACCAAGTTATTCTGAATTCCGAACACTTAAAACGGTGTTCAGAATTATTGAGCTTTCGAATGTATGGGGCTTGGAACTTCTCTACTAGCCAGGGTGGGTCTTCTTGGAAACATTCCCAATACAACACAAAAATGTTTAGTCATTCTCTATGCCGCTCTGAATAAAATCAACCATAGGCGGAAATTTATTTTTTCTTTAAGCACCTGCCTTTAGATTATAAATATAAAATTTTTTGTCGTTAGGTTAAAATTGTTCGTTTCTTAATTTAACATCCAAAAATGTTTGTTTTACTGTAACTCTTCACCTTAATATCGATTTTTATAACATTATTAGCCGACAATGGTCATTATGCATTGATGTAGCACCCACGTCATATTTAGATCATAGGTCAAGTCAGGATATAGACAGGTATCCTTACAAATATTGACTAATAGCCTATCTGTCACTAGAAAGTGATAGATGTCCATTTACAGAGAGATTTAAGGTTACGATAAAAAAAAACATGGAAAACATAATTTCGACCATTGTTTTATCCATTAATTTGAATCTAAAAAAAAAATTAACAATTTTTTTGCAACTTGCATAAAAGTAGAGTTCCTTGCAAGTTGTCATGACACCAAACTTTAGAATAGATAGTTTTCTAGTGCATGACATTACATTTCTAAGGTGATATAATAACAAACATTGTAAGCAAAGTCATTCACTGACCAGGCAGAGTTGGGGACACAAACTTCCTAGACACCTAGCAGACTAAAATGACTTGGAATTTTTGGCAGAATTCACCAACCTTATTATCTCTAAATAGGAATTGTATGCATTTTAGTTGTACATAAAGAATCTTGTCTAGACGCTTAAACATGTTAATTTTTTCCACAAAAAGTAAAAAATAATATTTAATCAATCGAGCAGTTCGAGGAGTTAAAATCCTATCATTAAAAAATATTCTGACTACCTTTTTAAGTGGATTAAGCAAAGGTCCACTCTTTTGTTAAAAGTTTAAAAGCAGTTGATGACTGTTATAATAACGTTGAGTGGAATTTAAAACCCGAGCTTTCATTCTTTTGTTAATTTGCAACAATTTTTTATGGTTTTGTTTTAAATGACTGTGAACTTGAAAAAATCGGTCTAACAAAGTAATATTTTTGTAGGATTGTTGTCTTATTATAAGAAATTTACTTTACGTAAAACTAAAGAATGTCGGTAGCGTTAACTTTAAATTGTTTCTATATGAGGGTTTAAAGAAATTGGGTGTATGCCCCCTCCTGATTTTGCCTCTTGCCTCCCTAAAATAAGTTCCCTTTCTCTGGCCCCCATTGTCTGAAACAGGCTACGTGGCAGCCATATTAGCTCGAGTTTGCTTCGTTGGGCTGGGCCCTGATTGGCTTTGCCTGTTTTCTGTCTCGCAGTTGAACTTGAGGCAGCAACCGTGTACTACATGCTGTTACAATTTACGGTAATGTGTCAGTGCAAAATGTTTTTTGTGATTATTGTTAATGTGCGGACGTGCTACGGACATTTAATTTTATAGTGTAAGGACTTATCGTCTACGGTAGATGAATGATTTTTACTGTTACGGATACCGATTATAAGGTACATAAGCTACTTTTGCAGATGTTATTTGTATCAATGCTTCATATGCATTTCTTAGGATTATTAAGGGTAACAATGGCTTTAACTAAAATTATTAATGAATTTTATTTGTTCAATTTTTGAGTTACAAATGTCAAAATTCTCATATTGTGACCTATGTATGATTAATGATCTATAGGTATACCTCTACTTACTCTAGGGAATTAAACTATTTTCAAAACTAATATAATTTTCATTGTTGATTTTTCTTCAACTTTTGCCGCTTTTTATTTAGAATCTACTATTATAAAATGGCATGGCAGTTAGATTCTATTTTGTTATTTGTTATTAACATATTTCACTCCCCTGTAAAGTTCCTTTCAACAAATTTTTTTAACGCGATTGCAATTTTGCATGCAAGTAACTTTGGTTGCATAATTTTACTCCCTTATTCAATTTTAAATAAAAATTAGGCCGCCTTATCTTGCCGAAAACCATAAAAAACTGGTTATCGTGTTATCCGACGGTTCAACGCAATGAATAGCAACGGTTCGTCGTTTTTGATTCAAATCGAAAATTTCGCTTGCTTCCCAAAATCGCACTTATTTAAAATAATAAATATTAGTTTTTATAACGTACTTAAGATGACTATCTTTGTTGTGGATGACATTTTTAATGAATTTCTAAGACATTTTGATGTTTTAAGTGGTTCTTACCTCTAACGTAACTTCGACGCCCGTCACCATTTACCCGCTGTTGTTGAAGTGCCCCATTATATCCCAAGTAGCCGTCGGTACCTGCTCCATTAGATATTTCCTTTTATATTTTTAAAATTATTTAATAATACATTAACACGTCAACTTCCAACACTAGACAAAGAAATGTATTCACCTAATGGAAAACATTTTTGCAATAATTGTTACAATAGAATCCAAATTACGCGAATCCAACACATTTCGGAAAAAAAAGTCGCTAGACAAATATTCAAATTTTACGTACATCATCCTTGCTCAGCAAAATTTGCGCTTAAATTATCAATAACGAAAAGTCACCGTTGTTGGTAAGCAAAAAGTTTAATTTTGCATGGGCCTTCGTTTTTATTTAAATATTTAGCACTACTAACTATTAAATAATTTTATTTAAATTAAACGGAATAGAAGCTTTCGCCTTATACCATATTATAGAATCCGACGATTGGAGATCTCCATCCGAAAAAATCTAGAATAATTTATATGAATTAAAAACATTTTTACTCAAATCTATGAATCTTTTATAGAATTTGCAACAAATTTTATGGTAACTTGGTCATCAAAACAATAATTAAATTGCTTAAAATTTTCACAATAATACTGAGGAAATTTTTGAAATCGCAACAAGATAAAAATTCGGTACATTAATATATTGGCAGGTTCTTTGGCAAAACTACAGATTTTCAGTCAAAATTTTGCATCAATTTTCAAATCAGATAACTTGATTTTTGAACAAAATTGAGAGAATGTGAAGTTTATTTCAGAATTTTGCATAAGCAATCTTTTATTCAAAATAGTAATTTAAAGTAATAAATAAAAATTACATACCGAAGTAATTTTTCATACAAAATACATTTTAAATTTACTATAACACGAGGGTATAGTACAATTTTTGAAAACCGTCTATCCGTCCGTGTGTGCGTAGGTGTGGTAGTGAATTGATTCTAGACCAAACGGCTGAACCGATTGTAATGAAATTTTGGTAAAATATTTATCAGTTCTGATTAATTTTTGGGCCAAATGGTTTTTCCTAATATTTATTCAGAAAGCGATTTTTTTTCCTTTTGCGTGCATTTGTTTGTTTTATCTTTACGAGAAAACATTTCATGGGAAAATTGACACGTTTTAAATATTTAGTAAACCATAGCAGTAGCTTGGTGTGATCCCTGGTTGGGTTATGCAGTAGAAATTTTGAGGTCCGAATGAAAAACAAATATTTTGTAATATAATCGTGAGAGCGCTAAATTTAAAATCAAAAATTGGAATTTAAAAATTCTACTTGAGAAAAGTATCTAACAATATCTTTAGAGAATTACAATTAAGTCCTCAGAAAATCGAAAATGATTTTAAAAGATTCAGTTAGTTAATAATAATACATTATTTTATACATTACATCAGGTGTCTTTTATACACATTTCTTCATATGCTTTGTAGACTAAAAGTACAGTTTAAAATTTTCTGCAACAGTTACGGTAAAGATAATGAAATTATACATTTACACTTTCAAAAATATACAAAATAAAAGTTTTTAAAATTTATTCATTGCAACTTTTTTAAAAGTGAAATTGTTCAACTTCTACTTCATGTTAGTGTTTTTAAAAATAATAAATATGAAAAGTGTTCATAATGTTATTAAAGTTGTAAATGAGGTAAATTATATTGATGTGTAAATATATCAATTTGCTTAGACATAAAAATTTCATTCTAATCATTACTGTTTAATATCTTCAAATATTCAATAATTTTATAAAAGTAAAATATTTAAAAGTTATTTATTTAGATTTAATGTAGGTATAACGGCACATCCAAAATATTTTGGATGTTTTCTGTTAATTAAATGTTAATTTCATTTGAATATTAACAAAAATTTAAAAAAGCGTCCATCTGTGTAACTTTTACCGTGTAATTCTAAATTTTGGTTATAAAATCGTGACCGCGTACTGTGAAACCGCGCAATTGAAAACTACGTAGGTTCAGGTATTACTATAGACTAAAAAGCCATTACTTTAATTTTTATCATATTCTGAAAGTACAAGGTGGCGCAAAAGTCCTCACTCAATTTCCTAAGGCAGTAACTTTGTAAATAAAAAGAATTAGTTCTGTTTGTTTATTTAGATGTTTACATTGTTTTCCATAATATCGGTTACGTGGCCGCCACCAGAGTTGATACACAATTGGGCTCTTTTCACAGTATTTTTTATGACTTCTCAGAACTTCTGGCGAGATATTCTCCACTTCTTTCCGTAGATCATTGACTTAAAAAAGCTTCAAAGAAAGGATTCTGGAACGGTCAAATCGTCAAAACAAAACAAACCGGCCGGGAAACGCTTGTTTTGAAAATATCGACATAATTATTCCGCGTTTTTGAAGAATATAGCAATCCATGATTTTTCTATATATTATTCTGTTTCTGTTTACTTCACAAGTGTCAAAATTACGACGACATACTAAGATGACATTTACATAAATGAGAGAATCTTCCTATATGATGATGACTTTTGCGCCACATAAAGCCTAACATAAGGAATAATCTGAACATAGGAAATTAACATGGGAAATTGATTTTTCTTTAATTCCTGCTTCCCATCGCAACGGATAAGAATGAAATGAGTATCAATTTAAAGAGATTTTTATTCCGCTTCTAAAGATACCCAACACTTGATATTTTGTCCTTTAATTGCTGTTAAAAAGCTACTAATAAAATGCAAAATAGCGCAATTAAAAAAATTTTAGTTGCCTTTTTTGAATTTTATTGCAATTGTTATTTCTAGAAAACCAATAATTTCCAACAAGTTAAGAATAACTTGTGTTTGTGTTCAAATTTATTGTAATATGTCAAAGTAACTTGTTGGAAACTATATTGGTTTTCAAGCAAAAACAATTGCAATAAAATTCAAACAAAGCAAATAACATTTTTTAAATGCATTTTTTTTGCATTTTATTAGTGAATTTTTAACAGTAATTAAAGAACAAAATATCAAGTGTTAGGTATTTTTAGAAGAGGAATACAAATCTCTTCAAATTAATACAATTTGCATTCTTATCCGCTATAATGGGAAGCAGGAATTAAAGAAAAATCAATTTCCCATGTTAATTTCCTATGTTCACATCGGCGGGCGGCCGGTTACCCTGTATAAAGCTAGGTACCTATAAAAGCCAAACAAACCCCTAATTTGTTTTATTTTAAATTTTTCTTTTACGCTCATTGAGTTAAGGTGGTAGGAAATTTAATGAGACCAGCAGCGTGGCGTAAAGCATACACCGGTAGACATCAGGGAGAGGAAAATCGCGGCTATATTCATAATATTTTTTTGGATTATCATTCAAACCATTTGCATCCAATTGATCGATAGCAGCAAAATTCTATTATTTAACCCCAGCGTTATAATACAGTGATTTTTGTATTAAATATTATAAAAAGCAAATTGAATTATTATGACAGAAACTTGTCAGAAAATTCAATATTTGATTACAATAAAATTTTTTGTGGAAAATTGATAAAGCAAAATATCGCTGTGTTTATGGGGTTCACCTTAAATATTTTACACTATATAAATACCTACTTTATGTGTAAGCACAAAATTCCAAAACTTTTCAAATTTTGATTTCTTTATATTAAATATTTTTTACGCACTAAATTTTCTATCTACTGCAAGAGAAAATTGGCTTTTTCTGTGTTAATACTATAATTTTTGCGTTATTTTGTTAGACAACGTAAAGCTGCATTTGCAACCTCAAAGTTAACTTTTAGATTTAAATATAATTTTATACAGATTATTTCGATGATCCGGATGGATCCTCAGTAATTCGGACTGATTTTTTATTCTGTGTTATAATTCGGATGTAGATGAAATGCCGGTCTTTTTAACAACTATGGAAATTTTCTCGCGTGTAGTACACAATAATTGCTTTCGAATAAGTACAATTCAATAAAATCCGAAATTATCACATATAAAAACACTTGGAAATTCAGACGTTTCCAGATGATTTTTGGAGGCTGCGGGACATTTAATAAAATCAAAGCTAAAAAATCTAAAAAAAATTCGGATATATCAATATTTTGAATCAAATTTTTGTTTTAATAATTAGTCCGGATTATCGAAATTCTACTGTATTTTTTTTATAAGTTGTTTTTGAAGAAGTTTTTATAAGTAGAAATTCTTTTCAAGAATATTTTATTATTATTAACACATTTATTTAATTTGAATTTATTATCTATTGTTATAATCGAATATAGGTATTCGATTTACATTGCAAATATGATGAAACTATACGGCCTACAATGTTGAAGCTCTACTTGGCTTGGTCGCGACAAGTTGATTATTTTTAGTGTGTAAAAGTCAAGCCAAGACTCTTTAGTTTAAAAAAACTTTATGACTGAACAAAAATATAAATTTTGAATTTTTTTCACTATAATAATTTTTTTCCTTTAGTACATTAAACTTTTGTATATTGACCCTTTGCAGAAAAAATTGACTATGCCTGCTCAATACTAAATTTCGAACTTGTTTTTCAAAATTAAAATTATATCGTTTAAATAAACAGTTGAACTTCCCTAACTTGAATGCAAGGACAGGAAAAAAATTCGAGTTATAGGCAATAGATTAAAACATAAGTTAAAAAAAATTAATTATTTATGATAACATGGCTCGGGACTTTATGCCAACAAAAACTTTCAAATATGCAGTTAAATTGATAATAATAATAAATTAATGATTAATAGTGGAGGTAATTATAAAAGATAATTACAAAAAAAATCTTTTAATTAATTTAAAAATTTAAGATAGTTAACATTTATCTATAAAACATATTATTAAACTAGAATAATATAAAAATAACGAAATAAAACGAAATCATTTTTTCTTGTAAATTATTCAAAATTTGTAAACAAATTGCGAATTATGCAAAAAAACTTTATAATATATCTTTAAAATATGCATTTATAGAATAAAACACCCAAATATGCAAAAATATGCGATAAAAGCGTTTAAATTTTGTACCCAACCGTCTCAAAATTAATTTATATCAAATCAGATTTATATGTTTCGTACGAATATGCAAATGCATAAAGTCCCGAGCTCTGATCATAAGTAATCTGTAATTTCTTTTTGAGTTCTGTCTCCTTTTCTTTTTCTCTATATAATCTTCCATTAAATTAAAGGAATTGAAATTATTATCAGGAATGTTGATTTTCTTTTTTGCAACATTTTGGCTCCGCCCGGCCATGATTCCTTGGGTTAGCTTTAACAGTCTTTATTTTAAACTCAACCGCATGCAATTAATCTGTGATTACTCTGTTGACTACTGCATATTAAATAAATTATGAGTTACATTACCATCCGATAAAGTGCATATTAGTAGTACTTACAAGGTGCGAGTCAACATTATCGCTCACTATTTTGCATAATTTTTAATATACCTTTTGGTCATAATTAGTTATACATTAGGAGAAAATTTTAAATTCCTTAATTCAGCCAATTTGGAGAAAATCGATTTTGAAGAATGAAAATTTGCAGATAATTTTACATTGCATATTCATTACGAGTAGGAAACCCATTATTTTTCCATAAAAAATACATTAAATGCAATTTATTTCTTTTAAAATTGATTTTCTTCAAATTGTCTGAATTAAAGAATTTAAAATTGTCACCTAATATATAACTAATTATGACCAAAATGTATGTTAAGAATGATGCAAATTGCTGAGTGTGTGAGTGACAATGTTGGCTCCCCCCTTTGTTAGTGGGTTTATTAACCCTCATGTTCCCGGATCAAGGTACCGGGTACTTTTTTTACTTTGCTATCGAATATCTCTGCTTGTATTTTTCTTAACGTATTAAAGCCATTTTGGAAGTTACTACATTTTAGCAAATGCACTTTTTTTGCGATAGTAATAAAAAGGTATACGTAATTCGTCCGGATAAGGTACCAGGCCCCTTCAATTTAAAATCACAAAATTTTGAAAAGAAAAATTCGACTAATAGAAATTATCAGACAGTAAAAAATTAGTGTCCATAATAAAAATTCGAATTGGAAAAAGTTCTAAATTTAGAAGTTCGAGTGAGAAATTCTTGTGCGTATACGATAATGCTCTCTTCACAATATCCTTCGTCCTCATTTTTTTGTTTCACCATTAGTAGTAATATTATTTATTCTATTGTTTTGTGCTATTGATCTTTTAAAGTATTTTATAGGATCGGCTATTTCTGTTATAGGTTATACGTGCATATATTTTATACTATTTTTCTTTAGTTTCTTTTTATACGTTTATCTGAAGGAATTTAAATTTACTATGTCCAATTTTGTCTTTGTATTATATTTATTATATTGTATTGTACAAAATTATACTAATGTATAGAGATAATAGATAATATAATTATATATAAATTTTGATCAACTATTGAAAAAAAAAAAAAGAATAATTAGAATTCGAATATACTAAATTGAAACTTAATTATTGTAAGTTTTATAAGGTAAATGTAGATATTATGATATATATTTTAATATAACTAATAATGAGGTTATATTATATAATACAATATTTTAAATTAATAATGCAAAAAATGGCATTGATAATATTTAACCATTCGATTTAATCTAAATAATAGATATAATTAAACATTACGACGCGAGATTTCAACACATCTTTATTATAAGTTCGTCTAACAAAATGGCTTCCACTGGCGGCATTCTTTGATTGGAATTCTTTTGCACGCACAAATGGCTTTCCGGTACATGGCGGAATAATATATTCGATTTTAATTCAAAAGTAACGCCTCTCCATATAAAATATTACTTTAATCATCAAACGGGAATCTTTATTATACTACTTTTTTTATATAATCACTCGTACATTTAAAGTTATTAAGAATAATTATTTCATTAAGCTTTTATTAATTCAAATTTGACTCTGAATAAATTATATCATCTATTGTTCTTGTTTAACACTTGAAACTTGTTAACAGAAAAAACATTGTTTTTTTTAGATATTTGTATATAGTTTGTTAAGCGTTTAAGTATTATTCTACACAAACATGAGTATGTTAACTATTTGCTGAAGCATGGTGATACAGCATGAAAATATATGTCTTCCATAGGTGGATAACCCATTCAATTTTTTAAAAAAATATTGTTTACAAACAGTTGATTTTAATCTATTAATTCTAATTCAATCTTCATTTCTTTTGCTGTCATCAAATATGTGAGATTTGGGAAAGTTTCTAATGATTATTTCATTTTTTGTTCCCACAAGGAAGTAACAAAATTCCACTAGTTAAATACATAATTTATAGTGAAAACTATTTTAAGTATTATTATTTTAATTTATATTACGTTAAGTAATATAGGTAATGAATAAATGATAATTGAAAAAATAATAAATCAAATTTAATAACATTAAATTTATAATTTTTTTTTCATACAAAATTGAAAACACATCTAAAATTTTCCAAAAATCAATGTTGAATCAACGTTGAAATGTCACCAAAGTCGATAAGTTTTTAACGTTACAACAGCGTGTGCATTTCAACGAATTAACGTTACTTTAACGTGTAATGTGAAAATCACGTCAAATAGCCGTGTATTTGCTTGATAATTTTTGTTAAATAAAATAAAATAGATAATAAATTTTCGAAAACGTTTTTGAATAAAAAACTTTTTCTGTACATTAACTGTTATAACCGTGTAAAATCATATAAATTTTTAAATTGACGAAAATTACTTATTATGGGACTACAAGCATAATCAGCATAATCCCACTGTGACCATTTAAATGAAGTCAATAATCTTAACTCGAAAAGCAATTAGGTATTACTGAAATATTTGTACGATTGACATTTTTGAATAATAACGTTAATTTATCTTGCCGGAAAATTTCGCGATATAATTGCTTTCACAGATGATTTATTTATAAAATTGAGCGATTTTAATGCTTGATTGGAAAAGGTGTACGTTTCCACCTCGGAAGGTTGGTTATAGTCTTAAACCAATTATTTTAATTCAGCTGCCATAGTTGGATACAAAATGTCGGATAATATTAATGTGTAGGTTGGACAAGAGTATAAAAAAACTTGGTTTGAAGCAGGTATATTGACCAATAGGATCAATTTGAGTTAAATAATTTGAAATATAGCGAGGGAGCGGTTTAGGGCGCCGTCCAGGTAAATTTAGTCTCAACGGGCGGTTGTAGGTGCGTGATTAAAAATATTTGTTTTTACGTTGTTTCATAATTAATATTTCGTTTATGCACGAAAATTTTGATAACGCGAGATCAAATTTAGTGATGAATTAGTTTTTTGTATGAAAATTTTTATTTTGTGATGTATTTCGTAGATATGATATTCATGAGGTAGTTTTATTTTTAATTAGTTTTTTTATCATATTCTACTTGTACCTATTATGTTTTTGTTAGCACAAGTTTAATATTTATTTTTTTTTCAAACATGGAATTTTATAATTATATTAGTTGATTTTCGTGCAAGTTGATAATTTATAATTTTATTATGACATATATTAAATTTAATAGTGGCATTCTTCAGTGGTACTATGAGTAATTTTGATTTAAAAAATAATTAATACATGGAGCAAATTATTATAACTTCATATTCAATTAATTTAAAATTCGTACCTACTGTACACATAATCACATTTCATTATCTCGAATGCTACTCCAAAAATGTATATTTAATATACCAAAAATTGTTCTTCTTTTTGCTACACAAATTTTGGGATTTCCTAAACAATTATTTAGTCTTTAAGTGGATTACGAAATAATAAAATAATTTACTTCGTTTTTTTTTTCAAAATATATTGAAAAATCCGAGTCCTAATATTACGCGTCTGTGTGGCACATTTAAAAAAAGAAATGTATTATGTAATTAAAATAATAGAATTCATTCGACTAAAATTATGTTTATTATTTCAGGAGAATATGTGATAAAAACAGAATTAGATCAGCCTCTTTCTGTGGCAAATTGCGACCCATCGTGCGATTTACCATTAGGAGATTTATCTTTACCTCTTCCGGAGTTCCTTTTAGAAGAAGCTCTTCAACTTGTAGGGTTGGATGACGACATACCTCAGGTATGCCCCACCTTACTTAATTTTAATAAAATATTTTAAATTGTGTTTTTGTTTACAGGAAACCGTTAATGCAAAGGAAATCGAAAATATCTCTTTGAATTCTTCTGCTTTTGATAATCTTTCACTGCCTTTGGATCCCATAGCAAGTCCTATCGAGAGTACTTGCTTAGCCCCGGTGCCCGAAGCTAGTCCTGCAGGTCCAGTAGGAACTGAAACTGATACTGCCGCTGTTGCCGACTATTCGTCATCAGAAGAATCAACAGATAGTTTGATTAAAGATTTAGAAACAGACGAAGATTTAAGTATATTGGCCGACATGATTCAAACACCACAATTCCACCATTCCCATCATAGGGCTTTCCAGGTAGGTGTATCTTCAGTAATTTTTTCTAAACCGTAACTTCATTACCGACAGCCAAATATTAATTATACTTTCTTGATTTCTATTGGTAGAAAATTAATGATCTTTATATAAATGAAGCGTTAAGCGTGATTTCCGTTTGGTTTTCACATCTTTTCTTTTCGCTTCGCTTTAAAATTTTCTATCGACCTTGTCATTACAAAGTCGAATCGTAATTTTGTTTAGATTTTACTCCTTATATTTCAAGGTTACCTGAATAACCCAGGAAAAGGGGGGCAAAATGTAACACTACTTAATCTTTGTCGCCAGTAGGTGATTTCGCGTTTACCGATTCGCTCGGTTTTTTCGAATTTTTTATTGTTGTTTATATTGGACACGTTCTAACCTATGACTGTTTAGTACTATATTCTTTAGTGTATTCCATGAAGTATAGAAATGCCTCGTAGAAGAATTTTAGTCATAGGTGAGTTTTTGTAATACCTAATTTTTTCCTTGAGCTTGCAGTATTATTTTTGAAATCACTACGATTTATAATGTCCTTTATGTATAATTATACGTTTTTTAATCCCGAGAAATTTAAATGCACATCATATTTAAAATGAAATTAGCTTAACCTTGTCGTCTATTGTATTAAGATCTGTCTAAGAAAACTTATATTTTGTTATGTTATAGGAACTATATTTTTATTCATAAATTAATTCTTCTCCTTTTTAATTTTTTAAACTACGTTATTATGAATGACCTTACCCTTAGTGAAAAAAATCTGGTCTAATTAGTAATTATTATTACAACTAAAAAAAATTAACTGCTATAGACGCTTCACCAACAAAGTCCTTGGATTAGCTTAATATTTCGCTATTTGTACATCACGTAATACAGTAATCGTTCATAAAAACATATAATCATTATGTAATTTACGAATATATAATTAAAGTGTTCTAGTTACCTGTGTACTAGACTCGCATATTTCTATTTACAAAATTTTCAAATTTTATTTTGACTTTCCAATGCAGAATGATCGGCATAGGGTGAAATTTAAGAAAGCAAATTCTACTCTGATTGGATAAGACCGTATGAATTTTGTTTATATTATGATGACAAACAATTCATTTATAAATTTTACTTCTTTTATAATCGTTTATCTTATTCTTCACCTTCTGAATACATTTCAATGGAATTTAAATATTCCAATTTAATTCATGTGGCTAATGAAGATTTACCAAGTTTTTTTATGCCTTATAAAGTTGTATAAAATTTTATTAATTGATGAATGACAACAATAATTTTTAACATCGATATATTAATGGCTTGACTACTACTTTTTGTTGATAAAAATCATTTGAAGTATGTACCGCTTTGTACCTTTTATGGTGACAGATGACTTTGGTGATAGGTTCTGTAATTTGTGGTTTTTGTTGTCACATTATCATCATGTTTCTGGAGTCAAACAATTTTACCTGTCGGCTCATCCTTTTCATTTACAAGCCTGCATACCTGCGAGCTGTATCTAACAAGTGCAATAATTTCTATTAATCATTTTGTATAGTAACCTTCCATTGTTTTGTAATTTTTGAAAATTATGGCAACTTATTCTAAATTTTTACCCTTTCGATTCAACAGACAGACGGTTACAGCAAAAAATACTAACAAATCGAAAGAGTTCCATATTTTTGTTTGGTTTTTCGAAATGTGACAAGGTATATTTTGTTATTATTAACGTCATAGATTCTAACATTTGATATACTTTTGAGAATTTACTTTAATTATAACATTTGCAATTTAGTCATCAATAGTAGTGGACAGGTAACTTTGAAAGTGTATAATTATATTTGCGTTTCTGTAAGTAAAATTTTTCTTAACTATCAATAATTAATTAACAAGCATTTAAACGATGTTTTCGTCCTTTTTAAGGTTTTAGGTGACATATTCAATGATTTCGTCAATATTAAATATAGATTCAAATTGTAAACATCGTAAAACTGTTTTTAAATTAAAAATCAAAAACGTAATTGTATTTTATCTCTGTACAAATTTATAGTTGATTTTTGAATATTTTTTTATGAGTAAATATTTAACTATTTAAATATTACAAGTTTTTGTTTGTTTATTGAATTTGATAATTAATTACATAAATTAGTTAAAAACAATGCTTAGTTTCTCCACATTTTATGGTATTAATAAAATAAGTATGCATATATTAAGTCATCAGTTTAATGTTATTAACGTGGCGATTGCATTATTATAAACTACGCAAAACGTTTCGAGGATTCATTGAGAATAATCAAATTTAAATATTAAATATTTTAATTTTATATCCTAAAGAATTGTAAACAGTTACAATTTTTATATTGACCCTATTGGGTCCCTCTATGCGATGAAAATCGTGAGCACGGTGAAAAATATTTTTGAGTGCGCGTCTTTCGTTATTTAAAAAACTTGTGAAAAGTTGAACAAACATTGTATTTTGTGGTGTTACTACTGACTTTGTTATTTTTTTTAAATAAAAACTAAATATTTTTCTCAAGAAAATTCCAAAGGAATATTTTAAAATGGAACCTGTCGTTTGAAGTGATTTCATGAATAGATAAATTAAGAGACCAAAATATACCCTATAGCAAAATCGACATTTATAATTCAGGGTCGATTGTCAATATTGACTTAGGTTTGAACTGCACTTCTCTATGTTGATTTAGTTTAAGTCGTCACTATTCATACTTAAATGAGCAAGTTTGATCCTTACGAAGAAGTTGCTCAAGTGTCAAAAATTTTAAATTTCGACCTTGATTTGTTTTAATTAAAATCTCATCAGAAACAAATTTTTTTTCCAGAGTCGTATGCCATTTGTCCGGACTGTGAGTATGGAACAGAGATGGCAAGACTTAGCTAGTTTACTTAGTCTTCAAAATCCTGGTGATGCAAGTGCAATGCCACATCCATTCAGTCATCATCATGCTTTGCATAACTATAATCACTCACATTCTCATAGTATGGGATATGGACCCGATGCACGCGGTGTTTTAATACACAACGCTACTCTAAATCCGCCCATGGGCGACCTTAATTCCAGTGTACCTTATAATAATATCGGTTAGTTATTAAAAATTGTTTAAAAAAAAATTAGAAATCATTCATAATCATTTCAGGTGGTACAAATTTAGGTAACGCTGTTGCTACTTCTATGAACCTTACCAATAGCAGTGAACCAATGGGCGAACCAAATTCCGCACCACATTATAAGCTAGAACCTACGCACGATATGATGTACTATCAGGTAATTGTTGCCAAGGAATTATCGAGCATCAATATTAAGAATTATTTAATTACAGAATGGCACCTCAGAATTAGCCCAAAACGATGGATTTTTGTCATCTATATTAAATGACGAAGATTTACAACTTATGGATATGGCAATGAACGAGGGTAAGTTTTTTTGTAATTGTTACACACACTGAAAAAATTGAAAGAAAAAACTTGCCTCTTTTTTTATTGAAATTATATTTTACCAACAACTACAGCAAGAAACATTTCATTTTATAAATATTCTATACCTATATTTACTTGTTTTAAAGGAAACTTGATTTTTAAATTTTAATATAAATATTGAAACATATGTTTACAATCAGTAAAATTATTGCAAATATTTCTATACTTTTTTATATTAATAATTTTAATACAAAAGTAAAATTTTTCGAATTTTTAACATAAAAATATTATTTAAATAGTCAGGATAGGAAAATTTTTTAATTATGATTGTTACTAAAGCTTATACTGTTAGATATAGTAATTAGCTTGATAAAATATTATAAATACGATCTGTTTATACATATTTTTGTATTAGAGTCACCTTAGGTTATCAATTTTTTATTAACCTTTAAATTACTTGGAAGTATAGCCATTGAGTGTATTATTGTTACAATTTTTATTATTAAACATAACAAATACATATATGCAAGTCAATATAATAGAACATTTTCAATGCCATTACTTTTTATTATGAAACTTAATGGATTGAAAATACGACGTATTATTCAATTTGAAATTTTGAGGTTAGGTTTTGCCAAACTTTTATTTCAATATAATACACCTCCATGCAATGTTTCTGTTTGTAACTCATTTTAGAATAGGGATATGATTTTTAGAAGGGAAATTCTTGATGTTCTATCAAGGTCACCAATTTTTGTGAAAAAATTTTCCTTGATCTGGATGTAAAGTGTAAACCCTAGTGTATTACGATTGGTAACCTTATAACAAATTCTAGGACCACTACATCACCCCCCCCTCTCTTAATTCATAGCAATCACGTGGTTTATGCATAGTAACCATGACCGTATGGCTTGTGGTTTAGTTTGCGTTGATAATTGAAGAGGGGATTGAGCATTTTGTCTAGTTAGATATTAGAACAGAAGATGCTCGTCATTTTATTGGGGTCACCAATTTAGCGATATGTGCTGAAAAGTTGTTCCTAGATCTGGATTTAAACTGTCGTTTTTTTCTCACATTAAATTTCTACAAATTAGCAATATTCTTCATATTTATATAGCTTCTACTTGTGTTGACAAGGATCCATAGTTGTCCTTTTCTTTTTGCTAAAAAATTACCCGAACTTAACAGGGGTTTTGGGGGGCTCGTTTGTAAGATCAGTTTAAATCTCAAAGCTTTGAGCTGGTAGTTATTCAGTTCGCGGATTCTAAACTATAGTTGAGGTGTTTTGTCAAGTGGTGGAAGTTCTTGTTCAGCGCTCGCCCGAAGCTATGTTCTGTAACGTCGAAGTAGTAACTGTCCAAAAAGTGCTTTTAAAGTTTATATTCGATAAAGCATAATTTAAAAAGTTTGATTACCTAATCTTACTTTGTGGCGTTGTTATGTTTAGGTCAAACTAGACATCCAAAGTTTAGAGATCTTTCTAACATAGCAAAACCACTTTAGACGCATTTAGCCAAAGTTTCTGGAAAGAAAAGAACTTCGGTAAGTTATGGTTAACTCAAATAAAAAACACGTTCAATCAATCAGAAATGGAAGAAGCTGCCCTCATTTACATAAGAAAGCATCACATCTAAAGTGAAGGAGAAGTGATTATGGCCAACGCCCATAAACCATTTTGTCCTTTTCGAGCGTAAACTTCAATTAGACACCTTCGCATTGCACCACGCTGCTCTTAATCTACGGCAGGCGCTAGATTGGAATAATTAGTTCTAAATATGACAAGCGTGCAAAAAATAAGAAACACATTTTGTCTACATCCGTTACTAAAAAACTCGCAAGTAATGCCAAGAGAACTTCAATCAAATTACACATCTTTCTGTAAGGATTTATAGTCTCGTGAATAAGTAAAAGTTCATCTTACACAGATTCCTTCTACAGATTAAACATAATTTATATTAAAAATAACAGGAAATATTACAGAAAGGACAATAATCCATTAATTCATTTCAGAATTTGAAATTGAGAGCAATGCGCACCAAATGTATTAGTCGCTGCTTCACTCTTAACCAGTTCATGTTCACATTAATTGTGATGCGACATATACATTAATTATGTACACTTACATTACATTAAGCAAGGACACGGCGCGCGTGGGAGTGGACGTGTCAAACACGACAATACCCATCAAGTGGTTAAGGTGCATCCATCAGAGTGCTATCGTAGTCGCATCTTATAGCGTCGTACATCGCTTCGTCATTTAAACCATCCAATGTATTTATCATCCAATGTAACCCTGCTGTAAAAAAATATTCTTTGCTGCCCACATAAACTTAGACCTTGTTTATTGAGCCCGCGTTAGCGCTATGGTGTTTGACATGCAACCGGCCAACCTGCAACTGCACAGGATAGTAATAGTTCGACGAGCTAGCAAAATCCAATAGAAGGGATAGATGCATCTATCCGTCAGACGTACCATGTAGATAGGAAATTCCACCATATTGTGTAATTATGATCATCGAAGAGAGTTTATTTGAAATAAATGAAGTTAGATGACAATCAGGAAAAGGATCTCTTTGAGACACACATCCATCATTACAATGGACCAACATACACAAATAACAAAGTGTAATTAGTCAAGTTAAACCAGACTTCAGCAACAAAAAACGCATGAAATGCGAAAGAAGTCGAAAACACCGACCTACAAGAACCTCATTGCATTATCAGCTGATTTCGACTTTAGCCAATACAGCATAGTCTCATCAGAAGCACCCTGGTTTTGCGGTACAATTCAAACGAGCTGACAATATTTGGGATGAGTTTGTATTTGCAATTCTCTTGATGACTCAAATGCAACAGTGCAAAAACTTGTATCGTCCCATTTGTAAGGAATCTTCCCATGAAAAACTGGAAGGTTTTTCTAAGGATTGCGACATCGCTTGCATACTTCAGGTGACTGTACCGATAACTTCAAGGTGCCAAATTTGCTGATATCCACAATTCAAAGTCCTGTATTTTAGCCATTTATCCCTTTTATAATTATTTTATTATTTATCCCTTAGATATTGTTCAAAGTATGTCTAATGAATTTCTATACTATTTCCAGCATTAATCCAGAAAGAGTCAATTGCAATTCACATTATCCAATACTTCTAGCCTTGCAGTCGCCAATCTAAATAAATGTGCAAGTCCGAATACCCAGCAGCGTCGCAGAGCTAACCAGAATGGTTAAAGCTGAACTTCGATGACATCTCAGAGTAAATTAAAAAAATGGCCGTGAGGCCAAAAGTACCAGTTAATCTTATTTACAATTGATGCTTTTTGAATTCAAGCTGGAAATGCTGTAGTCAAAGCAGTACATATTTTAGCCTTGAATTGGATATCAAGATATTCAATGTTTTACGGGATGTATATGACGTTGTTATTCAATTTATTTAAAGTTTTAATAATAATTGCCGTTTTTTGACTTAACTAGTCCAAGAAAAACAAACGTCGTCGGAAGTAAAAATAAAATTTATTTTAATATAAATATTTTGAAATAAATAGACGATTACGCACATCTACATAATTATGTACTACATTATATGATACTAAACATTACAACATTAAATTTATGTGATTATACGATTTCCAGCATACAAAAAGCAATCCAAAAAATTACAGTCATAATATAAAAACTTTACAGTCAGAACCGGCGCTAGGGTTCGGCTTTAACAACTGATCACGTAGTTTCGTAACTTCGCCATATTAGCTTTGTTCGCGGTAACAGTCCTGAATGCGTTCTATTATACTGCGCGTGCGAATTTATAATTTTTATCATCTAATTTGAGCTTTATTGACAATTTTATTATAAATCCGCACACGCAGTATAATAGAACGTATTCGAGATTGTTACCGCGAACGAAGCTATTATTAAATAATGATTTAATTATTATTATTATTCAATAATAATTTCTGATGATGAATGCATCCGCATTTGAAAGCTTAAATACAATATTAATTTTATTACCTTAATAAATGAAAATAGCAGATGCAGCAAATTTAAATGGGGCTATTGGAAATAAAACCGGGTCTTTTGATTTCATGGCGATTTTACAGACCGCTACACTGCAGAACTGGCGACGTTTAGGCCACTCAGCTCCCATCAGGTGCGGCGTTCGCCTGGATCACAGGACTTGAGTGCTGCTTGGCACCGGCCCTTATCACAATAGTGTAGAGTAAGCATACACTGATAGGCTAGGAAACCTCGGTCTATGCCTGGTCGAGCTAATACTTTGCTATGATCTTGGAGATACAGGAAGAAAGTGGTGGTAGAAAAATAATCCACCTCATAAAATGGATTGTGGAGACTTAACCTTCATCCGCTCGTGCATTTTGCAGTTAAAATTTGCCTTTTTGAATATTCTCTCCCATTTTCTTCCAGAGCGTCAGGGAGAGGTGGGAAGGGCTTGTATTCTCTAATTATTATCTCCACCACTAGACCATGCCCGATTTTGATGAATTGTTTAAAAATTAAAATATACTGAAAATGAGGAAATTAGTATACCAGCATTTGATCAAATGTCACACTTAAAATTAATTTATATAGATAAAAATGACGCGTATGAATGGATTAACAAGATTTTCGCTAAAATTTCTTTTGCATGCAGTTTAACTACATATACCAGCAGTTCCTATAGTACATAATCCAAACTTAAAAGAAAATCTTGGTCAAGTCTGACTTCAGTTTAGTGGTCAAGTTCAAATTATAGTATCAATCGGAAAGAATTGTGTTTAGATTGTATGCAAAACAATTTGTTCTTTTATAAATTATACGGTTGAATTGTTTTATTATTTTTCCGTTACGTTCCAAAGAATTAATATCTTCGAATTGTGTGCACTTGGTTGTATATTTGCAGTTGACAAGTGTTTGTGTGGGCGATGTTCCAAACGAAGTCATTGTATATTAATTTTGATTATAATATCTACTGTACCATAATAGACAATATTGGTTTTAAATCGCGTGGGTTTCACAGTTGAGGTGCAAGATTATAGAAGATTATAGAAAAAATATTATGAAAAAATAATAAAATCCTGAAAATCAGTTAAATTTGGGTTGAGATTAAAAAATTCAATTTTTGAATTGCTTTATGTGGAAGGTTAATTACGTCTGATATTCTAAAAATATAATTTTTATCATTTTATATCAACACTGACCTATTTTTAGGGTAACCTACGAATGTTGGATTTAGATTGGATCCTTGGAACCAAATATTGGCGACGATGGGTTTTGCGATAATCGAACACGTAATATTTTTTGGTTTATTGATAGGCATTCACCTGAATCCTTATCAGTGATTTCCTTGTATTTGCTTATCCTATTTTTTGAATTGCTATCAAAAATGTGCTGTGTCATTGGTTATATACGTACATACGTAAGGCAATGCTAATGTTATGATTTGAGCACGTGCTTTACAAAGTTAGCCTCTTAGTCATTCGTCCTATAATGAAATAGCGACTTACATACGCTCAAGTAACTTTTTTGTTTTGATCTTAAAATAGAAACGATTTTTATGTAATTTCTAAGAGTGTAGTATATTTTGGTGCAGTGATTTTGAGATGTTTAACTGATAAAAAAGGGAAACTTTGAAAATATGGATACAAAGTGATCTATATTTGTTGCAGAAGAAATTGTTGATTCGTCATTTTAGGCTAGGGTTATCCTTGAGACATGGTGATACTGATAACACACATAGTTTGTATCTCAGATTCAGTCAGTGTAGTCTGTTATACAATGCACGGTATTTTTTCGAACAATTTGTTAGATATGAAAATTTACAATTGGGAACAATATTGTGGATGTCATTTTGCAATTCCTGATTGCAAATGTAACTGTGTAAGTTAAACTTTTTATAATCCATTCCTTATGATTATATCAATAGGTACATAACATGAAAATCTTGCAATTTTCAAGTTGTAAATCCGAAGATAATCAAATTTTTCTAACATACGTCGTTAATTGCCACCGATTAATTTTAAAATGTGAACTTTGAAATTTGAGTCTTGAAAATTGTCGTAATATCCAAATTATTTACTTGTATCCAATTTACACCTAATATCACGCACGTAGTACCACTTTCACAGGTCACAGATCCCAATTGATCTGATTTTCAAAAATTTTCACGATTTTATATTCTATTTTTGTTTACTGTTGAAAGATGAAGAATTAATTTCTATTAACAAATTTTTTTTATCAAAATAATATACTAATATAATTACAATTTGGTATCTAAATTATATTTGAGTATGATAATTCTTGACCTACTCTTCTTGCCGTAATGATTTGCTTTTCGGGATTAGGTTATTACAGGGTATCAACTGTTAATATTTTTAGACAAACTTATGTCGGTTTCAATTTAAATAGTATTACATAGTAACGTATACTACGACTGCGCAAAAGTGAATTTTCTTTTGCAATTTTATACTTACTAATTTTTTTTATTTTTTGAATTTCGTGCTATTGTACAATTATTCCTTTTATTGTTTATACTTGTAATGTCTGGATAATCCGAACAGAAATTTACTAGATGGTAGTTCGGATTACAGAACACAGGAATTCGGATTATGAATATCATAATTAGGGGTCGTCCATAAAATACGTACGCAAAACGGGGAGACAATTGCCTAGTGTGATGAGATGTGACGAGGACGGCGGAGCGTGACGTGACGCAATGTTTGAAATACCCAAATCAATTTTATTTCTAGTTTTTAGATAAAAAATTATTTTCATGTTTCTTTGGACTTTTGGAGATTTTTAAATCAACAGGAATTAAATTGAAAGGCTGAAAAAGGTCGGTCAAAAATAATACGACAATATTTACACTGTGCAATTGATAAAACATCAAGATCAAAACTGCGAGAGAAGATATTGTTTTTATTGGAGCTTTGAATTTAGTGCGATTAATCGGATTTTAAAATAATTTTTTTATTTGAGCTATACCCGAACAAAAATTTGACAAGGCTGTCGTTCTCGTGGATAAAGCCAACCGGTTTTACCGGTCATGCTTTTCAAAAACAATTTTTATATTGTGAGGAGAGGATATTATTATGTACATACATACAGGGTTGCAGGGTCTTATGGGCATATAAATTTTGGTTGTACTTAACTTTTTGCATTACTAACAGCAGATCTGGAGAATAAATTGAGCAATCTGTTTTGCGTTTTATTTGACATACAAGGTGGAAACTTTTGAAATAAAACACCCTGATGTTACGTATATCAGTGGCGTATCTAGGGTAATTTGCGCCCGGGGACAAGACACAAAATCTGCTCCCCTTCTCGTATCGAGAGTCTGGAGACTCACAGGGGCCGGAGTTTATTTAACTAATTTTTTCATTTTGGCGCCCCCTAAGCTGTGGCGCCCAGGGACATATGTCCCCCCTGCCCCCCCATAGCTACGCCTCTGACGTATATGTAATGATTTTGGTGGCGAAGTTTGTTGAAAGGGGGGGGGGTGTACGTAGAACCAAGGACACTAACAGAGATATTTGTGATAAAAAACATCTTCATTGGAGGTCAGGAGGTCACGAACTGCTGGAACAATAGAAATATTCCTACCATCATTAATTATTATCTTCTAAAAATTGAGGTCCTTAAGATTCCAGTGTCTGAATTATTAGCATACACCAATGATTTTAAATTGTTCCAGAAGAAATCTTTGGAATGATCATATCGGTCGATCGTTCTGACCAAGGCAATAAATTGTACTCGGGCACCGTCCTGCTGGAACCATATTGAAGCGCTGACTATTATCGACAGTTATGCCAGGGATATTATGAAGAATTTTGATTGATTATAGTTGCATTTTTCAATTTCATATTTTGCTTTATTTGCTTCTGTTCTACTTCTCATTTTTCGAAATCTTTTTGGAAATGCCAAGTGGAAAGTTTTATTTTTACAATGCGGTACCTAACATACCAATAGTTTCCTATGAATTTCATCAGTTTGACTGATTAGAAAGTCTACAGCGTAACGCATCACCTGATTAAATTTTCAAATGTATTGCCCACTTTAGCTACACTTCGTGGTTATACAATTTAAACGCTTTTAGATCTAAACTACCTATTTTTCTTGTACTTTTTGATATATTTTTTAGTTTATTTTCATAGGTTAAAATTTAAAAACTTTGATAACATTACAATTTTTCTCTAATTATTCAAGTTACTATTGAGCAACAACTTTTGAATGAATAATAATCTAAAAGTTTACGGTATTTTGAAATATTACGAAGAATATAAAGTTATTTTGAGCAATTTATAATGGTTGCCAAAGTTGCGTAACTTTCAATAAGCGAAACTATTATCCGTCAGATGTTTGGTAGCTTAACTTATTCTCATCTATAACCTTTTTTAATTCCCACAACCTGGAAGAAAGAACTAGGAAATTTTATGTCGGCCGAGACTCGAACCCAAGATTTTCCATTTTTATTTCTCATTTATACAAAATTAATGTTTAAATTAAATGTTAATTGTGAATTTTTTTATTAGTCCAAATGAATGAACTTATCTTTAGAGGTCGACTTTAGGCTAAATTTTAAGTGTTATAGGACAACAAAAATAGCACAAATGCAGTTATCAATAACGCGTTATCATGGCGAATGTAAGATAAAATTATAAAATTATTTGTATTGTATAACCGAGTTAAAATAATCAATTTTTAATTTTGCAGTGATATTTTTAAAATAATTATAATTTGTGTTGCATTTTGGGGTGACATTGGTCAGATAAGAAGGGTCATGTTGGCTACCAGTGAACTTATGCACTAATAGAAATTGTGCGCATTTCTTGTATAATATGGCCCTATCAAAAAATATTTCAATAGAAAATTAATAAATACATTTTCCTCATCATTAAGGTCTTATTAGGGAGACTTAGGTACAACTGCTTAATATCGATTCAAACTTTTCCTGGCTAAGCAGCGACAAACAGTGTTCTTAAATCGGTCACCCATCCTAATGATTTAATTCTGAGATTTAAAGGACTGTTTCAAAACTTCATTTACAGCTCAAAATTGGTTATGAAACAGCGATGAGTTTTTTAACGGAAATGAGAATTTTCCGAAGGTTAATTGGCGATTTTATATCAAAAACTCATGATTAATTAAAATTTTAAATATGCCAGGACACAGTTCAAATAGCAATCTTTAATATTCTGCATTAAAATTGTTTAAATTTCAAGTATTGTAAGTGTGAAGTTTCTTTTCGACCATAATTTGAATGATTTCAAAAGACTGCTCCACTTATTGAAAAATTTCTCGTCCTAATGATGTTTTTAAGTACCTATGTCAGGTTTTTCTTTCAATTTTTAACTTGGGTAGTTATAATTTGGATACGCAGTAAAAAAAAAAGAGTTCTAAATTTATTTTTGTTACAGGAATGTACACAATGCGCATGTTAGACAGTAATAATGCTTTAAACAATTTAAGTATGAATAGTACTGGTCCAGCTCAAACATCTCGTATAGATGTCGAAAGAATGGATACTTCTAGTGATAGTGCAGTTAGTTCAATGGGATCAGAACGCGTACCATCACTCTCAGATGGGGAGTGGTGCGATGCAGGATCTGATTCCGGACATACCGCAGGTGATCACTATGGTGTTGATTACCACACTAAGTAAGGATTTCTAATTTTTAATCGATATTTGTGGTCTAAACGGTTATTTTTACAGTAAATACAGGCCATATGACTACAGCTACTCCGGTCGTCCTCATAGCAGTACATTAGGAAGTGCAGATCCCGTTCGTATGCCTCCTGTTGCCCAAAAGAAACATCAAATGTTTGGTAAACGCTATTTTCAAGAGCAAGGCACTGCTATTTCATCTCCCATAACACCCATCAAATATGAATATCGAGATCCTAGTACATCTTTTGGTAATCCCACTCAAGCAGATGGAGCAGTTGGGCCAAAACCTCCAGAAATAAAATACTCCTCCAGTTTAGAATTTGGTCGTCACAGCCAACAAATTGGAAGAAGTCCAATTCATCATATTCAACATAATCATACTTATCATTTACCTGCTGAAAATACCGGTGCTTTACAAAGACCGGTTTCCCGGGACAAATTTAAAAGTAAGAAAGTTGAGGAAGAGCACTTAACTCGTGATGAAAAGCGAGCACGTTCTCTTAGTGTTCCCATAACTGTTGACGATATCATCAATTTACCAATGGATGAATTCAATGAGCGTCTATCAAAATATGATTTAAGTGAAACTCAGCTTAGTCTTATTCGCGATATTCGTAGAAGAGGAAAGAATAAGGTAATTTGATTCAATCAAACTTATTTTAGAAAACATTTTTACACTCTTTGTTTCAGGTTGCTGCTCAAAATTGCAGAAAACGCAAACTGGATCAGATTATAAGTTTAGCTGATGAAGTTAATGAAATTCGAGATCGCAAGATTCGTATGTTATCTGAGAGAGAATATATTTTGTCTGAAAGTAAAAAAATTAAGGATAAATATCAACAACTTTATAGGCATGTTTTCCAGGTAAGATTCGAAAAATTTTGAATATTGTCTTTTTACAAGCTTTTACTTAACTTCACATTTGCTACAAATCTTGTAGTTCACTTTTGATCTACTGTCACATGTCCAGTTGTCTTGAAATTTTGCACACATGCATAGTTCCGATGACAATACAATATTCTTCAAAAGTTTTATTGAATATTGTTAATTGATGTCATAAATCACGATTTTAATATGTGATGTATATTGTGTTGTTCTAAATCCTACCAAGCTATTAAAAATATCATATTACAGTAATAATTTGTTTGAAATAATTCCGCTCCTTGCTTGGATTTTAATTTTATTGTTTTTGTGTTTTTAAACATTTAGTATTATTCTAAAAAAAAGAAAATTTTAAAATGAGCTTTTAAAAAATGGACTAAACGGGAAAACATAATTTTTCGCGTTTCCAGGAGTAAAGTGGTCTGATGACTAAGAAAATCCTTCAAAATATCAGTAAAATCGTGGGGCGCTGTTTGTGGATGATATTATTATTTTGTGAATTTGATTAACTATTTTAATAATTTCAAAAACTATATCGACAGTTTTTGAAAATAAATACAATAAAGGGAAAATACAAACAAGAAATTGAAATAATAAAGTATACTCTTTACTCTTTTTTGGGCATGAATTTACATTTAAAATTTTATGGGACAAGTAAAGTTTAAGTAGCGGTAGTACCGGTAGTAGGATGGGTAGAATAAGTATTGTGACTTCTAAATTAAATTAAAAAGATTTGTAATTTATTTTAAGTAAAAGTTATTGTCACCACTATTGCAAAATAATATGAATCTCGTTAATCAACTCATGCGCGTCAGTACTTTTGTACTTTTACTCTTTTTCATTAAAAATAATTATGGTCACCATAATTATAATTATAGGCATATATTTTATTTTATTTATATGAACATCGGGAATGATGCGCATGAATGGATTAATGAGATAAGTGAGTTTTGTAAATGGTTTTCAATTGAAATGGACTTGATTTAATATACTTCTATTTTATTTTAGAATTTAAGAGACCCAGATGGTAATCCATATTCTCCATATCAGTACAGTCTTCAAACATCAGCAGACGGTTCAATCCTCATAGTTCCTCGCACAAATAACAGTTTGCCAAACACAGACCTAAAAGAGCCGCCTCACCCGAGTCAGAAGGAATAAACAAAAATTTTGTTATAACTTATATAAGGAACTAACAGTTTCAGTGATAATAGATTTTATTAGTTTGCTCAATTAATTGATTTTTCGAAACAGAATTATTAATTTTTTTATGATTTAGTTTGATAGTCAAATGAAACGATTAATTGCGTAAGGTTTTCTATAGAATATTTATTTATCAAGGAGCATTTTATTTTACATGGTGTTTCATAATTACACCACCATTTCTTTTAAGAATGGTAGGATTTTAGACTTGAAAAGTTTACGTATTCACATGTCAGCTATTTTTAGGGTAATTGTGAAACAACGTTCATATTGTTTTAGCCGAGATCTAAACCTAGATCAAAATTGCTGGCGTTTTATTTTGGTTTTATAAAAATGTCTCTTATAATTCTGTACTAATTGTATTTGTAAGATTTTTAAATTCCTACGAGAGATCTATTTTTATAAACATTAAACCAATATCAGGTGATACTATGCCTTTTTTTAAATAAGTGTATGTATATAAAATATATTATAGTGACGTATGATTGGTTGTCTGGTTAATGACGGTGGTAGGATGTACAATACCGATAAGTTTACTTCTGTGTTTAAACAGAAATCTAAACCCTGCAACATTTTCAAATTATTTATTTTTTGTTTTAACAGCTTTTTACTTGAACTAATGTAATAAATATAATTTTGGAGCAAACAAGTGATACCTAATACCTACCGAAGTTTTAACAAAATTGCATTTCTTAGATGTTTAAAACTTGTAGATTTTATTAACAGGATTTTCAGTTAAATTCATGTGACCAATTTACTGTAATCTTTTAATAAAAAAAAAATTTGATTCCAAAGCAATTAATTTAGAATTTTCACAACTGTTAATTCTTGCCTCGTGGAACTATATCAATTAATTATTTTGTACTGCTGCTTCTCTTATCACTGGCTTTTTTAAAAAATATACTACAGCATTTGTTGTACTTAAACCTAGGCAATCATACTAAGGTTATATTAATTTGGTCTCATTAATGTTTTTAAACTTAATATCCTGACTTAAAAATGGGACCTTCACAAATGCGAAATTTAGTGTGAGAGAACTGTTTAATTACTTTTTAATTTTACGTTTTTAAGTGAAATGAACAACTTTTAACGCAGCTGTCCAACAGTAGTGCTTTTTTATTTGGCAGTGTTAATTTTTAGTTTTAATAAGCTAACATTTTCATTGCAACCAAAAAGGATGTATACATAGAGGCTATCTGCTCCCCCTGGTGGACAGGATTATTACTATGTTACAATTTTTAACCTTTCTTTTATAGAGGTAACCCTGTCGACCAGGAGGCGCAAAAACCCATCGGTCAAATTATGCAGTTGACAGAATATTTATTTCAATTTTTAGTACTAGGTGGTACCCACTATGCCTGCATTCTTTACTGCTACACAATTTTTTTGTGGTAATAGCTGTTTTATAATAACCAAAGTTATAGTATTTATGAAATTTTGGACACTTACATTTATCTAAAGTTCTTTTAATTAATTTAATAAATTATTCATTTAGTATAGTTAACTTGAAAGGTTTTTTTTTTTACAAAAAATACAATTTATTAATTTAGGTATTTTTAAGTGTTTTTATGTATTTAAGAATAAAAAGTCGGTTAGAAAAATTATGATAACTGTTATAATTATTGTATTTGGGATTTCTGGTAGATTTGCTCTTCATTATATTTGAAAATGTGATTTTTATAAAATTTTTCAGTTTTTCTAAGTAAAATCTCGCACTTTTGTTAATAAAAGGTTCTTACAACTTCTTGTTTTAGTAATAATATTTTTTATAAGTGGTTAGTTAATTTAAGTTTTGTACATTGTATATTGTATAGTAGACTGTAGAAATATCCCATCTAATAATGGAAAAATGTAGACATAATTTAGCTTTTAACTTTGCTATTCCTAGAATAACATGTCAAGTGGATTGTTGGGTATTTTTCATTATGTAATACACCATTATTTGTAAACAAAATTATACATTAACATACTTGGTTAATGGTGCCAATAAAGATCTCGATATTATATTTGCTTATTTTTTTTCTGTAGGGTTTTTTATTTCTACACAAACTTCCACTAGAAAGCTACAGTGCTTTCTATATTATTTGGGTTGGCAACTTGTAAAGCCAGGTTTGTCATAACTATGACAACTCAAATGTGACTCATATTGTATCTTTATTTGGCCTTTTCAACATTTTTGATATCTCACCATTTTTGAGTTATTGGAAGAAAACTGAATTAAGGCATATTCAAGGTCTGTTGGTCAATTAGACAATTTAAGTACTACTTTACAGGTTTTTTCTCCAAATTGTTGTTCGCACCATGACCATCATACATTTGGAGAGACACTTACAATATTATTGATCATAGGTAGGTGAATACACTTCCTTTTGAGAAGGAAATGCAGAACATTTCTAATTTTGAGTTTCCATTGTAACCTTAATGGTGAAGGGAACGTAATTCTTTGGGATTGCTTTGCTGACGGACATATTGGGTGGCTTTATACGCACAGCCTTGGCCAGATGTTTAGCGTTTGTGGGACTGGCACGTCACGTTCCAATAACGTCGTTATCTTTACATGTACATGCCCTTCAGTCAGGTTTTGCGCACCACAGGATTAGAACGTCCATGTAAAGACGAAAACTGGTACTTATGGGTATTTTAGACGCAATTTCTAACAGGTTTTTGGGGCGTCCTGTTTTTATTTTAAAATGCCTGTTTAATATTTTTTTTTCAACATAAATCTATTTAAAATACACAAGTTTTTGGGTATTATTTTTTTATAATAGAAGAGTCTTAAATCTGGAATTTGATAGATTACATTAAAATTAAGCGATTAAATAGCGGAGGAATCGCCAATGATTTTAAAGTTTCCAATTTTATACGAAAAACAATAACTGTAATGACTGCATTCTATTACCGGTACTTGTGTAGTTAGTTGAGTTAGAGGCTGGGCGTGGTGTAGGATCGCAAGAGCAGTAGTAGATTTGCACCATGGTAACGTTAACATCTAGCTAAAATCTTTGTTTAGGGGTATTTTTGCCTTAAATTTGCCGAAAAAAGGCTTAGGTTAGTGTTGGAAAACGATTTTTTTGTGAAGCACCGTAGATGTAGCTCTGCTTACTCTACTTTGCCACATCCGTCTCCGCTCGTGGAGACGCTATAACATGTGGTTATTTAGTTTATAAAACATTAAAGTATTTTTCGGCTTAAATTTGCCGAAAAAATTAGAGATCCACTTGTCGTGTTAGGAAACGAATTTTTGTGAGCCAATGAAATGTTGTAGATTGTCACATCATATAAAATTTTTGTTTTTGATAAAATATAAGCCCTATTCTAATTGTAAAAATTTATCCCACGATCCTACCGTTAAAAATTCAAATGGGTAGAAAAATGTTTTTGATGAGCGATTCGCGAGCGGCTAGCGAGTTGCTAGGTTGTAATTTTGGAAATGAGAGATTTTTGTAAAATTTTTTGAAATTGTATAATAAACTTGAGTGCAAATAAAAGTTTTGATATTTTATTTATTTTAGTAAATTAGAAGAGAAGAATAATTTGGTGACTTGGAATATTTTGGATACAATAAAGAACAAATAATTTAATTTTGGGAAGGAAAATTAAAAGGTCGCACTATAACCGCCGCTGTACATGCGATTAAGAATTTTGGAACGACGTAAAGAGATCATTTATCCGACTGAACAAGCAATTTAAGAATTGGGAAAATCCAAGATGTTTTGTTTTATTTTCTTTTTTAAGATTTTTATTTGCAAATTGGAGGTAAGATTTTTCTATTTCTATTTTAATTTTTAAGTAGTAGTTATTAAACAAATCGTTCATATTGTTTATGTAAAATAAATTATATGTTTGTAATTTTGAATCTCTATTATTCACATTTTGGAGTAACTGCGGGCTTTTCCCGCTTATCTCCTTCGTCTGTGTGAAAATGACAGTTGGTGAAGATTTTATGTGAATGGCATTGAGCCTTGATCTTATTAATGGAGCTGTCATCGGTGTGTCGTCGGTGTGAAGCACCGTAGATGTAGCTCTGCTTACTCTACTTTGCCACATCCGTCTCCGCCCGTGGAGACGCTATAACATGTGGTTATTTAGTTTATAAAACATTACATGGTATACATTTACAAATCGGTATAGCAAATAAATTAAATATCGCTTTTTGGTGTTCCGGTGACCGGAAATGATGTGGTCTTCTGAGTTTTCACTTCCTCCTTTTTTTTAATCATTTTTTCATGATAAATTCCTTAGGTATATCCATTCCTCTAGGCAGGGGTCGGGCTGTCTGGTAGAGATCTAGCAGCCGCAGGTCTCTTCCAACCTTCTCGACCGTTCTCGACCTTTGGTGATATTTATGTCGCTTGTGACCTTTATCGCTTGCTTCGTGTCCGTATACTTACGGATCCATTGATCCGTCTCGCATTTCTTTTCCTCTCATAATTCTTCTCTCAAATAGACCTTCTCTGAGGAATGAGACCAAGGAACATTCGAAACAGTGGATCTCTCCTGACAAACCTGTACCAAAGAAGGCCTAGGCGGTCTATCCACTAAACAAAGTCATGACTAATGCTTTTTTTGTCATGCACGCGGAATAATTCATATTGATTACATTGAAAAGGAAAAAACAATCAACGGTGAATATTATTCCAGTTTATTGGATCGTTTCAATCAGGTTTTGAAGGAAAACGACTGCATTGGGCAAAAAAGAAAGTTCTCTTTCAACAAGACAATGCACGGGTGCACTGTGTGCACTTTTCATGGCCAAAATCCATAATTTACGATTCGAATTGCTCGGACATCCACCAGATTCTCCAGACTTAGCCCCCTGCGACTATTTCCAGTTGGCCAAACTTGAAGAAATAGTTCGGCGGAAAAAGGTTCGGCTCTAACAAAGACATCATTGATGAAACAAATGCCTATTTTGAACGCTTACAGAAATCCTATTATTTGGAAGGGATCGAAAAATTGGAAAAACGGTGGACGAAGCGTTTATATCCTAGAAAGAGACTATTTTGAACAATAAAATATTTTTTTAGTAAAAATAATATTCCTTGTTGTATTTTTACCAGACTTATCACTCCGCCAGGTCCGCCGCGTCCTATTGTTCACAGTGTGTAAAACACTCGGGCGGCCAAAATTAGGGGCGGCCAAAATCCCAAAAATAGGAAAGGTCATTTACTTTACGACAGGGAAAAAGTAGTTTTAGGGTTTTTCGATTGGATATACCCGAGGGGGTCAAACTAGTTGATTTTGCCGATAATTTGATCCTCGTGGTTGCGGCAAGGACGGAAGAAGATCTTGAACGACTGACTCACGAGGTAATTCGGACTATCATTTCATGGATAGATAGCAAGGGTCTACAGGTGGTCCCAGAGAAGACGGCCGGCTATGTTAGCTATGGAAATTGGCAAAACGATCAAGATACTGGGAGTGCATCTAGACAAGAGGATGTGCTTCGGCCCCCATGTTGAGGCCACGGTTGCAAAGGCCCTACAACTTGCTATTCCTTAAGACTCCAATCATACAAATGAATCATAAAATGGGACCTTTCTCTTATATTAGCAGATTTACTTCCTTTCTATTGAATGATGAACAAGAATAAAACGAGTTTTTAGTAATGGTTACAAAAAGAGGATAATTCATGACACTTGACCTCGAGGATAAATAAACAAATAAAACAAATTTGGATATAAATATAGAATTTAAACCTTTGACAACATTCGGAGATTTATTAACTAACAACAAAGATATTGCCCCAATTGAAACACTAATTATACGATAATAATGCATAATTTTCATTATTAAAAAAAGTGTGTTCTAACTAACAAGGGGAAATCACAGTGAGTATATCGCCAATGGAGATCCCAATTTCTTTGGTGATTCTCGGAGCTAAAAAAAATATCACTTTCTCGGCGTTTAGTCCATTGGTCCTTAGTTTTTGAGTTATGACTGAAGTCATGCAATGCGTAAGTCCTGAGTTCTATCCCAGTACCGGCTACCTTTTCTTTTTAAAATTATATAATTTATTATAGGAATTAAAAAATTAACTACCTACGAATTAGACCACCATAGTTTCCTGTAACAATAGCTAATAGTAATAGCAGTTAAACCCAGTGGCGGATTTACCAACAGGCGCAAGAGGCGCGCGCTTAGGGCTTCGTAAATCAAGGGGCTTAAAAATATGGCAAATTTAATTTTTATTTATTAAATTCCTGTTGTAATAAACACAGGAAAAATAAAGAAAAAGTTCTAAGCCCTAAGATGCCTTAGATTTGCAGTTATTTTGATTTCAGTGCAATTTTTGATTTAAAGTTAAAAATTTAATTTTATTCAAATATTCTGAAACTTTATGAAAATATTAACCCTGTTGTAATACACACAGGAAAAATATCGAAAAAATTCTAAGCCCTAGATGCCTTAGATTTGCAGTATATTTTGATTTCAGTGCAATTTTTGATTTAAATTTTTTGATAAAAACTTAATTTTATTCCAATATTCTGAAACTTTATGAAAATATTAACCCTGTTGTAATAAACACAGAAAAAATATCGAAAAAATTCTAAGCCCTCAAATGCCTTAGATTTGCTGTATATTTTGATTTCAGTGCAATTTTTGATTTAAATTTTTTGATAAAAATTTCTTCTTCTAGTGCCATATCTTCTTTAGACGTAGGCGAGACTTCCCTAGACTTTACTAGGGAAATGTTAATGGGTGGTTTCCCGTTGCCTTCCCCATAGTCCACAGATCGATTTCGGACTTTTTAGCTCCGTAGTCTAACCGTGTTTGATTTACGCCAGACTGCTGGTCACTAAAAATTTAATTTTGTTCAAATATTCTAAAACTTCATGAAACAATTAATTCTGTAGTAACAAACGCAGCAAAAGTAACTAAAAAATTCTAAGCCCTAAGATGCCTTGGATTTGTAGTTATTTTGATTTCAGTGCAATTTTTGATTTAAATTGTTTGATAAAAATTTAATTTTGTTCAAATATTCTGAAACTTCCTGAAAATATTAACTCTGTTGTAATAAACACAGGAAAAATATGGAAAAAATTCTAAGCCCTAATACATCTTGGATTTGAAGCTATTTTGATTTCTCTGCAATTTTTATTTAAATTTCTTGATAAACATTTAATTTTGTCCAAATGTTCTGAAATGTTATGAAAATATTAACTCTGTTGTAATAAACACAGGAAAAATATCGAAAAAATTCTAAGCCCTAGAGATGCCTTAGTTTTTCAGTTATTTTGATTTCAGTGCAATTTTTTATTTTATTTTATTTTTTGTTAAAAATTTAATTTTCTTCAAATATTCTAAAACTTCATGAAACTATTAATTCTGTAGTAATAAACACAGGAAAACTAACGAAAAAATTCTAAGCCCTAAGTTGCCTTAGATTTTGTAACGGTCCAAAAACTGTTCAAAGACAGTTTCACATTTGGGTATTTTTTTTTGCATATGAATCGGGGTTGTTGTTTTGAACAAAAAAATTATTATTTAAAACGTTAAAAATTTGCGTCAAAAAAATTAAAAAAATTGTAACGAGTTTTATTGAAATAGTGGAATATTTTGGATAACCAGCCCAGTTGGGGATAATTTAATAAAACTCAAGAAAGTGGACTTACGTCCACTTCTCATTTAGAAGAGAAATTGCAATTTTTTATATTTTTTAACAAGAATCTTTTTTTAACTCCATCATCCGTTTTTAATTGTTGACCCTCCTAACAGCTTGAGGTGAACATAGATGTTATCTTAGTTTTTACTACCGCGGTTTTATTTTTAGGGTCCTTGTACCAAGTCCAGGGGCGAAGTAGCGGTTTACATCCTTGTGTAAGTCTTGGAGTATTGGATTATCTGTACCCAAGACTACCCTGTGTTTTAAGATAAGTTTTTGGACCGTTATTTTTGTTATTCGTTCTTGTTTTAAGTTTTTTTTTGTTAATATAATTGGGCGGACTTATTGGGTAAAGGGGGCCAAATTATTTTATGTTCAAAAGTTTTGTGAACCGAGTATAGAGTATAGCTATACGAGGGGAATTATCGTTATTGTTCTTGTTGGTGTTATTGCCATTTTTACATTCGTTATTTTTTTTTGAAGATTCAAAAGTTAATAAATATATACCAACAATTAAACTCTTGTAGGTATATCTGGAGCGGCCGAGGTTCGACCGCAACTCTCTACCATCTCGTAATCGGGGTAGAAAGATCGGTGCTGAGGAGTAGCCAAGATTACGTGGCGCCCACGGCAAATTTTATTCTACTCCTCTCACAAACATCTGGAAGAAACTCGGTGGCGAATTTCGAGTCTCTCTGCTGGAGCTAGCTAGATAGAGGCGGTGCCATCTCCCTGAGACGAGTCGTCTAGGTCATTTGACCGGCGACGAAGTTCTACCGTGGCAATTTGCATTAATTTTTATTTCAGTGCTAATTTTGATTTACATTTTTTGATAAAAATTTAATTTTGTCCAAATGTTCTGAAATGTTATATAAATATTAATTCTGTTGTAGTAAACTCAGGAAAAATAACCAAAAAATTCTAAGCTCTAAGTTGTCTTAGATTTGCAGTAATTTTGATTTCAGTGCTATTTTTGATTTACATTTTTTGATAAAAATTTAATTTTTTTTTCAAATATTCTGAAATTTTAGAAAATATTAATACCGTTGTAATAACCACAGGAAAAATAAAGAAAAAATTCTCAGCCCTAAGATGCCTTAGATTTGTAGATATTTTGATTTCAGTGCAATTTTTGATTTAAATTTTTTGATAAAAATTTAATTTTGTTCAAATATTCTGAAACTTTATGAATATATAAACGCTATTGTAATAAATACAGGAAAAATAACGAAAAAATTCTAAGCCTTAAGTTGTCTTAGATTTGCAGTAGGTAATTTTGATTTCAGTGCTATTTTTGATTTACATTTTTTGATAAAAATTTAATTTTGTTCAAATATTCTGAAATTTTATGAAAATATCAATTCTGTAGTAGTAAACTCAGGAAAAATAACAAAATTCTAATCCCGAAGATGCCTTGGATTTCTAGTTATTTTGATTTTAGTGCAATTTTTAGTAAAAAATAGTATTAAAAAATAAATTGTCTGCGCGTTGGTGAATGGGCCCCCCGGGCACCAGGTGTTTAAATGAATTGCTTTAGGGAGTGTAGGATTAGTGAAAATACTTAGAAGGGGGCCTCAAAACGCCGAGAAATTGATAATTTTTTTAGCTCCTAGAATCACATAATATGCTCATAAAGATGTCTCCTTGTAAGACAATTTTTAAAATCCATTTTGAGTTTTTCGTTACATTCTACCTATGTACCTACCCCAAGTACAGGGTGGCTCAAATTCGTTTCTTCTTATGGGGAAATCGGTAACTATAGGAGATATCGAAAAATGGATGACGCATCCTCGATCTCTTTTTTTGAGAAAAGCTCAATGACGAAAACCGGAATTCGCTATCTTTTTTTGTTTTCGAGTTCGATTATTGGACTTTTCGATAAATGTCGATATCTCGGTTGTTTTTGAAGTTGCCAAAAAAGTGTTGACACTTTCTTCAGACACTTTTTTAAGGGCAATAAAATAGGCTGATTCCGAGTTATAATACAAAGTTGTGTTTTTTTAAATGGAAACCATTATAGTTGAATATGACATTTTTAAATAGCGTTTTTTATCCTCTTTTCAATGATATTATATAACATGTGGGGTCCATCATTTCAAATAATTCCCATTTTATTAAAAAATGCAATAAAAATAAGAAAAAAACAAAAAATTAATAACATTTTTAGTAAATAACAATAACAATTTTAAACACGACAGCAACTAAACAAAAGTTTCATAATGAAAAACAATTGATGACGATGTTTTAGGTGTCAATAAAGATTTGGTAGTGTTTCGTTTTGACAAAAATATAATATTGAAAATAAGGAACTTCAGTTTGAATACTTACTTTAAATTTTGTATTTATTGTTTTATTTGCAAATTGTTATTGTTATTTACTAAAAATGTTATTAATTCTTTGTTTTTTTCTTATTTTTATTGCATTTTTTAATAAAATGGGAATTATTTGAAGTGATGGACCCCACATGTTATTGAAAAAAGGATAAAAAATGCTATTTAAAAATGTCATATTCAACTATGGTTTCCATTTAAAAAAAACACAACTTTGTATTATAACTCGGAAACTCACTTTCAGCCTATTTTGTTGCCCTTAAAAAGTGTCTGAAGAAAGTGTCAACACTTTTTTGGCAATTTCAAAAACAACCGAAATATCGACATTTATCGAAAAGTCTAATAATCGAACTTTTGGCTATAACTCGAAAACAAAAAAAGATAGCGAATTCCGGTTTTCGCCATTGAGCTTTTCTCAAAAAAAGAGATCGAGGATGCGCCATCCATTTTTCGATATCTCCTAATAGTTACCGATTTCCCCATAAGAAGCGAATTTGAGCCACCCTGTACCTACCCTAAGTTGTAGATTCGATCAACCAATACGTTAATAAATTTCAAGTTGTGAGTTATTACAAAATAAACGAATTAACGCAGTCAATATCTATAGTGTCTGAATCCAATCTCGCAAACGTAGGGAGAGAGTAAATAACGCAAAATATGAAATTATTATAAAATGTTGTAGTTCCTGTTTGATCAGGAATTATTAGTTTAGACTTTTTCAAAAAAAGGAAAAAAAAGTTAAAATATAAGTATTTTCTGCGAGCATTTTATTACTTTCCGAATAAAACGTAAAACAAGGTTTTACATCAACTGAACGGATATTGCTTGTTAGCAAATTCAAATTTTCATTAACTCAGCTTCCTCGTCCTTCCCGTTGAATGTAACGTTATTAGGTAAACTCGTTGAAAGCGTTTAGATATAACATCAATTTTCTGAACATTTTTAGGCTTATTTACACTATTAAATTGGAGGTTATTCAAAGCATGTTTTGTGAAGCTAAAATATTGGAAACCTTCCTCAACATATCAAAATTGGAAGAAGCGGAAAGTGTGCGCACGCAATTGAGAGAGCGTTGGATCGATAGGCTTGAAATTAATGTTCGCGTTCTCGTGCATAAATTGGGGAAGCACCCTCAAAATAAAGGAAGGGCGTTAGATGAAATGTTAATCTGCATTGGTGACTGAGTAATATAATCGAAAATCAATACTGTATCTGTCATTTAGTTCATAAAGTAGACCATAAGCTTAAATAAAAAGTATCCGTTTGAATGTATGGACTTGAGAACGCACACTCGTGTGTTATTTTACCGCCTCCGTTTCATCCGCGCATCCACGTTAAATATCCACTGTCAAAAATAATGTATACACATAAATTTTTATTTACTAATGTAAGTGTAGTGTAGTTATGATAAAATGATAAGAAGAACGTAAAATATTCAACAGGTATTAAAGTGAATGTTATTCTTCTGAATAATTGGCATGTTAATGTCCATCATCAACTGTCGCTCAACATTGCAGTTAGATCTATTTAGATTCCATTTAGAAGTAGTTTAAATAGAAATATAGTTAAGTTATTGAAGATATCGTTGGTAGTGTAACCATGCTGTATAATTTAAAGTTTCCTTAATTATTAATTTAATTATGACGCAAAATTCACCAACACCTAGTCGTGGAGGAGCAGCGGATGCAATCCGAATGGAACCAATTGGAAAATACAAGCAAACTCAAAACGGCAACGTTCATAATCAAGGTACTTAATCCTTTTCAATTTTTTAAATCTTCTTGCCTAAGCTTTCAGCTTCTCTTGTGCAGTTCGTCGCTCACCTGTCACAGCTTTTCCAACTTTTGTCTTACATTGTATAAGGTACTTCATTATTAATTTTTACGTATTTAATAATAGCAATTATAAAGTAAGATATAATAGAGTAAAATATTTTGCACGACTGCACAAATTACTTTGCATGAATATTAAATCATCACTCTCTCTTAGTTAGCTATCACTCATTCCATGACATTTATAAAACACGTGGGTAAAATGGTTAATCCAATAGAATTGTAAGCGTCGCGGCGCAAGTATCTAATATCGAACTTTTGCTCGTTATCAAAACACATGCGCGAATAATTTCTTTCCGTACTCAACACCGCGTTCCGGTCGTCCTCAATAATGATGAACTAAAGCTTTGTGCGTAATGCGTCAAATAATATTTTATAATTTTAACCACGTATTAAAATGTACGGCAATAAAACACGTTATATAAAATTCAAAATTCGTTGTTCTAAATCGTATTAAGCGGCAATTTTAAATCTTGTTCATATTAATTTAAATTTAGGTTTAACCTCGGTTTAGTGGATATCGAAGCTTTTAATTAAGAATACTACGATTGTGGAGGGTGGTAATAAAGAACCTTTAATAAAGGTTTCCATTGTAACTGGACCACGTAACGTTGAAGCCGTAGTTTGGAGACGTGGTCAGCCAGTAATGAGCGACCAAGATGTTGACGATGTTGCGTTTCTTACAGGTACACTTTATACACCACATATCACTCATTCCATCTGTCAATCTTCATCACTTATTTGTAACGCCTGTGACGTAGGCGGTGTTGCAGGAACAGAAAGCCCTGCTGGACCAACCAAGAAAAGTTTATACGAAAATAATGGAGTTGCAGCGTGTTCACAAAAAAGAGCACTTTGTATTGCGACCATCGTTTTTGCCCTGCTTTTTACTGCTTCCGTTACCATCGCATATACCGGTCCACAAAGTGGTAAATACATTGTCATATTTCACAAACGTTTAATCCTTTCTATCCTTTTAGACTGCAGTTGTGCCGGTGTTAAACCTCCAAATTACGTAGATGATGAATGGAACGAGACCAAATCATTTGTTCCTCGTGCATCAAACGGCCAAATTTTTCCATGGAATAATATTAGATTACCAAATTTTGTTTATCCTACTCGATATAACATCACAATTCATCCAAACCTTACTACACTTGAAGTAAACGGTACAGTAAATTTTATCATCTTATTTTTTTTATACTAAATATCACTTACAGCTTTCAAAAGTCATTAACAAACAGATTTGGACCTAATCTAGCTTAAATTCGAAAAACCTAGTAAGTCGACTTACTAAAAGGTAATTTAGTTGCAATAACCGCTAATAAAAATCAAATTTTTATAACTGGAGTTCGTTACTAGGTTTTTAGATTTTAGGGTAGAAATATGAATAATTTATGCCGTAGTTCAAATTCCACGTTAATTTGCAAGTGTGAGCTTAACCCTAAATAAATTGATTTATCCGAAAATACAACAGTAATGTAATAAAAGTCACTTAAAATCAAAATTAATGATTATCAGGGAATTGTGAAAGGTAAATGTAAGAAAATAAGTTTATTAAGGGTACTTATTGGTATTATTTAAGCTTTGTAAATAATCTTTTCGCAAAGCTGAATATAAATCGAGTGCAAACATTCACTTTCATAACTTATAAAATATCTTCTCATCTTGTAGGTCAAGTTTCTATCGAATTTCATGTAGAGAAGGACACACAATTTATTGTTCTACATAGTAAAAACTTAACAATAACTGATAAGGTAAGAAAAAAGCACGAACCTAATATTCATAGTTTACAAACACCAAGTTTTTGGAACGTTGTCAAATTACTTAATTCTAAAGAATTTTTTTGTCATATTAGAGAGCAGAATCGCTTTAAAATGCTTTTGTGGGAAAATGGGGTTAAAGTTTATGTTGTATGAATTCGAAATCTGAAAGTAATTAAAATTTAGACCAAACAGAAGGGCAATATTATTAAATGCAAGATCATCAGACCACGGTCGATCGTCAGTCCAATTAAATAACCGCGTTTGATCTTTAGTCCAATTAAAAAACCACTTGACCACGGCGCGCTCATCGTGTCTTTAAGTGGAACGCATCCATAGAGGAGCAAATATTCTATATTTCAGTGTAAAATTTAAAATGAGTTTTGCACTAAATGTGTATTTTCAAATCTTTCAAGTAAATTTTCCATAACAAGCGATCATATGAAAATTTTAGAAAATAGATTGCTAAATATAACACAAAGAAGTTTGACATCATCCCATAATTTTTTTCCTAAGAATGCATTGAAAGTGTGAACTTTCATTAATTTATATGCCTGCCTATCTGATATTTTAACTTGAAGATAATTTCGTGACATTCCTTTCCGCTCGTCGTCTTCTTTGACATGCAATGTCCCATTTAGAATTTTGATTACATTTTTCTTTCTTCCAAAAACAAAGAAAAACATGAAAAGTTATACTTTCATCATACCGCATGTGCTAATTAATTGACGTATGCGTTAAATTATCGCACGTGCTGAATTTTCACATGCAAGGTGTTGAATTCTATGTTAAGAATTATGAGCTTTTTACGAGAGCAAAGTGTGAAGGCTAATGTAGGTTTTATACACATAAAATTGTAACATTATAGAATATTTTTAACATGGAACTCTCTAACATGGATTTTTAAAAATCATCGATTTTTTTTTTCCGGAATCCTGCGATGTTGTTTGTCTAGAATTGATTTCTTCAGAAGTCTCCAGTGATCGTCGTTTTCTTTGTCTTTCTTTGTTTTGCATACGGATCCTCTCTTTGGGATCCATTTGATGGTTTAACTTTAAACTGTACTTTACTTCACTATTTTATTAACAACTTCGACCTTTAAACATTTCAATGAGATCATCTGCTGATCCGATCCGAAAGCAACAGTTTTCTAGCAAATTATTGTGTACATAGATATACTAGGGGGCTCCGCCCTCCTGGCCCCTTTAATTTAAACTTTGAATGAAGTGAATCGGATGTAAATTGGATGAGCTACGATTGTCGCCAACAAAACAGACGTGATTTTGAGAAGAACGTGTTTCTATCTGTGTTCTAGAGGTAATTTTATTCATAGTGGTTGACACGTGACTTTGGCTTCCGAGGCATATGTGGATGGCTTTGGAGCTTCACATCCAATTCCACCAATTGCCACAAAAATAGAATCGAAATGACGAATATTCGTTTCTGCACATTAGCCACTACCAACCACTATGAATAAAATTACCTATATCTATTCTGTTCTGTTCCACCTGCTTGGCACGCACTGCTCCTAACTAACTATATTTCAAAATCGAATTTGATGCTATTCGCGTTTTACATTACCGTTGGAGGCGCCACTATATTACGTCCAGAATGGACTTTGAAATTATTCCGTGTGGTGGCGTTTTGTTAATGTAAAATGCGAATAACTTTGGGAATGTATTCTCTATACATGTATAGAAAGATTTTTAGGCAAGAACAGAAGTCGATTTTTTTTAGATCGGCTGGACCAGACTCTCCCCTTAAGGAATTAATCTTAGCTAACAGGTTAAAAAAAATTGAAAAATTTTATAAATCACATACATCTAAATGCATACACCTAAATGCAATACTAATGCATAATTTTGCATAATTACTACGTACTTGAAACTTTAAACGGGTTTTTCTCAAAACTACATTTTTTTTCACTTGGGGGTAATGAAATTTAAGAAAGTATAAGACCGATCAGAATGAAATTCTGAAAAAAAGCTTTTGTTGTACACACTCGTGGCTATAGTGTGAAGCAAAACGAGGTCAAAATTTTAATGGTTTCATATACATTTTTGCACAAGAAGCACAGAAAAAACATGATTTTTGATACCTTTTTTCAAACTGACGCGTTAGTTTAAATTTAAAGTTTGAGTTTAACAGGACTCGTCAAATCATTACCACCAGTGACCTACCTCCATGTTTATTTATTTTAGTTTTTTTGTAATAATGCCGTTCTGTTCGGCATAACTTTTTAACTACATTAGGATTAGGGATCTGAACCACATAAGCTTTAATTCTATGCAAATTTTATTTTGTAATTTCGATTCTCGCACGAAAGTTAAAATAAGTCATATACCGGGTGACCGGCCGCCGGCCGATCTGAACATAGAAAAATAACCTGGGAAATTGATTTGTTTTTAAATTCCTGCTTCCCATTATAACGGATATGAATGAAAAAGGTACCCAAATCTTTAAATAAAGAGTTTTATTTTCCGCGTCCAAAGACACCCAGCACTTGATGTTTTGTTCTTTAATTATTGTTAAAGATGTAGAATAACAATAAGCGATTTTAACAATAACAAATTTGTTAGTAATTAATTTTCAAACAAAAACAATTGCAATGAATTTGAAACAATGCATCTAATATCTATTTAATAGTGCCATTTTGTCATTTTATTTTGAGTTTTAAACAATAATAATTAAAAAACAAAACATCAAGTGCTGGGTGTCTTTAGACGCGGAAAATAAAACTCTTTAAATTGATAACCTTTTCATTTTTATCCGTTATAATGGGAAGCAGGAATTAAAAAAAGTCAATTTCCCATGTTATTTTCCTATGTTCAGATCGGTGGCCGGACACCCGGTATAGTTCTCATAATATAACCATACATTATATTTGAAGTTTTGGTGAGGTATTAGGTCAGGTTTTTAGGTACCAATACAACGAGTTTATGTATTATTACGCAGAGACGTTTCGAGATGTGTTGTTCATCTTCAGGTTTTGCAATCACATAGTTTGCACTACGCTTGACCCATAACAGTTGTCAGCTAACAATTTTTACCCCTTCACAATCTTAAAGATGGGTAATAAAGCCTGAAACATCGGCTATAATTCGACCTAATGCCTTAGCCAAACATTTCAATTGTATTTGGCGCTCTTTCGAATTTTTAGAAAATGACATCTGAAAATATCAAACTTATAGGTTATAATTGCCTTTTGAAGATAACTCCCTAAAAAAAATTAATTCGGGCATCCAGAAGACTGCCCAACGCAGACATAAAACGTTTGTGATGTGATGATTGACTACAAAATACACATTCGCAAAAAATAAGTACAGTAATTGTCTTGCCAGGAGGCGGTCGGAACATAGTTGTCACGCGAGTTGGCCATGAACCCTAAATACCCGCTTCGAATCCGAGTGAAGTAAGAACTTTATTCTGACCGTTCTCCCCTCGGAAGGCATTGGCAACCCACCGAGAGTAATATGCCAAGAGAATCCTTAAATGTTAATGATCCAAAAATTCCAAAATCTGTGGACTATGGGGAAGGGTAACCACTCCACCAACATTTGAGGGTCACTGTGAAGAGGCAAAACGACTATGACGATGAATTGCCTTGCAACTTACGCTTCTACCACAATTAGTTCGATTCACCATCTCAATTCTTTTGGAACTTTTGGACAATCAATAACTCATCGTACAAACTGAGTTTCAGGTGTACAGCTAAAGATAACAAATATTGCATATAATTAATTAAATAAGAATCAATTCATTTGCAAACTACTACAGAAATAATTAATGGTCTTCAGACAAAATTAATCATCTCATCATAGCCATTCGTATTGGATACTCAAGTAGAACAACTTATTGGATCTATTGATCATGGAGGAAGCCTTTATTATGTTATCATTTAGAGTTCTCCTATTTTCAATGATTCATGTCGAAAAATTTGAGAACAGCATAAAAAAAATTTCCTCTAAACCGACTCAATCTAATCAATTTTTGTCTCAGGACTTTATAGTACATATATCTGTCTCACCCCATTTCATTATTTTTGGCATTAATTTTCATCTAACCTCCATCTTGCATTTCTACTTTATTTCCTTCTCAAATAATTCACATGCAGACTTACCAAGAAATCATTAAATTCTCCTTTCAATGGGTTTTATTACAATGTTAATCCTAAAACTTTCCAGATGGTACAAGATCGAAAAGGACATAATCTACGGGTATCTAGATTTTTAGAATACTTAGATGGCCAACAACTTTATATTGAACTTAAGGATAAATTTAGAAAACGAAATAACTACACTTTAAATATTCGCTACACTACCAAATTGGGTCGCGAATCGCGAGGATTTTACATTTCCAGTTATATGAGCAAAGATGGTGATAGAAGGTATTTCATTAATCTTCAATGTTTTTCCCACTTATCTATTAAGTTTATTTTAGGTACTTAGCGACGACACATTTTGAACCAACGTATGCTCGTTCAGCATTTCCTTGCTTTGATGAACCACAATTCAAAGCAAAATTTAAAATGTCGATCATCAGGGATAGATTCCACATAGCCTTGTTTAATATGCCTGTAGTTAAAACGAAAGACGTCGGGTTTTACATGGGAACAGGATTGGTAGGCATCTCTTGGCCAAAATGTATTATTTGATGATTATTTTTGAATTTTTAGTTAAGGGATGATTTTCAAGAGTCTATAGAAATGAGTACATATTTGGTAGCATTTGTAATCTGCGATTACCATTTTTTAAATAACCAAACTGAAAGAGGAGTTTCAGTATCCATTTATACACCACCATCTTTTATATCTCAAGCATCGTTTGCTCTCCACACTGCCATTCATGTTATGGATTACTTTGAAGACTTTTTTGGTCTTCCTTATCCTTTGCCAAAGCAAGGTAAACTCTCTTTAATTATTCATTACAGCAAATAGATTAACCAAATTTTTAGATTTAGTGGCAATTCCTGATTTTTCATCTGGAGCAATGGAAAACTGGGGTCTAATAACCTACCGCGAAACTGCAATTTTATATGATTCACAAGAAACTTCCACATCTGCATATCAATGGGTAGCCATTGTTATTGCTCACGAGATAGCTCATCAGGTAAACTAAATACTTCAGTTTTTTAACACAATTTTCCAAATATTTTGTTTTAGTGGTTCGGAAATTTAGTAACAATGAAGTGGTGGAGTGACCTTTGGTTGAATGAAGGCTTTGCTAGTCTTTTGGAGTATATGGGAGTCGAAAGCTTGAAACCTGAATGGAGAATGATGGAACAATTTATTCTAGATAAAACTCAACCGGCTTTAGCGTTAGACGCTTTAGCCAGCAGTCATCCAATATCTGTCACCATACGTGATCCGGCAGAAATTGAGATAATATTTGATACAATATCTTACAGCAAAGTAAATTAACTAAAATTTCTTGTTATGATTTTTGTAAACATTTTCAATTTACAGGGAGCATCTATTTTGTATATGCTGGCAAAATTTTTACAATTAGAAACTTTACAAAACGGCCTTAATGACTATTTAAATATTTACAAGCACAGTAATGCTGACATTAAAGACCTCTGGAACGTTTTCAGCAAACACACCAATCATTCCCTAGAAGTTAAAGTAATTAATTCTTTTCTCTTTTTAATTTCAAATTTATTTATTTTTTGCTGCTATAAGCCAAATGAAGGAATTTCTTTGCTGCTATTATTTTCTTTTAAAATTTTAGGCTATTATGGAAACTTGGACCCATCAAATGGGATTCCCAATAATAACTATAGTGAGGGAGCAAAACGAGATAATTGCAACTCAGGACAGATTTTTGCTAACAACTGAAAATATGAATAGCACAATGCGGTTATTACCCAAATCAAAATTTGATTATAAGTGGTTTGTACCGCTGACGTATTTCACAGATACCGAACGTGAAGTCGTTAATAACATTTGGATGAACATGACCGATGGTGAGATGCATTTTTATGGCAATATTAAACGTGAACATTAATTTTTTTAATATTTCAATACAAACCAATTTGATAGAAATGATACAATGCATAATGTGCAATATCTTTGTGATTGGTCGTATGTAATCTATCATAAATAGATACAATTCTCACAATGCATAACTCAAGATTCAACTTAGGCGCATCATCTTAAGTTTTACAGGTGCAATTTAATGAGTCTCCATTTGACGAAGCTAATAGGTTTGTTCCAACCAGCCGAGAAACCGTACAATGTACGGTCACGCTCATGCGCAATAGGCAAAAATCATGCGCAATAGATTAAAAGCGTTCCGTTTATGTAATGCGCAGGCGTGTGACCGTATACTGTACTATTTCTCGGCTGGTTGGAACAAACCTAATATCTTATGGTTAAAGCCGAAATCAAGACCTTACATTAAGGTTTTGAAGTTGAAGCTTGAGTTATATATTATTGTAAGAATTTTACATATCAATAATCCAAATAATATATTAAACATTATAATTTAATTTTTTATTTACTAACGTGCAACATAATTTTAGTGCGATTTGAAATCGATCCTGATGTGAAATGGATTAAGGTAAATGTTAACCAGTCAGGATTTTATCGAGTTATGTATGAAGAATCCATGTGGAATAAAATTATAGCCGATTTGCGCAAAAATCACACGATTTTTAATCCAGCAGATAGAGCAAGTTTGATAGACGACGCGTTCACATTGAGCAGGTGCGTGACAAACTTGGACGTCAACAAAATATTTCATTCCAAATTTTATTCTTGCAGGGCTGGACTTTTGAATGCTAGTATTCCATTGGAATTATCTTTATACTTGATCAATGAAATCGAATACGTTCCTTGGGCTACAGCCATTGAACATTTTCAAGCTTGGAGTCGTCGATTATCCGAATCATTAGCATATAAACTTTTCCTCAAGTATATTAGAAAACTTCTTGGTCCAATAGCAAAATACGTTGGGTGGAGTAATAAGGGTTCGCACTTACAAAAGTACGTTTAGTAATAGAGTTAACTTTTACCCCTTACAAACTTTTTCAATGTAGGCTATTACGTGCAGACGTCTTGTCAGCAGGAATACTAAGCGAATTGAACGAAACAGTGACACAGGCCAAGTTAAAATTTTCTCGATGGATGAACAAGAACGAATCTGTTCCAACAGATTTAAGGGAGGTTGTTTATTCGGCTGGAATTAAATATGGAGCTTTAGCGGAGTGGCAGCATTGTTGGAATATGTATAAGTTGACAGAAATTTCGAGTGAACGAAAATTGTTTTTGAAAGCTTTGGGCGGAGCATCTGATCCCTGGTTATTGCAAAGGTAGCAATCATGGAATTGTTTATTTATTTTTTAATGCTAAATTTATAGATACCTCCTGGAAACTTTGGACCCTAAAAAGATACAACCTCAAGATGTGAAGATTGTATTAGCAGTGGTAGCTGCCAATCCCGAAGGACGACTTTTAGCCTGGAGGCATTTGAAAGCGTATTGGCCATCGATGCAAGCTTTATTTGGAAATGCCACACATATGATGGGAAATCTCATATCAGCTGTCACTGCACATTTATCAACACCTTATGATTTCTATGAGGTTTTTAATTATTAAATTTCTTTCTATGTTTTCACTTGAGTATTGTTTTAGGTATCGACCTACTTTAATGGAATGAATGTAGGAACAGCCACAAGAGCTTTAGAACAAAGTTTGGAAATTATTAAACTGAACATAAATTGGGTATCGCAGAATGAAGAAGATATTTATAAGTGGCTTGTAGATAATTTTAAGTAGTGGTCCAATGTTTTCCATGTTTTTATATAAAACTTAAGTTAATTTGTTTATTAAAAACAGTTCATTAGTCATTGCCAATAAAATTTATTTTTATTACCAGATAACCATAAGAATAATATCTTGTATACATATGAGTGTGAATGTATGTGTTTTAATTTAGCCTTAAAATAATGTTCGTGATCTCAAAACCTTTACATTTAAGGAGTAATGTAAAGAACTTTTATATACCAGATGTATTTTTATTATAAATTTGGCACTAAATTATTAAACTCAAGTAAATTAATTATTTCTAATAATTTTTTCATTACGACGTGAAGATATCAAATTTTGACGAGAAGTTCAAGTATTTACCTAGATGAATAACTGGACGTTCAAAAGTTAAACCAGTAAAATGCATTGTCGCCATTTGCAGAAAGGGAAAATTAACCTAAAAAGTGATGTTAGTATATTACTTACATTTTAAGTTAATTATTTGAATTAAAAATAGATTATCATATAATTAATTACAATTTATAAATTATTGCAGTATTCGCATACAGAGAGACCATAAGGAAATTGTGAGGTTATAATATTGCCCTCTTTATAAAATGGCACTAGTTCATAATAGGACAATAATTATCGGTAGTTAGTCATCTAAGTTATAGTCAGAGTTATAGTTTAAACTCTCTGGAATTAGTACATCATGGAAGGCTGTGAAATTCAAAAAAAATTTACTTTTTCGAATTTTTTCCATTGGTGTTTTCTGCAGGACATTGGACCAAATCAAAATTACCAACTATTTATGACGCTTTCAGTGATATAGAGACAAAAATTTACTTACTACTGTATTACCCATTTACCTGCCAGGTTGCCTAGAGAAACTTGGTGTTCAATATCGAACAAGTTCTGCAGATTAATTATTGCAAACGCATCAGTTTTGTAGATTTTGGATACAAAATGACATACAAATTTTACCTATTTCTTCTTCTTTAGCCTATCCCCGTCCACTCCTGAACGTAATCCTCTCCAATAATGGAGGTTGTTTAACCATAACTCACCACGCTGGCCAGACGTGTTGGCGAGTATAGTTCGCAGATCGATTTTTGACTGTAGTTGTTTTACATCCAGTAGGCAACTTGTTAGGCTATTTAGATGTGCCTTTAGCCCTGTTTTTTTTTGTTAACAATGGCAATTCATCAACTCAGGGGGTTACCTATACCGTTCGTTACCTTTACTGTAATCAAGCATTAAATATTGCTAACTTTTGCAAGAAGGTCAAATTGGAAAAGAGGAGAAACTATTTTCTCTCTCTTCAGACACAATATTTCTCTATTTATTCAAATTGTGGACAAACTGGATGGGTAGTGTGGCGTAAAGCATGAAAGTCCAACATCGATTTGTGAGCTATGGACAATGAAATAAGAAACTATCCCATTAATTGCATTTTGGAAGTAAGTTATTTTGGATTTGGCCAAGTTGGTAGGTACCGCTTAATGAAGAGATAGCACTATAAGAAGTCAATCAAAGTAAATTCATGAACCTAAATATTTTATAAATAACAACCTAAATCATGTTGTCTATTTCTTATGGGCTGGACAAAAGGTAATGAAATTGTAGAACATTATCAGTGAACTGAATTTGGTTTTCCGATATCCTTTAGCCATAACCTTCTAATGCATGAAAGCTGGCCCCATTCTACATTCTTGGGTGGATTGTCTTAAACTTGAATTAAATAGTAAATTAGTGATTCCAGAATCCTCGAGGAGTTATAGACATTATCTTACCTTGTAATCATGGTATACATAGGTACAGTTAGTAGAGATTTAGTTTTGGATGCTAGATGTTGACTTAACATTTATCCTCCATCATGAGTTTCCCCTTTCGGGTACCTATTCCATATACCCGAATTGGCAAGTTCAGATATATGCCCCTAGGTGGGGAGGATCAACGACAGACAGGTCGCCCCTGAGGTCCCGTGAGGGACACTTTTTAATCTTTTACCTACTCTCATGGAAACCATATGCCACTACGATGGTCCATCCTCTTTTTGGTGGGTGACAGCAAGCTGCCAGGGCTCTCACCACCCGTAGTAGTTTTTATTTTCGAAAGCACGATCTTACAAGAAGATCTAGTTTCATGCGAGCTACGTTAACTCTTCATAGGTGACTTTTGCCGAGCCCCAAAATTCAAGCAGTTGCTTTGGACTGGACCCGATTGGATTGGACCCGAGTCGTCAGTTGTTTTTTTTTACTAAAAAGGGAAAACAACTGACGACTCGGGCGCATAACTGCATAGTGATGCTTCCATGTGCTCGAGCAGTCTTATATGGATGCCTAAAGGAAACTGGTGGAGTCCAAAGCTATGCAAATGCAAATTGGGTTAGATCACTGTGTTCCATAGCCGAACAGAATGTCCTGGATCATAACAGTTTGAAATTTGTTATATAATCTAATTCCATAACCTAGGTCCTAAAACTTACGGTTGTGTTAAGAAACGTTAACCCGTTGATCTTAATGGTCACTATGGAATATGGATTTAAACAGTTCTGAGAGCTGGGATTTCATGAGTGGTGGATTCTAAGGTGGTTGTTTGATAACTGATTGTGGAAGAAATTTACTCATGTTGATGGGTGTTTGGTAATTTAATAAAAAACAAAAAAATTAAGAGATCGTTTTATTCAATCACCAAAAACTTAGGGTCGACTTGAAATTTAAAATTCAGGTATACAAGCACACCACAGTCTGCTCGAAAATAGACTTTATAGGTGTATTATGTTGCCGGAACATGCATGTGTTTACTCAATGCCTCGGTGCAGACCTAGATCAATGCTCCGTAGGAGATTCCTTGCGGTTAGGTGTTGTGGAAGTAAATGTTCCGCAACGCTTTCACCGGTTTATCCTTCTTCGAACTTCGACGCCGTGTTCTTTGGGTTCTGTTTGCATCTGCCCTCTTGCTCAAACGATTGCTTTTCATTAAATTCATGAAAGCAACTTCAACGTCATGTAGTCGATTACTGGCCCTAAACTAACACATAGTCTTAAACAGAGTTCTCAAACGGGGTAGCTTATTTAATCCAACTGCGCTGAAGCAAGCTTACATTGTACCCCGTCCATGCTGAGATGTTAGATGGATTGTGCGGTGGAGACCTATCAGATAGATCTTGATTACTACCTCGGTCACCAACACTGTGGATGTCCTTTGGAAACCCGAACTTTAAGAAATTCTGTTCGGTCGACTCACGCTGCGGGTCCGCTTGTCCGTGATTCCAAACCAGAATTTCCGCTCTGAACTCAACGAGCGATCATATCAAGCCACCACTGCGGCTAACTAACTAACTTCGTCTTCGACCTCGCTTCATAGATTAGGCTATGTTGCCTGTTTCGACACCCATCTTTTCCTCGGTTGGCCTATGCTTTTATTGCTGTTCCTAATTTGATCTTGTATCCATAAATACAAATATTAAGTAAGACGATTCAACAATAGAAAACAATATCTTCACAAAATGTGAGTCAGATGCATTGGGTAGATTTTGTCCCAAATTTGAGAATTTGTGATTGAAATTTTAGAAAATGCAAAGCGAGTGTAAATATGGTACAACAGCAGAAATTAGAAATATGGAAAAAGAATTGTTTCACGTCTTGTATAATTCTTCTTCTCGAAACGACATATTTTCGCTCGGCGGTAATGTCATCTTAGAAACTATAAGGCCGATCCAATTGAAAATGAAAATAATGAAAAAAAGCCTTATTGTAGTACATATACGTAGCTATCGAGTGAACCAAATCGAAGTCAAAACTTTAAGTTTTTCATATTTTTTACACAAAGAACATGGAAAAAATCATAGTTTTTGATATCTTTTTTAGAAAATGATGCCACTTTAATAATTTTTAATGAAAAGTGTTTTCTAACGATTCTACAGATTAAATTTTTTTAAATTTTATATTTGAGATAAGCCGGACTCGACAAATCATTACCGCCATGGATCTACCTCCACTTGAAAGCACCATATTTAAGATTCAAATAAAAAACAATAATAATGTTATTAAAAAGTTATAATAAAATTGTTTTTGTATACTCAAAAGTTACTTTAATTGAATGTTATTAACATTTTCCTCATTAGTTATTAAATTCGCTTAGAAAAATATTCTTCAAAATATCTCATTATTTCATAATCCCTTAAAATTGCACTCGTTTAGTCTTAAAATGAAAATTGTAATTTTGTTTAAATAATAATCACTAAAACAATTTTGGCCTTTAAAATATTAAACAGTATTAGGTACTTTAGCTTTACCGTAAACCATTAAAAATTGCATTTTAATCTGTCAGTCGCTAAAATTACTTGTAACACAATTTTACTTTGACTTTCAAATGAAATTTGAAAAACAGAAATTTTTAAAATTGGAGCACCGTATGTTACTTTTAATCTAATATTTCTATTTTCAACATCTTATAGAAGTACAATTGTGATATTTTTTCACCGATTCTAAAGATTTTTTAAGCGGTTTACAAAAATCTTTTTAATTTCATTACAACTAAAAGATTATTGGACCAAACAGTTTTTATTTTTTATATACGAGGTAAAAATAAATTTCAATTTTTTGTAAGCTAACAAAATTAAACGGAAATTAAATTTTGTGTATGTGTTGTGAAAATGGCTTATAGCAAGAACGACTAGGGATAAGTTTACATTACTTTTTAAGGCGATTTAAACCAAAAAATCGACAAGTTTATAATAACATAAAATGAAAATTTTTGTATAGTATATTAGAATCTTATTATAATTATAAAAGGAATTTTAATAACATTTTAATTGTTTAAATTTAAAATATAGTCCGTGCCAAATATCTGTGCCTCTGCGTCATAGTTGAAAATGGAAAATCAAGCTGGAAAAAATGAGTCAAACGAGTGCTTTTTAAAATGCATCTTTTCTTTTTAATTTAATGTAATTATTTCTCTCTTCACCACAACTTGGGGGTGCTTAAAGTTTCTGAAAGAACTTAAAGTTTCTGTGACGTAAAGGCACAGATATTTGGCACGGACTATATATTATTATATATTTTTAAAAAATTAAACTTATTACTGATATTGATGATATGGATGATAATACCAACCCGCGATTACTTATTCTTATGGCACGCTCACAGTATAAGCAGGTATTTTGCTTGCTGATTATCGGTAGCGACATTCGGCGCTTCGTGAAATCGTGGCCATAAATAGGACGATTATCGGAACTTTTTAAAATTTGGTAAACCAACGTTTTTAGGGTCACAGATTTCGAATCCAATATTAAAATTTTGAAAAACAAAATGGCGGCTCCAATATGGCCGGTTGAAACAAGAATTTGCCAATAAATTTTTAAAAAAATCCACTTTTTTGATATTTTTGAAGTTGCTGATTACGAATCTAACATTAAAATTTTGAAAAACAAAATGGCGGTTCCAATATGGCTGGTTGAAATAAGAATTTGCCAATAAATTCGTAAAAAATCCACTTTTTCGATGTTTTTGAAGTTGCTGATTACGAATCTAACATTAAAATTTTGAAAAACAAAATGGCGGTTCCAATATGGCTGGTTGAAACAAGAATTTGCCAATAAATTCGTAAAAAATCCACTTTTTCGATGTTTTTGAGGTCGTTGATGAAAAAATACAAAAAATATTTTAATCCGAATCCGGATAAAGATTTTTATTTGGCTCCAGAACCTACAATGAAAGAATCCCCAGTAGCACACTTGCTATATTATCCGTACCGTACGCAGTATAAATAGTACAATAGTAGTAGTACGATAGTACAAAAAATGTTCTGAAATGTGCCGCGCACGTTTGCGCACTTTTGTTCATACGCCATTCGAAAGCTGATATTCAAAGCTACATAAGAAAAAAAAATGAACTTGTGGACGCTTGTGGATGAATACTAAAAGTCAATGCAAAGTCAATATTCAATTCCGAAAGAAGGCACTTTTCAGGATTACCGTTAGACTACGTAAACATGAACAATAAATAATATTTTTTAATTGTAAAATAGGTAAAATGTTCTTCATACCTTAAGGAAGAGTATCCATTTTGTTGAAATTGATTAACACTTTCTACGAATTGTATATAAATGGGCAAAGTTGCATTACAAAACGCAGAACAATTAACACTCGCGACTGTGCCTAATGAAGGTTAACTTTAAACTGAAATATCTAATTATCTATGAGGAGTGAAAAGTAGGGACAACCGGGACCTTACGCAGAAATTAGTTCTCAACCAATACCCGTGATCGTTATACCTGTATGGAAATATTTTTTATTTTATTTTTGGCTACGATTTCGTAAAAATTCCCCACTGTGCGTCCAATGGATCTTCTCACAGTAAACGCTGGTTAAAGTAGATTTTCTATGCCTCTTGCTAACTGTTATTGAAATATAGCAAATAGCGTAACACCTACCTTTGCTTTTGCTCGAAAAAAAAATAGGTTTAAAATTTTTTTTTTTACGTACTTATATTAAATATATAAAACATATTGCGATGTGATGTCTCTTACGACACCATACCGGATACTTACCGATTTTAACACAACTTATATGTGATTTCCACTTATATTTTCTCCGACCACAACCAAATTAACGTCCCCACGCTCGGCAACAACCTCGAGAAGAACCACCAAGACTTGGACCTCTGATCCAGTGCAAACAAATCTTCGATTTTTATCGAAATTTTAAGTTTAAAAAATTTATAATTTATGAACGTGGTATCAAATCACAAAAATCTTATACTACATCTTAGGTATAATATTATAAAGAATATGTGTGGTATATATTACCTATATATATATACTATACATACCTATTTTTCCGAGCACCAAGGTGGTGAAACCCCTTAATGATAATTATTGTAGATATAATCTGATTCTATTATTTTATCATTAATTACACGTATATTTTTTTTATACTTAACGTGCATCAAGTACAAAGCACTTTTGAATACTTTTGTTATTTTTGTTATGTAATTAATTTTTGTACAAATCTGAAAGTAAATTACATATTAGGTACCTATATACCTATTTATGTTTATTTAAAATTTAGCGCATTACTAAAGTATATTAAGAGATGCAAATGAATTAAATTTATAATTAGAAGAGGAAAATACGAAATCAATAATTTTTACTTAAAATATTTAGAAGACAATAAATTGTTAAATTTGGGATTTGTTGCTCTTAAATTCGTAATAAAAAAACAGTAGGTAATTGAAACTCAAACTTCTTGCTTTTATTTAAGCACCTTTGCTGAAATGTGATCTTACTGGCGTTTACCGGCGCTCATATATTTAAATTTGGAAATAATAAAAATTATGTCTTCACAAATTACGTCATTCCTTTAATAAATATTAGAATTTAAAACACGTACGTACGAACAGTATCGTATTCGCACTAAATATGAAAAGGTCTTGACCTCTCACATCATAATGATTTTTCATTATTTAGGTTTTAATAAAATAGTAACAATTATGATAATTAAAGGTGTAGATATGTACATATTTTATATAAAGTTTCCCTGTCACCGCAGAATTGAAGAAATCATTATTCTGATTATCCCGATACAAGTAATCGGCTTGGTTCGACTTTGCTTGTAACCACGTGGTCACTTACTACATCTATTTACAGCTTAAAAAAGCTGCTCGCACTGTGAACACTTAATTCCGATAAATACCAGCGCCGACAGACGCTCTCGGCGTTTATACCTATACTTGATTGCACTGTGCTCACTTCCATTTAGCCTGGTAACCTTTAAGATAGAGACAGAGTAGAGGAAGATTTCTGATTTCAGATTATTCAGGAAGTGAAAACAGTGCAATCAGGTAAATAAGCATATGTAGGCGCTGGTATTTATCTGAATGAAGTGTTCACAGTGACAGTTTTTTGCTTGTCAGCGCCGACTAAAGCACATGAAAGTGTATTCAATATACAAGCAAGGCCAACCCGAGCGGATTACCAGTACAAGAAAATTCACAAGAATCATTTGTTCATTCTAAGCTACAGAATAGTTAAATAATAAAATTTCAAATTTAATTATTTATTTTTAAACTTTGGTTTGAGTACGAGAAAGTGACACCAGGACACGGGATTTCATAGATAACATTAAAATGAAACGTTTTAAGTGAGAAGAAATCAGAAATATTGATTAGTTTGACCAAAAAACGATTTTAAACTTTACATTTTGACACAAATTTTGACCTTATTGAAACATTCTGATGGCGGTCCGTTTACTATTACCTACTCTCTGTTACGGGGCGTGACAAATGAGACTTGACTTCTTCATTAGAAACTGAAGCTTACTTCACCTTTTAAGTTGCTTTAAAGAAACGTTGATTTCCTCTAATCCGGAACCAATTTGCCTAATAAAAGTGCGTCACACCTTGTTTTTAAATAATATTTGCCTCAAGAAGTTGAGAAATTTTTATGATTCACTTACTAATTTCTTTAAGCTAAAAATCGGGAGTTTCCCTCCTGATTTTTAATGACACAAAAATGCTTCACATTTTGGTTGCAGGGACACAACTGAGATGTTTACTCAATACCTTGGCACCGCCCTAGATCAGTCTCTTCAAGATTGCTGTAGAGTAGGGGAGTGGGATTAAAATGTCCTGCAAACCTACTTTTGGTGTAAATTTACTCGTAATATTTACGTCAATTTCATTAAATCCTACGAAGGCTGATAACTGCCATTCGCGTTACAGCATTCGATTTCGTGCTATGCCAAAGCTCCATGCTCGCTAAGTATCCCCATACCATTAATGATCAATTGATATGTTCTGAAATGTTGAATGATGTTTACGCAAAATTTGCTATAGCAAATGAGACGGCCGCTGTAGTTCATCATACGCCGTTGTCGAGTCAACATCGAGCAAATAACACAGTTTTTTGAGTTATTTTGGCTTACATTTCCCGATTTAGGTTATTTGTTGGCCCTCTAGTATATTTTCAATGAGTGGACTGTCTCAAGGATCCAAGTTAAAAAGATTGCAAAATAACTAAGAAGTACTACTTTAACTTTTTTGATAATTGTAGGGTTAATTTTCAATTATCCGCATTTTTTTTATATTTGAATAATATACCCTTTTATCTACCATCTCTACGAGAGGAAATGTTTTAAATCTTGTGTCTCTTTTCGTAATCGCCCCGAAACTTTAATTGCAACTGTTTTATGTACACTTTAAATTTATAATATTGTTAGGTATTATTTTTCACTGTGAACTGTGCGCGTACCTTTAGTAGCTTACGTTTCCCATTATGCTGCTCTGCTAGGTTACTTTGTAATAAAATTCTGTATATCTTAAATAATTACCTGGATGACCTGTCATTTGAACATATAGTGAGAAAGAAAAACCCTAAACAGAGCTTAGGTGTTTACTCAATACTTCGGCACCGTCCTAGATCAGTCTTTTCAAGATTGCTGTAGAGTAGAGGAGTTAAGGTATTCGGTCATGCAAAGATAAGATAATATTCCTACAGAACACTCAGTACAAAAAATACCCAGGTTAGGTATTTTTTAGATTCGAAATTAAATGGATAACCAAAAAGAGTAAGAATTAAATTAACCTTAATGAATGATCGGTTTTAGTTTCTTGCACATGACAGTGGAATTAATCTCCTCAGATTCACATTTGGTAGCGGAAAATACAAATCCATGATCCCTTTCAAATATCTCGGAGAAGCATTCCATCTGGAATATACCGTCATATGTTGGAGATTATGTGAGCGTTCTCTGATTACTTTAGCATAGAAATCTACATCTTGGTCTCTCACACGAAATAAGTCCGATTAGTCAATTAGCATTTCCTGTAGATTTGTTATGTTAGGGTAATTAGCTGTCTCTTATGGATGCTTGCACAATCTTCGGCAGATCATTATCAAGGTGCACTGCAATTTTCAAGAGTGTAATATTGGTTCTTGCTTATTTTGATTTTATTTGCTTCTAAAATTTTATCCCATCTCTTGTGAGATATTATTGTTTACTCCAGATTTTTTTTTGGCATATGCATGTACATTACTAATCGGAAAATATAAAAAAAATTAGATCGGATCTTTGAACAATTCATGGTTAATATTTAAAAAAAAATGAAGGAAAAGTAACATAAATTACTATTTTTAGTTTTATTCAAAGAAATAAATTAAATTTTATTATTTGATCAACTTCTATACATTTTTTTTTAGAATACACGTTTATTTCAAGTTGAGAAATTTGAAATCAACTTACAGCAAAATGCTTACTGAAGTTGGTTTTAGATAGAAATCCACAAACTTTTCCTTGTAGCCTTAAGTCTTATTTTATGAGTGAAACGTTAATTGAATCACATTTTGCTGGTTTAGGATAGAGACGATTCTTTAAATGAAGCCAATAACTATATCCGATTCTGCGCTTCTAATGCTCTTTATAGCAAGGATCTTATCAATTGTGGTTTTCCTTTCCTAGATGGCGGAACTTATCAATTTTGTATGTATTTACTCGTAGTAAATTACTTTACTGCTTTACTCACCTAGTGCATTTTTTCCAAAACAGATAACATAATGAATACTTACATAGGACTGCTGGATTTTAAAATTGTAAAGAATATAAATTTGCAATAAAAATATTTTAACGTGACAATGAATTTGCATTAGAAAACCGGAACAATGCAGAAAGCTTCTTCAACTTGGCGAGAGACAATTTTCGAAGCGTGTAATGAATTCCTATTGTAAAAAGGGCGCAATTCTTATATCGAACTTAAAGTTATTTAAAATAGGTTATTTCTAGTAATTGTCAACTATTTTTGATTTTATTGTATATCATTTCCATAAAATTAATACCAGCAGCACAACTTGGATATAGCAAGTACAAAGAAACTTAAAAAGTTGTAAGTGAAGTTGAAAAGTTTGTTTCAAACGTATGCTTCTCTTTTAATGGTAAAAATTTAAAAATATTTAAGTTTATTATTTTTCATTCTTCCCACAAAGTGATAAATGTGTAAAACTTAGATACATTTCGCCGGCCCTCTCGCAAGCCGAATTTTTGGGTAAAAAGTTTGAGTTTAAAATTTTTGTATTAAACCGATCGATAGAAAGTTTGAGCTTTAATTTAAATCAGTTTAATTTAATTTTTACAGTTGTTACCTTGAGAACTCCGAGCAAGTTACGCATGGTAACATAACTTAACCCCTTCACATACAAATAAAACTGAACTTGATGCGTCCGAAAAATACTATTTAATTATTTCATTATTTAAATATTGACGAGTCAGACTCGTTAAAGTCTACAGTGGCACATAAAATGAATGACGACCCTAACTCGTCATTGTATATCAATGGGTTAATTGGGTTTCGTTGAATTATGAATAATTTTTGTTTTTATTGAACATAATGGATTCCAGTGATAAATAAAAGAACACAAACCAGTAAAACCACATATTCATTGGTCTTCCTCTACGTCTTGGACCATCTATTTCGGACGTCCATTACATGTGTACTATTCTATTTTCTCTCCTTCTTAGGATGTGCCCCAGCCATCTTATTCTGTGTAACCTGACGACACCAACTATCTTCGGTTCGTTATATAGATTGTATATCATTGTCCATCAATGTTCTTCCCTCTAAATATTTTTCTCAGTATCTTTTTTTCCCATATTGACAAGATCTCTTGCGTTCGTATTCTTAGGGACCATACCTCACACCCATACAACACAGTAGGTCTCAATTGTTTTTATAAATTCGAAGTCTTATCGATTTGGTGAAACTTTCTACTTCTTCGAATTTGATTTCCTTGTATTCTTTCCACTTGACGCTCAGGAATTTCTTTGGCGCAAACGGTCTATCTTCCCATGTCATATATTTGGTCTTCTTCTCATTGACCTTCAGTCCCATATTCATTGACGCTGCTATTAATCTCTTTACTGTACTTTCTAACTTTGCTTTTGTCCTTGTCAAAATCGTTATATTATCATCTGTAAATGCCAGATATTGATATTCTCGTTGGTATAAAATTACATTCCTGTTTATATTCGCTTTTCTAATTGAATGATTAAGTGCGAAAAGGGAAAGTACTGACAAAAAATTAAGTTTTACATGGTTTTTTTATACTTTTGAAATAGCCCGATCGTTTGGTGCCAACATAAAAATTATACCTTCAAGTTTTAACAAATTTTTGACCATATTAAACATCCGTTTAGTGCATAAAGGAAAGATCTACATACTCTGTAGTACTTTCCATTCTGCACCCAAAGCAGCAAAGTATTACAATGAGTTACGTCTTTAGTGTTGACTCAATCTTCTGTCGTACGTTTTTATTTAGATAAGCTGGTGAAACGAGCTATTTAATCTATTATAATTCAATATTAATGTGATAAAATTGAATGAATGTTGCGAGTGTCAAAGCGCAACTTACTCGGAGTTTTTAAAAATTCCAAATGGCCATAATTTTGTAGATAATAAAATTAAAATTATGGGAATAGAAGAAAATTGAACTTTAAATGAATTTATATCGGACTGCATCGCTTTAAAACAAAATCCAAAATAAACCAATTAAGTTACGTGTATGTTACAACGGCGTAACTTGTTCGGAGTGATCGAAAATTTCAAAAGTTTCTAACTTTTTAGAAAATTGAATTAAAATTATGGGAATGGAAGCGCATTGAATCTCGAACGAATCTCTATCGATTGACATCGGAAAAAGATTCAAAATGACGGGGAAAATAGAAAACTATACATAAAAGTTTAAATAATAGTGGGTACATTAGGAGAATTAAATATGGATAACAAAATAACATTTTGGGTGCAAGTTTGTGCAGTAGGTTTATAAAATGCAGTTTTCTATTAAATTTGACGTATTCTTGATAAATTGTTAGACTTTTTAAGTTGATATATTGACGCATGTATAAATAAAGACGTGAATAAAAAAATAGATCAACCAACAAAGAAATATATAGACAGAATGATAAACAAGCACTGCAAACAAATGGTATTGGAAAAAAAATATCACCTCTAAACACATTTGCTATTAAAATATTACATTTGATATAACAACACATCTCGGTAATATGTATTCTGTTTTATTGCACCAAGACTCAAATAAATTTTATATGTACGTATACCAAGGCGGATCATAATTTTTAATTTGTTTTCCAAAATTTGTTGCAATTTATCTTTTAAGCCCACGTTTCTTGAATTTATTTTCCAAGCTTTATACTATATTAGAACAAGTACTTACAGGTAATGGCAAGAATTTGAACTACGAAATGGTTTAATTCTCAGGACTCGATCACGTATCTAGGAATTGAACTTACATGTTAGTGATGCATGATCTGATGTCTTGAAGTGTACAATATTTCCAAATTAACTGGGAATTTGTATGTCAAGAAATTACAATTGTGGTTTCTGCCGTGCATGTGGTCGGTCATTGAATAAATACATATAAATGTACACTATGGATGCACTTGTAGCTCATAGTTTTACTACAAAACCGTGCAATGCCATTAAATCCAGGATATCGAGTATAAGTACTCGATCGAGTACTTGGTATGGTAAATTTCTACATAGCGGAGTATCACGAAGACAAATAATTTAAAACAATTGAAGAGACCTGACAAAACCACATCTGAAACTCATCCTCCGACAAATTTACAATCATCGCTTTCCTTGAACGACGCCATTCCAACATCCCTGCCATATTTTACATACAATATTTAACTTTTTAAAGTTAATTCTAGCCAAATCTTTTCTTGAAGTTTGGATTTTGATTTTAAACAAGTCAAGACCAAAATTTATCTACTAAATAAAGCCATCTCATATGTTTTTGCAAGTTTTATTTAGTGAACTGGCACTCAAAAATTATATTTTCTTAGTTAACTACCAGGCAAGCACTTTAGTTATGAATCTACGAGATATCTGCTGACGAAACTGGAGATAAAGTTTTTAAGATCAAAGAAATTTTATTAATTGTGAACCGGGCATTATTTGACTTTTTGAGATAAGCTGTAAAGTAATTAAGTAGTACTTTTCTACTATATTACCAAAATTACTTTAATATTTTCAGATATGAATATTTCCTTTCGATCTGAAAATACATCGTAAGTTTGAAAAATAAAATTCATTGAATATTTCACTTGTTAAACCAAAGGTAAGGAAATGTTTCTGCATTCTTTTGATGAATAAAATTTATGCTGCATTGTTTTCTATTTGATTCGATTTCGTATAACTTTTGAATATCAATGTTTTATTATTTATTTGTGAGTTCTATAGAGAAAAAGAACTTACAGCTCTTTAAGTTTTAAATGTATTGTTGCCTTTTGTCAATCTGCCAGAAAATGAAACTTTACTTACATTTTTATCATAATATTTTTTGTAAAATGTTTGTTCAGTTAGAAAATTTGTTAAAATCTTATTTGGGCTAATAGGAACAGTCGAAGTTTCACGGATCGACATTGTTTCAGTGGAAAACTTCGCTCGGTATATTTTTGTCACATCGTAAAATATTCAATGGACCTGATAGTAACATAAAATTTACAATGGAGACAGAAAAGAGCAAATGCATTTTCTTTCTTGAAATACGAATTATAAAGATCAACCAACAAAGATATACACAGACAGGATGATAAATAAGCACAGCAAACAAATGGCATTGGAAAATATATCACCTTTAAACATACTTGCTATTAAAATATTATATATTTTACATATATAACACAACATAATCTCTATATGCATTCTATTTATTACAACAAAATTCACATAAATGTTATTTTTAAACAATAAATTTTCAATTTGTTTATACGATTATTAAAATAATTTAAAATTTTGATTGCCACTATTTTAATTAATTTGTACAAAGAAAGTCACATTTGGTTACTGGACTATTTTCATTTTGGTGCATTCAAGAAAGGCGTAGGTATAATAATTAATTGAAAATACTGTGAAACTAACAGTTGTAGAATGTGATTTTATTGAGTGGATGGTAACAAAACATGCGGATATACTATACATTGTGGAATGAATATAGAATGGGGGATTTAGCTCCAACCATTCTATATTTTATATTGTGTTGCATTTTTTTAAGCAATTCTTAAATAAGCACATTAAATTTATAGTTTCTAAAATGACTTCTTTTTGTATCTCAGAGAATAATTTTGAAAAAGGTCTAAATGGAACAGATGGGTTTTAAATTTGGAAAATACTACACCAGTAGCTGATATTACTATCGGTATTATAGAAATTTTGGTTAGACCCTATATACTCATCATTTCTATCGCTAATGCCCCATACTTGCGGATTTTTTCTTTTTCCGTATTTAACACATTTTTTGACAGAGGCACAGCAACATCAAGGATGATTGACTGCATTTCGGTCTCGTTGGTTTATTAAAACGTCAGGTCTATTATGAATAATTTCCCTGTCTGTTAATATTAATCTGTCCCAGTATAAACGGGAGGATTCGTTTTCAAGAACAGGTTCAGGAATATAGTCATAATATGGCTTAAAATGGTCTAATAAATAAGCCAACTTTCGTTGCAATTTGCTGGAGTGTAATATCTTGCAAACTAGGTTATGTTTTCCGAGGGAGTCAATAGGAGCCAGGTACGAGCAACCAGCTATCAGCGGCGCGGCGCCCTATTGTTCACAGTGTGCAAAACACACGGGCGGCTAAAATTAGAGGCGGCCAAAATCCCAAAAATAGGGGTTTAGAAAAGGTCATTTGCTTTACGGCAGTAGAAATTTAAGAAATTGTATTAAAAAGCTGAAAAAAATCGGCTACAAGGGCGGCCAAATTAAACTTTGCACATGGGCGGAAGTACCCCTAGCGGCGGCCCTGCCAGCTATTATGTGTTCTATTGTTTCGTTGAGGACGTTACGTTATCTACAGTGATCTGCAACCTCCATATTCATGATATGTTTTTTGTAGTTATTGGTTGCAATAACTCCATCATGAATAGCACACATGAATCCTTCGGTTTATAAATGTAACAATCCTCTCTTAAGCCATTCTACTGACATCTCCTTTATCAATTCCAGTGGAGTCTAAAATTGACAGATGTTTGCCACGAAGCACTTTATTTTTCCAATTTATGTCTAAATCACTTTTTTGCGGATTTTATGGACGAAATGGTTCTGAATTGGAAAAGCTTTAATTTTACATTTCATTATATTATGCACGAGTATATTTTTGATTTATACTTTGTACTTGTCAAAAATAATCACAATAATCGGTGCGATTAGTAGTGCACAAAAAGGCAAATTGCCTAAAATCCGTGCTCTAGTTATAAGTTAAGAAAGCAATCTAATCATAACCATTATATAACAATATTGAAATCAGAATCGCACCGATTATTGGTTAAGTTAATTTTTTAAACAAATAAAGTAATTATTAAACCCATACGCAAAAACGTTCATTAATTTTATAGATATACATGGGTAAAATAAAAATATTTTTGGGTGTAAACGAGAATAACAATATTATCAATCTACTTTTCCTGACCCCCCCCCCCCATAGGAAAAGTATACATTCACTAGGCATTGTAGACTCTCACTAGTAAAAGTAGATTATTTTTATGAATCAAAAGTAAATTATTGTCTAATATTCCTAAGCAGTGTAGTGAATGTCTACAGTCCCTAGTAATTGTATACTTTCACTGCATTGTCCACTTTCACGGTAACACCATATGGAAATATGATTCTAGGACGTTTGATCCCCGGACGGTTGATCCCCGGACGATTGATCCAAGGGACGATTGATCCCCAGACGATTGATCCCCGGACCATTGATCCCCAACGTTCATTTTTTTCATTTGAAAAGATAGACCTTCCATAATAATTATTATTGGTTTAACGAACATGAATATAATGTAACCGCTATGTTCAATTCTAATCTGTATCTTCTTTATTTTATTTTATTATGTTTTACCAATACAGTTATTTTGTTTATAATATACCTAATAATAACTTAATTAACTAATTCCATAACATTTTTGGTGGTTTTTTCATCCACTCTGTATCGCTTCAATTTTGCCCGTAGTTACTCATTGGTTGCAGACAGATATCTCCCTAGGGCCTTCCAACTCGGCAAATTGTGCTACTGGGAAGGGGAGATATGTTGCCAAAATTGACTCTTCCGCGCCGCGCTCCGCCTTGCAGCGCTCCAGAGCCATTTTGGCAACACCATACTCGTTAAAAACAACCCTCTAGGGTCTTCCAACTTGGAAAAGTGTCGTAGTTCATTAGCTATGCATCGTACTAACAACCTAATAAGAAATTAAATCGCTCGGGGATCAATCGTCCGGGGATCAAAAGTCCGGATACCGGAAATATCCACCAAAAGAACGAAATCTATGACGATCGCAAGAGATCCTGTGAGATGCAAATTGGTAATCGAAGACAAAATTGTGGAGCAGGTGATGGAAATTAACTATTTAGGAGTAAAATTAACATGTGATGGGCAAATATGAAAAGAGACTAGCGAACAGAACATGAAAGCAAATAGAGTATCTGGATGCATGAACGATTTAATTTGGAACAATAAACATTTGCAGAGAGATGCGAAAGTAAGAATATACAAGAGCGTTATAAGGCCGATCGTAACCTACGCAGCCGAAACTAGGCCGGACACTGCGGCAACGAAGAGACAAACTGAAGTAGCAAGATGAAAACATTAAGAAGAATACTCGTAAAAACTAAAAGAGACAGAATACCAAACGAGAAATCTGCAACGTCACAAATATCTCGGACTGGATAACCGACCGACGACGGTTATGGAACGAACATATTGTAAGGATGGACGAAACCAGGTTAGTAAAAAACACAAGAGACAACCGCCCAAAAGATGGCGGGACAGCTTATAATTCATCACGAAAACGTTGGTTACAAACAGGAAAATAATCCTGAAGAAAGAGAAGCAAAAAAAGAAAATAAACATGAATAATAATAATAATATGATCATTATCGATAAATCGATAGTTACCAATAACTTCATAATTATCGATAAATATTTTTAAAATATAATACGGTTATTCGATTAATCGATAACTATCAATATTTGTCAAGTAATCGATAAAATGAAGCAAACAGTGTAAATCATAGAGAGAGTAGGGAAAATCGACACAGCTTGTTGGCGACCAAAGAAGCTCATGAGTCCTTAAGCACATTAACAGGAATTTCTTAAAAACGATGAACTTATAGTACAGCGCTGGAATTGTAACTATAATCGGTAAGCCACTAACAATTAAAATCATATGGTGGTATTCATAAAAATAAAGCAATATTTACAACAGGTTTATAAACACTTTATAAGGCATATATATTTATATTTGTTACCGGCAATCCGCGAAATCAGTCAATTTGCACAATGCCTAGATAATGTCCAAACCCACCAAGTCGTAAGGTATTGTGCAAATTCACTAGTACTTTAGGCAATCTGCAAAATGGCTACGGTCTTTCAGGCAATGTGCACATTGTCTATATTGTTAGTTAATGTGCTTTTTGAAAATGTAACAGACTCACATTGACTAGACATTGTGCGAGATGCGTAAACTAGTAGGGGAGAGGCTTGTATGTTGACACCGCTTGCAGGTTGCCACCTTAGCTACATTTTGGTATTGGACTAATGTCATAAATTAAACTTTGACTGAAATCGAAACCTAAGGAGGTGTGGTCACTTTTAAACTATATAGTTCTGGAGCGGACAGAGCCAATAAGACAGTGTGTGTTGAAGAAAGTTTGAAATCTTGTATCTTGAAAATTTAAAAATTGAAATTGTGCTTTTGTTCTGTGCTGATAAATTGAACATTTTTATCGACAAATCAACGTCAATATTTTTTCTGTTTCTTTTTCATTCAATTTACATAATCCTGACAAAATTTCAAACATATCATGAATCGGCAATTTTTTTCTGTATAATTCTAAAGTAGCGTCAAAATGCAGGTTGCCACCCTTTTCGGCTTGCAAGTTGCTACCTCTCTTTCTTCGCTTGTTTACACTCATATGCAAGTTTTTATGATTGTTTGTTGTTTACAATTTTATTGTTATTGAGTCAAAAGTGAAGTGTTTTTATTGCATTTTACTGATATTTTCGGTGATTTTTTTTAGAATTTCCGTTCGCTCAAAATGTGCTGATATGCGGTTTAGTGTTTGCACTTGCCCTAATTGTCATTCCGATAATGATTTTGAATGATTTCATATAATTTTACAAAATTTAATTTGGAAAATAATTAAATTTCGTTTTTTACATTGCCTAGTCAATGTGAGTCTGTTACATTTTCAAAAAGCACATTAACTAACAATATAGACAATGTGCACATTGCCTGATAGACTGTAGCCATTTTGCAGATCGCCTAAAGTACTAGTGAATTTGCACAATACCTTACGACTTGGTAGGTTTGCACATTATCTAGGCATTGTGCAAATTAACTGATTTCGCAAATTGCCGGTAACATATGCATGTAAAGGCATATAAGGGCATATAAAGTGTTTGTAAAACTGTTCTAAATATTGCTTTATTTTTAAGTTAAATTTTCTGTACTCAAGCTTTAAACGCGTTCTTTTTTTCAAAACTACGCTGTGTGGAAGCGATAATTCAAAATGTTCTTTATCAATCGTGATGAAATTTTTCACACATCTTTTCTATAATATTACTTTCTAGATGAACTTTGAAAAATCTGTTAAAAAAATAATGTTTTCGGAGTAAAGCAATTTAAAAATATGGTCTAAAATCCTAAATATTTTGTCCTAAATAAGTGTCTCAATTCGTGAACTTTTTTTTTCGACTTTCTTAAGGTTCATCTACAAATTAAAACATTAATAATGACACAAAAATTTCCTCATTGATTTCAGATCAACAAAACAGGCTCTAGAAACGACTTAACCGTAAGACTGGGCCATAATGGAGGAGTTTCACTATCTTTTTAATTCTTATTTGAAAGTAGAGATCAAACTGAGGCTACAGAATTTTTTTCAAATTTTTATGAGTACTCCTAACATAAGAAAAAAATTATTAAAAATTATTGAAGCACCGGTAGCTGAAGTCACACAAAAGTTAGCCAATTTTTCCCTGTTGTTACATCGACGCAACGTTTAATGCTTCCTATAAAAAATAATAATAACGTATTCTACAAAATTTCAGCTAAATATAAATTGAATTTGAAATAAACTGTCAAACCTTTATATAATAAACAAAAAAATATAAGATAATTATTTTTTAACAACTCTATGATTTGACAACAGCATTATAACCATATGCTTTATTAATATTGGTCAATCATGGCGCTCAGTTTAAATACTCTTTCACATTTCAAAAACAAAAAAAAAACAATACAAAATGTTTATTTAAGTAAACTTTGTAGATATTCTGTTGCCCTCACCAAGTAGAATTTTGGGGTGAATTTAGTGTCAAACGTTTGCACATTATTTTTGAGCCTCAATGAGCTTCCAACTCAGCGGGGAGCAGTAGATATGCTTTTCTATTTTCGCTCTTATCTCAATTTTTTTTGTGAAATCGATGTCTATTGATAGAGCTTCTTTTGAGCTTGAATGAGCTTCCATTTCCATCATTTTAATTTCTTCTTTTTTTGCAAAGTTACGACTATTTCCAATTTCAAGTACTCCGAGTATTGTATTGTATTGTACTTAGGGGTCGATTGGCTGCAAGAGCCTTTCAGAACTGCGACCAGTATTGATCTTTTGTTCATGACCCTACTAATTAGGTATTCAGGAATTTCATTTCGCGAATGAAACATATAATGCTCCTGAGAGGTTTGCTTTTTACCTCCTTGGGCATCAGTTGTATCTGTCCCAGATGTTTAAGCCTGAGTCAGGCTAAGGCATCGCAGTTACAGAGGTTGTGCTCGAAATATATGCTCATAGTAATTTCATTTCTATGTTATAGTAAAGGTTAAATTTCTTTGTTCTTTTAATTCGCTTCATTAATTTTTATGTCAAACAAGAGCTAGTTTTTTTACGTCTCTTGTATATTTTTCAAAATAACCCAAATTTTCTCAGCACGTGTAAGTGACGATGACTAGGATTTATCCTGTTTGTCTTGCCTCATTCCATTGACGAGGAAAATCAGCTTTGGGCCCATCTCTTAGGCGGTCGTCCCGGTAGTCTCTTGCCCTTCGGCAGTAGTCCTCCTCCATGGAGGATGTTTTAATATCTCAAAGTAAAATGTTTTCAACATAAATAACAGTAATAAGAATTCTTATTTAACTATAACATTTCTTAAGAGGAGTTGTAACAAAATCTGTCCCCTGAAAACAAAACCTTAACGAAATTTAACAAACAAAAGTGCAAAATTTTGTTATAGGGTAAAAATTCACTAAGTATATTTTTAACTTATTTTTTCTCCCTTATTTGTTTTTACTGAGGGTAAAATTTCTCTAGGAAATTTTTACCAGGGGGTAAAATTTCGCTAGGGAAACTTTACCGGGGGGTAAAATATCACGGGGGTCAATATTCCCGGTTACAGGATAACAAACTAGGGTAAAAGTTAAAAACAAACAAAAAAGAAAAAAATTGTAATAAAAATATGCAACTACAAAAATATACAACATTTTATTTACATCTTTAACTGAACCCCTGGAAAAAATTTAATTTTTCGCAATAGTTTTATCGTTTTTGAAACTTAACTTCATCATTGATCAGTGATCACTTTTTTCCACTTGTCGTATTGTCTCTTCTTTCGCCTTGTATTCGCGCAATTTTCCCACGTTCTTTTTATGCTTCTAACTTATTTCATGATTTTGAAACGTTTTGGAGGTTTTAAACACTTTACTGCACGCAGTACAATACAAATTATTTGATAGTTCACTTTCGGAATCACTATCATCATTCGACAATTGTTCTTCAAACTCTTGAACCACATCCTTTTCGACTTGGTGCAATTAATGTTGTCATATTTGGTCCATTCTGATTCCGACATCTTATTTAACTCGTTAATCCGTTTTATACGCATCAATTGAACACGTTCCTCTTGTTGACAATTTCTTTTCAAAATTCTAGCTTTCGTTACTTCCTCACGTATCTGAAGTCTTTTATCATGCTTTCTAACAAAATCGACAAGAGCTCTGATTTGGTTGTTTCTCTTTTGTTTGCCTATATCTATTTGTTCTTTGTTAATCTTCTCCAGCTTTTTACGACATCTTGCTTGCGGCATTCCTTCAGCGTTATAATGACGCAATTATAAGAAAGTTCTCTTTGTTCTGTAATCTATCCAATAAGAATAAAATGGTGCAACGATATCGATATAGCTGCTTGAAGACAATCCAAACTGCGGTATAGGACAAAATTCGTATTCATGTTTATCCATAAATTTCATATCTTCTTGAGAAATAATTTTAAAAACTTTACTGTATACGGAGTAAAAACCAACAACATCATCACCATAACCTTTGAAGCATTCTGTTGTGAGGTACTGATTAACATCTAAACCTACAGTATTGTTTTTATAGTAGACATGTGACATCAATATTAAATTTCTACGCCGCAAATCGTAACGCGCTCTCTCGCTACTATCGCTTAAAATTTTGTGCGCATATTCTACATTCCACAACATTTCTTGTGCTTCTTCTACATTATCTAAATTGTTATTTAGATTCCACTTGGAGACTAATTTTTTATAAGCCTCTTTTATCTGAATAATTTGGGCATCTAGTGGCACCTGTAAAGTATCGTAAAGACACGGCATTTTCACTTAAAATCACTTATTATTTTAATAAATTCAAATTAAAATATTTACTCAAAAGGGTTAAATTAAATAATTTATTTATTAAATTTGTTCGGTTGGTAATGCATACGTTGGGTGCCAGATAGTGTTGCCAATTTAGCGATTTTCCTGCTAGATCTAGCTTATTGGAAGTTGCTTTAGCGGGAAAAATTACCATCTAGCGGCTAGCGGGAATTTTAGCTTAATTAAAGAATATCTGACGGAAAATCTGACTGTTTTTAAAAATTGCCGAAAGTCCGGCACTGACATTAGAAGTTGTCGAAATTATAAATTTCACCGCCTTCAAGTTAGTACACAATCTTACCGTGTATATATCTTGTTCTTCCTGGTCGGTATGTTCTGTCAAACACAATTTTTTGACTTTGTTAACACATTTTTAGACCAGCAGTCTGGCATAAATCAAACACGGATAGACTAGAGAGCGGAAAACCGCGGCTCTAATCCTGATTGCATCGGATATGTGCTGCGATCTAAACAGTCCAAAATCGATCTGTGGACTATGGGGAAAGCAACGGGAAACCACCCCATTAACATTTCCCTAGTATAGTCTTCCTGGCTTAGCCAGGAGGATCGCTAAAATCCGGAATCGGATAGGCACCTGAAGAAGAACACATTTTTAAAATTTTAAAACAAACATTGGTTTGTTTAAATTTTTTTACTTTACAAGTGAAAGAATTTGTTAACAAATTTGTGCTACTGTCATACAGCCTTTACCCTAATATTAAATTGTTAAAAAAAGAATTTCCGGTGGATTTCTGGAGGAACCAAAGTGTTATTTAGCGATTTCTAGTAATTTCGTAAAAATAAGATATTTAGCGGAACCGAAGTGTCATCAAATACTTTACTATGATAATATGGGAAACTCTTGCAAATTCTATTGTAATTTTCGACGACATGACAGTTTTAAGGGTGCCACCTATTGGCTTAAGACGTATACTAACGAAACTGTCGAGATTTCGTGGGCGATAATTAGTAATTTACAGTACGATTTTAACCGTATACACAAAAAAATTTCAAATTTCTGAATTACTAATTGCAGTAGTAAATAGTATTTATTGCACAAGCCAGTTTGCACAAGTAGCATGAGCGTGAAAACCCACCATAACAGTAAAATTTCTTTCATAAATATTACAACATTAGTTTGCGAATATGCTTAAAAACAATTGAGTGCAACATATTTGATTCTACATTAATTAAAAAATTAGAGTAATTATATATTATATTAGGGGCTCCGGCCCCCCTGGCCGCTAACGCGGCCCAACCCCCCAGGGCCGCTTTGCGGCCCTAATAACTTCAAGTTATAAAACTTATTTCCATACAACATTTTTTATGTCGCTTTCACTTTGAATTTGTATTCCATCCTTCGCTCGACATCTTGATAATGCTACATATAACTGTCCATGACTAAACAAAGGCCTATCGATGTATATACCAACTTTGTTAAAGCTCTGCTAGCATAACAACAGATCCTATTTTGAGTTTTAATTTGTGTACCGGAAAACCAGGGAAATTCAACGAATTTAAATATTCGACTTCATGTTTAGCTGTATCTTCACTTAAGTAGGTATGAATCTCGCCCTCGACCAAATTTAATATTTTATTATTATGTGTGCGAACATCATCATTGTGGCAAGCTAATATAATTCTGTCGGAGAGATCGGCATTAGAAGCAATTGAATTGCTGTAAATGTTCTGAATTATATTTGTAGATTTCCAGCTATTCGGTACTTTCAATAATATAATGCTGCTTGGCCAAATTGATGTTGACTTTAAAGTATAATTGACTATCTCCACAGGTGAAGCGTATTTTATAACAGGTAAAACTTGACGAAAGTCACCACCGAAAATAACAAATTTGCCACCAAACGGATTTTTGCATTTACATAAATCTTTCAATCTTTGTGTTTTTGCGTCGCATGGTTTTGTTGCCTTGCTTTTGCATTTGCTTTTGCTTTAGCTTTTGCTTTTGCTTTTCCTTCTGTTTCTGCTTTTGCTTTGCTTTGATTCATCCGTTGATGTTATTATAATGTTGATTTGGTGTCGTCCAATAGCTGTTCTCAGCGTTGTATAAAAACGTTGTATAAAAACGTTGCACAAAAACGTTGCATAAAAACGTTGCATAATTTGTCTTATCTTTTTATATATATAGGGTAGATTATAACGATAATCTACCTTATTATATTGTTTTAGTTTAATAAAATTACATCTAATTTGGTTTAAACTATTTATTAATGAGTCGCCACACTAATGGTCTGGTTATGCTCACTCACTTAACACTTACGAGAATTAACTAATAAATTAGATAAATAAAATAGATAGATAAAATAGCTATTCTTTTTTTCTAAAGGAAAATTGTAGCAAATTCTACACCGTTTTGAAAACTACACTAAATGAGCAATTTTTTAAAATAACTAGCCAGGTTAGTGTGGTACAGTTTTTGTACAGAATGAAGGGTCAAAGTTATCAAATAAAAAAAAAAAATTTCTGATGTCTGACAAAAACTTTTTTTTTTCTAAAAGTAAGGCCTTATTGGTTTTATTGTAATATGTGATCAATAGCAGGGCTATTCAAGGTTACTTAAGCAAAATTATAATCTTATAAGATGAAATTTCGTACATGTGGCACACGATTACTGATTTAAAGTGTCGATTTTCACGAAATTCATAAAAGTGTCAATATCTCGAAAACTAACGATTTTTTGATAAGGCATATTTTGATATTCTGGTCAGTCATGAACTGGCTGATCAGCCCTCCAAGGGATATCGTTGAGTTCTGGGACACCCTGTATAACCAAAGGATGCAAAGCTGCCAAAGAAAGAGAATTTCTAGATGAACAAAATTGGAGAAATGAGGTAAACGTTTAAATTAAATACTAATCACAACTTAAAGGAAGAAGTAAAAGATGAATCGAGCAGTAAATTAAGAATCAGATGATATAACAAAATTTATAGTGTGATTTAAAATTAAATATTACAATAAGGGTATATGAACCAAATACACAGCTGCAGTACAGAATGAGTTGAATTCTAATACAAGCAAAGTCTGATAAAGTTTAGAAGTGGATTAAATAAATAAACTTTAAAAGTGGACCGCTTGAATAAATAATGAACCTCCACCTCTTGTATACTACAAATAGTATACTATAAATAGTATACTGTCCTGCTAAAGCTAAAGGTCGTAACTGCAAATTTGGCGAATTCTATTACTCATGACATGATTAGTTTAAACTCAATTGGTGTGCGTAAATATTTTTTGGGTTATTAATAATGAACAATCAATTGGAAGTCGGATAAAGCATTACGAACAGACAGAGTTTTCTACAACATTCTTGTATTTATATTTACACAAACACAAACTCTTCCCAAATAATCGTTAAACACAGAAATATAAAGTTAAAAACACACAAAACAAGGAATTTACCCTGGTATCACGGATTTGGTCAAATCTTCCTCCGGTAACGCTTGTTCACAATCACGTGATTGTGAACAAGCGTTACACATCCAATTGAATTTTGATTCCTAATTTTCCTTCTCATTTAAGTTGTCCTTGACAACTTGGATTCTGACCTTCACTCACATCTTGTCATTCCTTCATTTCGGAAAACATGCTATTCGTTGCAATGAAAGCATGTCCTCGATGAAGAACCTTTTCAGAAAAGACACCTCCTCACATAAAGGCTTCTTATATTTTTGTTTTGAGCTTTTCTAGATCACAAGTTAATTATGAACCCTTTATGTGATTGGAGTTTTCTCTCTCGGCCATTACAGATATGCACCGGATGACCTATGCTTTGATTGAGGCCGCATTTCCTCCGTTTGGTCAGTTATCACAGCAATACTAAATAATTATATAAAAATTTACACTGGATTTATAAGTTGCTAAGTTTTAATCATTTCAGTTAGTTAACATGTGCATGTCATGTTTTAATAAAATTTAACTGAACTAGAAAATTGGAAAATTAAATCAAAAATTTAATATTATAACATAATAATAAAAAACATAGGGGAGAGGCAGGCAAGTTGACATACTTAGTGTTTTAACATTTTTATTTTTGAAAATACAAAATATTTTGGTAGCTGCGCATATTTTTTAAATAGCTCATATCATCTACCATTGAATAAAAAAATATCAAGTGAATATTCCTATAACTGTTTCTATAATTAAACAAAAAAAATAAAAGGTCACAAAAGCCATCTCGCCCGACCCTATTGGGCAAGATGACATATAGCATAAACAATGTAAAATTAATTGCACAATTCACAAATAAAAGTCTTGGACTGCTTTGAAAGTCGAGCACACGCGGCGTGAGACCAATTTTTGAAAGACTGGCATCTTAGCCAGTACTCACCAGATTTGGAACGGCTGTATAAATCATTGCAGTATATACAGCCGCAGTCACTTTACCCATCCGAATTTAAAACTACGTCAGCAACAGCTTCTTCATCTGAGGATGAATCTTGTAGAATTACAAGATTTTTTGTAAGAAATACCAGTAACCGGGTAAGTGAGGTAAACATGCGGGCAATATCACGGATGGGCAAGATGACATAGCACTATGTCATCTTGCCTGGTTGGGTGTGAACTTGAAATTTCGTCAATAAGAAATATTTAACCTATAATAATACATATTTTTAACGTCATATAACGTAAAAAGCCTTGTAAGAATGTGTGTGTGGAAACCATATCAATTAATAAATAAATAGTGAAACTGGAGGCTAAGAAAGGAAAGGCTACATTGAATTGAGATGGTTAAAATTCACAAAATATCAATTTAAACTCACACAGTACACTTTTCTTGAAATAGATTAAGTTCACCACTGATTTACCGACAATTATAATAGTAGTATAGTATTATCAATGAAAATAGCGCCATAGGTTTTCCAATACACCTGATGTGTCATCTTGCCTGGATATGCCAACTCGCCTGCCTCTCCCCTATTCTGTTTTGTTTGCTTTTCAAACTATTTAGTAAACTGTCAACATTTCGCACGGTTAGTTAGAAAAAGATAGACGATAACACAGTTACTATTAATGAATTCTAAAACCATTAAATAGTAATTCAAATAAACATTGTGTATTTGAATCTTTGTGAGCAAGAAATTGAATTTTTATAAGGTTTATTTATTTGTACAGCTCTAACATGCTTCAAGAACAACTTAGCTTTGCTGTAGGGACAAGATCAGAACCACACAGATACACAAAAGAATATTAAAGTATTAAGTAAATGAATAAAAGAAATTTTTTCAAATTTTTTGTCTACCTTTGCCACCAATAACAATGTTTCAAATGTCAAAATTTATATAAGAACACAATCATGGAAAATTTGATATACTTTATTATAATATTTTCAGCCCTAAGTGAATCTAAGTTGTATTGGAGATTTTATTAAGTCACAAAGCCAACCAAACGAAGGCGTATCTATATTTAGTCCAGTCATTCTACGAACGACATAATGATAAAGTTGAAAATGATACTACCCGGAAGCAAAAAATGGGGTCGTCTAGAAGAAAAAATTCTAAGAATGATAGCGCTTTTTGCATCGCCCTAGCTGGTGTAGAACATAACCTAAAAAATTAACCCAAGTCGAAAAACCGTTTTTTTGCGATTTAAGAATAAACGAAGCATCTTACAAAAGAAATTCAAATTAGAAAGTTGTAGATAATGAAAACTTCTATCGAATGCGACCAGAAAAATGGAAATTCGTTATTTATTTTCGGAGAAAATCGAAAAATAACAGTCAAAAATTGCTTTTTTTGTTTTTGCTGTGTTTTTTACAATTTGCAAACTAAATTATTCTTTGTTCGAGGAAAATGTTGCATCTGTCGAGTAGAAGAAGAGCTTTTTTGAAAAATTTCAAAAAATGAATAATGCACGATTTATAGCGGAATTACGAAAAAATTACCTTTTCGTAAATCGGCCATTGCTCACGATGGAGATGACCTAGAGAACCTAACCTGGGCTTACATTCTTCGTAAGAGATAGTACTATGATATAGTTATGAAAGCAATATTTTCTGTCACTCTGTAACCTCAAAAAATGGGCATGAATATCGTAATATCGCAATGCGGGTATACTTACAGATGCAGATATGGCACGGAAGTACACTTTTATTGCGATATTACGATATTCATGCCCACTTTTTGAGGTTAGAAAGTGACTTAAAATATGAATTTCTTAAAGTATATGGTAGTACCATCTCTTACGAAGAATTTAAACCCAGGTTGGGTTCTCTAGACCATCTCCATCGTGAGCAATGGCCGATTTACGAAGAGGTTATTTTTTCGTAATTCCGCTAAAAATCGCGCATTTTTCATTTTTTGAAATTTTCCAAAAAAGCTCTTCCTCTACTCGACAGAGGCAACATTTTCCTCGAACAAGGAATAATTTAATGCAAAATTGTAAAAAGCACAGCAAAAACAAAAAAAGCAATTTTTGACTGTTATTTTTCGATTTTCTCCAAAAATAAATAACGAACTTTTATTTTTCTAATCGCATTCGATAGGTTTTTGCATTATCTACAACTTTCTAATTTAACTTTCTTTTGTAGGATTTGGTATTGGTATTGGTACTTAGGGGTCGATTGGCTACGAGAGCCTTTCAGAACTGCGACCAGTATTGATCTTTTGTTCATAACCCTACTAATTAGGTATTCAGGAATTCAATTTTGCTAGCGAAACACAGAATGCTCCTGAGGGGTTTGCTTTTTACCTCTTTGGGCGTCAGTTGTAACTGTCCCAGATGTTTAAGCCTGAGTCGGCCTAAGGCATCGCAGTTACAGAGGATGTGCTCGGCCGTCTCCGTTTCCGATTCACAAAGTCTGCACCTGTCATTATCTTCTAGTCTCATTTTTTTGAGGTGATATTTCACCGGGCAGTGTCCGGTGAACAACCCCGTAATGAGTCTAATTTCATTCTTTGTCAAAAGAAGAAGCTTTTTAGCCTCTGCAGTCGAGTACTTTATAAATTTCTTCGCCTGTCTTTGTCCTGGTGTATTATTCCAGAGAGTTTCTTTGTTCTCTGCCTCCCATTTTTGGACCTCTAGCCCCCTGTGTGTTTTGGTTAGCCCACAGTATGGTTCAGGTCCAATCGGGGGCGTTTTTGAGCCTGATCTAGCCAGTCTGTCGTCTATTTCATTACCCTCAATTCCCTCATTACCTGGCACCCAGCGTAGGGCAATTTTGTTGCCCATTGCCAGTTTCTTGAGAGATTGTCTACATTCCCATGTAGACAAGGACTCAAAGCTGTTTGCTTCGAGTGCCTTTATCGCAGCTTGGCTGTCCGACATTATATTGATCTGCTTTCCCTTTAAATTCCTTCGAAGGCATTCATGGGCACACAGTTCAATCGCAAGTATTTCAGCTTGCATAATTGTGGGATGGGTTCCTAAGGCTATTGATGCCGAGTATTCTTTTGTAGGATGCTTCGTTTATTCTTAAATCGCAAAAAAAACTGTTTTTCAACTTTGGATAATTTTTTAGGTTATGTTCTACACCAGCTAGGGCGATGCAAAAAGCGCTATCTTTCTTAGAATTTTTTCATCTACACGACCCCATTTTTTGCTTCCGGGTAGTATAATTTTCGTATTTTTTCGTAGAATTACTGGACTAATTAGTTTATTCTTGAGGAGGTACAGTTAACCACCCAGGTAAGAAAGCTATCTTGATTCTCAGTGCCAAGCTTTTATGCTTATACTGTGTACTTAACATAGGTTCACCTTTTTTCTTCTTTAGGTGCCTATCCGATTTCGAATGTACGGCGATCCCCCGACCTAGCCAAGAAGGCTGTACCAGGGAAATGTTAATGGGGTGGTCTTCCCCTTAGTCCACAGATCAATTTCTCTCGGTGGTTTGCCATTGCCTTCCTCAGGCTCACCTGAGTTTATTTCATTACTTAAAACTAAACTTCCGGTCTATTTTTTTCTCGCAACTTTTATATTATATAACCTGGTATATCTCTATATTTACAAAGTTGCAGGAATCATACTTTGTGTCTATGTATGGGTATGTAATACACTTTTTTTTCACTACTATTCATATAGGGTATCATTTTTATTTAGGTTAATAGCTCAAGAAGTGACACGTTTTGGACTAGTAGTGAACAAATTTTCCATTATTAACTACTAGTGAATAATAAACGAAATGATACTTTTTGATAATTTGGCTACTATTTTAAAGCAAAATGTTATAAAATGATTTAGAATAATGGAGAAATGCTATTTAATTGTATTTAAACTGTTTAAAACGATTTTTTAACAGATCAATATAATTTTAAAAATATTATTGTACTCGAATTAATGTGACAGCAAATGACAGCGCCATCACTTGTTAATTATAATAAATAAGGTTCAACGCGATAATGCACAAGTTTTTAATGATACGTACGCTTTCATAAAAATACTTTCTTTTGATTTCTCAGATATTACATTTTCTGGAACAAAATAGTTACAAAAAATTCACTAAACGACTCAAAAGCGTCAAGTTATAACTTTTAATCACCTTCACACCTCAGAATATAATCTTGGCGCTAGAGCTATAATGAGAGTCTTTACAACCTTGGCTAATAATATACTATTTTAATGTCAAGTTGTCAAGTAAATTCATCTTTTAATTGCTTACCCTTATTCTTTCTTTGTAGTTACTGACCTGAAGCGTACGTTTTAGCGGTTTTAAGATTTAAACTGTAATATTTATGGAAGGTAAAACTTTTAGTTTGATCGAGAAGTACTACAAAAAAAACCTTTCTTTTTAATACTGTAGTCTCAATTTTCATATATAGTATTTTTTTGTATACCATGACGTCATATTATAATATGTATTCTATATCATGATAATTTAACTGGGATCTTACGTTATCGATGGATGGTGATCTAATAAATTCCATCAAATCCACGATTGGAACCTCAAACTTAGTAGCGTAATCAGGTATAAGTTATGAAACTCATGCAACTACTAATGTAGGGTTGCTTAAGAAATTATTAATATCAATTAGCATTAATATTTAACATAAAAATAGAACCCATCAAGGTAATACATTTAAAATATTAATTTTAGGATTATGGTACAAACTTTTAAAAGATTCCAATAATTACAGTATTTAAAAGTAGTTTCAAGTTTTGTTAGTACAGTTAAAAAAATACTAACTTTTAATCATTGTTATAGTTTTGTCAGCTTAGTAGTGCTTAAGCAATAATTAGAGCAGAAAGTGGTAGCTACAGAAATCTTAATTCTCGCATTGTAAGAAAATTTTCTAAGTTGAAACAAACAGCGTTAACTTAGTCTTTGGAAAGTAATTATAAAGATGGAAAAAATTAATTATGTAATGGGAAAACAAATAACCGAAAGATCTAGTTCTTATGCTTATGACAACCTGGTTTTTACAACAAAAATTGGAACACTATTTAATTAAAAAAAAAATTACAAAAGGGTTTTAATAAGTAATTGCATTTTTGAAGATAATAAATATTTACAAATACGACTTTAAGGTTTAATGGCTTTTAATTTTTCTTACAGTTTCAAATGGTTGATAATTTTTTATAAGTCGATAAGAGCGGTAAGCGGGTAAAGGAGACGATCATTACCTTGCAACTACAAATGGGAGGTACCGCATTCAAATACGAGGAAGGGTCAAACTTTCTTATGACTAGTCTCCGTGCTTCGGAAGGCACGAAGCAGGTGGTCCTCCTGGGTTAGTGAATTGCTATCATTAACATTAACAAAACCCGGATACAGGCACATCTGAAGGCCAGCCTAGCAAGCTATCTAATGGATGTAAAATATATTTTATGTCCTCATAGTTTCTAACACTGCCAAGGAAACCACAAAAATGTTGGAGTGTAACAGACCATAAGGCCTGAACTAGAAGAGAATTCTGTAGCGAATTGCGCCTAGAAAAGGAAAAAGAAGAAGAGCGAGTAATTGTTTTAAAATATTTTAATTTTTAGTTTTCTATTTTAGATATTTGCAAATCTAAAGAAGATACAAAAATCATAATTAATAAATGTAAACAAATTCTGAATAAAACCGAAAATTAACAGAACTAAAATGTATAGATACCGATAGAACCGAACACAAAAGAAGCAGGCAACCGGACAGATAATTCAATGCAAAGATCGAAGCGGGTAAACTGGAGCATAAAACTTGCTTCCATTATGTGCCTACCTTAACCCTTAGGTGCACGCTAAGCGGCAATTTAGCCGTATTTTGTATAAACAATAAAATTTCTCGCCAACCGTTCACTAATGACAAGTGACGCTTCATGTATCATCCTTCTGAACTATGACCTTTGATAAGCAAGATAAGCAAGTAGGGGTTAGATCTCTTTGTTAGTCGGGGCCGAGCAGTCAAAGTTGACAAGTAATTTTCTTGGTGTTTTCGAGTAATAGTTAATTATGAATTCCTCCTGAACCCCTTGGTTTAATTGTTTTTCCTTAGTTTTTTTGAATTTTTGTACTGCAATAAATAAAAATTATAAGAAAAAACATGAAATTTTTTTTACTGAGTTTTATATTACTCTGGGGATTTTGGGTTCAATTATACGGTAATAATTCATAAATAGAATGAAGAAATAAAGGTAAATGAACCCAAAATATAGAGGATGGCGTTATGATTTGGAGTGGAGTGAAACCAAATAAGAGAGCCTTGAAAGATTTTGCAGTTGTATTCAATGTCAAATGGCGAAATGCTATACAGAGTTACCAATACATTTATGAAGGAATACTGCAGGTTGAGTTCCAAACCAAAAGAGGTCTATTAGTTGTCTTTAAGATAGATGCATTAGATGAAGGAAAGAGAAAAGACACTGAAAAATTCTACAAGACATTCCATTAAGAATGTAGCAAAAAACGTTAGACATAGGTAAGCCACAATGGAGAACAGCTAACAAGAGGACAGCCAACATTGCTTATCACCTATTTACACCTTTATATTATCTTCACAATTACAACTCCATCTGATGAAAATTTCCCCAATTCAGACAATTTGGAGAAAATGAATTTTGTAACAAAAGCTAACCTCTGCAACGCAACCCTTCATGAGAGCGTTAACACATACAGAGACCAAAGTCCGTTACAATCCGGAGATAACCTCTTTAATTTGTTTGCCAAGATGTTAATAGACCAGCTCCTTATTAAATGCGAAGGCCAGGCCGTGGATTTCTGAAAAAGAAGGTGAAACTCAAAAAAGCGCAAATCGTAATCAAATACTCTAAATGACACACAGAATTTGAGAGATGCTATCACAGTTCCAATAATTGCAATGTGTGTGGCTGTGCAAAACAATTACCCAATTTACAGCCAGATCTTTTCAGTGGCTCCAAAATCATTAGCCAGAGCCGGAAAAACTTGCTACAAGCTAAACTGGCACGATAACGGAAGTCGTTAAACCAAAAACATGCTTAAATACACACCAAATCGGCACTCAGAAAATTGTTGTAACACAACAGGTCCGCTCTGCTATTTGGTCATCGGGTAATTCAATATTCCTACGCCAAAGTGTTTATATGAATTCAAGCGCTCAAGGTTCACGCTATCCACCATTAGTTAGCAAAATCCATTCAATTTAACTATTGTATTTAAATAAAATGCATGGGCGGTACTTAGAAATATTGAAATGAAATGAATAAGTAGTACAACGTTTTAACGAAGTGCAAAAATTCGTTACAATTTCTGTATAAATTCCATTCGGATTATGTTATGTTTCCCTGTTTCATTTCTATCTGAGTCATATAGGCTCATGTTAATAACGTTAAAAAGTATTAATATTCGATGCCTGAATTTTTCATAGATTTTCTACAAATTGGCAGAATTGGGGAATTTGAAATTTTCACCGGATGGAGTTCTAATTGCGAAGACCACATATAATAATAAAGGTGTAAATCGGTGATGACCAATGTTAGCAGTTCCCTTGTAAGACACTTTGCAGCATATAACGAACATAAATAATAAACACATTCTACAGGATATCCACAAATATGATGCGTGGAGAGCGAGAGGACATAAATGACAGAGATATTTGATGGACTGCATAATAATAAATAAGAACTAAACTCGGCAATACAAATTGTTCATGCATATAGATGACACGACATATTATGCACAGATCACTTGATTATGGAGAGCAATTTTAGCATCCCCCAGCGATAAGCTAAACCCAATACAATCAAGAGTGATACTGATATATGCTATAAAGTATACAAACTAAGAAAATAACAGGAAAAGATTATTATATGAACCCAAGCCGTTACATTTATCTAATCTGCATTAATACAGAAGAAGATAACTAAAAATGGAATGCAATTCAGCATACAGTTATACAGCATACAGCAATTCAGTTATACAGCAATTCATCAGTTAGGAAAAAGAATCGGAAGAAAAGGGGATTTAAAATTTGGAATAATGATATAGCAGAGATAATAAAGAAAAAACTAATAGCATACAAAAACTTACTAAGAAAAAGAGTATGCGGTAGCAAAAATGGAGACGATAAACATCCAAGGAGAAAGCTAGGATAATTATAGGGCATTGAAAATGATTTTGCTCAAATTTTGAATCATCTCAATAAGAGTGATGATAGAGTAAAATTTCTTGTTAATAGTTGGGATTGGCTAATGTGCAAAAACGAATATTCGTTATTTCGCTTCTATGTTTGTGTCAATTGGTGGAATTAGGTGTCATGGGTGTCTCCCTCCACATTTGCCGCACAAGCTCAAGTCACATGCCAACCACTAACGAAAAATTTACCTCTACGGCTGAAGATTATCAAAGGAAGCTAATGGGAAGAACATTACAGAAAGCAAACGGATATTAATAAGGTGGAACAATAATTGAAATTATTAAGTTGGAAAGATGTTAAAATTAGGCCAGAAATATGGCATTAACCCTTTGAGTGAGCAAAGTGAATGGTTTCAATTAAGAAGACGAGTTAATCGAACGATAATATTAAACCAATAGGAATATGGAATTTTCTTTATTGGTAATTTTTCTTTCTCGGTCCTTTTATCCTGTAGAAATAATTGTTACTTTGGCCACAAGTGTGCCGCTTGTGCCTGATGGTCCAAAGGCAGCTGACTCTGTGCTTTTCGCACTAAGCCCTGAGAGCGTGGATATTCGTGGATACTTACGCTTGGGCTTATCTTGAGTTGTACCACCTCCAAGAAACTTGGTATCAGCTACTGGAAAATGAAATGCTCGACGGACGCCAGGTTTAAATAAAAAACTCAGTAGGAGAAAAATGGTGATTTATTATAAACCGAAGAAAGATAGGAACAGATGGCTTGTTTACGTATTCTCCAATCAACTACAATCAATTATACAATAATAAATTGACCTCGAAGGCCACAAACAAAAATGGGTGGCTGAAGGTTTGGATAACCAGCAGCAATCAGCAGTTACCGCAATCACCTCGAACGTCAATAAAATTGCCTGCTTTAAGAGGAAGCGCAAAGCTTCTATTTTACCAGATGATACAAACGCTCGCAATAAAGTCAAACACCCAGCACATGCAATAACTAATTAAAATGTGTACTTACCCCTGCTATCAAATTGACCGATTGTTACAAAGGTAACAATCTTGACCCTTAACTCGATCGAACTAATCCTCGGCGAGAGCTCCCTTCGAAGACGTCGGTCGGCTGTCAATGAAATGAGGCAAAGCACTAAAAACAGGTAAACACAAATCAAGCAAAGTAACATGCACCTTAGTTCAGCTCCAGCGTCTATCTGAATGCAAAAAATACTAAGCTGGCAAGCAAATAATATTAACACTAAAAGCAACTCAAGCAACTACTAATTACTGTGACTACGAGCAAAATTACAATAAAGGCAAAAAAAGCGATCAACAAACAAATGCACGGCGAATTCCCACGCAAGCGTCAATGGAACAGCTGATTAATTCCTCTCGGGCAACGCACACGGGTCGAATGGAAAAATATCCCGATATTATCAGATGCTAACCACTTCCAGATATTATGGAGAGTTGTCGTAATAATTTGGGATAACAAACGATATCCACCAATAAATGTACCCATAGACCACCAAGGAACTACGCATAAATCAGCCACTATTCGAATGCTGTTAACAAATTATCTTCCTTTGCACTCCAGATATAAATGTAATTTGCACAATTCCAAAACCTCGCAAAAACTCTCAATTGGCACTGAGACGGGAAAAACTGACTCCACCGCCTAAACTAAGTAATAATACTATGGTGTGAATAACTTTTGGTCGTCAAAACAAACTTTGGGTATTAACAATCGTTATCAAAAATAGACGACCTAAAACTTCGCAGTTTACACCAGACGCCATTTCTCGCGAGTCCTCTCTTTTCCGTAGATGGCACGGCTATATCATTGTTCATGATATACAAGGTGGATGGCAAATTTAGTGTAACAATAAATTACTAAAGTATAGCAATTATAATGCTACAACCCTAAAGAGGGTTTGGTGAACCTTTTAATTTGGGGACGATTTATGTACTTTATATGTTTCGTACTAAGTACTTTTTTTTTACCCTAAGACAAGGTTTCTCATGGCAGATTACACCCCGGTGGTTTGCCATTGCCTGCCGAGGGAGAGACGGCCAGAATAAAGTTCTTACTTTACTCGGATACGAACCAGGTATTTAGCCTTCATAGTCAACTCGCGTGACCGCTAAGCTCCGACCGCCTCTAATTGGTAATTAGTTAATTGTAATTAGATAGTCGTCGATAAGTCGTGGTTAAGTGTTGAATTGTAATGGTGACTGGGCCGTACATTTTACAATAAAGGGCAAGGTACGTAGTTGCTCCCATGGAGTCTTGTTAGTTAGAGTGAGATTTATAAATGTAAATTTGTCTATAAGAAATATTATTAAACTAAAATGATTAAAATAAAAGGTAAGAGAAGTATAAGATAATAATATATCGCAAGCTAGAAGATTTGATAACTTCCAACTTCATTTATATTGTAACGCAGGTTCAGGAACGATTTGCTGGTCCGGTATTAAAGTATTTAGCAAATAGTGAGGGCTGTAAATCGAGGTAAAACAATAAAAAATGCAATTTAAATAGCTTCCAAACTCTTATCACACTATTAGAATTTCTTAACTAAATAGTTAAGACTCACCTAAGTAGCAGAAAGCTTGGATTGCTTCTTCTGCGGTATGACTGGGAATATCAACTGTCTGATTTAAAATATTGTAAATTTTAATTATTTAGAAGATGTGGTTGTGTTTTTTAATACGGCTATCAATTTTACAAAAAAATCGGATTTGCACTGCGGTTACGACAGATGTAAACCTATCTTTGTATTAGTATTCTGCGATATCCTACAATCCTGTAATTAGAATAACTTTGTATTCTGCTTCGGCATAAATTCAAAGGGTTTTGTTTTTATCAAATAATTTTTAAATAGCAAAATGAATATGCCTACAACAGGTATTGCGTGCTTATAACGCATTGATGAATTATTGTATGTGACACTAATACGGGGTAGTTTATTTAAAGCTGAAGATAATTATGTATCTCTTTGTTACAATCTATATAAATTAGTTTCATATAGGAATAATATTGTATGAAATTCAATACACGTATATGAATTTTTTCGTGCACGCGCTTGTTTAATTATGTACAATGCGAATATCACATTTTAAAATTGACTGAAATTTTCAGTACAACTCGGTAATTTAATAAAAACTTATTAGGTATAAAAATATTGTACCCTAAATAATTTAATAACTTCATTACCTATTATAAAATGTATATATTTTACATAAATTTGTTACCTACTTTGAAACTCAACATTAATAAGTTCAATGCATGTAGATATAAGATTGCTTTCAGGCAAATTAATCGAATGTTGAAGTTAATCAATTTATTTCCTTTCGTTATAAAATGTAGTAGACAGAACTTCAATAGATGAAATATAATTTGTGAGCTACTTGCCTTGGTTTTAATTAAATCGACTCTTTTCTTAGGAAATATTTGTTTTAATAATTAATTTAGTTATAACTTGATCATTTTGTAAATGTTTTGTTTATTGTAAACAAATTTTGAGTGGATGGTCCAGATTATCTTTTCATTGACAATTATTTCTATGGGGTTCTTAGCTTTACTTCACCTCATCTCAACTACACCAAAAAACAAATGTATTCAAAAAGCTATGTTACATTAAATTTTTGTTTATTTTATTATATTATTGTTACGATAGTAGTGAAAACGTGAATCTTAATTAATTTCTCATTCTTAGTTTTGCAACCAGTATATTATGCTTTCTAAATTGTTACTCAACCTTTAATATATAACAAGTAACGTTTGGTTAGAAGTTTTGTGCAACCGAGCATTACAATATTCATAAAAATACCAAGTATGTTGCAAATTCGCTACAAAGTACCTCATCACAAAGTAACTGTTTTATTATTAAATAAATATTTCCCATTTCAAGCATCAGTTGATAAATTGTTTACGTACAAAAATGTTGGTCTACCTAAAGAACCGTTTCATTACATATTAGATACAAACATTGAAAATTGGGTTTCGATTTACACTAATTCAAATAGAGAATACAAACGAATCCATCAAATACGAGGTCAATCATGAAAGCACTAAGCCTGCGAGCACAGTGAACGCTGGGTTCCGAAACCGGCTTACCAGCTTCGATATTTGCAATGAAATATCTGTTCTGTTACCAGCTTCGTTTGTCCTCGGTTACGTTAAGGTAGTTCTTTCCGTACATTCCAGTCAGAAAGTTATGGCTTATTACCCATGTTATACGAAGCGGCTGCACTAACGTAATAGGCGATGTTTTTTAACGTGAGTGTACCCCCCACAATACTTACGTCTACTTGACGCGGTCTCTCATATCATATCTCTCGGTCACTCTTATCTAACAAGGAGGCCTTATCAACTCCCCCTCACCGATTTGCACAATTTTTAACACACCTTTAGGCCATATTTAGTTATACATAAATTTAAAATCTTAGCTCCCCCAATTCAGGCAACTCGGAGAAAATCGATTTTCAAAATCCAATAAATTCGTATTATAAATTAGGTCTAATGAGAACTTTCAAACACGTCGTAGTTTCATTTGACATAAGAACATAACCTTACAGCATTTCGTAATGACATATTAATTAATTTAAAGAAATTTTAAAGATACAAACAATCAATTAAACTACGATGAGCAAATTACCCACGGTAAGATAACTAATGTAGTTAAGTTTATGTAGATTCATTTAGATAATTTTTATATAGATTTTATTGGCGTTAATTTCAACAACTGTCCATTGCACTTCTTTCCGAACATCAAGAATTATCAAATTCTCAACAATATTTGTATAGTAATTAATTGATTATAATATAATTTAATAAATAATTAATAGTAGATATAACAATTTATTGTTGTATCTGTTGTAGTTGTACATAAATACATATTTCAATAAAAATTATTATAATAATTCCTTTATCGACACCAACGAACAGTAAGTACTAGGTAACTCTAGTTGCACGTAGACTTTAATTTGCATTATGAAGATACGATTTAATTGTGTCGTTTAACACATTGCATGCCACGTCCTACACATGAATGACAATTGTACTGCAGTATTTATTGTCCTCTTCAATGAGAGCAGTGTCATCTGCATATACTGTTAGGCCTTTCATATTTGCTAGGAGGTCGTTGATGTAAACCACACCGATTAATCGCTCTACTAATATAACATTGTAAATCGTTTCTAACTTTGTTACTGTTCAGTGCTAACTGCAATGAGAAGATCCATGTTGAAATGGCTGGAATCGGGGAGCAGCTGAAAAAAGTAGCACAATGACCTATATAAAAATTATCTAAATGAATCTACATAAACTTAACTACATTAGTTATCTTACCGTGGGTAATTTGCTCATCGTAGTTTAATTGATTGTTTGTATCTTTAAAATTTCTTTAAATTAATTAATATGTCATTACGAAATGCTGTAAGGTTATGTTCTTATGTCAAATGAAACTACGACGTGTTTGAAAGTTCTCATTAGACCTAATTTATAATACGAATTTATTGGATTTTGAAAATCGATTTTCTCCGAGTTGCCTGAATTGGGGGAGCTAAGATTTTAAATTTATGTATAACTAAATATGGCCTAAAGGTGTGTTAAAAATTGTGCAAATCGGTGAGGGGGAGTTGATAAGGCCTCCTTGTAAGCTCATATCCCTCCACTAAAAATAATAATCTAAACATGGAATTACTTTTAAATTTTTATTAAAACTACACGGTAAATAATTTTCATTTTTTTTTTAATTGTTCAAATTATATGTTTCTTCAATTTTACTAGTTTTTCGTCAGAATGCCAATACTCCTTCGAGGAAAAAAATTAAAAAACCTGTCATTTTCACTCGCTTCTTCCATGCTACATGTACAAATAATGTCATTTTTAATTGCAATTATTTCTTATTAGACACGGTAAATCGCCTTGAAATTTTAACAGCGTGTGTATGCTACATTTAATTACTTATATTCAAAGTTTAAAAGATTTCTCAATATTTTGTTTGCGCGACCCTACTACCTTAATTAACGTTGGTGGGAATGAAGCAGGTAAGTCGACGCCGGTAAACCGGCCTTCACGCAAACGCTGGTTTCCGAAACCGGCTTACCCGCTTCGATATTTGCAATGAAATATCCTTAGATCATGTATTGATTAGATACAGGACTGCTATCTAATTAGCATTGGTTGTTGTGAAGCCACCCATAACATGTTTATGTTTACGTTTTATTTGTTTACCCTATTTTAAAGCATTGAAATTTTAATCCCTTTAGGTAGAAAATTTCAATTTTACATTCAGGGGCCAGGTAAACATTGAGAGCACCAATCAGATCCAGGGACTTGGTAAACACAAGAAGTACGCCATGCTAAAATAGACCTTATGGTAGGCTTCAATTCAGGTACCTGCATTCAGTATCTAGTCAATATCTGTTCTGTTACCAGCTTTGTTTGCCTTCGGTTACATTAATTAAGATTGGAAGGAGACAAGCAAGTAAGCTGGCTCTGGTAAACCGGTGAGCAGCCTGCCTATTCTTTTTACAGTACTTTTGCTAAGTCAGCATATAAAAGATGCTGCAATATATTCAGGCCCGGACTAGCTCCTTTGGGATCCCTCAGCTAGAGACTGAGGAGGGGCCCTCTTACCAAGAGGGGAGATTTTTGAAAATTACATTTTCCGCTATTTTGATCACTTTGAAAAATTACCTGAGTATTAAAAAATACAAACTACTTTTACCCCAAGTATAAACCACTTTTTTGATGCCCCAAAGTCTACAAGGGGATATAATCCAAAAGATGATCTGCTTCAGAGAGCTAATTATAAAAATGGCCTTAAAGCGAATAGCACTGACTAATCCGAATTACAATTGGACCGCCTTTTGCAATAAGGCACCAAGTGACATAGATCAAGTTGCGCAACAGCGTTATTGAAAACTTGGACTTTTTGTGTGAAAATGATGAAGTACGAACTCAACATTTATAATATGGGCCTAATTCACTTTAAGGTAAAATGTCAGTTGGTGCCTTATTGCAGAAGGGGGTCCAATTGATGCTTGTAGCATTTCAAATGCTATTATTTATATTTTGGCGGAAATCTATGCATCACCCTGTGTGCGTTTCAAACACGCGCAATAGTATTGTATTTCGAAAATTTATCAAAATTTCATTCTTCGCTTATCTTTATGAAAAGTGCAAGTTTCATTTTACGTTTGAGCAATTTTATGTTTTTAAAAGCCACAAATTGTTAGTTTATTGAAGTGATCTTTTATTTTACCTTCTGTGCTACATTTGTGGGTAAGATTGCATTATTTTCTATCTTGAGCGGAAGTTTGACTTTGATAAATTTTAGCTTTTTTCGTACTACCACGTCAATTTTATGTGACGTTCATTTTTGGTTTCCAATCATAATTATGGTTTTCTGAGCGGGTGCACATGGTGATCAGTAGCCCGATTGTCCATCTGGCTGTTTTTATCCATCAACCATATGGTTATTTGTATGGATATGGGCCAGCAGTTTGGTTATCTTGTTTCCACCTGTGATAACCTTGATTCCTGTGTCGAAACATCTGTGGCAGCCATTTTTGACGATGTTGGGATTTCGTTTTTGGGTTCACCATTCCCGTATGAGATCAATGGAGAGGGCAGGACTGATCAACATTCAATTATCCCCAGCTTCACCGCAGTTTTGCGTCCTTGATAAAGGAGTGGTGTGATAAGTTTGTCACTTTGGCCGTCTCCTTTGACTATCTATCCGTACTTTTTGGGAAGACGTGCGAGCTCCATTCCAACATTGTGGGATTCTTGTCGCAGCGGTAGCGTGAGCCTATACCACTATTCCATCTCTAGTGGTTAGGACAGCACCAACGACGTAGGATGGCTGGAAAACCATTAATTAGTTTTTTTTGGAAGCGCATTTAGGAGATTTGCTTATCTCAATTATTTTCATCGACATTAAGATGCTATACCGTTCGCAGGTGAATTGATTCTTGTTTAATTGTGCAGTTTTTGTTATTTTTAGCTTTACACCTGAAACTCAGTTTAAACGATGAATCATTAATATTCCAGAGGTTCCAAAAGAATTGAGATGTTGAATCGGACGGATTGAGGTGGAAGGGTAAGTTAGAAAGCAATTGCTGTATTTAATTTTACTTGATGATATATCTTGCGAATGTGTTAATTGCAGTCAATTTTTACCAACGTTTAATGTCTGCGTTGGGCAATCTCCTGGATGCGCGGATTATTTTGTGAGTTGTTTTCAGATAGCAACTCATCTGTTATTTTATTTTTTTATTTGATTGTCCCAGGGTATCCCTTCAGGGTATCTTGGATTTCACTTGCTTTGTTATGTGTTTTGTGTCTCCTATTGGAGTTTTGGAATCAGATATTGTCAACCCCATCTTTATCTATACTTTGTTCTTTAAATAAAATCAACTCTTATTTACTTCCGTATTTTATTTAGAGGACTGGCGCCCGAAAGGTTTTTTTTTTTTAGTTAGTTGCTGATTGATCGCCTGAGCCAACGGAAGAACCTACGAACCGCGTCCGCGCGACCCATGCTCTGGCACTGGACGGGGGTGTATTCCCTTAGCTGGCCTGTCTACCATTACATTCGTAGATCAGCGGGGCAAGTGGCCCAAATTAGAGCAATTTGCGTTACATGCTTTTATTATTAATTTAAACATTGTTCCAGTGCGGCCTTTAGGCCGCACAGCCAGGCCCATATATTTCAGTAGGTTGTTTTCCGCCTGTCCTGGAGAGTATTCCATACCCCCAGACCTCAAGTATTCGGAGTTATATAAAGACGTCCGAAATTTTGTCTCACCTCAAACCACCAGTGGACCAAAAAGTCCACTTTTACCCCAAGTATAAACCACTTCGGGGCCCCCTTGGGTCCGGGGCCCTCGGCGATCGCCGACCTAGCCAGTCCGGGCCTGAATATATTCATCACATATAAACTTCTGTTTATAATAACCTCTTACACAGTCTAATCAAAATTATTTCTAAAAATCAAAATAGGACCGCCGTCATATTGATTTTCACTTCAATTCAATTCTGCTATAAAATATTGATATTTTGCATATCTACTCTATAATTGTTTATTTGATTTCAAAAGTAATATATTCTCTAGAGAATTAAAGGTAAGTCTAAATGATCAATCACAACGATGAAAGATAAATAAAATTAAACAAAGTTGATATTGATAAATAGAATTTATTTTCAAATATCTTTTGAATTTTAGAAATTCATGTTTTATTTTAATTTCCTTTAGTAAATTATTATTAATGCACTGTAATTACAGGGTTGCTGCAAGTTTACTATAGAGGTGACAAAATATTCATAATTTGAAGCTTCCTGCATATTAATACGCTAATAACAAGAGATAACACTTCTTGCGATTTTGGTAGGAGTGTAAATTAGCATTCCCTGAATGAAAATTTGTAAAGCAGATGATAATTAATTATATATGTATATAGGATATTACATCTTCACATGAGGTAACTTTTACCACATGACTAAATAAATTATTTATACGGTACAAAATATTCAGTTTAATTGAAATTAAAGCTGATGAAAAATAATCAATAATTTCCAGAATAGCCGAGGCTATAAATTTTTCTTGATAAATTGCAAAAGTGCTTTTCAAGCTGGTAGCAGTTGATGAATCAAATTTCTATTACGTTCAAGAGATAATACGTTGCAATTATTAATTTATATATTTTTTGATATTTTAGGAATTTAATAATATTGGATTTATAGGATTCTGGTACATTAGTTGTAATAACAAGGTTTGATTATCTTGAAAACAATTTAAATTGCTTTGGGATTAAATTTTTCTATATAAAAATATTGTTTCATATCTTGAAAAAGTGTTATTTCCGCTTAACTGTGTTCAACGTATAGTATACATATATTTAATTTACAAAGAAAATATAAATATTTTGAATTTTTAAAAATGTATTTCCTTTGCTCTTAAATAAAATCTTTCAGCACAAGTTTTAAATAACAGAATATAAAAATATAACTATTATATTATTATGGTTCACAGCACCCAGCAAGGATTGCATATTTTTTTGGATATACATGAGAATTGATTGTTTAATAACTTTTGAGCAGATTATGTATATTTTGCTTAAAAGATTACATTATGAGCAATAAATATTCATTTTCTCAATAATAACATATTATCTGAACTACCGGAAGACATTCCTGTACTGCGTAAGACAAAAATGTGGTTCACGTACGATCGTGCCCCGATTCACTTCCATATGACTCAGGATATACAGGATATATCAGGTTATTTAGCAAGAAAACTAAAACAGAAGTTGAGTTCTAAGAAATAGAATAAACTCAGGTGAATTGTGTTGAGAACAAAGAAACAAGGAAGTTAGAACCATATATTTTATAAACTCTTCATATTCACCTCGAACATCAGTCCAGTTTAAAGACTCAACCACGTCGTATCCATGTAACTGTAAAGTGATGTAAAAAAGTGTAATAATTTAACAGTTAAAATAAATCAACAAAAATATAGTTTATTATTAACCCTAAATTATTATTAACGGTAGCAGTTTAGAACGTTACAGTATAAATGCCATTTATCTGAGAAAGTCCGCATAATGCCAACCAAGAGTAGTGCGTAGTTTGGAACTTTTTGACTACGTCCAGATGACTTCCTCAGTCTGAAAGTTCGAATAATTTTTAGTTTAGATCAAAATAACGAAAAACCACCTTGCAAAGCAGTTTTATTATAATTACTCCACTTAAAAACAGTTAGTTTTTTCCTCCTTTTATTGTTACAGATATAATAAATTTATGCAATGTAATTACGGTAACAAGAGACGGTCGGAGCACAACGGTCAAGCGAGTTGGACTATAGGCACGCTAAATACCCGATTCGATTCTGGGTGAAGTAAGAACTTTATTCTGACCGTCTCTTTGGTCTCAAGGTTGGGGGTTTCTACATCGGCCTTGCTCCTCGTCTTAGGTAAAATTGTAAATTGCTAACAAAACCAAACGCTAATTCGATGACGTTGATAGTTGGGTATCGGACAACGTCGCAAGATGTTTCAAACCGACTAAGGTAAAACACCCACTAGTTGAACAGTTTTGAAAGTAAAACCTATTTCACTCTAATTTAAGCAAATAAAATTCGATTAATTTGATTAAAATATGTTATTTATGAAAATATAGATAGTTTTGCATATAATAGCAAAGAAAAAAGGAATAATTAATAAAATTATCATATTTTTACAAGGTTTTTAAAATATACTTCAAATGCAGCTGTAATTGAACAATCTATTTTGAATCGCAGCCGTAATTGAACACTCCGGTGGTGGTTGTACTTGAACACGTGTGAAAATAGTAAAAATCAGTCAAAATCAAACAAAAATCCAATCGATATTCTAAAGATACATTTGGCAACATTGATTTATTTATGTATGACAAACGTAATGGACAAACGTGATCATTTTATGTTAGTTTTTTCGAGTTCAAGTTCATAACCTAAAAACTGTGTTTGCGCGGTTTACGGTGTAGTAACTTTCGATGGCAAAAGTAGCATGCTTATCGGCTATTCCACATGTCAACTTTCAAGTTAACAAAAATATAATTATTTCGATTTATAATTTAAAAAAACTTATAGAAATCAATTGCTAAATCATCAAGTAATTATAAAATACGGATATTACTTATTATGAATATTCCGTTTTTGCATTAATACAATTTCAAAAATCTGTTCAAGTACTAGTTCCATTTCTTGCGGTGTTCAAGTGCTGGGTGTTTTACCTTATATAATACGGTAAAATATTTTTGTAATTTTTGACCTTCTGAAAGTTTCTATTTCATATTTTTTTATCATGTTTACTGGTTAGTTCAATCAATACTTTCTAATCGTGATTTTAAATTATAAACAGATATATTATATATACTTACATAGTCCATAAATAATAAAAGTAATATCACAACTAAGATATAATTGCTTTTCAGCATTGTTTTGATATAAAACATTTATTATTTGTGATTAAATTTATTACAACCATATTTCATAATCATATTCATTTTAGAGGATGAAGTAGGTAGGTATATTATTATGACTTAATGTTATCAATAGTATCGTATACTTACAGAGCATGAAGTAATTGAAATATGGATTGTTATAAATCATAACATAGGTACTACAAAGTATATAATTTAATGAAAAAATAAAACAGTTTTTATTTTTTTAATTTTTTTGTCAATTTTCATAATCGATTAAAGTTCCATAATATCTTACATATCGTCACTAGTTAGGAAATGAAAATTATTCGCAACTAGTGATAAAAAGTTCTTTTCTGCACACCTGTGGAGAAACCGAAGTAAAACTGCAGTGTTTATAATAAAAATTATTTTAATATTTATATCTAGAACTGCTTTTTGCATTGCAAGGTAAATAATCACCTCACAACACATCAAGCTACAGTAAACTGCTTATCCGTTCCCATTTCCCAAGTCTCTTGCGGGGCTTGGTCATGGTTCAATGAGCTTTTTAGTTTTCTTTACAGGTGATGAGGACCTGGAGGACCAGAGAGACGGTCAGAATAAAGTTCTTACTTCACCCGGATTCGAACCGGGCATTTAGCGTTCATAGTCAACTCGCGTGACCACTATGCTCCGACCGTCTCTAATAAAAATTATGCAAGTAAATAAAATAAATTACTTCATTGACGTTTCAATTAATTTGAAAGGTTTCAAGAAGTAACCTGTTTTGGGAGGAACAAAAATGCTTTTGTGGCTCACCTGTAACATTTTAAACAAAAAAGTGATATTGTTGCCCGTTATAAAACATTTTGCAATTTTTAGTAAAAAAAGAACTACTATTGATTTTACTAAAAATTGCAAAATGTTTTATAACGGGCAACAATATCACTTTTTTGCGCTTTTTTGTTTAAAATGTTACAGAGTAGTTCTTTGCAAATTTGACAGTGTTGAGAGAAATAATTTGTTGGTAAAGTTTAAAACTAAAAGATAAAACATAATAGTTGAATTCCGGGTCTTAGGTTCATTTTTAATCATCAAGTTGATTACAATTTTATAGTTGGAACGAATTGCTATGCGAATACGTTCATATTAAATTTATTTGATGCATTTACAGAGGCCAATACAATGTATATAAATTATATTATGCAAGTAAAGTTTGCATTTATTTGAAAAAATCTAGTACACGTCAATTTTTAAATTTAATAAAACCTTCGTCTGAAAGTATTAGCTTCCTTGTACTTCTGATATTCGAAGCTAGAGTATTGTAAAAAATTGATTCAATAGAAACGAAGCTGCACTCAGAAAATCTTGAATAAAACAAAGTTTAAAAAAACATATACAGTGCAATACGGTTATAATGAGGACGCATGTTATAAGCGGACTTTGCTATAACGGGATTCTACTGTATGGAATAATTACAATAATTGATAAATGTATATGAATATATTGTCCTATACAAACTCTTGTTTTATAAATTTAATAGCTGCTCGCCCTAAAATATGTAAAATTTTTAACATTCTTAATTTCCAGTAATCGTGGTGATTCCATTTCACCATCCAACTAAAACAAAAACTACCGCAGCAACTCCCAATGAGAGGGTTCACCCAAACAGAGACCAGAATCCGTCGCAATTTGGAGAGAACATCTCCAGTTTGTTTAGATACGATATTAATAGGCTAGCCCTCGATTCGTGCGTAGGCTGAGCCGTGGATTCTGAATTAAAAGGGTAGCTTTCGGGAACTCCAAAAAAAACCCAATAATATAAAGTGCTTTAATCGACTATAGAATTTTAGAGATGCTACCATAATTCCAGTAATTGCAATGAATGGACTGTGCAAGAAAATGCACACAATACAAACGAATAATTTATTAAAGGTGTCACAATTACAAAGTCCACCCACCTTAAATTAACAAGTTCCCACAAACAATAACCTCTAAAGATAACTCAAAAATGGAATATAAAAGTCAAAGAAAGACAAGTCGGTCCACACGAACTGGAAAAGATAAAATTGCTTACCTCGAGCTCGTATAAGCTTACAACTTAATAGTGACAGATGCTCGCTTCCAATCGCTTTCCTTGGCTTCAAAAGGTGAAAATCTGGAACACTTGTTAATTTTCCACAGGAGACACTTGATAGACGCTATAATGATCACAAGACAATGCTTGCTAATCTGATGTTGGCCTGTTGGACCGTGAGAGAGCTGACGAAAAACAGAAGCCGTTGAACAAAACAAAATTACATCCGCTTGGTTCTATCGTATTCGGGTACTCCAGGTATTTCAAAATTCCTACATTCAAGCGTCGAAGCGCTATCAATATAATATGCCTGCATCAAATGCCTGCAATACAAGATTGCATTAAATAAAATGCAGGGCCGCACCGAGGAAATTCAACAAAATTGCAATCAATTTTGATGCAGCGGAAATATTATCAGCGGAAAATTATTACTTACAAGTAATACAAGTAATTATTACTTACAAGTAATAATTTTCAGCAATTTTCTGTGTTATATTTGCAATTTTCTGATAATAGATAATATTTCCGCTGCATCAAAATTGATTGCAATTTTGTTGAATTTCCTCGGTGCGGCCCTGCATTTTATTTAATGCAATCTTGTATTGCAGGCATTTGATGCAGGCATATTATATTGATAGCGCTTCGACGCTTGAATGTAGGAATTTTGAAATACCTGGAGTACCCGAATACGATAGAACCAAGAGCGGATGTAATTTTTTTTTTAAACTGCTCTTCATAAACAGCTTCATTGGATCAAAAAAAAACTACTACTTACAAAAGCACTTTTTATATAATATGTATTATGTTAATGGTTAAGGAGAAATTAGGTAAGGGTTGAGCAAAAAGGAGTTAAAATATCCCACCCATGACTTTGGAATGACCCAATGTAATTTGCCGAAGGGCACCCACGATACGTTTGGTTTCGTCAAATACAGGCACCATAAAGCATCTTATTGCACTTGAAACTGGACGTAAATCAACTCTAATTTATTATATATTGCTATAAGTTGCCAATTCGAATTTTTTATAACAATTTAATTCAGCTGCTTATAGCTTAATGGTTTGAAACCTCGCTATGTTTCTCTTTTACTATTGATCTACTACTATTACTTTTACATGGATCCAGACAAAAAGTGGTTAGAAAAGAGTGAAATTAGGAAATCATGGCAATATGGATCACTAAAGTATCTGTGTTTTTCAATATCATAACTTTTTTAACGTGGACAACGTGAATGTCATTGGTTGAAATTAAATTTCAAGCAATTTCATTGGTTAACATTCACATTGTCCACGTGGAGTAGAAATTTTCTATAGGTTTCTTAAAAAAACAGACTATAGGTACGTATAATTTTAATATTTTAATAAATGTATTTTTTTTATTACAATTAAGCTATTTAGGTTTTGTTTTGAAAAATAAAAAATGAGATATTTTGATATACAGTAATTTCTTTTGTTATGATCAAAAGGAAATTTTACATGAGTAAATAAAAAAAAAGTTAACGACAAATTAAATGTTGCTGTTGACAGGAGAATACTTTATGAAACACGTCAGCATTTAACGGTTTGTTAAAGTTAACGATGCGTAAGATAATCGACGATTAGGGGAGTTTTTATGAAACCGCCTATTAGTGTTTCAATTATCTACATCTTCAGTTAATTAACTATTTCAATTTTCAATTTCAGTGTCACAAAATTACTTTTTAGCATAAAAATCATTCACGTTAACATTTTGTTATCAACTTTGCATAAATTTAACTCTCCAAGTTGATTCAATTATTTCATCATATTATATTTTTAATATAGTACGCCTGCCTACAAGCTACAATCTTCAACTGAAGTAAAAAATTAATTTTCTTTGAAAAGGTAAGTCATTCGAAAACTAATGTAATTTTGTTACTTTTAAATATGCAAATTTAAGATTCCAGGCTTAAAAACATTTATGTTAGACTTTCTTTTCCTTAGTGATCCTGATACCGAGATAGAAGAACGATGCAAAAAAATTATTTTGCAAAACCTCCTCCATACTGGAATGTTCTAGATTAACTACTTGAAAATAATATAATAAAAGTTAAGATCAGTGGGAACTGGCCCACTGTCCTGTCAGGACACTAACGGTTAAAATACGTTATTACACCACTTTAACTTTGGAAGGAAGGAGAAAAGGTAATGAGATGGAAACGATACTGCATTTCCTGCGTTCTCAAAAATTCAAGCCGAATTTCAAAGCGGAAATTTAGAAAATTCTTCCGACCCCTCCTTTGAAACACCAATGGAAGTACAATAAAAGTACAATCGCGGAGTACAATAAAATAAAAAATATTATTATTTATTTTCCTATCTCATATTATCCATGCAGTACAATAAAAAATAAGTATTTCAATTTGCAAGTCGTTGCAAGTAAATTTTTGTTTTGGATATTGAAGGATGTATCTATGGGATTTATTCTGAACATAATTTTACAAATCCTTAAAGGAAAACAAATTGAAAAATTCCCCTTCTTGGTGTTGAAATTAAGTTTTATTTAAAATTTCTCTTCAATTTTATCAAAATGATAAATTCTTTTTTTAGAAGTGGACGGTGGAAAGTAAAACTTTAGGTTGAGTGATAGGAAAATATTGCAATTTTTTCAAAAGGTTTACAAAATACAAAGTTTTCTTTATTCAGTCGATGCTAAACTCCAAAATCCAGGGAAATGTTCTTGCAAACATTTTTTGTAAATGATTTGCTTTCATAGATGATTCTTGTACAATTTAAATTTTTTCAAAATATCTCACTCAAATAATGCTCAAAGTTTCTAACATTGTCGAGGAAACGACGCAGTTTTTCGGAAAATAACAGGCTTTTAGCCTACTGGAAGAGGATCCTCTTAAGGTGCAGTTACATCTGTCACTTTTTGCACGAATTTTATGTCGGACAGTAAAAGACAGTAAGAGTAAGACTCGGAGAATAAGAGACAGTAAGAGAGACAGAAATTCTGTCCGACATAAAGTTCATGAAATAAGTGTCAGATCTAAACGTAGCTTTAGAATTGCTTCTAGAAAGTGGAATAAGAAAAAAAAGTTAAAACTATGCATTTTCCATGGTTAATATTAATATGCCAATTTTAAGATTAAACAGCTGGAAATTTAATTTTAATACTTTCTATTAAAGGTAATTCAACATTTTTCAATGTTTTTTCAACGGTAGATTACTGTTGTTAAATATTACAATATGTAATCTTTATTTTCAATTATAAAAAATCTGATGTAACTGAAATATTTAAAAAAAAATAAGTTTTTAACGTTAAATATTTAACTTTATAATGGAATAACAGCACTAAAACGAAAAATAACAATAGTAGGTTCGGAAAAATTTTAATAAATAATAATTTAATTTTCTAAAAAAATAATGCTGTGAATATTGCAAATCGTTTAACGGTTTAACATAGTTTGGCCTCTAGCCTCGTAGTTCTCCTCAAGATTATAATAAAAAAACAAATCATTTGGAACAGTACCATTTTTTGTGCTCCGGATCCAACCATGGGCAAAAACCAATAGTCAGCAAGAAATTCTTACTTACCGATCCATTCACAAAAAATCGGTATTGTTTCAATTTTGGGGGGGGGCAAACTTATAAGATTGTTGATAATGAATCCAATATCAAAATGACAAACAACAAAGGTGCTAGCTATAAGGAGCTAACTTTTTGGGAAAAGATATTAACTTGGTTGGGGGGGGGGGGCTCGCATTTATTTGGCCCCGACTCCCCGGCTTCAATATCGATTTGTGGAAAAACTATAATGGTGCTAACTTTTATATTTGGGTACTAGCTGGTGCTAACTATGAGGATTCAGGAGCTAGCTCTTCGAGAAAAAATATTAACTAGGAGAGGGGGCATGTAAACGAACCCTGGCATCAGCCCTACTGAAGAGAAATTTTTTTAAAACATAATCATCGCTTTTAAAACTATTTTTTCTGAACACATAAAAATACGGTGTCTTCGTTTTGATTTGAGGTTAGATTTATTCAAACTGCCAACATTATCTTTACTTCATTGAAATAAATGCGCATGCGTCGAGAATTACTGTGATTAAACTCATTTAATCTGGCAAAATTGGTGGAATAATGAAAAATACCGGTGGCATACTCTTTTATATTTAACAGTGATTAATTTCAACTAACAGAGATTAAAGTGTTTAATCAGAGCTGGTAGAACCGGCCCTTAATTGACTTATTAATAACTTTTAACTACAGTTTAATTAAGGATTATAGCTACCTCAATAAATAAAAAAAAAATATAAAAAGTGATTGGGTAATTTTTAACTGTTTAAAATCAAAATTACTTGTTCGGTTCTCTTAAATTTTCTAGAGACCACTTGGAAACTCTCGAGACTATCAGTGACTTTCTAAACTTGCAAACGATGCTGCTTAACAGACTACCCGGATGATTTACCCTGGGTGTGCAAACAATAAAATTAAAGAGAAAAATAAAAACAGTCACATTTTTTATATTTAAATTTTTACTGTCACAAGCTATAAAACAATTTATATTTTACTCGGATCCATCATCAAGTGGTGTTTGTTCAAGTATGTGTAGATGATTGTAAGATAATTAGATGTTAGTAATTAAAAGATCAAACAATAGCGTAATAACAATATTTATTTACACCAAAAGCATCGTTCAACACATAGACACATATATTTACAATCATTACATAAATCTTATATGGAGATACCTTCATCTATTTATGATCTAATTCGTTAATCAGAGTAACGGGTCATTCCACGTGAAATCAACACACTTTTTAGACTGACCATCTCCGATTTTGATAAAATTTGGTATGTCGATAGAATGTACGGAGACTAACAAAAATACAAATTTTTATTTAAATATCTCAAACGGTTTCCAAAATATCGCTATGTAAAATTTTCAAAAATTGGCTGCCGGAATATTTTCTAATCGTTATAGCAGCTCTGCTAATTAAGCTACAGAGGTAGGCGTGGTGTCATTTTACTCAGTTTTTAATGCCCTTTCCGATGATATACATCACATCACCCTTTCTTATAAACATACTTTCCAAAACTCAAAATCAAAATTTTGAATTTGATTTTCTCAAAAAGTACGTCTTCAAAATTCTTCAAAATTTTTCTGGGAATAGTCTGTACTGGTCTGTACTTATGGTAAGTGACTGCCAAAATTTTAAAGTGGGACGGTAATGGCTTCATAGTTAAAATAATTTTTAAGTACCAGATGGTTTTGAAAGAACGATAGACTTTATATTATAGTAAGTGAAGTACCGCAGAAATTGTTTGTGAAAAATCAAATTTACAATATTTTATAAAAAATATATGTTAGTTTTACGGAAATGAGTCTTGCCAAATAATTTGGTACTTTATGGGGGAGGGGAGCACCCCTTGCCGGCAAGGATAACAAGTCCAACTATGTGTATTTTTTCTGAGAAAATGAATGTATTTAGATCAATTTTGGTTTTGACACATTATTATGCAAGTCTTCAAAAACATTTAAAAATTTTTTCAAATTAAAATATTACAATATGGCGGCGTGGCAGCTGAACTCCAGAAACACCTCTTATAATGCGGCGGAAATTCTCCCAATGGTGTGTTTGACCTACAACATAAGAAATGAAAAAATTTAGTTTAATATAATACCTACTTATGTTTTTCCAGTCCACCTCTCCCCGATTTTTAAATTTTTGTCTCAAAAATTTTTTATTGCCGTTTAAGTGACGATGTTTTGATTGACAAAGTTTTTTTCGACTTTGAACCTTTAAAATTCAAAAAAAATTAACATATAAAAAATCTGGCTCGTGCCGAACTGGAAAAATATATTATATTATATTAAACTAAATTTTTTCATTTCTTATATTGTAGGTCTAGTGACACCATTGGGAGATTCTCCACCTCATTTTAAGAGGTGATTCTGGAGTTCAGCTGCCACATTTTGTAATATTTTGATTTGAAAAAATTTTTAAATGTTTTTGAAGACTTGTATAATAATGTGTCAAAACCAAAATTGATCTAAATACATTCATTTTCTCAGAAAAAATTCACATAGTTGGACTTGTTATCCTTGCCGGCAAGGGGTGCCCCCCTCCCCCATAAAGTACCAAATTATTTGGCAAGACTCGTTTCCGCAAAACTAACATATATTTTTTATAAAATATTGTAAATTTCATTTTTCACAAACAATTTCTGCAGTACTTCACTTACTATAATATAGTCTATCGTTTTTTCAAAACCATCTGGTACTTAAAAATTATTTTAACTATGAAGCCATTACCGTCCCACTTTCAAATTTTGGCAGTCACTTACCATAAGTACAGACTATTCCCAGAAAAATTTTGAAGAATTTTGAAGACGTACTTTTTGAGAAAATCAAATTCAAAATTTTGATTTTGAGTTTTGGAAAATATGTTTATAAGAAAGGGTGATGTGATGTATATCATCGGAAAGGGCATTAAAAACTGAGTAAAATGACACCACGCCTACCTCTGTAGCTTAATTAGCAGAGCTGCTATAATGATTAGAAAATATTCCGGCAGCCAATTTTTGAAAATTTTACATAGCGATATTTTGGAAACCGTTTGAGATATCGAAATAAAAATTTGTATTTTTGTTAGTCTCCGTACACTCTATCGACATACCAAATTTTATCAAAATCGGAGATGGTCAGTCTAAAAAGTGTGTTGATTTCACGTGGAATGACCCTAACGCATCTTCCACGTCGACGAAGCTGCAACTCACCCTTAACACTCCCTAGTAAGACTACTAACTTCTACGGTTCGCTCTTGCATGCATGTATGTATGTGTCTGTTTTTACCCTACACTTGCTTTGAAGGATCATCAAGGATGCTATACTATTTCTTCTTCGGATATTGCACTGGTAGATCTGAAAACAAAATATAAAATTTTTTATTAGAGGATTTATTAATAGAATTATAATTAAATGTATGTTGTTGGGTATTTAGACTTATACCCAACAATATTCATTATATTATATAAATTCTAAGGTTAACAAAATCCAATGATTTTGGATAATATGCTATATTTATAATAAATAAATTTTCCAATAAATCAGGTTATGCTATAAACTTGCATAATACCTAAGGTAATAATTTTCCAACCCCAAGCAAAGTCTTTTGTTGCTGTATTACTTAACTAAACTAATTAAAATTCGTTAGATGTGTCGATTAGTGAATATATTAATTAATTCTATATAATAACTTCATACGTAATTCATCTTATTCGTTATGGAAATATTACGACGAGTGAAGTAAAGTAATAATTGAGATATGAATATAGTACATAATAATATATAGGTAGTAATGAGAATCATTAAATATGTGTAACTCCCACGTCAGAAACTCAAATGTTGTTATAAAAGCTTTCAATTAATAGAAATATCTGTAGCGTTTTTACAATTTTTTCAAATTCGAGCATGCTAATAATAATGTATACTTTTTAGTTTTAAATATGACAATGAAATCCAACAAATTCGAAAAGCTTAATGGTTTTATATTAAAATTAAAAAACTAAATGAAAATATGGTTTTAAAAATACTGGTATAAAGTTAGTAAAAGAAGTTATTCAATTGCCCAGAGGTACCCATACATAAATATTACATTTACATTGGCACTAAAAGTTGCTTTAACAAGGACGTTACCAGACCAAAACGAAAACTTTTTAACAATTTTATCAAGATTTAGCAACAGTAAAGATATGTTGAATTTACATTTGACAAACATTTATACATGTAAAAACTTTGTGTCTAATTTAAATAATCTTGATTCAAACATAAAGAACATTTTTTAAACAGCATTAACTTTATTTTCAGCATCTTTGTACAATTATTATTTTTTTATTATCAAGAAGATTTAATTTCTTGCGTAAAAATTTAAAGGTAGTAGAAATTTACTAAATCCATAATCCAAATTTCAATAAATCAGAATTGCTTTACAGATTATGAAGTTTAAGGAACGACATTGAATTATAACTGCTAATGCCAGGGTACCGGGTTTAAGTCCTGGAAGGGCCAAACTTTCTTATGATGGTCTCCGTGCTTCGGAAGCCACGTTAAGGCGTAGGTCCTCCTGGGTTGATGAATTGCTACCATTAAGAACGATATTCACTGCTTAGTAAATAATTTGTGTTTGATGTCATTTATTTCCAGGACGTTACAAAAATTTAAATAATTGCCAGCATTACACAATCTTTCAACACTTTTTTTATGTAAACACGCAAAGTAAATTTATTTATTTGAATACCACGTTATGGTTTCCCCCCCCCCCCCACCCCAATCTCAGTTTTCGAATTAAGCGATGTTCAAATAAGTCAATTTCCTTTAGCTTACTTACTTCTACTAAAGGACAACAGAAACCATGAAATCCAAAACTACCTAAATGGATTGACAGCAACTGAGGCAATGGACTACTTGCTGTGGAAAGCAACAAAGAAAACCAAAAGACCTCAACAGACAATCCCACCTATCAGAACCTCCAAAAATGAATGGGCAAAAACATCTACAAAGAAAAGGCGGACCCATTTTCCGCTCACTTAGCTGAAATTTTTAAACCATTTCAATCAGAAGTTCCCCACAAAGATAAATCAACCAACGATTTTCTCGATGCTCCATTCCAAATGGAAATGCCAAGCAAGAAAGTCAAAAAGAGAGAAGTTCGGATTCCGCAAACAATATTCAACAATTGAGCAGGTTCATGGAATCGCAAACAAAAGCAGACAGGACATGGAAAACAAAATATATTGTACAGTTGCGTTTCTCGATATAACCCAGGCCTTTGACAAGGTTTAGACTCCTGGTCTCCTTTTTAAAGTTAAAAAATACCTACTACCAAGTACCCAAGTCATACCTTACAAATAGGCACTTCCTCATAAAAGTGCAGGATGAAGTCTCTTCACTTTTGTCCGTCGAATCTGGATTCCCTCAGGGCAGTGTGCTTGGTCCGATTCTCTATCTAATTTTCACAGCTGACCTACCAACAACCCGAAATACAGTCATGGCGACCTTTGCAGATGATAGTGCAATCTTGGGGTCTCGTCCCGCACTATTACAAATCCACCTTACCAAGTTCGAAAAGTGGTTAAAAAATGTCGTATCAAAGCAATAAGCAGAAATCAGTACACATAACTTTTACAAATAGAAGAACCAATTGTGGTCCTGTAAGGCTCAATGGAAATCTACATGGATTAAGCACATTTGGAAGAAAAGACTGCAACTGGGTCATACTTTTAGAAACAATTATCTGCTGATATACAAAATTATGATAAAGCCAATATGTCATCCAACTCTGGGGAGCCACAAGTAACTTCAACATTTTCAATTTTAAAACTAGATTATCGCCTCGTGCAAATTAACTTCACGCTTAGGATTAATATTGTACTTTAGTCCTTTGGTATATAATATACTATTATGTATTAGTTTATTTTAAAGCGGAAATATAATTACCACTTTTATCAAAAAGTAAAATCGGGTAAATTGGATATTCAATATATTTTGAACACATCCTGGCATTAGCGAGTTGCGCTGTATTTAACTAACAGATATAAGCAATTTTTAAGTAATTTAGGTTTGGGTTGATAATGCGTAATAAAGCCAATGATTATAAAAGATAACATTTCAAATTACAAGTTAAACTTTGAGATTATATTTTAACAGTTATTTAAACATTTTAACAATACCATATAATTAGGGTTCCCAAGATAAAAATGATATTTAAATATTTTGACAATTTTCTTCATTAAAACTAAACCAATAAAAAATATAATTGTCTCAATTAGGATGCGGTTACTTTCTTATAGTAGGTATTTTAATTTAATTGAAAGTAAACATTCATCAAACAATATAAAAATGTATTGAAACTTAATCTTATTTTGTCATCTTTTGTTTTTATAAAATTTCCGAACGGATATTTCTTTAAAAAGAAATGTTCATGCGATATAATCACAGTTCCTTTAAATTATTATTTAACCTTCATCCGCTCGCGTAAATGTGGAGTTTGAATTTGCTTTTGTGGTTTTTGTGAACTTTCACTCCCATTTCATTCCAAAGCGTCATAGGAGAGACGGGAAGGGCTTGTATTTTCTAATTAGTAATTACTATCTCCTCCACTAGACCATGCCCGTGTCATGATTAAAAAAACTCCACCAGCCGGATCAGTACAGCCACAAACTACCCTAAGTGTCTTACTGCGGCCAATTTGCCGCATACGCGAGCGGAAGAAGGTTAATATATCAATAAATCATTCTTAATTTGTAAAATTGATTCTATTCAAAAAGTTAATATTCATCTAATAATTAAACAGTGCGTTATGTTAGCACTGCAGCATCTCCTGGTGGTGGTTTGTGATGATCAGTAATTAAGAACCTGCTTCTATGAATCGTAACATAGAAACAAATACTGTAGAAAAATTGGTGAATTTGATATTATAAATTGATATTATAATAAATTAACAATATTATTTTTACAAGTAGTAATATTTTTTTGTATTTATTTATTAGAATCTTCATTTCAGTTTTGCTATTATGTAGAGTAAAATGAGATATTTAATATTAAGATAAAAGTTTATGCCATAATTTAAGTTTAAAAAAATTATTTATTTACTTTAGTTTGACGAACGAGTTTGTAACTTTTAGATGCTCGCGAAAGCTGAAATATGGTAATTAGGTTTACCTAAGATTGCAAGCTGAAATCGATTGGATGAATAATTTTTTTTTAAAGAACCGATCGCAAACTGCAACGTTGGATACCACCCGGATTACGGCTTATTTAACTTCCTCTATTTGATTTGAACATAGGGGATAGTTGAGTAAAACCAGGTACTTAGTTTAATAAGTTATAAATAATTGATTGTTGGTGAAAATCTTGTGAAAAATTGGCAAGTAGTGGCGAGACTATTATAGTTTTTATTGATCATAATAGTTTTTTAAAAAGCTGTTTAACCTCTAATCGAAAATGAGAAAGTATCCGGTTTATCCAACAGGTTGGCTAAAATGGGGTACTTGAGTTAAATGACAGAATACAATTTACAAATGAAATAAGAACCAAATATAACAAATTTTCTTTATTCTCACGGCATTAAAATTTATTGTAGGCGATACACGCAAGGCGAATGCACTTCTTGCAAGCTCTTTCACCACATTGTGCAATTTATCACCTTATGATTTTTGCACAAATTTGTTTAAATTTTCTATCTTTAATTCATGTAAATGATTTGAGATATTGAACATTAAATTTCCGCTTACATGTGTACAAGGGGTAATTGTTGGTTGGAAACCATATTTCTTGATTTAAACATTTTAGTAGCTAAAGTGTTGATTTTTTTTACTTTTTTTGCGTCTGCAGACTCTAGTTATTCATCTAGAAAAATCCAGATCGTAATTTAAAATCTAATTAAGGATTAATCCAAAATTGCGTTGTAAATCTTGAAGACACTTACGGTTTCAAACACAATTAACTTTTGAATGAAATGACTGGACTTAGAAAAGAGTTTGCAGGTATGTATTTTTTTATAATACTTATCGCTCGTACAGAGACATATTGGCGGAGTTCCAGATCGAAGTGCTGTTAGCAATGGCTATCACAGTATTAGATCAACTGGTTGCGTTCTTTTAAGAAAATTTGAAGGCTGCTACCGAAATGTACTAATCCTGAAATGAAAATTTTGAATAATATGCAAAGTAAAATTTTAAATTACTACTACGTTAGATCTATAATTGTTTTACAACAGTTTGAATATTTTCTATTACGCAATTTAAAAATTTTCTTTATTTACCATGTTACGCTGAAATTGGTTTGAGAAGTTATTTGCTGCAATCCAAGAAAATTCCTTTAGTTTATTGTGTTTAAAAACCAGACGATGGCTTTTATATTATTTATTATAAGTCAGTCTAGACTAGACCATAAGAGTGATTAATTTTCAGCCACCGGAAACTAATAAAACCAAATTTAGAAGTAAATTGTGTTAGTTTTTATCCTTATTTCGTGAAGCCGAGCCGTAAAGGGACGCTTTTCAGAACTTGAGCATGATAAACTCGAGAATATAGGAATTAAAAATTAATTGACGTTCCTAGACATTAATTTTTAAATATTTATTTTAATTACTAAGTATCTTTTTGAATTGAAAAAGAATTTGATCTGACTCAGATCAATGCGAGGGCCGTATATGGGCCGCGGGTTGACACTACTATTTTATATTTTCATTATTATCATTAGCCAATACAACGACAGTAATTACGTAGTTACGATAAAAACCCTGTCAAATATTACCTTTTATTATTTCATAACTAGTGATGAAAAGTAAGATTTTTCGTAACCTCAATTGATTACAAAAAGAGACACCTTATTTTGATTGTAATTTAGTTGCTTTTCCTTGAATATCTACGATAATAATAGGCCATAATGAATCTTACCTAGTTTTTATCACAAAATGTTTGCATTTTATTTAATAAATTTATTTTACCAAGTTTTATGATTATCGAAATAAAATTTATATTTTCTTATTATATTTTTTGCAAAAAACATCAACTTACACGTAAACAAAAGTCATTAGTCATTTGTACCTGCGGTTGAATCAAAATAATACAATTTTCGAGGCCGTTATAAGATTACTCATATATTCGTCACAATTTTTAATACCCAAATTTATTTTAGTAGTGCAATATCGGTTGATCGGAAAAGACGTTAGTGAACTGATTTTCATTTTATTCTTATTTGTGGGGGTTAATTGTGATACAAGTGGTGCAGTGGTTTGAATTTGGAGCTACTCACCCAATTTAATTTGCTACCATTGATGGATAACGAAGGTAAATATAATGCTATTGTACTAATTATTTTGCCCAAATAATTATGAAAGATTATCAAGTTTACCGCTTCCTATGTCAAAATAATCACTAATCATTTCATTTTAAATGAAGATTTTCCTCAAAATGGGTCTGCTTAGGGGGATCACTAGAGGTAATCGTAGGAATTTACATACATCCTTCCAAGGGTATATATTTTAAAATTTCATGATTCACCCGGTATATAATTGACAGCAAGAACTACATCCTGTATGAGTTGCTGAGAATCTAATTAATTCAATCATATGCGTACGTGTCATCGATTTATTTTTTGAATATCTCAAAAATTATGGGTACAAACAATAAAGCACAAACTAAGTACAAACGATCAAGACTATTTTGAATCCGAAATTTCAAATTTGCATGTTTCCATTTTGTTTTATTTAATTTGGCTTCCTTGCGAGAGGTCATAATAGTAACATCTTGATTAATAATTAATAGGACGAATTGTGTCTTTTTAAGTATTATTTGTGATTTTCACAGCCAACAGACTAGCGCAGTAGTGTAAGACGCCAGCTTGTTGTGTGATATACCCGGTTCGAATCCGAAGGTGATATAAAAATTTAATTAAGTAAGTTTATATTTATTCTTTTCCCAGGTGTTCAAATTTTGAACCAGTGTGTCAGCACAATTTTGGAAATGTGCAAATCCAGAAAATCGGAAGAATTTTTGAATTTTAGGAAAAGAAAACATGGATAATTTCGTCGTATGACAAGAAAAACTCATTAAGTACATTTCAAGACAACAGAGATAATGAAGTTTAAACATTATTTATATCTGATAAATCGTATTTAACAGCAATTGTTTTGATATTTAAAATGCTAATGAATCCCCATTCATATTATAGATTGGGACATAATTTTTTTTCAAACCATAAAATGACGCACTTAGTGAAACATCTCGTTTTTGTCGAATACTGCACTTAATGAGTTTTTCTTGTCATACGACGATTTGATAGATATCGAGGAAGTATTTAATTTTGGAACATCAGGTATTACATTTTTAAATCTTAAACATTGTTTGGACAAACTTAGTAATGTTCCGTTTTGGGAAGAAAATTTTGTTGAATTTCCCACGAGATTAATTTGGATGAAATTAATTTTTCAAGCACATGGTGTGTACTAAGTTTGAATGATCAAAAGTTGGATTGTTCTCTTACTGGAAAATTTTGGATCAAGATTTGGGGAAGATTTAGAAAAAGTAACCAGTAGGTTGTTAACGGAAGAGGTAGAAGGTTTGCATAAGCAATTCTACAAATTAATAAAGGAAATTTGAATACAGGAAAAAATGACAAACAATTGGAGAGGAGTAATCGTAACAATAAAAAAGAAGGGCGATGTAGAACTTTTCGTAAACTATAGAGGAACAACACTGCTGAATGTAGCATATGAACTCTTTACACTAACACCGTCCCACTTTCACATGGCCAATATATTTTTTCTTTCACGTCGAAAAGATCAAATTTCCTTTGATCACCAACTTATTCTTGGAAAAATCCAAGGCAACTATCTTATCAAATTTATTTATTTTTCTTGTTGTTCTTTTTTTTTCTTCTAGCAACCTTCTCATTGCTATAGATTCTTGCCCAACTGCCTACTATTTATTTTATAATTTCCGTTCTTCCCGGCAACCGTCTCCGGGGTACCCTGGATTACGTTTGCCAATACATATAATAATTAATTTGATTTAATAACAAACTTTTATAAACAACTGTTTACATTTTTTTTATATCGAAGTTATCCTTGACAACTGGTTTCTGACCTTCACTCACATCCTATCATTTTTTGATTTCTGGAAACATGCTATTCGTTGTAATAAAAGCATGTCCTCGATGACGAACTTTTTTCAAAGGGACACCTCACAGAAAGGCTTCGCCATTGTAGCTGTGCACGGGATGACCTATATTGTTATGGTGGTCGTAGATCCTCCGTTTGATCAGTTATCACCGCAATATTGTTTTTCAATATTTTTTTTGTTATTTAATAGTGTTTTTTCTTGTTCAAATGTACCTTTACAAGTTAACAAAAGTTTCGTAAACGAAAATAAATTTTATCTTTTCAAAAATTGCATTGAAAGAAAACCTCGGCTGGACGAGACTCCCCCCTTAAATACAAATATACAAATATTTTTGAGCATTTTAAAATATTTATAGCACATATACAATAAAAATCTAGTGATTCAAATTAATACAATTAATTGCTTACCAAATGAACTTTGGTTGATGAAAGTTTCATATATTTTGGAGTCCCGCAAATCAGAGATACAGACCCTCGAACTTCGAATATTTTCAAAAATTTATGATATTCATGCTTAGGTCAGAAGAGAAGGATAAATCTTGGTGGGATGAATTTTACTATGTAAATTCCCTTGGGGGTTGTGTAACATCTGATATAAATTCTCGCTCTTAAAAATCACAATTGTGACCATGGCGTTTTTTGAATACTTTGCATGTAAACTTTATGATTTAATCTAAGCATATTTGATATAAAATAGCTTAACGTGAGTTAAAGTTAACCCAAGGAAGGTCGGGCGGAATTAATGTGCATAAACTAAAATTAATCCGTTCGACTTTATGTTGGTGTCAATTCGTGGAATTGGGTGTCCGTTGACCCGCATCAAGCTAGCCCCGCCACTTTCGCAAAACCTAAATAAAATATGTCGAGAATTTGTGGCTAATTTGTTGCTAATTAGTTGGCGCAATCGCGAAATTGTTGCTCTTACCGTTCGCGAATTACGGCCATTGAAGTGGTGCCGGTGCTAGGTTGATGTCAAGCCAGCGTCGCCACCAGTCAGAAACTTACTAAAAATAAAAAATAAGTATATGGGAATTTGTGGTTAATTAGTTGCCGCAATCGCGAATTTGTTGCTCTTACCGTTCACGAATTACAGCCATTTACGTGGTGGCGTTATTGACGCGCATGAATGGATTAACAAGGTTCCATTCGTTTCAATCAACCTTGATTGTGGCAAATAATTAGCCACAAATTCCCATATACTTAATTTTTGTTTTTAGCAAGTGTTTGAGTGGTGGGTACCACTTAAATGGTTGTAATTCGCGAACGGTAAGAGCAACAAATTCGCGATTGCGGCAACTAATTAGCCACAAATTCTCAACATATTTTTTTTAGGTTTTGCGAAAGTGGCGGCGCTAGCTTGATGCGGGTTGTCCGTTGTCATCTACTGCACAAGATTTTGACTCTGCCTGGCCATGATTCCTTGGGTTAGCTTTACATATGAAAACAGCCCCATTCAATATCAGGGGCGGATAGGATATTAAAAGCAAACTGCCACGATGAAGAATATATTAAAATAGTGAGCAAAATTTAGCCCCAGTCAAAAAATTTTCAAGGTGGGTAGTGCCTTCACTTGCATTAACCCCTTCTCCGAGAAAGAAACTGCAATAAATTTGTTAATTTAGGAAGTAAATGGTGGAGAGTGAGCCCCCTAATCCTAATAAAATTTCCTAATTAAATTATTTTAGTTAGAAATGGTTCCGTTGAATACCATACCATTGACAAAAATTGGCAAGACGAAGACGGCTTACGGATCAACACGGGCTGTGGACCGACAGCCCATCGGAAATTTCTTGGTATCCCAGTGGGTCCATCCGCACCTGTTCAGTATTTACAATATGGTTTTTGAATTACAGAAGGTTTATTTCTTAATATTTATTTACACTAAAACACAATACATCGTTAACACATAATCGTTAAAAATGAGAAATCCACATGGGGCACCTTCAACCATAGGATTCACCTCGTTAATTCATCTAAATTAATATAGTGTAAGTATCAAAATATAATACATTAATCATTCGTTAAAAAGTTTCGACCATGTCACTTTCAATGACCGACCTTATTCGTTTAACATCCATTCAATTGTTATGCGTTTTCCGACTGTACCATCGCCTACGTACACTCGACCATCTTGCAGAGCTCACCCTTAATGTCCAATTTATTTCTTACCGAATGAGTCAGATATTAAAAATTAAGATTTTTTCCCCAAAATCTAAACGCACATCTACCGACCCCATGTGGCACACCGACTGGCAATCTCTGTAGTAAGTCATCGCTTGCTTTAAAAATGTAAAACTCGAATTTCCACATAAAACTGATTGATTTATGATTAATTTTATTTAGTACTACCTATTAAATTAATTAAATTGTTATTTAATTAAAGTGTTGAGTAAATTAGTATTGGTTAGAGTGTAGTTGAGCTATAGTGTAAATATATCAATTTGTATATAGTTGGGTAATTAAAAATTAATCAATTTAATTAATATAGAAAATCTAAAATCAAGAAAAATTACAAAAAAATATATACTTACGGAAGATACGTTTATTCTAAAAATAAAAAGTAAATATGGAGATTAGAAAGGTTAACTTGAAAAAGTGCAAAAATAAAGTAACTAAAACAGCATTAGAGTAGTAATTAATTTTCGCCAACAAAAAAGCTTTTAAATTAAGTTTTTGTTCCAATATGGATTAAACTTTGTAGAATATTATAAACTAGGAAACCTTTCAAAACCAAAATTAAACTTTTTCGAGGGTATATATTTATCAATAAGTGTCTTGATTACAAAATAATTAATGTAAATAATTTTAAGAAAGCTTAATTTTGTTTAAAGTATTTGCAATTAAAAGTGCGCTTGGAAATGTTTGTAAAATACTGGAAGCATAGGAATCGTAGTAATTCCATTGGGTAAATAAAAATTAAAATGTATTTAAAATTAATGTAAGAAAAATAACCACAAGTTAAAGCTTAACTACCAGATTGACAATTAAGCCACTTTCACGGGCTTATTTGTACAATTAACCCCACGTCCGGGTTAAAACAACTCCCGTCGCAGTTCTCATTCATTACTAACTCGCTTTTTGCAGGGGACAACTTTTAACATGAATCATAAGTAACGTAGACCATGCCGAGTGCGCCCTTTTGTAGTAATTTCATTAAACGTTTCATTTGCTACTAGAAATTATGTGTCAATTTTGAATTGGGACAAATTTTATAAGGGCCATTATTAAATTGTAGAACTCGTTTTTAAATAGAAGCAATTTTTAAGGTAAAAGGTTTCGGACGATGAAGGTTTTATGAATGAGATGAAAATAAAAGTTTTTACTACTATCACTTTTTTTTAGCATAAATATACAAGTTACAAGACGTTCAAAAATAAATTACTAAAGTTGTACAATTGACGTGTTAGTTTACCATATCTTAAGAGCTCTTATCGGCAATGTTGAAAGAGGGCAAATTGAATTGACCTTTGTCTATAGATTTAATGGAAAACATAAAATAAATCAGTTAGTGAGCAGTTTAGTCTTTTAGTGTTGTGTTGTGCCGGTAGTAAATGGTTAACTAATTTGTAACTAAGACCAAGACCAAAACGGAGACTATAAGTGAAGATGAACGGAGCGTTACCTTATTTAGGGTTTATTTTGGCTCTTTGGACACATTTTACATCTGCACAATATAGTAAGTACTTCTTTTGTTATACAATTCACATAAACTCGTAAATGTTGTTTCTAAACTAATAAACAATAAAACAAAACACATCTCGTTGTCGTCTATATCCACACATAACACAAATTTAATTTCGTTAAAAATGCTCATAAAACGGCAGAATTCCCAGAGAATAGCTCTTGTTATACTTTGATTGCTTAACCGGACGCTTTATGTCAAGTATACCTTCCTACTCGTATACCAAAATTCTTCTATCAAACCTTTTTTTTTATTTATTGCTTAAACTTTGTTTCATAACATCAAATTATAAATTATCAAGTTAATTACAGGCAATAAAAATCAATTCCAGTCTCACGAGCTTTTAGCTGTGTTTAAACTATTAATTAAAAACATGGATACTTTTATGCTCCTCGGGTGGATTAAATTCACAATTTGAAAAAGTTGCAACTTTTCAAATTGTTGCAACTTTTGTTCACTATCACACTCAATATTTTATTGTTCCTTTATAACGACAATAATATAAAACATGCATATATGTCAATTGAATAAAATGGAAACTACTTACATATTTAGAAAATAATTTGGAATATTCAACTTTGTTGTTATAATTTATAGTTTAAATTTGTCCTTCATATACAAACTCTTTAAAATCAATACTTTTCAAATATTCCATTTTACAATCTAACTTTGAATTATTAACTTTATAGTCTTCTGTTGCAAAATTACTTTACTAAAAATAAGTTTCCTATAAAGCAACAAAACTTTGGAAATGTATGCCTACCGTTTTAATATATTTTTTAATTTAAAAAATTACACCGTCGTCACCTGAAACGTTTCCCAATATTAATATTAAAGTAAAACTTCACCATTTATATTATTTTAATTACGAATAATAAATAATTAAAATGTTGTAACTCCAGGATCCTGGACGCGTATAAAATGATGCAAAAGTGAATGTAATCAGGCCACACAAGTTTTTGTTAATCGTTTAGGTCAAAAAGATTATTAAAACTATTTTATGAATTTAAGATTAAACTTACAAAATTAATTATTTATTAATAAAGTTATTCATTATATCTCGATTTTTGTATAACAGTGGACTTATGAACCCTTAACAGCACAAAAGTTAAAACTGAAGGAACTCATGAATTAATTTAACCTCTCATAGAAAGCTGTTCTAATAGAAAATTGTTCGCTAATCAAAGGTTCACATAATTTAATCTTTCAGTTTAATTAAATTTTAATTACAGTGCAGTTTCGATAATCCGATCTATTGAAATTTCTGATTAATCTTCCTTTTTGTTATCAAGGTGACACATTTAATCGCCGTAACAATTTTTTGTGGCCGCACGGTGCATCTGTACGCGTTAACTAATCATAAACAATAGCAAAACCTTTAACCAACTTTTAAAGAAAAAATGTACGCAATAATTTCGAATAACTATTCCACAACAGTAGTGGCATAAAATTTGATTTAGGTACGTCTGGCTCGAAATACATAAATTTCCGAGAAAACTGCTATATTTTTGGTAGTTATCGCCCGTGTAGTCGCAAAGTGGTTGCTGCCCGAATAAAAATAAAATTTTAATATTTTCGTATTTTTCAATACACCTAATTTAATATTTAGTACTCACAGTTTTACAAAGCACCATCACAAAACCTACTAGGACAGGTCCGTATTCAGAATTAATATAAAATTCAAAAATTAGTAAGAATTTATTTACGATTTACCCATAATGAAAATGAAAAAATTTTTTTTGTAAATTCTGAATACGGACCTGACTATTTATTGGGTTTTACGATGGTACTTTGTGGAAAATTATTTACCATAATTATAATTTTTGAATATTTTAATTAATAATCGATCAATTTTACGACCAACTTGAATTTATTTTTAAACCAATTTTTGCAAAATTAATCTTTGAATGTTTATCGTTAAAGCTTTTGGGAGGTTTACCAAATAAATTATTGTGTTACTAATACCGCTAACACGTTGAAATTTACTTGACCAAATTACCACTAAACAGATTTGCATAAATAGATAAATTAGGGATTCATTTGGTTGTTACACCGATTCATTTATTTTAAGGGACTTTAAATGGATAAGTTGTCATACGTCAAAGATTATTTACAATAAACATATTATTGTTAGTTTAAAATGATCAATACGGCATTTACTGTGCACTGGACCGGAAATATTTACTATGTTTGTAACAAATATGCAAATTATTTTTACAATAAAAATATTGTTTTTTTTGTAACCTAAATTATCTATGAATGGTATCATTTATGCAAAAATTAAACTTTTATTTAAATTCAAGCAGTTTTTATTAATGTGCTATTTGCAGTTTAATATCTTTTTAAATATTTATTTGTAAAGAATTTAAATACTATGATATCATCGAACAAATCCGTAAAAACTCTTATTAAACTATTAATTTTACATTAAAACATTTTTTGAAATATTTATTTAAATTCTAATAATTTTGCATTCTTTTCAAAAATCAAAGAAATTTGAACGATGGTTGTTGCCTTATAGTACCAATCCAGCATAAAATATTTTTAAAAATATTTATTTGACTGGACATCATCGTTATTTGTTTATCCGTTTCAACTTCACCACGTCTTCAAGACCGAAAATTTTCTTTTATCCAAATTTGATTTATGGGACATAATATTAATTTTATTTAATACAAGAAAACTATAGGAAAGTAAAGTTCCTACAAAAAAGTCCATGACAGCATTTTATATTTATCATCATAAGCTGACTTAGTTTTAACAGATTTTGATTTTTTAATTGTTATCCATAACTTTTTTCGTATTTGTTATAGTTTATTTCAGCTTTTCAGTAAAAGCTTCAGAATTTCCTCTCTTTCAAATGCTCATTGGATCGTGTCTCTGAAAGAAAACTCTAAATCAAATTTTAAGAAACAACATTTTCTTTGATTAAACTTTCCGGATCTATTTGTGCTCAAAATAGTAAAAAAATATTTAAGGAATTGTAAGAAATACTCACATCGCTAATCCGAATAATAAAGTAATGGAAAAAGGACTAATTTTCTTTGTTGCCTTATTACATTGTGTTGATATAGTAGATATTATAATGAAATTCGTGGTAGGTACTTATAAAATCATAGAGCAAGTCCTATCTTACGAATTGCACAATTAACGAAAATTAGTGCAAAATTAAACAATATTATTGAGTCATTCCATATGAAATCAACGAAAAAAAAAATTGTTTCTGCACTGTTTTTGATTTTGCTTAAACTTTGTGGAAATGTTCCTTAGGGTTCTAACGACCAGAATCTGCAACGATTTAATTTTCGCACCAGCCACTTCCGGCCCACACAAAGTAAAGCAATTGAAAAGTCTTATTTTTGTGTTTTGCGCTCTAGCTGTAAAAATTTTTCTATTAGAGATGATTTTTTACTTATTTTAGAATAGAAGGATGGTGGTTTCTAAAAAGAATAAAAATTTGCATAATTTATACCTACCTGAAAAATAACATGGTATTGAAAATTCACGTATTTTATTAATTTTTTGTAATTTTCAATTGACTCCAGTGTCTGCACTGTTGAATATCAAAGTTTAATCATTCTCAGATATCAAAGTGCATATATCGTGAGAAAATAAAAATTTAAAATAGACTCGTTCAATCAACTCGTTTTGAAAAAATCTTTGCTTGAAATTCTGAAATTTTGAGAATTTGCATAATATTACAGGCTACAATTTGGACGTGTTTGGAAAGAGAGAAAAATTTGAAATTTACAGGATATTTAGTTTTTAACTTTAAATTGACAAACCTTCAAGGTTATGTTTGGGTATTCGTCTTCTTGCGGATCTACAGACATTTAAAGAGTAGCTTTGCTGGAAATTTTGAAAAATTTGCATATTTTAGGCTACAATTTGGACGTGTTTGATAAGAGACAAAAATTTGAAACTAACAGGATACTTAGTTCTTACCGTTAACGTAAAAAAACTTTAAGGTCCTTTTTGGGTTTTCATCCTCTCGCGGATGTACAGGCGCTTAAAAAGAAGCAAAAAATATAGCAATTTGTTTATTTATTTGGTTTCATTTTTTGTTTATTTTTGCATATATTTTTATACTGGCCTGAGTACGAGTACTACTGATGCCAGTATAAAAGGTTATAAAAAAAATAACAAAAAATAAAACCGAATAAATAAACTAATCGTTATATTTCTTACTTCTCTTCAAACGCCTGTACATCCGCGAGAGGACGAATACCCCAAACGGACCTTGAAGATTTTTCAAGCTAAAGGTAAGAACTAAGTATCTTGTAAATTTCAAATTTTTGTCTCTTACCAGACACGTCCAAATTGTAGTCTGAAATATGCAAATTCTCAAAATTTCAAGTAAAGATTTTTTCAAAACGAGTTGATTGAACTAGTCGATTATAAATTTTTATTTTCTTACGATATATCGACACCCAAGGAACAAAGCTGTAACTCATTTTTACCTATTTCTCAAGAGCGCCATTTAAAATTTTCAAAATGTTAAAAAAATCCTCAAGGATTTAACTATTAACTGTAATATACCGTGGTCACGATAAGGTGTCCTAATTTCGTTTATTTATTACAGAAAAACTAATGGTGTGAATTTTATGGACCTTTTAGAATATTTACTTTGTGTCATATATATACATAATTTTAATAAATCAATTCAATTTCTCTCCTTTAGCTTGCACCACAGACTTCAAACGTTTTTCCCAAGCTCCACAGGTGGCACGTACCACTTCGTCCGGTATATCGTCCCAAATTTGTATCAAATGCTTCTTAAATGATTCCATATTTAAATGATTAACATTGCCAAGTTTAGATAGCATATAACTCCAAATGGTATAGTCCAATGGATTAAGATCTGGGGATGCCGCAGGCCAATCATCCACATTCAAAAAATCTGGCACATTTTTACTTAAATATTTTTGAACAATCCGAGCTTTGTGAGAAGGAGCCGAGTCCTGCTGGAAGCAATAGTAATCATCACCAAACAAATCTTTGGCGTGAGGAAGCAAATGCTTTTCTAAAATTTCCGTTAAATAGAACTCTGCGTTAATTTTGACGCCTCTGTCAATAAATTTTAATGGCAATTTTCCCCTTTTACTTACGGCCCCCCAAACCATAACGGCCGAAGCGTTTTGAAATCGCTCAATCGCTATTTCATTAACAGCAATATCGCTCATACTTTTGGCATATACTCTGTCATTTTGGGCATTGTAATAATTTTGTAGCATGAATAATTTCTCGTCAGAAAAAATTATCTCGTCACCAGCGTGCCATGCAAGCAAATCTTTTGCATTTCACATATCTTGCTGCCTTCTGTTTCATTGTTAGCCCATGTAGTACTTTTTTTTTCTTATAAGCACGCATTTTTAAATTCTTTTTAATAATATTGTGCACTGAAGTTTTCGAAATGTTAAGCTCTCTGGCAAGTTTCCTTTGACTTTGTTGGGGATTTCGTCGAATTCGCTCACGCACTTTCTTAATGGTAGAACTGGATCTAATGGGCCTAACTCGCATTCTTTTTGTTTGTGGTTTTACACTACCTGTAGTATTATATCTTTACACAGTTCTTTGAATTAATTTATAATTCATCCAACATTTCTAAGCGATCTCAATATTTCACAAAAAATTTTTCCATCGAGATGAAGTTTTAAAATTAATTCGCGCTTTGCTTCCATGTTAGTTGTCACAATACTAATTGATCGTATGTCATTTTTTTGACATACGTTGAATGATAATGAATGACGTAACAAGTGCAATAAAACAAAATCATATCCAATCACATCAGCTATATGTTAAGACGTGCGCAATAATTAGGACACCTTATCGTGACCACGGTTAATTGTTTTAAATGGGATTATATGTAATTTCTAGTCGGGTTTCTTATCGTAATTTTTATTTAGCAAAATTCAGTCTTGAACTACGAATTTTTTGAGTTACGTCCTAACGTTAAATCAAATAATTCCATAGAATAAAGACGTATCTCATAGATTGACCTCATTGGTTTGGAGCAACATACCAAAGTCACCCATTAGCTAGGATGAGGTTCTAACCTCAATTATTTTACGAAGAACAACAGCGTAACTGATATTACAACTAATGATACGGTTGACCCAAACAGAGACAGTTTGCTTAGTCACGATGTTAATAAGCTAGCTCTCAATTTGTGCGAAGACTGAGCCGTGGATTCTGAAGAAATAACGGTAGCTTGAGGAAACTAAAAAAACCGCAAATAGTAATCAAGTGCTTTAATTGAAACAAGAATTTGGGAGGTGCTTTCACAATCCCAACAAGTTGAATGAAAATTACTGTGCAAAACAGTAGTAAATAAATACGGCGTTACAATAAAAAAAAAGTACACCCATTTCAAATTAAACAAGTACTACCCAATATAAACACAGTAAGCTCTAACGGTTACCCAAAATTCAAACACAAGAGCCAAAAACACGTCGGTTCACACGAATTGGAAAAGATAAACTTGCTTACCTCGAGCTTGTATAAGTTTACAACTTATTGATGACAGGTGCACGCTTCCAATCGCTTTAGAACATGAGGCTTTAAAAGAAAATCTGGAACACTTGTTAATTTTATACAGGAGATGCTGAATCGACTTCCGCGACACGAAACACAGCTTGCATATCTGAAATTGGCTGGAATTCCTCAAAGTAATTCATAGCCTCCAAAAGATAACGATGTTGGAAGGTTAATATCTTTTGGTGTGTCAAAACAACAACACAAAGACGTGCAAAACCGTAGCATATCGAAAATGGTCGTACAACTGGCATATCAAAAAGTGTGTAGTAATTTGCGCACAAAATCTCAAAAATACTACGCGACAGTCGGACAACTTGTCTTAAATGACTTGGCAAAAAAAATAGTGACGTTAGACCAAAAAAATACTTGTCCACGCAAACTATTAGCACTTAACAAAGTCGTCCTTAAATTATGTACGGCAACTGTCGTAGTGGTTGAGACGGAAGGAAATTCAAAATTCTTACGTTAAAGCGTTCAATCCATCAACAATCTGCCCGAAAATTGCACGCATTAATGCCTGCAAAACAAGATTGCTTTTAAATAAAATGCAGGACCGTATCGAGAAATATGTGAAATTATAATTTAAAGAGGAATCAAGTAACAAATGCAAAAATTTGTTACAAATTACACGACCAAGATACGCATGGTACATACCAAACGTTGTTCGTTCGAGAATAGAATAGCATACGTTCATGTTTACGTGAGACAAAGAGGATCAACGTCCAATGAAAAACTATCAAGAAATTTTTCGATCATAATTTACGATTCCAGTCGTTAATTTGAAACGCCTCTTTTATAATATTTGATAAGAAAACCTCAGACGATTTTTTTAAACACTCAGTGTGGTTGAAAAACTATCAAGAGGTTTCATGACTAAATTGAAAATTAAATTTTCATATTACACGGATTTCATTGTAATTGAAAGTGGTAATTAATTTCATTGGGTATAAAAGAATTATTAATGGCATTAGTAAAAGCATTTAATTACAATGCAGTACGTATGTTTTGTAAAAGTTTAAATTTGCTTTATTGATTTGTTAGTATAGTACTATAAAATTTAAAATGCCTACTTTGAAAGCTTTATAGATTGCTTTGAAGAAGTACTGCTTTTAATGGACCACTAGCAAGCAAATTCTGATAAAGTAACAAAACAATAACAAAAAATATAGATCAGAATTTTTATCATATATTTTAAATTTTCTGTTGCATATAAAAAAGATGAGCACTTACCCAAGTTGAAATTTAAATGTATATACTAAGAATGTTTCTCTATTTGCTATTTAACATTTGCATATTTGAAAAATATACTTAAAGTTTGAATATTTTATTTTTAAAATATTGCAAATTAAATTGTCAATATATAAATTTTCAAGTTTAAATGTAAATTTCACCCTACTACATAACCGAAGACGTTTAAATTTATTGAGCATTTGGTTTGTTTTCATTAACTATTGCTATAAAATTTATAGAAACGTAGAACTGTATTTTAAGCATGCATTATGTATAGTCTTTTGCAAAATTAAAAATATAAGTAGTTAGCAAAAAAGGGGATGAATTATTTAGAACAATTTAATGCTTTTGATTTTTTTTAAATTTCTAAAATTAAAACTTTGATGAATATTTTATGTTGTAAGTACAAGAATTATTTGCTTGTTTCTATCTATGTTTCAAGCCTGTAGGACGTCAATTCAAAAAATTCAAAAATAATAGTTGTTTTGTAAGAAGCAAAATAACATATTTTGTGGAATTTGTATTTTTAGACACAAAAATCAATTTTATTGCTTATTATACATATTTTGTTCTTCAAACCTTTCAAATTAATTAAATTTTAGAAAAACAGTAGCATATTTATGATAAAACAAGGTGTTTTACATTGTCTGCCGTCCGTAGCAGCTAACAAAGTCTTTTGCAGCCGCCAGACTCGATAAGTGAAAAATGGTTTATAGTGTTGGTGGTAAAAAAGGCACTTTGTTCGTTCTATATAATTTATTTACATTTTAATTAATTACACCTTTTACATTTTGACATATCGAGGTGCGACAATTACCTATGAAGCAACAAGTGCTAGAGTTGACTGGCAACTGTATGATTTTCTATCAGCCCTTACCTTATATAATATTCACTAACTCCCTTCTGTCCCCTCTTGCCAGATGACACATAATTATTGTCAAATCGTAGTCGTAATTTTAAGTTAGATAGATTTTTATCTTTCTGTGTCTGTATCTAAATGTCAAAATATTCAATTGTATTGGTTAATTAAATTTAACGCGATGTTAAAAGTAAAGGTGAATTTATATTGGCTTGTTAGAATTCACGAAGGTTTTTTATTGGTTAATTAGGAGTATTATGAAAAATCGCCCCTAAGTGCTAAAATATTAAAATTTTAACTGGAAGTAACAAGGAACATAAGAAATTATATTTAAAAACAATTTAAAAACATTGTTATTCTTTAATAATGACAAGGTAAAACCAGAAAATATTTATAAATATTAATATTATATTGCGATGTTATGTCTCCAACGACACCATCCGCATAGCTACCGATTTTAAACACAACTTTTTGTGTGATTTACGCTTATATTTTCTGCAACCTCAACCAGAATAGCGTCCCCACGCTCGACAACAACCTCGAGAAGGACCCCAAGATTTGGGCTTCTGATCCAATCGACCAGATACGATTTAAAAATTTATTTAGTTCAATAATTTATTTAACAAAATCTCTTAAAACTTAAAATAACCCACAAAACTATTATAATACACAAATGAATGTTTAAAAAATAAAAAAAAAACGTGACACCCGATTAAATTAGGTGCTTTATTTCCTTCTTCACAGCTACAAAAATGTACTCTTTTCTGTTTCCATGCACCCCCGAGATTCGTTGTCACACCTTCACTTTGAAAAGACCAATTAACTCCCATCGCTTGCGGCCGCTAGATCTTTATAAAATAGATTTTTAAACGTCAAAATATACAATATGGCGGATGGGTTGTGACTGAAATAGACGGCATCGTCATCGACATCGCCATCAATAGTAAAATTAAAGAGAGAAAAAAGGGCATACCCAAAATCTGGCGCAGTAGATGTGGAGAGTGACACCAATTTCCACCAATTGACACCAACATAAACCCGCCTGTAGGAGTTTTCGTTACTGCATATTAGCTCTGCTCCTATTTATCTCATTAATTTTACTATACACCTGATTTTATTTAAAATCACTTTGATAATATTGTTATTTCTTAAGGGGGGAGTCTAGTCCAGTCGAGGTTTTTTTCCAATGCGATGTTTTCAAAGATAATTATTTATTCTCTTTCATGAAAATTATGTTGCTTGTAAAGGTACATTTGAACAAGAAGAAACGCTATTGCAAATTTGATTTGAATGTCTATATAGTTATATTTTAAATAATTTTAAGTTCTGTTCTCGCAAGGAATCTTGGCAGGGCGCGGGCGGAGCTAATGTGCAGAAACGAAAATTAGTCTATTCGACTTTATGTTCGGGTCAATTGCTGGAATTGGGTGTCACATGTCATCTACTGCGTAATTTTTTGGCTCCGCCCTGCCACGATTATTTGCGAGAACTTTACGAATTAATTGAATTAAATTATAATATATTCTAAGTACGAATTAATTGAATTAAATTATAATATATTCTAAGCTTTCAATTGTTCACGAACCCTTCTTCAGAAGAATACATAATTATATTATACATAGTTATAATTTAATTCAATTAAATAATTCGTAAAATTATTTAAAATATAGGTAACAATTATTAATTTATTATCACGAATTAACAATTAACCAATTTGAAATAATTATAGAACACAATTCGTCGATATTACTGTCAAAAATGCATTAAAAATTATTGTGATTATAAAATATCAATGAAATTAAATCAATAAACTTATAAAATCTATACACTACAAGTTTAATAGATTCAATAAGTTTAAAAATCTTTATAACTTGTAAAACTCATTAAAAATATTTCAGAAAAGTGATTTTGTACTTTAACATTTTATCTCGACTAACTGAAGTGAACTTTCCTCACTTCCATTACATATCACATTTTAGATTGTTAAATTAATATGTCATGTTTAAAATAGTATCGATTTTACAAAATATTGCACAAAGTGTAAGTAACTTAAATAATAAATTTTAACTTAGATTGTTACAGTAAATTTATAATAGTAACAATAACATTACAAAGGTCTAACGCAGTGTTATTCTGCCGGGGGAATACTTATCCCTAGGGGTACGCAAAGCAATTTACAGGGGTACGCAAAAGGCGAAAGGAAACGCATACGCACGGTTGAATAAAAAAATCAACAGTTAGGACAATCGCAGTTTTTTTATGTATTCGGAATTGCAATGCAAACATACTAAAGCTAAAAAAAAGCAAAATACTGCTGCAATAGCAAGACATCCATTTGTTATTGTTTTCATGTGTGTGCAAACAACAAACACCCCTGTATTTCTACACTAAATTATACTACGTGTTTTATTCTAATATAATAAAATGTATACCCTTTTATCCCTTAATTAAATTTTTATATACTATTATAAAGAATTTTATTCAAGGAACACTTTTGAGGCAAAATTCGGTTTTTGAATATATACAATTCATAACTCAAGCTTCAACGTAGTTGTAACTTCAAAGTAGTAGTGGGAGGTTAATATCTTTGGTTAAAGCCAAAATCGTGATCATACAGTAATAAGGCTTTGTTTTCCATGCTTTTTACTGTTACTGAATATTCTAACCTATACTGAAGAACTCTCTTTAGTTTATACTTCACGCTGAAGCTCGAGTTATGTTATGAGGAAGTTTGATCATTTAATTATAAACGAACCGAAAACAGAAATTAAAAGAACAATTTTCTGCATAAAATAGAAAGCAAAACATTCTATCTTGGAACATTGAAACATAATTTAGTTTACTTGGATGCAATTATAGGTAGGTTATAAATTTCTCATATTGGATTATAATATTGAAAATTTTGTTCCAATATTATCTTATATACCTGAACACATAATAATTCCACGTGGAGTTAATTCAGACACTTATCAGAATTTTAAATTAAGCCCTGTTCTACAACGAATTACGAATATATAAATTTAACAAAAAGAGGTGTTAGATTATGTAAAATTGCGAGCTTGAAAAGCAAAATATTAAACAAAACAAGACTTGAGACATGAATTAAAACTTAGTAGGTGCGAGTTTTGTATATAGTTTAATCCCGCAGCAGCACTAATTCGTTGTGTAAATTTATAAATATTTAATCAACTAATTTTTTAAACTTGCATTAAAAACTTCGTAATAAAAAAAGATTTGATTTCATTTTCAAGAAAATTTTGAACTTATAATTTCAGTTATTTTTATTATTAAAATAAAGGCAATGTATGAATAAGTCAGCGAAATTTTAAACACACTTAATACGTAGGCTTAAAATTAAATTTTCACAATGCTTTATATTAAAATTAAGTTATCTCGATTTATTATGTTAGAGGAAGGATAACTTGTTATTTATATTATACTTTTACATTATCGCTATGTACTGCTTCGTGTTTAAACAAAATATTTGCCTAAATAGTACATATTTTAGTTTTGTTGCTATTGTTTGCATACAAATTTTTACTTTTTGCAGAAACATATTCGTAACGAAATTCGTCGTTCAGGTGGATCATTTCCTGCCATTTAATACTTTAAACAAACATTTTAAATTAATTCAAAAATTCAAGCACAGATTGGCACAGAATATCGACGATTTACTCATCCACTTTCAAGGGTCTAATTGACAATTTAAAGCGTATTTAATTAAGCATTTACTTAAACAAATAAAGCTCAAGATTTGCATATTAAGTTAAATAATTATTTTAAATTAAATTCATTATGTCCAAATTGTAATTACCACTTAATTCTGTCATAATATTTTAAATATGTGGAAAATCGGCTTTAAAAAACATGATTATACAGGATAATGCATAATTGCAAATATTATGTTGTTTTTCCACTGTTTAAAGTCAACTTATTAGTTTTTTTAAGATACGATTTCGTCTTTCTACAAGTCCATTACCTTGAGGATGATATGTTCTCCATTGCAGAGTTTCTGTTAACTTATAGAGCTGACATATATACGTGCATGCTGGTTGGTTGGTTAATAATTGACATCTGTAATATCTTCAGAACATTTATTACCATAAAATACAACTAGAACTACAACGAAACCCTAATAAGGATGATTTAAAAAAGGACTTTAATTGCAACTTAATCATTGCATAGCAACTTGAATAATAACTTCCTGTTAAGTCCGGTGTAGCCAGGCACTTTTTAAAGTCAAACTCAGCAACAATGATTTTAGCGAAACTCTCTTCACTAGTTTTCTTATGCTCTCCTTTCTCAGAACAAAGGAATCAAATATTTTGAACGCAGGGATGTTTAAACGCGAAGATGATTGAACGCAGGGATGTATGAACGCAGGGATGTATGAACGCGAGGATGTTTTAACGCTAGGACGATTGAACTCAGAGACGTTTGAACGTGAGCAATTAGATACAATTGCATCCCCCCTTATTATATTTAAATATAATAATGAATTATTATTCATTATTAAGACAAATATACAATGGACCATCCAAACACGCAGTTTAACAAGTTTAAGGGTTTAAATTGATTTAATGGGATCCGAGGTGAAAGGTGGTTATCATGTCAAAACTAAACTCTTCCGCGCCTCCGCTTCACGCCGCTCCGCTCCCACGCCCCAGAGTTTTGACAACACTATACCAATTAAAAATATGCCCTAAGGGCGCCCAACTCGGCAAAGTGTGCTATCGGAAAGGGGATAGATCTCTCTTTTTGTTCCAACATACAATTACGTAATATGTAATTATAGTTTGCGTCTTTTTTTGATTTATATCAAAAATCAATTTCTCGCATTCAAATGCCCGCCCCTGCGTTCAAAGGTCCCTGCGTTCAAGCGTCTCTGCGTTCAAACGGCCACGTTCTAATGTGCGGCTCCGGTAATCTTACGATCAACGGTATAATACGCATGAGCAAGGTTGGTAACCTGGTCTACTTATTGTAGAGTAAAATTTTTCGTTAGTGGTTGGGAGTGGCTAATGTGCAGAAACGAATATTCGTTATTTCGGTTCAACCACTAACGAAAAGTTTACCTCTAAAATCATGTTAAGAAAACCATTTCTTTATTATTAGCCCAAAATTTATAGTCTATGATGGTTTCCCTATAAAGAATGAAAGTAAGAAAATTGTGTGATATACACGATAATGTTAATTAATCAACGACAAATTAATTAAATATTCTCCCAGTCACTTTATTTTACATAAATGTTTCTTACTCGTGCTTAGTTAAATTTTCGCATAGATTGAGCGCGCGCTATAAATAATGAGTGCTACCAATACCTGTTTTTATTTAGTTTCTTAATTTTTTTATAGTGTTCTGAAAAAAAAACTTTGACAAAACTTCAAATTACCAACCAAATTAATGAAGTTAACTATGAAGTTGATTTACGTCCAGTGCGGATAGAGAGAGCTTTAAGCTTCCTGATGGCTATGCACAGCTACCATAATTATTGAACGTGTGAATACGACACTCCATGGAAAATTAACAAAATTGAGTAATTTTGCTATTGATTTTTATTAAGGTGAATTGATTTGGCAGGCAATGGCAAACCACCGGGGTGTAATCTGCCATGAGAAGCCCTTGTTAAAAGGATCACCAAACCCTCTTTAGGGTAAAAGGACCGAGAAGGAAGGAAGGAATTGATTCACCGAATACAACTTTGAGTGCCAATTATTCGGGTTACTGAAGAAATTTAAAAAAATTCGCTGCGTTACACGGACGTTACATAAAATTTGTTACATTTGCTGAAAATTATTCAACATTAATTCACACGCGGCAGTCATTAATAGATTTGGATGGCATTCTAAAATTAATTATTATAAGACAAACTTTCATAATTTTCAACCTGACGAACTTGAAAGCGTCACCTTAGATTTAATATTTGTAAATACAACAATTATCACCTGTTTAGTAAAATTTTTGGTAATCAAAATCTATTCTTTATTGTGTACTTTTCATGATAAGTTGCTAAATAACAAGAACCTCATTCATATCGACCGAGCTTAGTGGAAAATTTTATTAAAAGGAAGAATCTGCAATTTCATACGTATCACATTTTTAAATTCATAAAATTAAAATAGTGGAAATTGTTGAGGACAAATATTTACCTAATGACAAGAGTGTCATAAATTTGTTAATAACATGGATTTAGAGCACATCAATTTTTGAATTAACAAAAGTTTTAAAATATCGTTAAGTACATCAAATTTTGTAACTTATTTTTAAAAAGAATGAAATAAGTAAAGAAAGTAACGAGAATTAAAGGAAAATTACTAAAACAAAATTTAAATTAAAAGTGGGCGAAAAATATTTAGAAATATCGTATGGTTGAAAAATAATATAAAAAGTATAAATGATTTCTTACCACTAAAATTGTTATTGATTGTATTGGCTAGACACAAGAGAAAGAATTAAAATTCAGGAAATTTCTTTTGGTAATTTACATTTTAAAAACTTTTCTGCTCTTAATCGTTACACGCAGTGTTTTAAATTCTTTTAAATTGGCAGAATAACGGAATTATCAGAAATATTTTGAAAGAAATAAACATTCCTTAAATATTTTGGAATAGTTACGGAATACAATTTAAAATTTTTATCTTATGAACAGTGCTTAAATTTCCATGATTAACGTTTTGTTTTTATTTTAATTAATAATAATAATAAAAACTATTTTGGAACGATAAAGTTGTAACTTTATTGTGCGTCGAAGCTGCATTCCAAAGTCCTGGTTGTAAGTGCCAAATAAATTTTATTTTGTAAATTGAAAAAGAAAAGAATATTAATCTGAACCCTATTTCAGTATGTTCGTTCAAAGGATTAGATCTTGAGGAAAATAAAATTTATCATTTTCTTAGGATGATTGAGAATTCCATTTATTAATTTTCTGCAGCGACTCAGGACGAGAACTGTTGTTTGTTTTACCTTTGCAAAACTGCACTAATTTTACTCCTGAACTTTCAAAGCACGGAAATCTAAATTAAATTTCAATTAATTTTCTATGCATCTAACATTTATGTGACTAATTTCATATATTTTGACGTTATCAGACGTCTACAGTTCTGCACTTATTGAAATTTGATTCGGTTTTCATATCAAATTAAATTTTAATTAGTTTCATTCGTCAATTTTTTTATCTCCAGCACCGTTGCACCGAAAAATATAAAAAATTATTCGTGAATATCATACTACTTATGATCAAGAGGTAGTAAAAGTGTTTAAAATCATATCACACTTTATTTATGTAATTAATTCTCTCTAAATTAAATTAACTAACAAAATAAGTTATTTTATGTTAAGTTGCGATTTAGTCTCGAAATTGAAAAGAAAAGATTTGACCGATTTATTCGATGCTTATTGATTACTCTTCGTATGTGAAAGGGAAACTTTAATAAACATAATTCCGATAGAAAAAAAAAACTGTTTTAAAATTTCATGAAAACTGATAAGAGGATCATTGTGGTATAAAAACTTTTAAAACGAATCTACTGCCTGTATTTATTAAAGGACTTAGTATTCACCGATGTGTTGCTTAATTTTCTATTAACAAATTAAGTGAAGTAAACAAAAACGTAAAAAACATTTTGCCGTAGGTAAATATTTTGTTTGAAATTTCAAGATCATAATATGAACTTAGAAAATTTAAAAAAATTCAATTTAACATGCAAAAGACAATTTTTTAATATCAAGGGTTTTTATTATTTTTAAATATGGTTTTTTTTAAGTTTTCATGCTATAAAAATAATTTTGTTTTTATTTAAAAGCTTCTTTGGCTAGATAGTACGATAAACCACTTTCGAAGATCATAATTATAATTAGTATCAAAAATGACCAGCCGTCTGGCGTAAATCAAACACGGATAGACTACAGAGCGGGAAACCGCGGTTCTAATCCTGATTGCGTCGGATATGTGCTGTGATCTACAAAGTCCAAATTCGAACTGTGGACTACACTCGCCAAACCGGCTGGCCACCGTGGCGAGTTATGGCTAAACAACCCCCCATAGAAATATGGTGGGGGCCTACATCCAGCAGTGGATTGCATTGGTAAATCGTGATCGATCAAAAATGTGACGGGATCTAATAAATAACATTAAAATGAAAGGTTTAAGGTATGGATGACCGTCATAATATGTTGATTAATTTAGGAAATAATCGATTGTAAAGTTTAGATTTTCAGATAAAAATCGCCCACTTGTTCAAAACGCATTACATGCTGTTGTCGATCCGTGCACGTGATGTAATTAGTTTATTAGGGTTTATTGAGGGGCGGGGTCCATCGCAGTGAATTTGACAACATCTAACTAAATTAATTTGAAATAAAATTACATTTTGCTACATTCATACTACATTCATGCATTTCGAAGGTTTGTAAGTGCTTGATCTCAGAGATATGTGATATAGATCCGTCATTTTCGATTATGGTGGCATTCAGGAAAGTTTGTTTTTCAAGTGCGTCTGCTCAGAGATCCAGTCTGTATTATGTAACCTTAGGGATAGCCGTAGTTAAACTTATGAAAACAGCCAATACAATATTCGCATATTATTTTTACGGGTTTTTGGCCATATATCGTCCAAATTTTGGAATGATCTCTACAATTTCTTACGATCCCAGCTTCTTTTACTGAGTAAGAAATTAATTTGAAATTTGTAACTTTGCTTTTTTGTTTTCTATTGCATAATTGAATATTTTAAAGTAAATGACGTCACAACGTACGCAAGTAAACTTTTAATGGTGAAAGGACACCCTGTAGATTTCTCGTCATAGGTTAATAAATTGTGAATAAAATGCTAAGTTTACAAAATGTATACAATTTAATTCCAGTGTATCGATAAAAAATACTATAAGCAAAATAATTAGAAGAAAATTGATAACAAATATGAAATGATTGATTCATTTTGAATGACTTATGATGACCGATAACCTATTAACTTGTATGTCACAATTCACTTCAGTAATATCTTGAATTACCGTTATAATGCATAATAATATGCTGCTCGTTTGAGTTGTTTAAATTTTTTTTAAAGTATACTTTAGAATTTATTACTTTGTACTGTAAGAGCAAAATTACTGTGGTGAAAAAAAAATTTGATATATGAGATACATTTTATCCAAAGTGCGCATATTTATTTATTAACCGATTAACCAATTTACTGATATTTTTAAATAGATACTAACAACAACAAAAAAGTAGTACTACATCAACAAATAAATCAGTTAATCGACAATGAGTAACAAATTCATGTTCCACATGATGCTGGATGCATGGCCCACAAACGAGTGGTGTAATATGACGAAGTCATCATGACCATTTTGTCTGTTGACTAGACGGATCATCCTAGGTAATGGATTATTCTGGACATCATTAGTCGTATGTTGACTAGCCACATAATGAACGTATTTAAGGAATCTGCGCAGGGACGTAATGAACGCGAACTTATGATCCGCGCTGACTGGGAATTCTTCGTATATGGGAAACAATTTCAAGCCTCAAACCCTAGCATGAAGGAGTTTCAACGGGTTACCCGAACCTCTCGATCAAGGAAGACATGTTGATTCCTTCAGTGTAGTGTGGGTGAGGTCCAGGACATCTAAGGGCATCACAGACCTATTATTGCTTAATCTCGTGCGACTAGAAGTCGTCTGTCTCTCTAAGAAGAATGTATATAGCGTCGACAGTAAAACCCGCGTACGGCGCGACACATGAACGTCGGCCAGCGGGCCTACGGGATGTCGAAATTCACGCTTGGTCAGCGAATTATTTAATTTATTATCTAATTAACTGACCAAAGTAGTCATCCACGCGATGTTCAAAAGATGTTAAAAGAGGTGATGGAGGCTTCGCCTCCACGAAACTCTGTAACAATGAGAAGCTGAGCTGAGCTAGGACCTCGTGAGCGCTCACAGTTGTACCTACTCCGTCGTGCAGTTAACGTCGACATAATTTCACTTTTTAGGAGTATTTTTGGCTAAAAAACACGGGGAAATTCATCGTATAGTTAACGTCGAGATAAATTCATATTTTAAACGTATTTCTGGCTTAAAATTCAGCCCTTGCTAGGAGCACAATTTTCCGAGTTGGAACACTCCAAGAGGATGTTTTTAATTAGTTTAGTGTTACCCAAAAATGACTCTGAAGCGGGCGGAGCGGCGGCTCGGAAAAGTCAATTTTGACAACACATCCACCTACGACGAGTTCCAAAAAAAGCGAGATGTTAAGGTCGTTAAATCGGTAACCCTTTCTGAGTATTTTTGGCCGTAACAAGGACCATTTTCAACGCTCAATGCACGACATAATATTGCTAGCGAAAAATAAGTACTGAGCCAATGAAATGTTGTAAATAGTTTCTAAATCATAAGACCGCGGAACCCAAATTTTGAAAATTTGGCTTTTTATAGCCCTATTTGCAATGGTCCACAAAAATTTTGTTTTATAATTGCTTTTTGGACAGTTTTTTATGATTCTTGACAGTGGAAATTTTTAAAATCTGTGGCGCAGTTTCTTACCTACCACACTAGAATTTTTTTACAAAAAAATCTTATCCATTTATCCAATCTTTCCCATTTAAAAAAGTAAAAGTAAATAGTAAAAAATTAAATATGACAACTCATTTTTTGGTCAGTATTTTTATCATTAAATGGTCAGTATTTTTTAAAATAAATGCTCAATATTTAATAATATCTTGGTCAGTATAATTTGTTATTTCGGTCAGTATAATTTGTTATTTCGATCAGTATAATTTGTTAATTTGGTCAATATAATACTGTAAGTTGCTTGTTTGGTTAGTATATTTTATTGGCTTGTATTTATTTGGTCAGTATTTTAATGAAATGGTCAGTATTTTAAATAAATGGTCAGTATTTTAAATAAATGGTCACTATTTTTAATAAAATGGTCAGTATTTTAAATAATATGGTCAGTATTTTAAATAAATGGGTAGTATTTAAAATAAATAATCAGTAGTTTAAATAAATGGTCAGTATTTTAAACATATCAGTATTATAGTATATACGAGGGGAGTTCAATAAGTTGGGTAAAAATGAAACTAGGAATTTTTTTGGGCAAATTTTTCATTATTTTTCAAAGTTTCCTTTTGGCTGGAAACATTTATTCTAACGATGTTCAAATTTTTTAATACCGTCTGTAAAGTAATATTTATCAAAACCTTCAAAATATGAATTAGTTTCTACGATTACTTCATCCTTTGTTTGAAATCTTCTTCCAGCAAGCCATTTTTTCAGATTTGGAAACAGGAAATAATCCCAAGGTGACAAATCTGGAAAATATGGTGGATGAGGAAGTAATTTGTAGCAAAATTCTGCAAGTTTTGCTGTTGCAATTTTCGACGAATTATCGAGATGAAACAGCACTCTATTTTTTTGCAAACGTTATCGTTTCTGTTTGATTTCATAATTAAGTCAATCCAGTAATGAGTCCTGTTTTTCCCTTTTCCATGTAATCCATAAATATTATGTCGCATGCATCCCAAAACACAGTTTCCATAACCTCCCCAGCTGATGGCACAGTTTTTGTCTTCTTTGGAGCACTTCCTCCGGCTTCTACCCATTGTTCACACTGTTCCTTGGTTTCTGGCGTATAATAATGAATTCATGTTTCATCAATAGTAATAAATCGATGCAAAAATTGTTTGGATTACCTTGAAACAATTCTGAACCTTGCGTTGAAGTTGTAACTCGTTTGATTTTTTGATCATCAGTTTAACAAACGCGGCAGCCATCTTACTGATGGCTTTCACATGTCCAAATGTTCGTGCAAAATTGAAACCATTGCATTAGTTGACATGTTCATAGCTTTCCCAAGTAGCACACAACTTCCTGGGACGTCCGTTGGACATCTATTGTAGGTACATGGTCCATGGACGTTCAATGGATCTTTAGTGGACGTCCATGGAACGTTCCAGGAGGGTGTATGCTACTAAGGTTAGCAATCTCATGTACTTTCAATCTGCGATCATCCAAAACCATGTCTCGGATTTTCTCGATGTTTTCTTGAGTAGGTGAGCAAACACCAGCAAACTATTTTCAAGCACTTTCAAGGACAAAGAAATGAGCAATTGCGTTGAAACATTGTATCCCTCTATATTTTAAATAACCATACAATAATGTGTCATTATTTATAAATGAATTTAATGATTAGAAATGAAGAACTGAATCTCGTTAATCCATTCATGCGCGTCATCAAAAATAATCAAATAAACGAAGTTTCAGTAGAGGAATTTCAACCAAAATTCAATCAGTTCTTTACACTGACTGTTCCAACTAGTACGCAAAATTTCAAGTCAATCGATGCACGCGTAGCCACACGGCACACACATCCAGACATTGTTCCCAAAAATCGTTCACGATTAAAATTGTACCTTTGAATTGAAGTTCTAATATGCCTACGCAAAGTTGGTTTTTGACTCGATCGCAATAGTTACATTACTGCGTAAATGGGAAAGTAAAATTGCATATAATTAAATTAATGTATGTTAAGCGACAACTAATATTGATGTCAAAATGTTTTAACAATTTAAATTAACTGGTGGATTGTTATACCTTGACGGCATTGTGCATAAAATCACCGCCATAAAATCGATCATGCTAAAGCTACCACTATAGTACTTTTATATCAATTTCGATATCTTAAAAGTGCCTACCTTATACTAAGTAAATTGTAAATAACTTGATTTTACTAAATGATTGAATCACACCAAATCATGTGAAAGGAACTGCAAAAATTACATTTATTTATTCGACATCCTTATTTATCGTCTGGTTCCGTTTACTTGATAAGTCATATAATTATATATTTTGCAATTTAAGATTTATTCTATTTTGAATTACCCATAATTATTTTCATTTTTTGCTATCTAATGTTTTATTCAGATTTTCTGCCAGCTTCTTATTTTCAAATCCTCAATTATTATAGCCATATTTTACATTTTTACAAATTATTTTAGTCATTGTTCATTTGAAGGACGTACTTGATAAATTTTACTTATTACAGAATACAAATTGTAAAAACCTTATTATTTTGTTGGTGGAATATACTAAGCTGAGCAATATTTCTGGCGACATTTAATAATACCTAAGAATTTAAAGAAACGATATCGATAACTAGGTTAAGCTTTTATTGAAAGCGTTTTCAGTGATGTTAAGAAAGATTGATCAAGTCTCTTTTAAAAATATCACACGTGTGTGTAAATGAAAAATAAGTAATTTTTATTTTTGAGATTTTAAATTATTATTTATCTCTTAAAATCCTGGTTTTTTTTATGAAAAGTTGATCTTTAAGATTTTTTGTACTTCTCTGAAGAAAGTTTATTTGTTCAAGTAATCAATAATAAGTAAAATCTGTTACGTGGTAAAGTTACCGGTTTGACTGCAGCTGGAGGGGTAATTCATAGATAATTAAATCATAATATTGGTATAAACTTCTCATAATTCCAAAATTAACTATAAGTAAGTCAAAATATTTTCTATCAATCATAAATAATCATAAAAATAGAAATTTTGAATAAAACAGTAGAAGATAAAATGTAAAACAAATTTAATGTAAAATTCCGCATAATTAATATGGTGCTCAACTTGGGGCTATCAAGGAAATACTAAAATAAGCCCTTGGGCAAATTTAAAGTAATTAAATTTGAAATCAAAATTCAAACAAATTAAATCACCAAAGCAAAATAATTTGAAAACAAAAGTGAAAATAATTAGCCAAACAAATAAGTCATACAGTAGGTCAAACTGAAGGGCCTATATGCGCCGTTGTTTAAGTTTTGTATAGGAAAAAGTAGGATTCACACAGGACTACATGGGTAAATTTAAACAAAAATTACACAAATTTCTTCTTATTGCACATACAAAATTTAAAAAAAAATTGTAAGATGTAATATTAAAATGTTTGCATTGTAAACCTACCACAGAATCCAACAAATAACATAACAAGGTCGCAACTTTATTTCGCTTTTTGTTTAGCCATTTAAAAAAAAAGTTGCTACAAGTTCATAAGAGGTTTCCCACTTTTGAAATCTCTAGTTATAAAAATTTGATATTAATGTAATAGAAATCAGCCAGTTTTCATTTAACAATAAAAATAAAATTGAAATATACTAATCAATAGAATGAGCATGCAGTCCGTTAAATTTTATTTTGAAAATATAAGCTGTCAGGATAAATAAACACACCACATTTACACTACAGTTTCACAATGAAACTTGACGTTGTCCGTTTCATTATATTTATTGTAGCAATAATAAAAATATAACATAATAATCAATTTCTAAAAGAGACAATTTATTATTGATTTAATTTGTTAAAAAATTTTAAAAGCATATCAATTGTTAATGTGTTAAAAACTGAAATTCGCTTATACTTCAATCACTTACCTATAGAATCCGTCGACTGAGTTTCCTTTTAAGTAAAATGAAGTTTTTCTAGTTCCAAAAACTTTTACACACGCTTTTATTTTATTGTATGTTACTCAATTATTATAATAAGCGTATGTGTATAATAAGTAAGTGACGCGTGCGAATGGATTAACTAAATATGTCTGTTATATCGCACAAAAAGTAATAATTACTTTATTATTATTATTACATATAACAACTACGTATAATTTTATTTATACAAATTTAAAAAAAATGTTTAATCGCATCATTCTCGTTATCGCTCTCAATAATATCGTTAAGTAAGTATCTTTCTAAAACCTAAATAACGGAAGTATTTTTGTTAATTAAGTCGTAAAATTAGCATACTATACGGATATAAATAGCTTCCAGTAAATTTACCTACTCGAATTTTGTTTTAGTTTCATTCAAGAATAATAACAAATAACATAATGCAACCTTTAGATTTTCAAAGGTATAATTTAAATTATTTTGCCGCAAAATATAATATCAAGTTTCTGCAACAAATAAATTGAAGCTGAAATAATTTAATTTGAAATATAAAATTAATGAGTTAAATTAGTAGGTTAACATGCACCATTCATTAGTGTACTGCTTGATAAAATTTAAAATCATTTCTTTTGTTTAGTTATACATGATACATTTTGATAAGCACATTTTGCAAATTATAACTGAATAATTGAGCCCTTTTGTAAGTATCAGTACTTAATATTATTTAATGCGATATGAAATAATTTGTATATTTTAATTAAAATAATTTACTTTAGCTAACATTAATACGATAACAATGTTTACTATTTTATCACTATCATGCTTTCTATTATGTCATTTTATTATTTTTTAATCAGGACTTTGTTACTAACATTTTTTAAATAATTTAATAAGATTGTTTTTTTAAACTTGTAACTTGTAACTCTGACCTATGCGGCAGGTTTTCTTACTACGGCACTGTATTGGCGGCAAATTGCCATAATAGCGCCATTCACATTTGAAACTCAACGGATTGGAAAAGTAGCTATTACGAATTGCAATAGTAAATCAGTATTACATCTTTTTCTTAAAATGTTGAAATTTTCTAGAAGTGTAATCGGTTAAAAGTAGCATAAAATTAAGTTTACACTTTTAAATTGGAAAGTGATTTTCAAATATTAGCCAATTTTCTTCTTGACTTAAATATACACTTAAAGAAAAATGTACAAGAAAATTTATTGAAAGTAGGTACCTATGTAGCAAAGATTTTTGTTTTTCTTTTTAAACTCTAAATGTGCAAACGGAAATGAAAATAATTATATCCTAATTTAGTAATTTAAAAATTAAAAAACGTGGAAATTAAAAAGATTATATTCCGACTCCATAAAGATAAGCTAGTGATATAATATCCACTAGAACTAAATAGAAGTACCTACCTAACTCGAAGAGGATTTTCCAGGACAAATTAAAAATGCTTGAAAACTTTCTTACAGTGTGCTAATGGTACATTACTTCATTTATGCTTATAATGGCATTCTAGCATGCACTCACTTAGGCACAAGTAAAAATTTAAATAAATGATTAGATTTTTGCAAAAGTAAATCTACGTACATATTCATATTTTACAAGTACAAATTAATTACAATTTGTAGTTAATATATTTGTATACTACTAATATTTATTATTAATAGATTACTTAGTGTAATCTTAACAAGTAGTATCTATTAAAATCTCATTAATCTATTCATATGCGTCAGTAAGAAAATAAATATATAGCTTTCTAGTACAAAACACAATCGAAACTACAAAGAAATGTGATTACTATTTTAATTCTAAACTTTAAATAAATTCTAAAATGAATATATAATTTAAATCTGATTAATGCCAACTATTTATTCCAAGAATAATTTATTCCCTAATAAATTTTAATGGTTTTTACTATGCTATTCTTTTTAACATTTAAATATCAAGATGCAAAAATCGTTGCTTGGTTACTAGTGCTGGATTAACTATCCGACGGATGAAATGGCCGCTTGAGGCCCCCAATCCGGAAGTAGTTGCAAAATTATAATGGAAGTGGTTTTATTTATTTATTAAACTAAAATTATTTTATATAATAAAACGATAAATCTCAAAATATAATTTATAATCTGCACTCTGCACAGGTTTTAAATGGGTAAGCGGGATAAAGAATTTCATGCTGACTTGTATAATATAATGAACTTTGTTTATTCGGAATTAGCATTATTATAAGCACTCCAATTTTAGTCTAAACTTAAAAGCAATTATTAATTTTTAATAAAATATTTTACATTTAAAGCAATTGAAAATTGTACAGTCTTGCTAAATTGTCAATTTATCATTAGTATTTCCATCTGCTCTCAGATAAATCCAACATTCGTAACCCATTTTTTGGGATTTCTTCCGAATATCTTGATGGATTGCCGTTGCTTTCCTAAAAGAGAGGAAAGTTCTTACTTCAGCAGGAGTCGAACCGGATACTTTACATTAGAAGTCAATGCGCTTAATCACCATTCTATTGGTATCTACTTTTTTGCTTTCTACGTTCTCAGTTACTTAATTGCATTCGTATTCTATCTAGACTTACGATAAGCAGAACTATTTTGCATATTCCGTCTTTTACAATGGCCGTAATAGATTCCGTAACATTGCAACCATCAAGCTCATCTGATTTCATGACGTACTTAAGCAACGACCAATCATATGAGCTTGGTGGGTATGTTATAGCATGTGATGCACTTGATCATATTTTTATTGGCTCCTAATTGTGTATTATTCTGTAATTTTTATTTTAATTGAGCTGGGCTCGAATTGGATCAGTTAAATATAGAAATATACAGAAATTAAATTACATTTTTGGAATAAAATAATTATAAATTTCTATTAACTATAAGGTTTTAAATCAGATTTCAAATTTGAAGCTTTTACATTTTACTAGTCCCAAAAATCCAGCTCGGACATCTCTAATCATCTAGATACGAATTTCGATTAAAACTTTTTGAAAATTATCAGTTAGTTACTACAGCGACAACGGAGGCTCTCGATTTTAAGGCCAATAATTTATGAATTCTCCCATTCAGATGCTTGTCTGGAAAACAACTGTGGAAAAAATCAAAAAGCAACCTGCTTATTATTATTGAAAAATTAATTACTATTACGAGTTAATAACTTGACAAGTTAAATAGAATGAAAAGTTTAAATGTAAAAAATCCATTCAAATACCCCAAAAATCAGGGACAAACAGAAACATAATCCAAATTAAATTGATAATTGAGAATTAGACTAAAAAGACTTGCTCCAAAATTTGAATATCGAACTAAAGAAATCGTTAAACAAAATTTTTAAAATAAATAATTGGATTTTCCTGAAGATTGAAACAATTCCGAAATAAACATTAGAATGAATGCTGAGACATTGACCTGATTATTTTCGATTCTTCATCTAAAAAAATAATTATCAAAATTGGTAATTCATCCGCTGTAGGTATCTTTTGTAAGTCAATAATATAAACTTCTTCTTCCGTTTTAAAAGAAATTCTCTAGGGAATTCTCTTCTAGTAGGTCGTAAGGCCTGTTATTTCCCAACATTTGCGTCGTATCCTTGGCAGTGTTAGAAATTATGAGCGTAAAAATATTTTACATCCATTAGATAGCTTGCTAGGCTGGCCTTCAGATGTGCCTGTATCCTGGTTTTTTCCTGCCCTGGGGACTTTCGATTTCGCGTCAATTCGATCACATGCATGGTTACCTCCACGCTTATGTCCGGTCCTTCTCTATCTTCGTGTATGGCAGCGTCATATGTTTTTCCGTTTATTTACCTCGAATTCTCAAATAATTCATCAATGTATGTGTTCCATGTTTGTAGCTTATCTTTTATCTTTATCTTATCTTTTTTAGTTTTTGTGCCTACGGCCCCAGCCGTCAGTAAGCAAAAAGGTGATTTCTTAAGAATTAAATTTGAGTCTTTGTCGATTTTGAAAAGTCATCTTGTTACTTCCTTATGAGGGGTATATTTCATACCCCAAGGTCCACCGGTTTCACAGCCGTTTCTTCACATTTTAAGAGAAGATATATTTAGAAATGAGAACGTTCGTCGTTCGTTATCAGCCTTTTTCCGTCCACTGCTGGACATTAGCCTCTCCATATTATGGAGGTTTGGTTTGGTCATAACTCACTACGCTGGCCAGACGAGTTGGTGAGTAGTCCGCAGATCGATTTTGGACTATAGTGGTTTTACATCCGGTAGCAACTTGCTAGGCTAGCATTCAGATGTGCCTGTAGCCCTGTTTTTTGTTAACGGTGGCAATTTGTCAACTCAGGGGGACCGCCGGCTTAACGTGCCCTCCGAAGCACGGAGACTTGGTCATAAGAAAGTTTGACTCTCCCCGGGTTTGAACCCGGTACCCCGCATTCACATCCAACTGTGTTAGCTGCAAGGCAATGACCGTCTCAATCAATGAGATGATACTAAGTATTTCATAGTTTATTGTCCTAATAAATCTTCCCCTGACCTCCGATAGTAATAGCACTTCAACTTACTTCTACCCACCAGATTCTTCATTTCAATTCTTTTACGGCGCCCTGAAAATCCATGGTTCTTCGTCTTGAATTGGGTTCAGCATAAAAGAGAGAAATGAAGGAACTATTTATTATGTTAAGTTAACAAAAATTAAACCCCTGCGAACGGTAGCATTCCATTAACCTAGATGAAATTGGTAATTAATACTACGTCGCGACGGTTTGGCTGTCTCGTTTACCAAAGATGTTAGTGGGATGAATTTATTGGGTGCAAAAAATTTCTAGATAATGAAAACATGAGAAACAACACTTCCAAGGAAACTATAGGTTTGAAATTGGATTCCAATTTTGAGTAAAATACTTCGCAGGTGTTGTTGAAGTAGGTGAAACCTATTTGAGTAGATAATCTTCTTTTTCTTCTACTTCAGCCTGTCCCAGTCCACTCCTGGACATAGGCCTCTCCAGTAATGGAGGTTTTACAGTAGCAGCTTGCTAAGTTAGCCTTCAGATGTGCATGTAGCACTGTTTTTTGTTAACGGTGGCAATTCGTCAACTTAGGGGACCACCGTCTTCACGTGCCCTCCGAAGTACGGAGACTTGGTCATAAGAAAGGGTATGAATCCGCTGCCCCTCATTCGAATCCAACTGTGTTAGCTACATGGCAATGATCGCTGAGTAGATAATAATGGCTAGAAAATGGTGATTATACACTTCAATCACATGCGAGTTAATTTTTCATTCCAACTTTATTTGTTAGACTATCCGCGCAATATATCTATGTACAGCGGCGGTTCTAGGGCAGTGCGACCGGCAATCCTAAGGGGGGCGCCAAAATGGCAAAAAATTCTGAATTGTTTATTAATTTTGAAAAAATTAAAATTTTTTTTTAATTTAATTTTTTAAATATTGTTTCTTTTTAATGTCCGGGCCAGGGGTGGGCGCCAAAATGAGATCTTGCACCATTTAAAAATCTTGCTAGAACCGCCGCTGTCTATGTACATAACGCACCAGTGTTCAGGCTATAAAATTGTAGTCAAAAATTAAACTGCTAAGATGAAAACTAGCATTTGAAATGTTACAATACAATTGTAAACGTGTAGGGGTTGTAAACACATTTATTTATAATTCATCGTAAAGATTAATTTTACAGTGTTGAAATTATTAAATTAATTTAAACTTTGTTCCAGATCCCTTAAAAGATCCAAATATTTGCGGAAGGCCTACATGCAGTGGTAAGTTGAAGTATTAATCAATTAATACGTAAATTTTATTTCAAAATTTTCTAAATTCAAATTGTTTTGTAATGTAATTATAAGTCTTACAAATTTAAAACATATTCGTGTAGTAATACAATTTATTATGCTTTTCACTAACTAAATTAGTTGAATCTTACCTAGATTTATATTTTGAGAAACGCTTGAGGTTTATTTTAGGTGTACTGGATTATATAATTGAGTAACTTAAGATTAAATTGAAAATTTTTATTTAATAATTAAATTATAATTTTTTTGTAATGTTTTCAAATGCCGTATTGATAGCTCACTTAAAGTTTTTGACATTCCTGTAAAAATAAATTTTTTATATTAGTACTTAAATTTTATTATAATTTTGTTTAGATTTATTTACAAAAGCTGTTTTATGAATACAAATTTCTACATATTTTTTTCATAATACGGTTCAGTTGTACAATTTCACATTTTCATTAGTCTCCCAGTTCATTGTAAGTCTTGACTCTTTCAAGAGTTTCTCGCTGCGTTATATTCTCATCTTTTGCTTTTTTCTGTTCTCGCATACCAATTAGTCTCAAGTTCTTTTATAAGCTTTAGATAAGTTGTTTGCCATTGTGCAATATATATTTTCTTTTTAGGTTTAAGTAACATAGTAAGAGGAATTGATTATTTTAGGTCATTTGTTCAATTTTAAATTAAAAGCTTAGTAGTTGAGTAAATTATTAATTTTTTAACAAAGTTATGTCATTTGGATCAATAAGATCAGCTGTCACGTTTCACTTTAATTCATATTCCGGAACATTTTAAATTACTCAAGTAGAAATTTCATTACCTGCAAGTTTAAAATACTAATTTCTATACCTACGTTACTTGCTAATATTTGAAAAAAAAATTAAATCTAATGCTTCATTCCGTTTTAATCAACTCTGTTATAATTAGTGTAAAGTTAATCCCATAAAACAAACTTTAGGTAAGACTTATTCCCTCTTTTAAGATAATTGAAAATTATAGTTTACTTTATATTAAATACGAGAATTAAACTTATTTAATCTGTGTTAGGTGCTACAAAATTTCAGTATGGGCAAGATAATCGGTACTTATATGATTATTCAGTAGACATAAGTAGTTTATTTAATGGAACTAGCAAAAACGAATCTACTCTACACGTTGAAGCTTTAGTTACATTAGATTTTATCTCAGAATGTGACGGTATTCTGTCGCTAAGCGATTTAAAGTTAAGCGAAAAGACTGGAGAGATTAACTTAGATGATGAAGACTATGCAGATAATAATTACCATCCAAACACTCAATATTTTTCCGAAGAAATTAGTCAGTATCCACTTAGATTTGCTTTCAACGATGGAAAAATTTCCGAACTATGTCCATACGACGAGGAAGCTAACTGGGTTCTAAATTTTAAAAGGGGTGTATTATCAATGTTACACAACAGCATGAAAAGATTTGATTTGGATCACATCGGAATCGAAGAAGACGTGAGGGGAATATGTGAAACGGATTATAAAATTGTAGGTGCAAAAACAACGAGTCTTTTAATCGAAAAAACAAAAAATTTAAATAATTGCGAAAGCCGTTCAAAATTACATTCCGTTATTCAATCAACACCGTATCAATTTAAAAGGGTAGGTGACAATAAAAGTTTTGATTACGTTTTTAAAAATTGTTTTTGGGTTAGGATGACGGAAATTTAATTCAATCAACAAGTTTTTGTGAACTATCAATTGATCGTCACATTTATAACGACATCAAATGCACAGAAACACATGTATTCCAACCATTTTCCAATCAAGCCGCAGGTGCAACAACAAGCGTAAAGCAGAGATTGATTTTGAAAAGAGAAGAGGTACAGGAAACTATAGAAGAACAACCCTTGATAACTAAACGGTCCTCTTTATTATACGATCAAGTTCCCACTCCTAAACCAACATCTGGAGAACTGAAAGAATCTCGAGATTTATTAAAACAGCTATGCAAAGTAAGTGCCGAAGATGTTCAAGCAGAATTTTCAGATTTGTTTACAAAATTCATTCATACATCTCGTTTATTATCAAACGATGCCTTAACAGCTCTATACGAAAAATCGGAGGCGGATGGTATTTGTATTACTGGAAAGTAAGTTATTGGTTGGAATATCGTAATAGTTTTTTTTGCAAAAAATGCTATTTTAGAAAACACATGCTGGATGCTATGCCATTCTTAGGAAGCAGTGCAGCTGTAGCTTTAATGAGCCAAATTATAATGCAACAAGGTGTTAATGATGACACAATACATGATTGGATGATTTCGATTGCTTTCATATCTCGACCTAACGAAGAAATGATGGAAACCGTCTCTCAATTACTGAGGCATAAAAATAACGATTCCTCTGTAATGTTAGCGATTTCAAGCCTTACGCGTACATTTTGTGTACAAAATTTGGACTGCCAAACCAATGAATTTGTAAATGAAATTATCGACTATTTTCAAAATAACATAATAAATTTGTATAGTTCGGGGGTTCAGGGTAACGAAAGAAAGGATGAGGTAAGAGAACAAAATGGTAATTTTAGTAGTACAATTTTTCTTTAGATTTTAGTGTCGCTTAAAGCGTTATCCAATATTGGTGTAGTGTACGATGAATTCCGAGATACACTTTTCCAAATGATAGGAGACTCGACGTTGGACGTTGCTGTTAGGGTAGCCGCAATTCGGGTTTTTAGGCGCTTGCCGTGTGAAGAGGTGAGACCAATGTTTGATGATATTTTTAAAAATCAAGATCAAGATGCTGAAGTACGAATCGGTTCCTATTTACAAATAATGCAATGTCCGAACTATTTAATTATAAGAGGAATCCGACAGAGTCTACAGGTTGAAGAAGTGAATCAAGGTAACGTAAATAACCGAAAAAACTAATCAAATAAAATCACCTTAATCAGCGTTTGATTTTAGTGGGTTCTTTTATTTGGAGTCATTTACAGAATTTATTGAAGTCATCAATTCCGAGTCGTGTAGAGATTCAAAGTCTACTTTCAGACAAAGACTTGGGTAAAAAGTTTAGTAGCGACGTCCGCAAGTTTTCTCATAACTACGAGGGTTCTATATTTTTTGAAGAATATAATGTCGGTTAGTGTTATTTTTATGACTAAAGTTCAATTACTTTCTTTCACATTAAATTGTTAATTAACTTCATTACGGAATAAGCAATTTATTCCGCAAATTTAACAATACGTATTAAGTAATTTCATTACAGCATTACGTGTTCATTCACAGTAAAATTCATATACTTTCATCGGTTTTCACATTGTTGCAGGTGCTAACTACGAGAGTAACGTGATATTTTCACCCTCGTCATATATTCCCAAAGCTGCAATGCTGAATCTGACCGTTGATTTATTTGGAGAATCCATCAACTTGCTAGAGGTTGTGCACGACACGATTATGTGTTAGTGCAAAATCGTTTTAATTTATGTTTTTTATGCAGGTTAATGGCCGAGTAGAGGGTTTCGAACATTATCTCGAGTCAATATTTGGCCCAAAAGGGCCTTTATATTCAGACAAGCTCCTAAATTTATTACCTAAAATGAGATGGCCCAGAAGTGCTTCAGAAAATGAAATTTTAAAATCTCAAATTGATAACTTACCTAATGCTAAAAAACCTAATTTTGGTGAACCGATGGTAAGACATTAATTTACAGTATAAATTAAATGAACTGAATGTTGGATAATTTGATTCTCATTTTATGTATTATACTTTTCATATTTTAAACAGCAAAACACATAAAACATTAATTTTCTACGATTTAAATTAATGAAGTCCAATATAATTTATATACAGAGGAAATCAAATTTAAAAAGTCCTACGAAAAAATTGTTCCTCCTCGATCTGGATTCGAACCTCGGAGCACTCGTCCTAACGAGACAACTAGTCTATGTTATGAGTAACTTCTATATTTTATAAGTCGGGTATAACAGGCTTAATTTTCAATCCAATCATACCTCTACACATCGGTGGCTGGCTAGCTCAATTAAGAAGGAAGTGGGAAAAATAAAAGAATACACTTTAACTGCGAGACGGTCATTGCCTTGCAGCTAACGCAGTTGGATGCAAATGCTGGGCACCTGGTTCAAACCTGGGGAGAGTCAAACTTTCTTATGACTGGTCTCCGTGCTTCGGAAGGCACGTTAAGCCGGTGGTCCCCTGGGTTAGTGAATTGCCTCCATTGACATAAAAACAAGCCTTAAGGCTTAAACTAAGAAGAAGAAGAAGACTTTAACTGCAAAACTAAACACGGAAATATTTACAATTCACCAATATAATTATTTATAATTACCTTGGTGGCTTTTGATCATGCGAGAGTGATAGTTGTGAATTTCTATACTACGCAACAGGCACCTCTCATTAGAAGACGATCGCACAATCTCCAGTATATCATCACAGAAACATTTTAATCACATGGTAAATTCTATGATAAAGCGTAGATAATACCGAAAATGTGATCATTCATTAAGATAATTTGCATTTACATTTTGGCTGAATATGTTTGCTTTTTGTGACGAGTGTACTTTGGTAGATCGTAATATGATTGAATGCCCAATTTTTATAAAAACATAAAGTTTACGTTTTTAAATTATTTTATTATTAAATAGTTTGAAAGAAGATCTAAATATAACGGAATAGCTTAATTTATAAAATACAAGTTTTAAATTTAAGTAATACAAGATCATGCAATAAAAAACATAGGAAGAAATGTTTTGTTCTTTTGTAGATTTTCTTTGTTGTTTCTTTTGACTTTACTAAATTTTATTTTTTGTTGCTATCTGTGTATCTCTGAATATTGTTTAAAAGAATATAGATAAGCTGCATCGATAATTTTTTACGAACAAGTACTTATAAATAAGTTAAAAATTCATTGTTAGTTTATACTATTTCAGTTCATGTTTAAATTTTTTGTTGTGTTTAAGATGAAATTAAAATTATTGTAACAAAGTAAACTGGAAAAAATTTAACGAAAGATTCGCATAAAAATGTTTTCTGACCGCTTATAATTTTAATTCAAAAATTAAAAATCAATAGCACTAATAGTGATTATCGAATAGTTGCCAATTATACCAAAAATTCAAGTTGGCAAACTATATTTTCATTTTTTTTCTTAAAGAAACGTAACTTAAAAGTTATTAGGGTTGGTTATGGATGATTCTGAGTAAAAGGATAAAACAGGAAATATATAAAATGGCTTATAAAAAAATACAGTGCTTTCTAATCCTTGTACAGTTAGGTTATGTTTATCATTTTTGATATTTGAAAATATTTTCTTCATTTCCTTATAGAAGTTCATAACTCTCTAATTGGTTTATCTAGTTCCTTTCTCAATATCTACGTTAGTGACTATAACAAAAAGTACCCTCTGAATCGCAACTCCTAATGAGAGGGTTAACCCAGGCAGAGACCAGAGTCCATCACAATCCGGCGATGACCTCTCCAGTTTGTTTGCCACGATGCTAATAGATTAGCTCCTGATTAAATGCGAAGGCGTGGGTGGTGGATTTCTGAAAAACAAAGACCGGTAGCTTAGGAAAACTAAAAAAAATGCAAGTAGTAAACAAATGCTTTAATTGTCACACAGAATTTGAGAGGTAAACACAGTAACCTCTAACTGTTACTCTAAATTGAACACAAAATCCCAGAAACATGTCGGTTCACATGAATTGGAAAAGGTAAAATTACTTACCTCGAGGTCTCGTATAAGCTTACAATATAATGGTGACAGGTGTTCGCCTCCAACCGCTTTCCCAACGTGTGGCTTCAAAGATGAAAATCTGTAACTTGTATTAATTTTATATAGTAGCACTTGCTCGATATTCGCGACAGAAAACACTGCTTGCGGATCTGTAGCGAGAACTGGACCAGTGAGAGATGGTGATCTCAGATGATGGAAAAATTAGCAAAACTTTCCCACAGAAAACGAAGTAGGTAGGTTAGGATTGGTTTGTCAACAACAACACAAAGTCACTCCTAACCGTAGAGAATCGGAAAAGATCGTAACACCAGAACTACGCAGTAGATAGCTATATTGAGTTACCCAATTTACAGCCAGATATATTCGGTGGCCCCAAAAATACAGCCAGAAAACTTGCCACAAACAAAACTGGCACGATAACGGAAGTCGTTAAACCAAAACATGCTTAAACGCAATCCAAATCGTCATTCAGAAAATTGTTGTAACACAAACGGTCAATTACTTCATCAGAAATATAAATTCAAGCGAATGATATGAGAAAGTTGTACCACGTAACGAAATGCAAAAATTCGTTACATGACCTACACAGTTTCCTGCATTCACTTGATACATTTATCCAACTCCGATTTTTGTACGTTGCAATTGTGTAAGGAAAAACACGCATACGAGGACGTTTTCGAATCCCAGGCTGGTTTGCATTCGAAAAGTTTGCTTTACAAGTAAAATGACACCGAAACGAAATAGTTTCTCACAAAAAATAAGGACTAAATTTAAATGTCATTAAAATAATCTAAAATTGAAAACGCGAAAATACGTTATTATCCAATATTACTTAATTTCTATGAATAAATAAATAATTCGATAAACATTGTAATTGCATTGTATCAATAAACTTTCAAAGCTTAATCAAAAACTAAATAGTTAGGTGAACACGATAATAATTTGAAATTCAAATCGACTGTGCTCTGGTGCTCAGGAAAATCTAGTAGTACAAAATACATTATCAGTTAGTACATTGTTGATAATGAGATGTGCATAATAAAAGTTCAATACTTATATTAGGATGGAAATTCTTTAAATTGTTGAAATCCAAATAACCAAAGTGGAATATTTGAACTTTTAAGTTGTTTGAATAGATTTATCAGTCGTTTGAAAATTTCGATACTTGGAAATTGAAAAATTGGTACTTTTGTTCTTCAAAGTTGTCTAGAATTAAAGCGGCGTTCACTAAGAGATTAGCGTTTTGTCTTGCTTCGGTAGAAGCTGATAGGAGCCAATCAGATTGATATTTGCTTCTTCCTTGACTATAGTTAAAAAATACTTAAATCTACTAGGTTTTTGCCAGCTTCTAATAGCATTAACGTCGTGTTAGCTTCAATTATTTCTTTCTATGAGTAGGGGTGAAAAAAATTTATGAAATAAATTAAGTTTAATGTAAAAGAGTTTTTAAGGTAGACAAACAAATATTATGAATGTAATAATGTTCAGAAACGGTACGCCACTGGTGACTATCCTGGAGGCAGGTGTATTCCTTAAGTGAAACGAACGGTGATTGCATGTAAAAAGTGAAGCTTGGTTAATAAAAGACCAAAAACTAAAACAATTAAAGTTAAATTTCGTGCTTACCCGACAATTCATATACAATTTTCTTTTCCACCGAGCACGATCGTTTGCTTTAACGACCATCAGGTGCTCCTTATTAATTTAGCGATTACCTTCCATGTTTGTTTCCATACCCTCCATGTATCTATTAATATTAAACAAGTCAACAACGGTGCATTTAAACAATTAAATTAAGTCTGCCAAAACATATAATCCTTCAAAATGTAGGTACCTTGTATAAGAATGGAATGAGGATTTAAATTTAAAATTTAAATTTGAGTTATCACAACATGCAATTCATTTAATTTGAATTGAAAGAAAAACGAGTTTTTACTTGCTAAATTTCTAACGATTATTATTACAACAGGTGTCTTTAGGTCTAAAAGTTTTCGGGAATGAACTAAAACATGGCACATTTAATGGGGAAAAGGAGATAAAGGATGCTCTTCGTACTCTCAATCCAATAGATCACTTAAAGCACATTCTCTCAGGAAAGGTGCGTATTTAGCACTTCAATTCAGATAATGCTATTCGACAAGTCATTGAATTGTTTTAATTGCAGGAAATCAATTACAACAAAGCGGCGATGTTTTTAGATAGCAGTTACGTTATACCTAGTGCTGCGGGATTTCCTATTACGTTAAATGCCGTTGGTACAGCTTCAGTTAATTTAAAATTATTTGGATCACTACGTGCTGCAGACTTCGCTAGAACTAAGGAATTCGATTTGGTAGGCGATATTCGTCCGAGCGCAGCACTTGATATTGTAGGGACCATGTCTGTTGATGCTTTCGTTGCTAGTACAGCTATCAAACTCAAAACAAATATGTACACTTCGAGTGCAATTGAAGGAAATGTAAAAATACGAGGAAGTGATCTAGTTAGCGTTAAATTTAGTTTTCCGAGAGAAAAAACTGAAATATTTGGGGCACAGTAAGACTTTTATAGAATTCAATGAGAAATGTGGTTCGTTGAGAAAAAGTAATTTTTATATCTCAATGAGCCACTTTTCTCCTCCACAAATAGATAAAATACGTAATCCATAACGGTAACTTTAAAATTTATGCACTTAGGTCGGAGTTAATCGTAATGAATGGTGGCGTGGAAAATCGACAGAAAGGCCTTGAAAATAAGCGAGTATCTCAATCGGCATGTTCTTGGCCACTTATAGATAAGACCATGGGCCTTAAGCTATGCACACATTATCATTTTACAAACGTGACCAAACTAAATCATAGCCCATACTTCATCTTAGCTGGTCCGGCAGAATTCAAAGTTTCATTACAGAAGGCTGATCCTACGGCAAAAACTTACTTTATGGAATATAAATGGAACAAAACTAAGACCGCTAATGTCATTAGCTTAATATTTGACACACCCGGTTCGAGTACCCGTCGTCTTATGGGAGCTAATTTAACATTTGACACAAAAACTAATAACGTAACTTTGCTGATACATTCGACGAATAGCAGTTTCCTAGCTCGAGGAAAGTATAAAAATGCGGAGAACGAAAAATATTTACAAATTGCATTAGACATAGACGATAAAAAACACTTAAACCTAAGTGTATCGTTAGAACGAATAGTGAGTCGAAACGGTCATACTTACATTCCTAAATTTTATCTTGGCGTCAACTCGGAACGTGTAGCAGAATTGCAAGGTATGTAAAATTATAAATCAGATACACCTCATTCAGTTGCTAAAAATCAATTTTGTGTTGCGTTTAGGAAGTTTAAAGTGGGTTACGAAAAAAGGTATATCTCAATGCGACGTGGATTTAAAATTCCAAACTAAACGGCTTACTTCAAAACTTTTTGGTTATATTTCAAAGAGCGACGCTTCTATCGGCACCAATCTAAAACTAGATTATAAGTTTGTAAATACGAAAGAACACAGGGCAATATTAGACTTTTCGCTGGCTAATCGTTCAACTCGAACAATGGTTGCAATTTTAGGAAACGTGAGGATAGAAACCACCGCTTATTCCCATTTTAATTTTGACGCAGCTCTTAAATTTCAAGTACGATCATAATATGGTACAATCGATTTCTTTATTTACTTTTTCATGCTTCTAGAGAGCAGCTGGACGGATGGAGTGTAAGTTTGAATTATATTCTAGTCCAAATTTACGTAATCTTGCAGTGTTCGATCCGAATCGCCTGAGAGCCGTGCTTGAAATTAAGCATAAAACTATGATTGACGGAACAAGTTTCGAAACAAAATTTTCCGTTAATAAAGCAGCAACGGATTTAGATTTAGGGGCCGAGTTTTCTTATTATGTGGTTGGGCCGCAAACCGATTTGAAATTTGTAATTAGGTACAGTAAAGAAAAGGAAGCCATTATGACAATTTTTTGGCTTCATCCGAGAGGAATTTTTGAACACGTCGAAGGAAAGGTTAACGTCACGATACCCTCGTATAGTCCGATGGTTCTAAAGTGGAAGGTGCACGAAAAAAGAGCGGCAGATTATGATGTAAGTTTTTACATTAATTATTATACTTTATTCCGCTAAGAATTGTTCAAAAGTTTCTTTTATAAATGCTTCCAAAGCTTTCCTTTGAGAATATGTGATATACATCATTTACTTCAAGTTAGTGATTAGTTATTATATCGGTTTGTAAAACCGTCTCTGCTAATGGGCCGGCACATTAGGAATTCTTTGTAAACATTTCATAGCTTACAGGTAGTAGAAAAGTTGATAAATGAATGCCTAATTCAGAGTTTGTAAACAGGTGGATCTCAGTGCAACGTGGTTTACTGGACACAATGCTACATTGCGTGGAGTTTATCAAGATAAAAGCAACGCAAAAGCTTCTAATCATCATTTAAAGTTTCTACTCAAATCGCCTAGTTTTCAAGAAATCGATGCGGATTGTCAATTTTATCGTGATAATTTGGAGATTAAGATAGACCTTAAGGTGAGGTTGGTTTCATTGGCGTCGTGGACCCTTATTAATTACGGCTGACGTTTTCTCATTATTCAGCTGTCTGAGCGGATTGCCAATGAGGGTCCTTAGACGTTTTGCCTTTGGAGATTGTATTTTAACTAAAGACTATTTCAGGCAAATCATAATAAAGAAGAATACGGAATTTTTTATAAGCACGTAACTTCACCCGTCAAGATATCCACGCAAGGGAAGATTAAATATAAAACAAAACTTTATTCTCTTACAAGCGTAATAAATTTAATTGAACGAAAACAAATTGTACTCGAACTTCACTTTGATCAGTAAGTCGATGCTTATTATCCGATCTAAACTTCCCAACTTAACTGATTTATTTTAAAGGTATCGTGATATTCATTTAGCGATGTGGGCTCACAACAAAGAAATTAAGAAAACTGCTGGATTAGAAATAAAGTGGGACGCTAACCGCGACCCCAATCAGAAACTTGCGGTTACAGTCGAGTACTCTAACCCGGAATCCTATAACTATGCAGCCAACTTTATTGTAGCGTATCCTGGCCGTACAGTTAATGGAGTTTTCGATTTTAATATTAAAGGTTTGTAATATATCAATTTAAGTTAATTATTTTCACGCAAAAATTAAAATCTAAAAAATAGCAAACACAATAAAATTCACACTATTTCATAAGCTTTCAGCAAGGAAGAAGAGCGATTAAGCTCATTATGTTTAATCTACGCCTTCCGTTCCTGAAGACAACAAAACACCGGTTACTTTATTCCACTCAAAATATAATTCTGCTGATCCTCTACTGACCATCACATTTATATTTTCTGTTGAGTCGGCCTCAGAAATAACTTTTACAAACCTACAAATCATTGAAGAGTTAGTATGTTTAACTCGACGACTTATAACAAGCACAAAAAATGGTTTTTGTAGGTTTGTAACAATTTATATTATAATTAATTCTACGTTGTGTATCATTTCGGAGTATAAAACAAATTCAAGAAACTTTTAAAATTTTGATTTTATTCTGAAAAGGTTTCAAAGCAGTACTTAAATAGGCATTAACCAATCCCTACTTGCGAATAAATAGTCGACAACATGAAATTGACATGAGTTAAGGTCACAGAAATGAATACGATACTTTTCCCAACATAAAGCTAATTTGTTATTGTTAAAATTACTCAATAAGGAGTAACAATTATCTACCTTAAAGTTTCCAAATGATGTTCCTTGTAAATAATAAACAAACCGGGATACAAGAAATATTCAAAGTAGTTTCTTAACATACAGTGATTTTATTTTTATAGTTTATTGCAGTGATTTTCAATCTAGAGGTAAAATTAAAGGGGGAGGGGGTTAAAATCAAAGGAAAACTTATTTTTATTTATTTTATTAACTATTTGTTGAAACAATAGCAAACATTCATAATTTGCTAGAAAGCTACTCCTCACATCTATGTCATTTATAGAAACGTGTTTGATTGTTTCCTTCATTTATTACCAATCAAAAAGTTTACCAATCTAAAATAAGTTACTATCTACGAAATAGATAGACGAGTGTGCATCTGATTTGTAACAATGATCCCATGCAAAACCGCAGGCCGAACAACTATGATCTTTACGTATATGGTCACATTCCCCATGCATATGAAAATGAAAGCTGTTAACTTCCTGTTAGGCATAGGCTGAATCAGGGCTTGCTCTTTGGGAGTTGTATCTGGGTGTCCAGACGAAAGGTGGGGCACGGTTATGTTGAGGGTTACGCCACATTTTGGGGTAACTCCTGCAAACTTGATAGTTGACAGGGTAGTTATCACGATAATTTTTGGATATTGGGTTTTGGCCATCCGGTTTTGTACAATCCCTGTCAAGTTGTTCCTCGGACTCTTGACGCACCTGGGTGCCGTACGGCAGCACTTCTGTGTGTGTCCAAAGGATTGACAGCGGTGACACTTCCCGATCTTGGATTTTTGATGTGGAACTTCTATTATGATCGAAATGCCTTGAATTTCCACTTCGTTGAAGAAGTTCCGAGCTTAATTATGAGTAGTATTGGCCTTAGGTCTCTAATACATCTCATCCTGGCAACATCAGTTCAGTTGTACCCCTTTGCGGTGAGGTCATCTTTTACCTCCCGAATGTCAATTCCGCAGGGGATTCCCTTTATGACGCCCTCTAGTGGTTTTTCTTCCCGAAGTTGGTAGAAGTATCTCGGCACCAGCTACCCTACTTTCCTATACTCTTGTCGACCTTCTTAACCTTGGTATTTCTTCGCTTACTTCAGGTTCGGGGTTTTCATTCTCTACTACAGCTGATGAATTACGAATTTAACTCTGCAATCTTGGTATTTTTGCACGTATTTCAGTTCGGGGTTCTCGTTCTCTATTACAGTTGAATTTGTCATATTCTCTCCTTGGTCATAATATACTTTTTCTGTGTCCTCACCAGATTTGCTTCGTTCTTCCGTGTCTTCTTCTAGAATATTATCATTATCTTCGTCAAGTATTCTACCTTTATATGGCAGCATTTGGTTTGCATGCCTATGTTGTATACGACCATCGATATAACAGTCGTAATTGAACCTACATCTTTTTTCTATAACGGTCCCAGAAGACCACCTCTTTTCTGGGTTATTATAATTTCTTACTTGAACTTTGTCAACCACATTAATCCTCTATAGTTCTTTGAGCTGTTAACCGTTTTCATTAACATCAATGCTGATATTTCTTCGTACCAAACCTATTCTGGTTCTAATTTCTTCTAATGAAGAGGCTTCTCTTCACTGTTTGGACGTATCGTTCAGCTTGGCTATTGGTTGCTGGATGGTAGAGAGCTGATACTTTATGTATAATTCAATTTTTCTTTAGAAATTCTTCGAATTTGATGGATTTGAAATTTGATCCATTATCAGGATCCACAACATTGGGTAGAACCAAACCGAGCAAATATTTCTAGCACAGTAACAATGGTAGCCGTTGACGTAATACAACTTGTAGGCATGACTTATTCATTTTGAATAAGAGTACCAAAATGAGTAAATACGTACCATGCAATACACCAGCATAATCCAAATGTTTCATTGCCAGTGTTGCGTATCGTAATCCCATGGATGAACAGTAACTTTGGTTAGATTGTTTCGTGTTTGACAACATTTTGTACATTCTCTTATTCCTTTCTCTACATCGTTGTCGATTTCTGGCCACCAAACATATCCCCTTGCTAACGCTTCATCTTAACGATTCCTGAATGTGCACAATGGTGTTCTTCCAATATCCCATGATGAAGCATTTTTGGAATAGCCACTAGAATTCCTTTTAGTTAACAACCATCTTGTAGTATTAAATCTGTTATTATTAACATTGCCATGATTCATTGTTTTCCTATATTGAATTTCGTAATCTAACCCAGAAGGAAATATGGCATAATGTATTAATCTGGTTGTCGATGTTGCTGGTGAGTCCTTGTTTTAATGAAATATTCTCATTAACCATCAACGGTTGATTATATTCTTCTTCCACTTTCTAGAAGCAATTCTAAGAGAATCCTCTTCTATAGTAGATTAAAGCCTGTTATTTTCCCAACAACTGCGTTGTTTCCTCGGCAGTGTTAGGAACTGTGAGCATATAAATATTTTTACATCATTAGGTAGCTTGCTTGACTTGCCTTCAGATGTGCCTTGTATCCTCGTTTTTATGTTAATGGTAGTTGATTGTCGGTCACTAAAATAAACTTTCTTCCGTAACAATATTGAAAGAATTTCTGTATTCCCCGTACGATAGCTGCTGCTTCTTTGCCAATTTGACTGTAACTTGTTTCAGCTGTGTTTAATGATCGAAATGCAAACGCGATTGGTCTTTCCGATTTATCTGGCATAATTAGTGATATTATTGCACCCATACCAGTGGGAGAAGCATCTGTTGTTAACACTAGCGGAAGCTTCTCATTCTACTGTCGATAAAAAGCGAACAGGCTTCCTTCTTTTACTGTGAGCGTACCTCAAGGCATTTCGACCGACGACAGAACAATATTACCAACGTAACTGATTTCGGAGTATACTAGTGCTTTTGAATTTATTGCTGAATGTTGATAATGTTTACTCCACTTTTATAAGTTTGAATACATTTCGTGCCCAATGGAGTGAAGTTATTCATCTTAGTGAGTAGAAAGCAACTTTCGTGCAAATAATATAAAAATATAAAATAATTGAACTATGTGAAATAAAATAAAAACATCCGAAGAAGGATAAGGTATTGGCAATAGTTTATGAGATAATGTGAAGTGTATTGTGTTTAAAAAGCTTGTTCATTTTTAAATTATAATTAAAATAATAATTTTCAGGAGGTCGCTTTTTCACACAAACTTATCTTACTTGGAATCCAACCGATCGAGTGGCATTTAAATTTAACGTAAATTACCGAAATGACATTGATACATTAATAATAATTGCTTCTGAATTTATCACACCTTTCGAAGATTGGAGGAAAACCGCCCTTAACGTTGGGTACGTTTATAGTCATTAACAATTTGTCGATATTAATTACATCTATTTGTCTTGACGTAGGTATCACCACAATGGTAACATGTATCGGATAAACGGCAGCGTGTATTGGCATCACGATCAGCACGTATCCATCAATCTTTTCAGAGATTACGTGACGACAAAGTCTGTTCTAAAATACGAATTTACTGGCGCCCTACTTAGTAATGTCAAAGACTTCCCGTCTTTCAGTGTAAATTTAAAGCATTATCACAATGGCACGAAAATAGATACCAATTTACATCTTACGGTAAAAATCTACATTTTAATAATTTTAATTATATGTCAAAATTTCAAATTTCTTCCAATTGTCAGCAAAGAACCATTGTTGTGACGTACGTATAAGAAAGATAAATTTAAAAAGATATTTCTTTAGGGAGAGATCGTTCGTTCCATTGAATAAAATTTATACTCGTTCAAATTTTTATTCACATACAAAACAACGAAATACACAAACCAAAAATTAGTGTGGGTTATTACAACTCACAATGTATACTTTACATAATGATAAGTTTGAAGTTGAAGAAAAGTTCATTAGTGCGGTGTAATTTTGTTGAACATGCAAGACATGCAAAATTATGCGCAATTTACGTAATGAATTTATACACCTACAGAATATTATTTTCACAAATCTTATTCCAAAAAAATATATACAACGGTATTTGGACTAATAGCGTCTTTACTTCACGATTTAGCATAATTAAAAATTTATTAAAATTTTCAAATTTGCATTTATACACGACAATTAACAGTTATTTAAACGAGTCTCTAAAATCCTTTTTTCTTTTACTCTTTATTATCATAATTAAGTTACCTATAACCATTAGACCCATCACAATTTCATTCCTAAGTGTTAATTGAATCATTCATTTTATTTCTCTTTGCGTATTTTGTAACACTTCAACTCTTTATATTCTAACATTAGTTTTTCCCCAAGAACTTATTGATTTTGTATTAGTGATTTCATTTTTTTTTCTAATCTTTTAACTTACATGTGTTGTCGTGCATATCTTTCTCATTCGCTTATAACTCACCCAATTCAGTAGTGATTTTTCTAATCGATTTGCTCCAAAACATTTCCACTGAAATAGAACTTTACTCGTAACGTTTCAGAATTAGTAAAATTGCTAATGCAGCTGAACTCTCACATGAATTTAAATACCAAGTTAAAAATCTTTTCCATCTCTATAATACTAAAGATTAAGGTACAATTTGTGTTTGAATAAAAAATCCTCGTATAAAAGTGTCGAAATCGTTACTTAGCAATCTGGTGTCCGGCTAGCAACAGTGGAGTGGTCGAGGTCTGACGAAAATAACTCACCGTCGAGTTTTCTAATTGGGTAAAAGTTAGTGCTAATAATTCAGCTTAAATCATTCGTTCTTGATCTTCATCTAAATCCTTATGGATTTCCAGCCATTCGTTTTGGATTACATTTATCAATCAAAAATTTGTTAGCCCGTTTGTTATCAGATTCCATTTAAATATTTAATTTTTATTAGCAGATCAGTGGAAAACTCGTTAATCCTTTCATATGCGTCATTCACATAGTCTGCATTTTCCCCTTCTTAGCTTCACGTCCGGTATCTTCTGTTCAGCTGAACAATTAAAACAACGAAGTTTCGTATAAGTCAAAATTTTAACTATACCTAGTACATATATGTTAAATAAATTAACAAAGACCAAGCCTACTTTCTAAATAGGAATTTCTTTCTCAAAGATAGAATAATTTATTAAGCAAAAGAAAAAAATTTCAATATAAACTAATGTATTTGTTTCCGAACTTGAAACTCAAAAGTTTAAGCTCGAATATAAATATTTTATTTACTTTTATGTAGAGCGTAGAATTTTTCAAGTTTTATTCAAGATTACCTAAGTATTAAATTACCGAAAGTTAATTTACGTTTTTCACTATTACACTTTAATGTTCTTTCAAACGAAATTTGATCAAGCTTAATTAAATTTACTACAAAATGTAAATTCATGATTATTTGCCAAATTAAATTCTTTTTAGCTCCCACTCACATAAATTATATTTATTTCAATAAAAATATCAGTAAAATAAATTTCGAATGTTTTATAAAAATGCTTATTTTCTTAATTACCGTTTGTTGTTTTAAATTTACCCCCGTAAAAATAAAGTTTTGCAGTAGAAATAAAATAAAAGGAATATATTAAACTTTTACGGAAAACCCTTACCTTAGACAAAGTTTTGTTGTTTGCTTTAGTTAAGGCACGTTCTTCCTCCTATGTTTTTCCTCCTCACAAAAAATAGCTAATTCTATCCATGAATAATTATAATATGTTAATAATTAATTTAACGGGATAACATAATTACCGCTTTATTATTATGCTCAGAAATTTAATTCATAAGGAAAGCCTTCGCGTAATATAAATTTCAGACCCTAATCTAAATTTTTCCGTTACCATTTTTAGGATGCTTTAAAAATTTTATTACTTTACATCGAGCGACAGTTTTGTTTCAGTTAAATGATCTTTTTTAATGATGCTTTTAGTTTCATTTATTTAAAATTCTTGATGTGATATATTAAAAGAGTAATTCGTTTTATAAGGAAGTAAAATGCTCTTCTTTTTCACATTTAAATTACAATTTCTACAGAAAATCCAATGTATTTATACATTAAGTACGAAGTCAACTAGGATTTCCATTTGGTTTACTAAGATCTCCAATATAACCTTGATTCACATTATGCTAGAAAAGATTGAGCTAGTTTACTAAAACTGACCCATATGGTTAGGAAAGAAAGAGACTGATTTGCTAAAAATTCTCTCCGATTTTTCACTTATGTGATCGGGAAATTAATTTATTAACGAATTTAGAATCAACCAGAGCTTAAAGCTTTTTCCTGCATGAGTTGTATAACCATAACCTCACTCTTTATAAGACGTTCAGCATATACTTCATCTGGCTTCAAGTCGATATTTTTCTATTGAATTTCCTATTGAAAAGAAGTAAGCAATTTTAATTTAACTTAGGGCATAACCAGCCAGGCATAGCTGTGTGTAAGAACCTTTAAGTGCAGTGGTTTTCTTGTGAAAAAATACTTCAAATTAAAATTAGGAAAACTAAAGTAATTTATCTTTCACTCTGTATTTCACAACAATTTAAGTGAAAAATTATAATGTTAAATAATAAAGCGTTTCTTTGTTATTACTTCAAATTTGATTAATGAAGTTATTTACTTCTTTAGTATCACCCTCAACAAGTTGTAGCGGTTAAAAGTTCTTGGCAAATTGATGAAGACAACAAAATGAAAAATTTAACGGGAACTATTTCTTTAATTAGTCCTATCGAAGGATATACTAAAGGACTCCTAGTCAGTAAAATTTACGTAACAAATAATCGCGAATTAAGAGGTGTCGCCGATTTAGATTTTGATCACAAGAAATACACCGCAAGCGTAGAAGGTAGGATGAATAAATTTGATTAAAACGTTTTAACAATTTTTTGTTTAGGTTACTACAAGAAATTTTCGAAAAATATGTTCGCCTATAATATAACAACCCCGTTGGAAAAATATCAAAAATTGACTGGACGTCTAGGATTTAATGAAGATGACAAGCACGTCGTTGCATTAATCGACTATCCTACCGGCACTTTAGGAATAGAATTTAAATTACTCGTTCATAGTTTGGAAAATTTTGATGTTAAATTTTTTGTCGGCACTCCAATCGATTTCATCAAAAAAATTATGATAGTTGGGTTAATGAAGCCTAAAAGGGTAAGTGTTTAATGTTAGTTACTACAAACTACAAACTATTGACTTATTATATTTATTATTTTGTGTATGTACACAAGCGGTTTTATTATTTATTCTAAATTCTAGTACGCACAAAAAATAATTTTCACTATAACTAGCTACCATCTCAAGCTACCGACTGGACGTAGTTTTATTATCTAATTAAAAAGGAAGAATCTATGAATCGTTATTTTTGTAAACATGTTTTACACAAAATGCACGCTGCTCATTCGTAAACCGCTTCATCGTGACTGAATTTCCATTAACCAAGCTAGTCCCCACCACCCGCGCCCCGCTCGGGGGAAATTTCATTCGATCGCAATGATGTATTAAAAAGGGAAATTCTTTATGACCCACCCTGTATTAGAAACTATATTTAATCAAAAGTATGATTACGTTGTTAAAATGGTTTTATTTCATCAGAAACCGTTTGTTGTGGAATTTAGAGAATGGGTTCAATAATAGTAACATATTTGTTTGATTTAGTAAATCAAAGCAAGGAAACAAGATATTTGACCGCAATAAAAAGAGGGAAATTAGAATTCATGTAAATTATATTCGTATCTTGGATCTCGTTAAGTTTATGGATTAAATAAAATTACACAAAATAAGTTCAAAATTATGAAATCCTAAACACGTACAGAAGATACTTTCATACTTTTTTATATTTTGGTTTTTAAATTTTAATCTTCATTAAAATCTGAGTTTCAAACTTTAAATTTTCCTCTAAAGTCATTCATAACGGTCACATCGAACTACTCTTAAGTATCGATTAGTTCATTAAAAGCATTTTATGATTTAAAATGCATTTGTGTAATCTAATAAAATATTTAAAATAAGTAAATAGTAAAAATTTATTAAAATGAATAAAACCATTATTTCAACAAAATTTACTTACCGCGACATAAAATAAATATGTACCTATATATGATTGTACATTTGTAATACTTTATTGCTTTTTTATTTCAAACTTCCAAACAACGATTTGTAATTTTCATGATTGATTATTATTAAATAAAATTGTAATGATGACAAAAACAAGCCTGATAATTAGCGATTACTCAAATTTCTACTTGACAAATGTATATTTAGTAAATAAGTATCTAATTAAGAAGAAAATCGGGTTATGCATTTGTTGAATTTTAATTACGTAGCCTCTTAACAGCGGAGCCGTAGAGTAGCAGACTTCCAAGCGGTCGGCTTAACTTCGAGCGTGTTTCAAAAAGTGTTCAATATCTGTTTGAGTTATGATCTATTTCTGACGTCTTGAATGACGAATGTGTAGATTGTGCAGGTTGATTTGTAATTGAATGATTACAATGATAATGATGATGTATGTCGCGTTTACCACAAATGAGGATTATTATATTATTATTAAAGGAATTTAATTGATTTCGAATTTCTAGAATCCCTATATTATAGTTTGTTTCAAAAAAATACTACGATTACTCGTTCGGTAGTCGCTTATTACGTTAACTTGCTACTTGCTGGGTTTAGTTAACTTTAATTAATTTTGAAAAATTACCGCCGGATTAAATCAAAGTAACAGTAATTAAACGTCTACATTGATTTAATTTGTTAAAACGCTTTAAAAATTTAATTAAATAATTACATGTCATGGCAAATAAAATTCCTACGTACTATTCTTATTATCTAGAATTATCCGGTATGTGCTCTTTGTTTAGCAGGTTTAAAGTTATTCCTTTTGTTATGGTATTTAATATTGGAACATTTTTCGAATTCCATTGTACTAATATTAACACATCTAGGTAGGTTTTTATTTTCTTAAAGTTATTTCAAAGTTTATATTATTTTTACATTTATTATCTTTTAATCAGAAGCAGCTATTGGAAATGCTTCACATTGAATTATTATAAAGCAAAAGTTTTAATTAAAATTTTTTTTAACTCGACCGTAGGTGCTTTAATTCCAGAATATTACAGTAGAATGCAAATTTTTGGCGGATGATATCCTATTTAAAGTTCTTCTGTTAAGAATCTCATTATAGCAAAGAACGTAGACCAACCCTATAATGATCCGAAGGGCTAGTAGCCTTTACTCCCAACGGCGAGGGCCGGAATTTTTAGCTTAGATTCATCGCTAACTTACTAACAGTTATAGAGAAATAGCCAAAATAGCGGAGGTATTATAAATGGTACTTAATGTCGAATTCTTCTGTAAGTTTATAATCTCCTAATCTGGAGTAGGACTAAGGAACGCGGCGGGTTAAACGCGACCTGTTGAACGCGGCCGTTTGAACGCAGATACGTTTGAACGCAAAGATGATTGAACGCGAGAACGTGAGAACGCGAGAACGAAAGTCAATTTTGGCAAGACATCCACCCTCGACTAGAATCCAACATTTCTGACTTAAATTTGCAGCAAAGAATGTGAGATTCATCCCTTCCCAGTAGCACAATTTTCGGAGTTGGAAGGCCCTAGGGGGATGTTTTTAATGAGTTTAGTGTTGCCAAAATGGCTCTGGAGCATGCGGAGCGGAAATATCAAACGACTCGCGTTTAAACGGTCTCGTGTTCAAAGGTCTCTGCGTTCAGCCGGCTCTGCGTTCAAACGACCGCGTTCAACCAGTCGCGTTCAACCGGATGCGTTCCCTAGTCCTAGACCGCTCCCAATCGGCAGACGACATGCGACTTCGAAGGATGGAAAGTGGTAGATGAGCTCTCCTTAGATCACCAGGAATACCTGACTAGTGTCAGTAATCTCATCAATTCGTGATCGTGGTCAGTTGGTTGTCAGCTCGTCACTGCGCGATCTTGAGTCTTACCAACAAGCACAACAACAGCATACAGCAACAGCAACAAGCATAGAGATATCCTTAGCTGGAACCAAGATGGAAACAGTCGTCAACTTTGTAGTAATACCAATTGATAAAAAATTACTCTGACAGAATATGGACTCGAATTTTCCAAAACAAATTGATTCCACAATTTTTTTAAGGTTTACCGAAGTTAAAGAAACATACAATTCACTATCATAAAATTATTTGTTGACGAATGAATTTTGAAGACACAAAAATATAATTAAAAGAGAGAATCCAAATAATAAAAGGTCAGCATGCTGCTCCTTCTCTTCTAGCGTGTCAATTTTTAGACCACGCGTAGAACAAACAAAACAACAAACAAAACAAAACAAAATATAACATGACATCCATAATAATAAATGGCCAGCAAACTACTCCTGTTCCAACATGTCATTTTTTTAGGATAAGGGAAGGCAATCTAGTTGGTCGCACCAACTTAAAAGCACTTCCCCTGGGATAGAGTTGCACACCAAATAAGTTTTGACTTCTTCTTCTTCGTGCCATATATTCTTTAGATTTTGGCTATTAACCTGGTCCATATAACTTTATTGACCGCTGCTCTGAATATGTCCGTTGATATCATGCCAACCCATTGTCTCAAATTCTTTAACCACGAGTTTCTTCTTCTGCCTGACCCGCTTTTTCCTTTGACCTTACATTATATTATCAACTGTAGCAGATAATATTTGTTTCTCATTAGTGTTGTAACAAAAACTACCCTCTGAATCGCAACTCCTAATGAGAGAGTTAACCCAAACAGATACTAGAGTTCGTAACAATCCGGAGAGGATCTCTCCAGTTTGCTTGGCCACGGTGTTAAGAGACCAGCTCATTATTCATGTAGAGGCATGGATCGTGGATTTCTGGAAAAAAGACCGGTAGCTTGGGAAAACTAAGAAAAAACTCAAATAGAAATCAAGTGCTTTAATAGGCACTCACAAAATTTGAGAGATGTTATCACAGTTCCAATAATTGCAATGTAAATTACTGTAATAGACAAATGCACACAAGATTACGGTATTATAATCAAAAAGTGCAGCTAGCTCGAAGCTAGCTTAAAGCTGTGTGTAGCTATGGGCTACCAGTAATTAAAATACAAACCCCACAAAATTCACATCGGTCAGACGAGCAAGAAAGAATAAATTTACTTACATAAAACGTTTTTATAACTTTACAATTTAGCTGGTGACAAACGTCTCCTCCTACTCGACGTTCGACCGCTGGCTTAAAATATGGAAATCTGTACCTTGTCATTTTACCTAAGAAAACACTTGAATCGCGAACAAAAAACACTACTGGCAGATTTGTAGCTGGAACTGGACCAATAAGAGATGGTATTAGAGATGTCAACAAGATTAGATCATCCGAACAACAAAAAGAATTCCCTAGGCGTCATCCAAAACAAACAATAGGATGTTGCCAACTGGAGGAAATCCAAAATGGTTCCACAACTTGCGTACCAATTTTATTTTTTCCTTTTCATATGAGAACCGTATCATTTGTTACGTGGTAAATCCATGAAACCTTGAGCGGGCGCCTATAACACCACAATTACAATGCAGTCAGTCGTCGTTGGGTTTCTTCCGTGCAGGTCCAAACCTCTACTCCGTACATGAGGACGGAGAACATGGTAGTATTTTAGCATTTTGATCCTGATCTGTATAGTATTTATCTGCAAGTTACATAAAACGTTTTGCAAGCTGTTAAACTTGTTCCTGTATCTAATGTTGTTAATAATCTTTCCGTTAATTAGAATTCCTTCCTCCAGGTCTTCTATGTCAGTTCTAAAAAGTTCTTCCGAATATAGCACGCAGCCATGTCTGACACCTATGCGTATATCAAATTATACATAATATAATAGACTTCGTCTGGTCACATAGCTTCTCCTTTTTTTTGCTTTTTTATGGCTTGCTTGATCTCTTCTTTTGTAATATTTGGCCCGGTTTTTATGTCGCTATTATCAGTTCCGGTATTGTCATCTGGAAACAATTTCTCTGTGTACTCTCTACACAAATGCAGCTTTTGTTAAATCTTTACCATTAACCTTCCATCATTCATGATTAATCAATCCAATTCAATCAATCATCAAGCTTTGACTGACATATAAATATATAAAAAGCCAGGACGCTAATCCACCGGTAATAAATTATGCGCCAAACTGTTGCAGTATTGACGACAACGATCAAGAGTCTACATAGGAATGTGGGTTTACCACAAGACTACCTTAAACTTATAAAGTCCCTACAAAATTATAATTGTACTATATTTTATGGTTAATGCAGCGTTTTTAGTTAAAAGTCGCGGTAAATCATTTTTAGAACTTTTTTTCTTCATTGAATTAAAATTTTTGGTAACATTTTGATGTAACTTTTGTTTGTTTCATTTGAAACTACTTTTTCTACGTAATAATATGGATTTCATCTAGTATGAAATAAATTCCATTTCAAACCCTAATTTGATTCGTGTAATAAATTTCTCAAATAATTCAAAATCTTTTAAATCGATTCAAAATATTTCCAAATGAAAAATTTATAAGAAATCCAAATATTAGATTTCAGATTTTCAAAACTGAAAAAAGGTTTTAATCATATTCACTTTCGAATTTAGAATTAAATTTTAAAGAGAGATGAAAATTTAAATATGAAAATTTATTCGAAGATATCCTAAAATTTATTCAAACATATCTCAAAATCCTAAATAAATAATTTATTTGGTGTTGGGTAGCCTGACCCCGTCTTCGCATCTAACAATGATTGATGTGAATGATGATGGAGGCATTGGGATTCAATTGAAAATCCATAGAAATTCAGTTCGCGCCATTTTGGGTTTGAGTCCAGTCGTCCGGTTCCAGTTAATCCTTCGCGAAAGTTGAATGTAAATATTATGCGCATGTGCATAATATTATTAGGAAAGTAAATTTTTTCTACTCGTATTAATGTGATAGTTTTTGGAATGAAAGACCTAAGGTTCGAATCCCATCCGAACCCAAATTTATTCATGCCGTGGTTCGGATTCTACGTCAAACTTGAAGTTCATTCCAATTGTAAAATGGGTTATTTGCAAATGAAATGAAATACGATGAGTGATAGTTTAACCTGTCTGTCTTCTTATTTCTGCAATATAAATAAATTGTTTTCTGGAGAGTACATAAATTTATTGAAAGATACCATCCCGGAAATTGTCATTTCGAGATAACATTTTTGAATGGCAATATTGCAAATATAAAATAATTTGCTTAATTGCTTCCATATAGCATTTTCCAAAGGTGGCAGGATGTTAAAGAGCTAAATAAAATACGAAACATTTTAATATCCTCACCATATATCCGGCTTAGAAGCTATAGATTTGAATGTCGCTATACGAAACAGCTTTGTACAGCGCTGCAATTCTATAGAACACACATTCGATGGATGTTATTGAAAGGCTAGAGATATTAGTAATAAATGCAGATACCAATAACATTTATACAAGTATGAAATCTGACGGACGCATTAAATATTATACTACCGATATTATTTTAATTATTGAAAAATAGCGTTATTAAAAATTTTTAGTTGCCTTGTTTGAATTTTATTGCAATTGTTTTTGCTTGAAAACCAATAATTTCCAACAAGTTAAGAATAACTTGTGTTTGCGTTCATTTTTAACCAAATTTATTGTAATATGTCAAAGTAACTTGTTAAAAGTTATTGGTTTTCAAACAAAAACAATTGCAATAAAATTCAAACAAGGCAAATAAAATTTTCTTAATGCGCTATTTTGAATTTTATTAGTGAATGAATATCTAGTGTTAGGTATCTTCAGAAGCGGAATAAAAATCTCTTCAAATTGATACCATTTTCATTCTTATCTGTTATGATGGGAAGCAGGAATTAAATAAAAATCGATTTTTCCATATTAATTTACTATATTCACATCGGCAGCCGGTCACCCTGTATAATAATTAAATAATTATTCATTTTTCTAAATTATTTTTAGCTCTCCAATAAGTCACAAAAGTTCTTTGGGAGATATTTTTCGAAATCATCCTATAAATAAAGAACAAAAAACTAACAAAATCTCTACTCTTTACTGTCCTTTGAATTATACAAAAGCAAACGGCATGCACACAGGTAAAAAGGTAAACTAAGATCATTTAAACACGAAAGCACTATTTTAAGAAAACATTCAAGTGCGACTTCTACTGGATACCGTCCGTCGATCGACGAGATGCTTTTTCCGATCGGCAGGAATGTTTATTGTTGACCGACGCACAGCTGAATATTTTAGAAGCATTGAGCGTTTTCCTGTTCCTCTTCACAGTAATTATCCCAAAACGAAATTTCTTATCTCTCGATACTGTACACCTGTTCGTATATTTTTCAAAGTACATTCTAATAAAAAAAAATTCTGAAAAGTAAAATTGCAATATTCATTTGCTAAGAAAACTTGACTCCGCTGAAAACCAAGCGGTTGCATATCTAATTGTAAACCGCTAGCAATTTTGCTGGACTCCCGTGATCTGATACGAATGGGTATTTGCATTACGTCACAGAATTAGTTAATATATTATGCAGTACATATGAGAAAAGAAGAAGAAAAAATATATTTTGCTTAGGGGTAGTGTCTATAATTAAATCCGGCTTTGTTTAAGAGCTTCAATGCGAATACTAAAAAATTTAGAAGAAACTATTTTTATTAAATTAAAGAGAGATTATATCTTAGAAGAGAATCAAAAATCCTTAGATCAACGAGAAAATGTTACACAGTAAATAATCACAAGGTACATGTACATAATAAACATTTAATAGTGAAATTTTATACCCACTACATAGTCCTTTAACAGGAGATACCATACTTTGTAAGACAGGGGTCTTTATAAAATTGAGATGAATAATTTTTGAAACAAGAACCATTTCGTATTTGATCTTTTTAAGTATAGATTTGCTTCAACGTTGCAACTTAGCTTTTAGGTTCAAAAAGAATGTCAACTTTTTATAATCAAGATTAACTTAATCTTACCTGATGTGTATATCCTGCAGCATTAGGAACAGAGTAATTCCATTTATGTAAGAAAACTGAATTCTAGTATAATTTTGCTTTGCAACAGTTAAATATTCACTAGAGATATTCTTACTCCATTAAATTTAAAGGATTTCCCACAGGAGAAAATTTGTATGTAGTAAAAATGTACTCATGTTTACCGGGATATTTTACCGTATGATAGAGATATGATTTTACTAGAATTATTTTGCTAACGTAAAAAGTCCCTATTCATATTGTTACCACTTTCAAAATATTGAAAAAATTTTAATTAATATTTGGGATTTGGTGCGATTTTCAAAAATAGGAATCTGTTTTTAAATATACAGTGTATTTTCTTTTTACCAACATAATGCAACTTTAGTTTTTTAAACAGAAAGTTCTAGATTACTTTACAGATTATGATGCTTTTCTAATACTATGAAATTTTAGGTTATGTTAGCGCTCACAACCGACGCCTCTGTATAGGGTGTTGGTGCAGTGTTATCTCACACATTTTTCAATATTATAGAGAAACCTATGTTTTAATTTTGATTTAAAAAATACTATTTCTATCAAAAGTATATTAATAGTAAAAAGTTACTTTGGTGATTGTTGACAGGCTGTTGTTATAAATATTTGCTAAAACTAATGGCCGGTTCATGAATAAAACTGCCCTGGTCATTGATCAGCTGACCTTCCGATAACTATAACAAACCGTCAAATATTGATGTGTTTTATAAAACATTCTCCGGTTAAATTGGCTTAATTGCGTTTCAATGTTTTGATGGAAATAGTTGATTGGAAATACACAAAATTATTATTTCAACGATCCCAACGTACAAAATCATATGATCACGTAACAGGGCACTACGGCTACATTTTAGGTGAAAAAAATACTAACTTTTGACTATTCTGATGGCAAGAATTGGTTGGAAATAATTAACAATTTACTTCAAACGACGCCGAGGTGAAAACTAATATGAAAATGTTTGTTGTGTTGTTGAAAATGTTTGAAATGAAAATAAATCTAACAGTGAACCGAATGTTCTTTTAACATTAATTGACACTATTTTGTTAATTAGTTTACAAGAAATTTCCCGTTTTCTGATGTGTAATAAACTTTTGTGATGCTTTGAACGGCGAGGGAAATATTGACGAAGTCGGCACTATTGATTCTCTCTGTATAGGAAGTGATTCGATTTTCTTTTAAAGATTATCTTATGAAGTTGTATAAAAGGTGTTAAAATAAGGATAAACGTTTGAAAATAAAAATAACTTATAGCTGTAATAATTGTAGCTAGCGGTGTTGTTTGATATGTAGGTAAGCTGGCGGAGCCATGGGAAGAGAAACGGCTGTAATCATCATGAAAACATTTAAACGTAGTGCTATATTCTGCATTACTTTAACAATAACATTTCTAAAGAAAAATTCTGCATTATAAAGAAAACTCTAAATAATAATAGTTTTTATTCTGGCTGAGTGTAGAAGTTTGCATAGAGTTTGCTAAATAATGTATTAAAATTCAAAATGAAAGTTTCATATACATATAGGCTTTAAGTATATATAATAGAAGACGACGGCATTGTAAGTTGTAGCGTATAATGGTTTAAAAATAAAATTCGGAGTGCTATTAATATCGAATAATTTTTAAATTTGAATGAAATAAATTTTAGATTATAATAGAGAAGCTTTGAATGATGCTTAATTTTTTATATAAAAGTATATTTTTGTGTCAATAATTAATTAAAATGGAACTTATAAGTGGCATCCGTTAATTTAATGTATGTTTCGTTTTAGACCGACTTTCGCCTTGGTTGGAATTCTCTAGTTGCGGGATTCTCTGGAGTTTGGCATTATGCTAATATCACAGACTTTGAATACTCCTACAAGATTTACACTCCTATTGAAGGTTTTGAAGAAAACGGAATCGTTGCAAAAGTTATATACAAAGAAGGATTAGACTTTGAAGTTTCCATCAAGTTGGCCGAAAAACGGGTTTGTATTATAATTATTATGCAATTTTTGAAACTGAATAAGAAATTTTAATTTACTGTGATTGAACGGTATATTCGGAGATTCTCGCGATTCTAAAGCTTATCCACTCGTAAAGTTTACCGGTGACGCTTATTGATCCGACGCGTTTAAACTAAAACCCCAAATCTTAAGCTGTCGATTTTGGAAATTGCAATGTTAATAAGTTACATATTTTACGGTAGGCATATAATATGAAAAAGTCGATGTTATTTTATGTACTCATCTGTGTTTGCATACAGATCTTCGCTTTCTCGTAAGATAAAGTAATTACGTGCAAATGGAGCAATTTTCAAATTTGGCAGCGCTAAATCATTTTGCGCGATGTTAAAATTTATTAACAACACTAAAAGTTCTCTCTTGAAACATTAAGTGTTTTAAAGTTTTAACCTTATTAGGAGAGATAGTTTATTACGAGTTGAAAGAGAAATAATTTCTATTGTCGTGAACAATACAAACCGTAAATATGTTTTACCGTAACAAGTTATGCATTTAATGTTGTCTACATTACACTGGGGGTTACGGTCCCTCACCGTTCTGCAATTCAGTATATGGACTCGTGCTAGCTCTATTTTCTTATTTCATCCGCCTCCTAGCCTTGAATGTTTATAGCTTTAGTGGCAATATTGTATACTTTCAGTTAGGAATTACAGTTGTGGGCAAACCCAAACCAAAAATTCTCAACGAACTTGGAATAAAAACACAAGCAATTTACAATGGAAAGCTGGCTGGTACTGAAATGGAAAAAAATTTAGAAGACGTAAGCGATGACGATTATGATTACGAAGACGAAGCTGAAGAGCCCATCAGTTGGAGTGGTCTAGTAGCAATCGACACGGTGATTTACAGTACTATGAAAGGCACTTTGGACATCGACCAGAAAGGCACTCTTTACGTAGTATTAGGTACATTAACGTTACCGGATGGTGTAGCAGAGCTTAAAGATGAATTCGATTTTATCGTAAGTTTATATATCACGCCATTCTCATGCAAATGCTATTCAGTTCACCCCGAACGAATTTATCATTGACATATTGATCCCTTTCCGTTTTACAGGGCGTACTTGCAATGAAAAATCGTCTATATCTCACTACGCCGTACGACATTTGTAAAATAATTACTTCTAATTATGATTTCAAAGTGGTTATGGGCAGCGAGTATAATTTGGGAATGGATTTCAATTATTTGAACAGAACTCGTTGGATAAGAGTAAGTTAAATAAATTTCTAAAACTCCGTTCAAAAGTTTTATTCGAATTTAACTTTTAGACAGGTGGTTCGGCACATTATTATATTAATGCCGTTAAAAACGAAAAAGTAACTTACAACGTGACACTTCACGCTCATACTCCACTTCAAAGCTATCCACAGTTAGACCTCAACTCGATAGTAAAGATGGACGAGAATGTTTACCGGTTCAATTTCGCACTGACTACAAATAGCAGCAATATTTCAGTCGTCGCCGGTGCCGAGGTATGCCCAAACAAGATATTCAAAAAGATATATGAATTTTTGCAAAACTTTCGTAAATTTTGTAACATATAAACGAAACGTTTGTTTCGCGACATAAATAATTCGATTAGGTTTTTACTAAAAATAGATGTATAAATATCAAACATACATACATATATTGATGACAGAATAAGGTCTTTTATCACAATAAAAACAATCCACTTCGCGGGTTTATCCACACAATTTGATATGCTCAAGTTATTTAAATATATGCGCACATATTTACATACTTTATTTCAGCTTACAAAAAATCGCTATATATATCGCTTTTATCGTTGTTACCGACAGCTACAAAAATATTAATTAACCAATATCAATGTTATATTTTATTCTTTATTGATTATAGCTAGGAGACGGATTATTGGACACAAATGTTGCATTGCACGCTACTACTCCTTTCGTTGTTGTACCTCCAGCCAAATTTAATTTTAAGAAAAGCTTCTCTGACGTAGAAAACAAGATAGAGGCCTTTTTTGATATGAAACGAAAGAAACCAAGCAGAGTAAGTATTTACAAAATTTACATTTACTTACTCAAATCCCCCTTCAAGTTTTCCACCCGATAATAATTATCAACTGACTAATTTGAAATATCAATTCTTTTCCCAAAGTATTAAATGTGAGGTTATGAGTGGGTAAGAAGTCTCAATAAGTTTTTTTTAACTCCACCCACGTGGGTTTTTTAAAGCCACATTTCAACATCAGGATATGATGAGCTAAAATGTCAGCAATATAACACAATTTCTTTAAATTTATACTGACGCACAACGTGTGATTTTCTGCATATCAGCAAAGCATTAGAATATTTTTCTGCTTTGGTCACAAGGGATTACATTATATAATACATACCTACCTACATTGTCAATATTGCTTTTATAACCACTTTATTTGTTAAGAATTAGACATTTTTTTTCAAGGTGGCTAATACCTAAATTGATAATTCTATAATATAATATTATTATTAATATACATAACAAGCTTCGATTGTTTAAATCATATTAAGGCCGTGCAACTATGGCCTGCACCCGGTCGCATTTCCTCTGAGTGAGTAACACCGAACAACTTCATCAATTTCACACTAGTGAATTAATTTTAAACGAAAATTTAAAATTAAGCAAATAATAGTAAACTTAACCCTTATGTTCCCAGATAAAAAAATTTCGAGGTAACCGGTACATTAGTGTAATTTAAATGTAATTTAATTTTTTGCTAGTATTTTCCAGCTAATATTTATTATTTTAACAGGGAATTCATAGTCATATCATGTAATCCTTTCAATATGTGGCGGTATTGACGCGCATGATTAAATTAACTAGATTCTTACAAATCCTTATTTATGAATATAATTCCAATTTCAAATAAATCAAAAGTCAACAAATACAATTATTCACCTTACAGACGAACAAATTCAAATTTGATAACCTAGTAAAGTAACCGGGTAACCTATTTAATTAATAAAACAAGATAAATCCTTGCTGCTATTTTAATTTGATATTAGTACTATATCAATTCAATAATTATTTGAACAAACAATCTCCGGCAAATACCACATGTCTGAACTGTCGGTATAGAAACCATTAGCTGGAACTAGAAGGTTAAAACACTTAGAAATCTGCTTTTCCCAAGCATAACTTTCCTGATATACCGATAAATCCGTGTTTGATTTTTGGTAACAATATAATAACAAGAAATTGTTAACATAATTCGTTTTAAGTTAACTAACGAGATAATACAATTATTTTTTATTTTTAAGTATACAGGAAGTATAAAATTACAAAAGAAAGGAAAACAAATAAATGTTACTCAACTTAATCTCTATCAACTTGAAGGGAGTATTTTACCCTCGTTATAAATTTTTTATAAACATGCCGTAATACTTTGCATTTTAAAACTTCTAAATCATTTCCAAAATTATTTTTGCTTTAACATTTTTTTCTGATACTTAACTTTGAAAGGAAAAGTAAATATTTTGGTCATTGCATTACTTGAATCAGCAGGTAGACATTAGGTGAATGAAAGATGATGCACTACTGAATTTTGGCATAAGCGGCCATCACACTAACCATTAATAGCCATTTTCATAAAAGTGATCAGCCGTTAAGTTGGTAATGATCCGTTAAGTGCACAATTAAGTTTCATAAAAGTTTGTCAAACCAAATTTCTCCGATCAAGCGCTTGATGAAGCAAATAATTCTAACCTAAAATTTAAAGTATTGAGAAAACATTTGTAAATTATTTTGAACAACAAAAATGAGATGTTTTTAATTCGATATTTGACGGTCTGTTAAAGTGATCGGCAATCAGGACCCGCTGATCAAAGGTTTTATGAAACTGGCTATCAATCATTCACTCACTCATAGATCAATCAAATCAAGATTGAAGTAGTTGAATAATTAAAATTGAAAATAAAATAAAAAGGGAAATTTATTTTAATAGGTAGTGAAATCTTGTTTTTATAGAATTAATTGAGTGTAAACAAATGATAGCTAATTTTTAATTTGAAATGTATTAATTAAAAACGTTTTACAACGAAGAATTATGTAAATCCCAATGATTATTCAAAAAGTTTTTGTATTGATTACGAAAAAGTGATATTAAATATACGTACGGAATGATTGAAACCATTTTCATTTATCAAACTCTTCGTTCAATGATTTTAAATTCAAAAAATATCGTGTCATTTGTTACAGCAGCAATCAATCGTACCGAGATTCTCTTTTAAATAAAAAATTTATTGTTCGCAAATTTCTAAATCAATTTTAAATAATCGATATTTTCAAATTAAAATACTTAACAAAAAATGAAAAACTAAAGTTTTATTTTTACAACTGCATTGTGTTGGAGAATATAAAACGAAACACTTATTTTCTACACTTGATACCTCGCCCGAAATGTTGTTATTTACGTCCCTTAAATTTATCAACTCCTGACTTTTTGACCATACTTTGGCATTTAATCTCGGAAGTTTCTTTTGTTTAATTTTAGCAAACGTAAAAATGAGATTAGCTTTTATATTAAATACCGAATTCATCTTAATAATTTACTAATTAAAACGGTAACTTTTACAAAGAAAAATAATTATTTTTAAATTAAAATTAATAAAAGAAATAATTTGAACTCACAAAATATTTACATTTTTACAAACTTTTTAATTAACACGAAAATTTTTCAATTATAAGGTTCGAGTAGTAACTTTGCATACCTACTTGTTATCTTTGCAAATATACGAATACTTTTAAAATTTGTAAATACATGCAGGATGTTATTATAAGCAATATTATTCTAAGAAAAGAAGTTTTCAGATGTTCACCACCGATTTGATCCATTCTCATTATACGTTTAAGCCACGATTAAGACTTCCATAGGTAGAATTTATAAGGCGCACTTTCCAAATAATTCCAAGAAAAACGATTTTAGTTTTAAGGGTTAACGAGATTTTTAGGACGCGAATGATTGGATCAACGAGGTTAGAAATATAATTATTGCTTAGAATACTACCTAAAAGAAGAAGAAGAAGACATAAAGCAACAGAAGATATGTTGGGATAAGAATATAGGTTATAATTACATGAATATAAGAATATAAGAATTGAATATTATTATTATTTAAAGAAAAGTGTAGGTATATTTCCACTGGGTTTGTTTTACACTAAACAAAGAAAAAATTTACTTTTAAGATTTACACGCAAACGATTTGTTGAAGAAATATTGACTTGCAAAATTATAATGGTCGTATTATTCCACAACTGAAGCCCCACGTTGGGCGCCAATTTAATCGATATTATAATATTCGTGTTGCCAACATTCAAACGTAATTTGAATAATACATAGTATAATATATTATTTAATTGAAATCTTCATAACTTGGACTTACTTAGTGGTCATTTTTGTGAACTACGGTTACATGATTCCTACGGTATATTGATGTACCGAAATAATAAGTGAAATAAGGACTAAGCAAACTATAATTTACATTTTGTTGACAATAATTAGTTAAGTGGAATGAAATTTTGTATTGAATCTATTTTTAATCATTTAATTACGTTATGAAGCTTTTGCTTTATTCGCGTTCAAACACCGGGAACAGAACTTCAGAAAGCGGTAGTAGTGTAAATATTTTAACATCGTCATCCGTATTAAAAACGATGAAAAAAGTTAAATAAACTTTTGCTCTACAATAAAATACTGCTCCAGAAACGTAGCATACGAGTACTAAAAACAAGGCATACTTTTAAGGTTGTTTTTGGATCCACAGATTTGTTTAAACTTTTGCGCTGATGCAATTTTTTCCATAAGTTCACTTCCATAACTCTTTAGAATAATGCAGATTGAATTTTCTTAGGTATCAGTTAATCTTGTTTAATCAGTTCACAAAATGCTCCGCATTAAATGTGTCACTATTGATTTTATCAATTGTATATTTAGGCGGTTAACATTTGGTTAACAAATGCTCTGTTTCAGATGTATCTTCAAATTAAAGAAGTAAATAACAAGAATGCTATTCATATTGAATATTCTACAGTAAAATATTTTCCACACTGCAGCAATCTAATTAAAATATTTATAAAGCGCGCGAATTTATTACCACTACTATTCGATGCAAGTTATACGTCCCACCGTATAACTAGACGTAACTTTTAAGTTTAATATTTTTAATAATGTAATTGCCATTTACTTTTATAGTAAATGCTTTATTGTACCCCATACGATTAATATACTATTAAAAAGTAGACTACGATATACATTGTAATCTCGATAATCCGAACTAATTAATATGACTATTCGGATTATTGAATTATACTTTGCAATAATTAAAAAATTGTATATATTATATTTAGTCGGTTTAAAACGTCTGAAGACGTTGTCCAATGCCCAATTTCCAATCTCATGGATCCGAGGCGAATATTAGGCTTTTTGGTTTGGCTACTTTAATAAGTTTGCTGTAAAAACTAGGAAAAACAACAAATTAAAAAAAAAAGTATACTGCTTAGATTAAAATTGATAATAATTATTATATCCTTCTATCTTAATCAGAAAGTAACGAAGATGGATTCCTAGGATGATAATGGACCGTTGAAAATGTTTGGTAGTTGATTAATAGGAATAAAATATGCGATATTGTAGATTTTTTTACAATATTTAGATCTACTTTACAATCAGAATACATGCAAACGACCGCATATCATCTGATGTACAACGGAATGATTGAAAGAGTGCATTCGAACTAATGACAACTATATTAACAATAACAGAGAGCAAATACAGTAAGCAAATACAGCGAAGGACGTCGTAAGAATAAGCGGAAACCCTATTGATAATAAATTCGAATTGGATTCTCTTCTTGGAATGGCTACTATACAGCTAAACAGGTTGCAAGCCTACAAGGGGCAACCTTACAAATAGTAAATTCAAAATGGACTCTAAACGACAACCCTGCTGATGGTACATAGCTAAGCATGCCATCTAGCAGTAACCCATATTTTTCGTTTCAACCAAACTGCCACTAGGAAGGGGGTAATGTAGCGACTCTCTATTAATCTTATAATCCAGTAATTTTTTTTGTAAAACTTGATATATGGCAAATTTATATTTCAATAAAAGCAATGTGTAGATCAGGTAATTGAATAGGAATTAAATACTCCTAAACTTCCAATGTGCTTCTAAATACACAGCATCTGAGCATCGATCATCAATTTAATTGCAGTCAATTTTAAAATTTACTTCAACGATTGAATATGAATTGGAAAATATGAGAGAAATCAAACTGCTTATCAATTTCCTTGCAATTAGATTACAAATTGGATTGAGTGCACATTGTAGTAACTTTTTTTGCTTCAATCCATTCATTGAGATTACGCTATCACGTCAAATTATACTTCTGCCAAATAAATTATACACAAAGTATTTACTACTTGAATTTCCATACGTTGAATAATCTGGCATCTCGGAAATATGCAAGTGATATTTTTTAAAATCTTTATACTATTTGAACTGAATTTTTCGCAACTGTACAGAAATTTAATAAAATATACGATGCAATTGTGCTTTTTCATGTCATCGTATGCATTTGCAACCCCTTGTTACAAGTTACAATTTCGTGATTTGAGTAGTCAAACTACGTATAAAGTAAAAATTACGTTTAATGAGGAAAAGAAAAAACCTGATTTACTATTAAATTTGCAACCAATTGCGCTAACACATCCACCTGTGTTTGCTTATATTTCAGTAGCAATCACTTCAATTCTAATAGTAAATTTCGTTGTCTTTTTACATGAAGACTGTTTGATTTCATTTTCTTATGATTATCTTCGATAAAACAGTTTCCGCATATGACTAGAAATTCGTTCCTTCCCAAATTGTGTGTCCAAATTTACTCTTTTAAAATTAATTTCTCGTATTGTTTCTTGTGTCCATTAGAACTAACCATTTCCTTGGGTTGTGATAATTTTGGAATTTTTTATATAACCAGCAGTGATAATGATAATAATGCATTCGTAGCATTATTATAGCAGAAATTTTGGGTTCGAATCACGGATTTACGGAATTTCTTAGCTAAGGCTCTCCATTGAACATCGACCAGCTGAAAATTGAAGAATTTGTTTTATAAAACATGTCGAGTCAGTTCCGTCTATTCTAGCCCTTAAATTATTTATTTTAATTATTTTAGATACGACCGTTAAATTAATTGGTATTAAAACCTGTCAAATTGAAGCACTTTTGTAAAATTTAAATTTATTCGATATTTGATTTCTTTATTTTGAAATAAAGAAATACAGACTAAACAAGGCAAGCAATCCTTAACAAAAATATTCGTGCCTTGGCAAAAAATGATATAAAATTGTGAGATTTAGTAGAAATACTCATCGATATTGGCAACATCGATTTCATACGTCATTTACTCAATAATGTATTGTGAAATAAATTCACACCTCTAAAATTTGAGAATGTTGTGTCTATAAACAACGTCCCTATGAAATTACTCTTCTGGTATTTTGATCTATAAATAAATACAGGGTGATCAAATGAAGCGGAAAGATTGCAGCGCGTTATAATGAAATTTATTTATTATTTCTATACGATCGTGTTTATGTCATGTTCTGTTATATTATTATATTAAATGTCATATTATTTTCGAAATATGACTGGAAATACTGGTGAATAGTAGACGACCTAACCTCACTAAATTATTATTTTTTTAAGGTTATGTTTTGCTTAGGTCAGATATATTTTGCAAACGGTGATACCCATAATTATTAAGCCGAGCATAATTCCCGTTATTCGAAATTTATAAAATTATTTTACTCGTTGTCACATAAATGGTAAAATTACAGATGATTTCGTTGAACCGTGTACTAATCAGTGTTGACATTATTCAATATTATTTAATCTTCTTGTTCAATTGTTCATTTTCAAATAATACGAGTAGTAAATATACCATTCAAAATGTAAATATTTTGAATGAAATTGTATAGCAGATGGAATATTTAATTACTAAATATTTAAATAAACACACTTGCATCAGTTATTCTTCTTGATACTGCTTCTTTTAACGTTTTGTATCTTTTTAAATATATAAATTTGTAGAAATTGACGGTGAACTTATTAAAAATGCTCAAAGATAGTATGATTTTCACTGAGATCCTGTCTGGCATTGAAAACTTGCAGTATATAGGTTCTTCAGTAGAATACTAAAATATTAATCAACTCAAAATTGTATAGTTTAAGTAACAAACAGAATTCTTGAACTCTCGTGAACAAATTAAGCCAAAGTTAATTTTTGAAGCAAATTTTAAGCCCTGATTATTGGATAATTCATAATATATAATAATGTGCACGAATATTAAATAACTTATTATTATTATTAATTTAATTACATTTTGCAAACAGTGCAAACTATTCTTGTTTTTGTCAATTTTATAATATCCATCAATAACTAATTATACAGGGTGAATGAGACCACCCGTATCAGTCATTTTTTTCAAAAACGGTAAGTCGTAGAGAATTGGGTCCAAAAAATTTATTATAAAAGCCGTAATAAAGAATCGATTGGTGATATTATTATTTATCGGTAAGGTCGGCATCCCGAGTAGTTGGCTCCAGAAACTCTAGAATTCCAGAATTTTAAATGACATCATAGGTCGAAAATGGTATTGTTGAAAAGATCTTTAAGAAATAATCAAGTTTTGTAGGAAAAATTATTTTATTATTCCCACGCCTTTTAAGTAATATTCGATTGTATACGGGTGAATGAGAATGAGACCATTATCTGTATCAGCATTTTTTTTTCAAAAATGGGAAGTCGTAGAGAGTTAGGTCAAAAAATTTATCATAAAAGCCGTAATAAAGAATCGAATGGTAATATTATTATTTCTCGAAGAGGTCCGCATCCCGAGTAATTTGCTCCAGAAACTCCAGAATTTTAAATGGCACAACTTCAATCGAATATTACTTAAAAGGGGTGGCAGTTATAAAATAACTTTTCCTATAAAACTTGCTTAATTTTGCAAGATCGTTTCAACAATATAACTTTTGACCTATGGTGCCATTTAAAATTCTGGAGTTTCTGGAGCAAATTAATCGGGATGTCAACCTTCACCCTGTAATATATCAACTTGTTTAATATAATATCAAAAATTTGAAAATGTTACCGCTGTCGCTGATAGTGCTAAAATTATGGTTTTAATAAATTATATTATTAAACTCGATTTGTAAAAAATTATTTTTTTAAGTAAATCTCGAGTAAATCAAATATTAATTTGTCGCTAAAGTGCTTTATACACTTCAGTGATATAATTTAAGCTGATATGAACAAAAGCCTGACAAAAAACTTTGAAATGACCATTTCTGACACTTTAAAATAAATTATGTACCTACCTTATATCCTCATAAATTTGATAATATTGAAAATTGTCATTTTATATAACGTAAATAAATAGTTAACTACGAGACCAGCACTAGTAGATTTTGGTTAAATTGACACGTAATATTCTTTTTATTATTTATATACCTGATGAGTTTTGCATAATTCAATTTTTATCACACATAGTATGATCAAAAATCACAACTCGTCAAGTGTAGGGGTAATATCAATTCAATTCTTTGATTGTAGCATGTATGAGGGCGGTCTGATATGTACTCTCTGAATCGCAACCCCTAATAAGAGGGTTAACCCAACCAGAGACTATATAGAGTCCGTAACAATCCGGAGAGGACCTCTCCAGTTTGTTTGGCCACGATGTTAATAGACCAGCTCATTATTGTTCATGTGCAAGCATGGATCGTGGATTTCTGGAAAAAAGACCGGTAGCTTGGGAAAATTCAAAAAGGCGCAAATCATCCAAAACAAACTACAATAGGATGTTACCAACTCGAGAAAATCCAAAATGGTCTTGCACACCAGAACTACGTAGTAGACCACTACATTGAGTTACCCAATTTACAGTCCGATGTTTTCAGTGGCACGAAAAACATTAGCCAGAGCCGGAAGAACTTATTACAAATTAAACTGGAACGAAAACGGAAGTCGTTAAACCAAAAACATGTTTAAACACACACCAATTCGGCACTCAGAAAACTGTTTCAATAATAATATAGGTCCGCTCTGCTATTAGGTCCCTGGGTAACTAAATTAAATTAATGCGCCGGAAATATTCATAGAAATTCTAACGCTCATGGTTCGCGCAACCATCTGCTTAGCAAAATGCATTAAATTCAACGATTACATGTAAATAAAATGTACCGCCGTACTTAGAAAAATTGAAATGAAATTAAAAGCAGAACCCGTAACAAATTGTAAAAATTCGTTACAGAAAAACGACTGATAGCGCCACTGTCGCAAAATTTGCATAATACCGTTTAGTGCCATGTATTGTGCGATCCCTATCAAAATTTCGCATCACATAGTAGCTGGATTCTGTATGTTTTGTGTCCAGGTCGGTTGTAACATTATTTTGCAGAAAAAAACCTTATTCCACTTTATATTTACCGGTGTTTATACTAAACTTTTGATTTTCTTTTGTAAAATTTAATTCACGAGATGGCGTCATGGGCTTCTCCTTTATCGTCTTTCAACCACACTGTTTTGTTGAATTGTGAGTAGACAACCTACCAGAGTGGTACTCAAAAGGTTTTGTGCACTTACTGCTGCTGAACGTGGTTTATTTGCTTTACAAGAAACACAACGCCTCCAATAACAAAGCCATCTCATCATTAACCTCTTTAAAAACTTTTTTTGTAAAACAATTGTGTTCAATTAGCAACTTATTTTCATTTTTGAGATGTAAATTTTCAATCTTTAGAAGTTCCTCAATGGGCACTTTATCATCCTCACAATTCTGACGTAAGTTGTTCGTTAACCTCTGCATTTTCATTCAAACGCGCTCAATACATTTCCAATTTCTGACCTGTCCGGTATACATAAGCTTCCAATATCGATTTTAACATGAACAATATGAAACAATCGATTGCAATTATTTCATTCAACTTTGTTATCATAATTCCTATTAATCATCCAATTGCACGTCGCACACGATCAACCGTGTCTACTAGCCATTTTGCGGTAACAAAAACGCATGTTTCACATTCATAGCTTAATTATAATTCTGCTTTTACATAAGTTATTGTTTATTACCGCTCTTTGAATATGTGAGATTCAAAAAACAAGTTGAAATGTAATAAATTCATTTAATACCTCTCACATGGGGTAAATTGGTACTACACTTTATTTGTTGTTTTAAGTTGCACGTAAGCACGTAAACTTGTTTTTCTGCTTGTTGAAGAAACAAATTTTGAAAAAACCTTCTGTAAAATTTTATAAAAATTAGAAGCTGCAAAGTGTGCCAAGAAGCCCCGGTCTCCCTACTAAATTATAGAAATTATCATTTTATTGTGAGGCAAATAAGTTTATTGTATAATAAAACGACGGTTTTTATTTAGCAACTTGTTAAAACTTTTTTGGTGAGTTAAGTAGAGATAAAGTTGTAAACTATTCTTAAAATCGGTTTTTGAATAAAATATGAATAACGAATCGTAAGTTTATTTAATCGCCATGGAAAGTTTGCGAACCCTTTTCTTACTATATTTAGCGTATGTCGTTGATTTATTAAAATTATATGAATTGCAAATTTAAAAATGTCACTGCGACCGTTTACCTCAACAATCCTCAGTTTTGTGTATGATTTTATAATTTTATTTTGTTTTATTATGTGTGCATAATACATTAATTTTTAGTTTAATGCTGCACTTGGTTGGAAATTCGACAACTTTACAAATTTTAAAGGAAATTTAAAAGTGGAAACACCGTTGAGAGGAATGGAGAGGGTAGAAATTGGTACTTCACTTTCTTTTGCAAATCGAAAAGGAGTCGGAGACATATACATTCTATTGCATCCCATCAATTTCAGAGCAAATGCAACTGTTAAAGATAACGAGCTACAAAGTTGGATGCGTTCTGAATTTCAAAGAAGCAGGTTTGAACTGAAAATTTTATTTCCTACAATTTATAGATTCCATATTGTTAATTTTTTGTTTAGAATTTAATTTTAAATTTAAAGCGGTAGTTCAGTTATGTGTTCAAAATTTTACCGATTCATTTGTTTGGGTCTCTGTCTGTGTTTTGGTGTACTATTTCGTATCACTTTCGTCTATTTGCTTTTGTCACCCTATTATGATAGTTCGATGGTGACATAACTTGCCGAAAGTTTATTTTTCCATTTTATAGGCAGAACATGTTATTGCAATGTACGTTTACCGACCTTTCACAAAGCGTTCAAAAAGTGGAAGGTAAATTTAAAATGGAAGGAAAAGTGTTTATTATTGGAGGAGAAGTGGAATTATCGCAAGATGATTTTCCTGTCCGACTTAATATTCAGATTGATCCTCAAGATGGACGACTTCCATTCCATATAGAATATCACTTGCAAACTCAAACGTTTGGTCATATGTTAAACGTAAAATTAAGTCAAGAATACAAATTTATTCAAATAGCAGCCAAAACTAATTTCGAACGTCACAATGAAATGGATGTTCACTTACAAGTATGTCGAATATTAGTTCTAACGTCATGTAATTAAATCATCACACTTTTTCACTTTTAGATAAGCACGTCTAATAAACGTTATACCTCATTTATCTTTGACGCTCAAGTGGTAAACGAAGACATTAAGAAGAGCCTAACAGTAACAGCACAAACCCCATTTCAAAATCTGGAAAACCCTCATCTAGTACTTTTGTTTACGTAAGTTTTTCGACAGCTGCAAAAGCGTTCTTATCTGCTTTAGTAGAGTTAAACCTTAAATAAAACGTCTTTTTGTTTTAATTCACTTCGTATTGATTACCCCGTTTCCTTAAGAAAATTTTATTATGAAATATTTAATATATGTTTAATCGTCGTTACCTAATGGAAAAATCAATAAAAAAGAAAGACCTTTTCCGCAACTTTGTAAAATGTAAAATTAATAAAAAATTCAATAATAAAATACATTGTTGCCTGTTCCTTATATAGGTATAATATACAGGATAACGTAAAAGTTTGTTACTAATTGAAAATTGGAAAAATAATCGTTTTTCTGATGAAAAACCCTTTAACGTCTGTTTACAAGCGGTTTAGTAAATTTAGTAAACAGAACAGTCGATCTTTATTTACTGGCTTTCTCTACAAAGCAATATTTACCCACCTATATCAAAAGTTAAGGCGCCAGTTTACTAGCGAGGGGGGGGTGTCGTGATAGATTTTACAAAATATACGTAAATGCGAATATAATGCTTGGCGGAGGTCCCGGAACACATTCGGTAAAACTCCTAATAAAAATGGGGGATATGGGCGCCAGAATCTAACACACAGTAACGTAATGTGACCTTGACACACTCATGTAGAAATGCTGATTCGAGCACTCCACTATGTGCAAGTTCAACACAGGCAACAAAACTTAAGGGGCGTTCTTACACCGGCGCGGCGGTGACCTAAGACAACCACATCTAAAACACTAGCATGTAAATAGAATACTCCAATTAAGTTCTAGATGTTCGTATAATAAAATAAAATAATCACTTGCTCGACACCAATGACATAATGGCACTGTCAATGTGTTCAAAAGATTTATTGGCTAGCTTCGCTACTTGAAATATTTGGCCAAATGCAAAGGTTACCTTAAAAGACTAGTAACAAATGAACAAGAATGAACTTCAGCAACCATTGTAACATAAACTACCCCATGAGACACCACCCGCTCATGAGAGAGTTGATCAAAACAGAGACCAGAATCTATTTCAATCTGAATAAAATCTCTCCAGTATGCGTAGCCACGATGTTAATAGATTAGCCCTCACTAATCTATAAGGTTTGTTCCAACATCGTCAAAAACCGTTCACTGTACGACCCGCTCATGCGCAATCGTTAAAACTCGTTCCAACTAAGCTCGAATGGTTTACGGGACGATCACTTAAGCGTTCCAACCAAACTTTGGATCATTCGGGAACGGTTTCGCAACGGTACGAACGATACATGATCAAAAGCTAGTATCGTTTGGTATCGTAAGGATTGACCTGCGCACTGACAGTATATCAACAGCTGATTAACTATTAACTGTTTAATTGTCATTTTAGTTGGTTTTGTGCTAATAAATTTATTTTTACTGATTTAATATGGGTGAAGAAGATAACAGTGATTTATCTGATATCTCGAGCGAAGATGATTTAGAATTTTATATTTCATCATCAAATAATGACGTACAAAACGATCACTAAACCGTTCCAACTGCTACCAACCTTTGTACCGTCTGCGAACGATACACAGTCGACGCCTGCGCATGAACAGTTTCACAATCATTTCTGAACCGTACAAGAATTGCATGTTGGAACAAACCTTATATCGCTATAGAAGTAGTGAACTTGATGTTATCAAAAAGCACAGAAGTGATGTTGAAGTTATGTTGTTGTTGATGTTTGAAATAACAACACCGACACACGTCGCTAAACGATCGAAATCGGATCTTATCTTACGACTTGCGCACCAAAGATTGCGTATTAGATAGCTCATATTAAAAGGTAACCCTATTCCTTGCCAGATGCTTGCAGAACGAAACTAAAATCATATGTGAGAGCCGCAACACTGGTTACAAACGAACTGGCACGAAAATAGAAATAGTTGTGACCAAAAATATTATTCATTGCAACAAAATCGGCACTCAGAAAATCGTTGCAACGAAACAAAATTGCGTTTGCTCGGTTCTATACAGTGTGTTCACGGAAAATGGTAACAGTGAATAATTTTTATATTCTACTAGATACAAAAAAAAGTTTTTTATTCAACTGGAAATTTACTATCGGAAACTGCTGAGGTATATTTTTTTATACTTCAAATTCAACCGGAAGTGAACATACAATTTTTTTTTCAAATGGCAACATGTCCTTTTTTTAACATTTTTACAATCTGCAATTTTTTCTTTATAAATAGATATAAAATTTTCATAAGGTTACATTAGAAAATATTCGAGAAAATACAGGATTTAAACAAACAATAATAATTTATTAATTATCTACACACAAACGTATGTAGAGTGCTATGAAAAACAAAAAATCACGTTACAGAAAACACAACTGTCATTTATCGGATAAATTTTTCAAAATTGCCACCGTTTTGTTCAAGACATGATTCTAATATACGTAGAAGTTCATCATTAGATGCTTTGTTTTGTTGATTTAGTGATATTTGATCGCATGCTAAATTAATTTTTTGTTTTAGAAATCTTTTAAATTTAATGGCGGATTTGCGTAAACAACTGTTTTTAAATGACCCAATAGAAAAAAGTTACCAAAAATGTTCATAGCACTCTACATACTTGTGTGTAAATAATTAATAAATTATTATTGTCTGTTTAAATCTTGAATTTTCTCCAATATTTTCTTATGTAACCTTATGAAAATTTTATACCTATTTATAAAGAAAAAATTGCAGATTGCGAAAATGTTAAAAAAAAGACATGTTGCCATTTGAAAAAAAATTTTGATGTTCACTTCCGGTTTAATTTGAAGTATAAAAAAATATACATCATCAGTTTCCGATAGTAAATTTCCAGCTGAATAAAAAACTATTTAAACTTTTTTTTGTATCTAGTAAGCATATAAGAATTATTCACTGTTACCATTTTCCGTGAACACACTGTAGTATTAAGGTCTTGAAGGTATTTCAATATTATTATGCCGCGTTCAAGGACGCATCAACATTCTGCCCTCAAACCTGCAATAAAACATTAGGGCCGTATCGAGAAATATTTTAAAATGTAGTTCAAGGAGGAACTAAATAACAAATACAAAAATTTGTTACGCCATCATTGGTTTCGGAGCCAGTTGGCGTTAAACTACAAGAAACCGTAAAGTTTGTTCGTTGGTCTTGCTAACTACAAAATTTAGTAATTGACTACTCGTAATGCGCTACTAGTCCAGTCATTCTACGAAAAAATACGAAAATGATACTATCTGGAAGCAAAAAATGGGCTCGTGTAGAAGAAAAAATTCTAAGAAAGATAGCACTTTTTGCATCACTCTAGCTGGTGTAGAACATGACCTAAAAAATTAATCGAAGTCGAAAAACCGGTTTTTGGCGATTTAGAAATAAAGGAAGCATTCTACAAAAGAAAGTTAAATTAGAAAGTTATAGATAATGAAAAAATCTATCGAATGCGACCCCAAAAATAAAAATTCGTTATTTATTTTGACGAGAATCAAAAATAACAGTCAAAAATTGCTATTGTTTTTATTGTTTTTTTTTTACAATTTTGCATTATATTATTTCTTTTTCGAGGAAACTGTTACCTCTGTCGAGTAGAAGAGCTTTTTTGAAAAATTTCAGAAAATGAAAAATGCGCGATTTATACTCGACAGAGGCAATATTTTCCTCAAACAAGGAATAATTTAATGCAAAATTGTAAAAAAACACAGCAAAAGCAAGAAATACACTTGTGACTGTTATTTTTCGATTTTCTCCGAAAATAAATAACGAATTTTTATTTTTCTGGTCACATTTGATAGGTTTTTCCATTATCTACAACTTTATAATTTAACTTTCTTTTGTAGGATGCTTCGTTTATTCTTAAATCGCAAGAAACCGTCTTTTTAGGTTATGTTCTACACCAGCTAGAGCGATGCTTTCTTAGAATTTTTTCTTCTACACGACCCCAGTTTTTGCTTCCGGGTAGTATCATTTTCGATTTTATCATTATGTCGTTCGTAGAATGACTGGACTATACGTGGTGGTGACGCCACTATAGCGAAGGTAAAGTACTTCATTGTACTTGACCTACTTACATAAATCTGCAACCGTAGCAATCAGGCGTTCACAACGATCCTAAACGCATGAAGGATAGTTTCTAAAGTAGGTGGAACACTAAGGAAGTAACAGATTACTGTTCCTTTGTAGTTCCTCTTCCGAAACTCGGTTTACCATAGGTAATGCCGATTTAGAGACGGTCATTGGCTTGGAAACCCGGGGAGAGTCAATCTTTCTTTTGACCAAGTCTCCGTGATTCGGAGGGCACGTTAAGCCGGCGGTCCCCCTGAGTTGACGAATTGCCACCGTTAACAAAAAACAGGGCTTACAAGCACATCTGAATGCTAGGCTAGCAAGCTACTACAGGATGTAAAACAACTATAGTCCAAAATTGATCTGCGGACTACTCACCAACCCGTCTAGCGTCTGGCCAGCGTGGTGAGTTATGGCCAAAAAACATCCATAATATGGAGAGGCTTATGTCCAGGAGTGGAAAAAATAAAGTAAATGCCGATTTGAGGTGATCACATGCGGGTGGTCTAGAAGTGTTTGAAGGACTTTCCAGGAAATTTAACTACACATTGTATTGTTTAATTAAATACGTTCGCAATAATTGGTACATGAATATCCGACGGCGACGGCACTACGAAATGGTACCAATGCGTCATGAAAATATTTCGTAAACAAACTTATTTGATCGAACTAATTGACGAAACGGACGAGACTCCTACATTCCCAAAATATTTACAATAATAGTACAAGACCCCATTATACAGGAGAGTGTCCAACATACACCGGTGAATATCCAAACCGGATGATTCACTCACTTCCGCTCTACGGAGATAAGATTCGAAATAATCAAGTGCGAGCGTCTTACTTGACGAATCTGACTTGACTGACTCTTAACATCAAGTATGCACGGGATGGCATGATCCCTAACGTCAAAATTCCATGAAAGGGTGAGATAGCGATAAAAGTAAAAAAAGAAAGAAGGAATATTTCTTACAATTGACCTTTTACATCGACGGTAAATGCCAGCTGTATTGCACTTTGACATTTACTATCGGGTAATTTATTCAAGTCTCAAGGCTTCGAATAAAGATAAATGATCCATTAGAGGATGCAAATGGTTAACAACAAATGGATTCCGTTAAAAACACGGTAGATGTTCTCATCACTCCATATAGCATTTTTATCACAGAATAGAATAAATTCAGACGGCCGATCTAAACTTGTGACTAGAGGCCAGTCAGGAAAATCTAGCTCTGGCAGATGCGGATTATGGTTTCTTTAACTTTGCGACTAAGGCGGTTATTCGACAACTAAATAAAGAAATAAATTATTTGGGCGAGCCTTTGAAATATAATACGAATAGTTTAAAGAGTTGACTTTTTATGCATAAAAAAAGTAGAGTAAAATAGTAGGGTTATATAATGTTTGATCTTTTAAAAATTCAGATACAAAAACATTTAACATTAACCAAATAAAATTATTTTGGTATATCCTGGAGCAATATAAATAAAAATTTTGTCTTAAATGTGGTAGGTTATCGTCCTAAATTATAGTACCAATTTAACTCACTTTGGTTTATTCATTCTTCTTTATTTACTTATTTAGAAATAATTAAACATCTGACATACATTTGTTTTATTGCAATCCTGGATATTTCATAGTTAATTGTCCATTGTACCGGATACATCGCATTCAATTGCAGTGGATGTGAACGTTATTGAACTTTACTGCATCCTGTATTGATATACTTTGCTTTGTGTAAATTAGTTTCAGATTGGTAATAAATGAATGAATGATCAATCAAATGCGCATAAATTATATTTGTATTGATAATAATCTAACATAATTTAAAATAATCTACCTGCGAATTACAGTTTGATGCTCCTTTACAACAAAAATAAGACAAAGAATAAGCATTCGAAATCGCATCTTTCAGAAAAATAATTAACACCCTGTTTTTAAGAAAATAAGAAATATTAATAAATTCAACTTTTCAAAGTAGTAACAAACTTTTTCACTGGTGTATATAACGCGGATTATAACATAAAACGAAGCACTTCCAAAGTGACATATTTTATCTAACGTAGTGTGCTCGGATATTCAAATAGGGTAAATGAGCGGTACCGTCTCTTGAAAAAATCTCCCCTAGAGAAAAGTCCGAGGATTCAACACTATGTTGTAATGACGTTTCAAAGTGACAGTTTATCAAGATCGCTCCACCTTGACGACAGTTAAACTTGAAAACTATCTCGGAGGTTGATTTACTGCTTTTGGGTTTAGAAAAAAAAAATAAATAGCGGAAACACAATCGGTTTAAGAAATAAATAGGTACACTTATTAGCTTTATAAGACGGAGCAACGGGAACCGCCCATCACTAAAAGAAGGCAGAAAGTGGGCCAAATTTAAAACAAATAAATTAACCGCTAAAGTTTAATTTGTTCGCTTACATCTAATCAATTTTGGGTTATAATCTGTACTAATATTTTAGTAGAACCCTAATTCTATTTTGTACACATTTAAATTATCACCTATTTACTGATTATAGGAAGTTGGGTGAGCAACGTAATGTAAATGTAATTTACCAAGGTAAAGGTAAAGGTAAATTGGATGTAGAATGGTGTTATATACAAATGGAAAATATGGCAATAAAATTAGTAGGTAATTTTGAATCCACTAATTTTACTAGACATGCCAACGGTCAACTATATTACATTAATCCTAATAAAACTTTTAATGCATTCCGAATTGGTGGTAATGCTAATTTAAATGAATTTTGGACGTAAGTATTTATGAAAAGCCGTTTTATATGTTTTACATATTTTTACGTTTTATAGCGCTAGTGGAAATTTAAACCTTTTTATGCCTAGCATGCATAAAATTGACTTAAATGCTAACTTAAAAATGCCAAGTTCTGAAATATACAATGCTGATGGAAGCCTCCATAGCAGTAAACGTTTAGATAAGGTTGCATATTTAATTAAATACCAAACTAAAATTTCCAAGCAAAATTATGGTTCCACTGGAAATGTAAGTATTTTGGAAAACTATTTATTAATTTTACGTCAAAATTCGGGTTACTTTCAGATCTCGTATATCAATGTCAATCGTTTTACTGGAAGTGTCGATGGAAATTTACTGGAAAAATATTATTTTAATTATCTCGATTGGCAGCGTACGGATGATAATGCACGTATTCAATACAGACTTCTAACGCCTAAATTTAACAATCAAGACACTGTTAATGCGAACTTAAACTACAAGGGTTCTAAAATTCACCGCAATGTAACGTAAGCAAATAGAATATATCCGACATAATTAACAGTTTGTATGTTTAAATGTATCTGAACACAGGTGTGAAATATTTTACCCGGCTAACCGTTCTGTAGCGGCAGCTTTCGTGGACTTCCAACAATTTGCCAACATGAATGGAACCGTAAACGTAACTACACCTTTCAAGAAATATAATTATATAGGGGCCAACTTTAAAACTGAAACTAGCGGGTAAGTTGAAAGTTAAACAACGAAAAGGGGATACTAATTTTTTTATTTAGTATAATACGAAACCGCTACATACAGCTATTATGGCCAAACAAAACAGCAGTTCTCGATTCTGTTAGCACAACCACCACCGGGGTGTCGGCGTTAGAACGCAACACAGTTGGGGTTGTCAAAGTAGAAATACCGCTAACTACGCGACATATTAGTCAAGTGGATTACAGTTATTCCGTAAGTATTATTTAATTAAAAAACAGATTACATTTGCGAAAGCCAAAATAATTCCGCTCCAAATAAAAAAAATTAAGTAGAACGCATTATAAACAATATCAGAGAGGTTGAATTTAACTAAACATGAAATAATAAATAAATAAATAAATAACAAAATTTTAATTAAGGTAATGAATTACCTTAAAAAACTAGGTTGTGTTTAAACATTGAATCAGTTATGTGTTTTGGCTGTAAGCAAAAATTCACTTGCCAAAAAATTCATAATATAGTTTCACTCCCTAACCACTAGACCAAACTACTTGTACTTACTTACTTACTATATTAATTATGGCTATTACGTGCTAGATCACTAGGCAACATAGTCCACAAGAATTATACTTTTATAACTAATTTTTTAAAATTTTGCTTTTAAACACTTTTCACAATATATTTTGCTAAAAAAGTCATAATCAAAGCTTAAATAATTAAACTTCAAGTTAAATTAAGAATCTACTTTCAAGCTGTTTTTTCTTAAGTTATCAATTAACTTTCTTTTGTTATCCATTATAAAATTTACAAAATCAAAGAAAAATTACAGAGAAGCGCTTTCTCTTTAAATTTAGTTATGTGGATTAAATTGAAAAAAGTTTACATAAAAGACTTTGAGAAAGCTTTCTGTATTAAACAAAGTATCTTTAATAATGTAGGAAACCTGAGGTTGGCACTTGATGCAACATATTAAATTACTATATTAATTATTTAAAAAGTTGTTAATTCAAAAATCTTAATTTATAAACGGTAAAGTTAACGAACAATCCCTTTCATGTATAAGATCAAACATTATTTTGAAAAAATTTAATACCTGGAAGAACTTTCAAGAATCAATATTAATTTATACTTTATACTTTAATCAATTAAGAAAATACTCTTAGTACCAAATTTAAATTATATTACAGTCTGTTAAAAATTAGTTTTAAATATTTAACCAGGTTTTGGCAAAAACAAATTTCAAATGTCATCTACTTTTTTTTGTAAGAATAAACTTCCAGTTTCGTTAAAAATATAGCCAATTTTCTAATTAATAAGGATTAAATTTAGTTAGTGCTTCTTCAGAAAACCGGCATCGGCAAGAAAGGAATGTCATTTTAATGTATAGAGGGATTTGGAGTGGAATTTATTATAATTAAATATGTGGAATAAATATTTTACACATGAATCAGAAAATAATAAAATATATTATCTATACCCGAAAACATTAGTCAGGGTAGTTTAATTTAATTTTCTGTTTTGTTCCTTAAATATTTTGTATAACCTTAAATTTATTATTCAGTTTTAAAAAATTTACAAATATTTAATTTGCTTAAATCTAAAGCTAGGATTAGACTTAACAAATTTTCACGCTTTAATTGTGAGTAAATGTCTTTATAACAGCAGTCCTTGCAGTAACTTCTTCAATCAACAGCTGCAATTAGAAACAACTTGTGCATGAAAACTTTCTAGCTTAATCCTAGTCGTATAAAGTGTAATCATCCTATTCTTATTCTTAGCTTGCTTATTTATTTTAATATTTCTGTTTTTAAAATGGGAATTTATAAAATAAGTGAAGCCGTCAGGCTAATTATCTCCTAGCGACTACACGGATTTTCTTCTAAACATTTTTTATAATATTGTAATCAAAGTTTTAGTGCAATTTACCTTAATAAAACAAATTCGGGGTATTACATATATGCAAAGCTACAAAATAAAATTCACTACAAACTAACGAAATCAGTTAGCTATGACGTATGAAAAGATATGGTCACATAATATAAGCGGGATATACCAATTTTCGAATCGCTTGTAATATCTTCAATTTTTTAAAAATCACTAACATTACCGATAATTTCTCAAAAGGGGAAATCCACAACGGAACACCCTGTGTTATTTAATTAAACAAGTTTAATTATTCATTGACTGCGCTACATCACGAAATCGTTTTTATATTTATTTAAAATAATGAATTTTGCTATAATCATAATTTACTAAATTGAAAGATCACTGATATGATGAACAGTAAAAAAACGACAATTTTCCAAACTAATCCATACCAACATAGTTTGTATTTTGTTAATATTCTTTCTTATTCCTAACCTTTTAACAAAGGCTTTCATATTATCATCATATCAGACTACACCTGGTCGTTTGCCATTGCTTTCCGGGGGGGGGGGAATGGTCAGAATAAAGTTCTTACTTCACTCGGATTCGAACCGGGTATTTAGCGTTCAAAGTCAACTCGCATGACCATTATGCTCCGACCGCTCTCACTCCTCCCCCGTTAATTAATTAACCCTCCTGTTAATATTAAATTATGAATATCGTTCATGAAGTTTGGTTAGAACTTAGTAATGCAAGTAAATACCATTTGTTTTTGTTGTTTTTACAGTTTTCGCAGTGTAACTAACACAACTTTTAAAGAAAAATTTATTAAATAGATTTATTAAATATAGTAACTTGTAGTATGACACTCTTTCATACCACGTCGTAACATAAAATAAAATAACTAACATAAGTTTATTAACCCTTCACTGCATGACTTTTTTTTTTGCTTTAAAAAAATATATTTTATTTATTGTGGTTTCCTGATATATGGAAAAATAATAAAAAAAATATTTCTTGCAGGAATTTTTATTATCGAATAAAATTAAGTTTTTTTCTATATGTTATTGTATATAAAATTTATTCTTTTGCACTAATTTACAAATAAATTAAATAAATGTGTTAATCAATACCTTTCTAAACTAAATATCACCTCACACCAATAAAAAAAAAACCATTTTAAACGAAAATAATTAATAATTCAATACGGAGTAACAAGCATTAAGAACAGTAATCACACTAGATTCACGACTTCGAATGAGTAATTTGCTGAAATCTGCTTATCTTTTGAAATTTATACCTTTTGCACGTAATAACAAGAATCCCAAATATATCGTGGCATTATTTAAATAAAAAAGTTCAAATATATGCATATTTTTTAATTTTTACAGGTGATTTAAATTTATGTTGTTTATAAACATCACGATACAGTGAAGGGTTAAAAGTTTATTAAAAACATAACACATCGAGAATAAAGATACATACGAGTACGCCTCGAGCGCTAGATAACTGCTCTACCCTACTTTACTAACATACATGTGCGCTACAACTGATGTAGTCATGCGCATCTTCTTACATCGACTATAAACTTAAGCAGTCTGCAGCAGTCTGGCGTAAATCAAACACGGATAGACTACAGAGCGAGAAACCGCGGTTCTAATCCTGATTGCGTCGGATATGTGCTGTGATCTAAAAAGTTCGAAATCGATCTGTGGACTATGGGGAAGGCAACGGGAAACCACCCCATTAACATTTCCCTAGTAAAGTCTTCCTGGCTTAGCCAGGAAGATTGCCTACGTCTAAATAAGATATGGCACTAGAAGAAGAAGAAGTAACTTAAGAAATGGGCGCCAGAGTCAATTTCGCGGGACATCACCTCTCGTGCTTAATCAGATTAATACAGAAACCTGTAGATTTTATGATGATAACCACACTGCATTATAATTTTCGAAATCGTTCTTCCTTATTGAAGTCTGTCATATCATACAGAAATTCATTGTTGATAGGTATGCCGCAAACTTTTCTAAAGCATTATGGTCAACATCTTATTTTCTGACTATCCACGCCTATCTCCGGAGGCGACACGATCAGTAACATTAGTCCTATTACTCATGTCGTCTGTCGATTTGGCTGATCTAAGGCCTGAAAGGCAACTCTGAATTTGTATGAATAAAATTTTTGCTAATTAATTTTACCGATATCCTGTTGTACTTCAAGTAGGGGTAGGCCAAAAAGCGTCTTTAGCTCCAAAATATAGATCCAACATTAAGTTGTAAGTTACTTACGGATAACACTTTTTCTATAAGGGTCAGATATCTACAGTACTCTTATACTCTCTGGATTCAGTTTAAGCAGATTTATTGGGCAGCAAGAAAAAACAATTCAAGCAAAAACTTCACCCTAATTTTTTGTTGTTGGGCTGTATTTTTGACGAGAATACTCTTCAGTGTAATTATCGCGAGACTCAAGATTTCAATTTTTTTCTGTTGCTTTTGTAGATTTCCACGCATAATATTGCCTTGCACATCAGCAGGAATATCTTCAATTACTATTAGTGCTATAGTGACGTGCTTGCGTTGTCAAAGTCGACCTTTCGCGCCCTACGCTCCGCTCCGCTCGCTCCTTAATATAAAATAACTGCAGACTCTCATTCATTCTTCTTGTGCGTCAGTACAATTGATGTTTTTCCTCATGATTTTCTAATCCCTTTTGCTGATTTGGTTTTTCCAGTGTAAGAAAGCTCATTTCTGTTTAGCAATAAATAATTAATTTGTTGAATATTATTGTGCAACTTTACTTTAGCTTTTGATTGTTGTTATGCTGCGTTTTATATTAGAAAAGGTTTCTTTATTGCAGTATTTTATTTTAGAAACTGTTCGTCAAAAAAAGAATGTAATATATAACAGTAAGTGACATTGTTGCAATTGTTATTGTTGCACTATTATTAAAATTTGCTTTATTAAAACGTGTACTTTGTCTGATATGAAATTTTTAATATATTAGAAAAACATAAATACACTTTATTATTCTGTAAAATATTTTAAATAATAAACGTGAAAAGGAAAAACAGATACAATTGATGCACTTTAATTATAGTTCCTTGTTTATAAATTTAACAATTTAATAATAACATACGAGAAATTTTATTTAAAAACATTTTTTATTCCAAATGACGAAGTAGAACCAGAAAATAATTTTAGGTAAAAATTAATGTTAATGCGATATAAAGCGCTTTATTTCAAGGTTATTGCCCATCATCAGCCGCATCTAAACCAATTCCTTACTTAAAGTTAAAATCCTAATATTTTAAGTTTTTGTTAAATTTATATTTTACAACACATACTAATATCACACTTACTCTTGTTTCTTTAAAGATTATTCAGTTTCTTATTTGTTTATTGAAAAATTCTTTGTAGCTAAAAAAATAATATGAAGAAGGCAATAAAGTTAATATAATATACGAGTAAGATACCTCTTGATGAACAATAATTTGAAGTAGATGATGAATATTGCAGAAAGTATTTTTCGTTTACTCTTTAATTTATATTTCAAAAAGAATAGAACGTTTGTTACAATTGAAAAAAATATTTAAGTTAAAATAAGTTGGTGCAATTCTTTACTTTATCTAAAATACTCGGCAAAGATAAGAATAGGCTTTATCGAGATCTCGAGGGATTATTTTGGCATTTCTCAACAAAATTTATAGCTGCTTCAAATATTTACTAAATATATATTTGAATCATATTCAGAAAATAAAACTAAAGCATTCTATTTTAATTTTGCAGGAATTACCGAACAATAGCACCGGAAATGCTGTTGTAAATTACATGAAGGAAAAAATCCTAGAAGGAAGATATAATTGTCTGTCGTTGTCTCAGGCCGGTTTCGATAAGGATACAATCCATGTGGAACTAGAGAACAAGTGGCTTCCCCTCGGAGCGAGCTACGTTCACGGATACGAATACAGTGCGCTAAGGGATGGTTCCAACACGCCGACTGTGGTGGGTACATCAAATAAATCAACGACTTCTATAAAATCCATCGTAATCTATAGCAAACCGTAGATTCTTTCTATCCTATCCTTTTTTCCGCTGACCATAGTTTTAATACGATGGCGTGTGGCCAAATAAGCTCACACGCGGTATTATAAAGCTCGGCAGTTTTTTATATAAAATTTATTTTCATTTTTAACAAATCATTACAACTCCTAAACAAACAACAACTTCCTTTGGTGACAAACAGATTTGTTTGAAAATTTTTATAACTTTATTTTACTATTTCCCGACATTGCTCATTATGTTGAGTTATATGCCCTCAAATGAGCATCCTGTCAGCACGCAACTTGGGTATTCCTATATTTCAGCATCATCAAGCACTCGTCCAATAAGATCTATGTAAATATATGTTTTATGTTAACGTGACGCCTATCTTAACATTAACGTATTTTCGCTAATTAGTGAGATGGCTTTAAATTTCCAAACATCATAGCAACTGGTGCAGCGTCAAAAGTTTATATTAATTTAACTGAACCGAAAATACTAATCAGTATTTACCGTTCGTAATTGGTAAAATTGACGAACTAAATTAATCTTCCTACTATTTATGTGCCCTTTTTGTACTATCGACGACTACGATACTTTTATCTCCATCACTCAATATAGCTATGTATCTATTTCACTGTACACACGAACCCACTATTGATTTAAACTTTGGTCCATATCCCAAGTGATGAATGTGAACCGTGTTGGGCCATCTATTCAGGCGTTTGAATCATGAGCGAATTGAGAAAAGCAAACTAAACATTGGACACAACTCATAAGCCAACACTTTTATGACATATTGCAATTTCTCTTTAATTTAATGTTATGAAAAATTTACTAATTTTGTCACTTCTACAACATATAATTTTAGAAACATTTGTCAGGTTCTATTAAATCAAAACGCTATCCAGCGGTTTCCTTTCTCTCCATGTTCTCACAACGTAATTAATGATAAAAAAAATTTCAGACATTTTTTACAATTTAATTCACACTAAGGGAATTTAAAAATAATAATTAATGACCACAATTTTTAGTTTTCCAATTTTTCAATTTTTAGCACCTACTTTTCTTGTCAATTAAAATTTTAAAAACAACAAACGCGTATCGTGAGAAAAATTGACAAAGTTTAATTTCCTTCCAAACATCTAAACGCAATCTTGTAATTAATGCACAACCTCATTATTTGTCTTGTGCCATCTCACCTGGTGTGATACCACGCTATATTACACCTATCATTGATTTATTTTTGTATTTCCAACAGTGGATGATATGGATGTTAAATGTACACTATGGGATGTTAGTTATTTTAACAATTTTATTATTTTTACAAATACATTTTTAATTAAAAAATTGCTTTGCGGGTTCATGTTAATGCAATTATCGGCAGAATATGTCTAATAGGAGGATAAAGTGGGATAACATATTTCATGATTGATTTTTATTACGATTTGTGTCTAACAGTAATCCAGTGTCTGAAAAAATATTTTTGCGCATTATATCACATAATATTAAAAAAAATAAAATTTAGAACTCCATAAATTAAATTTTCAAAAATCATTAAACGTAGCTCGATTAATTTTCTTCGCAAGGAATTTGGAGGCTACTGGATTTACATCTTGGAATCTGGTTGACATAAATATTTAATAATAACATTATTTCGGTTCATATTATTTAATATAGGGACGCAGTATATAATAGACATTAAATAAAAATTTCATTGGAAAATAAAATTGTAAAAGCAATTTGTAGGTGTATGCGTTATTTAATAATAATATTGATCTGCCATAACAATAATTTGCAGTTTAGCGTTTTATGGCTTTCTAAGTATCGGTTGCAGTAAGTAATACGCTAAATAATTTAAAACTAAATTGTATTGCAAGATAAACTCCGTTTTCAGTAGAAAATATTATGAAATATTTATTTATTCTACTAATAAACTATACTGTCTAAACACGTTTGAAAACCATTAATCCGTTAATATTCTATACGATTTTTTTATGGAAAATTTAGTTTTTTAATTGGTGAATTATTTATTATTGATTGTTGATATAATATAAGGTACAACAATTAACACAAAGCAAATCAATACTGTGAAATTCTTCTATAAGTATTTTACATTTCAACAAATTAAATTAAATAATGCAGGAAGGCGCGCGGCAGACGCATGGATTTGAAAATGGAATAACACGCAGACTGTTACAAAATGACCAAATTTTTTATTTTTTCCTGCTTCGTTAACATGGGAAATTTAAGTTTACACGGTTTTGAACAAAATATCAACCAAATGGCGCCCCTCACACTCCAAACACTGAGTAAGCCTATTCCTGGAGTTTTCGTGCACTCTTTGAAGCATTGCCACAGGAATTTCGGTGATTTGAACTCGAATGTTGTTTTTGAGGGCTTGCAGGGTCCTGGGATGATCGTTGCAAATCAACGATTTAGGAAAAAATCACAAGGGGCCAATCAGGAGAGCGTGCAGGCCAGTTCAAATCACCTCTTAGGGAGATAAGGAGCCCGGGGAATCTGTCTCGCAAAAAGTCCATGCAATCCTTTGTTGTGTGGGCTGTGTCCCCGTCCTGCTGAAACCAGACGTCTTCCAGCTCCATCCCTTCCGAATGAGGCAAGAAAATATCTTGGATCATGGTCACGTAACGTGCAGAAGTGACTGTAACCGCTCGAACATTTTAAAAATGTAAGGGCCGATGATCCCAATTCTTGAAATTGCACACCATACTGTCACCCTGTCGGAATGCAGGGGTCTTTGGTGGAGCTCCTGGGATTCCTATCACTCTAATAGCGCTTATTCTGTTTATTGACACATCCACTGAGGTGAAAATGTCCAAGCGGACACTTTCCTTCCCCTCTTTCGAAGCATCCCACTTTTAACCGTTTAGGACCGTTAGGAAAGGAGCAATGCCCTTTTAAAATCCATGCCATGTAACAAGAATTATTTAGAACATAAAATTCAATTATATTTTTTTAAATAAAACACCCTGTATTAATTCACAAAATATAATATAACTTATTACGTATATTACAGTTTGCATATTGAATTAAATGGACGTAGCTTCAAGTCCTGTATTTGTTCATTTTTCACTTTATTTTATTCAGTTTAAATAATCACGTAATTATGTAATATAAAGGGAGTGTGCTTCAAAGTAGTATATATTTTAAAAATTATTGAGCATTGTAAACTCTAGAGCGGGTTTCTTAGATTTAATAAAATATTTTCACTATTTTTGTAGTGTTCGCGGATTTACGAGTAATAGTAATAAATTTACATACCTAGTTTGAAAATGACTACTGCCTTTCCGATTAAATTGTTTTACTGTTTTTGTAGTTTTCACAGGTTTAACCGTAATATACTAACTTGCAAAGTTTCAAAAATTTTAAACAAAATTTTTTTTCACTGACTATCCTCAAAGCCACCCCAAAGCACTTTGAAGTTTTTCACAATTTTAAAATGCAGTTTTTTTGCAGTTCATACAAAAAAATTATTGATTTGCTCTCATCTACCAAAACACCCCAATCCCTTTAGAATTTTTTCACTTTAACGTTTCTAAATTTACATAGTTTAAAAATTATGGACAAAATGTTACAATCTAAGCCCTTTTCGTTTAGAATTGTTCGATTGTTTTTGCAATGTTAAAAATTTTGAACAAAATTTTACCACCCCAAATTTGCCACTTAACACCAGCACCGCAAGATAGGCTTACCTAACCTAATAAATAGAAAAAACACAAAAAAATTTGATAAAATTCAGCATTACGTAATTTATGATCCAGAAAATTTATCTCTTGACCTGAAGGTGTTTTAAAATGTAACAATCAGAAATCCGTGAGATCTGGGAGGGGGGGGTGCCGCAAGTAACAAAAAATATGTTTTCCAAAGAATAACATTTTCGCCTGTATCAATTTTCCATACCTCCCAGACCTTCGGTTTTAGGCCCGCTTCTTCTTATTTTAGGAGGTCTAGCGGGATTACGGATCCTATAAAATTGAAAAAATACTTAAAAATTAGATAAAAATAAATATTATGTACTTTATGTTTCTGAAAAAATGTTTCCCTGACTTGGACGATAATTTCAAAAATAAATCATTGGAAAAGCGGTAAGGGGGGTTGCGTGTAGAATTCGCAAGATTACAATGTGATCAAATTTGAATTTTTCAAATTTATCATCTTTCGAAGTTAAGTTGGTACTTTGTACGACTTGCTACTATCATTATATCTGCCCGTGAAAATTTTCGGAAATTGTCATTTTAAACCTTTCATTTCATTTTGAACTTCACGTGCGTAAGGTTAATTATACATTTTTATCTGGTTGGATACGACTGAACATCGTCAACGAGTGTGAAACAGCGATGTATTACTTTACTAAATTGTAAAAGAATATTACAATATTTTTAAAAGTAAACCACGTATTTGGAACCTCCCATTTTTGCATTTTTTTTCATATTAGTATTCTTACAATAGAATATTCTGTTTCATTATTTCTTCGATGTTGAATAAAAAATTGTAATAAAAACTACTCCCTGAGCAGCAACCCCAAATGAGAGGGTTGACGCAAAATAGAGACCAGATTCCGCCACAATCTGGAAAGAACCTCTACTCCGCTTTGTTTAACCACGATGTTAATAGACTAGCCTTGATGTGTGAGAAGCCGTTGATTCTGAGAAAAACGGTAACTTGGGGAAACTAAAACATAGTAAATAGTAATCAAGTGCTTTAATTGAAAAAAATAATTTGAGAGGTGTTATCACAATTCCAATAATTGCAAAGTAAAAGAAAGAATTAATAATTAAGTGTCGCTGTCAAAAAGCGCACCCACCTCAAATTGGCAAGCACCCAAAACAAAACTGTAACCTCTATTGGTTACTAACAAATAAAATAAAATTTACTTACATAAGCGCTTGGTAAGTTTACAATTTAAAGGCGTTTCCTTCTAATCGAAATACGACGTTTGGCTCACAATGTAAATTCTCCACTAGGACACACTTGACAGATATATCGTGACACTGTTGCCGATCTGAAGTTGGCTTGATGCACCGTGAGAGAGATGGAATTAATGATGGTAGGAACATCCATTACGAATTAATTCCCGATTGTCGTATTTTATTGTATGACTTGCGCACGAAAAATGCGTAATAGTTTGCACATAAAAGAGTCTCTCTTATGTTTAATAACTCCAATGTTTACACAGTCTGAGCTAGAAACACAACACGACAGCCGGATTACTTATCTTAAACGACTTGGTACGAAAAATAGTGACGCTGGTACAAAAAATATTCCACACAAACTATCGGCAGTTAAGTCTTTTATGGCCCACGCCAGCCTATCCACACCTGCATCCAGGAATATTGTGAAATGCAATTCAAGGAGGAACTAAATAACAAATGCAAAATGCACAGTTTCAAACGGTAAAACTGCATTAATGCAATAGTAATAATTAGGGCTGGGCGATTGTTAAATTTAACAATCGAAAATCGATTGTGTAAAAACAATCGATCATATCGATCAATCGATTAATCGAAAACAATCGAATAATCGAACAATCGATTAATCGATTAAATAATCGATTAATCGAAATAAATTCCCAGCCCTAGTAATAATATAAAAAAAATTTTCAAAAACAAAATTTTGCGCTTTCCTTTGCATCAGTCTGCGCCGCCCAGTTTGGAAATTGCTGAATACAAGGCAAACTTGAAATTTGGGATACGAATACAAAACTTAATATTAAAACATTAAAATTGGTTTATTATTAATTCGTGAAATTAAATATATTTTATTTTTAATAAATAACGAATTTAGGAAATACTATTAAAAGTTATATTTTAAGCTTTCGATCTTGCATTTAGACCTTCTTCAGAAAATTACAAATAATAAATGGGTAAACATGGAAACAATTATACATTGTATTGTCATTTGACCGGTAACTAGATAAAATCCAATAACCGTGAGTTTGTTAGGAAAAACCTGGATTGTGTTCCCCCAAAAAAGGAAAACCTAGCTCCAATACGTAATTGGAAAAATCCAGGTTTTTCCTAACTCACGGTTATTGGATTTTATATAGTTACCGGTCAAATGACAATACAATGTATAATTATTGTTTCCATGTTTACCCATTTATTATTTGTAATTTTCTGAAGAAGGTCTAAATGCAAGATCGAAAGCTTAAAATATAACTTTTAATAGTATTTCCTTAATTCGTTATTTATTAAAAATAAAACATATTTAAAACATTAAATTTGCACAATAGGATTTCAGCAGGACAGATTTTTAATCATTAAAACTCAATAAAAATTTTATTTACGCTGTAGAAAATTCGTTAAATTGAAAGATTCCCATTATATTAAAAGTTATTTTTGCTGAAATTGTTTACAAAACGCATGTAAAAGTTATAATTTCATTCAGTTAGAAACTCTTCAAAAATTTGCGCATATTGAATCTTAATATTAAATTTTAAATCTGTTTCAGTTAATATTTAGAAAATGTTTCATTTAAAAAACTTGAAACTTTTCTTATTTTTGCAACATTTAATAATACAAGAAAATGAATCGTGAGGTTGAAATTGCCACTTTTGGATTTAAAGTTATTGCGATTTCAATTCTTCTAAAAAACTAAGCCAAACTACTTTCCTTATAGTGAGTGCTACCTAACTCAGTAGAAGGGGGGGAAATATTCACTTTTAACTTTAGCAGCTTTAGCAATTCGGGAATGAAAATAAAGATAAGAAGTCTTGTAGTTCAAATTAAAGTTCTCAAGAGCTGCGTTTCTACTGCTAGCAGGATGACCTTAAACGTAATTAAAGAATATCTCCGAATTATATGAGTATGTTTTAATCATTGGAGGCGTGTAGCAATGCGAGTTGTCTCACTCTAAATAAAATCCAATTTTAGTACATTAATTTTACTGCAACTCTTGAAAGAAATATTATTGTTGTTTACGTTTAAAATGAATTTTCATTGTGGGTTCTTCATAAGTAATAAATTTTTAGATTTATATGAGAGATTTTAGAATTGCCCGTATCAAAGTCAACTTTAATCACTTTTCTTTTACTAATATTACATCCATTTATTTTTATACATTTTTCAACAAAAGTTTTAATTTACTTTTATGGTTTTACTTTACAGTTGGATTTACATTTTAATTATTATTACTTAATGTTTTAATGAAAATTCAAATTTTAAAATTAATTTCCGACGAAAGCCACGGTAATTTTTTGTCATTGTGTTCATTTTCATTCCAGTTTTTGAATTTCTCAGACATCCGCCACCAAGCGAAAATAAAATGTCTTGAAAGCACTAAAATCAGATTTAACGAAAACTCGATTAAAATTACGAATCACTAAATCAAAACAAAATAACAACCATGACGCTGGAAATGAGTTTTTCCAGTTTTTCCATCAATTTAAGCTGTTATTTGAAAAATCGAACTTCGTGGTACCAAAATGCTGAGTTCCAGTGATGAATTTTGTCGGTGCTCCTATTCTCGTTGATAGTAAACTACAGAAAATATGCTTTGGGTGCCGCACGACTCAATAAAACAAATGATAATTTTTAGAATTTTTCAAACGAACTGAAATTTTTTAAAATGCTTCAAATTGTTACCCGTAGTAGGAATAACAAATTAGGGTAAAAATGGGGTCATAATTTAGACACCACCGCCATTCAACCTAGCGGTATTGTGCAGCTTTGTATAAATTCCAAAGAAGTTTACTGATGTAATTAATTAAAATTTTACACCGTATAAAGTTTTCAGTTTATGATGAATTTTATCGAAGATTTCACCACCTAAGTTAAAAAGGATTGTGAAAGGTATCATTTTTGTTCAGTAACAAAATATTCGATATATCAAAATTTTGAACTATAGGAAATTTAAATTGTAATTAAGTGAGTAAAAATCAGCAATAAATAATTCATGGAAAACTTGTGCCACGTGTGCTCTTAATTAGCTGCTGTGCTTGAAATTTAAATTTTTATGTAGTCACATTATGAAACATATTTCTCAATTTAATATTTTATGTCCAATTAGTGTTATAAAAAAGTATTGCCAAGTATTGCATACCATTTTGTAACGATCTTGATTACTTTAATAATTAACGGCCAGTGAGCAATTTATTAATTGAATGACTCTTTAAAATCAGTATAAAAGCGATAACAACTTAAAAGTTGTGGCTTTTTTAATGGGTCCTTTTATAAGTAAATTGATACTTAATTTTTAATGTCTATAACTTTTTTCAATTTTAATTAACCGCTATAAACGCGAATATTTAATTTATAAAAAAAACTTTCCTATGTGTTCCCTACTTGCAATGAAATATTTAATTGTAATTGCTACCAAGCGTTCATTCATTTTTAAGAAAATTTAATTATTATCCCTCTATTTATATTTCGTGCTGGTGCAATAACCACGTAGCGTGTTTCATGTTAGAAAACAACCTTCCATTTTTTAGATTCTCGAAGAGTTAATGCGAAAAACTGAATTGGTTGCTGAGTATTGTATTTTTCACTCTTATCACGCTCCTTGTCTGATGCTATTTCTATGATTTTGTTTTTAAAAACTAATTTTGCGACGTTAACAGATAACTATAATACTGCTACGTTTTTCTGTGCAGGTAATATTTCTAGAATAGATTTGAAAACTAAAACTCTCTGAGTAGAATGTTTGGAAGACCTTCTATATTAAATTACAAACACCTTTACTTCTGATCTTATTTCTCATGGATTCGTTTTGCTCTTACTATAAAAAATTATTTCATACAACGTTTACTGCTTACAAATGTGTTAACATTGTAAAAACTATTATTACTGCATAACAGTAAAAGAGGATCAAAAATTAATGTAGGGTTAAATTAAAAATATTATTAACATCGCGTGTTTTTGTTATGTATGTAGGTGGTTTCAATAAAAAAATATGAAGTTCAATAATAATAATTAATTAATATAGAAACAAAAAACTTGATGCGAAACCTTTCCAAATTAATTACTTAGTTGTTCTCTTGTGATTTTGTGAATCTTGTCGAGATTCTAATCTGAAGATATTAATCACAAATACAATTATTTTACTTTAGTTTGTCCTTAAATTTCATGGACATATCAGGGATAAATTTTCTGTCAACCTAAGATTTGCATTACAAAAATAAAGCAACTTTTGACTTTTTGATCCAAATTTTGCTGGACGCTCTATAAGATACGCATACAAAACGATGATCGAAAAGTCACAATTGGATAGAGCACCACTAAAGAAATTGAAAGAGAAAAAGCACTGTGACAAAGTTTTTCTTCAGAATTTGAATAGCTAGGAATTTGGATAACCATGGATTGTAAATTACTACTATCGGAATAAACAGTTCTCACCCCTGAGTTTGAAGTCAAATAAAATCAAAAGTTAGCAGTGAAAAAATTTGAACAAAATATATGATATCAATTGATTCGTGCTAAATATCATATTACAATTTTATGCTTCTAACACCGTTTCAAAATTATTTAAAAAAATGTTTAAGAAAGTGTAGTTTTTAGCACTCATTGCGAAAAGTTGCAACTTAAAATACATGCAACTATCGCATTTTCTTTTGAATAGATACACAGATAAAAGTATACTCTTTTTAGCAATATAAAAATTTTATTTGAATTTTGTCAAATGTGGATTTCTATAAATCGATATTATCTTTAACGATTTTTTGTTAAAAGCTTTAATAATTTTATTAGACATTCCCAAAAAATATTTTCATACAATTCATTTTTAAACAATAAAATAATGGCTTTTAATATTATTAAACAGAGATGCATAGTTTAACAAGCATATAGAAATTGCAAGTTTGCGACCTTATTATGAAGTCAAAAATAAGTTTATTTAATTATTTGAAGAACATTTAATTTTTATCAAAAATTGCAAAAAAATATCGCAGTGAAATCAAAATCACCAGAAATCTACGGTAATTTAGGGCTAAAAAATTTTTCAATATTTTTCCTGTCTTTAATATAATAATTGTAGTAATATTTTAACAAAATTCTATAATATTTGAAAAAAATTTAATTTTTATCAAAAAATTTAAATAAAATATCACACTGAAATCAAAATAACCTGAAATTTACGACAATTTAGGGCTTCGAATTTTTTCATTATTTTTCCTATCTTTATTATAATTTATTGTATTAGTATTTTAACGAAATTCGAGAATATTTGAAGCAAATTTAACTTTTATCCAGAAATGTACATAAAAATTCATAGTGAAATCAAAATAACCTGAAATCCACTACAATTTAGGGCTTAGCATTTTTTCATTATTTTTCCTGTCTTTTATTATAATTATATTAGTATTTTAACAAAATTTCAGATTATTTGAAGAAAATTTAATTTTTATCAAAAAATGTAACTAGCAAATCATACTAAAATCAAAATAACCTCAAATCTACGGCAATTTAGGGTTTAAAATTTTTTCATTATTTTTCCTGTCTTTATTATAATTTATTGTAGTATTATTTTAATTAAATTACAGAATTTCTTATTAAATTACAGAATATTTGCAGAGAATTTAACTTTTATCAAAACATTTTATTAAAAAATCGCACTGAAATCAAAATAACCTGAAATTAAATGCAATTTAGGGCTTAGAATTTTTTCATTACTTTTCCTGTCTTTTATTATAATAATTGTATTGATATTTTAACAAAATTTAAGAATTTTTGAAGAAAATTTAATTTTTATCAAGAAATGTAAATAAAAAATCACACTGAAATCAAAATAACCTGAAATCTACGGCAATTTAAGGTTTAGAATTTTTTCAGTATTTTTCCTGTGGTTATTATAATTTATTGTGTTAATATTTTAACTTAATTATAGAATTTCTTGTTAGATTACAGAATATTTCAAGAAAATTTAACTTTTATTAAAAATTATTAATAAAAAATCGCACAGAAATCAATATAACCTGAAATCTAATGCAATTTTAAGCTTAGAATTTTTTCATTATTTTTCCCGTCATTATTACCATTGTATTAGTATTTAAACAAAATTCCATAATATTTGAAGAAAATTTAATTTTTAACAAAAAATGTAAATAAAAAATTCATACTGAAATCAAAATAACCTGAAATCTAATGCAATATAAGCTTAAAATTATTTCAGTATTTTTTCTGTATTTTATTATAATTGTAGGTATTAGTATTTTAATAATATTCCAGAATATTTGAAGAAAATTTAATTTTTATCAAAAAATGTAAATAAAAAAATCATACTGAATTCAAAATAATCTTAAATCTATGGCAATTTAGGATTTAGAATTTTTTAATTATTATTCCTGTCTTTATAATAATTTATTTTATTAATATTTTAACTAAATTACAGAATTTCTTATTAAATTACAGAATATTTGAAGAAAATTTAACTTTTATCAAAAAATTTGAATAAAAATTCACACTGAAATTAAAATAATCTTAAATTTAATGCAATATAAGCTTAAAGTTATTTCAGTATTTTATCTGTCATTTATTACAATTATTGTAGGTATTAGGATTTTAATAATATTCCAGAATATTTGAAGAAAATTTAATTTTTATCAAAAAGTGTAAATAAAATATGAAACTGAAATCAAACTAACCTAAAATTTACGGCAATTTAGGGTGTAGAATTTTTTCAGTATTTTGCCTGACTTTATTATAATAAAAATGTATTTTAACGAAATTCGAGAATAATTGAAGAAAATTTAACTTTTATCCGAAAATGTAAATAAAAAATTAAACTGAAAACAAAATAACCTGAAATCTATGAAAATTTAGGGCTTGGAATTTTTTCATTCCTTTTCCTGTAATTATTATAATTAATTGTATTAGTATTTTAACAAAATTCGAGAATATTTTTAGAAAATTTAATTTTTATCAAAAAATGTAAATAGCAAATCATACTAAAATCAAAATAACCTGAAATCTACGGCAATTTAGGGTTTAGAATTTTTTCATTATTTTTCCTGTCTTTATTATAATTTTTTTTATTAACATTTTAACAACTTAATTACAGAATTTCTTATTAAATTGCAAAATATTTGAAGAAAATTTAACTTTTATCAAAAAATCTTAATAAAAAATCGCACTGAAATCAAAATAACCTGAAATCTACGGCAATTTAGGGCTTAGAATGTTTTCATTATTTTTCCTGTCTTTAGTATAATTTATGGTATTAGTATTTTAACAAAATTCGACAATATTTTTTTAAAGAAAATTGAACTTTTATCAAAAAATTTTAATAAAAAATCGGACTGAAATCAAAATAACCTGAAATCTAATGCAATTTAGGGCTTAGAATTTTTTAATTATTTGCCCTGTCTTTTATTATAATAATTGTGTTAGCATTTTAATAAAATTCCAGAATATTTGAAGAAAATCTAATTTTTATCAAAAAATGTAAATAACAATTAAATTAAACTGAAATCAAAATAACCTGAAATCTAGGGCAATTTAGGGTTTAGAATTTTTACATTATTTTTCCTGTCTTTATTATAATTTATTGTATATTTATTGTAACTGAATTGCAGAATTTCTTATTAAATTACAGAATATTTAAAGAAAATTTAACTTTTATCAACAAATTTTAATAAAAAATCGCACTGAAATCAAAATAACCTGAAATCTAATGCAATTTTAGGCTTAGAATTTTTTCAGTATTTTTCCTGACTTGATGATAATTTATTCTATTAGTATTTTAACGAAAACAAGAATATTTGAAGAAAATGTAACTTTTATCGAAAAACTTTAACAAAAATTCGCACAGAAATCAAAGTATTATTAAATCTAACAAGGGGAAGGCCAACTTTGGTCGTCACAGATCTGCACCATTACCTCTATACCTTTACAACATAATTAGAACGTCACTTGCTGAAAGTTTAACGACCCGGAATTGAGAAAATTTCAAAAAAATATTTTTTAAAAATATTTTATAATTTCTTAAAACACACGGGTAGTTCAACTGTACCAAGTATAAAAATTGAACAATAGCAGCGACAGGTGATCATAACCTCAAATAACTCGTCGTGAAGGTCGTATTGACATGCATAATTTATTCACAAGGGGACCTTGTCGACGACTTTTCCACGATTTGCACAATTTTTAACATACCTTTTAGGCAATAATCTGTTATACTTCAGGTTAAAATTGCAGGACCCGGATTTGAATAAATTTTGATTAAATCGATTTTAAAAATCGAATAAATTGGTATTATAAATTAGGTCTAATGAGAAGAATGAGAAGTATAAAATACAAGTAAAATACGAAGGCTTCCGATGAATTTGACAGTTTGACATAACCTCGCATTTCGTAACAACGACATATTAAAAATTAATTAATTTAAAGAAATTTTAACCAGATACAAACAATCAATTAAACTACGATGAGCAAAAAAACCAAATTGCATAAATATCAGGTTAGTCTTGACTTGAAAAGACGAATTTTGAAACAACAACCCACAAAAAATAGGTTCATGTACATGGTTGAAATTTTCTGTAATTATACGGTAAGAAATAAGAAGAAATAAGTTTATACGTAGATTCATTTAGATAATTTTTATATAGGTTGTATTGACGTATTAACAACTGTCCATTGCACTTGTTTCCGAACATCAATAATTATCGAATTCTCAACAATATTTTTATAGTAATTGATTATAATATAATTTAATAAATAATTAATAGTAGATATAGCAATTTATTACAATTCTCTGTTCTAGTTATACATAAATACATATTTAAAAAAAAATTATTATAATAATTCCTTTGTCGACACCAACGAACAGTAAGTACTAGGTAGCCCTAGTTGTACGTAGTTGCACGTAGACTTTAGTTTGCATTCTTCTTCAAGTGCCCATCCGATTTCGGATGTTAGCGATCCTCCTGGCTAAGCCAAGAAGACTTTATTAGGGAAATGTTAATGGGGTGGTTTCCCGTTGCCTTCCTCATAGTCCACAGTTCGATTTGATGTTCGGAAACAAGTGCAATGGACAGTTGTTAATACGTCAATACAACCTATATAAAAATTATCTAAATGAATCTACGTATAAACTTATTTCTTCTTATTTCTTACCGTATATTTACATAAAATTTCAACCATGTACATGAACGTATTTTTTGTGGGTTGTTGTTTCAAAATTCGTCTTTTCAAGTCAAGACTAACCTGATATTTATGCAATTTGGTTTTTTTGCTCATCGTAGTTTAATTGATTGTTTGTATCTGGTTAAAATTTCTTTAAATTAATTAATTTTTAATATGTCGTTGTTACGAAATGCGAGGTTATGTCAAACTGTCAACTTAATCGGAAGCCTTCGTATTTTACTTGTATTTTACTTCTCATTCTTCTCATTAGACCTAATTTATAATACCAATTTATTCGATTTTTAAAATCGATTTAATCAAAATTTATTCAAATCCGGGTCCTGCAATTTTAACCTGAAGTATAACAGATTATTGCCTAAAAGGTATGTTAAAAATTGTGCAAATCGTGGAAAAGTCGTCGACAAGGTCCCCTTAACAAACTTATTTCAACTTTGAAGTAGTACCTATAATTATTACACACGGTAAGCAAAATTTAGTTAATTTTGTTTTGATTTATTTCGATAAAATTTTTATTAGGTTACAATTTGAAAAGTTTTAACTTTTAACGCAACTTCATGTGACTCGAATCGAAAAATTAATCTTCAGTGATTACCGCAGAAGCTTTTGGCGCCATTAAATTATTTGCGACAAGGAGCTTGCTCAAAATATATTATATTTGCATATTTCAATTGTCTTTTTGAAATTTCACTGTATCGTGATGGTTCATCGGTAAGTTAAATTCACATGCACTAGACCTCTAAACCAGGCTCATTCTAGTTTTGATTTTCAGCTCCTCGATACTGGTCATGTCAGCAAGACGTTATTTTCAAGAATTCATCGTAAGTTCGCCTTTGACTGAAATATTTAGAATCTATACTTCAGATAAGTAATAGGAGCCGAATTGTCGATAACATTTTTATATTGATTATATAAATTAAATATAAGAAAATATTAGTTATTACAGTTTTGTGTTACAGCATTACAATAAAAATTATATTTATAGTAGTAATTATTTTCATTGACATTATTATAGTAAGTATTTGATTTATTATTATTGATTCACTTTCTCAATTTCTTCAGTGACAAATTTATGACAACTGCAGTTTGCCTTCACAACATTTAAGTTTGACCAGTATTGTCTGTAATTGGTTCTTTTGGCTTATACCTTGGGTTTGTCCTTTGCATTATGAAAATACGGTTTAAGTATGTTGAATGACCCCAGATTCGATGACCGTGTACCATTCTTGAAGGAAACATTGAGAAATAAACGAGTCTTGTGATATCATGTAAATAGCTGAGCATGTACTTTGTTACTGTCCAGCGCTGACTTCAATGAGAAGATCGATGCTGACATGGCCAGATTCCATGACAGATTTTCGAAGGAGCTGAAAATCAAAAGTAGTACAATGAGCTTGATTTGGAAACCTAATGCATGTGAATTTAACTTACCCTCCACAACAAATGCGCAAATTTATGGCCCTTCCACAATTTCAGAAAATGAAGATTTTGGACACAGTGAAATTTCAAAAGAACGATTGAAATATGCAAATGATGTATTCTGAGTAGCTCTTTCCTGCAAATAATTTAATGGCACCAGAAGATTCTGCGGTAATCACTGAAGATTAATTTTTCGATTCGAGTCACATGAAGTTGCGTTAAAAGTTAAAACTTTTCAAATTGTAACCTAATAAAAATTTTATCGAAATAAATCAAAACAAAATTAACTAAATTTTGCTTACCGTGTGTAATAATTATAGGTACTACTTCAAAGTTGAAATAAGTTTGTTATACTGAATAAATTATGCATGTCAATACGACCTTCACGACGAGTTATTTGAGGTTATGATCACCTGTCGCTGCTATTGTTCAATTTTTATACTTGGTACAGTTGAACTACCCGTGTGTTTTAAGAAATTATAAAATATTTTTAAAAAATATTTTTTTGAAATTTTCTCAATTCCGGGTCGTTAAACTTTCAGCAAGTGACGTTCTAATTATGTTGTAAAGGTATAGAGGTAATGGTGCAGATCTGTGACGACCAAAGTTGGCCTTCCCCTTGTAAGGCAATTTAGGGCTTAGAATTTTACTTTAAATAAGCACCCTCAATATTAAAATGGAAAATATTGACAATATTACCTGATGTAATACAAAATATTTATTGAAACAGATTCGCATTTCTGAGAGTGAAGTGGCTACTTTACTTCCCATTTTCGGGGAGCAAAAAGTCATTTTTTCTCCTGCAGCTTAAAAGTGGAAGAAAAATAAAGGAGGGAGAATGTAAAAAATAGGGGAACTACCTAAACAATTTTTTACTTATTTTAAAATTTTTCACCAACATTTCGAAAAATATAAGACTCGGAATTGAACGCAATTTTTCACCAGTTTTGCCTGAGCCAAATAAACACAATCCCATTTTGAAAAAATGGCACATGATTCCTTTATTAAAAACAAATTTCAAATTTTGTTTATATTTGATTTTGTACCTCGGAGGGATAGTCTATGGGAAATTAGACAACATATTTTGTATACTTGTTGCTAGTGTAATTTTGAGGGACTAGGAGGTCTAATGTGCATAAGCGAGTATTAGTCAAGTCGGGTCTATGTTGGTGCTAATTGGTGGAATTGGGTGTCACGCGTTCTCCCTCCTCATCTACTGCGCAGCAATTTGGCTCCGTCTAATATCGGAATAAAAAGTTGTGACCCCCTGAGTTTGAATTCAAATAAAATCAAAAGTTAGCAGTGAACAACTTTGAAAAAATATATAATAATATCAATTGATTCGTGCTAAATATCATATTAAAATTTTATACTTCTAACTAACGCCGTTTTATAATTATTTAAAAAAATGTTCAAAAACGTGTAGTTATAAATAAAATTGTTATGTTTAAAAATATGAAGTGTTCGTCATATTGGTATTATAAATATTATTTCAAAATTTCAAATTCGTTTTCGATTGGGCCACGTAAACCTACGCCGATTTAATTCTGGCGAACTTTTATTTCTGTTTTCAATGTTAATTGTTTATAAGTAATCAATTTCACTAAGTTGATTTTCCATCTATTGATTGTAGTTCCGTCAACATTGATTCAGTATTTGTAAGAATCTCGTTAATATATTTATGCGCGTCACTATTTAGTTTAAACTATTATTATGATTTGGAAAGTAATTTACCTGTAGATCAGTAAATGATGTACAGAATCATCTGAAAATTACATAAGAACACCAAACTGCGTCGGACGAGTGCTTGCCTGTTTTTGTTGCTCATTAAAAAAGAGTTAATTAAAATTACGAAGTTTAGAATTTGAGTAGACCTAAAATATTATATTGATGTTCCGTTGTAATTCCATTATACTTTTACTTTGGTAAATGTAAATTATTAACTTTAAGTAAAAGAATGGTTGTAATTAACCACTTTTATATTTGTTTTTGATTAAAGTATTTTAAATTCTACAGCGTTGTACGGATAATATAACCACAGCTCTTTTATTTTAATAGAATTTAAATTTTATTAATTTTTACAAACATTTTGTCGCTTTTAAATTTAGTACAGGATGTTCTTTGGCTCATTCTTTTTTCAATTATATTTAAAGGTAGATTAAAAGTTCTTTGAAGTCAAACTTTGTCCAAGTGTTGGACAGTTATTCTTAAGTACTTTTGCTTTTGATGATTTTTATTTCTTTCGTTTTCGCATATCGGTCGATAAGGTCTTTCGCAATTTTTAATGTCAGTGATGTAATTAAAAAAAATGAAATAGTTTTTTCTAATGAATTGTTATTGTCAACTTTCTCGCTTTCTACAAGTGCGATTTTGGCTTAATTTAGTTCGTTGGAAGTAATAGAGCTGCATTTATGGGTAGCCGTATAACACAAAATCGATACCGATAGTTTCGAAAGTACTAATAGATGTTCTTAAATTCAAATTTAAAAAATTAATAAGTACAGTTAATTTTACTTCGCACGTAATAAAACTTAGTTAAATCGTAATTAAGTATACTTGCATTTTTTATTCAACATTTACTCGCATTTTTTACCCTTAAAGATAATTTTGAATTAAGAAAAGGAAAAAATACAAATTTAATCTAGCATTTAAACGAAAAGTTTATTTCGTCTTAATTTTATATTACTTTCCTTACTACGTCTTTGTTACTTTAATCAGCTTAACTAACTCATTATATATAATTAAGGGCACCCAGTTCAAGTTATATTTTTGCGAACCGTTTGATTTTGCGTGTTCTGTTAAGCGTTTTAAAATTGCATTAAAACAATTTTTGATATTTTTGGGAATAGCTTGAGCGGGGTTTATGTAAAAATGCAAATAATAATAATTTTATTTTTTTAAATCGTTAGGATTCGAAACGATTAGAAGTGTACCATTTGCACAATCGAACTGGATTCAACGTGACTGGCGAAACGTTCTTACGAACAACGTTTACGGGGCAACAGATTGCACTTACAGCAATTCATTCTAACCGAGCAGTTAAATTTTGGACTGCTTACGACGTATTAGATCAACAATTTAAGCAACACTCAAAATTGGAACTGTCACCCACTGTATGGGTAGCATACGATATTGACTTAATTAATAAAACAATGGTAATGTAGATAATGGAATAAATGTAAATGTAATTTTAATGCTATAAATAATTTAGGATGAAAATGCGGAAGTTCAGCAAATAGAAGTTAACATCTCGTATCCAAGACGAAATTTTACAGCTTTAGGATCGTATAATGTAACTAATTCGTCGTTATCATCAGAAATGTCTCTGCTGTGGGACGAAAAAAGAAAGACAGTTGAGACTGCACTTAACTGGATAAAAAATCCGTCTTTGTATAATGATCATCAGTTAGTCGAACTTCAAATTAGACATCCTTCTTTCGAAAAAGTAATTAGTTGCATTGGTAAAATTTTACCCCGAATCTAAATATTTCAATTTTTCTTCAGAATGTGTCGCTCCTGGGAGAATATAAAACTGGAAATAAGAAGTGGATAGATTTAAGCTTTATAGCTGATTATTCGGAAGACCCTGATCACAAATTAGAATTGAGCAGTGTAATAGAAAACGCTTCGGATGAGAGTTTTTCAAACTACACGTATCAAATATTAGGTAATCACCCTGCCACAAATTTGGATCTGAATGCACGTGGTGAAATAACTTGGAAAGATCGATGGTATTTTACTTTGCATCAGATGGATTATAAGCGGACTTACTTGCCACTTCAATCACGAGAAGCTTTTGGACGTTTGGATGTGAATAAGAAAGAAATTGAATTAAAGGTTTGACGAAATTGGATTTTGAAAGTAATAATAATAAGTTGAAATTATTTTCAGAAACAAAGCCTTCGTGAATTATCTTATTTGTGGGGTAGATATTCTGAAAAGTTCCCACTTTACACGGCAAACATATCAGCTATACACGGGAACGACATCAACGCCTCTGGAGAGTTCTACCTCAATTTCAAAGAAAAGTTGCTTCGATTTGAATTGAACACAACTGAAGGTATGCATAATTCTTAAAACATCAAACTTTTCGAAATCGATTTTACAAGTAATGTTTGAAATCTTTTATCTGAATGATTTACAGACGGAACTCAAAGTCTACATGCGTTAGGTCAGATACCAGACGCCCGCAGTGCCGCTTTCGATATTTGGCGTGATTACGAGGACATCAGAGTAATGGATGTTTCGTATTTTCTACGTTTAAATCATTCGCGTTTGATTGTCTCCAAATTACGATGGCGGCCAGAGATTAAGCAGGAAATACAGGTATGAATAAAATTAATAAATTATTTTAGTAGGTTGGTATGCACCTTGAAAGAAATTTATTTGTAAACCCACCAACCATTTTAATGTCGTTTACATTGCTCTTAACCCGTGTCCACAGTAATCCTAAAGCGCAATTTATATTACGACATTAATGCCTATTTTGCATGCTGTAAATCATTCTTATGGCTCTTATACTAATTTCAGGAAACTGAAAACGAAACTAAAACGTATTAAATAGCCAATCTTGGTTAACTCAATACACAATATTATTCATGTACAGTCAGCAATTTATTTATTTCATTTGCAACAAGGCTTTATCATAATTATAATAATTTTGACTAATGCGAGCAATACTTCAGTGTAAAATCGAATGCGATTACTAAAGATAAGTACCTATACCACATTTATAAATATTTTATGACTACACTATCAGTGAGTACAACTAAAAATTTTACCATTTTAGGTAATTTATTATTTATTTTAGTTTGCGTGTTCAACAATTTTATTAATCGATAGACTTTCAAGTAACGCATTACTTTAAAAATGATACAATAAAATGGCTTCAAAACATATTAACAATAATAGCGCTTATAATATTTACCAATCCATTTTTATTGCGCTTTATCACTTTTAAATTATGCCAACATTAAATAAATGCACAAAAGTAAATCACTGTTTTGTATCAATTTTTAAAAAATTTTAAATTTCCATTATGCCTTTGATGGTAACTTTTTCTGTACATCAAGATCACAGCAGTGCATTAGAAGCTATTCGAGCAGGCATAGAACCGAGGTTTTCCGCTCCATAGCCTGTTGGTGTATGCTTTACTCTACACTACTGTCATACCAATAATAATATCGAATTAATATATTGTAGTGTTATTTTTGCAAATAACACAAACTTAAGTTCCGTCCGCTATTTTGCCGGTGAGCATAAAGATGACTCACTCAGGTTTCAACTCAAATCAAAGACTCGGTCGCTGTTTAAAATAAGTTTAACCCTGAAGGAGCCATACAAATTTACACCTTATATCGGCCATACGTAGTAACAGGGTACTACCATATATTTATATGCAATTCCTGTTATGCTCAGTCTTTAAGCGGATTTTTAATATTCTTATAAGCGTTTTTAATAACAATTATATTTATATCGAGTTACATTTATGCATAACTAGCTGAAACCCGCGACTTCGTGCGCGTGGAATTCAGTTATAAAAATTATTATCATATTTTGCAGATTGTATAGGCCTAGCATAGTCATAAATACCTTACAAACTGAGATACATAATACAAATTAAACCTAAAACCACGGTTAATATTGCAGAAGAAGATACTCAAAATTTCAAGTCATTAATTCGCTGGCTTCCTAGCAATACCGTTTATCTCGATTTTTATCGAACATAGGATTATTGCATATTATGCTGTAGTTTTGCAAGTTCTATGTCCTGGCAGAACCGTACACATTCGATTTTTCGTTGTTGTTTTATTTTTGAATTTAGGAAATAGTAAATGGAATTGAGCGGTCTTTAAAAAAATTAATAGTTCTAGCATTTGAGGTAAGATTTTAAACGAAATACAGGGATTCATATTTTGTTTAACAAATATTTTTTTTTTTTTGAGGGACGTCGACAGTTGAAATTTCGTTAATCAATTCGCGCGCGTCACCACTAATTAGATAATAGGTGATATATCCCGTATTGATGTATATCTTTTTTTCTAACGAAAATTACATGCTTTTAGGCAGTACACCCACATTTAGGCTGTGCCTTGGAAACTTAAGAGACATTTGCAGTTGGAATCTTGTTAATCCATTTGCACGCGTCACCACTAATTAGATAATATGTGATAAATCCCATATTGATGTATATTTTTTATTCCAAAGAAAATTCCATGTTTCTAGACAGTATACCCACATTTAGGCTGTGCTTTGGAAACTTGAGAGACGTCGACAGTGGGAATCTCGTTAATCAATTCGCACAATGGGAATCTCGTTAATCCATTGCAATCCTATGCAAAATTTCATCTCTAAGTAGTTTGGGCTGTGCGTTGATATATCAGTCAGTCAGTCAGTTTATTCTTTTATACAGGGTGTCCCCGCACTCACTTTACATAACTTAGGTGGTGATAGAGGACACTTTTCTAAGAACAATATTTAACAAAAATTTTTTTCTAAATTCAAACCCTCGAGAGTTAGGCCTATTTAAAGCATTTTTTTTAATTTCCACCTTCACATGGCCATAGCGCCGAAAATATTGATTTTGCGGTAAAAATGGTTTAGTACTTTTTTAAAGAGCGTGAAATAATCTACAAACTAGATTTAACCCTTTTATTATCTAAAATCAACGGCTTTTGAGTTATGAATTAAAGTAAGTTCAAAAATGTCGAAAAATTTGAGCTTTCTTTTTTTTGGTTTTTTTTCAAAACCCTGTATCTTTTAAACGAAAGATTTTACAAAAAATCTGACGCCCCATTCCGGATAGGAAATTTAACGGACTACAAGTTTGGTCTAGTAAAAATTTTTGAAAAACCAATCCATTTCACAGAAAATCAGAAAATAACAAACAAGGCAGCTACAAAACATAAAATTTAATTCACAAAATTTTTATTTTTTTTGAAAAATTATTTTATTAATTAATTTTAAATTATTACATTAATAAAGTAATTGTTGAAAATGACCATCCTCATTTTTCAATATACAGTTGTGATTGTTTTAAAAGATGTTTGTCGAAACAAATCGAAAAAAGGCGATTTTTCGACACTTTTAATCGCAGAAATTCGAATTTTTGACACTTTTCACATTCACGGATTGACCAAAATTGGCCTCGTGATCGACCGGTCAATGCCTCGACTTTGTTGACCACCCCTGCTATAATGGATTTAAAAAAAAAAGGAAATTTTATAAATAATACTATAAAGCATATTTTAAAACGAGCACGACTGTGTATTAAAAATGAGGGTGGTCATTTTCAACATTTACTTAAATAATCTAATAGTTTAAAATTAATTAATAAAATAATTTTTCAAAAAAAATAAAAATTTTGTTAATTAAATTTTATGTTTTGTAGCTGCCTCGTTTGTTATTTTCTGATTTTCTGTGAAATGGATTGGTTTCTCAAAAATTTTTACTAGACAAAAGTTGTAGTCCGTTAAATTTCCTATCCGCAATGGAGCGTCAGATTTTTTGTAAAATGTTTCGTTTAAAAGATACAGGGTCTTGAAAAAAACCAGAAAAAAAGAAAGCTCAAATTTTTCGACATTTTTTAACTTACTTTAATTCATAACTCGAAAGCCGTTGATTTTAGACAAGAAAAGGTTTGAATCTAGTTTGTAGATTATTTTACGCTCTTTAAAAAATCACTAAACCATTTTTACTGAAAAATCAATACTTTCGGGGCTATGGCCATGTGAAGGTGGAAATTAAAAAAAATGCTTTAAAGAGGCCTAACTTTCAAGGGTTTGAATTTAGAAAAAAATTTTTGTATGTATAAAAACCCTGTATACAGGGTGTCCCCGCACTCACTTTACATAACTTAGGTGGTGATAGAGGACACTTTTCTAAGAACAATTTTTAACAAAAATTTTTTTCTAAATTCAAACCCTCGAGAGTTAGGCCTCTTTAAAGCATTTTTTTTAATTTCCACCTTAACGTGGCGATAGCTCCGAAAATAATGATTTTTCAGTAAAAATGGTTTCGTGCTTTTCAAAATAGCGTGAAATAATCTACAAACTAGGTTTATACCTTTTATTGTCTAAATTCAACGGATTTCGAGTTATGAATTAAAGTAAGCTAAAAAATGTCGAAAAATTTGAGCTTTTCTTTTTTTTGGTTTTTTTCAAAACCCTGTATCTTTTAAACGAAACATTTTACAAAAAATCTGACGCCCCATTCCGGATAGGAAATTTAACGGACTACAACTTTTGTCTAGTAAAAATTTTTGAGAAACCAATCCATTTCACAGAAAATTAGAAAATAATGTGTCAAAAATTCGAATTTCTGCGATTAAAAGTGTCGAAAAATCGATTTTTTTCGACAAACATCTTTTAAAACAATCACGACTGTATATTGATTAATGAGGGTGGTCATTTTCAACAATTACTTTATTAATGTAATAATTTAAAATTAATTAATAAAATAATTTTTCAAAAAAATAAAAATTTTGTGAATTTAATTTTATGTTTTGTAGCTGCCTTGTTTGTTACTTTCTGATTTTCTGTGAAATGGATTGGTTTTTCAAAAAATTTTACTAGACAAAAGTTGTAGTCCGTTAAATTTCCTATCCGGAATGGGGCGTCAGATTTTTTGTAAAATGTTTCGTTTAAAAGATACAGGGTTTTGAAAAAAACCAAAAAAAAGAAAAGCTCAAATTTTTCGACATTTTTTAGCTTACTTTAATTCATAACTCGAAATCCGTTGAATTTAGACAATAAAAGGTATAAACCTAGTTAGTAGATTATTTCACGCTATTTTGAAAAGCACGAAACCATTTTTACCGAAAAATCATTATTTTCGGAGCTATCGCCACGTTAAGGTGGAAATTAAAAAAAATGCTTTAAAGAGGCCTAACTCTCGAGGGTTTGAATTTAGAAAAAAATTTTTGTTTAAATATTGTTCTTAGAAAAGTGTCCTCTATCACCACCTAAGTTATGTAAAGTGAGTGCGGGGACACCCTGTATATAGATAGATGTGATTATGACTCATGGTTTTTGGCAAAATTTTATTAAATTGTAAGCAATATTCTCAAGTAACGCTCATTAGTCAAGTGTAGATGTTACCTTTTCGATTGCAGTAGGTGGTTTTTCAAAAACTTAATAAATGCTAATAAATTTAAAGTAGCAGTGAATCTTAATAGTTTGTTATTTGGTGCAATTCGTGATTTTTTTCACCAATAATTCTACTTCCGCATCGACATAAATGCAGAACCATAGCGCAAAACCTAGACTTTACTAGCCACATGAAAGTAACATGATACTGCTTTTTATGTTTATTAAATGTTTCGAAAAGGCAAAGAAAGGCCCGAAAAAGTTGCCACTAATACTAGAAACCTGCGTGACCTCATATTAATGTCTCTAAAAAAATTTGTAGAGCATTACATAATGAAATATAACTTGATTTATTTTTTATTTCAAATTGCCTCTATTCTAAAGTTAATTTCAAGTAAAATGTGAAACAGGTTATATATTAACACATCATATACTATGTTAAATTGTTATCAATAAATATTATAACAATTTTGAATGAATGGGGCTATTCTGTAGTATTTATATCCCATATAACAGTAATGTAGGTACTACGGTTGGCCGGATTACATATAGTTTTATAAAATTTCAAAAGTTTTTATGTGCAGAGAATCGTTTTTGTAGAGATGTCACCGAAGCTCAAAAAATCGGCCCGGTAGAAGAAAAGTTGTGTTTTTTTAAAGTCAAAATAGTACCCGGGTACTAGGTATGGCCGGATTAGGTATAGCTTTAAAACATCTCAAAAATTTTTGACTTAAAATCACTATTTTTCCGTTTTATAATTTTGTGTGTGCAGAGAACCGTTTTCTTAGAGATTTCACCGAAATTTAAAAAAATCGGCCCGGTAGCAAAAAAGTTATGCTGATTTAAAGTCAAAATAGTACCCGGGTACTAGGTATTGCTCCATAAGGGTTAATGAAGTAGAAAAGGCATTGAAAACAATTCAGTTTGGGACAATAAAATTTTGTCCTGAGCCGTTTGTGTGTTATCGATTTACAATTACATTTATCTCAACAGCTGCCACTGAATTGTAATTCAAGGCTCTCAAAGGTGTTATAAAATGAGAAGGATAAAATCAAATCTCATACAATAAAATAATGTTCGTTAAACCGTTTTGGTACTCCTGGTATGTCACTGGAACAGCTGTCTCACATGTGAAGGTGATTTTCCTACCATGTTCATCCGCTGGTGTCATACACATGTGGTGTCGAATTTCACCATAAAATTTGACCAAATTCTTCTCGTTGTGCTGTAGTGCAATCGTTGTAATCGGCCAGTTCTTATCAACCGGCCAACTTTTCCAAATACTCACAAGTTCGGTCTTGAAACCGGTTTTAATTTCTCCCGTCACAGGAGACGCATAAAAAACACTTGAATACAACCTGAAGTATCACTATATGAACCTCAAGTATTCATAAAACTTCACTTTTCTCGATGGACGAGGAAAAACCTCCACTCTCCAAGAATGGCGTCGTGAGAGTTCATTCGTCGGTTTATCATTTTCACTATTTTCTGATCTTGTATGTTTTTCACCCGAGTTTGAAACACCATAATATTCATAGGTAAAATATTTTGACTTTTTAACTTTAAAATTATATTATGAATCATTTTAAACAAATTGTAAGTTAATATAACAAATTAATGCTTGTATATAAATTATAAGTATTATGACATGTATTTTTCTCTCATTTGAGCTCCTCAACTTAAAACATCAAAACACTGTGAAAGCCGTAATACGTAGACATACAAGTAATAATTTTCTACAAAAAAGTCCGAAAAATAGTTTCGTTGAATACGAACACTCAGATATTCAAATATCATAATGCATCACTGGTCCAAATTACAGAGGAAGAAGTTAAGAAATCAATATCACCAATAAAAGACGGGGAAAGACGCGGCCCAGATGATACAAATGGGGAAAATTTGAAGTTACTGAACGATGCAAATGTCCAAAGACTCACTAAGTTATTCAACAGGATATACAACATACACAAAGAATGGCTAAAGTCTACATTTATAACAATCCCGTAGAAGAGAACGGCTAATACCTGCAATGAATATAGAATAATAAATCTAATGAGCCACCTAACTACTAAAAACATTCCTAAAAATAATTCATCGAAGATTTTATGCACTAAGCGTAAATGGGGAACATCCAATTCGGCTTTAGAAAAGCAACCGGAACACGCGATTTGTTTTATACTAAAGTATTAATTCAGCAATGCAAAGATGTAAACCGTGACGTATACCTATATATTACGTTTCCTAGATTATCAAAAAGCATGACAGAATCAAATATCAAAAGCTAATACCGATTCCAAAAAAAAACAGGAATAGAAGACAGACTTATGAATAATAAGAAAATCTATTCTGGAAACAGATAGCTCATATATCCAGCGAGGAATTCGACAGGGTGTAACAAAAACTACCATATGAATCGCAACCCCTAATGAGAGGGTTAGCCCAAAGAGAGACCAGAGCCCGGCACAATCCAGAGATAACCTCTCCAGTTTGTGTATCACGATGTTAATAGACTAACTCGCAATTCATGTAGAGGCATGGATCGTGGATTTCTGAAAAAAAAAACTGGTAGCTTTGGGGAAAAAAATGCAAATAGTAATCAAATACTTTAATTAACACAGAATTTGAGAGATGTTATTACAGCTCCAATAATAATTGCAATGTTATATTACTGTGGTAAACAGACACCCAGTAGCAATGGATGATTACAATCAAAAAGTGCACTCCGTACACAATACAAACAAGTACCCAATAAAACCAGTAATCTCTACGGTTACTTAAAATTGAACACAAAAGCCCATAAACACGTCGGTTCATGGAAAAGATAAAATTGCTTACCTCGAGCTCTCCTATAAGCTTACAATAAAATGGTGACAGCCGTTTGTTTTCAACAGCTTTCCCAACGTGTCGCTTCAAAGATGAAATCTGTAACTTTTTATAATTTTCAAAGGAAAACATTAGATTCAATATTCGCGATACTGAACACTGCTTGCAGATCTGTAGTTGGAAACTGGACCAGTGAGAGGTGGTGTTGGAGATGTCAACAAGATTGGATCATCCAAACAATGGAAAGAATTCCCCAGGTGTTATCCAAAACAAACAACAATAGGATTTTAAGAACTCCAAAAAAATCCAAAATGGTTCCACAACTTGCGTACAAAGAAACTGCGTTATAGATTTACGCATGAAGAGCTATTCCAACTCCAGATGTTTACAAACAGGAGCCAGAAACACCACATGACACTATACTACTGCTTCATACGATAGCCCACCAATGAATAGTTTAGTAAAAGTACTTGTCCACGTACTACCTGGCACTAAACTAAATCGTCGTGAAAACAGCGTATGTTCGCTATGATTGAATTTACAGGAACTTACAGGACTCCCCGATTCAAATATCCATACGCCAACGTTCCCAGCCGATAACCTGCATTCAATTGCTAGCCAAATATTTGCAACATAAAAATGCATTCATTTTAGGATAAATTCATGGGCCGTACAGAGAAATATTGTGAAATGACATGAAAAGTAGTACCATGTAACAAATTGCAAAATTTCGTTACAAGGGCTGCATCCTATTGGCAATATTCTTCAATATGTATTCGGAAGAAATATTTAGTAATGTACTGGAAAATCTATCAATAGGGATAAAAATAAACAGAAAAAGAATCAATAACATCAGATCTGCTGACAACACCGTAATAATCACTGAAAATCTTGAGGATTTGCACGAATTGTTGGACAGGGAGGCAGATAGGAGGAGATAGTTTGGCATTGACATCAACATAAGCAAAACAAAATATATGACGATATGCAAAAATCCCATTCCACAAGGACAACCGTGAGTAAATCAAGAGACAATTGAATGGGCGGAAAACTTTATTTACCTTGGCAGTACGCATGAATCAACAACCAATGGATGCACGCTCTGGAGATCAGATGCACAATTGAAAAGCAAAAATTGCGTTTATACGAATGGACAAATTGCTAAAGAGCCTTGAATTCAATTTAAATACCAGAGTCAGCACCTCCGATGCTACGTGTCTCCGGTGCTAATATGACGTAGAGACGTGGACACTGACAGAGGCATCATGTGTGGATAACTCGAGGCATTTGAGATGTGGCTGTATCGACGCATGTTGAAAATACCATGGACGGCACACATCACGAGAAAGATGTGCTGGAACAAATGGGAAAGGAAGTGGAAATTATGAATCAAGTCAACAGAAGGAAACTGGAATACTTAGACAACATCATGAGAAACAACCAACGGTATGGGTTGCTTCAACTGACATTCTAGGAAAAGGTCTATGGAAAGAGAGGATCGGGAAGAAGACGAATTTCATGGCTGAAAAACCTAAGAACGTAGTCCTTGTCGGCCCCCCCAACAAAAATCATATCATTGAAGTTAACGCAGAACCGTAACATTTGCTTCCTTCTCTTCCGTACATCTACGAGATGTAGGGTCATCTGCATACCCGATTATATGACGGTGTTTCTTTAGTCTGTAGTGTCCATTCAAAATCCATGCAATCGTCCGCAAATTAACTCTGGAGATAGTATTTGGTATATTTCTACGAAGGCTCACGTAGACATTCACGTCACGACACGTAGATTTTATTCGTATTAAAATTGAGTGGTTTAGTGCAAAAACAAGTTAAGTCCATTTCTTGTCATATTTGTGTTAGGAACGGAATCGTGTTATATTGTGAATTATGTGCTTGATCTGGTTAAACGTTACGATTACAAATATTTGACATGGGATGCATTAATGACCGCAGATTTAAAACTCAATAATTGACGATGTTATCATATAACAAAAACGTTTGTAAACAAATTCAGTATATTTTACATTGTCTAAACTTGAATATAGTTTATTTTATTAACTTGATATTATTATCAAGTTATATTAAATAAAATTTTGTCTCGCTTTTATTTAAACTCTTAGGATGGCAATATTATAAAGACATGAATATATTTAAAAAAAAATAATAATTCTGAAATTATAAATAATTTAAGTAAAAACTTTTATCTGTTATCTGTATTATTTGATACACAATTAAATATTATGGCAAGTGGAAGTGATGCGCTCGAATGTATTAACGAGATTCCAACAGTTAAATAAACAGTTAAATAAAATTATTCAAAATCTATGTTCTTAAATATTTCTAAACAGTGAGTGTTAAAATGTTTGTTTATATTTAAATAGTAGTATAGGTATTTTTAGTGATATTGGATTAAATTTAGTGATTCCAATTCCCCTTGGGAATCTGAACATCAATTAAAAGTTTGGTTAACTTATAGGTAACTTATTTCTTCTCATAAATATTTATTTCATTGTAAATAGTAAATAAAATTTAAAAACTTATTAAAAATAAACAAAATAAAATTTTTACTGTAAAATATTTCATTGGGTATATCCTCAAATTAAAATTTAAATATAAAGCAGCAGCTATAATATGCCGTTGGAAGTATCGAGCAATGAAGCCAAAAATAAACAATTAGATTGTATTGAAAAAAGTCAATTTAATAATGAAAATTGGTTTCACGTACTTAAATGACCTGACAACGCCAAGTTATTGCTATACAAATTGATGGCAATGTCAAAAGTGACATTTCTAAAAGTAAACATTCAAACAAAATTTCAAATAGTTTATCCATATGATATTGGTTACAAACACTAAAATCGTCAATTCAAGATTAATTGGCTAGATAGGCATAAATTACATAAAACTACGCAGTCGGGGATGATGGATGTCTTTTTCTACTAAGTTGAAAAGGGTCCTTGTTAAACTTAGTATACAAGAATACAGAAAAGTTTCTTCACCCTCAAGTTTCCAAGTGACGTTTCTCGTAAATAATTAAAAACACCAGGATACAAAGTTTCACTACAGCTTTAAAAATATCATTACAAAAGTTAAATAGGAAACGATTTTGTCTCGTCAGATGCATAGAGTAATTGCCTGTCAAATCATAGCCGTACAACGAGTGAAAATTTTAATTTAAAATTCATGCATGTACGGTGGTGCAAAATAAATGTAAAAAAAGATGCTGAAATTGATTATTGTTAATATTATGTAATAATCAAGAAGAGTTTATCCACTTTTAAGTTTTCACATGAAGATTACAAAAGTTAAATTGGAAAGGTTTTTGTTCATAAGATACACAAAGGAATTGTTTGGAAATTTTATATCCGTGTCAGGACTCAGGAGTGCACATTTTAATTTAAAATTTGACCATACTAGGTATAAGATGATGCAAAGCAAATAATGTACAAATATTCTTATTTGTTTTAATTATTCTATTTTTTATTTGGTATTAAAAAAACTCAGCGGGGTTTTATATATAGTACATAATATTAAAATAAAGCATTTAAGGTATCGGGAGGGGGGGAGGTATGTCGTATCGGTTAAAGTTTCGATCTTTTACGATATTTGAGTTCTGATTGATTCACTTGATAGTATGTGTGATTTAGCTTTAGGTGAATCTCTACAACAGGGTTTGGAAAGGACTGACGGTCGGTTATTGGTGAGGTGTTTTACAATGCCTCATCGCCGACCAAGATCAATTCTCCTTAAGAAGATGGTATAAATTTTCATATGACGAAGTCAGACGAGAAATCAGATAGTCTGAACCGGGTTTTAGTCCTCTTCGAATCTGGATCGCATTTACCCTACTTGTCGACCTTCTCCGTGCCCGATCTGCATTTCAGGGGGACCGTCTTCTGTCTTTTTGCTACAAGTTTCCGAGGGCATTGGTATCAACTTTGTTCGTCCAACACTCAACCGTCCGCGCTGAACTGGTGAATATTATAACCGCTAGGTGATTGTCAAAAAGAAGGAAATGAGGCGAGTGTTTTGAGCCCAATCGTATTACGTCGTGGAATGAAACGCATGAGAAATGGAGCATTCACTGTCAATACGTTTTACAGATGTTTAATAGAATCAAAACTACTGCTAGCATGATAATAGTCTGCCACCATTTAAATTAACAAGTGTTTGCTAACAAACGCTACCCTGGCAAGACTGACCCTTGCGTCGCTTGTTCACGCCGCTATAGCATTTCTTGTTTGAGCGTTGAATAAAAGTAATAAAAATAGAAATTAATCCAAGAATGATTTTAATAAATATTAAAACAAATGAAATAATTCAAGACCCCACGATAGCAATTAAAATATCAAACCCTGACCCTCGTGGGCCAGATTATAGTAGATTATTAGATTCTAATGTTCTAAATGATTTGAACATACAAAATGTTCAAGTTAAAAAATGTATATCAGTTAACCTTGCTCACTTTACGATTTCGTTTGTAATAATAAAAAATTATAAAAAAATGAACATTGTTATATTTAACGACTGCTTTGGTTGAGCAATTTCTACTATTATCGAATATGGTTATTGGTTTTCGTAATAATACTTATTTAGGTAATTTAATTGAAAAAGGTGAAGGTATTTTTATCTAATCGTAACAAAAGTTGTCTGATTGAGTGAGAGGCGGACTTTTTGTAAAAGTATGAAAAAATAAATTTGCTTTTGTCAAGATCGATTTTTATCTCGATACAATACTTTTTAATCTATACGATAAGAGAAGTGAAAAGTATAAATTTCATTAAGAGAAGGAAAATTGTAAACATTACAAAGTACATTTCTTATAACTTGAAATACTCAAAGACTTTAAAATATAAAAGGTCATCAAAAGTTTATAGACCCAAATATTTTAATGAATCCTGCTCGAATTGCTTTTTCTGCAGATGAAGTAAAATAAGTGAAGCGAGCTTTAATTAAAACATTTAAGGAAACTGCTCTAAAATTATATAAGTAGCAAAAACTGTTACTGCATATTATATACCTATATAGGGATAACCACAATAACTTAATGGCTTCTAATTTGTATGTAATTGGAGTTACTTCGATTTAATATTACTATCGGAATAAACCCACAAAACTGGATGCAAATCAATACTTGCTAATTATTGACTATACGTAAACAACGATGTACAGCTTAACGTGGAATCCGAAGCACGCCACAAAATAATTTTGTAGTAACTGACGCCCAATCAAATCTTATTCTATGTTCAGTAGATTTTGAATAGTAAATAGAAAAGTTTAGCAGCTTACTACAAGAATGTGTGTTTATAAACGAATTCAGTCCGATCACGCAAGATATCGTTTTTGGAAATGAGGATATAATGTAGTAATTTTCAAGAAATAGTTCGGAATGTCAGTTAAGAAATCAATGATAAAATATTCTAAAAATTTAAAATAAAATAAGAATAAACGAATTTCTAGTTAATTTACTGTGCTGACTGTAAGTAATCGTTGCTAACTTCTAATTACTTACTTTATTTGCTTATACCATTACATTGCTAAATATATCCGTAGGTACATAATTCACTATAATAATTTGTATAATTAAATCTTCGATGCGGTGTTTTACGAGTCATACTTTTTATTCCTACTAAATTGTTCACAAACATTAAGTTTTTATTGAAATAGTTAAAACAATAAATTTATACTCAAAATAAAATACTAAAAAGTGAAAAAAAATTCGAGGTGCTCTGCCTAACGCAAAATGCAAGCCAAGTTCGATTGTTTGATTCAAAAAACAAGATCTGCAATTTTCTGCAATTACACACCAACTCACCTAAACAGTCATAATTTCCAATCTTCAGGTTCCTCATTCGGATTGCGAACGTATGTAACTAAATACGCAAGAACTGTACATATATTAAAAAATAAAAACTCAACTTTGGCAGAAAAGCCACTCAAATACGCGATTACAAAGTTCATGATAAAACTATGTGTGCGTTGTTTGAAACTACAATGGTAGCCAGAAAAATATAGAATCTTCGAATTATCAAGAATATTTAATGACTCTATTTCTAGTTTTAAAATTCTAAAATTCTAGTTTTAATCTTTTAACCTGGGACTTACGTCACGGATAACTTGGCTTACTGCAAACAACTGATTGTTTAGATTAACAAGTGGAAGCAACAAGTTTAATTGAAAGTCTTTTTTCTTGAAGTCTAGCCTTCAGCTGCACTTTTTGTTTCTGTTGACCTTATATACCAAGTAATCAGGTGTTTGCTAAGATGTTCATGACGTAAAACAATTAAAAATCGGTAAAACGATTATATCAAAAAATTTCGTTATTGCTACATTAATGTAAAATCACTTTTGAACTGAAGGTTTACTTAATTCTATCTAAATATGCTAGGATTTATATTTTAATTTGGTGCCTATTAACCCCTTGAGTGGCATGAAGTTTGCTCACACATAAGTATTATGTATTATAATAATATTATTTAACAAAATATTTTATTCTAGAATACATTGCATTTGACGTATTATATACGCGATTACAACTTTACGGAATAATAAATTATAATATACAGGGTGACCGTTCGCCGAGGTGAACATGGGAAAAATAATTCCTGCTTCTCATCACAACGGATAAAAATGAAAATGGTATCAATTTCAAGATATTTTTATTCCGATTCAAAAGATACTTAGGTTAAAGATACTTACTTCCAACAAGTTAAGATTAATTTGTGTTTGCGTTCATTGTTAACCAAATTTAATTGTAATATGACAAAGTAACTTGGAAATTATTGGTTTTGAAGCAAAAACAATAATTGCAAAAAAATTCAAACAAAGCAGCTAAAAAAAATTTTATTATTATTTATTTATTATTTATTTATTATTATTAGCTGCTTTGTTTGAATTTTTTTGCAATTATTGTTTTTGCTTCAAAACCAATAATTTCCAAGTTACTTTGTCATATTACAATTAAATTTGGTTAACAATGAACGCAAACACAAATTAATCTTAACTTGTTGGAAATTATTAGGTTTCAAGCAAAAACAATTGCAATAAAATTCAAACAAGGCAACTAAATTTTTTTTTTAAATGTGCTATTTTACATTTTATTAGTGAGTTTTTAACAGAAATTAAAGAAAAATCAATTTCCTATGTTCTCATCGGCGACCGGTCACCGGGTATATAATTTTCTTTCCAAATCTCCAATTTCATAGAAGTTCCTCAATGAGAGATTCGACATATTTAATATCAATTTTAAATTAATAATTTTAAAATTAATTAAAAATTTAAGACAAACTACTAAAACATTGTTTTCATAAAACCGCTTTGTAAATGTGTACAAGTTTATTGTTTTCTCTTACTAACAAAATCTTTTCTCCTCGGCTCCATTATTATATTTTGTTTATCAAAGCTAAACGTTTAATAATAACATATCATAATTTATGTATCTTCTTTAAAGCTATTGTATCAGCCTCAAAAAGGTTTTAATAATGTCGTTTAAGGGAAGTAAATAAATATATTATTCAAAGCAACGAAATGTCATAACAATTTTTGCCATTTCTAAGAAAAGAAAAAATGGAGTTTTTGTACGACATTAAGTCCTTAACTTTGTTATTCCTTACTACACATATTTTGTAAGCATTGATACTGCTAAAATATAATACTTATATTTATCAATGTTAATCAAAAAAAATTTTGCCATGGCATTAATCAATAATTGTGATTGGCTAAGCTGGCTAGATGTTTGTGTTGGACCAATTAGATTCGTTGATCGTGGCGTTGAGTCACGTTGAGGTAGAGATAGTTTCTAGTTTCAGATTATTGATACGGACAGTCCTACGTAGTAACAAATGGAAGTGCACACAGAGTAATCTGGTAAATAAGCGCTGAAAGTCTCTGTAGGCGCTGGAATTTACCGGAAAGAAGTATTCACAGTGACAGTCATTTCCTTGTTAACATTGATTAAAGCGCATTATTCATTATAACGAGATGGAAGTAACCACGTGGTTACTAGCAGGGTCAGTCACGGGAAATTCACAATAATAATTTGATCATTCTTAGCGACAAAGTTATCTGCTAGCCTGCTAGGATCGTTAAATAATGAAATTTAAAATTCAAGTTTTTATTTTGAAACCTCAATTGCCGCCGCTTTAAATTTATCATGTTGTTATTATTTTACTAAAACCAGAAATAATGAAAAATTATATTGACAGTGAGAAGCTAAAGCTTCTAATAATAAAAAGCAAACATCAAAATTAGTGGATCATTAAAAAATTTAAGCGATTTACCTGGTTTTACTCTGAGCACGTTTGCTGAACGTAAGCGCCTACTTTCGGAACCGATAATCAGCGAGTGGGCTGCCTGCTTTTACTGTGACCGTACCTTTACGCGGCGTCTCCGTAAAGTTGGTTTCAGGTTGGGTATTAATTACACGTTTTTAAATTCAAATATTTTAGTTTTGGTTAAATTTTTGCAATACGTACAAACTGTAATTATTATTCAATTACTTGAAATTCTCTTTTAAGTAGATTCCACTAAAACAGTTCTAAATGACCATATAATTGAAAAAAAAACATGGTAAAATATTTACATGTTTTTACGTTCCGATTTTCAAATTTAGATTAGTTTCTTCAAAATTAAAGGTCTGGTCTAATCAATAATTTTTGAGGTTATTGTTATTTTTAAATATTTCTTGATAATAATAAAAATGTAATAATGCTGTCTTGAATAGCCAATGATGATAGCAATAATGTAAGTTAGCGATAAGTTTTCGATTCTCTTTTCTGCAATTTCCTCAGAAAAGCCGTCTTTTTTCCATATTGAATGAACAAAAAATGCAAGTTATTTTTGTAAAAAATAAAGAGCACATGTAAAAGTAACAAAGTGTATTAGAGTGAGTGGCAGACGAGAGAAATTTAAAGAACCATTCGCACCACTTAACGAAATAACGTATATTTGATACTACAAATTTAATATACTAATGTTACGTCACTGCTTAATCCTGATATTACACGGGCTAACTAATTCATAAATTTTACGACTTTGAATTACGTAGCGATGTATGTGTTGCTACCACTAGCTTCACATCTCAGCTTGGAGATAGTTAAGGTTAATCTTACGATTTTCCATTCTTTTAATGAGACTAAACAGATATTCATATGACATTACTAATGTTTTTTCCTTTCACTATTTGCAAAATAACTTTGCAACTGAGATGTTTTTCGATGTTCAACTGCTTCTGTATTGCAATTTATAGTGCTTAAACGTTAACTTCCGAGATCAATTTACAACTTTCTGAATTTTGCTTTAATTATACCGTACGTTAAAGCAGTTCAACCTCTAACCTAATTTATAATGCTACGTATAGAATATAAACGATCTATAATATTAACAAAATCTGCAAGTTTTGGTCAGATTTACCTAATATTTTATTCTTTTACACTTACAACAGATGTTCAAGAAAAAACTTCCTTGTGATGTATTTTCTAAAATATCAGATATAATCTAGAACAAATGTAAATATATTTCTTTACAAAAAGAAAAATAGAACTGTAAATGATGGATACAGCAAATATAACTCAAAATATTTTAATACATGGGACCTACTGTATGATTGATGATACATTTAAAAGGATAACGGTATTATAGATAAATCTTTAATTAAGTTATTCATTACAATACACTTATTTAGTGCTAACGTATTTATAATTTCATTTCTGGAAATTTATTCCATTTAGATCAATAATTAAGAATTATTACTATAACATGGTAGATTTCTTTGTTGAATTGGAATCCATTTTGATTTTTTAAAAGAGGATTTGTTCTCATTTTAATAATCACCGTTTAGTTTGATATAGAGACGAAAGAGTTAAGAAGCAAATCTGATTGTCGTGAGCTTAAAATTCGGAAAATATTTATGCCGTGGTCTTACTATAAATATTAACATAATAAAATGTACGTTATCTTACTGCAAAAATTCATATATTAATAATAACAAATCTAAAATATGTTTAAAATTTAAACAGCTGGCATTTGAAAATTAACTCTCATGTGTCAAATTTAGACGAAAATCCGAAGTTGCACGATCACAAGTTAAAAACTTTTAGTTTAAAAAACCTTTATAACCTCGGCCATTAATTAGTTAATATTTTAAAGACAAGCAATTTTAGATCAAGGTTGCAAACAAACATTTAAGAAGTTTTTATTAACAATCGACAAACTACGTTGATACGATAGACGTACAATTCGTTCAGATAAACCACGTGTATATTTCCAATTACATGACACTAAGCACCAAATCAATCAAATAAAGAGCACATAATACTTCTTGTATTGATTCCGGTGCAAGAGCAGTAATGAAATTTTATTGGATCCTGCACATTAATTTATATTCTATTTGTTTTAAACACACACGTTTTGTTGCAAATACAAAGTAGATTGAGTGTAACAATGTAACATATTATAACTTACTCGTGAACAAACTTGCAGGTCGAGAGATGGGTAGGAGCCGTAGAAAACTTTGAATGTTCAAAAATCGTATATTATTTTATGAAATAAAGGGGGGGGGCAAAGCAAGATTAGAATTTTTTTCCAAGAGGGCGTAGTAACTAAAGTTTGAAATCCAAGGTGACATCGGAGCTTGATGCCTCTTATTTCCATTTTAATTGACTATTCTTTAAAATATTATGCAGGGTTGGCAAACACGTCATGAAATTGAATTTCAATGATTTATTTTCTTCCTAAATGTAACTCGGACTAATTGCGTATCATTTGCTGTGATTAGGGCAGCTTAACTTACTAGCCGGGAGGTGAGGTTAAATAATACTTGCGAATTCAATTTTTACACTATAATTAAACATTATTTTGATTTTCTACTACAGTAAACTTAAACATTTCGGGTAGGATGATTTATGCATTTTCATTGCCATTGAAACACTATATTATTTATTTAGGGATGAAACCTTTTTACAACATTATCACACATTATTGCATTTTTACAACAAAACATCTTAAGAGCGCGCTGCAAATTTGGATGCAAAAACATATGTTTCGACAGATGGCGCGACCTAAAATTTTAATCTTTTATACTTCTCTGTTCACCAATACATAATTCTAATAATTTATGAAAGTCATTCGGAAAATTGAAAACAAACACAAAAAACGGTCAAAAGTCCCATTGAAACACAAATTGAATATATAATTAATTAAATGAAAATAGCCAAAATACATTTGAAAAAACTCTAAATAGCTTCAAGAAACTCTTTATTGAATAATTTATCATAATTTAACAAAATATTTCTCCAACAAAGCTCCATTATTCCAAAACTTGACTTAAAAATGAAAACGAGCATGATAATTCCTCTTTGCAGCGTACCAAAAATCTGGAACTAACTTCATATACTTGAAGGGGACTTTGGGGCAATTATAGCTTATATCTGATAACATCCCGTATTATTCATAATGGGATGGGTTCCCCAATGAGCTCACTTAACTTAATTGGCATCCGCGTCCCAAATAAAAATTCACGACTAACTAATTTACTCGGTAACTCAAACTGATGTTTGAAAAAATGAGTTGCTTTTAAATGTTGACGATGGCCGGAACTGTTGAAGATTGGTATAATATTTTGGATAAAGCCGTATTACATGAAAAGCTAATTTATATTTTATTAATTTTGCTGTTTCAAGGCAGCATCGCATCGTTTCTAACGAGGTGCTGGTAAATAACTGGCTAGAAAATGCATTCGCTTATCAAAATACCTGAAGTGGGGAAAGGAAAAGAACGTTAAAATTGCACTATTTTTACTGAATGCAAATCCGAACATTATAACATTATTGTTAATTGCAATATTGTATCTTACTTTACAAATTAAATTTTATACAAGGTGAAAATCGAAAGTAATATAATAATTTTAAATTCAATTCACATTTTCTAAGATCCCGGTTGGGAGAGGTCCGTGGAGCTCAGAGGTATTTTTAATAAGTTGAACTTTCTCAGAGAATCAAGGTATAACTACTTTCATACATTAAAATAATAGAAACTCCTTCTAACAATGAGGGACTGATGGTGATTGGGAGCTAAACTCCGCAAAATGTTTGTTTTATACTTTACTTTTATTAAGTGCTACTGATGATTCAATATAACAGTGAAAGAAATCTGTAAGCAAAGTTTTTCGGTAAAATGATATTCTTGATTATTATTAATTATGTTTCAATGAGCTGAAAAATGTTTACATATTATGTCAATTGTGAAAATTGCCTCAGAAATAATAATTCCCTCTTCCATAACTCTGCTACAATGCCTACTATTATTTATTTGTGATGTCATCTGTCAACTTTTATGAATGGGTCTCCGGAAAAGTAATTTTACCATAAAACCAATCTAAACCTTAAATTTTTAAAATTGCTTGCAGAAAAATCGTTTCAACTCAGTTTGCCTATTAGTAACTTATAGAATTACTACAATGATTTCATTTTTCATTGATTTTCTGGTACACAATTACTTACTATTATGATATGCTCAACTTTGGAGTACTTTAAAGTACTCCAAAATCTGAATCGATAGGTCTAAAATTTATTTGTACCGTGATTCTTATTCCACGTTAACTTGAAGGTCCTTGTAGCTACTACTAACTTCCAATTCGGTCTTACGGGTTTAATCCTGATAGTAAAAACGATTTATTCGCAAATTGAATTAATTGGGAAGGATATTGCTCGCATTATTCATGAATTTTAATTAGGCAATGTATTTTTAAATTCATTTAGTTATCAGTTTGGTATTGTTAAAAATATTATTTAGTGATGTAAATTTAAATAAATGTAAATGTGATCTAAACTGATTTTAAAATGTTAACATATTAATTGAAGAAAATTAATAAGATTTCAATGTTATAAACATATTGCATATTAACATATTAATGGCTGCTATCTATACTAATTATTACGTTGCTGTTAACTTGCGACTATGGATATGCAAATTTTGTACTTGTTTGGTATGCTATCGATTTAGTGTATGCAAATATACCACCTAAAGGAAATTATTGTTTTGTTTAGACTCTTAAATTTTTATTAGCATTTCATATTTTTAAAATATACAAATGTCGACTCGTATGAAAAGGTTAATATATTGTGTATTCTTTTAGGCTAGCATACGTGCTTTTAGCCTGGAGCTTTATAACGACTTTATAGACAATGCTGACTATTGGAAACAATATATTCGTTCTGAAACAGCAGATGCTGTTGCTGACGTTTGGCAGGATGCTAAGCCTTTAATTTACAATTTCTTAGAGGATTTGAAGTAAAGTTCTATTTTGACATTTTCTGGATAATATTTTATCGTTTATACATTTTTAGAGACCTTCGCGTGATTGAGGAAGATATCGAGTATTTCAAACAATACATGAATAACTCATACAATGCCAACGATTTTTACCTAAGAGACGGCGTTGGATTTATTTTACACTTTGTGGACGAATTAGCACTTAATGACCATGTTAAATCTTTCCCAAAAATTGTTAACGAATTTTGGGAAGTGCTGGGAGAATCTGGAGAAAAATTTCAGAAAGGAGTACTATGGGTCGTTGACAGAGTAAAATATAATAATTATGCTACCACATGAGAGCTTAACTGTTAATATTTCTAGGTTAAAACTTATTACAAAAATACAAGCTCGTTTATAAATGGCCTGTTTCAAGGAGATGCGATGGAATACCTCTCGGATGCTCTTGCTGAGTTAGTAGAAAAATATGACAACTTTATTAAAGACATGCACGTCTCTTTTATTCGCTATATTGATAAATTGTGGAAACAAACTTATACCATGATAATAGACAATTGGCATAAAACTTTAGAATCGATAGAGCCAACTTTCATTAAAATCCTTCATTATTTAGAAAGTGTTGCATGGAGTGCCGGCAAAGAGTTTTTAGGTAAAATCCCAATTTATAATTTCCGTAAAACTTTCTTAACAATAATTTTGATATTAACAGATTTCGTGTACCTTCGAAAAAATGAACTTATCGAATCACCATATTTCAACAAATTTGCAACTCTCTCTCATGACGTCGATAAGTTTTACAAAGATATCACGGGAAATAATACTATATCAAATGTTTACAAGTATACAAAGATAGTATGGAATTTCGTAAACGAAAAGTACATCAAATATATTCCGTTTGGAAAAGAGTTCCGAGCAATAGCAACAGAAATAACCAACGAATTAAAAGAACTACAAAACTTAACATCAATTCAATACGTGAGCGATAAATGTAGAGACATTTTTGAAAAAGTAAAATGGGCTTACAATTATTTTGATATTGAATATCGAATTCAGCGATTTATAACTATCGTTCATCTTAAACTGACAGATTTAACACAAAATGCTCTCGATGTGGAAAATAGGTAAGTGCTTTTAAGTCTTTTGAAATATATTTTATTTATATTTTAAATTATTTAGGCGGCGAGAAGCTAAAACTAAGTTTATTTTTGAACCAAACGATGGAATTATGTATTTAGAACAAAAACTTCCACTATCATGGCATGCGTTTAACGAAACACCCATAATGCAGGTAGGGCTTCTTGTTTAATTGTATCAATTGCTTCTAGTTTATATTGATTTTGCCAATACATGTTTTTTGTTATTAACCCTTATGTCAATACCCAGTGTTTATTACGTTGTTCAATACCCGGGGTACCCGGGTACCCTATGCTATATTTCGTCAACAAAAGGAATTGGAATTGGAACATTTTTATTTTCAAATTCTATGTTGTTGGGAGTCACAGTGGGAATACCTAACTGCCACAAAACCTGTTAATTTATGGAATAATAAAGGGCAAGGAGGAAGGGAAACAGTAAAGTCTCCGTTGTCATTCATATCGTCATTCGTCGTTCATATGAGGATATTTTACATATAATTTATAGTTAAGTAGTAGTAATTAATTTATAATTAAAAGTTAAATGTCTACGTTTATTTGTATATAAAATATTATTTCTGACCCCCTAGCCTAGAGATTAGTTAAATTATTTATTATTTTGAAAATCTGTAGAAGTATTAAGTTTTTACATATATATATGGGTACCCGGGTACCCCGGGTATTGATCAACTGGGTATTCAACTTTAGCGCCTAATTTTTTCTACTTTCTTGAATATTTAAATATCAAAACTTATATGAATCGACGTCAATTGACTCAAACAACGAGGATCTGACCGGATTTGAAGATATCTCTTTAAATACATAGCATATTTAAGTAAGAACATGCAAAAGGGTACCCGGGTATTGACATAAGGGTTAAGAAAAGGATTTATAAATTTAAAACTCACGTCTTGAGCTTGCTTGCTTATACGATATATTATATACGCAATATTCATAAAGTGCAAGAGACCAGGTTGCTTGCTTATGGATACCACCGCATATTGATACTTGTCCCATTACCTACTTATTTCCTGTCTGCTACACTTAGTAACATATGAGATTTTTGACCCCGGTAACCAGTATGCAGGCAACCTGCCTTCTTTAGAACTTTAAGATTGTTTTATATAGCTACATAGACTTTATAATGGAGGACTTTTTTTGTTAAACTTCAAATAATTAAAAACACAGTAAATGCCAAAAACATCAAATTCAAAAAAAAAAAGAAGAAAAAAAAGAGCGATGGTCCTTCGAATAACCCATTAGGAAAAGTGCTTCCGTTATAAAGTGAATGTAATTTTTAAATACTAACATAAAAGTAAAAAAAAATAAGTTACAAGTTAACAAAATTCTTTGTGTATGTAGAGAAATCTGCAACAATAACGCTTGGAAACAAAACGAATTAAGCTGGTTTTTGCAATTTCCTTAATTTAACTTTCTTTAAACAGGAAATACCGGAATACAAAGCAATTAATAACATACAAAACTATTTCGTTGCTTCTAAAACAAATTTCTGGAACTTCTACTACGACTACAAGCCATATACCGATCCTACAGATTGGTTTCCACCTTTCAAAGGTAAATTTAATATTTGATAGGGGATTGTTATGTAATTTAAATATTTAATTCTTTTTAGCGCAAGCGATGTTAGCAGGTTCTCAATATTTTGTTACGTTTGATCGCACATATTATAAGTTTCGTGGGGAATGTTCGTACTTGTTAGTGTCAGATTTTCTTGATCGTAACTTTTCGATAGCGATTTCTTATGATACGAAAAGGATCGACTCGCACGAGTTGCTCTTGCTTGTTAACAATACGGTTATACATATAGATTCGAAAACCAATGTAAGTATTTAAAATGTAATAACCATTTAAAGTGTTTGAAATGTGTAATTTAGGTGATTCAAGTTAATCAAAAGAATGACAAATCAAGTACGCGTTTACCTTTGCAAGTTGGCGATCTTTACGTTTATCAAGAATCGGATATTGTGACACTGGAGAGTACAGCTGGATTCAGTTTGCGATGCAATATGAAATTTGAAGTTTGCATATTGGAGTTATCAGGTGAGTTGAATATATCAAATGTTGGGAATCGATCACATAATTTGCCAATGTCTCTCAGGATGGTATTTTGGAAAGACGGGCGGTCTATGGGGAACTATGAACAATGAACCGTCGGACGATTTATTCACATCGGAAGGAGAAAGAATTAAGTCCAATAATATAAACGCTTTCGCTCAATCTTGGGCTTTGGATGGTAATTGTTACTCTAAAAGAAATACTGTAATAGACACACGTACCCCATCGGAAGAAGTGCAAGCTCTTTGTGAAATATTTTTCCAAAGCAACGTTTCTCCATTTGTAACCTGTTTCCCTAGAGTACCCAGTGGCCCATTTATCGATATGTGCCTTAATAGTATCAACGAAAGTGACGCTTGTACGTCAGCAATGGCATACATGAATCTATGTGCTGTTGAAAACACACCGCTCAGAATTCCAGAAGCGTGCGTTAAGTAAGTGTTACTGTTATATGAATTATATATTTTAGTACTAACTACGGATTTAATTATCATGCTGTTTCCTAAATAAGCCCTAATACTAAAGGCACGCAGCTTCTGACGGGCTATCACTTATTACTAGCGAACTCGGTTTATCGCATCCAGTTTCTCAAGTCGTTGACGTAGATATAATTCATTTACTGTAATACAATAGACGTCTTATGGTAACCGCAAATTAATACAAAAGCGACGTTGCACTATTTACTAATTTATTGTAAACTTTTTATTTTAAATATTTTATTGTATAAATGGCTGAATTTTAAACAAGAACTCGTGCATTAATATTAATGTTGTAGATGCAGTTTACTGAATGGAACTACGGTACCAGAAGGAGAATTTATTCGATTTGATGGTAATTCTGTACCGCGATCAACTGACGTAGTTTTTATTGTTGAAGCAAAAGAATGCAATAAAAATTTGCCACAAAAACGCAACACAGAATACTTAACGGAACTATTACATAAGGAATTATCGGAACTAAACATCACGCTAAACAGGTAATCGATATAAGAATCTTTGTCGTTATGTGCCGGGCCACTGACCCGTGGTTTAGCACCGTCTAAAAAGATAACACTTTAACGATGCGGTTACATGATTACAGATACTCCGTTGTTACATTTGGTGGAAATGGCGTGTTTGATCTACCCCGGAGCGTCTCTATCAACGGCAAAGCTTTTACAGATTACTACTCCGTTAATTCGTACTTCGATAATATTCCAATTGGTATGCAAATTCATTCATTCACACCTTAATGTACAATTCCAACATCTAACTTAATTTTGAATTGTTTTGTTGTCACAAAATTAACTTACACACATTCATAACTTCCAAATAAAATTACACGTCTATTTCAAACTTTTTCAAATTTCCAATTTCCTCTTCAGGTAATGGAAATTCCGACATTTTTGAGGCAATTGTTTTTGCTTCCAAATTAGTTTTCCGGCCAGGAGTTTCCAAGACATTCATTTTGCTACCCTGCACTGAATGTCACGAATCCAGCATGAAGGTATGTACATAATTCTAAAAGTTTCAATCGCACATTATAATTTTTAATCATACCAGGGCAGTTCAAATAAACACTATTTTTCTTCATTTTTGTCGCATCTATACTTGTACAAACATGATACAAATATAATCTATACGTACTACAACTTACTCATAACTGCGAGACGTATCGACGGGGACACTTCAATATGTCGTAAGTCAAATTTGACTTTCCGCTAAATATTAGCGTAAAATTAAGAAGAATTTACAGAATGGCTGGGCACACATTAAGATATAAATATATTGTGATAATAAAAACGAATAAGAGACTCGGGTTGAGAATTATTGTCAAAATGGTGTGCAAGCGTATACCTAAAGCTGTAAAAATAGATCTTGTTTACATTCAGAGCCAATTTGTTACTTTTACACATGACACTAATACGATATTTTGATTCTGAGAGTGATTTGTGCGGTTGTTGTGTTTAATTTGGTAAACCTACAAAGGTGATTAAATTATTTTCGATTTGGATGATAAGAGGTTAAGGACGATAATTTTTGTTTTCCGTTCGACGACGTTGTGCAAGCCAGTTGTAAAATTGGTAGACGTCGAAGTTAAATTGACGAATTTTGCGTTTATTTTCTGGAACAAAGTTTCGGTTCTGAAAAACCTTTTCGATCGATTAAATAGTGTATTTTTGATTCGGAACTACCGAATTTATTTCCAAGGTAGGAGTTGTTTGTTAAATTTTTCAAAGAACGCCATTGATCCACGTGTAAGGAAATTACACAAATTTGCGTTCAATTGATGAATATTGTGGTCATCCAGAATCGAATTTCGTTTGTATTATTTAATACAACTGTAAAACCGCTGTGTCCCTAAAATAGTGGAAATTATCATAAACGAGAAACACAAAATGTTGAGGTTATGTACCAGAAAACCGGCTATTAATCCAGATGCTCACCTGCACTAATTTACACAAGAAGCACCTACTTTGTACGTGGATAAGTACGATTCAATTGGTTCACGAAATAATGGTGAAATTTGAAGAAGTCAACAACCACGAAGGCTTCTGAAACGCACGAACATTTGGTCATAGAGGGTTGCTAATGTTCCACATGTCAGACGGCTACTGAAGGCGTGACCAACATAACAACAGTTCTCAAACAACTTATTGACTCGTCAAAACTTTATTATTAAATTATTTTGTACAAATTTTAATTGTGCCACATTTTATCCCAAATTGATCCTAAATGTAATGGTGGTCTGATACAATCACACAAACCGACACATACGGCTAAGCGATTATTTGTAGTCTACGTAACAAGATTAGATTTTTACACTTTATATTCACAATTATTATTAAACAGTATAAAATCGCCCAACTCTATAATTGAATTCAGAATCTAGCCTTCCCTGTAGATAAGCGGTCTCAAATTTGCTCTACTGACAAGAAGCGGTCGGAACTTAACTGGGAATGTTTGAGACATTACAACTTCCTCAGTTTCCGATTGAGGGACTGTAAAGTTGGTTTTAGAACACCACAATATATTATGTGTATTCTACAAATTGAACTACACGTAAGGGAGGGGGTTGAAAATGAAGGCGAAAAGGGCAAATTAACTTGCACAATTAATTCTATCTATTGGAATAATATTTAAATTTGAATAATTTCTAGACCTGGAAATTATTTGTGCTAACTTTTTTTGGCGGGTGTCAGTCTCAGTACCCTGTAAGTTAGACTTGGGCTACAAGAGAAGCTAATGTTGGAGTAGAAACAATCAGACACTGGTTTTGTTTCATAAAAGTATAATATTTATATTATTTACAATTTTACTGACTACATAATTTATTTTCAAGTGTATACAAGTAAAATAAATTTTATTTCCATTTTATCAGCAAATGATTCATATTGCAATTCTATAAAATTGTCATTTTCTTTAAACGATATATATTTGCTTCTATTTAGTTCATATTTATTATGTATGTTTGAACTAGATAATTTTTATCTCCTTGTATTTAATTGTTATAACTAAAATTTCATTAATGTGCACTTTGAAAATTTAAATTATTATAAATAAAATTACAATTTACATGAAAATATGGAAGATATGGATCTCAACGATATGTGGTTCCAACAGCCCGGTCTAGGACATTTGAACGCAGCCGTTTGAACGCAGAGACGATTGAACGCAGAGACGTTTGAACGCGAAACCGTTTGAACGCAGGGACGTTTGAACACGAGGACGTTTGAACGCAGGACGTTTAAACGCAGGGACGATTGAACACGAGCAATTAGATAGGTACTTAATTAGATAATTGCATTAGGTACCGACATTTTAATGACCTTCTCTTAAAAAAAAAGTCGTATCCTAACACTAACCTAGCCTTGACCGGTGGATCTACCTTTTGTCCTAATTTGGTCATAATAAAGTGCGTCGTTAATAAGTCGAGGGAAGGTGCAATTTCTCGCGTTCAAACGTCCCTGCGTTCAAAGGTCCTGCGTTCAAACGTCCTCGCCTTCAAATGTCCCTGCGTTCAAACGTCCTCGCGTTCAATCGTCTCTGCGTTCAAACGGCCGCGTTCAAATGTCCTGTTTCGCCAACAGCCACACAGCTGCGACAATTAATCTTCTGCACAACAAATTCGAAATCATGGTTATCTTGCATTACGGCGACGTCAACTAGCCACCGAAATCATGTCATTTAGCCCCATTAGACTTTTTCTTGTGGGGTTACATTAAATCACGGGTCTTTCCGAATAAATCGCAGACGACTAATGCCGTAAAATTCAACATAACGAATGCCATAAATAGTATTTTGTTACTATTTTAGTAAAGTATTTGCACGCATTGTTCAACACTGGAACTTTCAGTGATAATTTGCCAAACATTAATGACTATAGCCTCAATATTTGACAGTTTTAGCTTTACCAATATGGCCGCTATACAATGTCAAAGTTCGAGTGTTTTTATTGAAAAACCCTACATTATGAAACAAAAACTACTCTTTGAGCAGCAACACCTAATGGGAGGATTGTCACAAAACAAACCAGATAGTCCGTTGCAATCTAGAGAAAACCTCTCCAGGTTCTTTAGCCGCGATGTTAATAGGCTAGCTCTCGATTTTTGCGAAGGGTGAGCCATAGGTTCTGAAAACAAAACTGAGTTTGTAGGTTAAGATCTCGTTGTTAAAACAACAACACAAACGGCGCTGCCAACCGTAGAGAATTGGAAATAGTCGTCAGACTAGCGTACCAATAACTACGTAGTAGTTTGCCCATAAGAGTAACACCCTTGATCTACAGATGGAGATGTTTTACACTGAAACTAAAAACACTACACCACAGCTGGACAACTTGTTTTAAACGATTTAACACGAAAAAATAATCACGTTGGACCAAAACATATTTGTCCAAGCCAACCACCGGCACTTAACAAATTAATTATTAATTATCAATTAAAAGGATAGAAAGCATTAATATTTTGTTATTTACCCCATTCGATGGTATTAGTTATTATTATATTATTAGTACATTTAAAAATTCTTTAAATATGGATATATAGAATTATAAAATTGCAAGTGAACATTCCATCGATTTTTGAACTTTCATTGTCTTTCCAACACCGACTGAGATTGTTACGGCGGATTCCTCTTAAGGATTTCCCCTCCAAGTTAAAAAATAATAAATTTCAACGATTGGTAAATACGAAGCTCTCTTTTATAAGAACTTGTCCTAACAAATTCTTGAATAACTTTAATAGAATTTTGAGAAGATATACGAAATATATCTCGTTGTATTTGTGATCTGACTTTAAAAGATCTGGAATAATTCATCTTGTAATAGATGTTGATCACGATTTCTCATGGGCAGGTGCTTCGCAATCTATACTCGTAGATTATATAAAAGCAATTTGGAAACAGTTTAGCAGTTGTCAGTAAGTTGTGTATGTCGCGCACGTAAGATAATGAATGGTTTGTACTATGTATATTTGCGTGGCAGCTACGCTCAACATAAATCCCAAGAGAACCTAACTGACCTAAATCCTTGCGAATACATGGTATTATTTTGTAATTACTTTCAGCTTGACTACGCCATACTACATCAGTTGCTGTTGGAAAACGATATCACCCTGCACATTTTAATGAACGAGGCATTCCTTTTCCACAAGTCGCTTGTCAGCAAAATATTTTTCGGTATGTACCTATTTATTTTTACAATTGCTTACGTTTAAACACAAAACTGAATTCAATTACTCAAGTTTTGAATTTAAATGACACACTAATACAGATTACCACCGAAATCTCAATGAAAGCGATGAAATTAATTATATTTACTCATTTTCTGAATCCAATTGTGACGCAGTCAACTGCCACTAATCTTAAATTATTAACACATTCCTCCCTAATACAAGCAATAAACATTACTTATTAACATATTAACCTTTAAGGCAGTTATTCGGTTAAACCGTACACTTTCACATGTAGAAAAATAATTTTATTCTATTAGAAAATAATACGAGTAATACATCAATCAATGTTAATTGAATTGAAACAAAATATTACACAAAGTGACTCTGCATCTATTTGAATCCAAACAAAGCATTGAGTCATTTTTGAGTAGCACAGGTGGTCTATCTTCTAGGCGCTTTGACGTCACGCTAAAATAGTCAGTAAACTCAATTAGTCAAATGCCACATATTTTGACAGTTCAACTTTTTTATACAGTAACTTCTTAAATTTATTGTAATTAATATTTAGAAACAATCAATTTTCAAAGTTTAATTACAATATAACAAACTATTATTTGATTTCAAAAAAGGTAATTACAAACATGGAACAAAATTTAAACAAACAGTTTTTCAAAATTTTCACACGTAATACCACTAAAATAATCTGCGCATGTTATGATATAATTTAATAGAACCTAAGTAAACAACTTCTTTAAAATGTTGTCAGTAACTTTCCTTGTCAGCCCTCGAACAGAATTTCTATGTACATATTCGATTTGAAGGTGACCGTTATCTCACAAAAAATAGTTTTTTGTTCACAAAACATTTTTTATAACCTTATTCTAAGATGGATATAAACTGTTAATTATTGTGGAAATTAAGCATGAAAACCCAGGGTTTGGACGTAAATTATTACTTATTCGTTATGTTGGTTGGTTATGTTTATTTTCACGTCATCAATGATTTTTGATTTACAGTAAGCAATTCGCACATATTTTCCTGCATTAACTGCATACCTGAGAATAATTAAAAGTTATTTACAAGTCAATATTAAAATGTTTCGTCAAATAAAATGGTTCTAAATGTTAAATAAATTTTTTATACTCTAAATCACGAAAGGAAAGCCTTGCGTTATTACTCAGCTTTCTATAAGCTCTAACAATAATTTAAATTGTTTTCTTTAGTAGTGAAACTATAAACAATTTAGGGACAGTAATTTAAATTATTATGAAAGCTTTTACGGTCGCAAGAAACAAAAAGTTCATGCAGGAAAAGTATCGAATGTAAAGTGGCGGAATACGTTCTTATTCATCAAAAATCCTTCTTGCATTTTTTCCGAATCAGAAGGCAATCCTTTTTTTGCACGAAACCAATATAAAAATCTGCTGCAATGAGGATAGATAAAATGTTTCGAAAATCTAATTTTCTTTATATAATATGAAGTTCGGATCAATATTGTATACTTTAAATCATATTTCAAATATCTAAACAAAATGCAGTTTTCAGAGTATCTTTTGCTTGAAATTATGAACAATTCTTCCACAAACTGTCGTGTATTGACTTCGATAGGCAAATGTCACGACCACCTGTTTGAAATTTAATCTCGACTCGGTACAGCACAATTGATTCTCTAATTTGATGACTGGCTAGTTACTATGACGTAGTTACAAATCACTTCCTAAATTATTCAAGTGGACAAATCAAGGTATCAATTCACAATAAATGCAAAGCGTTAAATCATAGAATGAAACACCGCCAGTCGCAAGAATTACTATCAATCACTTTCAAAATATACTTAAATATTTCCTTAGTTTTCCTAATATTAGAGGAAGCTAAAGTTGGCGCTAAGTAAACTAAATATGAACTAAATACAAATAAAACTTACTTAAATATTCAAATGGTTAATAGTTTATTTAAGGCGTTAAGCAATACTTAAAATCCACTTTATGTAATCGTCTTTATTTAAGTACTACTTTGTGAGAAGTTAATCTGACTATGACTTCTTACAAGAAGTATAAATTTTCTATGGTAGAACTAATCAGGTTTATTGGTTTTCTTGTTCAATCCAACGATTTGATTTTGTTCAAAATTGTTTTTGTTCTTTTTCATCTAAAACACTAAAATGTGTAGAAGATCCGTAGACTTAATTAGGCTGAACATCAGTTCAGCATAAACGTCTCGTTAAGCTAATCCTACGCGTCAAAAATTATTACTACAATTACCACTATTCCAGAGATTTCTATATAATATCGTGTGTAAAAAACACAAATAGTTTATAGAAAAAATTTTATACTGAATTTTTATGGCGTGCAAAGACACATTTTGCCTAATTAACTTTTAATTTTCTTTTCACTTCTTTTAATTATTTTTTAATGGCATCATAAGTTAATTGTTGTGCTTTTATCGATTATATAAAATTTTAGTATGTTCATGAAATAAAATTTACGAGATTAATATAATAAGATTACATTAAGGGGGTTAACTACTGTGATCGATACATTTCTTCGATTATTTTCTTACATAGTTTGATGTCTTAAAAATGCGTCCAAAAAATATTCTCAAGCTCAATTGCTTTAACAATTTTCTCAAATTTAATTCCTAAAAGTCAGAATGAAAGCTTTCAACAATCTTGAATATACAAAAAAAATAAGTGGGGCTACAAATAAATCTATTGGATGTAGAATAAAAATACGGTACTGCCCTTTGTTAATTGATGTGGAAATATGAATTTTATATAACTTTTCTATATATATTCAAAATTTCTTTTGTACTAAAAAAAATTGAGTTATAAAAATTAATTTAAATTAGAAAAATTTTTAATAGCTTTTTTAATAATTTTTGCAATTAAATAAAATAATGAATAAATAATTTAACCTTTATAACAAGAATAAAATTTTAAATTATAATTTCCTGGTTCATTTTTGAATGTAATTAATTTTTTGTAAGTATTAACTTTCAAAGTTAGAAACTTGGCACAGTTAGCACTCTGGTTTAATTAAAAATACCATGATAGGTATTACATATTTAAATTAAAAATTAATGTAATATTAATATTTTAATTTCTATACAAATTACCGAATTCTATTTCAATCTTATTCAAGTTTCTTAATTTATTGATTACTCTAATGTAAACAAAATAAATTAATTTAATTAAAAATTATTTACTTTGGTTATCGATTAATTCTTGACCGAGCTTGAATTTCCGGATAATATAAAATTCCTTGATTCCTTTTAGAATATTTTTGTTAAAAAAAAAATAATTAAAATAATATTAACCATTATTTAAATTCACGTGCTTGCAGTTACGACCATTTATGCGTGTCAAGAAAAAAATTAATGTAAAGGAAGATAATACAAACTTAAAAATGATATTACAGTGTTCTTAATTTACATAATAAGTTAAACGAAGTGGCGTAAAACAAAACGAAAAGTTATTTTCTTTAGTATAAATTTAAAATAAAATTATACAGGGTTAGCATAATTAAAGTATCCCCGCTATCAACTTTTTGGGAGGCTTTTAAATTGAGATATTATGTTATGCCATAAGAACTGTAAAGCATAGTTGTGATAAATTAAATTTTAAAATTAATTAAGTTATTTTACTTATTCCAATCGCTCCTTGTATTCAATTAAACCTCGAACGTTCTATTTTTTAATTTAAACATTATTTAATTAGTTTTTCCTATTTCATTTTATGTAGTTTTAAAAGTTCAAATTGAATTTTTTTATAATAAACTTTTAATCATTGAGCATTCAGAATGAACTACGAAGTAGCACAAATTTAATATTAGTCGTATAATTTCTGCATCCTGCAAACTCGAAAATATACGAAATGAGATTAGTGAACTGCATAAATAAAAAAATTGTCGAATTAATGTTAAAGTTTTCTCACTTTACTTTAATCACAGCTATTGTTAATTATACTGATTCAGTTTAAAAGAGACCAAAAGCAAAATTAAACCAAAATGCAACATTGCATAAAATCAATCACCCTCTGATGACACACAAATTCCAAATTTGTGCAAAATTAGTTTAAATGTTTGCGGTCACCCCTATGAAACAATTTAATTATTTAGGTTTAGGCGATACATTTAATCTATTCACGATGTATTAAATGTTTTCCTATTATTTTCTTTTATTCTTTATTTGCTTTTCCTATACAATTATAAACTTCAAAAGAAATACTGAAATATTACGGTTTCCAAGTTGGCAGCATATTAAAACAAAGTTTGCAAAAATTTTTGTAACCATGATTTTATCGTCGTCACGATTTTAAAATCCTCGGAAATTCAAACGTAATTAATCACGAACCACTTGCCGTAATTATGCCTGCTTAGATTAATACAAGGGTTGTTCAATATGTGATGATATTAGTATCTCTTTTTAAAAATTAATACTCCTAGTTTCAATATTCCTATTCACTCACAAAGTGCACTACGTTATCTGAGTTACTGCCCCAGTGGCTCCAGGCTCACATAAACTGAATCATCAATTAAGGTTTTGTGAGTCGTAAATCAACTATAACAAGTCTAATAAGCTTTACTAATTAATATTAATTTGTAACGTGCACGAGTGGACCAACGAGATTCACAGTGTCATTTACAAATCTATTGAAAATAAACGGAATGAAGAACAGAAAATTAATATAAAAAATATAAAAAAACAGCATTTAAAAAAATACAGGTTACAAGAATTACACATCACTAACGAAAATTGTCGTAACAAGTAAGTGATTTGTAATTCCTGCAAAATTATTTTTTCGTAACTTTCGATACAATTATTAACTATTAGAAAAATTTAATTTTTATGAACCACTCTCCCATAGGGTTATAGAAAATATCACGACAATATAATAATTATGCAAAGTTTTAAAACTTGTGATTATTCGTTTCCATGCTATCGAAGACATAATATGGTATTGATAGAAGAAATAAAGAAAAAATGTATTTCCAAACAAATTTTCATTAGAAAAAGAAATTAGTTAGTTTGCTGTTTGTTTGTCTTTGAAACAACATTTTTACTACAAGAAAGTGCTTCTATTATGGAAGGCAGTGAAGGTTATAGAACTTATAAGCCTCAGGCGCAATTCAATCTTGAGGCACCCCTAAAAGTATTTTCACTAATCACTAATAGTGAAATAATCACTAATAAAGCAAAACTTTAATTTTTATCAAAAAATTTAAATCAAAAATATATTAATTAGAAAAATTATAGTTGAGAATGCGGTCATTAATGATCTAAATATAGATCCGAGTTTACTTCTTACATATCATCACACAAAAATAGGAACAAACACGTCCGTCTAAGGGATACGAAGTTAATTGAAAAAATTAGCAAAAAAACGGTCAACTAAAACGTTTTGTAGATTTTTGTATTTTTGTATAATTCTTATATTTTAAATTCAAATTTTTTCAAACATTATTTTTTTCAAAAATATATAGCACCGAAATCAAAATAACTGCAAATTTAAGGCATCTTAGGGTTTCGAATTTTTTCGTTATTTTTCCTGTGATTATTACAACAGAATTAATATTTTCATACAACTTCAGAATATTTGCATAAAAATTTAATTTTTATCAAAAAATTTAAATCAAAAATATTGCGCCGAAATAAAAATAAATGCAAATCTAATTCAACTTTGGGCTTACAATTTTGCTTTATTTTTCCTGTATTTACTATAACTATAAATATTATTTAAAAATATCAGAATGTTTAAACATATTTAAATTTTTATCAAAAAATTTAAATCAAAATTTGCACAGAATTCAAAATAGCTGCAAACCTAATTCCTAATGCATCTTAGGGATTAGAATTTTTTCGTTAATTTTTCTGTGCTTACTACAACAGAGTTAATAATTTTCCAACAATTTCAGAATATTTGAACAAAATTTAATTTTTATCATAAAATTGAAATCAAATATTGCACCGAAATCAAAATAACTGGAAATCTTAGGCATCTTAGGGCTTCGAATTTTTTCCTTATTTTGCCTGTGTTTACTACAACAGAATTAATATTTTCATACAATTTCAGAATATTTGAACAAAAATTTAATCTGTATCAAAAAATTTAAATCAAAAAATTGCACCGAAATCAAAATAACTGCAAATCTAATAAGTCATCTTAAGGCTTTGAATTTTTTCATTATTTTTCCTGTGTTTATTACAACAGATATCATATTTTCATACAATTTCAGAATATGTGAATAAAAATTAAATTTTTATCAAAAAATTTAAATCAAAAATTGCACCGAAATCAAAATAACTGCAAATCTAATAAGTCATCTTAAGGCTTTGAATTTTTTCATTATTTTTCCTGTGTTTATTACAACAGATATCATATTTTCATACAATTTCAGAATATGTGAATAAAAATTAAATTTTTATCAAAAAATTTAAATCAAAAATTGCACCGAAATCAAAATAACTGCAAATCTAAGGCATTTAGGGCTTCGGATTTGTTCGTTATTTTTCCTGTGTTTATTACAACAAAATTGATATTTTCATACAATTTCAGAATATTTGAATAAAATTTTAAATTTTTATCAAAAAATGAAAATATAAAATTGCACAGAAATCAAAATAACTGCAACTCTAATGCATCTTTAGGACTTCGAATTTTTTCAATATTTTTCCTGTGTTTATTACAACAGAATTAATATTTTTATACAATTTCAGAATATTTGAATAAAAATTTAATTTTTATCAAAAAATTTAAATCAAAAATAATTGCACCGTAATCAAAATAACTGCAAATCTAATGTATCTTAGGGATTTGAATTTTTTCGTTATTTTCCCTGTGTTTATTACAAAAGAATTAAAATTTTCTAACAATTTCAAAATATTTGCACAAATTAAATTTTTATCAAAAAATGAAAATATAAAATTACACTGAAATCAAAATAACTGCAACTCTAATGCATCTTTGGGCTTAGAATTTTGTTGTTATTTTTCCTGTATTTATTAAAACAGGATTAATATTTTCTTAAAATTTCAGAATATTCAAACACAATTAAAATTTTATCAAAAAATTTAAATAAAAAATATTGCAATGAAATCAAAATTACTGCAAATCTAATGCATATTAGGGCTTACAATTTTTTCGTTATTTTTCCTGTATTTCTTACAACTGAATTAATATTTTCTAAAAACTTCAGAATATATAAACAAAATTAAGTATCAAATTTAAATAAAAAATTACACTGATATCAAAATAACAGCAAATCTGATAGATCTTAGGGGTTAGAATTTTTGTGTGTTTTGACCTGTGGTTATTAAAACAGAATTTATATTTTCTAAAAATTTCAGAATATTTGAACAAAATTAAATTTGTATAAAAAAATTTAAATCAATAATAAATTTATTGTACTAAAATCAAAATAAATGCAAACCTAATGCATCTTCGGGCCTAGAATTTTTTCGTTATTTTTCCTGTGTTTATTAAAACATAATTAATATCTACAAACAATTTCAGAATATTTGCACAAAATTAAATTTTCATTTCATGCAAATATTAATTTAAATTGTTTGATAAAAATTTAATTTTGTTCAAATATTATGGAATTCTATGAAATTTTAATTTTGTTGTAATATAAACACAGGAAAAATAACTAAAAAATTCTAAGCCCTAAAATGAATTAGATTTGCAGTTATTATGATTAGTACACTTTTTGATTTAAATTTTTTGATAAAATGTAATTTTGTTAAAAATATTCAGAAATTATTAGAAAATATTAATTCTGTTGTATAATAAACACAGGAACAATAACGAAAAAATTCTAAGCCCTAAAGAAAGATACATTAGATTTGCAGTTATTTTGATTTCAGTACAATTTCTGAATTAATTCTTTTGATAAGAATTTTGTGAAGAATGATTTTGTACAATTATTCTGAAAATATTATAAAATATTAGTTCTGTTGTAAGAAACACAGGAAATCTAACAATAAAATTCTAAGCCCAAAGATACATTAGATTTCCGGTTATTTTGATTTCAGTGCATGATTTAAATTTTTTGAAAAAAATTTAATTATGTGCAAATATTCTGATATTGTTTGAAAATATTAGTTCTGTTGCAATAAATACATGAAAAATAACGAAAAACTTCGGAAAAAAAAAGTTGCATTAGATTTGCAGTTGTTTTAATTTCAGCGCAATTTTTGATTTAAATTATTTTGTTAAAAATTTAATTTTGTTCAAATGTTCTGAAATTTTAAAAAAATATTAATTCTGTTGTAAGAAGCAGAGGCAAAACAACGCTACGGCCCTAAGATGCCTTAGATTTGCAGTTATTTTGATTTCAGTGCAATTTTTAATTTAAATTTTTTGATACAAATTACATTTTGTTCAAATATTCTGAAATTTCTAGAAAATATTAACTCTGTTGTAGTAAACACAGGAAATATAACGAAAAAATACTATGCCCAAAGATTCATTAGATTTTCGGTTATTTTGGTTTCAGTGCAATTTTTGATTTAAAATTTTTGATAAAAATAATTTATTGCAAATCTTTGAGCTTAGAATTTTTTCATTATTATTTCAGTGTTTATAACATCAGAATTAATATTTTTATGAAATTTAAGAATATTTGAACAAAACTTTTCTTGATGAAATCTGATCAAATTTTCATTAATGATTTTATTTTACTAGAAATTCCTCATGTACCTACTTTTGAAAGTCGCTTTGAGACTAAATTTTTTTTTAACTTATCTTGATATAATTCTTTTACCAATAAGTTTCAATTTTCATAATTAACACAACCTGAACATTAATAAACCTTTAAATATATCAAAGCAGTTGTTATTTTATATTGTTTAATTCTCAATTTTATTTCCGTATGTCTCACTCTTTAAGAAGGGGTCCGAAAATAAAAATAAAATTATTTTATTTGAATTAAATAATTTTATTATTATTTTGGGACCCCTTGCGCGCCTCTTGCGCCTGTTCGGAAATCCGCCACTGTATGAAGGGTTTTATGAATTGAAAGTTTATATAATTTTGTATCATATAACCCTGAATAATTTTGCTCTAATTGTAAGAAAATATTTTTATGATTGACTTATCATTTTTCCGTTAAGAAAAACTTGGAATATATAAGAATATAATTTCACTACCGCTAGCTTGGAAATCGTAATAAAAGTTTAATTTTATTTAAATTCAAGTTTATAATGCATTATTAGTTTCATATTAAGAAAAGTTATTTAACAATATAAACATTTTCGTTGCAGTTTATAAAATACCATCGCAGAAATTTGTTCAACATACAAAATGTTTTATAAATATATCAAAATTGACAAAACGTGTGGTTATTTTATTGAGTGTAAATAATAATTGCGTTTATTTAATTGCCTAAAGCATTTGGAATATTTGTTTTAACCGCTACCCAAATTGATTATTTTGTACTGGTTGAACATTTACAAGAAACCTTATGCATGATAGAGTTGCCAAAATCTATTTAAATGCAAATGATTTGTTAAATTAACTCCCTAAATTTAATGAATACCAACGAAAATTTTCATAGGTATATCTGATATTCCAAAAGAACAAAACTCTATTTAGTATAACTTTCTTTGCAAAAAGTTCTAATTAAAATCATCAAAACTTCATAACTTTATAATCCTGCTTAAAGGACAGTTAATTATTCGTCCAATTTGCAAACAAAATACAATATGAACTTAGTTAATAAAAACATGTAAATTAAGTGATTCTACAGATCATTCAGAAAGCAAAAATTAGTATTTGAAATTATTCTTATTTTGTATTTTTCCATTTCATTTTTAAGATCTGTAAGGTAATTTTTAAGCAGTGGCGTATTTAATACTGCATCCACATATCGCCGAATATTCACTGCGTGACACACCAGGAGAAAAATGCAAGGTGCAAGAACCGATCAAACAGTTTCTCCTTGCGATGTGGATTTCGTAGTGGTGCTAAAATCCTAATCTACTAATATAATCAAACAAATTAGTTTGAAGAAAATCTCAAATAAAGGTTTCCCAAATCCAAACATTTTATTATGATAAGAATAAGTTTATGAATCGCTGTTGGAGAATATAAATGTTTAACTGGTAAACTTTTGTTTATAAATCAGACAACCTCATAGGGGTGTAACTTTATTTACATTTTATGAAAATCAAACATTTAAAATTCAGTTGTCATCGCATTATATTGGAGAAGTTTTCTCAATTTTGATACATTTTTTAAGGAAAGTAAAAGATTTTTCTACACTTATAAAAAAAATTGCCCATAGCAAATAAATAGTAATATTCTCTAATATATCCTCCGCACGGTTTTTCTATCTATAATATAATGTGATCCTATGGCGTTTTGCTTACAGCCACAGGCTATACGGTATCTTTCGTGGTTTAAGAAAATGTGGATGTGATGTGTACTGTGTGTTAGACAGCAATCGTATGTTTTACTTCGTTTCAACAAGTATTTTGCAACTTTGAAAAGCGCCATGTTGAAACAGCAGTCAAGTAAATATTTTGGTATGTTTAATTATGTCGTAACGTTAAATAGTAATTAGAGTTTTTCGCCTAAGGATAATTATAAATAATTCTATCAATATAAGATATTATAAGTATCGTTTCTTCCAGTATGTACATAAATTCTAACAGCAGACGAATAAGCTAATTTAGTTTAATATTAGCTCAATATTTGAAAATTTTTTAAATATTAAAATTTTTGCTCGAAAACTCATGTAACTCACTAATATGGGGATTTAGTACTCTGACACTGTCGGTTACGCCTTTTGTTTCTGAGTTCATGAACAGAATTTTTTAAAGCTACAAAAACATTTTTTTTGTTCAGCAAAATATCGTTGTTATTTTGACTACATTAATTCTGTAACAAACAAACATTTTCATTTATAGATAAAGAAGATTTTGAAATAATTCAATGCTTCTTGCAGCTAACGTGGGTGTTTTTCATTAGCAAATTTGAAAAATTGTTCTAAAATATTGCATTACGCCACAAATAATTATTTCTTATTTAAAAAACTTTTCACATTTATTTAATATTTTTAAATAAAAAAAATTACACTTTTAAAAAAGTGACGTGGGTAATCCTTAAAATCCATTTGTTTTCAAGCACAAAACTGCTAAACATAAAACATGTTTTTTAAAAAGTAAAATTGTTTCATGCACTGTAGAGATGCAATAAATCTACACAGAACTTATTTTTATTTTTACAGGTTTATTTTAGCTAAATGCCGTGTTTGCGTTACTTTTATTTATTTTTCAGGTCGCAATATATCAGGGTAATTTTTGATCGTGTGTATTCCACTTCGTACTTATAACACAATAAAGCCGGCGTTAAAGTTAACGAAATGTCTAGAAGAGTTGATAATGGCATTAACTGTACTGCATATTAATAACATTAACTAAAAATATTTAATTAAGTTTGTTACCGCAATGGATAAAGTTGATCGTTTGCCAACCTCTTGTTGCTTACTTCGACATTGTTGTGTGATTTCTGGTAGCAATTCCCATATAAATTGGCTTTCAAATGTTTCCCAAGGTACATTAATTACTGGTTTCACGTAATTGTAATGAAAGCACGAATAATTATTCTTAGTTAATGTAATTAAACTACTTTTAAATATAATTTAACAAAATCCCCGAAAATTACGTTTATCATCTACTTTCATTAAAAACTTCTTCCATTTACTAACCGTAAGAGCCAATTTCAAATTGTTACTTTTCTTTAACGTTTTTATTTATTTCTAATTTGTTGGTCGACAGCATCAACTCTCCACCAATATTCATTAAGTAATAGCCTATTACTCAAGGAAGATACCGTAATTTGATAATCCTGATGTTTATTAATAGCACAACTTTTTTTAATATTATCCTCGTCAACAAAACTTTAAAAACGTCTCGTTACAATTAGATATTTTAAGGTAAATAATAGATATTTAATGCGAATTGTCTCTCCTTTGCTATATTGCACTCTGATATGCTGCCTAAACACAATTTTCAACTATTACGTGGATGTTTATTTATAATACTTCTTCAGTTCTTCTTAGTTTTATTAATAAGTCTGGCACCCATATTTTTTGTATTATCCAAATTATTACGTACTAATAACCTTCCCTAACAATAAACCGCGATCTGCGTTAAACCGAAGATATTGGAAGGAAGAATTGCTTCTTGGAAGACTGGGAGATCCAAAGCTATTCCTTGAAATGCAAAGATGTAACAGTTTACAAATTTTATAGTATCTATAATATAAAAAAAATACCGGTCGAGGATGTTTTCGAAGGTAAACATGGCTCGCGTAAGCGAACCGCCCGACGAATTCTTCTGATCCACCTCTTAAAAGGAGCGGTCACAATCCAGAGAAAACCTCTTCAGATTGCTTATCCTCGATGTTAATATGCCAGCTCTCAATTAGCGCAGATGCCAGCCGGTAGATTCCAAAAAAAACGATATCTTGGGGGAAACTCAAAAAGCGTAAATGATGATAATCAAATGAAAATAACATTTGAGAGATGCTATCACAATTCCAATGATTGCAATATAAAATAATTGTGCTAAACATTGCACAGTAAATACGGCGTTAGAGTAAATTTTATCCTTAGTGACTGGGATATTGCGCAGTAAATGTCGGGGGAAAACGCCTGACACCCAATTCAACCAATTGACACCAATAAAGACCGGAAATGACGAATTTTCGTTTGTCTGTCAGTCTAATCAATGTCTCGAAGTCATCTGTCCTTCATTGCTTCCTCAACCTCCTGTGCCCATGTTTTATCAGATCTTCCACGTTTCCTTCTAAAGTGTGGTGCCGCGGTTGAAGTTCGTCGCCGGCGCCGGTCAAATGACCTCGACGACTCACGTCAGGGAGATGGTACCGCCTCTTTCTGGCTAGCTCCAGCAGAGAAACCCGAAATTGGCCACCGAGTTTCTTCCTGATGTTAATTTTATTCGCAGGAGGTGTAGAATAAAAATTTGCCTTGGGCGCCACGTAATCTTGGCTACCCCTCAGCACCGATCTCTCTAACCAGATTACGAGATGGTAGAGAGGTGCAGTCGAAACTCGGCAGCTGCAAAGATACAACAGTTTAATTGCTTTATAAATTTATTAATTTTGAATTTCACCCCCAAAAAAATAGTAATGAATTAAAAAATATATAACACTAACAAAAACGATAAAATTTCCCCTCGTATAGCTATATTCGGTTTACAACACTTTTGAACATATAATAATTTTTCGGCTTTCCCCAAAATTCTGCCCAATTAAATTAACTTAACAACTAAACAATAACGAATAACAAAAAGGACGGTCCAAACACTTAGCTTATTAAAAAGGGGTGGTCTTGGGGGTACAGGTAATTCCCAACGCGATGCTTCGGGTAATAATACCCAATGGTACCTCCAAGATCCAACACAACGGTTATTTCGTCCTAGGACTTGGTACAAGGACCCTAAAAATAAATCCGCGGTAGTAAAAACTACGATAAAATTCATGCTCACCTCAAAGATGTCAGGAGGGTCGATAATTAAAGGCTGATGATTGAGTTAAAATTCTTGTTTACAAAATTAAAAATTGTAATGTTTATCCTCTAATGAGAATTCTCGAATTAACGAGTTTTTCTGATGTTATCCCCAACTAGGCTGGTTATTTCCAATACACCAATATTCAGCTTACAATTTTTTTAATTTTTGTCACTCCAATCTCGCAATTTAATTTTTCACTTGTTCAAAAAAAAACTTGACTCATTATTACCGCCTTGATTTTCATGCAAAAAAAAAACTAAATATGAAATTGTCTTATGACAACTTTGGACCGTTACAGTGGCGTCCATTCCCATATCCTTTTCGGCCATCTGTCGTTGTTCAGTCTTTGAACTTGTCCGAACTACTTCAGTCTCTGAGCCTCCACTGTTTCCATTATTGAGCCCTCTGCTTTCAACTTTGTCGGATATCGTCATTTCTAACATGGTCCATTATGGCCAGATTCGTCTTAAGAAATCCATTTCTAAGGCTCTCAGTTTGCTTCTATTCCCCCCGCTCACTGTCCAGACTTCTCACCCATAAGTTGTTATACTTTCAGTAATTGATTTATATCAATGTCTATCTATGTAAATATATTATAAATTAAAATTTAATTTTAATAATATAAATAATTTATCGTTTTTAATTTATCTATGTCCTGTTATTACCACTTGTATCAAGTTCAGATGCACTTGGCAGTATTTATTGATTTTATGATCATATATAACTTTTTTTTTGGGTAGGTAGATTACTAGGCTGGCCTACAGAAAATGTACTTTACCCGTGTTTTTTGTTGTTGATGGTGGTAATTCATGGCTTAAGGGAAACCGACGGCGTTACGTGCCTTTCGAAAAACGGCGAGGATCATAAGATAGTTGGACTCTCCAGAGGATTTAAGGCGATTCCTTGGCATTAGTAGTGGATCGCCCTAAATACAAGGCAAATGAAGGTTTCAATTACTTTTTTTATTTTACAATTGTTTATAAACAATTCGGAATTTATATTCGGAGAAAGCGATAGCCACTCTAAAGGTTCAATGTTATTGTTACAACCATGTCAAGTAGAACTTGACTCTATAGGTGCATTATGCTGTCGATATAACTAGTTAACATTAGTATTTGTGGATCAATATGAAATAAATTGTTTGGGAGGTCTCCTGAAGCTTTAATCAAGCCATTTTACCATTAACGAACAGGAGATGATGTTTTCTGTGTATGACGAGCTAGTTACTACATAGACTACTTTTTGTTATTTAATTATATTATAATCTAAAACTAATGGAAAATGCAGTCTGGAAACTTCTGATATAATCGATTAAATATTGTATTAAAAATTTCAAATTCATATGAATAAATGAATTCGCTTAGTGAATCTTATAGAAATAACCAAGAAGAAAAACAAACTAGGGGAAGTCTTGTAAAAATGACGACTTTTCGTTTATACTTTTGAATATGTTAGAACTTTTTTCTAATGTTTCCGATGCATGCTTTTTAGATTCACCTGATTAGCAAGTTAAAAAAACACAGTTCATCTAAATACACCCCAATTCATAACACCTCCACCACCCTATTTCACGTTTAGGAGAAACGAGCTTTCCTTTATGTAACTTGTAATTAGACAACTATTCATATTGCTATGAAGTAAATATTCATTATCTTATATTCATTTAATTTAATGAATACTAAATACAATACAGTTTAATCTAAAATATGAATATATTTTTGTTAACTAGTAAAAGTTTTTACTAGTTAAAACGTGAATGTAAGTTTTTAGTGACTTGGAGTTTTAGGATAACATATACTACACTCAAACCGACCTTTCAAGACGTCTTCAGAGTTTTCTTTTCAAATTATAAAAGAAATTTTCTTTCTTTCACTTCCAACTAGACCTGCAATAATTAATCTCTTATTTTTTGAGGTTAATGTCAGATATGATTGATTTTGAAATCAATAAAATAAGTTTTCGACATGAATAGATGTTTTGACAAATAATTTTTAGGAAGTTTATTTTCAACTCCTCATGTATTAACTTTACCGCTTACTGCCACCCGACAACTTTATATTTAGCCTTATAAGATTTTAAGCTTACAAGTAATCTTGTATAGTGAAAGCACTAAACCGGTAAATTAAGATAACTAATAATACACTTTGCGATAATAAGCGAGTCTTGTGGATATTAATTACCATGCAGTGACATTGATATCAGTGGTATGCACTTAGCGCGTTTACAGTGTACCTATATGAACAATTTTGGATTTAAACGAAATTTTAATATCATGCTAATTTTGATTATATTTTCAATAAGATAGACTAGTTTTCACTTATATGGATCATCAAAGAGAAAACTTTTTGGATAGTACTTAGAATTAATATGATTTTCAAACTTGCATAAATTTGAAAATGGAAGCACTCGAAACCTTTACATAACTTGTAAGATAATTCGGTTGAGTTACTTTCGTTATGAATAGCGTCACGTCAATCACTTATTCCAATCTAATAAACACACTCTAGTTGGTTACATTTGTAGTAATGTATTCCGTGGTTTATATAACGCAAAATGCACAGGTGCAAATATACATTAGCCGGCACTAATCTGACAAATTCTTTAAATTTGAAATCAAATTAGAGCCAAACTTATCATGTACTCCGTATATGCCTACGGATAATTATGCAAAACGGCTACAAGGAGCAGAACAAGTATTAAAATTTATAAGCATACATCTATCGCTCTTAGTATTTCCGGTAGAAACTCGGAGAGGAAGTATTCGATTTAATTTAAATGTATCTTTTTATGCTACCCCCAACTTATGATAATACTAATAATACATACAATAAACTATAGTCATGGATTAGGAATAGTAAACTGGGATTGGCCAATTTAATATCTGACGTTTGGTATACTTGATCAAAAGTTCACAGCCTAAATTTTGCACACGGTCCACATTGTGCGATTTAAACGATACTAACGTTTTGAGTCATCAGATGTACAAGGTTCCAGAATCTAGCACCAATTGGTGTTATTAGGAACAACCCAAATATATGTCGCAGAATATTTGCATTATTAATCACGCATCGTATCACATTGTAGGAACATAAAAATGCAAGCGAAACTACTGCAAACTCTCGTCTAACCAACTAATCAGAAGCTACGGCAAAACTTTTCCACTTATGCACTTTTCCTTTATCGAGACTTTCTGACTTATTAGATTACCAAAGTTGTCAACTGAATCATACTTTAAGTTCCTATAAGATACCATGTAACCAAAATTTTTATTTTAACAAAGAACGATAAAACTTAAAGGAGTTATCTAAGATTTCACCCTTTCATTCTCTTTGCAAAGCCTCCTATTATAAAAAAATAATACAGTTCAAGTTTGAACAATTTACACATAGAACCGTCACTATCAAGAAGTAAGTTACAAATAAAGACTAGGTGGCGCCCAAAATGAATGAAAGTTCAAATAACTTATTCGCTCAGCTTCTTGATGATAAGAATAGTAACACAGAGAGCTACATTGAAAAAAAACAAAATTTCATTGTGTGTCCTCAAAAACATCCAGTTGAATGTAATTTTAGCTTTTGTACTTGAAGCGGATACATAACTTTCAATTAAATTTTTCTTTTTGTTATTTTGAATGAAAAGGGAGCTATGAAGCTATCGACTTATCGATTCACCCTACATAAAAAAAAATAAAATTCACTGATAATTTTTTGAATAAAACAAGCGCAACTTGACAAACTCAATATTTATTTTATTTTTATGCAAAGTTTTAAGTCGCTAAGTTTAGTATGTAGTACGCCTTGTCCAATACATAATATTGGAGAAAGAAATGCACTGGATTTATTTGAAAAATGTTTATTCAATGCATTCCCTGTTATTTTATCAAATATACAGCATAAAGTATGTAAGCCTTTAAGTCGCATATCTTAACAGTAATATACTATATTGGGCGTGACAGTGAAATGTTGCACATTTTAGCGTTCTAGAAGCAAGTTAAAAGCATCCATTTTTGAAAAAAAAATTAAAATACATAAAATTGTCAACTAAAGCTGCATCACGTTGATCATATATTTAAAAAATAGTCTCGCAATATTTTGAACGTCTATAACGCTAAAGCGAAGCGTTCACAGGTTAATAAAGCTTCAAATGGAAAGAAAGCAGGTTTTCTATTTCAGGCTGCAGAACTTGGCCGTAGGTTCAGTATCTTCTCGTCGTTGGATATGGTCCAAGGCTCTCTGCAGCTTCCACCCTAGTCGTTTACCGAATCGAACGGGTGCCCACCTATACTTGAGCTGAACGATAAGATGTCAAACAAAATCCGCTGTGCGTTGTCTGTCAGTCAGTCATTTGGATTTTATTAAGTGCGATTTGGGAGTGGACAGAGATACAATTCGCATATTATTTTTATGGTTTCGGGCCCTATTTAGACTCAAATTTTGAATGATCTGCAAATTTTTATATTTATATTTGATATTTCCACCCTCAGCTACCATAATATCGTTATAAAATTGTTTTAATTCGGTGTCAGTTTGCTAAATTAAATATGCTTATTTATATCTGATTAAGTCATCAATGTATAAAATTAAAACGTTTAATTACAAAACCACATCTAGTGAATATATTGCATATCCAGCATAGTTTCAATGTAAAGCAATGTTCGAGCATTTGCAAAAAAAACCTTTACAACTTCGAGCTACTATTTCAAACAGAACATCAACGTCCACCTAGTGTTTTGATATAATCTGCAGTATGAACTTTCAAAGTTCAACATAACCTACATAATGTAATTACAAAACAATTGCACTTCGGGTAATTAAAGTGAAGTGCACCTTTCAGTAATATTTTGTAAATTAAAAACAGGAGTAAAATTGTTATTGATATCTCCATGAAGGTATAGAAAAGTTTTAGATAAAGTTGTTGATTTAGTTACATAGCTGTCACAATAGAATTATATGTTACTTTCTGTTGGCTACATTGGTAATATACAAATTCATAATTGACTGATTCGTTAACATTAACATTATTATATATGTTTAATTATTAATAAATTATGAATTAAGGAATAATTATAATGTTATATTTGAGCTTTCGATCTTGCATTAAGACCTTCGTCAGAAAATTACAAATAATATAATATAACATTATAATTATTCCTTAATTCGTAATTTATTAATAATTAAACATATATATTTTCACGAATTAATAATAAACCTATTTTAACATTATTATAAGTATAACAGGTCAATTATTGCACTATCTAAGCAAAAGTATAAGGAAATCTGTGAAAAGTATTTAATTTTAGAAATTTACCAAGAAAGCTAAAAGTTCTTAATTTATTTTAACTGTAATGATATAAATGAAGGATTACCCTCTTTTTACTTGTTTATTATCTTTCCAATAACAAAAACTGTTTGATAATACAATTTTTGTAAAAATGATAGTTATTCTATGTTTTGAGAGCATAAAGTAATATTGACATAATAAAAATATATAACTGCGTCGTTCTATTTTCTTTGTTAAGGGTGCGATTTTAAACTGTTAGAAAACTTGAAAGAGAAAAATTTTCCGAAGGTTAAAAGATTAATTTAAACGATAAACTAATTAATGTACTAATAATATTTATTTACACTATAAAAACACAATACATCGTTAAATCGTTATAAATGAGGACTCCATATGGGGCACCTTGAACCATAGGATTCACCTTGAATCGTATTCAAATAATTACTCGATACAAAAATATTCGATCACGTCCTCTACCTAACTCCACCTTTCTACAACGCCCACACTTTATGACTGCAGTTGCATTCGTTGAAGGTAATAATCCCCTTCTTGCAACTTATCTACCTGCTACTAACTTATTTCCAACGTATTCGTACTCATTTTCACCCTATAGCCACGATGTAATTTTCAATTAACTAACAGCTAACGTTTTAATTATGTTCATTAGTAACTTTTAATCAAAAGCACACCATTAATTAAAATTTAAAATTTGTCATGACACAGTTAAAACTGCAATCTTTAATATGCTGCTGCATTGAAATTGTTTAAATTTCAAGTATTGTAAAGTGCTGTAAATGAAGTTTTGTTTCGACAATAATAAATTTGAATATCCAAAGAAATTTTTCTTTCATATAAAATAATTAATTTTTCATCAAAATTCTTATGCTCATTTTTCTTATCTATTCTCAAATGCAGGCGTTACGTCTCTTCCGTATGGAGGTCCCTTTGACCGGTCATCGACATGAAAATTATACTTCTTCTTTCTTCCTACCCCACCACATTTCTTGTAGTTCTCAAACGATATAGCAAGATTTTCTTTAGGGAAGAAACCTTAAAAGTTAGTCAGGGAGCTGTGTTCTCAAAGTGGTCACCACGTGATCACCCATTCCATTACCTTGCTTGACCAGCATTTCAGAGCAAAAAAAAAAAAATTGGTTCCTACAGTATGAAGATGTATAAAATATAACAGTATAAAATGATGTTATTTCCACTTAATTTTGAATAAAGGTAATAATAAAACTTTAATAAAGATTAAATTCTATTTCTGTAGCATTATATCTAAAATTTGTAGCAATTTTATTTCATTAAATAAATTCCTAAAAATTAATAATGCGGGTTAACTCAACAAGGGTTAAAAACTTGAAATTAAATAATAAAAATATAAATCCAAACTATGGCGTTTGATATGTACGTAGGAACAAAATGCTACAAAAATAAACAATTTCGATTTGTTTGGAAGTGATACTGGAAGCGACGTGTATCAACGAAGGGATTTAATGACCGTTGCATAAAACTCAAAACATGGAAGCGGCTGGACGGTAGAACCATTTCAAAATCGCATAAAATCCAGAGATTTGCTCCGTGGCCGGTCAGTGGTTTGATACCACCCCCTGCGGTCAATGGTTTAAGAGCTTTTTTTGGTCAGTTACATAGCTGTGGGGAAAACAAAACACTCCAATAAAAATATTAAAAACCTAAACAATCTTTAAAATTTACATTTGAAACACGCCATCCACATGTGTAAAAAAGACTTTTAATATTAATCATTTCTACATTTACTACAATTAAATTTATTATTTGTTAGTTTTAATCTGAAATTTCATTTCTTCTTTGCATATAAATATAAAATGTTTAAATTGAGTCTGGGTAATTTTATAGCTAAAGAATTTATTTTTTATGGCAAGTTGTACTACTGCATTTTTAATAACGAGATTCTTCTCGTTGTAAATAAAAGCTGTAACAGTTTCATTTTAGGAAATAGTTTAAAAATTTATTGCGATTTATCGTAATAATGTTCAGTTTAATTTACAACAAAACAATTTTAACTTTATGAAAAATGTAGTTTATTACATACAAGAGTGATTCTCTTTCTGAGTTAATTTGAAATTATTACTTTTTTAAAATAGTTCAAATATGTTGCTATTTCTGACTGATAGGGAAGTCTGCGAATTACCAAAGGAAGTCATTTTTATCAAAAGCAAGCTTAGCGTGAGTATCAAGAATAAGTGTCTAATGAAGCTTTAAAGTTAGAAGATTTATAAAAACGTAACATTCAAGTTACACGAATCCAACAGAACAATCTTTATCAGCTTATAAGCAACCCAATAAACAAATATTAAGGAAAGATATTTCAACTCGATCCGATAATAATCTTATAACGTTATTAATGGGTGACTTAAGTTCTAAAGATGAATAGAGAAGTTGCGCCCAACTCCTGATCCTGAAAGGACAAAATTTAAGATAATCTGTAGTTGTGTGATTTCGATGGAAATAAAATTTTAAATTCAACGGTTTGCAAGTAGGGACGTATAATAAATAATATGTGATTTGGACGTGTAAATTCGAATGTTTATTTTACTGATGATGAGGTTCTGGTATACCAGGATTACCGTTTATTAAACGTTAGTTTATATTAAAATAGAAACAACAACGGAATTACAAATCCCCAAAATAATTTTCCTCTCTGTAATTTAGTTTTAGGTCTTTAGAATCAATAATCCAATAATTTAAGTCAATAGAAATCACACACATAATTCCTTGCTATTGAATACTGGTACTGGAAATAACAGAATACCATTTTTCTTCTTTCAAACAACAGCTAATTGCAGGCATTCACTTGACATCTACCGCCGAACAACTGTAAACTGGAATTATGACTCGATTTTAAGGTGTTTCTCACACCATTCTGATTAATTAATTAATTAATGTAACCGAATACAAACGAATAAAACAGATATTTCAATGCAAATATCGAAGCGGGTAAGCCGGTTTCGGAAACCAGCGTTTACTATGTTCGTAGCCTTGTCATGCAAACTTAAGTTGGTTAAACTCTTTATATGTATGGTTTTTATACGGAAAAAAGTTTCTGCAAAATTTTAAATTAAGGAACAATAAAGCTGAGAAAGTGCAAATTAATAAATATTTTATGACCTTAAGAAGAAACAAAAAACGACGTTAGCTATGTTTGAAATGTATCTGGGGTACTTAAGCTATTATAACCATTACACTGCTCATTAATTAATGCAGTTTTATGTTAACATTTATTTTTGTACTGTATTTAACGTGTATCAATGAAAATATTTTTTACAACTTATTAAATATTGATGTTGAAGTTTTATGGCAAACTTTGTTACGATTACATAATATAATAATTGCTATTGACATGGCAAATATGTTTAATTGATTTCCCGAGCTTCATGAACGTTAAGTAATATAAATTATGAACGTTGATAAGAAAAAAATTAGCAATACTGCTTTTGCAAATACACAAGTCAAAATACAAGTATAACAAAAAAGTAATTATTACCTAACTCAATGCATGTCATTGCTTATTTAAATAATTCCGTCGTTTCTGTAGTAAACATATGTCAAGCATACCATTAATAAACGATGTTTGTGTACAAACAATTTCTTAGGTTTCAACAAATAACCTAAAAATAATTTTCAATTTCGAATAAAGCATATTTTTAACGGTTTTCCTTTGTTAAATTCCCACTTGGGTCGCTGAGTCCTACCTTAAATCTAATACATCAAATTTTGTCACTTAATACTACAGAGTGGGCCATGAAAACTTACGAATTTCAAAACATTCTCCATCGCTCTATAGTGCTCTCCATCGTGAATGAATTTCTATTAACCAAGCTACTAATCCTCACCACCCGCACCCCGCTCCAACATACCGATCAATCACACTGATGTTTTAAAATTAACATAACTCGCCACGCTTGCCAGACGCTGCCTCCGCAGTTCAAGTTTGGACTATAGTTGTTTTACATCCAGTAGATAGCTTGCTAGGCTGCCCTTTAGATGTGTCTGTAGTCTTGTGTTTTGTTAATGGTGGCAGTTTTTTTTCTTACTTAATTATTCGCTATAATACCATCGACTTTAGTAACTAAATCACATTTGTTTCGTGCCGGATCATGACTGTTGATTTGCTCTGCCTGATTTATTCCAAGTACACTCGGATTCTAAGTATATCAATTTTTTGATTGCGCACCTAAATTTTGGCCAACTCATTCAGGTACACCCTGTATTTAAAACATTTGGTTAAGAAAGATAGAGCAGGTTAAGCGAATGCAAGATGAAGAATAATTATTATTTATATGACAGTCATATTAATGAGAGCATCTATAATAACCTAATAACTAATTAAATTGGATTTTACGTTAGACTAGCACATAATAACAACAGAAACGGGGATACCTTTCAGATTAATAATAAATAACTTTAAACCTACACACTAGGGCAGTTTAGTGTAATACTAAATGAATATCAACTTCGATTACCGTAATATGTCAAATAAAGTAGTAATAAGTATAGACCTACATACCAAAATTGTTTTTATTGATAGTTGACTATCGACCCATATCTAAAATTCTTTAGATCGCGAGCTTTCTTGTTTCTTCTAGCTCATTAGGGGGTCACGAGCATAAAAAAGTTTGAGAAACGATGGTCTAGCATGGGAAGGATGAAACACAACTTTAAATAGTAACTAACTATTATTAAAATTTTTTTTAACGTTTATTTTCCGATTCACTGCTAGCGCGAACAACTTTGCATTTGGATTTCTACGACTAAATAAGAGAATTGTTAAAAAGTTGTACATTAAAACTACGTTTTACAGCTGCGAGTTATGAATTGCGATATTATACATTTTCTAAGGGTGTATGAACACAGATTTTGTCACTAAATACCCTCGCAAATTTTCTTTTCTTTTAACGCGTAATGACTTCCTAAAATGTAATAAAAATGTAAAATGTTGATAACTTCTCCTTTTATGTTTGAAACATGGCAATATAAACATCAACGTCACATCTGCTTCAAAAATTTAAAATGTAATTAAGTGAGGTTTAATTACTTTGCTATATTTAAAACGATTACAAATTCTAAGAGTACTTGAATTTTGTAAACGAATATTGTTTATTCAGGTTGAGGTTTTATCGCGCCAGGTACCTACATTGAAATGGGTTGATGTATTATAGTCAGAATGCCACAAATTCTTAAACGAGTATTTTCTAAATAATGTAGTCGGATAGTTACCTATTGTAATTAATAAATACACCGATTATTAAAACGATAATTTAGGAATTTAATCAAATGACTACAAAGATACCACGCTAAATGCTAAACATCCTGTTTGTTTGCCAAACATACTACATTTCTAAGATAAACGTGCAGCCTTTTAAAATTTAATTTTCTCACCTTAAGATTTTAAATCTTAATTAAAGATGATGCAATTACCGCATTTTCAAATGTTAATTTATTTTTTAATTAATTTCAAAAATAAGTGGTACAAATTACTAACCAATTTTTTCTTACTCTTACTTAAATTAAGTAAGATTTTCTTATCTTTGATCTTATTCAAAATTAAACGATCAATTTGATGTGAAATCGTCTGCAAATGTTTCAATCGGTTATGTAAATAATGGACACAACGCATTGAGTCATTTTGAGTAGAGTGGATAGCCTATCTTCTAGGCATTTTGATGTCATACTAATATAGTCCAAAAATTCCAAGAAAATTTGGAATTTGGAATTCCAAACCATTGATATAAAGTGTTCAGAGGCTACTGTCGATGCTTTAATATTGAGATATGGAGAACAAGAGGTTAGGAAATACTTGCATCTTTTATCCAAGAGACTTTCGGTTTAACAAGCGCTCAGAACAACGACCCAAACATTTTTGACTCAGCTAGGATTCCTACCTTTACACCAAACTAGATTTGCTTTGAAATCCATTAGATTTTGTAGAAGCTTTGACAACAGAGTAATTCAAAGCGAAATAACTTTTTAAATCTAATTAAGTGCATAAAAATCTATCTGCGCACATATATTCATAACTACTCGTGAAAGTTTGCACTATAGTTTTACATTCAATTACTTTTTATTGAAAATGATTTGGAACTTGGTTCGTTCGTTCTTTTAATATGATAATTTGGTTCATTTGCATTATGTCAATGAAGCTTCTTTTGCTAATTTTATTACGGTAACACTTATTATTAGTTAATCGCATTATGGCACGAAATTTCCATTTCTTCTTAAATTAGGCATAACTTTTGTTTTGTTTTACCACCATTAAGGTCGACAAGTTACTTAAAATGCCTTCTTATGCTTTTATTCGTGTAGTAAAGTTTTCATTTGTCCTTTGAAATAAAACCCGCGCTTAGACTAGTAGAGAGCAGCTGGTTGTTAACTTCCCAGTCATTCAAGAAATTAAAATTTTTTGTTATTTAAAACTATAAAGAAAATTAATTAAAAATTAAGTTACTTCCCATTAAAAATATACAAGGCAAGTCAATAATGTCTATTACCTCATATTTCAAATCGATTTATGCCATAGAATTTTCAAAGAGGAAATGAGCTTTTCTTAAACTGGGTCAGGGTCGTTCGTGAGTTCTTTTAATCAAAGTTGATCAGTTGAGAGGTATTGAATTTTAACTCCATCTAAAATTCAAAAACGTAGGGCGGAACAACCATCAGAACAAATATTCAGTTTTTGACCAAAAACTAAAATAACGATTTACCTGCAACGCTCAAATAGATGATCCTTCATTCATTAAAATTCAATGCAATTCGATAGTTTGCACTGCAGCCCTTCAGACAGAAGTCAGTTCCCCTGAGGACCAATTTTTTTATCATACTATCCCTACGCTTTCTTCTAATCTTTTTTTCAACTGAAATTTTGGGGTTCATTTTTAGATTATTTTCTTCGGAAACTGAGAAATGTTCCATTTTAAAGTCAACCCAAAACTATTCGTGCTAAGTATCTCTCAATTTTGAGTTGTCATTCATTAATAACTCATCTTCAAATTGCCTATAAACGTCACCTTAATTATTTATCCAACCCTTCTAACTTCTTACTATATTATTCCTAAATTTATTATTTAAAACACTCGACCAAATCGCCGAATGCTATTCGATACAGCTTCTTATAAATTCTTCTGGGTTTCCTTTGCTTTTCATAATAAATAAGCAAATAGAAAATTTAACGGCACGCAAATTGTAAATTAATTGAGAAAGTTTCGTTTAAATTTTTTTTATTATGTACTACGTACTTCAAAAGCAGAACTTTGTATGTACTTTAAATAAATTTAATTTAAAGAGGCCAAAAGATACAGTTTATAATATTAATACTAAAAAGAACTCATTCAAAAATATTACAACTGCCTGACTAGGGTGATTCAAGAATAAATTGTGAGCAGGTGAGGAGTAAGAGTAAGAGGCGGTCGGAGAATAGCGTTCACGCGACTTGACTATGAACGCTAATCACCCGGTTCGAATCCGAGTGAAGTAAGAACTTTATTCTGACCGTCTCTCCCCTCGGAAGGCAATGGCAAACCACCGGGGTGTAATCTGCCATGAAAGCCTTTAACAAGCATTGTTAAAGGTCACGACGCTTCTGTTAAGAAGCAATACGACGGAGAATAGGTGAGGAGCAGGTAATATGCTATAGAACGATGAGGGCAGAAATGGTAGTCAGCTCCCCGACTAAAGTAGTTTTTATAACAGTAAATAAATGTTTTTACTTTTTTATGAAGTTGTAAATGTATTCGTTAGCTGATGATATCTTAGTGTGACGAAAACGTTTGCAAACACTTCACAAGCGAAATTTTATGAATTTTAGTTCTGAAAAGTGTTTGTGCACTTTTTGGTATTTTAAAATATTGATATGTCCCTTTCAACAGTTATTTTCTTTTTGACGTGAATTTTTTATCCATCCTGAAGCACTTTTACTGAAATATTATAAAACATTTTGAAACTACAAAGGATGGGATAATAAGAAAAATATAAAATTTGAAAACTGCAAGTAAAAATATAGAAAGTACTTTAACACGAAAAGGGCATCTTTGGAGTACATGTGATACTTTAATGCATATAACCTTAAAGTTATTCTTAAAATGTTATCTATATGCATTTAAGTTGTCGTCATATATACCACAAAATGTTATTAAAGCTTCAGTAAACTATATGTGGAATACAATTTAAATAAATAAGTTGTTATGAACTTCAACGTAAGCTTATATGCTTTCGATATTGATTTTATTAGAAAAGTTGAATATGCTGTTAACTTTTAAAATTAAATATTTATCTTAAAATATTTTTTCAGGAATCGACAGAACTCATGCATATACAAAGAAGGATGCCAAAGAACTTAAAGGAGACACTGGTTTATTACGCCAAGTTCGCTTGCCTAAATCAACACTTGGATTTTGTACACATTTAGCACTTGAAACTGACGGTAAGTTTGTTTTACGAGTTTTACGTGACGCGCTTGATTAGAATCAATTAGCGAGAGACTATTATGTAAATTTACAATTTTTCAAAATTAATGATAATAAAGCTTTAAATTATAAAAGACTCCAAACAGTTTTGCGACTGCTTTAATAAATGCTTTTTCAAAGAGAAGCTTACTAGAAAATAATAAATTGCTTAGTTACTGTTGTTTTGTTACTGCTATTTTTACACTTCGAAATTACAATTTCTAAAACTAAGGTGTTTTCAATTCAATAGTTCACGAGCTTCGTCGTATAGGGATGTATGTGCTTTCCTGACCAACTTTAATATATCTTCTAAACGATAGGCTGATATATTACATTTAACGGTGCGAATTCTATTGACGCGCTGAGCTTGTCTATTTCTATACCTCTCACTTTTATTTTCTGATTTTAGGTTCTGTATTCAGCGCAAAGAAACTTGAAGGAGATAAAAGAAATTCAGTTAAAAGGTTTGCCACTGTGTTTGGAAAGCGTGTAGCTCAATCGGCTTTACCTAGCAAATGCCATATGTGTGAATGTACCGCACCTAATACAGGAGTTTCTTATATGGAATGTTTTCCTTGCAGCTATCCAACGAGAGCAGCCATCAATTACGTAAGTTTATTTTTATTTCAATTATTTTTAATTTTTTCTCTGTGCTTCTTCAAGAATGTTTTCTATGGCCAAGGTATTGAAATTGTTTTTATTTTATGAAAAAGTTTACGAAAATACCACTTATGACAATCAATCTTAATTAGTCGACATTTAAATCTAACAATGCTTTTAAACCGTAATACCACTTATTACTTACAGCCTGTACGTTCAACCCTGTAGATATTAATAAACAACTTCCAGTATAACTAAAGTTTGCTTAATAACATACACTTTTATAACCGACTATTAAAATTGCAATTAGTCAACAAAAAATTGAAAAAATGCTATCATTTATAATATTAAAACAAATTTGTAAATAAACTAAAATGTATCATTACAATAATAAATTATTACACCACAAAAGGCTACAATTTTAGTACGTTACACTTTAACTATCGATTAGTCTATTTACTATTTAGGCTAAACAACTTTTTAAACTTCGAACCATTTCAAGTATTAATAATTGATCATTCATATTTAACACTAAAATTTAGTGGTCAGCAAACATAAATAAATTATAATGTTGTATTAACTAGTGAGAAAATTCAATACTAATATTAACTTGGTGGCGATTTGCTAATTGCTATTTTGATAACCCAACTTTTTTCTTAGATACCAAAAAAAATTTATAATTTATAATAAATATACTATACACTGAAAGATAGATTTGTTAATAATAAACAAATTTTATTTGGTGTAAAGAAATGGTAGTTATCAATAGAGAGAAACAAAAATATTTGTTTAATATATTTATTAACTATTAACTTATGAGAGCGTTAGAGAAACAAAATATTAAATCAACACAGATTCAACTTTTTTGTTTAGTTTGGGATTATTATTTTTTAATTATAAATAATTTAATTACATTAAAATGTTAAATTCTTTAAATTTTACATTATTAAATTACATTAAATTCTCATTTGAGCTTTATATTATGCAAGCATTAATATTTTACACTAACTGAATTATTTAAAATAATTCGTAATATAATTTTCAAAAGTTAAAAACTGAAAATTTCCAAATAATAAAAGGCCACCACGCTGCTCCTCGTCCTCCTCTATCGTGTCATTTTTGTATGACATTCGTAGAACAAACAAAAACAAAACGCAATACAAAACCAAAACCAAAACAAAAACGAAACAAAAGCAAAACTAATACAAAAACAAAAAAATACAAATACAAAACATGGCCAAAACAAGACAAAACAGAACAAAAACAATAAAAAACAAAAACCAAATTCAAAGGCAAAACAAAATTAAAATAATAAAAGACCGTCACGCTCCTGCTCCTCCAGCGTGTAATTTTTTTAGGACACGCGTAGAACAGAAAAACAAAGCAAAACAAAATTTTAAAAAATGCTCTAGCTTGTAATTTTTATGGGACGCGCAACGCACTATGAGTGGTCATTGGTCGTAGCAACTTAGGGCCAGTTGCATAAAAGAAGATCATCCTCGGATCAGGGTTAAATCAAGGATCAAAGCAGGATCAACGCAATGTAGGTAGATAGATTTACTGGATAGGTTTATCTATAATCTATATACCTTGCGTTGATCGTGGGTCAGCTCTTGAACCAGGATCAGCTGATCGAGGATCTTTTTTTATGCAACTGGCCCTTACAATAACCTCCCCTGGGATCGTGTTGCACATCAAGTAAGTTTCAACAGGTATAATCAAAAAATGCCAGAACGTTGACTCATCCAAATTAATCTATCCGACAATCTAAATGGTCCAACTTTATCTCCATTTATCATCCATTCAGGAAATTAGATATTCGGCTGTTACATTTTTCAATCAATGTATTAAATAATCGTTATCATCATTTTTTAACATGATGACGTTTGAACGCGAACAATCAAAACAGTCAGTATTAGAAAATTATATAAAATTGGTTAATTATTAATTCGCGAAATTAAATATGTTTTATTTTTAATAAATAACGAATTAAGGAAATACTATTAAAAGTTATATTTTAAGCTTTCGATCTTGCATTTAGACCTTCTTCAGAAAATTACAAATAATAAATGGGTAAACATGGAAACAAATATATGTTACGGTCAATGATGACAATTCGGCCATTAACGTCAATGGCCGGGCGTTAACGTCAATGCGCGACTAAGCAGGGCATTGACGTCATTGTCCGGCAATAACGTCAATGACCATGCATTTTGGGCAATGTTGACATTTAAAAAGGTGCATGTCGCCAGCCCCCCCCCCAAATCGAATTTTGGGATGAAATTTGTGTCAAACGTTTGAGCATCGTTTGAGCATCAAGAGCTTCCAATATTTTGGGCTGGCGACATGCACCTCATTTAAAATTTTATATGTGGCTTTTACATCATTGACCGGGCAATGACGTCATTGCCCAATACAGAGTGGCCAATGATGATACTATTATTCTACGGTGAAGATGAATAGCAAATCTGGTATTATTTTAGTTGGTGGTATTCTTTTTCTATTCCGTCATAAAGTGACATACTAAATGTGCCTTTGGAATTAATTATTAACATAAGAATTTATCTATATTAAATATTAATAAAGAATAATTTCTTTATAAAAAAAAAAAAGTTTAAACGACTGTTTCAAAAATAACAAAATTTCAATTTAACAAAAACTTAACTAAACGTTAAAATATTATTAGAATTTTAACCATAAGTAAAGAACAACATACAAGATATTTTATTTTCTAAATTCTACCATAATTTATTCTACTATATTTTTCAACTTTTTTGAAAACACCACGTTTTTGAATCTCCCCCCCCCCCCGCTGTTCAAGGACTGTTTCAAAATTTAATTTACAACTCAAAATTCGTTATAGATATAGCAGAGGACACTTTTCTGAAGGTCATGATATAATTTTTAATCGGTTTTGATAACGGATTAATATTTTAATTAAGTATGTTAATTGGCGATTCTATATAAAAATCTCTAGTCATGACACAGTTAAAATAGCAATCTGTAATATTCTGCATTAAAATTGTTTAAATTTCAAGTATTTTAAGTGTTGTAAATAAAGTTTCGTTTTGACCATAATTTGAATAATTTCAACAGATGCACCTTTTGAAACCAATGAAAATTTACTTTAATTCTTTCTAACCAATGAAAGACCACCTGTTGAAAAAATTCTCGTTCTGATGAAATTTTTATTATTTTTGTTAATAAATGATTATAAAAGAATACAACACATCTAAAGATTACTTGCCAATTGGCTGTCAAATTCAAATCGCCATTTTGCTGTTCCTTATAGTATTTACTCTATGATATCATCAATATCATCATTGTCCAATCCTTTTTGGCCAATAACGTCATATTGACCGGCCAAAGACGTAAATATTACAATCAGATGAAAATATTTGCATCATTGCCCACCATTAATGGGCGTTGACGTCAATGATCGGACAATGATGTTAATGGCCAGCTTAAATGGGCATTGACGTCATTGCCCGGCCATTGACTTCAATGCCCGATTTACATCATTGACCGTAACATATACATTGTATTGTCATTTGACCGGTAACTAGATAAAATCCAATAACCGTAAATAATTTATTTAGATTTATATATTTTAATTCAATATAAGAGAGGCGGTCGGAGCATAACAGTTAAGTACGTTGACTTGAAATGCCCGGTTCGATTCCAGATGAAGAAAAAACCCTATTCTAGCCATCTTTATGTAGAAAGGAGAGGGACACCCACTGCATAATACCCTGTCCCAAGAGAGCAGTATTCGCAAATGATAAACAATTCTTTTCTGGTTTTGGTTTTATTTAGACTCAATTTTATGGCACTTTAAAGCATAATGACGTTAATCGCCTCCGACATAAATATATCCACTGTTCACTTCTAGCGTTTTGGTATTGGGTTATCTTCATTCTGTGATCAACCTACTCTTATATACATACATTTATCTTATGAGATATTCGGGTTGTTACCTTTGACCTAGGTTTATCTTATATTAGACTAAATGAATATAATAATTATATACGTTGAAACGAAAACTACCCTCTAAGCAGCAACTCCTAATGAGGGGGTTGTCTTAAAACAAAGACCAGAGTCCGTCACAATCCAGAGATGACCTCTCCAGTTTGTTTAACCACGATGTTAATAGGCTAATTCTCGATTTGTACGAAGGCTGATCCGTGGATTCTGAAATAAAAAACAAATATAAAACAGTAACCTCTAAGGCTACAAAACACAAAAGCCAAAATATTTTATTTGCAAAATCAAATAAAATTGCTTACCTCGAGCTCGTATAAGCTTACAAATTAATGATAACAGGTGCTCACTTCCAATCGCTTTCCAACGTGTGGATCTAAAGGTGAAAATCTGAAACACTTGTTAATTCTACTCTGAGACACTTGATCGACATCCGTGAACACAGAAACGCTGCTTGCGGATATGATGTTGGCTTGCTGGACTGTGAGACAGCTGATAAGCAAAATTGGATCATCCAAAAAACAAAGGAATTCCTCAAGTGATTCGTCTTCCAACGGAAAACGAAGTTTGTAGGTTAGGATGTGGTTCTCAAAACAACAACACAACAGACGCTGCCAACCGTAGCGAATCCAAAAACTACATAGTAGTTAGCACATAAAGAGTCGCCCAATTACTGCCAGATGTTTACAGTTGTACCAAAAAAACAAATCATACTCTAGCCCCGTGTCTACAGTAGCCCCGGTCTCACCTACTTCGTAGTATATTTCATATTATATACTACCCAGTATATTATAATGAATGGTATCAGTGATGCATAAAACACGAAATTTTTTTTTGCAATAGTGCATTTTTGTTTATATTCGTTGTACTACTTTCATTACTGAATACAAATGCATCTGCTTACAATCATAGAAATTACCTCGTGTTCAATGTACCAACTTACCCTGATACGACTTTTTTATATTTTGGCATACATAATGTTCACAATTCGAACTTTTAAAATGATTATAGCAAGCCATACAAAGTAAAATATATAATTGTTAAATTTACATATGTAAAGCAGTAAATTAGCAAGAATTTACTCACATAGTTGAAAAGCAAAAAAAAGTTACAATAACTTTACTTGAAATGTGTTGGGAAATTGGCTAGCTCGCGGGAATATTTCCAACGATAAGCAATAGAACTCACTACTTTATTTTATTTAAACTCATTTATTATAATGATAGGTTGAAAATTACTAAACATAATGACAAATAGGCAATAGTTACAAATAAATAACGTTAAAAGTGGTACTTAAAATTTCTTTCCCGCTTGCCGCTTTGAGGTTAGATTGCCTTTTTGTTCTTTTTGTGGATAGAGGTTGTGTCAGATATAGCAGCGGAGGCTGGTATAAAAGGATAAAATTCATATTTGGTTATTGGACAACCAGTAAAATAAGGTCATGAGTTCACAACTGCGTATACTAGGATCTTGAGATTTGGCATAAACTCTACCTAATAATCTTGACTCCACTAGTTTATTCGTATTATGAGCTTAATTGATTAGTAGTCGCAGCAACTTTTACATTACCAGTCTAATTATTTAAATTATTGGTTTGAAAGAAGTTCACAGAACCGTCTTTAGAAAAAAGTTCTATATGGCCAAATTTATCAATTCTATTTTATTTTAAAAACACCCTGTTCTTGAGAAGCCTACCGAAATTTATATAATTTTCTTCGTTTAATCTCATTAAATTTAACTTTAATTTGCAAAGTGAATAACTTCAACATTATATGCTTGCTAAATGTTTTAATAAATTCCACTATAAGTAATTATTATTTTGAGCTTCCATTATAAGTGAAAATTCTGGTACTGTGTCAACTTGACCAATTTTAACGGACAATTTTAGGTTTATGGAAATTCTTGAAATACACTGTAAATGTATAATTTTAATTAATAACGTATTAATGTAGTGTGCATAGTGTACGTCACGTATAGAACTAATTACGTTCAATTAGGGAAATTTGCTTTGACAACGTAATTTTCAATTTCTATATTTTATCTTTCCAATCGCTATGTAGAAGTAATAGTATTACAAAATAGAACAGCCACCCGTCCCACACAGGGAACGGACACCGTATCTTTTCGCATAAATAACTACATGATAGGTATAAAACCTTGGAAGTTGCATGATGTTGAGATGTCTGAATAAATCACAACACGATACGGTCTCTAATGCCCGCATCATCTCTCTAATTGCATGCTTTTGTATTTTAAAAAATAAACACTCTAGCTAAAAGGCCAACAGATGAACTCGAGAGATAATACACGTAACATAAACTTCCATAATATTAAGAGAGACATAACCTTAGAACATTATAAGGAATAAGAATAATTATCTCAAAAGGATTGGAACACAGACAGGGTTTCCATGTCGAAATTCATTTACGTATCGAACATAATAATAATATTTCATTTTATTACTTTTATCGAACTTGATTTGAAATAAATATTATAATAATATATAATTGATTTCCAATAACCAAAATTGTATATTAGGATTGTTAAATAATTCAGATTAATGTAACACCAACGCCGATAAATGTTTATCACTTTAAAATGACAAGTAGCACTAAAAAAATCAGTTGCTATTTAGAAACCCAAAAATTTCCATTTTTCAGACAAATATTCCCTGCGTACACATAACCTCAAATTTTCTACTTTCAAACAATATCAAATCTACCTAGCAGTTTTCCAAAATTTGAAAGCATAGAATGAAAAGTAATGGCAAAAAACTAAAAACGTTTAGTTAGGACATTCTTTAATTTAGTGAAGTGCTAAAATGTTCAAATTCAACAATTTGCATAGAAAATTCTTTTAAAATTTGCATAACCCAATTTAACTATTTTGATGAAATAGATATAGGTACCTATCCACAATCGTTGAAAAAAATTTATTGTAAATTGTAAAATTTTTGTAAATTTTATATTTTCGGGACTAATATTGCCTACCCGAAACATATGGAAAGCATTTGCAGATGTATATTGAAATCGACCACTACACACGAACTGAGTTTATTGTGTTGTATAGTGTAGGTGGATAAACTAAGTACACATAAAATTTTATTTTTATACATAACTTTGTTATTATGCTAGCAATTGGTGAATAATGTTCAAATGTTTTATCCACTTTTATTAATATTAAAACCAGGATTTTGATATCCAGAAGAAGTTTCTAAATACCAATAAAAAGTCTGAAAAGTATCACCACGAGTTCTAATATCTTTAGATTAAGTAATTTATTACATTTTACTTCTTCTATGATTGTTTGTAAAATTTAAACGACTTCATGGAGTACGTGTTACTTCCAGGAAACCTACTACACTCTTTACAATTTTTTACTTTTTGCTTCTATCAAATATAATGTCGGTATCACATAAACGATAAGAAAGTGTCCTTTATTTAAGTCCTCCTAAGTCTTAATTAAGTCTTCAATAATTTGATTATATTATATTAATATTTTTCCGATTTAATTACTTTGGAATCTAGTAATTTTCTTATTAGTATATGTTACTTCATTTTCATTTGTTTTTGAGTTATTGCGACCAAGTTAAACCAATATATCACTAAATTTAGGTATAAGTTCACGCTTCTTGCTAAACTTAATCTAAAAAGTCAGATACTAATAATTAATATTTAATTTTATTTTAAATAATTAATATTAAATGTACCTTCGCAAAATTGCTGAAATTTTAAAAAAGTAATATTTGTAGATACAAGTAATTCCACTCTAGTAAATGTCTTGATAATCTAAATAAACTAAACAGAATGATATAATCTGGATGAAGGACGTACACACGTCTGAGAGCTCAATAAAATTATATTAAATAATTTTAATTATTTTAAAATTTCCTATTTTAGTTATTATCGCGATAATAACTTAACAATTTAAAAAAATGAACATGAAAAATTAAACAAACTTTTTAAACGAACGAATTTTATTTTAATTTCTATAAAACATTTTGAGTTGTTTTTAATTATAGAACCAAAGAACAATAAATTTCGAACAGATATAAATATTTCGATAGTAACATAAAAGTTTTGTATTGTATTATTATAATATTGAACATATAGTACATATATATTTTAAAATTTTGTAATTGTGTGCTTTGTATTCTCAATAAAACACCGATATATTTACGTACAGTTTCCTGCTATATACAAAATTAAAACTAAACTTGAATTGTTTGCACTACTAACTTTAGTGTATAAAACCTTCGATTATAATAGTTTGATTTCCGAAATCTCATAATATAATTGATTTAACTCGATCGTTTTTAAATATTCATTATTTTTACCTATTCAAGACTTAAAAATCTATAATTTAACTAAATATTATATGGTAATGAAATATTTCACTAGTAAGTAGATTATCCTCGGTGGTTTACCTTTGCCTTGCGAGGGGAGACGTTCAAAATAAAGTTCTTACTTAGCCCAAAGTCCAAAACGAGTATTTGAAATTAACAGTTTATGCACTTAACCGCTATGCTTCCGACTGTTTTATTCATAACTAGATGAAAAGCCCGTCCACGCACGGGTAACTAGATGGTGGATCTCTTCTTTAGCGGCATTAATTTAAAAAATATAGTTTCGTAACACTAACCTAAGCTCAACCGGTGGATCTCCTTTAACGGGCTTTATTAAAAAGATTAGTTTTCTACTACTGCCAAGTTTAAATGTTCGGATTCAAACGTCCTCACGTTCAAAAATAATGGTGATGATGACAATTTAATATATTGACTGAAAATGTATAAGTCAAATATTTAATTTTCTGATTATATTACAGGTGGATTAGCATTTTGGCTTGTTGTATACAGGTATAGTTACGTTAAGGAGAGAAAAAAGGGCGGAGCTAATGTGCAATAACGAAAATTTGTCGAGACTAATCCATGTTTTGAAAGCAGGGATGTCAATATTTGAAGTGATCATACGTGTTCATAACCTTACTTTTATTCGCTTTTTTGAATGCAGTTTAAGCTTTTGTGTTTAAATTATTTATGCCCGTATTCACAAAGAAATGTATAACGAGTGATTTCGTAACGGATCGATTACATAACGGATGATTTAATTGACACGACCGTAAAATAAAATATGGTATTCATAACCATTACCGGCGATTTTTAACGGTTGATTACGTAATCAAGCGTTATTGGGAAAGTAGGGATATAATATGAACAAGGTTGGCAGTACTAATTGTAAATTTGTCACTTCTAGCCAGATAGCTGTCAAACTTGGATCATTATAATAGACTGCACTGCATGGTCAATTTTTAATTCTCATTTTTAGACTAAAATTTTAGTTAAAATTTAAAAAAAAACTTCATCAGTCAGGCCAAAAGTCGAACAACTTAATCCCATTCTTCTTTTTAATTTTTAACTCAAATTTAAGCCTAAAAAAGAGAATTAAAAACTGACCATGCAGTGCAGTCTACCACTAAAACAATATCGTCTGGTCACTATTCATTTCAGTTTCACCCCCGCGACCTATTACGTCAGAAGCTTTTATTTTGCACCTAACAGTCGGCCTCGCTACCATTGAGGACGTCCTCATCGTCGCCATCGATATTGGTTTCTTCCTCCACATCATCATCATCAACAGCTATACTATCCATAGTCGGATTAAAGCCTCCTCCATATTTCTATGGGGGGTTGTTAGCCGTAACTCGCCACGGTGGCCAACCGGGTTGGCGAGTGTAGTCCACAGTTCGATTTTAGACTTTTTAGATCACAGCACAACATATCCGACGCAAATCAGGATTAGAACCGCGGTTTCCCGCTCTGTAGTCTATCCGAGTTTGATTTACGCCAGACGGCTGGTCTTCCTCCAAATCATCTTCAGGTAATTGGCACCAGGGCTTCAATCGATCACTAACGTATACGCCACGGAAGAGTTTCTGAGTTCTCTCTGCTCCCGGAATGTCCGTTGTGCCTGCATCTCTTCTAATTAATACCAAATCCCCTTCTTTGTACCGAGTAGGCTTCTTATAGTGTCCATAATACCACTGTTTACTTTTTCCTTGCTGCTTTTCAATCCAAAGCTGACCTTCCTACAATCCTATCATCCTCTTGTGCTTCGTTTGGCACCACATAAACGTCCACTTCTATTTTCGTATTGTCCACTTCGATTACGAGATTTCTTCTTCCTATTGGATGACATCTATGTACCTTCACCAAATCCACGCAGGATCATAATAGTGGTTGATAGGTAACTCAACTTCATTCTTTCGGCAACGTCTTCCATTATAGTAACCACATCGCTTCCTAAATCGATGAAAGCTGATGTTTTCCTTCCATCTAAGGTTACCATTTTATGATATTCATCTGCCAATTTGTTACCTTCTACTCTTATGATGTTTGGAGTTCTTGTCTCAGATGTTGGCCGCTTCTATTATCAGGACAATAGGTCCTTCAATCAGATTCAATCAGAACTCGACGTATCCATTTCAATTTCTTATAATATAATATTATTATAGTGATAATACAAATTTGTAGTAAAAACAAATTTCATAAAAACCGCAATTGAACCCTCGATTGCACCATCCTTTTCATACTAAAGTCATCTCTTGATAGTGTTTCAACGAACCGTTATTTTTATTAGGACCCAAAAGCTCTCGTTATTATTATGGTTGATTTAACGGTAGATTTTACATAACGATCGTTTATGAATACCAAATATCACTATTTGACGGTCCGTAACGTTTAACGGACTGTTAAATACAGTTACGAACGTTTGTGAATACGGGCATTAATCTTATATCTCAGAAGTTAATGAAATTTACTACGGCACTGTCAAGTTCTCTCTCTACATTTACTACGCCGGATTTTGGCTACGCCCTTATTTCTCTTCTCAATGTATAACTATATGCCAGTTGAAACTTTCTTGGAGTACAACTCGATCCCAGGGAGGTTATTTTAAGTAGCTACGACCAATAACCAATCAGAGTGCATTGCATTTCCCAAAAAAATTACAAGTTGGAGCAGCACCTTGCTAGCCTTTTATTATTGTGATGGTATGATCTGTTTGCTTTGCTTTGTGTTGTTGGGTTTGCTTGGTTTTATTTTGCCCATTGTTGTTTTGTTTTGTGTTGGTTTTTTTTTTGCTTTGTTTTACTTTATTTCAGTTCTGATTCAGTTTTGCTTTCATTTTGTTTAGTGTTTTGTTCTCGTTTTGTTTGTTTGACGTTTTTCTCAAAGAAATGACACGCTGGAGGATGAGCGTGCTGGCCTTTTATTATTAGGATTTGGATAATAGTACTTAACAATTAATTCCAAATAAAGTAATTTATTTAGATAATGCCGTTTTCAAACTATTAAGTTAATTTGTTTTAGTTAATAAATTAATATAGTTTAGATGCTTTTCTTTTGCAAATAATGGAAAGGACAGCTAAGCTGCCCCACTGGTGTATGTGGTAAACACACAGGTAGTGCCTATTAACCTTCATCCGCTCGCGTATGCGGCAAATTAAAATATGCCTTTTTGAATTTTCTCTCATATTTCCTTCCAGAGCGTCATGGGAGGAGTGGGAAGGGCTTATATTATCTAATTACTATCTCCTCCAGTAGACCATGCCCGTGTTCTGATAAAAAAGTTCCACCAGCCAGCTCAGTACAACCACAAACTACCCTAAGTGTCTTACTGCGGCCAGTTTGCCGCATACGCGAGCGGATGAAGGTTAAAACCATCGCCAAAGATGGTAATACGTCATTTGCGAACTCAGGGTGGGAGAATGACGGGGGAAAGAGTATTGATACTTAAAACTAGCGATGGGCATAATCGGATGAAGTCAAGAATCGGACTGTCGGTATTCAGAATATTTAAATAATCGGAATATCATCCAATTGTTTTATATTCCATTCCGTTCCGTATGGAAGCCGTCCCTACGTATCAAGAGGGTATTTTCGAAAGTATAGTCTATTGACCAATGTAAGAAGAAATCGATTTCCCCCAAAAAATTTAGGCAAAATAATATTGCTCAAAGTTATTTCACCAATCCATTTTAAGGCAAAATTAAATTTGTACAATTTGTAAAAGTTTTGTTTTGTAAATAAATAGCTTCCTATTTTATTTTTTAATATAACCACATTATATTGGTGTTTCAGAGTTTCTTAGTTTATTACTAATGCCAATAAACAATAATTTCGTTCAAATTTCGTTTTATTAAAATAACATTAGCTCAAAATGAAATTACAGTCGAATATCGAGTTTCCAGTTTCCTTAATCTACGCATTCGAGTGAATATTCCAATTCGTGAAATTAAGTATAGAATAGGGCTGGGTGATATCCAAATATTGATAGCGAATAATTTCTTCTTCTTTTACCTTTCCCAGAAGCAATTATCTAGAGAATTCTCTTCTAGTTTCCCAACATCCACGTCGTTTCCTCGGCAGTGTTTAGAAACTTTGACCATATAAATATTTTATATCCATCACATAGCTTGATCGATAAATACTGGAGTATCGATATGTCCAGGGCCGGATTTACCAATTTGCCGCCTGTAGGCATAATAATATTTGCCGCCCCTTCATTACATAAAAATATTAGGGGGTGAGTAGTGGTTGCCCAGGGGATGTGGGGGGGGGTCCCCTTGAAATGGATTATATGACCACCGATATTTTAATAAACAACAAAATAAGCAATCGCAACTCAAAGTCTACTATTCAACTCAAATTAATACCTATGTATACATTAATTTCATATGATTTTCTTAGAAATCAGCGGATGTAGTCAAATGTCTACAGTGGCTCGCAAAAGTCTTAGGACACTCCGATGTTAGCAATGTAAATTTCACATTTTGAAGCCGTTTTTTGACATATAAAAATCGATTTTACAACTAAACTTTTTAAACATTTTTTGTAGAAAGTTTCATTATCTTCAATTTTATATCTATAAATTTTTTCATTTTGTCGCCCCGGTTTTGACTGAGAGCGACTTAAACAACACTCTAGAAAATACAAAAAATATGGTCACCTGTATCTCGGAAACGGTGCCACAAAATAGAAAACTGTATATGAATAAAACTGTAGGGAACAAAATTTACAACAAAAAATTCCTCTTCATTTTTCTATTTCGTTGCACCGTTTCCGAGATACAGGTGACAATATTTTTGTATTTTCCCGAGTCTTGTTTAAGTCGCTCTCAGTCAAAAACGGGGCGACAAAATGAAAAAATGTATAGGTATAAAATTGAAGATAATGAAATTTTCTACAAGAAATGTTTAAAAAGTTTTGTTGTAAAATCGATTTTTATATGTCAAAAAAGGGCTTCAAAATCTGCAATTTACATTGCTAACATAGAAGTGTCCGAGGACTTTTGCGAGCCACTGTATATACTTCAGAGGCTCTATAAGTTTATATTTATGCTTGATGAGTTGAGAGTTAACTTACAAATAATTAAAAAATTTATGGTTGGAAAATATTTTAAAAATAATTCTTATTTTTTACTTTTACATTCAAAATTTGCCGCCCCTAAAAATTCGCCGCTCTAAGCAGCTGCCTACTCTGCCTATTTAGAAATATGGCCCTGGATATGGCCCTGGATTAATCGATATTTCAAAGATATAACACCGTTTTTCGATAGAAAGTTCCAGCCTTAGTGTAAATAAATTTTTTCCGGTTCCGTTTGTAAATCCAACGAGTCGTTGGATTATATGAATTATTTTCCATTACCATTTGGACATAATCGGAATCATCAGATTCCGATTATCCGATTATATTCCGAGATCAGGGGACATTTTAAATTTTCAAATGAAAATCTCGATGTAAATGTTGGATGATGTGATAAGTTAAAATTGTTTGTCTTAATTAAGCTGATATAAAGGAAGGAATTCTTGTTAGAAGTAAAATAAAACTAAAGATTTTTAAGCTGGGTGTGCATTTAGATTTAAAAAAAAATTTGAGCATGAAATGAGGAAAAGTGAAAGCTCATTCGTAATTAATTTTGTGATAAAAGTTAACATTATTTTAAAGGAAAATCGATATTTTTTAATCTGAATGTTTAGTAATCAATCATTTTAGCGCAATGAGAAAATAAGGAAGTGACTTTAAATTATGCGAGTGTGTTTGAAATAATTTTATAAATCGTTTGTCAAATGGCGCACATGAATTTTTATTTTTCACCTTTACTTATACCTTTTGAATCCTGATAAGTATTAAGGAAGGCAGGATTACAAGTATTTTATTTACTAAACACGCAACCGTAAAATTGCAAATTCCATACTCATTAAAACATTAATGTAAATAGGATTGCAGAAAGGAAGTAAAGAAACAAAATTTGCTTGACAAGCTACATAATTTTAGTTACCGTGTATGCATATAAACGTGAGTTTTGTTTGGTTAGTTCAGGGTATTTAAGTTATACAAATAGAATATTATGCAAGTTCCCGTCTGGGTTTGAGTAACGCGACATTTCCAACAATATAAAAATTGTCGAGATTTTATTTTGTTTTGTAATCAGAAAAGGTTGATTATAAAAGAATGATTAATATAGACAGAAACAGACAATTTTTCAAAAATACGTTTATAACGTCAAATAAATTATTAAAAACAGTTGGTGATGAAAAGTACAAATTGTTATTTAAGTTGACATAACCATAACTAATAAATTTGAAATTGAAGAGTTTATACTATAATATAAGAAAAGCATCAAGTCAACAAACAAAAATCGTTTCCTGCTCAGCATTCAGGACGATATCGTAGTGACTACTTTGGTTTAAAAGTTTTCCTTCGTGAGTTGTTGTAGACCAACTCAATTTTATTTTTGTTTTTATTACATAACAAACAAATTGAATTGGAATTTCAATAAACATTATTTTATAAAATAATAAAATAACTTTGAATGAGTGCTCAATAATATTCTTGTTACAATTTTGTATCTTACATTTTTTTTATCTAAATAAAAAAATTTTACGCGAGCAAAACAAAATTTATTATAGCAAACATTTTAATAATTGAGTGGTTTTGTGTTTTAATCTAGGATATTGTATGAAGTTTTACTTTTTCTTATTATATCTTTATATTTCTGTTGTCCTTCACTTGCACGCGCTGCGTTTTGTAATCATTCACTCAACAAAATGGTACTTTTCACTGTGGATTGCCAGTTACTTGCCCGTTGCTGTTTCTTATGTTCCACGCCCAGTCTCAATTCAACTGAAAATTTATTCCCTCGCAAAATTTATATGACTTTCTGTTGTCAAGATATTCCTACTGTGTATTCATTTCATATTGTTTCATATCTACCTTTCATTGCCAAAAGCTTTATTATTTTATTACTTTTAACGTATCAAATAAATGCAGATTTATTAAATTTTATTTTAACCTGCTCCTTCAACAAAGTACTTGTTAGTGTAAAATTTAATTTCGCAAATGACGTTTATTCCGATTCCTTCTATACTTCAAATTAATGTTTTTACCTTCATTAATTTTAATTTATCATTTAGTCACTCTTCAACACAGTCATCCTTAATTCAAGTCGAGCGAGGAAAAATATAATAAGAGGATATGTAAATAGACTATTATGAATCCTGATGAGCTCAAACTACTTCTCTAATTTGGAAGATTCTAAATTATCACAAATATTAAATTAAATAGTATAAGTTTTCTAAATTGAAATGCTATACTCAAGAGTTTTTTAATTGCTCCATATAGAATAGTCACATAGTCCTGCTTTACCAATCCAAAAATTAGGAACATTGATGTTCAAAAATTGTCGGAGTCTCAGCTATACAAAGCTTCATAATTAATTTGACGAGTAAAACCGCCCTCGCACGTTTGGCCAAATTCAGTTACACCCTGTGCATAATCCATGTGAATATAGGAAAAAGAATTTTCATTATGTAAATGTCATGATTTGATGATCTTTGCCACGACCGCAGAGTCGAGCCAGGGTAATTTTCAGACGATAAAACGCCTTTTAGGCACGCCCTTTTAAATTTTAAATAAAATTAAATGATTTTTCTAGACTTCCTATGTAGGCTATTCAGTTCCCGACACTAAATGAAAATACAAATATCCGATAGAATTTTCTAAAATATAACGTAAAAACTATTGCAATTAATTAGTAAACGGTTACCGATACATGCATGTCTTTTGTTAAAGGTAACCGTCCTTTCCTTTAAATTTAAATAAGTTAAAATTGGCACGATTCAAATGAAATCGTATAACAAAAATAATAATAGAATGAACTTCCCGAGGGAACAATTACCATCAACCTAAATAAGTCTTTAAATGATTTCAACAATTTCGTAATGTAGAATTGAACACAATAAATGTTTATTTATTTAATTAAAATAATGTACAATACAAAGATACATCGGCTGTGTCCCCTTAATCCAAATTAATTGGAATGTAGCATCAAAATTATAAGCCGTTCCGAAGTGAAATTCGTTAAGGTTAGTTTATATTTTACACGCTACTATTTTTAGAGGATAATATTTTGAGATAAAAAATTTAAAGCTTAACTGACTAACAACACCCTTAATTCCCACTTGGGTAACAGAACAATAAAACAAACGGCATCGCGAAGTCAACAATACACAATTGCAATTCAACTCACCCCAATAACGTAGATGAAAATACAAGAACTAGATATATATTAACGTGTAATCCGAAAGCGTTAAGAAAGATTAATTCACCTGCAGAGCTTTTTTATTAACAAACTACGATTATTGACCTTCGCCCACAATGAAAAGACTATTATTTTCGCAGTGCTGCATCGAACAGCTGCCTTCTAACGTCACAACCAACAATTAAACACCAAAATCTGTTTCAACATTTTAAATGAATATTTGAAAGGCGACTATTTTGGAAAAAAAATTTCTTAAGCCTCGAAATCAAGTTAACTTTATTAAAAAATTTGCTTTAAATCCATTTCTATGAAAATTATTAACGTAATAAGTTGGTGACAAATTAATTAAAATTTCAAATAGTTCATCGAATAAAAACTTCCACAACGTTGAACTTTTTATGTGTCAAATAATTTTCTTTATTAACATTTCCTTCTTTTGTTTAATTATTTTATTCCTTTCTAATTTTATCCAATAACAATTTTAACTTCTTTTTACTAAAATTAAATTTAAATTCTTTAAAATGTTGCTTTTTATAATACCAATTGGTATTTCAGTTGATAAGTTCAACGTTAATATAATTTTGATATTTAAATTTTGTTATTTTCAAGTTCTTTCCTTTAGACTACACCTTCCAATATTAAGATTTTCTTTACTTTGTTTTGCGAACTGCTTCATTTTATTCCATTATTTAATAATTTAATTTAATATTTAGTGCTTATTTCACTAATAACATCATTTAATTTTTAACCTTTATTTTATTTCCTTGTCTTTCTTAACCAGCAGTGTGGTGTTACGCATATACTGCCAGGCTAGGAAGCGGAAAACCTTTCTATTCCTAGGCTTCTAGGGTTCTATTCCTAGCCGCGCCGCATACACTGCTGGGAAATCGGAGGTACTACAATGGGCCCGATTTAGAGGCCTAAATGCATGCAAGTTTATCTTGCCCTCCACAATAGAATCCTCTTCAACTGTTGCTAAACATTTTTTTTTAATTTAGTTTGTCATGCTTATTACATCTTTGTGTATTTCTACTATTTCTAATTCTTTTACATTACATTTGTCTCATTTATCAATATTGGTCATCCCAATTGCTAGATTTGTTTTTGTTAATTATTTCTTTTATTATTTTGTTCGTTTTTTGTAATTTTTTGTTCTTTGCGTATCCTTACGATTTTTAATATTATCTTTTGGAAATTTTATTTTCTTTTTCAAATTAAACTTTTTTTCTCATCTTGCAACCAAATGTTACCTTGTTTATTTATTCCTAAACGGCCCCACGTTTTGGGTGCCATATTCAATTCTTCCGCGTATGCTTACCTCTCTTGGGTTCTTTATTGATCGCATTGTGAATTATTCAACCATTTTAATTAATAGTTTATTTGGGGGTTATATCTTGAATAAAAACTTATAAAGAAAATGAAGTTCACTTTTAAATGGTTGTAGATTTTACTTACATTTACCTATATTTACTATAAGATAAGATATATTACTATGAGAGAACTTCCGTGGTGTTGTAAAATTACACAACATATTAATCATAAAATTTATTATAATTCACTTACCCATAGGACGGACTAGAAACATCCAATTCGTATCAAGTACTAAAAATTTCCAGATGTTATTTTTCCACAAAATCAATAAACTTATCTTACACTCATCTAATGGCAAAGTTAAAAATTGCTCACAGAGAAATTTTACTATAATAATATTATTTCATTTTAAATTTTCTTTTATTTATTTAACATTTTATAATTCTGAATCTCTGATTTCCGAGAAATAAATAGGTAAATTCTCTTAAACTGATAATTTGGTGGAAAATCTCTTCAACTTAATGAACACTTCATTGAAGCAGGCAATAATTGATTTTTTGTATACTTATAAATGACACCGTTATATGAATTTTGGTGTCGAAATTCCGAAAATGTGTTTAGGTAACCTCTTATGTTGTCAAAGCCGTATACTACGTCTTCGGATATCGACTTCATTTGCATGCAGAAATTTTTATAGCGAGGTCTTTATAAGTTTATCTGCTTGCAGTTGCAAATTTCTGTTGTAAACGCGATCGATTTTAATTTTCCTTAATTCAAAAATAACATTTTCTTAGCTTTAATTTGATGTATTCCAATAAGCGGAGTATCAATTAAGATTATAAAGATGTAGTAGTCAGGGTGAGGGGAAAAACGCTAAATTTACATAAATACGCCAGATTCTTATATGCGCCCCCTAAATCGGTTGACGTGACGTTTATGTTGTTAATGAACATTCGATAATTTAGATGTTAAATTTATACACTTTTGGACCTGCAGAATTTTACCAAAAATTTCTTTATTATCTGTTTAGAAAGGATTAGAAGTGTAAGTAATCCTAAATTAAACTGTTTAAAGTAAATTCAAGCATCCACCGCATAATTTGAATGCAGTAAATACAAGTGTAAAAATTTTGTTATAATAGCAAATATTTTAGTTAAAAATAACCTCAACAAAGTGTTTTTTTTTGCTGATACAACAAAAATTAAGTGTTTCTTATTTAACTGCGTTTGTGATAAACCGAATTATATTAATAAATGCCATTTCTAGAGTGTGAAGCAAAATAAAAGTAGCTTCATTTTGGAGGGAGATCTAAAATGTTTTGGGGCAGTATATATTTTTTCAAACGAGAACGGCAGGTCAATCTTAATATATTTTTCGTACGTCACGAAAAATTGTTTAAATTAGCAAATTTTAAAGTGTAATAATGATGAAGAAGCATAGAGAAAAATGTGACAAAATTTAAAACTAATTTTCTTTTCTTTTTCAGGGTTTTAACGAAGATGAAACTTTGTCGGTTATGCAGCCAATCGACGAAGAAGAATTTGATTATTCCGATACAGAAATTTCAAATTGATACTTTTAAGTAGTAAACGATGTAAATTTTTATAAAATATTTTTTATAATATTATGAATAAATAAAATATAAATATTTAACTAAAAGTGGTTTAGTAATTTTTTGTTGATTGAAAATGTAGGTGCATTGTCGCAAATAACAAATAGGGCTTGTTAGATCACGTCAGTGATGTACGAGAATAATTTAGGTGATGTATTTTATAATAAATATTAAATGTTGTCAGTTTTGAAAATTAAACAAGGGCTGGTGTATGGCAATTGTGTTTGAGCTTAGATGTATCCCGATATTAACCTATTAATATGTGTTCCTCACAATACTATTTATTACAAATTTTCTTTTGTCTACAATTTACCTACAAACACATATTTACAATGAAGCGGAATTCTATGTCGAGCGATACCTACTTTACATAGAACTACAGTTTACAAAAGGTGTTTCGTGATTGTGGAAAGGATTCGATTATAACTAGCAGGAAAGGAGGAAAGTTAAAGCCGCGTAAGGGAGCAATAATAATACCGACGTCGGTTGCGCTTATCAATGGTGGGTCTAGTTAATGTACTCAACCATTACAAGGGTTCAGGGGAATCGAACTTCTTTCGGTATTACACGTCGCTGGAATTTAATGATCCAATTGTTTATTTCTTTAAGATGACATTTTGAAAAATTGTAACATTAGTATTCAAGAGAAGACAGTGAGGCAAACCTCGAAAAGAGGTTGAAAGTCAACCCCCATGAGACGCACAACGCAATCCTCGGCATGTCAACCAGCCCGACTGGCGGTCCCGTTCTCGTCACCAGAAAATTGAAACTAAGTTATCGAATGAAAAGATTTTTTTGGTAGATTTAGTTCATATTGATTTCATTAACAAATTTTATAACCAACCACTTTTCTTTATTGTTTAGTAATAGCTACTTTTTTTGTTACTGTTTTTAAGTTAAAAAAATGTTACGATGGTCGCGAAAATTTAAACATACCTTCGTGAAAAAGGCTATTAATACAATATTATATATGTATAAAAAAAGGAAAGACAGAAATCATGATTTATTCTTGCCAGGTATGAAAGGACAAGCTTATCTTTTGAATGATGGTCCTTGTTAAAAATCCGTACCCTATTAGGTTGTCGGTGGGAAGCGTTTTGGCAGAAATACTGCCATCCCGGAAACGTTGCTCCTTGCTGAAACTGCGATCGCAGCAACAACTAAAAACTATAATTTTGAAACTCATCTTGTCATGTTCTACTAATAAGGAAATATATGACAAATCATCAGCGAAGATAAACTAAACCACTTAACTTGGTAATATAACAAGGCACATCAAAAGTTTGTAAATAATTTTGTATAATATATAACCATTGTGTATGTCTACTGCGGTTTAATTATATTAAACACCAAGTCTTCCACACAATCATGCGATATAGGACAAGACGTATTAGATATTACTTAGCATTATCTGCAATGAAATGCGTTAATCTAACAATTTAAGAATCTATTGTTCCGAAACGGTGAGCCGACCTAACTAAACCATAATGTTAAAACACCCCAATTGATTCAATTTTACCCAAGAGGGTCGGAATAAAAATGTTTTTACCTCCCGCACCGCGACGCCGCGAGTCGGTCTACCCTAGGCAAAGCATTTGAGAAACACAGATGAGCATGCTGGGAGCTATTAAATTGGACACATCGTTAATATAAATCATTCTGATGCAATCGCGTTCACGAAGGGTCCTAGCGACGCTTAGAAAGAACTCGTATATTGTAGATCGATGTAACTAATTTGATACGTATGCATTATAGTCGATGTTGACCTTATCGTAATATTTTACAAGAACATCGGTGTAAAGAAAGGAAGCTGATTTGAGTTCTAATCGCAACATTTGAGTCCAGGAATGTAACTTAACTTTCCGAGGCTTAGTCTCCAGTCGAGAACTCTGAAATGCGTCTACAAAGTCCGGGAGGACTACGTTAAGGCCGTGAACTTCGAAGAGCTGCTGCTGTACGTGATCCTTTCGCGATATGGGGGTGCAGACCGATGCTAGTAATAGAGGGTGCGCGAACGTAAAGTTTTAGGGCGCAAGCCTGATAGTCGGGAAGAGAGAGTATACGATTGGGGGTGGTAAGTGCCTAAGGCTATGTGATTTAGTTTATACTCCTTACCCGCGATGACCGTACGATTGAATCGCAGAACAGCAGCCGAGAAACATCGGTGCTGTCTCGCGCGATCTCAAAAAGTTTATCATACAAAATTTTTTTCATTTTACTTGTTGATATTTTAAAAGGACAGTTTATTATTTTATTTCAGTTATGTATTTATTATTTATTTAATATGATGTGAAAAAAATTCGCGAGTGATTTTTAGACTATGGAATGTGTCAGCTAGTGGTGTTCCACCGCTGTTACCGCCAATATGTGGGCGCCTTTTTGGCTGTTTCTTCTAATAGCTAAATTAGCGATTAGTTATAACAACAGGCGTGTCTTCGGTAAGCACGCTTATCCTTTATAAAAATTTTTTATATGTTGTGAATGTTTCTTGAGTTTCTTTCAGAAATGATAACTTTTTTCTACAAAGTTGTTAATCCTTTCGACTATAATTCTTTATTTAGAGATGTAACACGTGAGCTAGTAATGGGATCGCTTAATTAGGATTTATGCGTTGACAAGTTAGGAACGAGTTTCGAGGAGGAACGTGCTCACTCGAGCTATAACAGTATCAGGGATGCGGTGGTCACAATGCCATGCCGACTTATGATTTTGTTTCATTTTGCTTCCCCAATCTTAGCTTTTTTTCTCTCTAATAAAACCCATATTTATGTCGACCAAAATTTTTACAAGTCAAAATTATGCAAAAAATTCTCTTTGGAAAAACATGTGACACTATGAGAGATAACATCCACTCTTAACTTTATTTATGTAGTTATTTCGTGCTAACAATAGCATTTTACATTTAAATTCTGATTACAACCGATTGCGATTGGAACCTTTTAAGATTAATGAAAAATGTCGCTTCGCTTAATTAATGTACACCAAGCCACAGCTTAAATTATCTTCACTTTAATCAAGCGATTGAATTTTTAAACGATATCCAATTACTATCTGGTTTATTCCAAAATTAGTTTAAATTATTTCGTTGTTCAGAAATGCAAAAATAGTGGATCTGTTCTAAATTCAAACCAGCTATATTCCATTAGGGGCCCGCAACTATATTGACGTTTATTAAACACTAATTGAACAATGTAGCTCTCTCTATTAGTTATCTTTAGATAGTTTAGCGTGGAGGCACTCTTGAACAAACACAAACCTTATAATTACGTTTGACGAGATAGTAAATATGGCCTTGTCAAAACTTTCAAAAATACGTGCTTTGCGTTGCTACCTATATACAATGGAATAACTTTATCAATTTTCACCAACTCCTTTTAATATGTGTGGTCGTTAATTTTTAATTAATTCTATATGTCAAGCTTCGCAAAGTTGCTTATTTGTTAAAAAAAATCCTATTTCCTATAAAAGTTTTAGCTCTCGTCAGATGAAACAGATTTAGTTTAAATAGAATTGTTTAAACCGCCGTTGTGACGGTTAAAAAATTTGACGCCTAAAAAAATAATTAGACCAAAATGTATGTGTCAAAAATTGGGCCCACTTTTTATAGATTTATTGGTTGTCTACCCGATTCGCACGACGAAAATTTATTTTCATTAAAATTTAATACTAATGAAAAGCAATTTGTCAATTGTTCGAGGTTTTAATTTAAGAACTTTTCTTAATTATAAAGTCTCACTTTCTCGCCAAAAAAGTGGCTTTTAATTTTTAACAGGTTAGGAAAAAATAAAATATTGCTTTTTTGTCAAATAAATTCAATTAATTAAATATTCTGGGTATCCGCAAACATTTTAATTTTTGAAGTGTCGAGAATGAAATATTACAAGGAGTTGGAAAGCATAATTATTTTCTAAATTAATATCTTATCGAATTAGGGGAAATATAAAGTTGAAGAATATCTTTACAAGGCACGGAAGGATAAGAAAAAGTGCAAACTAAGCATGAGAAATATTTATTCGGCATGGCTGGGGCTGTTGTAGTTAGTTTGTAGTAGATTTTTGGCAAGAACTCTCCGTTCATTCGTTGGAGTATTTGAAACATAAAGTAGGCTAATATTTAACAATTCTTTTCTCTCACCTACTTCGAGCGCTGTTTCACTTAGCCTTTGTACCATTTGTCTTGGTGATATATGTCGCTAATGTAGCAGTTTGTATATTCTTTTAGAAATTTAATTCTGGAAAATAATTCATACAAACATTTACCATGGAATTGCTATTGTGGTGTATTTGTTTTGTCGCAAAAAGAAATTAGCTTATGTACAGAGGTGTAATAATACTTTTGTTGCAGATGTAACGAATTTGCCACTTGAAACCTTCATTATCAAAGCGGGAGATAATAAGTCGCTATCATGCCCGGGCGTGAGCGAACATTCTCTAATTCAAGAACTAGAGTGGCTATCTTTGCCTCGTCAGTTAAAATTGGTCCAATATATGAGCGATAGTACGACGGTTTGGATGAATCAGCAGCATCGTATAAGTTTACTGCAAAATACTTTTGGACTAGGCTTTCATCCCGCACTGGCAGAAGATAGTGGAGATTACGTCTGTTTGGTTAACAACAGGCACAAACCGGAAGCCGTTGTTCGTCTGATTGTACAAGGTGATTAACATTTTAATTATTTACCGACTTATGAATTATTGATAAAAAAAAGTCGAAAAAATATTCCGTTTTTGCGAGTTAGCTTAACCGAGCGTGTCCTCTTTCCAAATACCTGCATGTATCATTAAAAACCCGTTTCAAATTCCAGAGTCGTACACTTTATCCTTTAACCGACCCTCTTCTATGTTTACTCTCAAGTAAACAATCGGATTACAGGTTACCATGCGTATAGATATACAATATACATACCATTCATATAGAAATTGATAACGGTTCAAAAGTATGTATGTATTAGCTATCCTTATCCAAGGATTAATATTGCCAACATGCTAATATTTGATAGTTAAGTTATTAAATAAGGCTTAAATTTATAGCTCGACGTAATAAGTTAACAGATTTGCATTATTTTGCATGTCTTGTAGATGATATCGCCTATTGATACTTTAACAAGTTCTTTTAAAAAGTCATTCGCGCGTGTTTCTCCTGGATAATTACATTGTTTAACTAAATGGAAAAATGCAAATTGTTTCCTATAGAGCGGACGGGATTTAGTTAAACCGACGTTCTCGGTTTTGGGTCTATATGCGGCTAGTTGAACGCTTACGGCTTTGTTCCAGATGTGCCTGACCCTCCTGGACGACCGCTTTTCATAAGCTTCACGTCCCGCTCCGTCAACCTTTCGTGGGCGCCCTCGCAGGACACGCATTATAGTGCTATCACCCACTACATCATCCACAGTCGGTAAGTACAAACCCCCTGCTGTTGCATACTTCCACCTTCTGCACCACAAACGTATTTAGATTACTATTCCGTGTTCTGAGTAATAACGCAGTCCCGTGTTCATGTTTATTACTCTATAAATAAATTTCGTGGTCGAAGTGATGCCTATTCATTGCGTGATCTGTTTTCTTCTAATAATATACCATAATCCCTTTCCTATTCTATTAAATATTAATTTCTTTAAAAATTTAATTCCTTTCTTATCTGTACAACAACATCTCTAATGCGATTAACTTCTTAAATATTTTAGTTAAACCGGAATCGTGGATATTATTTTTTTATTTCGTCCTTATAATCAAGTAAAAAAAATTTTATCCTACGAGATATTATATGATTTGTGAGATTATTAAAAATGTCCAATCTTTTACTGCGAAAGAAACGCACATAAGAACTCTTGATGCTCACCGTAAGCAAAAAATTCAAACCTATTGTTTGATCTGAGATATGATAGGAAGTGGTTAAGCTTTAGGGAACCTAAAGTTCTTTCAAAATCTTTTTGAATTATAGACGTCAGACGTAACTTAAACAACTGGATTTAGTAAAGCGTCGTAGAGAAAAACGAACAAAAGTATTTAATCAAAAAACAACTTTACGATCGTTCAAGATTCAAAAGGTTATTTTTTCCAAGTGACATGTACGACAGGTGGAGAAAACTTATCATAGTCTCATTTCAACCATACTATAAAATTTGTTTTAGTACTCTTTTAATGCTTTAGTAAACTTTGAATTTAATGTTACCTTACAAACTTCCAAATCTACGAAATTGTTTTTTAAATTTTCTTTTTTCGAATAATTTTCTTCAAAATCATTCATTAATGCTTAAGAAACACGCCTCCCATTTTACCGGGACATCCGATTTGTAATAATTAACATTTAAAAAAATTCGAGTTAATTTAATACAATTAAAATCAAGTACCTTTTTCAACTTTTAGCTAATATTTGTAGCTATAAATATTATATTGTATGGAAGACAGTCGGTTACCTTTTATTTTAAGGTTCATGTCACTTTTTTCTACCGTTTATAGATTCCTACCCATATATATCGTGCCCAGAGATCCAAAAAAAATTTGATCCGCCATTGCTTATTCGAAACACCGCAACATAACCTCAATAATCCCAACAAATTTGTATAGACTGCGTTCGGATGACTGAATTTTGAAATATATTCAATCATCTATAGGTTACATAGCTGATAATAATATTATCCTAGCAGCTATATTTTTGGGATCACTCGAGAAATTATTATACCGGGTGACCGGCCGCCGATGTGAACATAGGAAAATAACATAGGAAATTGATTTTTTTTAAATTCCTGCTTCCCATTATAACGGATTAGAATGAAAATAGTATCAATTTAAAGAGGTTTATTTTCCGCGTCTCAAGACACCCAATCACTTGATGGTTTGTTCTTTGATCATTGCTAAAAACTCAAAATAAAATGACAAAATAGTAATTTTAAATAGATATTAGATGCCTTGTTTAATTCATTGCAATTGTTTTTCTTTGAAAACTAACTTTAAACGTAAGTTTTGACAGTTCAACCATCCAAAGCAGGTCTGATTTTTAAAATATCACTTATTTTAATTCTACATTTTTAACATTATTAAAGAACAAAACATCAAGTGTTGGGTGTCTTTGGACGCGGAAAATAAAACTCTTTCAATTGATACCTTTTTCATTCTTATCCGTTCTGATGGGAAGCAGGAATTAAAGAAAAATTAATTTCTCATGTTAAATCCTATGTTCACATTAGCGGCCGGTCACCCGGTATAATAGAATCACCTAACAAAAATATAAATTTTGAAATATGTAATAAAAAAGTATACTTGAATTATTAATTTTAACAATATTCTTAACACCACAAAGGTTTTAAAATCAAATTATGGAAATATGCGACCACAGCTCGAAGTGTAGTTTTATGAGTAATTTTAAAGCCTTTGCGACCAGTAAAAATTATAAAACTGAAAATTTGCTGTGTATGCTAAAAACCACCAATCTAGAAAATCAAGAAACAATCATAGATTTTGAGGTTACGAATGAACCTTCAGATATTAAGTAAATAAAGAAAATTGCTTGATTTATCCCTTTGTTAGTAGTAAATTAACTTTTTCATTTTAAAATTTAAATATAAATTTATTTTGAATGACTCATTATTAATATTTTTACGTACTGAATTTTATAGGGTGCCTTCTTAGGGTAACTTTTGTAGTTAAATTAATTTGAATTGTCAGACTAATCGCTGGGGTTAAACGGATCTACAAATCATATTAACAAGTTACGTTTAAAATTTGGGGTATTGTAATTAATAGGATTAACCGATTTAGTTTCATCGATCACTTCTCTGGTTCCAGTATAAAAAGTTTACATTCTATTTCTAAAATAAAATTTTAAAATATTTGCCTCATTTGTTTGGAGTTTTCGTGCGAAATATAATTATGGAAACTTTCGGTTTGTCCACGACTGTACAGGGTGTTCTTATAGTTTATACTTTTGTAAATCAAAATTTAGATTACAATTTTAGATTGCGATCTTGAAGGGGTGTATTTTACACCCGCGCATCAAATACTACTAGTAAGATTACTGCAAAGCAGTGAGATTGTTAGGGTAACTGTGTGAGGGAATAAGAAAGGCACTTATATAGGGGGAGAAAGTGATACTCACACATTTCGAGTGTTCAGCATATTCCTGACCTTGTTGGAATTTGATCACGTTATTCCAAAAGTGTTTACATCGGGTACTTGAAAAGTACTCAAATGTGAAACATTTTTACAAAATTTACCAAGTTATCGTGAAAATGGAAGCTATTTTTAGGTTTCTTTCATACCTATAATTTATTTTCTATCATATAAAGTAAACTTTTTTTTTTTACTGTTCTTTAAACTAAAAGATAATTTTATTAAAAATATTATTGTAATAAAAGTCCTGAGAAATGATGAGCAATTTTGAGACGCACTCAGTTTTAAACAAATAATTTTTTAATAACAATTTATTTTAGTATGTTCAGTTAACCTCTTGGTAATTATCTTGTTTTCTAACATTTTAGTAATTAATATCGATAAGCAAACTGTTTGAACATTTTATTTTTGCCTAGCCTCTTATCTTGCTGTTATCTAATCTAATCCTCATCTTAATCTTACTCTAATGCTTATTGCCCTTTGATCATTGCAATTGGTACATTTGTTAGATTGGATTTCCCATCAAATTATGGATCCTATTTATAAGTTGAATAGCTGCTAATATAATGTAAGAAGCTGCCTTATGACGTCACAAATTCTGGGAGAGTTCGAATACCTGCGCGGTTTACGAATCCGAATCATCAGAGTCATTTCGCGGTGCCCTCTAACGGAGTTTTGTTGAAACCGATTGGTGCGTTTCCAAGATGTATTAGGAGGTGTGTTCTAACCAAGTTGAGCAGTAGCAAACAAAGAAGAAAGGTGGAGCTGATGCGCAGAAACCAAATCTCTTACAGTCGTGTGTCAATCGGTGGAATTGGGTGTCACACGATTTCTACTGCGCCGGATTTTGGCTACGCCTTTCCTTCTTTGGTTGCTACTGCTCTACAATGTACAGTCACGCTCATGCGCAATAAGTAAAAATCATGCGCAATAGATAAAAGCCCTACAATTTATCTACTGCGCAGCAGCGTGACCGTACAATGAACGGTTTCTGAGTGGTTGAAATAAACCTAGGGTTGGCACGTCGCGTGTGGTCTGCGCCTGAACTAATGCGCTTGCGTTTAACTTCAGAAATTGCTTATTTTAATTTTACAATTTGAGTTTTTACCACCTCTTTCAATTTTTCCAATTTTTACTTCGCATAAACTTCAACAAAGATAAATTTTGTAATATATTTTGCTGGTAACGGATTCAAATATATCTGTTCAAATATTCCATTAAAAATGTCAGTTGTTTCATTATAAATACTTTAAAAATTTATTTATTACTTTAGCATTGTTTACAATATTTAAATGTATTGCTGATGACCATATGATTGAATGGTTAATTTAGATAACATAAACAATGGAATTGTAATTAATTTTATGTTAACCAGGAGGTACATAGCTATATACACGTCGCGAAAATTTTAAATAATTTTGCTGTTTACAATTGATGGCTTTTACATCGAATCAATCAACATTCCATATGTTTTTTGTAATAAATTGAAATTTGTCCTATTATACCGCATGGTTTATTTCAACAAGTCAACAAGTCCTTTGTTGGCTCAAAGACTTCGTACTTGTCAAAATACACCTTCTAGCTCAGTTAAGTTTGTCATCAGCAGGTGGCGCCCAATTATAATTTTTAGGCAAGCATTACTTTGATTTCTTTGAATTTATATTAATTTAAAGATTTTGGTAACTAAAAAGTTTTGGTAAAGTTTTGTTATTTTCTAAAAATTATAAATTACACGATTCCAAAAAAATTCTACGTAATTTGAACTTTCTTGGCAATTCGATGTGACCGGTCGCTTAAAATTATTATCAAATTTGTCTGTGCTGAATACAATTCCACGTTAAACTGTAGGTTCCACTTGTAAAACACTTAATTGTTCTGTAATTGGGGTTATCCTGTTTAGTAATAAGTTAACTCAATTAAATTATTTAACATTAAATTTCTGTCTTTAGCGTTCGTATATTTTAATAATCAAATTAAGCGTTATTCGTGATTTATGTTGAATTATTTTTAAATTTTCACAACATAAATCAAAAAGTAAAAACATTACCGCCTACACTTTATTACATAATTTGATTTATCATTTAATTTTTTTTGTGATTCTTTTTTCATACAAAAGCGGCTATCTTTTTAATAACAACAATAATGTATCAAATACTATGGACTATTTCTCTATTGTAATATATAAAAAAAAATAGGTACACAATTATTAATAGGTAATAATATTTTTTCTAATTCCTCAAAAACAAAAAATAGAAAACATATTATATAATCAAGGATGAATGCAGACAAATGTTTCGGAATTTCTAGTTATCATCAGTACCGTAAATTTCAATTGCAGGAAATAGACAAATGAAAAATGTTAATTAGTTGAAAAATTGTTTTTGTTTTTATTACAAGATCAATCAATACATTGCTTCATAAAACTCAGTAAATAATTAACTTACAAGTAATTGATTGAGCATATGTGGTAATTGTTCCTGAAACTTCACTTTTAGTTCTAACTTTTGTAATACTTAGTTTAATTGCGTTTGCTAAATTCACGGTTACACGAAGTTGAAAAATATAAAGTTTCTTAGATTGATTGGTTGGCATGTCGGGTTTAAATAAAATTACTGGCTTTATAATAAAACTTAACGGGATTAGAATATTATAGTAGTGGATGTATATAAACGTCGGACATAGAACCCAATTGCCTCTCCAACAATTGAGATAGCAATAGAACTTGATAACATTTAAATTAGTTTCTTTTACAACAGATATCTATATTTATTATGGAGTAATTTAATTATAAATAAAAAGTTAGAAACCAGTCATGTCAACATAAAATATCTACTTATTAGTTTTTTAATTAAAAATATACAATATCTGATGAAATGCTAAATTGTGTTGCAGATCCCCAGCCTTAACAGCATAAAATTTTATCACAAAGTTTATTTACGTATAAAATACTTAAAAAATTAATCAAACGACTGCAATTTATCAAACAACTTGATATTAACTTAAACAAGATGGAATTCGGATGACCGCAGTTAGGTTTCTAAAATACGTTTTAATGTCCTATCGAAACTAATTGATAGTAAATTAATTACCGTACTTGAACAAGTTACATTTTGCTCTAATTAAAAATAACTTAAAACTTCAAATTTTGCACAAAAGCCGATAAAATGTTTTAAAATCCTTTGAATTTATATTTTAATTGGGTTATTGATATACATAATTACCACGTTTATAATTGCAACATCTGCATCAAATGCAAGTTTGTTTAAATGCCTGTATATACCGGGTGACACGCCTTACACCAGACCATGCTATGCTATGTGTTGCAAATCCCCAGCCTTAACAGCATAAAATTTTATCACAAAGTTTATTTACGAATGAAATACTAAAAAATATTAATCAAACGACTGGTAATTTATCAAACAACTTGATATTTGCTTAAACAAGGTGGAATTCGGATGACCGCAGTTAGGTTTCTAAAATACGTTTTAATGTCCTATCGAAACTAATTGATAGTAAATTAATTACCGTACTGAACAAGTTACATTTTGCTCTAATTAAAAATAACTAATACTTCAAATTTTGCACAAAAGCCGATAAAATGTTTTAAAATCCTTTGAAATTATCTTTTAATTGGGTTATTGATATCATGCATAATTACCTCGTTTATAATTCCAACATCTAAAGTTTGTTTAAATGCCTGTATATATCGGGTGACACGCCTTACACCAGACCGTAGGGAATAGCATGCTAAACAAAGTCCCTGAGATTGTAATGGATAACATTGAAAATAAAATTATACCAATCAAAAAAGAAAGCAAAGATACCGAATATTTTATATTGAAACTTGTGATATTCTTTTAAATTGTAGTTATACTTATATCAAAATTCTAAATTCGCGCACGCATACTTTGGCTTAACCCGTCTTAAACCCCTATGTCTCATTTTGGGGTGATAGGTAAGACTGCAGAGTCTGCTTTATCCGGATGATCTTGTATTTTTCTAAATTTATTCTTCTCTTTTATTAAATTTTGCTCTCTTATTAAACTTTGGTATTAATTTCTATTACTGTTTAATATCATTGCTCGCATCAACGGTTTTCATCTTCCGATATTATCGGATTTAGGTGAGTCGTCCCTGAACGTATTTTCTGGTGGCGCCCTCTCGATTTTTGACTCTCTTGATTTTGTCCCCCCTTCCTCTCTTAATTCAGTGCCGTGAACTAGTAGACCACGATCGTCTCCACTGTACAGCTAGCCGGCCACTAGATTCAAGAGGGAAGAACCATTTTGTTTAGATGCTGTACCGCAAGAAAATCATTTCCGTTACAGACTTGCTTTCTGATAAGTATAATAATAATCCTATTCCATTTCTATCAACCAATAAAAAATTTGAAATTAGTGAAGTGCTTCCAGAATAAGCTGTTTAAAAAAGTTGATATAACAAATTTATTTAAAAAAACTTCGCCATCACCGTAATTGAAAATTGAAACTTTATATATTTATACTTTAACATCGCGAATAAATGTCAATTAAAGTATTACCTCTACTTAATAGAAACAATAAAAAGTATTATTTTCTTGTCAAATAAAAGAAAATTTATTTTCATGTCAAATATAACTTTCTTAAAGTCATTTTTAATTTATGTAAACATGAAAGCATGCAGGTTCACTTATTTTAGAGTAGAAGCGATTTATTTTCTTTTCAGTGGATTTTCAAATTTCTTTCTGTAGGGTTGATTGTTATATTGTGACACATATCAAAAACTGGGTATTTAAAATTCCCCGTTTCCATAGTGCAACTTGAATTGGTTCACGCACCAATGGTAAATTCTTAACGTTTAATTGTTTACTTCCTTATTTATTTTAGATAAAACTGTAAACAATTTTTTTGATAAGAACATATACTGTATCTCTACACTTTCCTCTGTGAATTTTCCTTTTTTCAGCATTGTAGATATTATTAATCTTGAAGTGGAATTCAACTTGTCAAAATAATTGTTTTTTATTTTAAAAATTCCAAGGTAACATTAGATTTTTATTAAAATAGCAGTTTTGTTTTCCTTAATTTTTTATCTCCCTTAAAAAGAAAAATTTCAAGAAATATGACGGATGTAGTATTTTTCTTTGTGAAAGTTTAATTTCAGTTTATCTCAGAAATAATTAAAAATTAAATCCCTGAATAAATAGAGAGCCATTGAAGAAGTGCGTAGTCTAACCACAGATTTTTTGGAAGCCAATGAAAGTCGTGATTTTGTGATTTATTTTTATATATTAAATTATAACAAAACCTTGTTCCTTTTATACGAATTTTAGAGTATAAAAGAAAGTTCAACTGCCGAGGTTCAAAGGAAGAAGCACCTGTATTCGCATATCTCTCATTCCTAGCAGTAAAGTAAGCTCTGGTATCATCAGATTAGTATTTGTTTTGAGCTTTAGAAAATCATCTTAATAGTAAAGGGTGTGACAAAGTAAAGGCTCCAACGTTTAGGGAAGTTTTGTATATAAAACCTACAAAACCATAAATAGCATTAAAAAATATTGTTGAAAAGAGGAATGAAAATAATAACTCGAAGTAAATCCGGAGATTTTATTTCTTATTCATAACTTAAATTATTGCATACCTTTTTGGAAAAATGCTGTTGCAAGTTTTTAAAACATTTTAAGCGTCTGGTTTTATTATATTATAAATACGAAATGCACAGGGTATACTTTTTTTGTTATACCAAACGAAATATATTTGATAGTTAAGTCTCAATTCATCATCACATGATTTTTAACTTAAAATTGTGAATATATTGAATAAATCACCTAAAATAGCATTTTTTTGCTTTGTTACAATATAAATAAAAGATTGATCTTGTATATTTAAATATTGACACTGATATATCATTAGTAGGACGTATAAAAGAAATGTTTAAATGTGTTTTTCTGAGTTGATTTATCGATGGAATTATAACTAATAAAATAATTTTATCGTTTTTTTATGTGTATAAAACTGTCACTTAAAAAACTTAGCTTTAGTTTTTATTTTCCAACAATTTGGAGAGCTAATATGTGATTATCTAACATAGACCACAATTTGGTAAATACAATCAATACCTACACATAGCTATTCATTTTATTTGATTAATTTTATTGTATTATGTTACCTACTACTAGAAAACATGTTTCAATTTCGTTTAAGTTTATTGCTTTCTAAAAAGGAGCACGGGTGCAATAAAAGTGAGTAGGTAAGGTACCTTCAGCAGAAAGAAACAAAGTTATAAGTTAAATCGATTTTGTCTAGAAATTTGCTTTGAATTCTAAACGATTTGAGCTATTATTATATAGAGCGTAGTTTTGTTCATTTGTAAAACGGAAATGTTTTGTCAAAATTTTGGGATTAATTTGTAGCGTAATGATATAAAGAGTTTTCACCCCAACATTGCCACGAAATATATTCATGCACAGAGGTGTAAACGCGTAAAGCGGGTTAGATTAAAATCAATTACCACCAAACCCCTCATGTCAATAAAGTTGTACCTATCATTTAACGGTAACCAATATTTTTCACCATCCATATCGTAATCTATTATAAATTGTATTTAAAAAGTTTACTTTATCAACTTTTGTATAAATATGAACAAGTGAAGCGAGAAACCAAAATAACTTTAAATAAATTGATTTTGTTCTTCTCAACTTCGTTAGATTTTTGACGACGAATAGAAGTCGTAACTGACGAATCAAACTTTTACGTTTTAACGTTTATATGACACATTGTGATTCCCCAGAGAATTTCCCCTAACAACGAAACATTAATAATAACCCCTACAATCCATAACTGAGAACGCATAAATACAGAGAAACTTCCATCAGTAAGGTTTATAGGAAATGAAAAAGATGGGTTATCTATTACTACGTATATTAAAAATAATTTTATTGTTACATTAAACTTTTATTGTAACAAGAACTTACCTCGAACCCGAACTACCTGCAACTGTTCCCATACGTTGCGTTATTGCGTTACAAACAATAGATATAATTAAATATAAACAGAAAATTAACTATACAATGCACGAATGCAATTTTCAAATATCAGACATCAGATTTACTAAAATATTTAAGTTATTCGAAAAACTACTTTAAAATCAGTCTAAAAAAACTGAAAACAGAAGCAACTCGTAATATTTGCTTACGTAAAACGTAATCTCCGGTTGCTCAGACGAAGAGTATAAGATCGCAAGGTAGAACAGAGAAATAACAACTTCCTTGGCGTGGTGATTACTTACTTTTTCTTTACAAAAATGGATGGGTTAAAACACAGTAATGCCAGACTTATTAAGTAGGAAATAAAAATCGAAACTAAATTAAATGCAATATAATTAAAGGAAATGTTAATCCATTGGAGTAAATCCAATTGCGTACACGCTATGTTGCAAAATAGAAAACTCATCATGGAAGGCAAATGCTATAATTTCTTAAAGATAAATTCAATTTACTTCTACTTGAAAATCGATCGATTGCAATGCATAATTAAAATTTCTAGTCAATTAGTATTAATGACAAGTAATAACAGTTATGTCTTAAATTATTGAATTCAGATAGCAGAAATACGAGTATTTTATACTATTAGGTTATGAGATTTGATCTCTTTGAAACAAAATAGGTAGGACGTTACTAAATTATGAAGTACGCATCACATTATCAATCAAGAGAAAAATGTAAGTAATCGTTCACAAGGAAGTGTTGTTGCTTGTTCTCGATGCGGACCAGTACTCGTTGATTTTTGAACCCATACATAAGCTAGGAAGAACCAAATTTTGTACCATATTGCTTAAAGTTCACCATAACCAGTAGGTACGGTTAGCCCAGTTAAGAAAACACAAGAAGGTGTTTTTGTGGGAAGGAAGCTTTCCACGTGAATAACATAGTGGTTAACGAATTTCGAATAACTGTGATTTAGATAAGTTATTTGACCAGTTGTCTGGCGTAAATCAAAAACGGATGGATTACAGAGCGGGAAACCTCAGTTCTAATCCTGATTGCGTCGGATTGCTGCGATATAAAAAGTCCAAAATCGAACCGTGGACTACACTCGCCATAGAAATATGGTGGAGGCTTTAATCCGACTATGGATTGCATAGCTGTTGATGATGATGACTTGAACAGTAATATCATTTTTCAAACAATCATTCCAATAAAGTATAGTCTTCTTGGCTTAGCCAGGAGGATCGCCGACATCCGGAATCGGATAGGCACCTGAAGAAGAAGAGGAAGAATTCCAATGAAAGCACAAGCTTATCTATTATTAAAATTAACCAAACTTTTACACATTAAAAAAAAGGTAAAGCAACGTGTCTTGTTCAAATGCTCAACAGATAACCATCATGGCTGAAGTCCAGCATCCTTCCTTCCATAGGAACTTGTCGCATAATTGCTAATGTCCAAGATAATAGGTAGGGAGCGACGATTTCGGTTGCATACAATTAGGGGTAAAAATAACCACTATACGAAAGAACTCTGAGTTTATTCAAGCGTACCTTAATTCAACGACTTGGCCCAGCACTAATCCTTTCCGTCTAGATAACAACGATGTCGGTGTAAAATCATTTAAATCTTATACGAATTTTCAGTGCATTTACGTATTTCATTAAAAAGAAATAACTTTTGAGCTGCTGGCTAAGCCACACTGGAGGGCTGAATTTTTAATTACGAATAATGTGTCAGGACCTCATGACAAAATGGGATAGACGTTAAAATTCGAGTTACCGCTATTTTTATTAATTAATAATCAATAAGATTAAACAATCAAATTAAATGATTGCTTCCAAAAACAGATTCTAAATGCTATGTTTAGCATGACTAAATAAAATTTGAATAGATGGACCGGTTAAACTAAATTAATTTAAATTATATCTGAGATTTTTAATCAATCTATTGTAGAAAACATAATTAATAATGAATTTTGAACAAAATTGCGTTTAAGTTCAAAAAACAATAAGTTCTTGCCATTCTTTAGTCCAAATACATTGTAAAATTGAAATTATATGTAAGATTATTAATGGACTAGGTTAATGCAACACTTTCCACAAAGTTATGGTTTGATGATACGGGGAACTATCATACATCCGACAGTGTTGATTATGTTATTGCGTTTCGTCTGTAGGAGAATTACTACTACGCTGCTGAAACTAAAGTTTGTACCTAATGAAGCTATGCTTAACCGATTTCGATTCACAACCACAACTTTTTCTGTCATAATTTTGTACTAATTTTGTACTCCAATAAAAATAAAAAGAAATGCGTCAGAAATTTGTTCTTTTCAACGAGATCATTCGTGAATTGACTGGACCAACAGCAAAACATTACAGCTAAAATCTATAGCGAAAGTGAAGTTTAATGTGAATATATTTAGAAAAATTTTAATATTTAAAATAAGTTTAAAAATTGATATTAAACCTTTTTGTAATTTGATCATGATCGCAAATTTGCAGAATATAAAAATTAAGTTAATTAAAAATTGAGAAGAAATTATACAGGCGCTGTATTTGCATACTTGAAAGTTGATTTAAATTCAGATAATTTCTAATTTTTGTTAGTAAAAGTAATTACGCCAAATATAAGATCAACAAACCTTGAAAATCTTGACTAAATTGATTTACCAAAATCGACATTCTGCGTTTTAAAATTTTCAAATATAATTAAGGAAGTTTTGTTATGATTTGAATTTTACAATTGATAAGCTCAATTTGATCCGAATGAATTGAAAAATGATGAAATGGAAAGGTAAAAATATAGCAAAATTAAAAATTTTGAATAAAATGTAAATTTAATTAACCTAAATAAACTTGGAAGTTCTTTTTAAAAGTTTTAGAACCGAAAGTAGTACAATATCCGAGTGCTAACACAAATTGGAAGAATGCATTTCATTGCCGAAAAAGCTTTTTATGTCTTAACATTTATTTAGCTCGAATAGAAGGGTAACTGTAATCATAACATCCGACAGCGTTTCAGTTATTGTGATTAAACTGGGTGCGGACCGTGAATCAACAGCGAAATGATATTGAACACATATGAACCGATTCCTTTATTATACCCTTCATCAATGTGTTTATGATTTCTTCGCGTATCGTTTGCCTACGTTTTCTATATTAATTGCGATATTTTCAATTGAATCTCTCCACACGTTTCACAGATTTCATTTTCAATTCGAAATTCGTTATTCAGAACACGAAGAAAACACTTTAGATACTATACAGGAGCCCTACTTAACCAATCTTTTCAAAACGTTTCTCAATTGACGTAACTAAACTACCTCTTACAAAAATACAACGAGAGATAAAAACAAACTGCGATAATTTGTCGTTTGAAAAGTTCGCTGAAGAACTTTTTTAATTAATAAACGGTACGTTAATCATCGCGAACATTTAAGATTAAACAATCGTTGAATGATTCAACATTAGATCGCTGCAAAATTGATTCCTTAAGTTTGACGATTGAGATTCAAAACACAATGGATCGCTTAGTAACTTCATGGAAATTACTTAAAATTTGTAAAAAAATCGCAGCACGACATCTCATTCGCAAGTAAAAGGAGCTTCGCAATCGAATGAGAACCGTAAAGCAGAACCAATAGCAAGGAGCAACTGTACATTTTTGCGCTAGCAATCAAGTTTAGGTTACCGTTTCTTACAGCCGTAATTTCAAAGAAATACAAATTTAAATCAATTTCAACTTGGAGACTTTATTTCTTATTATACGAAATTAATATAACACTTAAAAAATTTACAAGCTAACAGAGAAATTACCTTGATAACGTATTTGCGATCCATATCATCATGTGCCAGAGTTAACAGTTCCATCTTTGGACAAATGCGTTCCCTAAAGGGAAATGTATTCCATAAGCGATGTTTTACAGAAAAGTCACCCACTAAAGTGTCAACTGCATGTTCTGAGAAACAAAATCGTAGTTTGGTCTAATATTTGTTGTAAGGACTCAATTAAACATACATCTAGTACTAATTTTGACACAACCCTTAATAAGAATGTTGACCAAACCAAAGACCACATTCTTTCGCAATCCTGAGAGAATCTCTCTAGTTTGTGTAGCGACGATGTCGTAAACAAGTCCTCAATTCGTTGCGGAAGCAAGGAATCGAAAATGATCAAATATTACTTACATAGAGCTCTAGTAAGTTTTAAATCTTATTGGTGACAGATGCTTTCTAAGCGAAAGATCTTGTCGCAGATTAACGGGTAATACTTGACCGAAGTTAACACGAGCACACTCAACACTCCAGAAGCCAAATATAACACCAAACGACAGCAGGACTATTTGTCTAAACGACTTGGTACGTAAAATCGTGATGTCCGGACTGTAAAACAATTCGTCCAATAAACAAAACTACTGTTCGTCGTAATGGTTCTTAGGGAATTGAATTTTCGATTGCGTTAAAGTCACGACTATAAGCAATTACTGCGACTAATGCCTGCATACAGATTGAATGTAAATAAAAATTCAGGGTCGGATCGCGGAATATTGCGAATATCAATTTAAAGACGAACCAAATAACAAATGCAAAAATTTGTTAGCTTTTTGAAAGAAACACTAATTAAAAATTAATAAACCAAAATACATGTTATATTATGCCATATTAAGGTTTCTTTATAAATGCACGGCTAAGTTTTCCTCCGTTTTATTTATAAATCTTTGAATGATGTGTTGGGGTAACCAAGATGCCAATTTCTGCTTAAAGTAATTAATATTCTTTTATACATTTTTGTAATCAATATTTCTTAAGTAGTCAGTAACTTTTTCCATTAGTCCGGCTTATTAAAACTTCTTAACAATTCAAGCAAGTTTCCCAGAAAAACGTAAATTAATAGTTCTAAATTTTCTATTTAGTTTAGTTAGATTAGGAATTTTATTTTAAATTTAAATAAATGTAAACTAAAATTAGTGATTAATCCAGAGTGCCTTTTCTGATGAATTTATTCCTTAGACAACAGGAAATTCAAAAACTCCATAGTTGAGGTAATTCAAGGAACAATGAATGTAGTAGATTGACTTACAGTACGTCTGGTGGGAAAATAATCCAGTTAACCTGAAAGTAAATTGAATTGGTTAACTGCGCACCACCTCAGCTTAGCCTATTGTATGTGGATACGCTAATAATCCAAACAAAATTATATAAATGTTTTGTTAGTGAGCTTGAAGAGAGAAAAAACGATATTAGATATTAGAAACTCTAAACAAGAATTACCACGATTCTACAAGATTAAACAACAAACCAATATCTTCAAGCAAATTTTGTACTCCGTATTTGTTACATGACAAGGCGATGAACAGATTTGAACATGTCAACACCATGTTATGTAGCACAAACAGGGTACAGAATACCCACTAAGTAATTCAGAGTTGAATCAGCATGGTAAATTTTCTGTTGTGAGGCTACGAATATAGTAAACACTGGTTTCCAAAACCGGCTTACCTACTTGGATATTTGTATTGAAATATCTGTACTGTCACTAGCTTCGTTGATATTGATTAACATTGGAGGGAGACAAGCAGGTAAGTCGGCGCTGGTAGCTGGTCTCCACTCTGTGAACAGCTTAAAATTGTTTTAGATGAAATAATAATAATAATCTCTGGTCCTCCAGGTAGGGGGTTCTACGTCGGGCTTGCTCCTCGTCTAGGTAAAAAACTTAAAATGCTAACTAACCAAATGCCAATTCGCAAGGTTGGTAGTTAGATATCGGATAACGTCGCAAGACGTTTCAAAACCGACTAATATATAATAATAATAATAGATCAAGCAAATTGTTTATTTTGAAAAGTAGAAAGTGGAGTACAAGAACCAGAAACTCCCAACGAATGATGTTATACATTTTTACAACTAAAGCAATTGCTAGATTTTATAATCATGACATCAGCGCCATAACCTCACTCGTCCGTGACGTAATTCGTATAACCTCACTTCTGAATCGTTCATTATTAGAGACACTACATTACCTTCATATAATGACAATTTCTACAGCGTGATTATGCATCATTCAGAATTCAGCATAGTATGAAAGACGTTCAATGCGGGATAAGTCCACGACTTGCATTACATGTCTGTAGAACTGACTTCATGTGATAATACGATAATAATCCAATTATTTTGCTAAAACATCTATTGTAAACTAAATTTCAAGTTAATTAAAAAAATTAAAATTCAAACAGATGATATATACCTATCTAGGTGATGCATATTTTATCTCTCATGAAATTCCATTAACTTTTAACCGAAATCAATTCACCAAGTTTTTAGACTAAAGGGTATAAAAATATTGAGTTAACTTTAATTTTACAGAACAATATTTTACACTATTTGACTAACCTAAGCAAGAAATGAATACAATTCAAACAGTTCTTAATTTGAAGTCTACCGAAGTAATTTAGAAGTGGATTAAGATTTCTGTGTTAATCCTGGTCAACAAGCAAAGTTACAAAACCATATCCACCACACAGTAATTAATTGGAAACTTAATTGGTTTGCCACTCGAAGAAAAATTTATTTGGCCAGTAATGAAGAATCAATGCATCACAGGCATTAATTTTATTTAGTGCATTATCTTTAAAGGTTTACGTAAAATAATGACCCTTTGGAAAACGTTAGCGCAGAATTATTAATTTAATAAAATGAGGAAAGTTGTGTGCATGTCACTTTGCTTACCCTGATGTTAAATTTACTTAGCTCCTTTTCCATAACATTGAGTTAGTTTGGTAAAACTATAAATACATTAATTTACATAATATTAAACAATTTCAAAAGCTAACCAGTATAAATCTTCTGGGTTTAAAACAATTTAACAATAACAAATATATTTAAACCGATAAAAAAACACATAAAAACGTCAAGCCACAAAAAGTTTTTTTTAACTTGTTTATCGGTCTGCAATTTTTGTTTTCAACTGTCTACGAGTAGATATTTTCATTATGCATTAAGCATAAGGTATTTAATTGAAATTAAAAAAAAAAACTGGTTCTAGTTAATCAATGATTAAAAATTTACCTTACAAACAAACAATTCAATATTTTATAGTGAGCATGGCTAACATTGATGGTTGGTTTATGCAACGATGTAATTTAATTTACCGTAAATTTATTTAATTATTTAACTTTAGAAAGAAAAATCCACTTCTAATTTACTCCAGAACTTAAACAAATAGGTAAATAAACTACACCACAGTTTTAAAGTTTTATAGAATACGGATTTCCTGCAGAAAGCAAAATAACGAGTAAGTCCAGCATTATAACATAACTCTAAAATAAACAAGAAAAGTTTTTTTGGTCATTTTTAACAATTTTACAAAAGCGTAAATCGTATTTTTGATTAGTCTTACTTTAAAACATATTCTAACGGACATTTATTAAATGACTGTTTTTTTTATCCGAATTGTTACGTAGACCTTCCAGGATTCGCGTAATCTCCAGCCGCCCTAATCGGAAGCAATGATAATCTCAGGAGGGATTATAAAAAATTAAATATTACTAATTGTAGTTGTCCTTTGTAGGATTTGTACTCGATAAATCCTCACAATTAAGAATCCAATCTGAAAGATACATATTTTTATGTTTTTAGTTGTAAAAGTGTTTAATACAGTTTTTAGTCTGTCTAAAAAGTTATGATATATACTAATCTCACACATAGGGGTCTTAAAGTTTAACGTGGAGTCCAAACCACGGAAGTCCAATACACTTCATTTTGACAAGGTTTACTAAACAAATTACAACTGGTGAATTAGGGTTGCTTTCCGAGCATAACGAACTTCCTTCATTTATCGTTAAGGTAGTAAATGAAATTCTAAACCTTTCGTAGAATAAAATTTAAGGTTATGTGCTCTTGAGTAATTAATTAATTAAATTTATAAGCACAAGTGCTTGCAATAAATATATTAATGATATAATCAGAAAGATAATGCGAATATTTTAGAAGCGCGAAAAATAAGTTTGTTTTTGAATTTTAACAACATTACTGGGAAAATTGCTAAAATAATTTTTAATCTAAATTTCTACAACTTGGAAAAGTTATAAACTGGGCTATGTAGAAGTTCAGTTTTCTAACTGCCATTAAATAGGGTTGTTAAGTGAAAAATCAATTTAATTGCATCTGTTAAATTAAATCAAAATGTATGCTGACAGTTGTATAATTTCTATTTACAAAATTAACTAAACTCATTTAATTGTATATTTATTGCTGATGATTAAATAATTACTAAATCGCAAAACCGTTAATTCTACACAAATTATATTTGTAAATTAAAATTGCAAAGTTGCATACTTTTAATAGAATATCAAGTTCTTTAAGCTCCATCGACGTAAATACTAATTGTATAGAACACTGATTGATTCTATTTAATAGATAGTTGAAATAGAAATCAATTAGCGATATTACCTTTATGGTAATTAATTCTGGAATATACACTTTCCTCCGCTCAACTTATCATTGATTTATTATAATTTCACCGTCCTAACTCTTTAACCAACTCTATCTAGGTAGTGAGAAAATTAGGACCAATATACTGATACGCGCTCCTGCTTAGGAGACGTACACTCCGGCTGCTCAGACGAAGAGTATAAGTTCTCAAGGTGGAACCGAGATATTAAAACTTCCTGGTGTGGTGATGACTTACTGTTTCCTTAAAAAATGTTGACTGCCTTTGAAAATTGACTTATTAATTCGTAAATAAAAAGCGAAACTAAATTGAATGCTATAATTAAAAGAACTGTTAATCCATTGGAATAAATTCAATATCGTACACGTTAAGTTCCGATACAAAAACCTCAGCATGGGAAGCCAATGCTGTAATATCTTAAAGATAAATTTATTTTAATTTCGAATTTAAAATCGATCGATTGCAATTTTACTAATAAATATTAATACCGAAGCCCTATATTGTACAAAAATGTTACATCAGTGCCAATCCAGAGAAATGTGCAAATAATTCTTCACCAGGAAGTGTTGTTGCCACACGTAAGTGTGGAATAACCAAATGTTGAATCATGTTGCTTACAATTAACCTAAACCCAGTAGGTACATTTAGCCCAGTTAAGAAAACACCGGAAGGTACACGAAGTTTAATCAAAATCAAGCTTTCCTACGTAATAACATAGTGGTTTATTAGTTTCGCAATCATCGTTTTAAAGTAAATTCAAACATATATTTGAGCACTTAAGGACTGACGACATAAGATGACCTTTATTGTCGTAGTGCTCATTACTGGTACAGCAACTTTACTTCTAGTTATGACATAATTAATATATAATATTATTGGCACATACAAAAATTATATTTGTAATTAATTCTACAAAGTAAATAAAACTGTTTAATAAATAATGTATATATTATCTTCTGTTGTATTGCAACATCAATAATTCAAATTATTATTGAATTATAGAATCCATTAAAATAACAAAAATTCTCTAATACAAAAATAAGCAAATAAGTATAGCAGCATATTTAATAGTAAGCAAATCATAATTTTAGACTAACTAAAAATGCACTAAAACACTTTTAGAACTAAAATGTATCACAATCAGTATCACAATGTAAAATATACTGAAAGTATAATTATTTTCGTTATACAATATCACAATATCAGCGTCAGGTGATTAAACTAGAGATGTTATTGTATATTTTACATTTAATATAGTTGATATTGTGATAACTATACATTTTAGTTCTAAAAGTGATAAAAGTCTAAAATTATGATATGATTATCAGCATATTTGTATATTAGGATAATATTGCGTAGATTCTAAATAATTCATTCATGAAATTATAATAAGGTACATAATAATATGTAATGTAATATGTACAATTGGCAAGGTTTTTATTTGTTTGCAAGTTTATTGTATATTTTACGTAGTAATGTTAATTTTCAGACTTTAAAACTCAGCGAAAATGAAATTTTAAATTTAATTTTAATATAGCTTCGTAATTTGGTTTACATTAGGTTCGGATTATCGAGACCATACGCTATCAGAATATATCAATATTTTACAATTTAGTTTTCAATCTTACATAAAAATTATTACTAAAGCGCCAGACTTCTCGACATTCATGCAAATTGTTGCTTATAGGGCTTTAGTTGATGTTCGATAAGTGATAACAAGTCGATGGGCGATGAGATAAAAATTTTCTACTCATCGACGTATAGTATTATGGTTTAGTTTGAACAAAAGGTGTATGATAAACCGTGAAATGTATAATATGGAAGAAGGTCTGTCTATTGATAAATCTAATCATCGATCATCTAGCTTTTAGAGTAATCAGAATATTCCTAGTATTTTGGCAACTGACTTGAATAAATTATGAAATCCGCTTTGATTATTTCATTCGGATTTGCACTGCTTTCGATTCTTTTTTGCGTCTTAAAAATGTGCGATGCATATAGGGGACCTACAGATTAACATGAATTCTTAACCACCGGAATAGAATTTTCAAACTTTTTTTCGGATTTACAGTTTAACATAAAACATAACAAAAATAATAAGGAATTCAAAAATAGAAATCTAACTTTTTGATATGTAGAGTTGCTATGGTAGTAGCCATGGGAATCGAACCCATAGATATTTCTGTCAAGAGAAGCTAACACGGTAACCGCTCGGCTATTCCTACAAGTTGATTTAAAATATTTTTAGGCTGAGTCTTTTTGTTCGCTTTCATAAATATTATTGACTGTTAATAATTAACATAAATATAACAAACAATCGTTTAAGAAATTGATTAAAATTTCCAATTTGTATGGCTTCCTCTGCACGTCAAATGTTCAAAGTTAACTAAAATTTAATTAAAAATAATATTGAATGGAAATGTAAATTCAAATAATATATAAGCGCTATGTTTACATGAAACTTCGACATAATTTTATCTTCTTAGGAAATTTGAAGTAAATTAATAGCGAATTACTTGCCGTCATTGTGCCTGATTGGTTCATTAAGGAATTCTTTGATGTAAATCTTAGTTATACTCATGTAAAATAGAGAAAAAAGAGAACAACTATATTTCAAGGAAATTAACAACGAGATCAGTGATATGGATATCCCTTATACTCTACGTTATATTGTCTGAGCTTTAATTGTTTTTACTTGTAAACAAGAATTACCGCTCAAAGATTGAGTATGCTAATAAAAAATGAGTTTCTATTTAATGATCGTAACTAGCAATTTCAATTAGTTTTCAACATTTAAAGGAAACCGAAATGATGGCCGTTTGGATACTTGATAAATATTTGCTTAGTGAAACTGCAGAGAGATTTAACATTCTGTCACCTTCTTTCTTTTTTAAAACTGTTAAAATAAAGACTGAACATAACCTATTTTTTACCACATAGGTTTTCTCCTGAAGCAAGGTCGAGTATAGGTGATTTAGAATTTAACATCGGTTCCGAACGAAAAATGTTAGATAAAAAATTAAACCCAACAGTTACCTATGTTGGGTTGGGGAACTATATGTGGTTAGTTGCAGCACTACACTATTTCAAGTTTTAATTCAGAAAGTATCAATTGTAATTCAGATTAACCAGTACTTTCCGGTCTTACAGCCACCCTTCTGCTTAACTCTGAGAAGTCTTTCTAAGTTCAGCTTTAATCCTTCTGGCTGGCTCTACGACGCGACGCTGCTCGGTATTCTGCATCGTACAGCTATCCATATGGGCGACTATGAGGCCGAAAGTATTCGTTAATCTGAATTGTAATTGACGCTTTCTGAATTAAAACTGGAAATGGGTCAGGTTTACCAGAAATTGAACCTGTTACTTTCATCTCAGTAGTTCAGGCAAACTGCGTACTTGCTCCATACTAATTTCAAAAATTCTAACGATGCCCACAAATTATAAGTTCAGCATGAAATTGATATTTGTATTCTTTTTATATCATAAACCGTACGGTATTTTATAAAAAGTTTTGCTATTCGTTATAGCGGAACATACTAATTTACTTTAAAATGCTACAATTTAGAACTTTGTAAAAACTAAAACAAGAAGAACAAACACTGCATCGCAACGCGTATCGGTATAATATGAAAATTATTCTAAATACCTTAAATATTATACGTGTTCCATTAACGCTGGCCGGATTTACCGAAATAAATCCCAGTTGAAAGTTATAATAAATTGCACTATACTACATATAACTAATGCACATAATACTGTATAGTGTGTAATATACTATTTTTTAATTATATGCAACAATAAGTAAAAGCTTTTTTAAACTATAGTGGAAAGTAATTTTTTCATCATCATTAATATCGAAATGGCATAAGAAAATTCAAAGGAATTGACAAGGAATTATTAAAAAAACTATTTAAATCTGAAAATGTTATTTAAATAGTAAATTTGACAAAAACTACGAAAAAATATTATTTATAAGAAACTGAACGTAAACCAACAGCTTAACGTGGAATTCGAACTACAGCACAAATAATTTTGTAGCAACTGGGAACTTTATGTACTGTAGCAGTGCTAATAGATTAGCTGTAGAATGAAAACACTTTCCAATCATGTCAGGTCAAGAAAAAATTGTACGGAAAATATTCGGAATGAATTCGGAACAGTTTTGGAAAAACTGGAAAAGGACTAAATCGAATTTGAATTGGTAAATAGAAATCAGTTTAGGAAAGGAAATTTGCAAATGGAAACTGTAAGCAAAATTAGTTTTTCGTGACCGATAGTATTTTTAGGTTAGTTTTAGATTATAATATTAATAAATTAGTAAATGTTTAACGGTATTGGATAAAAAGTAATCAAGAGTAACCAAAATACTGAAATGACCCGACTGATGAATTTTTATCACATGACCTTATTTACTATTACTATTCTTACTTATCTGTGGAGTACCTCGAAACACGCGACTGTTCAATATAGAGAAAGCAAGCCATTGTTCTATACTATCATTGGAAACACGGGAGTTGGATTTTGCATGCTTCCACTGGTGATAATATAAAAAAAAACATAAAAATGTATCAATTGGTTACTCTTCGGCGCCATAGCAAAATTATTGGAATATAATCATTCGTAATATATTTAGGGTGTATGTAATTATTTAATTCATATGCTATCCTTTAATTTAAAAAGGAATTTTACATAAAAATAGTATAATATTTGATCGGTTTTGGCAAACTGTGTTTTTATATTTTTCTTTGATAAAAAATGTAAAAGCTATTTATAGTTTTCGTTACTACTCTTAGTAACATTTTGCTATAAAACTTCTAAATAGAATCAAATTGACTAAACTTTATTACATAATTTAGTAACAAGAAGTTTTCATTGTATATTTTATCTACCAGTTCATTTTATACGTGTATTGAGAGCTTTAGTCGGTTATTTAAATTAACTTTATCAGAAGTTGGTGTTTAGAAAATGTAAGATAAAAATACAATAGCATACAACGGATTAAATTCTAAAGCAAAATAATAACCATTATTATGTATTCAGGGTGGGCTAAAAACTGCATACACCAAATAACTTTTGAACTGATTGAAATTTAAAGAGTTTCCATGGAATCGTGGTATCTACATATCTTTTGATCAGCGCTGTATCCGTCCTTCATCCTTTAGCGCAATTGGTGGTGGTTTACGAAAGTAATCGTTATTACAAGTTAGTGCCCCAAAGAAAAACGGTAAAGTTGAAATATGTGAACTTTTACGAATGGAAAACCGGCGTCTTTCAAAAGATTGTAATCCTTTGTAAGTATGGTGACCATCTTTTTTTTGTTTTTTAGAAAAAAGGAGTATAAGTAGTAAAGTACTGATGCGCATGAATGGATTACCCCTATATTTTGCATTACAACTACTCCACATATATTATTAAACCTTTCCCAAATAAAATTTATAACAAAATTTCCTTCAAAAAATACATCCTGGCACACTATTAATTTGAGCGGATTCAACAGGAGTTTTAATAAAATGACAATAAAAGCTTAAAAGCTACGAACAAACTTTATTTTAATATTTATCTAAATGATAGGTATGCATTATAAAATACCTTTTTCGGTCCGTTAAGTTATAAAAACAATTTTTGTGATTATAAGTGACACCTTTAACTTTTTCATATTTGATGTGTTCTCAATGTAATCCCAAGTGCTTGAAGGAGTGAATCAATAACAAGTCCTGAGATGTCGTTAAATTTCCTTCACATATTCTGCATGGTCAACTAAAAATTGAACAATTACTTTTAATTTTACTTGTCCAGTAAATTCACGTAATTATGTTTATGTTTTCAATGTTTAATAAATTGCTAGTGCAAAATTCGTGGGTTATCTGGTAAGATCCTTTAGAATTTTATTGGAAACTGCATATTTAATAGTCCAGTTTCGTATAATTTGTTGAAAACAACTTTTGATTTTTATTGCAATGTCTAGTGTGCTTCCTATTTGATGTGTGAAATTTAATTATTAAGTAATCACTCACCAAGAAGCTATTAATTAAATAATATCTAAATTGACACTTATTAAATTGTAGAGACATTAACTCATAGCCTAATGTATAAAAGTGGTTTACTTAGATCAACAAAAATTGTTTTTAGAGCGTTGCCCAGTTCTATACTGAGTAACTCACAACTTTATGTCATTTACTTCGATAATTGTACAATTAATCCATGCCAAATTGGAAACATGTAAACGCTAAAATAAAATTTAAATTTGTAAACTAGTAAATTAGAAACCAGGATTCGGGGATTCCCAGATTTTGATCTTTCAATTTACTTGGTATTCTAAACAGCAAATCCAATTTTTTACGTGTTTACATGAACGGGGTTAGGATGGTAACCCTGACCACGAATTTAAAATTTCTTGAGGTATAAGATGATGCTAAATGGTCCAAACAGCAATTATAAAAAACAAAATTTGTGGATTATTGCAAATAGGGCCTAAATTTTGCCAAAAACTGAAAAATTACATGAACTGGCATTCAACGGAATTGTATTGGCTATAACTATAAAGTTATTCCCGTCCACCCCACAGTTTAGCACATCCTCGCAGAAGTTTATAAAAAATATTAGCTTGGATCTCAGGATCTCTGAGACAGAACATTCATTAAAAATATATCTGAAGGGCTATCACCGCCCCAACCGGGAACTTTGAATCTAATCTATTTTATCTATCAAATTCCGTTGAGTTTTCTTTAATAAAAATAATATTTTTGTGTCGGTGTTATTGTCCTTCAGGCTACATGAACAGATAATTCAAGATAATCAATTATTTTAATTTTTGTACAGTTCTGGAAAAAATAACGAAATTTTCAGTTATCCGTTACGCTCTTAAGATATGCCGAATGGGTTAGAAAGTTTTGTTGCCCGAAATGTGGTTATGGCGACGAAAATGTACAAGGAATTTATTTAAGTTTGAAATAAATAGCTTATGAGATTCTTGTCTTACGATTAGAAAGCGATAAATGATGCTACGTAAAGATAACTAATCGAAATCATTTGGACAATTAAATAGATATCGAAGACGTCCAATAAATTACTTTAGAAAAAGTTATCCTTTCGACTTGAAATGACCTTCAACAGTTTAAAATTAAAAGATGATTTTGATACTTTTAATCTTATTTCTCTTCTTAAGAAACTTAATAATACAATAAATCGACCTGTTTGTATTTTAAGAAGAGATTAAATTGAACTCCACACTTTTCCTCTTTACTAGCGTTGAGTTTGGAGTGCAATCTTAAACGACTAATATTTTAGAGAACAAATTTTCACCATACGTTACCGTAGCTACACATCCAAGTACGGAGAGAGAACAACCTTGCATGGCTCTCGTAATCTGAATAGAGCGGGAATTAGCATTGCTCTACGTTACTGCCCCTAAATCAAAAATAACCTAAAATTAGATCTTATATAACTTATATGTTATTAAATTTTTAAGTGATAAATACCCACATTGTGATAATATGTAAGGCTACGTACAGAGTGCACGCTGGTCTCCGAAACCTGATTACCGGCTTGGATGTTTTTATTGACATATCAGCTTTGTTTGTCATGAATTACATTAATTCATATAATTAATGATAATTAATAATATAATTAAAATATTAATAAAAATATTCAAGCCGGTAAGCAGGTTTCGGCAACCAGCGTGCACTCTGTACGTAGACTAAGGCTTCAAACTTTTATGGATATGTAATTTTATTTATCTTAGTTAGATTGCATGATTGAATTAACGCCGATTTGTTCCATCTCTGAACTATTTCCCATATATCAAATGAATATTACGAATTGTTTCTATGTGATTAATCTTGATTGATGCCTCCAATTAATCATTAAGAAAATCACAAAAACCAAACTAACCATGAAATATGATGAACTGATTGTGATCAATGAATGCACAAAGAATGTAACTATCAACCATCCAGGATGAACTAACACAAACTAATGAATAATTGCTAATACAATCGTTCCATAAAAGTACCGTAAAATAAGAAAAACAAATCTAAATGTGCAAAACCGGTCTAAGAATTTTTTGGATTTAAGTTAAATTCACTATTAATTTAAAAACGTTCATGTACTCGTAATTTCTTGTTTATAATTCATGACACATGTTTCGCTTTTGTCAAAGCTCTTCAGATGGATTATGTGCAAAAACTTTCAGTAAAAATTTTTTACATAGTTTTACATTTGTTATTCAAATTTTCTACACAGCAGAAATGAGATAATAGTAGTAGTGAGCCGAACTTTAAACGTTATAAAGAAGCACCTCAAAAATTTTGTTGTGTACTTTTTTAAATTTTGATTAACAATTCTTCTTCTTCTCCGTCGTATTGCTTCTTGACAGAAGCGTCGTGACCTTTAATACTTGTTAAAGGCGCTCATGGCAGATTACACCCCGGTGGTTTTCCATTGCCTTCCGACAGGAGAGACGGTCAGAAATAAAGTTCTTACTTCACTCGGATTCGAACCGGGTGATTAGCGTTCATAGTCAACTCGCGTGACCGCTATGCTCCGACCGCCCCTCAATTAACAATTATTATTATTATATCGATAACAATTATCGATTAACAATTATTATTCGCTAAATTTGCGTTAGTATATTGGGTGCATTTTCTACAGTTAATTGTGTTTGTAATGTAATGTAATTTCATTTAATTTGCATATTCACTTTCAATCAAAACATTTGTTTAAACGAATAAGTTTTTGTCAAAATGGTAATACCAAAATGGTTCAATCGAAAACAAACTTTTTGTTAGCTAACATATTCCATGAGATTTGAAACGAAGCCGACCGCTGAAAGCCTTTAATTGCGCGATTAGTCTGACCGGCATCGGCATGATAGTCCACAGTTTTTACTATTACAGCATAAACAATTTTTAAATAATTTTTTTTATATTTTACAAAAAGTTTCATGTTTACGTTATAGTAAACTCTTTTTATCTTTTAACATTATGACACTTTTTGTAGTCTTGTTCCTTTTTAAATCTTTTAACCATGTGAATGATGCGTGCTATCATTTAGCGATTGAGATCGGCATGGTGATTCAACCGAAATGTCGAGCTAGCCATTCCAACCCTAGCGTAGATAACAACCCACAAATTTTGGACATGTAAATACCGTCATTTTCAGAAATTTACGCACGCCAAGCACAAACATAGAATTGTATTTTTTGCTTACTGCCAGTTAAATTAAAATTGAACTTAAAGTAATCCTAAAAGCTGTACAATTTTCTAAACGTTCAGTAATTGAATTGTTTTTTTTTTCAAGGTTTTGTAATTTTTATTTCGTGTCATTATAATTTTGACAATCTCTCGTAAGCAAAATAAAACGAAATTTAAGTAAACGTTAATTAGGGCAGCGCTAAAATGCAGTGTTAAGCTTAATTTAGCGAATTTTAAATAATGTGAAAAAATAAAAGTCCAACTTATCCCCAACCCAAGCTTATCCCAACTTTATCCTAACGTAATTTCATAAGTACAGTTTAATATATTAAAAAAGCTATTAATTGCTGTGATGGCAATAAATAAATGTGTTAATTTAGTTAAGTTTTCCTTTAAAAATGCAATTGTTCATTTAGCAAGAATAAAACAATTTTAGGAATTCATTAACATAGGATGTTTTGTTCATTAATTAATGAGAGTTTTTAATTAACCGTTGCAATAAAATTAATACGCTTGAACTAAAATGTTAAAAGCATTTTTCTTATTTTATTTAGCAAAAATTAGTCGTTGGTACCCTAATTAAAAATAATTTAAACTAAAGTTAGTACGCGGTTTAGAACCTTTTTCAGAATTAAAGACGACAAACTATTTATATACGAATGTTGGCTGCTGAAAATTTTGTCTTTGAAGTCGATCGCGTGTTTGCAGGTTCACTTTCCCTTGTTCGTAAATTGAAAATTGAATTAAAACTTACATAATCTTTACCAAGGACGCGTAATGTGAATCAATATTTTTAAATAATAAACTAATTTATAAGACACATGTGACACTGCAATACTTTAAGTGGTCGTAGCGCCCTTATTTTTCTAACGTACATAAATGGATGTTCAATAAAAAATTGTTTATCCAAAACGAATCTTTTTATTTTCAAAATTTCGAATTTTTATTAGATTACAGTATTTTTCCTATAATATACACACTTATGTATATGGAGAAAGTAAATACCTATACGATAGCATTATGTTGCAGACATACAATAATATTCAAGTGGTTCATTTAAATAATATTACTATGTCTGTAAGTTCTTTTATATCCTTTTTACCTTGGCTTTCCACAATATTGAATATGCATAAATCAAATTGGGTGTTATTTAAAAGTACATAAACTCTTTAGTGTATACATTGCGAATTTATGGAGCATACATTGAATTGCTTTGAAGATCTTTGGAATAAAATCTCAGTTTTATTTTTACAATCTAAGTGCAGTCTTTCATTCTGGTTCTCATGTACTTTCTATTTTTCTGTTACTCGTGCTTTCCACGATATTGCAAGATACACTTAGAATTAAATATGTAGTGTTTTTGAAGTGCATAAAGTATTTACTGAACATATAGTACATTAGATTGCTTTGAGAATCATCATGTACTTGTAATTCTTTTAGCAAAAATCTATTCCACTTTAAAGCAATATTGAGCTGTGCATATTCTATACTTTGTCTCGACTACCAAGCTGATCATAGCTTACATACAATGGGTTCTCATAATATGGTGACTTTATTTGCTGGGAAATAATGAAACAAACTTAATGGTTATGTTATGTAATTTTTCAAAGTTTTTACGGCGACATTACACGTTTTTAATTAATGAGCAGATATTTTTAAACAACTGCTTAAATTGCGACAATAAATTTCAACAAATGTTTAAATCATTACAATTAAAACAATTGTTATTTAAACGATATACAATTTAAATTTTGTAAGAAAAAGTAAAACGGCGCGCCAAACTGTGCGATGATTCGCCACATAATAATTACACCTGAGTTTGGAGTCTGTGATATGAATCATAATATTATCATATTAAGTTCAATCATTGACCTAGTCGTTACAAGTCTCATGCATAATGTTAATTGCATTGTCATTCTCTTACCATTCCTTAAATCGCCATTTGCAAATTTGTACAATTATCGATATTATTGATTAGCACTTTATTAATATTGACTGTTATAAAATAATTTTACATGCACTAGCAAAATTAAATTCTGTTCATTGCCATGAATGTTAAATTACAAATATGTAAAATCGATTCTTTTAACAAATCAATGATTATCCAAGTTATTGTAAGTAAGTTGGACATTATTTTAATAAATGGGTAAAATTGTTCTGAATGATTGTAAATAAATTTATATGATTTCTTTTAAAAATTAATGAATTCAATTTGTATATGAAATGAATCCATTAGAACAAACTTAGGTCCCTAAAGTGCGAAGGTCAACTATATCGATCAATTGCGGTAAATGTCTAATTCACGGTTAAGTGGTTTATGGATAGACTTAAAGAATCAATTCGTAGGTTAGGGATAGACTATTGAAAATCTTCAAGATATATAGAGCCTGCATAATCTATAACAAAAGACGGTCGAGTTTTCAAAAATTGGTTTAATTCAAAATTTTAACGAATAGTTAAAAATGAACTAAAAACTTTTCGTTAAAAGTGCGCTGTAGGTAGATAAATCATCTAGTCTAGGTCTAGAGGATCTGCTTGAATGAACAAATTGGCACAAATTAAATTTCTATAGCAAGATATAATATATTATAATATTATATTATGTTAGGTTATGTTATTATGAAAATTAATAAAAATAACCAAGGTACTAACGAGGAGATTTTATATCTTTATAGTTTTTTATGTTTTTAATGTTTATAGTATTTTAACGACTTCTCTACAGGTTTTTAATGTCTCACGTTTGCCATTGCGCCATTCTACTAGCATAAATTTTGCTGTGTCAGGTACCGATTATGTTTTTAATAAATATTAAATGTTTTTAATGCAGTAAGAAAAATATTAGTTTTCAGCAATACGCTATGGAAATCGTGTCAATATCAAGTCTATAACTAAGCGTTCTATCAGGAAATTGCTTTAAGCGCAGTATAATGTTTAGAAAATTTATGGATATTCACGCACTCTTTATATTATAATATTAAATTCAATTTTACATTTAAAATAAAAGTATTGGGTCCGATTTTAATCCAACTTTGAAAAGTGAAATTGGATAGATAATGTGAGTACACCATTTAATTTATGTATGGGGGTGAGAACATTATGAAGGAAATTTGGACGTCTCGTGGTCTTCTCTATCCGAGTTTTATTAAGAGCTTTAGTGCAGAGTTGATAACGCCCCGTTACCTTGTTCTATCGGTCATTACAATTGAGAGCATTTCCCTTACATTGGAAGCTTTCAAGTACTACAAGTAATGCCCGAACGTGCTAAATGAAGACTTATGAAATTTATATCATGTAGTACCCATTTTCCTAACATTTTATGTCGGCTATACATACCATAGCCATTTTTTAAGCTGGATGATGTTTGTTTCTCAATTCCACTTATCAGTTGGTTTGAAATCTATCATTATTTATGGAGCACGTTCAGACTTGCTTTGTCGGACGTACTGCCTCGTGGCAGTTTTCATAAACCACTGTTTGTTGTAGTGTTTCAAAATGATAGCATTTATCATAAAATATTGTTTTTTTCTTTTATTTGCTGATAATCTCAAGTTATCAAAGACAGTTGACACTTTTTTAGAAGTTGACTTGTTGAAGTATAAATAAATATTATGAGAAGAGAGTTACGCGGTCACATTACTTTTACTTAAACCCGTTACATAAAAATAATTTACTAAAATGCAATATTCCCATAAAAATTATTTAAAATGCGCTTCCGAGAATATCATAACACAGATGATTTTAAACTATTATTTAATAAAATAATACTGAAGTTTTCTTTTCATAGTTACTTCGTGTTACAAAATATTCACTAGTAGGTATATTTCATCACTAGTGATGAAAAGTAAAATATTACATAATATGGCATATGTGGAAATACTTTATTTTTTTAGGCATTGTGTTCGTTTTTCAATGCTCTGGTATAGGGAAGTCTAAAAAAACGTGACTTGTTACTTGATGTTACAATTTTATGCTTCGTTCTCTTTATTTTAGATCCAGCCTATACCAGTGCACTCAGCCGGCAACCAAGTGACTTGTCAGACGTAAAATAATGCATATTTTTAGAAATATATTTTAATATTTCACCCTCTTCTTTTGAATAACGTCGACTTACTTTTACGGTTGTGATCTCTTTGAACTGAAATTGCAAAACTCTAAATTAGATGCAAGTTTAAAGTACGAAAAAAAGGAGTATTGACATCAGATTGATTAGTCTAGTCATGTGATTGATTTGAAAATTTGCTAAAGGTTGATTAAGTTTAGAATTTTATATAGAATACTTAAATTTAAATTTTTCATGTAGAAATGAAATGCTAAATATTAGAAATACAATTTAAAAAATGGTTACAGTTAAGTTAACAGATTATCAAGAATTCCTTTATTTTTATGTTTTTAAATGATGCTCAACTTTATGTTAATACCATTGAAGGCTCATCTCGCCGAGGATGTCAAACGCAAATGCTGCCATTGAAAAGCACAAGCAAAGACTTTTCATCATGTAACCCTTATCCATATTTCTGCCAAGTTACCGTGAATCGTATTTACATTAGAATTTCTCAATCTTTTGATCATACATGTGTAGATTAAAACAAAGCTCATATTTAACTTAAATATTGACACAGAACGAAAGCACATTAACTTCACCTTTTTATTGAATGGATTTTATTACGAATTCATAATTTTAATAAAATGAGATCAAATATTATTAATAGTTCATATTGTGTTTAGGTCTTAGAGTGTATAAAAATCAATATTGTAAAAATTGAAACAAAATTTGCATTTCATCCATATAGGAAAGCCTCCAAAGAATTACTATTTACAGATTTCCGAAAAGAGAATCTTGAATTGAACTCAAATTTAATTGACACATATAGAAAGAAGTAACTTCCGTAATTTCCAGTGTAGCAAGAAAATTAATATAGTTGTATAATTTAATGTGCAATCTCGTATATTACTAGCCATACAGCATAACAACATGGTTTACAACTGCTGAACTGGCAAAATTGTAAGATTCTCAGTTTAGATCTTTAGAAAATCGGATTTTCTACAAATATATTAATAGAAATTACATTGGAACCTAAAATGTAAACAATAAGCACCCCAAGTAGCAATACATATAAAAATGAAGATAGTACATTTAGTGTTTCCATAATAATTTATAATAGATGAAACACAAGCATGCTATATATTCATAAAGGTTTCGTGTACGTTATGATTATGCTGTATTATTTCGTTATATTTATGATTTATTTGCATACGGTTTGATTATTAAACAAAACAAAAACTTTGTACCTCAGGTCCAATTTGTGGGCCAGCTGTTAAAGTAACGATTGAGATAACGGTGAGTGACAAACGGAACATAATATTCATAATAATATATATTTTATCACAATTTTGGTCGTATTCGGACAAATGCATGCAATAATTTCCACTGTTTTTCTTCATGATTACTTAAAAGATTTTTTTGAATATTTGCAAACTTAGCGTATTGGATCTTGGTGATGATTTTCCATTTCATTCCATATTTTTAACGAAAACCTTCCGTAAAATTTACAAGAAGGTGAAAGGTTCCAAAATCGGCTAGCCAATCAGGGGGTGAAAATATATTACATTCTATCCTTCAACTGACGTTATTTTTTACGATTATTCGATCCTTAATAATAATTGTTGCGTTAATTTTAGGTAACTGATTTACGAAAGGTAACTTAAGTAAAATAATCGAAAGGTAACGTAAAAAACAAACTAAATATTAGCTTTGTTCGCGGTAACAGTCCTGAATGCGTTCTGGAGTCCTGTGAGTGCAGATTTATAATTTTTATCATCTAATTTGATTAATTTGGACTTAAATTGTTACTCTGTAACAATTAATTGGGCACTGTAATGTAAAATCTCACAGCTTATATCGTTTCAATTCATTTTAAAATTATTATTATTTTTTTGCTATTATATTAGGTACCATTTAAACTATTGATTTATGTACTAAATAATAATTATGTATTATTGGGGTGTTACATTATGCTAAGTGTGTTTTGACCAAAAGTTGGAATATTGTATCAGATGCTTATCGATATAACACAATAATTGAGGTTTTCAATGGTTATGGTACTATGGAAAATGCCCTTTTAATGTAGAATAACTACTGTGAGTATTTAATGCCTACCTACCACGTAGTATGCGCCGGTTTTGCATTTAATTCATAAGAAAAAATAATTTAAAAATATAGCTAACCCAATTGACATTTAAAACTTAATTAGAATAGCGCTTATTTAAAATATTTCAGTTACTTTTTTGCGCTTGAAAATGGAAAACTAAAAATTTAAAAAGTTTAATTTATTGAGCGTAGAAAATTAATTTTACAATTAGCCGCTTTTTAAATACTCGGAGTAAAGTAATTGATGTAATTTAGCAATTTTTTAAATTAAAAATTCCAAATAAAATAAAACTATCGTATTACTACGTCAATTTTTTGCTGTAATTACGAAGCGAAGGATAATTGCCGATAATTGATGTTGAACGATAAAGTAAGTGTCACTTTAAAAATCCTAGTGATTTAAAAACTTTTCTTTATAAATTTATCATTTTAATTTCGCTCTTCCTTCGATGTATGGTTAGAATGTAGACTTCCCGATCCTGCGATCCCGACTAACATTTCAGTTAACTTTTCGTTTTCAAAGAAAAATGATACTATGATTGTGAATTTAAGCCAGGCCATTTTATTAATTAAAAATGTTATATTTCAATTACTAAATATTCAATAAATTTGTGATAATTAAGTTTCACAAATGCGGTATAAGAAATTTCAAATAGTAATTTAATCTTTAAATTTAACAATGCTTTCAGCAGAATATTTTGAGCGCATTTAATCTCAGATAAGATATTTTATTATTCTGAAATATGAAGCGCATTCAATATTTAATGTACCTAATTTATTGCTTGGAATCATGATAAACGTTTTAAAATTTAGATTATTTTGAAGTATTTTGTAATATCTGCTTTTTTAGATAATGCACAAAAAATTTCTAAAAATGATCATTAATGTGACTATATTTCCAATATAAATACTCTTTGCAGTGTTAGATCTAGTGGAGATATTTAATTTTCAATAATTATTAACTTTTGAAAAGTTACTGACGCATATGTTGGATTAACGAAGTTTTCATCATACTCGTAATTCAATAATTTATTTTGAAAAGTTCTGTGCGTTTTATTGTACAGTTATGACGACTTAGTTCAAAGTTACAATTACCTCATGACCTCTTGACAAGAGAGCTCGGTTTCTCCCACTCTAGCGGAAAATCCCGGACACTAGGTAATTTAATAAAACTCGGAGAAAATTAAGAAAAGTTAATCACAAAATATTAAAAATTAATTCAAAAATGAATCCTTGCATATTATATCAAAAGCGACTTAGGATACTTTTAATCCTGGAGTGTTAAGTCCCTAAGTACAAGTTATTTTGACCCAAGTTTTAGCCTATGATTGATATATTTTGGTATTGGAAAAAAGTCTGTCTAAAATAACTATTTAAAATTACTTTACGGTCTGTACTTGAATGAGATCCCTCCGTGACGTGTTATTTCTAAGATTTAGTTTTATGCCAAGAGGTGATAGTTGAAGCAAGTGAAATTTGAAGAGGGATGCTTACATAACAGACAAAAGCGATAATTCATTCCGTTGTTGCATACCGTCCAGTCTGATACTGTAAACCCTTTTCTCACTCCATATCTATGGTAGGGTTAAACCTGAACTTAATTCTAAGCGGTTTAGCTTTAGCCTGTAGGCAAGACTCGAGCGATTATCTTGTAAATATTGACTATTTCCCGCCATCTTCATCTAAAGTTAATAATATTTAATATTGTTTTGTATACAAAGAATTTTAAACAGCAAATATTTAATGTTTCAACATTTAAATTTAATAAAATTAACTTTCCAATTTATAGAATTGATGTTCATTCAGAAGCAAAATTTCTTTTCGGCTTACTCTTTTCAAATTGTTTTACGAAATTTTATTATAATATTTATTACAAATATTGAACATTCAAACATAATTTTTACTGAAACAAATGGTAGATCTCTTTAAATGAAAAGTATTTTAAAGTTACCTCGACTTGAGCACGAAAAGTTTAGAGTTTTTGTTAATGAAAGTTTTGAGTAATTATTCATTGAAAGTAATTTTTTAAAAGAATTTGTGAAAAGCTTGTTGAAAACTATTTTCTAATTATTTTGTACTTTACGAGTAGGTTTTATACTTTACACAACGCCGTGACAACGATAAAATAATTGAAATTTTTGGCTTGAACGTTTTAATAAAATCCTAAAGCTTAAACTAAGTACAAGAAAAAATTTTAGAAACAAAAAATGATTTCTTCTTTTCGGTTGCACGGGGAATTACCGATTTGGCTAAGATGATCAGGTTTAGGTTTTCTCAGATTTAAGTTACTCTATGATATATGAATTATTTTATAGATTAATTATAACTGCATCTAATGAATTAATAAGAAAAGTCGCAAGCTAAAGAGTCAAAAATCAGAAATTTTAACAATTTTCACTGAAACATCACTGTTGAAAAACCGTTACTGGCCGATAAAAATTTAGTGTTATTCGATAAAGTTTGTAGTCGCCCTATACGTGCTGAGAATTTAAAAAGCGTAAAATAAAATCGGTTTTGAGCAATGAATTTCCCAAAGGAATGTGGAAAAAAGTAAAATTATCCACTACATAATTTTTCTCAAGAAGCCGAATCTGTTTGTATTCTGCTTATTTATTGTCATATCAGCTGTTACGCTTACATAGCAGTTAGGTTAGATAACGATCCAGAAGATGCGATTATCGGAATGTTAATTTTTAAATTAATTTAACGTCGCGTCGTATCAATAATGTTCAAATTAAATACATAACTCCTTTTTATTGTTACACCTTTGAATGTTTTGAAAAGCATTAAAATAACGATGTGCAAAACAAAAAAAGGAGCTTCAAAAATACCCAAAGATAACAATTGAATTTTTTCGTATTGGATCTCAAATGTTTACATTGCTATATACATATACATATGTACACATAAAATTGAATTAAAATCAAATGAAGTTCGATATAGGAACTTTTAATAAAGAAAAATTTCAATTTTCTTATTTCAGATTTGATAGCATTTTTTAAATTGTTTCATTTTTCTGTTTAGGTCAAAGTATGATTATCATACATTTTTATACCTATGTACATTCAAAACTTCACTTGGTATTTATTATAGCAATTCGGACGTTGTACAAGAAGAATTTAGTTGTAATACCGACGAGACTTCATTATTAATTAATTATTCTTGATAGTTTCCTTTTAACAATTAAATTTTTAAACAACTTCCACTTAAACGCCCTAATAATAAATTTAGGATTTACAAACATAAATTAAATAGTTGGAAAGCTAGAAACACAAGTCTCTTCTAATAGTTTGAACTTGGAGATTTTACGACTGTACATTTAATATTAATTATTTCAAATCTTAACTTTCGTAGAATCGCACAGGTTTATCATAAAATATAACAATTTGACGTTTACAAAATTTAGTGACATGCAGACACACAGACATTTGTTGAATTTGGTCTCCTTCAACTTGAAAATCCGTAAAAATCTTAAATAAAAATACCATACTATGTAATGCAAAGTAAAAATATTGATAATGTCAATAGTTTAGGGGGAAAATATTGGCAATATCAATAATGTGTGTTCACGAGACTAAAAAATCATCTTGATTAATAGTAAATTTTGTGAAAAACCGTATAATAAGTAAATAGTTCGTGCATGCCGAAGTAAAAATTAAAATTTATCTAAATGGATTTCTAGGATTAACGATCAAGTTTGCAGCAGTAATTAATATTTTCTGCAAATATAACAGGTATAAATTTATGAAGGAACTGCAGTGAACAAATATGTAAAGATGACGTAAAATTATGTCTTTGTTTGCATTGCTAAGTTCAAATACGTCAGAGCTTAGCACAGTACAAATATTAAACGATCAGTTCGTATAAAATCTAATGAGAGAATTATTCAAAAATACCCGAACGTATTATAAATTGTTAGTCAAATCTAACCCCTTTATTGAAAGACTTTTGGTTTCTGCCAACCCAATAATAGTAACACCCTAATACGAAATTTTATAAATATATGGTATCTGATGGAAAGCATAATTTGGAATTTATAAATTAACATTCATCAAGTTGTCTACCGCATGATATTAGAATGCAGCTTATGTAATATACAAAACCGATAGTAATTGACTACTTAGAGTCAATTATAGTTTAATAGACTAAATGGTATACCGGTAGTACTACTAGACCAGTAGCATAGCAGGGAGTCGTACATTCACTATCAAACTAATAATTTATAAATACCAAGTTAGAAATAATTGGAAATGTTCTCACAGTAATTACTGTAATTAGATAACTACATATAGCGCACTTAGTTTTAGATATTTGTTAATTAAATATATCCAATCTTTCAAGTGTAATAAGAAGAAGCAAAGTTCTACGTTAGATATTTTGTGGTTTGTAACTTAATTAATAATTTTGCGATATGTCTCAGTAATTGATAAAATTATAAGTTAATATCTTGGTGGAATAACTGATCTAGTAGAAATTACATAAAATAAATTTCATTGTACGATTTTCTGTTGACTTTTAAGCCACATTCGAAACCGGGTGGTGTAAGAACTTTATTTTGGCCGCCTCTCATCTGAGAGCAATGGTAAACCATCAAGGTATCATCTGCCATGAAAACAATCCTTTTGTGGGAATCCAAAGTCCCGCCAGGACTCAAAGTATTAAAGAAATCATAAACATATAGAAAGAAGATTACACTTCAGTGATTTGCCTTCTCTTAAACTAGTAAGTTTGACGTGCTGCGCCCTGATGATAGAATTTCATTTTCGACTTTGAGTGCGGAAATTTTGAGATCGAATCGCGGTTCTTAAGGAATCTCTTAACTTAGCTCTCTAGTGAACATCGATGCGCTGTGTTCTAGATTTCAAATTTTGTGTATATTCCTTTTACTATTATGGATAAATTTATGCAAAGATACCGAAATATTAGGTGTGATAATTATATACTACGGTATACATATCGACTGCTTATTGGCACGGTCGCAAGATGTTATCTAAAATAGCATTGAAATAATATCTTTATTATCAGTGTTGGAAATATTAATGTTGTTAGTTACGAAAATTAAATTAATGTGCAACGAATTTTGCTTCAACCAAAGTTGTATAATCACAGAAAAGTTTTGTTTCAATTTTTGGAGTCTTAACTACATTATTATCATGAAAAATATCCCGACATATTTTAAAAGTAATTTACTACAGTTTGAGGGTGTCATGTTTTAAAAATTGTACCAAGTGAGTTTCATCCCAAGATACCCATTAACTTTCAGTTCTCGGTATTTTTATCCCTTGAACTTGAACCAAACTTTTTAATTTAACAAGGGAATATATATTAATATAATTTTTTTTAAATTCTGTTCAAATATTCAATTTGTTTCTACTTTATAGGTTTTCAAGAATATAAAGTAAAAAAATTAGTGATATTTAACGTTTTTAAGATTTCAAACCAAGATACATTAATAATATAAAATTTATTTATTGAAGTAAAAGTATAAAATGTTTACACTGCTATGCAAGTATTGATGTGGCTGACGGATGTAATATATGGTACACTTAGAATTTATAATCAGCATTTTCTCCACTCGTTGAAAATCTCAGCGGTAGCAGCACATACATTTATAAAGAAATAGTCATACAGTATTACATACATTCAGCGATATATGTATGTACATAAGTATACAGTCACTTGTTGGTATGACACTCAATATATCTAAGCAAGATATTAAATTTATATATTTACAAAATTCTATAAAATACTCCTACATGCATATAAAGTTTGATAAATTACTAATTTTAATTTGTGATTTATTAATATAACTTAAACCATTAATAAAGTTTTCCTCTGGATGATCTTTCAAAAATGGAATTAGATATTTTGATAGCACTCCCTGGTATTCTCCACTGTTAATCCGAGTAGATGAAAATTCTAACGGGAAAGTTCTTACTGCACTGAAAGCTCCCCACACCAGAAGTGAATCACCTCCAAATTTTCTCTTGAAAAATATCTCTCCTCTTTTCTTGTATCACTTGAAACCGTATTTAAATTAAACTTTTTCTCGTCCACCAGCATTACTCCCCGTTGTAAAAACGACTGACCCTGCTTTTACAGAATACAAATTAATAAAGATTGAATTGACTTCTATCATATGTTTGGTTATATAGGTGTTAAAGGATATTTTATTACGTATTATAATATCGAGGGTCTTCAAGAGACCTTTCAATACCCCTGCAATAATTTGTATTGCATTTATACCCTTTGTTGCTGAGTTGCATTTGAACTGAAGCTATAATTAATTTTAAAAAACAAGAAGTAAATGAAAATTAAAAACTTTTACTCTAATAAATACATTCTTACCAAATTATGAATTTTGCGATGATTCTTAATAATGGCAACTGAAGTAAAACTTGAATTTGAAGAGGTAATTAAAATTTTATTATTCAAACTCAAAGTAAAATTAGTATCAAAATATTTATAACAGGTTGTTAAAAAGCTTGTAGTTTCAAATATTGTATTACAATCAAACATCCCACACAAAAGAATTCTCCGTCCCAATTAATAATTGTAAATTTTACAAATGTACTAATTCCGATGTTTATAATAGAAAAATAAAATTAATTTTTGTTTTTATTTAATTAATAATATTAATTTAAATTTAATTTGTTTTTTAAGAGTTTCTTCTTCATTAAGAGTTTCTCGATGATCGAAAAAATTTCAAATTGAAAAAGAGCTGCATAACTTTAATTATAATTGTGAACACCGCAATCAAGCCGAAAGAAGTAAGTCCTAGACTGATTTTACTAATTTGACGTTTCGATCCGACGAACATAAAATTTTGTAAAAATGAACCTACGCCTCTCGTGTAAATTAACCAGTAGATTTTATAGCTGTTAAAAATTTCTATGCTAAGTTTCTACTTGTACATGTTCAACAAAAAGTTATAATGCTTAAATGATAAATTGGTAAAAGTGGCGTTGGAGACGCGTTGTTTGGGTAAGTAATCGATTCGTTAATTTAAACCTCACTTAGTCAATACAATCAGGAAGAGGTTGTCAATTTAAGAAAAAAATTAAGTAAACATATGAGCACCGCCCGCCCGCCCCCGGAACGTCTTAATTTATAATCCTGATATAAATAATATTTACATTTTGTACCAACCCAATTTTTAACAGAAACGGATTATTATTTTTATCCTAATAACAAAGTTAATACTACAATATGGTTTGTGCCAGTTATCCTTTGATATTGCAAATTGCCTTCTTTTAAATCTTTATCGTTTCTCACTAAGCTTCTTTAACGGTTATTTTAAACCTGTTCTGTTTCATTGGTGATTGTGTTATTCTTGATTCAACATTTAGTCCTTAGTAATTATATGCTTTCTGAAATCGGCTTTTGTCAGTCAAAACAAGTACTTTATTGTCCGGCTGTTTTTAAGACGAAGAAATTATTTTATTTTCATCTGCATTTGACAATTCAGCCTTATTGTGATATTAAAACAATTTATATGATTATCTTTATTTAGACGAAGGAAACGGAAATGAATAGCGTTTTTCATCTTAAATGTTTTTAATTGTATCACATTTGAAAATTAAAACTAGACTAATCGATCAGAAATTCTACAGCAAATCGATACGGTATACATCCGTTCGTGCGAATTTAAGCTTTCTTTTAAATTGGAATTTTGTTTCTGGAAAATATCTATCTGCGACTTAATTCTAACAAAAGCAAGCAATTTAATATCGGGTTAAGTTTTATTGAAATTTTCCTTTCTTTCGATCAAAATGCAAAAATAATTTAATAATGAAAAATTTTAAAATTACCAAGTCAATCAAGCAAACAAATTAAACATCTGAAAATGGCTTACAAAGTGCTGGCTCAAAAGAATATAATTAATTTTTTTTTACGTTTAATTAACCTGATAATTTTGAAATTTTAGATTAGGCATTCTTTCACATCCATTGTTTACAAAACAGTGTTATAATTATTTTGATGTAGTTATAATCAACGAAGTTTTTCGTGACACATTTGATGTGTAAGTTCAAAAACACACAAAATACGTTATAAACGCATTGATGTAGTTTTTAATTTTTTATGTCAGATTAAATCATAGTATGCTTTAAATTTTATAAACAAAAATTGAAAAAAAAATTGATACGGATTTTCGAAGTTAAACTGTATTTTGTAATAATGCTGGTACAATATCCTTTGTTAAATTGTATGATGAAAAATAATATTTTGATCAACAAGATTACGTATGAAAGCAATCAATGTTTTATAACAATGTCTGGTAGAAAAAGTGTGGTAAACAATGATTTGAAAGAAAAAGTTGAAAAGATATTTTATGTTGTATATGAATAGTTATATTAAAGCGGAGAACGGCGGAATCGAGTATGAATAGAAGAAAGGTTAAGCTTTTCCAAACGAAGCACTGACTTAGTAGCTTTATAATAAATTGATTAATCCAACTACTAATAAATTTGATACTGTTAGAAACACATTAACAATTATAAATCAAACAATGAACTAAATACAACATTGTAAAGCGGTTTTTAAATTAATATTAACTAAACATGAATTATTACAAAATATTATTTATCTTATCCATTTATCCAATTATTTTTATAACACGCCATAACATTTATTTTTATAATAACATGAGCTTGAAATTTCTTAATTAATCAATTATTTATGTAACCACGAATTGAGTGTGAAAAAATCTTGATTAAAATTATGTAAATTTAAAAATGTTTGTAAACCAAATTAAAATTACAAAATTAAAAATAGAATTTAATATTACCTTTTAATATCATTTATTCAAATAGTCTTTTACTTTATTAAAACATCAGAGGAAAAACGAACATACGACCGAGAGATTTTTCGAAAGTATTGAAAATTTTATATTAAAAATGTTTCTATTTCGTTATATTTTTAATTATAAGTCATATTCTAATCAAACTCAATTTAAAAAGAAAATGTATTAATTTATAAAAATTAAAATTTTTCAACACTTTATTCTTCACAACGATTCATTTATCGTAATTATTCGTACATTTTCTGTCACTACAGAAAAAACAAATTCAGACAATATAAACTGGGAAAATTAAAATAGGGTTATTATATACCCCCCTAAGCGTAAACGGGGTACGTGTCTGTAATTTTTGTGAAAAATAATATCGAGTCCCTGTAAAGACATTATCACAATGACATTTATCAGGAATCTTGTCACGACATCAGTGTCGCCGTGAGAATTGGACTTTTATATGAACAATAAAACAAAATAACAAATAGACGAGAGATGATAAAGACATCACTCCAAAAAATCGTACCTATTTTGTAAAAGCTTTAGATTAAAAAATCCCATTAACATAAAAATTTCTTTTTAAAAGATAACAATGATTTATATTAAAAATTATAGGGACAAATGAGTAAGTGAAGGGGTGAAACGTAAAATTTTGGTAATTCCGTAATCTTATCTCCTTCCTAAATCAGTTAACGAGTATTTTTTTTTTTATAATATTCATTTCTCTTTTTAGCTCACATGTGTTCTGTAATTTTGTAGAAACTATTACAAAATTAGAAAAAATATGTGCAATCAATATGTAATTAGGAAAAGTGGTAATTATTTTGAAATTCGTTATAAAAATAATAAACCATGCGATTTATTTATTAAAATTTCCATCGGTGTCGAGTATGTATTTAAAACACATTTACATACCTGCTTAGTCTCTATTTACACGAATTGGCTTTAACACGTTGAAATTTTAAATGTATGAAACGACATTTTAAATAGATGATTGATTCTGCATAAATTATAAGGGCTAGGAAAATCATTATAAATGGCTTAAATTTTATTCAAGTATCGGGTACGTATTCAATTACACATAAATATTGTTTTCTGTTATAAATTATAATTTTCCAAGTTGACAACACTTAAATTTTTAAAACGTAAATGACGATTTCATGTTTATTTTCATACTTTTTCGATAATCATTAAAATAAAGTGCAAACCCGCCGGACGTAACTTGCAGCAAACCTGCAATTTTCAAAATTCTAAATCTATTAAAAAAATATTTTACAAACCTTAGATTTACATCTTATTCATTATTTCAATGTAACGTTTCATAAAGATTAGATGTCGTTACAGGAACAACATCCAGGTACTCAAAGTGGAAGACACTGCAAAAGAAACAAATTCGCTTCATCTTAATTAAACATAACTTAAAAATCGAATAAAATTTAAGGCAGAAATAAGGAGATTAGGCCGATTAAGGATTTAGAAAAGAAGAATTAGAAATTATAAAATTTTCCAACAGAATTTTTTTCAACCATTAATATTAATTTTTAAAGCAATTTTATAAATAATTGAAAAACTGATTACCATAGAATCGAATGCTATTAATAGAAACGAATTTGAATAAACATTACTGAGATTTGAAATCTCGCGTAGTTCACTGCTCATTCCCTCAAAACTTCTTCTAGATCCAAGTCTAAAAAAACCACTTAGGTACTGAGACTGGTGCCCAATAGATCTTTAGGGCCATCTTTACAGTAAGCAGTAATTGTAATTTCAACTAAGTTAGCACTTCAACTTCAATTGTTTATAACATATTTCATTGTTCCGGACGGTAATCAATGCATAGCTACAAAACAAGTACCGGATACAAAGTCAATTCGAATCATTTAGCTTGGATTACTTGCAGCGTTTTCGGAATTGATTTAAAGAAAATCCATTCAAATACGCGACTACCAACTTTCGCGAATTTTCTGTAATTTCTTTATATGGTAAGTTGAATAGCCTGAGGTATATTGGAGCCGTCGAAGCGAATCGAGATGAAAAAGTATCACAAAGTAAGATATCACATAAAAACTTTACTAAGTCATCCAAAAAGTAGTTCTAAAGGATTCCAGATGACAACATATTATGTTACAGTCCACCTCAAGCGTCATCAGAAAATAACTACATGATTATGTATAATTTGCACGAAACGGTGATTTTTCGCTCTGACCTGTTTTAATGATTACGCTTTAAAATTTGTACTTGCATAAAAAAATTAAAGATCTGATGAGCACAGACAAAACTTTTCCATTTGCTAGGTTACACCACTCTGTTATAACATTTGAAACTGCTTCAAAAATATATTATTAAAAATTAATTTGGTGTTTTAACATTCTATATTCATTAAAATTGTTACAAAGTCAAAACCAATTATAATAAAAAACAAATTTTAAGTGAAATTTTACTTTCAATTTCAAGTTAATTAAAAACTAAAAAAACGGATATATATTTTTAGAATTTTAATTACGTTCAAAGTAATTTTTTACGGGAAAATGTTAAGACATCCTTTTTATTGGCTTCATCGTGTTCCTGATGAGAGTGAAAACTGGTGCAAAAATAATCACTGCTTCGTAAAAACAAGGTTTACCTTAAAACCGAGGAAAGTGGGGTTAGAATCAAGAGTTTAAAACAAAATTTACACTAAGCAAAGTAAGAGAAAACAGATATTGATAATAATCAGTTGATTCATGATTAATCTAGAGTAATAATAGTAAACATATGATATTATAATGTTTATACTAACTAAAATTGCACTAAAACACTTTTAGTACTAAAATGTATAGTTAGCATTATTTATCACAATGTAAAATATAGTGGAAGATTTTCGTTATACAATAAAATCGTTAGGTTACTAAAATTCATCTGTTGTGCACGAGCGTGACCGTACATTGTACAGTTTTTCGGCTAATTGGAACAAACCTTAAATATTTTAGTGCATTCTTAGTTTAAGATTATAATTATGTTGTCGTAGGTTTGCTTCTCAGAAGCTACCCAATCATTTGTGCCGTGGTTTGGATTCCACATTAAGCTGCAGATTATCCCAATTTTAAATTGGTTTGTTCGTGATTTCCAAGAAACTATGACGATGTTCATTTTTATTTTATTAGACTATCAGGTCTATTGGCAAAAATACGACTTATATGAAGTATTATACGTATTATAATAATAATAAAATAGAGAAGAACAAAAAACTTAAAACTAAAACTTGTTAAGCTTAAATTTAATGGAATCATAAAAGAAAAATTTTAGTACAGTAGAATATTTAATTAATTTCTTTTATAAAATAAACTATAAATTTATAATTAAATTTGATGTTTTACTTAAAAAGTTTTCTATTGTTACTATTAACTACTAAATAATTTAAATTAAATGTCAGTTTTCGAAAATCATCAAGTAACTCAGCCTTTCCGAAACTATAACCTAACTTTTAATTCGTAATTTATTATGAGACTTTTTTTGCGAAACTTTGTATTCCACTTTTGTACAAGTTAATCATAAACCATGGTTATGGTTGCAGTTGTACATTTAATGTTTGCTTTTTGTGGAGTCAATCGCACTCATAAATTACATTACGTGTTTATTATTATAATAAATCACCTGAGGTATTTGTTTTTAGTCAAACAAATAAAAAGTATGTTTGATAATAATGCTGGTGTTGTGATGCCACTGTACAAGAAAATCGTGCAATTAAATCTTAAAAATTTTAATTATAACTTATAAAGTTTTTATTTTGTTTGGGAGCGCAAGCTTTTGTTGCTGCTTAACAATTTAATTATGCCGCTATTAGAATTCATTAGTTTCTTGCTTTTACAATTTATGTTACACATAGAACTAAAGAGTAATAAGATATTTGCTGGAACAACGCCACTATTAATATTGGTTAAATCCTCTGACAACAGTAACTTAGTCTGCTCAATAATTTGACACAAATTAAATAACTCCCAGAAACATTTCAACATAACGACATTAACATTAGAATTACCAGACGTATTTACCAAAGTGGAATAAACTGTTGGAAACTAAGATACAACTTTAATTTTCTAAAACAATAACGGAAAACGTAACTCTGTCGATATTGGAAATTTACCTGCTATTTGTTTTTAATCAAGTAAACTTCTAAATTTCTATTCTCGTAATCCAATCATAAGCGTCATTCTTTTGTTATAAAGTTGATAGTTTAATTATTCAGAGCAGTTGATAAAAAGGAAAATGTAAAAAAATTAAATTTAATTAGAATAAATCATGAGTTGTGTTTCCCCAAACTCGAATAACTGACTTTATATCCGTTTAAATTTTATAACTTTGTTTTATCATGTAGTTTGGCTGTAAAATTTCTACAAAAAATGTCCTACAACATATCTTAGTGACAAAATTTATTCGCATTTTTATTTAACATTTTCGCTAAATTATTAACTGGAGATTTATTGTCACAACGTTTACACGCACTTTTTTGCGTTCGAATTTTCATGAAACCAATTTTTAGTTAATGCCAGTTTTGTTTACACATTAAAATGACTTTGTTTCGGCTATAAAATCTTTATTAAAAGCTCCGATATGAAACGGAAGTAAACAATCGGTAGTTTGTAAACTATAGTTTTTAAATAGATTACGTGTTTTGTAAGTAATATTTTTAGTCATTTCTCTACACTTGTAAATTATTACGCCGCATGCAAGGGGTGATTTTATAATATTACGGACGATAAACATCAAACATGCTACAAGAATTAGTTTGATCGATGTTAATAATTCTACATGCTTACGTATTTACATTCTGTTGATCTCAATTATTGTAATATAGATTAGTATATACTACATGTCCACAGGCAACACCTAATATACAATTTCCGTCAACAATAATTCTGTCAACCTAAATTAATCTCATAAGATTCCCAATTATATTTCTCTATATGCGAAAATAATAATTTGATGCATCCTGCCTTCATGATTTATTATTCATTTAAATTAAATTGTATTATTTTATATAAAGTTTCGATTTTTCACAATTTTTTACTTCTGATTGGCTGCGCTTTCAGCATTCTCTTGCTGATCGAAATAAATACTGACAAAAAGCTTGGAAAGAACTTCGGATTGGCTGCACTTCCTCCATTCTGTAGACGGTGCATGTATTTTTAAACGCGGATGAACGCGGCCATTTAAACGCAAATGCATTTGATCGCAGGGACGTTTGAACACAGAGAAGTTTGAACGAAAGAAATTGTACCCTCATTAGTTTGATTTGTGATTGATAATGAGCCAATTTTAACAACGCAACCACGTCCAATCTCGGATCCATTAAAACCAGAGAGAGAGATCCATCCCCTTCCTAGTAACACACTTTACCGAGTTGGACGGCCCTAGGGGATATTCTTAATTAGTACCGCGTTAGTTAAATCGGCTAGGAATTTCTTGCGTTTAAACGTCCCTGCGTTGAATCGGCTCTGCGTTCAAATATCCTAGACCGATATTCTTAGTTATCTTTTGCTAAAACACAAACTGTTACTCTGAACACAACCCCTAATGAGAGGTTTGCCCAAACAAAAATCCAAGAATGCGTCGCAATCCGGAGAGAGTGACTCTCCACTTTGTGTTGCAACGATGTTGGTTTAGACCAGCCCTTGGTGATCATTGTCGGAGAACTAGGACGTAGGTTTTCTGAAATAAAATGTGGATCTGGAGTACCTTCTCGAATAAAACACTAAATATGAAGCAATTAGGTTTAACAATGAAATATCAACATAGAGTTAATACATCCAATTTGATGTTGAAACAAAACATAGTCGAAAGGTGTTCCAAACAATATGAAACAAGTCTCCACAAAATTATAACCGCTAACGATTACCACTAATTTGAGTTTCTCGAAGTTTAAAAGATGAAAATGAGAGACGTTTTCTTCCAATCGCTTTTTGATGTGCAGCTGACGTGACTTGTAACACGCATTTAACAAACGAACACTGTACAGAGCTGATGCTGGAACCGTAGAGAGCGTGTTGCAATAGCAAGTGGCAATTTCAACCAATCCAGATATTATTACACTGCAAAGTCGCGAACTCTGCACTTCCCAATAATAATAGAAAGTTGGAAATTAATGTTGGTTCTATGGTGATAAGAACAGAACTCATGAACGTAAATATCTAAGTGTGGTCGGATAAGATCGTGAAACAAAAACTACCCTCTGAGCAGCAACCCCTAATGAGAGGGTTGTCCCAAAACAGAGACCAGAGTTCATCACAATCCAGAGAAAACCTCTCCAGTTTGTCTAGCCAGGATGTTAATAGGCTATCTCTCGATTTGTGCGAAGACTGAGCCGTAGGTTCTGAAAAAAAATGGTAGCATGGGGGAATTCAGAAAAACGAAAATGGTAAAACTGTGATTTAATTGACAACAGAATTTGAGAGATACTATGAGAATTAGAGAATTAGACCAGCAGTCTGGCGTAAATCAAACACGGATAGACTACAGAGCGGGAAACCGCGGTTCTAATCCCGATGATTGCGTCGGATATGTGCTGTGATCTAAAAAAGTCCAAAATCGAACTGTGGACTACACTCGCCAACCCGGTTGGCCACCGTGGCGAGTTATCCCTAGTAGCACACATCCGTGCTACCAGGGATGGCTAACAAACCCCCCCATAGAAATATGGTGGAGGCTTTAATCCGACTATGGATTGCATAGCTGTCTAAAGAAAACATGAGAATTACAATAATTGCAATGCGAAATAACTGTGAAAAGCGCACCCACTTCAAATTAAACAAGTATCCAATATAATCACAGTAACCTCTAACGGTTACCCAAACTTGAAATACAAGAGTCAAAAATACGTCGGTTCACACGAATTGGAAAAGATAAAATTGCTTATCTTGCGCTCATATGTATAAGCTCACAACTTATTGATGACAGGTGCTCCTTCCCAATCGCTTTACAACGTGAGGTTTCAAAAGATGAAAATCTGGAACACTTGTTAATTTACAGGAGCACTTGATCGACTTCCGCTAACACAAAACGCTGATGCAGATTTTATGTTGACTGGTGGCCCGTGAGAGAGCTGATGCTGGAGATGTTAAACAACGATGAACCAGGGATGAACTTTCTGGCGTGTCAAAACAACAACACAACACAACTGTAGCGTAGTAGATCGCGCATAAAAGAGTCACTCTAATCACTCCAGATATTCACACATGAGTCAAAAAACACTACACGACATCCAGACTACTTGTTTTAAACGACTTGGCATGAAAAAACTATTTGTCCACGTAAACTACCGATACTTAACAAAGTCTATAATTATACGTCCCCTGTCGTAGCAGTTCAAGTTCAACTAAAGCGTTCAAGTTATCAACAATCTGTCCGCAAAATGCATGACTTCAAAGATTGCATTTAAATCAAAAATGCAAGGCCGCATCGAGGAATATTGTGAAATGTAATTCAATGAGGAACTAAATAACAAATGCAAACATTTGTTATAATCGTTGAAACTTGCACTTAAAAAAGTGGTGTGTTTGCACGCTGATAAAAATCATCCAGAATCATCATTCTTGTGCTAGTGTTTCCTCTCTCGAGTGCATCATCGCAGAAATGCAGTCCAGTCAAGGATTTCTCGAATTATTTTGAAATAATGAATTGATTTACATATTCTGATAACAATATTGGTATGATGAGGTAAACATTACGATAATACGTGAATAATAATTGAACTGATCACTCGTTAAGGTTAATTTGAATTTATAGCTACTACTATAGGAAAGTTTTTTATGGTATGAAAATATTCTTACTGAGTAAAATAAAAAGCAATGCAACCACACTTGGATAGGTGACCACTTTCCAAACACGACTCGTATTGTTGATATTCCCGTGCTAAGTCGTATTTGGCCTATAGCCTAAATGATATTGTTTTGATGAATTTGATTTCTCAAAACAAAATTTAAAAATTCGAAATTTAACATTCTTTATTGCCTAGCCTGCTCGTATATGCCCAGATTATGATTCCCTAGATGACCACCTGTAAATAAACACTGAATAGCATTTATTAACCCAAATCTCACATTAACCTTTATGTTGGATGTAGTCATTACTTACCCACATAATTACTGAGTTGCGACTTGTTTGAATGCTGAACCCCGATATTTTTCATTCACCAAATTTATCCATGTAATTTTTAAATAAACTTTTCAGTTTATTCCAATAATTACAAATCACCAATCAATTCGTAATTTAATTTCACAGATATGGGTACATCCCTTACTGTAAGAAATGTACCCTATTAAATGTTACCCTAAGGAAAACGTAGTTTAGAATGAAAAGCAAAAAACTGAGTATTACTCAGAACTTTGTTTTATAAAATTTTTGTAGCGAATTTAATGACGATTCTGGTTATAAGTTATAATCTTTAATTTGGAATTATTTTGGAATAGATTGAAAAGTGTGAATTTCCGTTGTTTACATTAAATTTTAAAAATCAGTTCTGGTATCTATGAACTCTTAGAAATCTTACAATTATTTCCTTACTTGACGATAATAATTAGATTTTCTGTATTACTCTCTAGGAGCCAATGTCCAATTTGAACGATTGAAATCTTTTTGATTTAACATTAAAGAAATAAAATCGTGCAAGAATCGGACGCAAAAACATAACAACTTCTCTAATGATAAAATTATAAAATTACCATTTTTAAATAAACATTATCTTTTCGTTAGTAATAAGAAAATTCGTAAAAAGTAAATAATTTTCTTGGTTAAAATTCTGAATGCTCAACCCTCCAAAATTTATTTAAAGCGCGTGTAATATAAAGCTTTCCTTACTGTTTTTCTTATTTAATTTGTTTTTTTATTAGTTTAATTCTTAATTGTGTAAATACTACTTAGAATTTTTTTATTTTTAAAGAAAGATTAGTAACACGTTTTTTCTTTAAAATGGCATATTAATTAATTTTTGAGTTGCAATTTTTATACATACTATTATTAACATTATTAAAGGAAATCTAATCGGGTTTGTACATGTGACACTAAAATTATCTTGAATCGGTAAAATTTTGTATTCCACGTACTTATTTTGAATGTAATTTTGTAGAAATATACCATGTAATTTAAAAAACAAATCAACATAATAGATGAGTTCTAATGAATAAAAATGTCAAAAATACTGTGGGGGTGTTAAATAAGGTGTATTTAATATTTTTACAGTTGAGAAATTTTATTTTTCTATGCACACGTTGGAATGGTATTAAGATACCGCCTGTAAAATGATCCATTATGAAGCTGTAATATAGTACCTATATTTTGCGATGCGATAAAAATATTCTTGATAAAATTTATTACAGCAAAAACTTGTTTGCAAAGTAAATAAACCTAGAAATATTTATATATTTATAAATTTTATATCATACATTATTAAAATAATTACTTACCTATATTGGAAACTGTAGAAAGGAAATCTTTTAATACATTTAATATTTAGTCACTTTAAATTATTTTATTATTATTATTCTTCATTCTTACCTTAATATTTTTGGTTATTGTTGCTAGTAAAAAATAATACGTAAATACTTTCTTTCAGTTTATTTCGGGTAAAATGCGTAGTTAATTGATTAATTAAAAGATAATGTATTTATTAATATTTATTTACGCAATATAACAACAATACATCATCGTAAACACAAATATTCGTTAAAATATAGGGCACCGTACACCCATATGATTTAACTTCGTTGATTTGCTTGAATGCAGTGTAAGCATCGAAATACAAACATTAATTTATTATTCGTTAAATATTACACCATGGCATCGTTAACGGTGTATCTTATTCGTTCAACTACAACTCATTGACCTTCGTTGCTACCGGAACTCTACTTACTTCAGATCCTGTAAACGTAACCGTCGATTTCCGATTTTTTAGCTTCACTAAAAAAATTCCCAGAAAGCCTCGATTTCTAACGTTTCGGCAATTAAATCCTCCACTTGTGTAGCATTTGTTTTCTGCGAAATACTGATTTCGGGCTCCAAGTCGTTTCCCGCTCCCAACTGTTTATCGTTTATACACGCAATATTGAAGTCTCAGAAACATCATTTAATTTACTAAATAAATATTACAATACACTTGATGTTTTAATTCGGACGAGCCCCCACTTTGTAGTTAATTGGATTACTTAAATGATAAACTGTAAACGACAAAGGAAGTCAAATGTCAAACAAATTGAGGGCGTCACTGTCTACACTCAAAAAGACTTACCTAAAATAGTATACAACAAAACACTACATTTGCTTTAATCAAGAACTTATTAAATATTTTACCTTGGAATTACCTCCACCAACCACAGCTTTACAATCAAATTTCAATTTTCAACGTTATTATTTTGCTGCATATAGGAAAATCTTAATTACATTCGAGAATTACAATTAGCAAAATCTAGAACAACATAGAACAAATGCAGGTACTAAGTGAACTGATGTGTGTTCACCAAAAAGACGATGGTAAAATTTTCCACTTTAAAGCAAAGTTGTCTCTATTCGGTTACCAAAGGCGTGCTAATTGCGTGCTCGTAGAATAAGAAGTCAAAAATTAATATTTGTACCCACCAATTTTAAATTAACTTATCAATAATTAAATTTCTGCGATACGTATCGGCAAAAGCTAGAACAACAGCTTCCATTAAGTTAAAATATGATAAATTTGGAAAAGCACTTAAGGAGGTAGTTTTGAGACTTTCTAGTCAATTTACTATCAGTTCTAAATTTTATTTGTCAGAAAAACAAAGAAATTATCAAATCATAATGCAATTACGTATGTCTAAAAATAGTTTAATGTATCGGTTACAATCGATTTGCTACTAAATTTTTAAAAAGAGAAGTGAATAAATTAATGTTTGCTGTTAATTTAACAGTAGTCAATATAATGATAAACTGCGTGTATAATTTTGAACCCAAGGTGATAACTATCAATCTATTTCGTTCATTTATACTTTGGATTTATTTGAATCGGTATCTATAAAAAAATATTAATAATTATTTTTTATCATATGACAGAAACTGACGATTTGTAAGTTAAATCGATCACTGATGTACATATTATTAAGTTTATATTGGTAAACAAAATTTGTTATAAAAAAGCATTCATTATAGAAATCTCCTATAATTATTATGACAATTCTCAATTTTTACCATTTATTTACTTTATAATTGCACGGTAGAAAGTAATAAATATATTTTTGAATTAACAAGAGTGTCAGTATTATTCCAGTAAAGAAAAATTCAAAATTTAATATTTATTTTAATAAATTGAACTACCCCCTTAACACCTTCAACTTACTGGCGTATTTGCTCATCCTGAGCTTTCGTACCCGAATATAGCTCGCAAACGTCTTTACTAAAATTCAATTCGTTATAAGATCTATAATGGTTAATTTATTATTAAAAATAAAACAATTATTATTTGGACCATTTAAGACCGCAGTTAAAAGTTTGGTCTTGGAAATGATAGGAAGAATTGGTTATTATAATTACTAAAGATTATTTTTAACTACGCTGAGATTAGTAATTTTTAATAATTTTTAGTTGCAAAGAGACTCGCAAATTGTAACGCTTGAATGTGTAACTTACTGGAGCTATCAAAGAAGTCGTCACTATTGATTCACCATGTATATAAGATAAATGAATAAAAATGAAATAATTTATGTATTTTAATAACCTAAAAGCAAATAAAACACAACAGCACGAACATAGGCGTAGCAGAACCAAAAAGTTCCTTTAATAGTAGTAAAGTTTAATTATTTTTTGCACGGTTTAAGCAAATTTTACTATTTTCAAAAGAAGTTTTCGAACATTTATATTTTTGTAGAGTCGAGAAGCAACTGAAGAACGGAAAATGCGTTCTCAAATACTTAAAGTCGTCGACCGTTCACACCATTCCTACATCTCGAACACTACATACTTGATATATTTTAGAATTAAGACATCATATGAGACGGGCAAGGTTGCTAACGTTAAATAGCACAATGAGATTTAAGAATTGCTACGTCACACTAGCCAGCGTGGAATGGTATTGCCGAAATCCTTTCAACATGCCAGCCTTTAGAATTGGACGGTAAAAACTATAAACAGAGAGACAGACTTTTATTGATATATTATGTGAATGAGTGACAAGAATTAACGTCTTCCATGGTTAAGCCAGTTTAGAACCACTGGATTAGTTTATTAAATAAACGCAACACAAATAATAACTGACACAATGAATATAGTAATTCATAAAATTTTAACCGTATTACCGCAACTTTGTTGTGTAGTGAAGTTTACAAAACTTTTAGGTTTTTGTACTGCTAAATTTAGCTTATTGCAGATTATAAATATATGAAATATGCGAAGGTTCCATTTCTAGAACGGACATAAAAGCTTTAATTCTGCTACTCAATTAAAAGTTTTCATCGGATATTAAAACATTTATTTCACCAGTATTCCTACTTTTCAAGTAGCGGTACATGGGACATTATGATTTAAAATAGTCGTTAAGCTTTTATTGCTAATTTTATTAATGCTAAATAAATCTAAAGAATAGCATAACAGTAGCTTGGCATAACTGCTGGTGAAGTTACAAAGCGGACACGTTAAAGTGCAATTTCTATGGAATACTTTTGTATTTGTCAAGTAAAATCTTTCATTTTTATTATTGTGTGGGGCCTATACACAACTGGACAATTTTTATAATTTATGAGAGTTTGCCACTACAGCAGAGCTCAACCCTACACTTTGCTTAAAGGATAGCTTTTATATTCAGCGTTGAAAGCGATAGAGTACTTCTTAACACCAAGAAGAATAAAAGAAGTTGCTTTGATTTTATAACTTAATAGTAATCGCCAGTTTTATAAATTTTGTAACAAGTCGGTAACGAGCAGTTCGATACACATTTTTTTTATTTGCTTTAAACAATAAAACGGTAGATATTTTGACGGAGCCGGACATTTGAACGCAGCCGGTTGAGGTTGAACGCGGCTGTTTGAACGCAGAGCCGTTTGACCGCGAGGACGTTTGAACGCGAGAAATTGCACCCATCTCCGACTGATGACCGACGCACTTTATTATGACCAAATTAGGGGCCGTCCATTAATTAGCATACCATTACTATTAATACCAACGCAACCACTTTCCGAATCTCGGATGAAATAATTGATTTTTGATATAAATCAAAAAAGGACGTAAAAAATTATTATACATTACGTAATTATTGTGTGATTGAACCAAAAGAGAGATCCATCCCCTTGCCTGTAGCGCAGTTTGACGAGTTGGACGGCCCTAGGGGATATTTTCAATTGATACAGCGTTGTCAAAACGGCTCGGAACTCTTGGAGCGCAGAGGACCGGAGCGGAGGGTACGGAGAGTCAGTTTGACAACGCAAGGACTTCCTACCTCGGTTCCAATAATCGATTTTTGATATAAATCAAAAAACGACACACAAAAATGTTATACACTATGATGTAATTGTGCGATTGAAGAAAAAGAGAGATTCTTTTTGGGTCTGCGTCCTTTTACGTCTGAGTCCTCTGAGAGCTCTGTGATCAAACGTCCTCGCATGCAAACGTCTCTACGTTCAAGTGTTTATGCGTCTCTGTGTTCGAACGGCCGCGTTTGAGTAGCTACGTTCAAATATCCTAGACCGGTATTTTGTTTTACGTTAGTTTGTTCTGTTAAGACGCTTCATTAAAGTTAACGAAGCAGCAGCTAATCCTTGATCAGAACAGTTTTTATGAAACAGGTTATGAATCACCAACAGATGTATTTTCTAAAAGCGATTGATGAGGTTTTTAAGCACTCTGATGATTTTTACAATGTAAATCAATCTAAAAGTTGCCCATTAAAGGATCCACAACCAATGAAGATTGAAACACCACATTTTGTTTAATAATGACAGGCAAAATTTAAATGAAAACATAACAATTGCAGTTTATTAATATTTTTACACAAATTATTTGTGATATTATTTTTTGTGCAATTACCTATTAGTCTCTAATTACATTATCTTTTAATTAAAATGTATAACGCTTTAGCCGACTAGAAAATACAACAACTCTGTTTCCTCAGTCTTTCTCTCTCTTTTTCTCGCTGGGAAAGAGATGTTCCTGTGCCTATGTGTGTGAAATCACCGTGATATAAATTGTGTATACTTTAATAGTTTAATTTTCAGTAAAATATGATAAATTTCCCTAATTTACACTACTACTGTGGCTTTCCGTTAGCTTAGTGAAATTGAAAGGCCTAAAATCTGAATTCCATCTCAAAACTGAAATTTCTCAGATACCATCATTGTATACTCCATTAGTATAATAGAAGTACATTTTTTTGTTCCGTAAGAATTATAATATAAAACCATCGTCTGTATGTGAATGCTTTTCTAGTTATGGAAATTATCGATAAGCTAATAAATTATTCACTGTGTTTTTTTCATTTTAAAATTTATATAAAGCATTAGTACAATTACTGCATATGGTATTGACGTAAAATATGGATATTTTAAGAATTTTTATAATATAAATTTTAACCCTGAAGTAGCTATAATTTCATAACCAAGAATTTCCAGTATTAAAATTAATCAGGCAATTTATTTACTTATCAGCTTTTAACAAAATTAAAAGTATTTCTTTACGTTTAGTTCTTTATTTTACAAAAATAATACTGGAAATCTACAACTTAACGTGGATTTTAAACCACGCAAATAGTCAACTTTTACACCAGTTTTCGAAAATTCAATTAATATATTAAATATTTTTGAATATTATTTAAGATATTTTAAATTTTGAGGTTAGAATCGATTGATTCTATTAATGGAAACCTGATTTTAATTATTTATATAGAATGTATAGACATAGGAACAGCATAAAAATTGTTAATGATACTAAATATAGTTTATGATTCGGAAGTTTACAATGTACCTACACTACATTATTTACTTTTTTGTGTTATTGATGTCCAGTTATACACTGATTTATGTAAGACATAGTCATACCGGATATTGGAAGCATTACTTTAGTGTCGTATAAGAGTTACTGCCCTTTTAAAACAAAATGTCCTATCCACAAAATTACCATTTTGAACTATTTTCATTTTCTAAAAATAATTATTATATTATTTGCAATGACAATATTACAAATATAATATAATATATTTTTTTAATATTTTAACTATATTTCATCAATGTATTCTATTATTATACATACAGTAATTAATATGTATGTATCTTCTGAGTATCAAATTGGTTCCCACATCATAAGGATTCAACGATAAAAAAAAATTAATCTAAATTTTTACCTGCTTCATGCTTAGTTTGCTTGATATTACTATTGCGATATTACAAATAGAATATTGTAATTATTTTTAATGCAAATAAACATAATTTTTATAACACCAAAGAGAAGCAATTATTTTAAAACGGTTTTAGTCCAATTTATAATATAAACAATAAGAATTATAAAACTCGTTGGGTTAGATCTACTCATTAACATTTACATTCCATGTTCTTGTGATTAAGCTCTTAGAGTAATTGTGTCTTACAATAGCATAACGCGTAGTAAAAACTTTCAACCGGCAATTATTTTTTCAGTTTAAAAAACATTTGCAGAAGTTTATACAAAACAATTACACTTATTATTATATAGGGTGCGGCAAAATTTTCCCGACAAGAATCATGGAAAATTGTCATAATGTAGCAATAGAAAATCGTCTAGTTGCTAGAGCAGAGAAATCCATTCAAGAAAGAAAATACATTATAAGTGAAGAAATGAAATACTAAATATCTACTATAGCAAAAGTTTTTGCAGTTCTTCTGCATTAACGAGGATAATATTAGAACTTATCGGAAAATATCATATGAAGGACAAATCAAATCGCGAAAAGAAGCAGGACTACTTTATCGAGATTCAAATAGGTAGATATAAAGAAGCATAGGTCACATAGTCTACGTTTTCGGCTCAAACGTTTGCAAAATGCCAGTGCCGGTTTTCAAAAACACAAGCCACTCGCAAACGGTGGCTAATCATTTGTGCAACCGTAGATGTCATTCAATAAATAAATTCAAAACGGTTTTGTTTACATTTTAATAAATATGAACTTTCATTTACTTATTTATAATATAATGCAGTATTCTAAACTACAAAGCCCCTCAATCGGAAACTAAAATAAGTTTAAATGTTTCGAACACGAGCAAGTGAAAGTTCCGACCGCTTTGTTATCGGAGAGCACTAATTGAGACAATATTCCCTCAGAGAAGACTAGATTCAAATTCAAATTAAGAGACTCGGGATATTTGATATCGTTTAATGAGTTTGAACGTAAAGGTAAGAATTTGATCCTGTTTTGTGTACAAAGTTGTCCTATAGCCGTATATGTAAATTTGTGCTGCGATTGCATCAAACCACCATTACATTTAATGTCAATTTTGGTAAATGGCGTTTTGATAAAATCGATTGTTATCTGTGTGGCACAATCAATACATGTACAAAATTTTAATGTTTTAATAAAACGATTTGACGAACCGCAAAAGTTATTGTTTGAGGATTCCTAGAATATTAGCCAAGCCGTCGGAAGTTAACCCTGAAGTTGATCTGCCGACACACATAAGATGTTTGTACGTCTAAAATTTTATTTCATACACATCAGCTTCGTTTAAATTTTTACCAAAAACTTGTGTATTCGTAGTGGTCCACGAACAATATTGGTGTTTCTTACGTGAATTTGTGTCGTAGAACATCCAAACAGTTCTTTATAAGGTACCTAACCTCCAAAATTATCCTGCTTGTTTTCCTAATTCTTGCAATTTTTAGAATCATACATTTATAAACCGTCGAATTTAACCAATATAAACAAAACTTGCCACAGGATGATCACAAATTTTATCCAAATCGCAAATTTTTGCAATCCAACCACATGTGCATGAAACGGTTCGGTTTTCGAATCCTATCGTATTAAAAAATAATTCGGAGGTTGGGAATTAGGAAATTCACTAATCGTACGCTCAAAAGATTTCCTTGGACCAAAACTTGACCCAAAGAAAAATGCAAAAATCCGCATAACTTCGACGCCACAAATTTCGCAGCTGTCTTCTGCAAAACTTCGCAAGGCAGAGAAAATCTTATCATCATAACCTCTTATTATCAATTCCAAAATTCCCTAAGATTTTTCAAAAAAGACACAAATTAGGACGTAACTGTTTTTGGCGGTAAATTTGAATTTCAAACTTATTATTCTTCTTTTGCAGGTTTATCAAAATTTTATCACAACACCCGCACAAGTTAAATAATAAAAACAAACAAATATTGTAGTTCTGTAAGGTAACAAATAGGCTTTTGATTTAAACAAGATTCATTCTGACCAACATCGGTGTTCACTTTTACACACCCTTTGACTTCATATTCCAACCTCGAGTCTCTTACTCGTTTTGAACATTACAATACATTTACTTATTCGTTTGTAAAAAATTTAAAAAAAATCTTAAAAAAAAGGAAAGTAAACAAATAAAGGTTCTTAAAAAAATCAATATAAAAGCGTGGGGCTATTTATTTATAGGTAGGTAAACAGGCTCGCTGTTGGTGTACGCAATTCTTAACCCCACGCTTTTATATTGATGTTTTCAAGAAGCTTTGTTTGTTCTTGTTAAAATATTATTTTGTACTTTTTAGTGCACCTTTTTAATTTTAACCTGTTTCGATTTAAATGCCAAATATTCAATACAAAATTGAGGACAACGTTTCCAAAACAATTTTCATAAAGTTTTACACCATTTTTTTATTAAGCGTCATAACAGTATGTAGAAATAAGATTATTTCCAATGCCGTACGCAATTTAATTTTATAAGCTAGTGTTTGATAAAAAATTTTTAGTTGCATTTATAAAAAGAATGTGAATATGAAATGTTTAAATTTATTGCAACTTTAAATATCGGCGATTTAGTTAATCGAAAGTCGTATTTCTAAACTCAAATTAATAACCGAGGTGCTGTTTTGTGTAAAACATTGTAAATACAAAAATTTATCCTTAATTATATTTCTGTTTTCGATCGAGTTATTTTGTTTTTATTTCGATATTGAATTTTGAGCTGGATCCGAAGCAAAACGAAGTGTTACTTCTATCACGATGATTTGACCCCACAAATTTTATCAACTATTTTAATATCGGGTGGTAGAGTACAATATATAGGTAATTCCATTAATTATATGATCAGATATGTAGAGATAATGTAATATCAATATTTATTTAGACCTTCATCCATTGGATTTAACTTGTTGATTAATCGAACTAATGTAGTATAATTACCTTCATTACACTACATTAATTACTCGTTCAAGATTGCACCATGGCACCGTCAGTGATCAACCTATTCGTTCAAAACTACACTACCGGCCAAAAGTATTTGCCCACCTATATTTTTTCAATTATTACCCTTATTTAAGAAATAATTTCAGTGTTATATAATTATATCATGTCTTTATAGATATTTTAAACCTGTGTACATAAAAATTTATAATTTTGTAGACCATAACACATTTTTCCAAGAATCATAAGGTTTTGCATGAAACACGGTATAATAAACTACCACTCGGTTAGTAGTTTGAGGGTGGAATTGCACATATTAGGTAGCATCCCTTTCTTTACTATAATCCATTACGTCATTTTTAACATTTTAAAACATATCAGAATTTCAGTTTGTTCTTATATTTAAGAGAAAATCACGTACTGAACGGCCTAAAATTACCACTTTTGTAGGTGATTCCAAGATAGTGGTAACTAGTAAAGGCAACAGACGTTTTACTTCATCAGAATTAGCAGCTGATGTGAATTGAGAGCGAGACAAACCGATTAGTGTTACTACCGTAAAACGGAGATTTCGAGAATAAGGTCTTTACGGTAAAGTAGCTGCTCGAAAACCATTCTTACGTGCAGAAAATAAGAAAAAGAGACTGAAATGGGCCAAAAAGCATAAAACTGGACACCGGAAGAATGGAAAAATGTATTGTGGAGTGATCAAACGAAGTTCGAGGTTTTTGATTTTAAGCGAAGAGCTTTTGTTCGAAGATCAGCAGGTGAGTGAACGCCGGAATAATGTCGAGTGCGTTCTGTAAACCATTCTGGATGGTCTGTTCGTAATAATAACCCAAAGCGCACTTAAAAATTTTTTACAGAATATTTGGATCAGTTATGAAGCGAAGGCATTTGAAAAACCACGATTTTTTCCCTGGGAGCCCCCAGAGTCTCCCGATGTAAGCTCTAAGCTCAATTGAATTATTGTGGGATAAATTAGACAGGCAGGTCAGGAAAGTTTGTCCTTCGAGTACAAAACAGTTATGGAAGATTTTAGAGTCGGAATGAAAGAAAATTCCATCAACAACTTTATTTAAGCGAATCAATAATATGCCAAAGTTGGGTAAAAGACTTATAACTGAAAAAGGAGGACATATATGTAGATGAAAGTAAAATTTAATAAAATTGTTATTTTGAAGCCTATTTTTAATTTCTGTTTTTGAAATTTTCATTTTCACAAAACAATATATTATACTTTAAAGCAATTTATTGGGTGGGCAAATACTTTTGGCCGGTAGTGTACATATTGCATCGTTACGCGTCTTGCTCACTCTTGTTAATCATTTCCGTTGAGACTCTAACTTGAGACTACTTTTTCTTTTGCTCATTTTCCTTCCGCTGAAACAAACCTACCACCAGCATGTGGATGTCTCTTTTATCCCACATATACATCCAGACTTTTGTTAAAGTTCTCGATGTTCAGCCTGTATAAATATTCCTTATTTACAAATAGATGCAAGCTATTATAATTTGGAAGTGCACATCAGATGCTCTTATATTTGAAAATTCTTACAAATCATTTATGTTAAAATTATTCTATTGGAATATGTTTTTATGTGTAACGATAAATAATAAAATCATAAGAGAAAACACAGTTTGCTTTAATGTTACTACAGCTTTAAAATGTTTGTGATAAAATGGATATTAAAGTCAAGCCGAAAGATATTTTTCATAAAATATTTTTCTATTATAAATATTTATATATTATTTTTGTAAAGGTAAATTTAGTTTTGAATTATTAAACCGTCAGTGTGCTCAGAGCCACTGCTACCTAGCAACTAGCAAGGTTAGCACAAATTATTAGAAACAATAATTTATTAATTTATTCCTTTATTAACATTTTAAAAATCAAATAAATTTTGAATAATCTAATTTAGTGTCTGAAAGCATGGTTTTATTATTATTATTTTAAAATAAAAATATCAATGATCGTTAATACGTTATCACATCACTTATAAGAATTACTTTCAAAGTTACTTCACTATTTAAATATTTGATAAACTTGACGGCAGAATGTTGATTGTATACACATTAATCATGTTTTTAATGAACACCACTTGTGTTATTTTGCATTTTGTAAAGAATGGTCTTTTAAAATATTTAAACTTGCTTAAAAAGTTAGTTTTACTTTTTGAATAATGATTATGTGCAAAACTTTATTTGTTTATAACTTTTATGCATATTATTAAATTCATTAATTATTATTAATATACTTATACTATGTTACTCACGTTCGTGTGTTTGGTAATCATTCATCTTCGCGTATCCAATACTAAACGGGACGTAGGAAACGTAATTAACGTCGTCGTTTCCTGTTACCTTCCCTATAATCCAGGGCTCGATTTTGAATTGTAGATCACAGCAAAAAAGGACCATAAGGAGTAAATTGCGTATCCAAAGCGGCCAGGATTGAAACGATGGTTTTTCTCTTTCTCAAGAGAACAAAGCACCTCAACGTAACCACGCCGCGTAATGTGTCGCGGAAGTGTTACGTTACGGTATTTACTTCCCTACGAACCATTAGTTGACTGCTATATATTTTATACCATACCACTGGTATATTATTTTCAATATTAGTATATTAGCAATTTCGTCCAGTTCCTTTTATGTAAAAGTTGAATATATCATATTACCTACACTATTTTAAAAATTCTTTAATAAAAATTTTCAAATAAGAACTCGAGTATATCAAACAACTTTGTTTTTCTATATTAAGAGAACAAAATTTCATTCGAACGGAATATACGCTTAGTTAACTAATGTTGCTACCATTTCACGTCAAGGAATTAATCAGACTTGACAGAATTTTACTCGTTTCAATTTCTAATACATTTCCTCTATTTCCTTAAATAAAAAACAAAAGATTACTTATTGGAATTGCTTGAACATTTATATAAAACGGTTTTATAAAAAATCTATATTGAAAACATCTTAAGACTTCATTTTGGTTTCCAAAATTGAGCTCAATCGTTTTTGCTTTGTGCCAATTTGCCTTAAAGATACCGAGAATGGTATTTCATTTGTTAAATAATTATTTTAACTGTCAAAATTCTAACCTAATAAAAAATATCGGTAATCTATTCATGCTAGTCACTCACTGAAAAATCATTATATTAATTAAAATTTGTATATCCGTTTTATACTGCAATACACGGCTTCCCGGTTCTCAAACATTTTACATTTTTTACCTACGGCGAGGAGCAAGCCCGACGTAGAACCCCCAACCTGGAGGACCAAAATTTAAAGTAAAAATAAAATTCAATGCAAACTTAGATTGGAAACGTCAAGATTTACTTACTTCCCACATTTTAGCGCGACGTATAAATAAATAATAATTCGGACTTTACATGTCTATTTAGGAGCGACAAGTGGGTACACTTGAGATTTTTTTATAAAACGACAAATAAAAGCCAAAACATTATTTATTTATAGTAACGTGTCTACAAACTTTAGAGCTAAAAGGTTAGATAAAATTGTAAATCCTGTCATAAAAAAATTCAATACCCACCAATATACGATATGTGGTTTTACATAATTAATACAGTATCGATTGGTGATTCTATAAAATTAACTTAATGTTTATGAAACTTGTTAATTAGTCCCTCGGTACAAGAAAATTAAATCATGATGAACAAGAATCTAAATAACTTTTACATTATTCTCATTTAGGTTTAAAATCTATCGACTTCTCCAATTAAATTAAACTCCTAAAAGCTTTGATTTATTTGAAACTACATAATGTAATTTTATTTATGTCACATTATGTTTTCATAGGTATTTGAAGCCTTTTACGTCTCTTTAAAATTAAGTTGATGTATTATTACTAATTTATCAGCCTCTTTTTGGTTTATATTTCACCTTTTTTCATTTATATTTATTTCAAGCTGTCACCTAAAAAGCAGGAAACGGGAAAAGCTATTCCAATTTCTTACTAGTTTTCAAATGGGACCATTGATGAAATGTTGAATATGAAATAAACAGAATTTGTTTGCTTTGATTTTCTGTATTTAACTGTAAGAATGAGAAAAGTGAAATAATTCGTTATTTACTAATTGAGCAGGTTTACTAAAACTAGTTTATGCGTCTCGATGAACTGATTTCGAGTCGATTTATTTATGTTTAAGGAGTGGTAGTATTTACTTCCCAATCTAATGCCAAGATGATGCAAGAGAATGTAGCGGTGTGTAACTGATAGGTTCTCGTTAATCTATACCGCGCGTCACAATACCTTTTCGATGTATTAATGGTTGCTTAAAATTTTTGAACGGTTCAGTGTTATTATCTTATTCACTTATGTCAATGATGTGAAAGCTTTCCATACGACGAGGGTTGATTCTATTCCTGACAAAAAACTGTACGTTATGAAACTTTAGGAACAATTTCACTTTAGCAATATTCTGCTAAAAACAGTTAAAAATAGCGACACTTTATGTTTGGAATAAGCAATAAAATATGATATATGACCATAATAAGAAAGTAAAAAATGTAACTGAGAGAACGTAGAATCAGAAGGTGAAAAAAAATCTGCACATTCCCAGAATTTCTGCTGTGTCATCGATATAAGTTATTTTACCTCACCCTATATAGTACATTAAATAGCGATTAACAAATCCCTTGCTAAAATTTTTACATTTTAGTTTAATTTTTTGACCTGGTTAACATTGCTGCTCAAATTAAGCATAGTGAACTGTAGGTCATTTATAGCGTAAGTTTAATTAACTTGAAAAATCGCAAGATTAAAAACAAATGAGATAATTTTATCTAATAACTGCTTTAATAAAGTTGACACGACATTCAAATATTTCGTTACCTTGGTAATACTTGCACGATATATTTTCTAGTAATATACCAAAACTTGTGTCATTTATTTATAATGGTTTGTATGCTTGAACAGGTTTGGAAAATAATACTTTTAAAAAGTTTTAAAATTACTAAATTTATATCCTGCAAAATTCTGCAGGAATTTGTCTATTACCAAATTTGATTTTCAAATAAATTACTTTAATATATTTTCTAAATTTAAAAAATAAAAGAGAATGTCGGGTAATAAAAATGTATACAACGCAATCGATTTCAAGATATTCAATAAAAATAGATTATTTTTTAGTGCAATTAAAGCTTCATTTTTAATTTATTTTGATTTAAACAACTTGAAATTTGACACGACTTAATTCAAATATTAGTGAACCTTCGTTATTTTCGAAACAAAATTTTTTTAAATTTTGTTGTGAACATTCGTCTAATGTTTATATTTTAGTTTGATCCTACGAATTTATTATTTACCTTTTCGCCGAGTTTTACTTTTTTGCTTAATTTTTTTGCAAAGGAGCAATTATTTCGTAAATATTACAACGTTGTCAAGGAAACGATGAGACGAACAGTAAATAAGTCTACACTTTCTTGTACTATTAATAATTTTATTTAAAAAAAAATTAAGGGGGTGATTTAATGAGTTTTCATAAAAATATTGTTTAAATTTAAATCACTATAAATTCAAAGTGAACAAATAGGAGGATATTTAATAATATTAGGGATTTTAATAAAATTTCATTATTTAAATAAAAGAGAAAAGATAAAATGTGAAGGTTTTGTTTCATTTCTTTCACATATTTCAAAATCTTCTTGACAATTTAAATTATGTTTCTATCTTACCCATTAAATTCAAAATGTTCATTTTATTATATGAAAATATCATTTAAATTTAACTACGTGAAATCATTACACAAAAATAATTTGCGAGGCCACAGACCGAACTAAATATATGAACCGATTTATGAAATCGAAATCAGAGTATTAGCTTTACATAAAATAGTTAATTGCTATGAATTATTAAATATTGTAATTAAATTTGAGATACATGTTTCTAGCCCCACCCCCAAAAAACGTTTATGTGAAACGTTTGAGCCACAATAAGCTTCTACAGCCCCTCCTCAAAGTATTTTGTGAATAACTGGGACGTTTGAGGCTCTAACGAAAAATTTTGAAGCGTGTTGAGGCTCAAATGTTTGCCATCAACTTCACTTAAAAATTCCACTTGGGGAGGGGCAACGTATAACCCCCCAAAGTTTTCGCGAATTACTCCGCGACTGTTGAGGCTCAAACGTTTTACATAATTAGTATTCCTTTTTCATTATATTATTTATTTTATTTTAATAATAGTAAATATTGTATTGTATATGTAGAGAAATTACAAAGTTAAAAATATTAAATTTATAGATAGTAAATTTATTCATTATAAAATTATAAATTTTTTCAGTGTATACTTTGTTCTGTACTTGAAGCAAAATCCATTATTCCCCAACCGTAATTATGTTTTGCAAAAAGTCAAATGCATTTCAATATTATAAAATTTACATATTTGAAATCGTGAAATACAAGTTTGAAAGACATTTTTGAATCCCTCAACACAGAGCTTACAGGAAAAGTTTACGCTCTTGGGTTCGATTTTCTCGAAAGTGACTACCAATCTGAATTTTGAAGTTTTTAACTATTTCAACAATTTGACAAGTTTGTATGTATATTGTAAGCCACTTACTTTGATTAAATATTTATTCGATAAAATAATTTTCAAAATATTATGTTCCATTACCTACTATAGAAGAGTTTAATTAAAAATAAATTCTAGTCAACATTTTGGGGTAATAATAAACAACATGTTGTAATTCCTGCTCAAGTATTACAATGATTTTTAATTTTAGCAGTACGTAAGATAAATTAAATCTTATAATCTCAGGGAGGCTACAAAAAGCAAACTAATAACAAAGTTCAGTGAATTTTAGTGTTTACGATGTTATCAGTTTTTTATAAAGAATTTATTCTTGAACAACTTCAAAGGTTAGCTCATAAATTGCTTTTTAAATTTCTTTATAAACTTTTTCAACTCAGCAAGCTCATGCGGTTGATAATCCCAATTGAATCTTACTTAACATTTTTCTTAACACAATTTTTTATTTTATAAACAAATTGTGCATGTCCTTAAATTCCAATTGCGTAGAAATAAAATTATATGAAAGATTTGAGATACTTTGCGCGCGCAGATCTTCGGGCTTATCAAAAAATAATATTATAATGTTTGGGGTAATTCATGTGAATATAAATTAAATTAAATTGTTAAAAAGTACTTTATATAGTATGGACTAGGGATGCCAATTTAAGTAATACGGCCTGAGGTTGACAGTCACTCTTTGACAAAGCATATTTCAACTGCTTTTAATCTGTAATCTCCGGTTCACCACAAATTTCAAGTTCATCAAAGGATATAAGGTTTTTTTGTTTTACACAATGTAATTATCATATCATTGAAAGAATTTATGTATTTATTAGTTTAATAGAACACAAAACTTATTTTTATGTGCTTATTGTACCACATTAATGATGATGAGCCAATAAAAAGGACTGAAACGTTTGACGCAATTTAGTGGTTTATATTCATATCATTATTATAATAATTAGCATGATTACTCTTTGCTTTTCTTGGCGATCTTTGAGATCTAATCTAACCTAACCTCAAAATTGTTAGAAACCCTCGTAAATTTTGAAGCACACTGTGTTTTATACCAAAAATTTAAATATTTAAGTTATATTGAAACAATGTAGTTTCTAAGCAGCTTTAACATTTTCTTGTTTGTTTAAAATGTACTGAATTATGTAGATGTGAAAAGTTCATGATTCAATTTAATACTATAACTATAGCAGTAGTTAGTACCATGCAGAAAAACTTAAGTTCATAATTTATATAATTAAAAATTGAATTATTTTATAAGTTTACATCATTCAAAAATAATTACTTTGAGTTGCTACTATAAACTTAAAAATCAGTTCAACTTCAAGCTTTGTATTACAATACCTTTGCTTACCTATGTTAAACAAACAGAGAATAGGCTTAAATTGGAGTAGGAAATCAGTTACGTGAAATCCCGTGCCGACCCATTGAATTAAGCGCATTTGATGATTTCAATTGAATTGCAGAATGATATATTCTGATAATATAATTAGTTATAAGTTACTACAAATTATTTTTAATTTAATTTTTAAATAATTAATTCATAATAACAATACAGTGCCAGATTTCAATGTATTCCATACTCAATTTACAATTTTGAATATTTTCTTACATTTGTAAGAAAAGTCTTCTCAAACGTCTACTCCCAGGTTCACATTCAACAGAATGCTCTTGTGGATAATACTTGACATGTTACCAATATTCATAGTTACTACTGTTTCAGCCAATCCACGCCTGTTATTCCATTCTATTCGTTTACAGATCGAGTAGGATTTGGGTATTAAACAATTCTTTTATTAAATTTTCAATATTTGAGTTTGACTTAAAATTTGTTTTACGTTTTCAAATGGGCGTGCATTTTTATACATCAGTAACTGACAACCATTCGGCGGGTTGCGGCTATAATATATTAATTTGTACTTTAAAGTAAATTTGACATTACCTCATTTTCGCACGTCCTAGTTAGGAATAACATACAGGAAACTAAATTTCTATTGCAGGAAGTAAACATTTCTCAATCTGAATGTTTCCTGTCCTTATTGTAGAAAATTATGGTATAGCAAAATAAATTCTTAAAAATGTATATATCTTGAAAAAGTCTTTGTATACTTACTACATTTAAAATTCGCTAAGAGTACTAGCAATAAAATTTTCATGTTGAAATAACTAACAAACATTTTTAAAATCTTATATTAAACTATCCAGTACATTGCAACTAAAGTAACTCAAATAGTTCGGAAATTGCAACTTTAATTCAAGAGAGTTGTAAACTGTCTAGTGCACTTTAAAGTGCACTTCCACATTTAGTTTGTTATTTATTTAATAACCACATAATAAGTTACCATGCGAGGAATTCCTCTGTATGAAAAGCTAAGTATTTACTACAAATTTGAAGAGATCTAGCTATTCAACTTAAAGCATAGCTAACCTTTAAATTACAGAACACAAACAACTCACTTTAAAAATATCAGTACTATAGGTCGCATTTATATTCACTACAAATTTTAAAATATGTTATCGATGATGGAAAGGTACAACTTCTTAAACGCAATGACACGCCCTCTCTTATAATTAATATGAGCTTAACTGTAATAGCGCTTAAGAAGTTTTACCTTTCCACCGTCGAAATAGTAGAGTGGAAAAAATTTAACGCCTGCTATTTAAGTGTTAATTTTGTTGCTATTTAGTTTGAATGTAATTCTACATGTTCTAGGAACTTATGAATTTTTCCATTAGCTAACTCGGCCGGACTTTTGATTGAGATTTGCACATTATTAGGAATAATTACTATAAGTGGTATTTGACCTACAACCAATCAAATTCCTCCAATGATTCCAAAAAGAAACTTTTGTGACACCCAGGCAATTCGAAATCAGGGCTAATCCTAACCTTACAAATGTTAATCTAATTTTTACTTATCCAATTTGATCCAGGATCATTCATAAAATAACCATTATAAATGGGAAGATCATCCACTAAAATAACATAATTCGCTCCACGAATATTAAAATTTTCCAAATCATCGCTTAGAAAATAACTCGAGACTTTCCCTCATGTGGAAATAACGCCAAATAATCACCAAATCATTCTGGAATCAATCCTGACTGGCCACTGGAAAGACCTTTGATTTTCATACCATTCGTCGCACTTCAAAAGTTTCTACCCTCTTTTATCTATCGTGGGTAAATTTAAATCTCATAGAGTCGCACTTTTAAAAAATTAAAACCGACGAGAAGCCTACCGAAACACTTCTAAAAGTTTTTGTTTTAAATACCCATTTCCAGAAGGGTTAATCACTCAATTAAGAATAACGACAAATTCCGTTCCTATAAAATCAAATAATCTGCTGGTTTAAGATACAATAATATTTCTAAATAAACCCCAGCATTAATATTCAACATTTATCTTTTTCTTGCAACAAGAAAAATTTAGAAAATCAACAGCAAAATCCGGCGGCATCTTTCATTTTTAACGTTAAAGTTCCAAATTTCAGAATGAGAGGAAGTTCATTTGCTCAAGGTGAAATCAAGAGCAATAATTATTTCCATATAAAAAAGTAACTTTTTTCACAGCCAAAATTAAAATCTATATATCAACTTTAATTTTGTTAATTATGATCAAATTATAAAAATAAAACTAATTATGTATTAATGTTTACAATATTACTGAAATATTTTGATTGGTTGTGTATTTTTTAATTAAAATGTTGATAACACCGTTGATTATTAATTATTTGAACTTTTCTAAAAAATTTCCCATTGTTTGGATAAAATTAAACCAATATACATACATACATGCCAATTTATTTGATTACAACCAATTATTATTTGTATGTATGTAAAAAACAGTTATAAGCTTATAAGCTTCATGTAAATTAGTGTAATTAACATTATAAAATTTTAAAATTTAATTTGATAAACCTATGCAAATATTTTAGTTATAGGTCGCAATAATAGTATAAATAATTTTGTATGAATAACCAAACAGTTATTGCTGAATAAGCTGTGTAATTTTAGTCAATTTCTAGCTTTAACTCGACCGCTGGAATACTGACTTATATTATTGAAATTTTGAAAAAATTTGCAAAAAACTACCCTTTGAAATGCAACCCCTAATGAGAGGGTCGATCCAAACAGATTCCAGAGTTCATCACAATCCGGAGATGACGTCTCCAGTTTGTTTGCTACGATGTTAATAGACCAGCTCCTTATTCATGTGAAGGCGTAGGTCAAGGATTTTGAAAAAAGACCGGTTGCTTGTGAAAAAAAAAAAAAACGCAAATAGTAATCAACTGCTTTAATTGACACACATAATTTGAGTTCCAATAATTGCAATGTAAAATTACTGTGGTAAACAGACACACAGTAGCAATTAATGATTCTTTCTTCTTCTTCATCAGCCTTTTTCCGCCCACTGCTGGACATAAGCCTCTCTATGTTATAGAGGATCTGGCCATAACTCTTAATTAATGATTACGGTGTTATAATCAAAAAGTGCACCCAATTCAAACTAAACAAGTACCAAATATAAATACAATAACCTGTAACGGTTACTCAAAATTGAACCCAAAAGCCACAATAATGCATATCGGTCAGGCGAGTAAGAAAGAATTGATTAATTTACATAAAACATTTTCATAAGTTTACAACTTAGCTGGTGACAAACATCTCCTTCTACTCGACATACGACCGCTCGCTTAAAAGATGGAAATCCGTAACTTGCCAATTTTTACAGGAAAATAATTGATCGACATTTTGCGAACACAAAAAACTGCTGGCAGATCTGTAGCTGGAACTGGACCAGTGAGAGATGGCATTGGAGATGACTACAAGATTGGACCATTCAAACAATAAACGAATTCAAATAACAATAGAATGTTGCCAACTGGAGGAAATTCAAAATGATTCCACAACTTGCGCACCAAAAAGTGCGCAATAGATCGCTCATTATGAGCCTTTCTGATTTGCAAATGTTTAAAAACAGGAGCCAAAAATACCACACGACGACTATACTACTGTTTCACATGCTAAGGCATAAATAAATAGCTGCACCGAACCAAAAAAATACGTAACCATCGCCATCGTTAAACTTGCAAGACTCCAGATTCAGGTATTGCTACGCCGGAACGTTCAGGCTATCAACCATCTGTAGCATAATGCATTGAATTTAATGATTGCATTTAAATAAAATGCATGGGTCGTACTTAGAAATATTGGAATGAAATGAGAAAGTAGTACCACGTAACGAAATGCAAAAATTCGTTACAAATTCGTTTTACTTTATGCTTAAATATAATATTGTAATTATGTAATTTGTAGCTTTCCCAAGATTTTAAAATGATGGAAGTCAAATTCCAGTTAAAAAGTTAGTTAGGTAATAGTTGTGTAAACCGAACCACCGATCATAGTTTTGATTAACCCCTAAATATATTAATATTTTAAGCGCGTATCTGAACTGACACGAAAACTGTCGACAAAACGTTAGGTCTGGACCACCACGCTTTAACTCAATTTTTTATCAATTTTAATTTGAAAAATTTAATACATAGAAGGGTAGCGTAGGTTTAGGCGTGGGCATCAATTCGCTCTGTTTGGTTAGTAATACTTGAACAATACAAAAAATAAAAATTAAATTGTGAAATAAAAACTTCATTTGTGTTTAAAATGAACAAGGCATATTGCTGAAAATTTTAACATTTTACTTGTTTCTATTATAACTGTAAAAGATCAAGTGCTTTTTAAATATATCATTTAAAATTTTTGCTTCTGTTAAATTAAAATAAATTTTTGTTTTACACGTAATAGTATAAATGAGGAACCTTAGCATTAAAAGACAAATAAATTTTTTATCCTAATTGTTAGCTTTGTAAGAAGTTGAATGCGTTATTTACACAAAGTAATTTGTAAGCAGAAAGGGTGGAAATCGTTTTCTTGTAAAAGCGGGAAAAACTAATAGATGTGTTTACTTTAAAACAGGAGTGCTTAAATTTTATTTCTCGTAAAAACCGAACTTTCATTTAAATTAGTAAAACCAAACTCCAAAACTGTATTCTATATAAATGTATCCATTACTTGCATTTACTTAAATTTCAACAGCCACTAATATTTCTAGAAAATAAAAAACAAATATATAACTATACATTCGTTAGGCACACAGTAATCAGCCGAAAGAATTAAGCGGCAACGGGTTTTAAAGTTAATTTAATACTAGTAATAGTAATTTAATTGGAAACAACTCTTCGACATCACTCCGTTTTTCATCAAAAATTTTTTTCGAAGATATCGAAGAAAAAAATGTAATTTGCAACGATAAGAAGAAGTCTACGTTTCGCTTTGACTTATAAAATGCAAATTGTAGTCAAACACTAAATATGATTGAAGACTTAACATAAATTTTACATCAAAGTGCTTAATCTGAAATTGTTTGTTAATCATCGACGATAAACACGCTAAATAATATTAAATTATTATAAACACTATTTGTGGTTTTAGTACCATAATCATATTAACAGGAGCTTATATAGTGTAATTTAGATTCTGCTAGGTATGGTGGTTTGAGAACTTCAATACCTATAATAAAAGGTCACGATAATATTGAAGGATGCCTATTAATCCTATTAAATAGCCGTGAGGGTTAAACGATAAGCGTCCAACCCTTTATAAATATTTATCAAATACCAAAATCATTTTTAAGAATAAATGATTGACATTTTTCCAGGTCCAGTCTCAATCGGATATTTTAATTTTAAATGTTGATTCAAAAAAATATTTGTGCTCGGAGTTGGTCATCACACACCCTATTTTTTTAGGTAGCAATTTTTAGTTTTTGGGATTTCAGCATTTCTCATTTATCTCAGGACAAAAGAAATGTTGTAATCAACTTCGTAAGTTACTTCATAATAGACAAAAAATTAGTTACATTATCTCATTCAAAAGCTACGTCATTCGAAGGTTTTATTTCCATCATGAAATGTAAAATACACCTATAAATTTAAAAGTTTTAAAAATTACAAATTTATTCAAAATTTTGATGCTGCCTAACTAAGGTCAGCTATTAACAACAAAAAGTTGTTGATCGTTAGTCAACAATCTGGAATGATTTTTAAATTTTTGATGTAAATTTAAAATTAATATTAACATTCTTTTTACATTTTTTTTATAAATTAACCCAATTAGTTCATAAAATTTTAATGTTGTTGCGTAGAGAACTAACAATGAATTAATTACAAAAACAATTGAATAAAAATTCTAAGCATTTGCTTACTTTACGAATGATTTCCTTCCAGTAAATATTCTGAAAATACTAAAAACAATTTTACTTGAATTTTAGTACTAAGTCTTCTTAAAATTTATCAAGCTTCTATTGATTTTTATCAATTCAAGGCAACTGAAAATTTTCCTAAGAATTATTTTTACAAATTTTAAATTTATTGGTTATACCTGCTATTCTCCAGTATGAATTTTATAAAGATCTTTAGAATGACGATATAAATATGCGATTAAATTATAGAATAATGATCGAAATGGTTATTCAAAGCAAACTTTATTGTAAAATTTCTAATGCAAAAACTTTACTTTTGAGTAGGGAGACAATCGTGTTAAAGGAATTGAAATTTAATCTTTGTAAGCCGCTTTTTTTCCAATGCTGCAATATCGATCTTTGAGATTCAAATCTCCCGCCTCTATTTAAGATCTCTCACTCTTTCATCTATTTTGGAGTTCTTTCGGGAGCACATTACTAAAATTTAAGAACGTAGAATATACAATTTTCTAATTGGATATCGAAGTTTAACTAATAAAAAGCGACTGTCTGTAACAATGAAATTTTACAAAAGCCGTGTTCACACTGAAGTTGGGGTCTTGCCTTGCCTCGTTATCAAAACGAACAATTTTTGATCATAGTAAAGGATAGAAAAAATACTTTAATCTAATTGGTTCTTGCTAGTTTTTACCTAAGCAAGGCAAGACAAGAGCTTCGATGTGAACTCTGCTTAACTTTTCAATATTTAAGAAACTAATTAATTCTTATTTTTGTTTCAGGTGAGTCAAGTTTACATTTCTACACTTTGCTGCATTTAAAGGTTAGAGAATATTATGGTACAATATAAAACGCAAATAAAATTAAGCTTAATTAGATCTGCTTCAATCACTCATGTCCGAAGTTCCAATTACAACTTGAATAATTTGTTAATTAAATAATTCACTCTGCAAGCTTAGCCACTATTTTTAATATTGGGACTGCAAAATTAATGAAACCTTTTTAAGCAGTTCGACTATTAAAATGATAATAAATTGAAATTTTAAATTGTTGGAAAATAATTATTATATATAAATTTGCTCGAAATTTGTTGAATTAGTCGAATTTAACGAAAAAAGTTAATGTTGAAAAGTAAGCATTTTTAAATTTTATAATTAATGCCAGCAGTTATAGTTTGTTTATGAAGGGATGTCATTCAATTTAGACAGAAAGTGGCTAGCATAAATAATATAAATTACATTGTTTGCTACCAATCGGGAATGCTTACTCAAAGGTACCATTAAAATACAATTACTGCACTGATAGAACTTTTTAATTTATTGTTTACTTATGATTACAATTAAAATTTTGAAAAACCTTTTATGCAATTTGTTTTCCAATTTCTGTTCGATACAGAAAATTTCAGATAATTTATAATTCAAAAATAATTTAGCCTGCTAAATTTTCTACACAATGCGATTGACCTGCTTTATCTATGTATTTTAGGAATTGATTTGTCTGAATTAGTAAATTGGTTAATCTACATGTATTCGTAAAGGTTTAACCCTTTCTTCAACTTTATTATTAGCAAGTGCAATTTGATTATTAAAATAAGCTCTATAAAAAAGACGTAACCCAATACACATAATTTAGATTTTTCAAAACAATCGAAAGAACGAAAATAAGCTTTGAAGTGATCATGCTGCCTCGATGATCCTCTTAATATTCGAGGACGTTTAGCGTTTCTAGATAGTTTTCTAGAACACATAAGCGAGCTCAGGTACTTTTCATTCAACCAACTGCGGATGATAAAATCTAGGTGTTGGTAAAGTTCCGGTTTACTGCATTACAAAGTCCTTCTGGGAGTCCCATTTATAAAACTAGGAATTGGATTGTTACAAAATTTCTAATATAAATCCCAAACTTCTACGTATAGAAAATAAAATCGATAGGGTACTCTTCTCCTTAAGAAAAATATACCCACGGAATATTCCATTTCTTAAATTAACTGGAAATTCCGCATTTTAGAGTTAAACAATTTACCGTTTTTCAACCTCAGTTTTGAATAGAAAAGCAAAACTTTATCTACATGCACATTTATAAAATTACATGATTGGGTCGATTCTAAAAAACTATGAAGACATTCGTTACAATTAAAACGTATAACTATAATATAATTAATTATGATTAAAAAGCAATTTTAGAAAATTAATTCGGGTTCTTACTACAGACGCTCTCTAAAACTAGTTTCTTCTGTTTGAAAGTTTTAACAAGTTTAAAAGTTTTAAAAACTAGTTAAAATTAGTTTAAACAGGCAAATTAGTGCTTTTACTCTCTTCGAATGTTTATAGCAACATTTATAAATCAAAATTCTAAATTAAATATCGTGCAAAAAATAACGGATATGGTTGTTCGGCTTCGGGTGACAGATGTAGACATCACATGACTTTACATTAAATTCATTTTATAGTTTTATAACAATTATGCAATTAGTGTACTAATTAAATTCTGATTACAAAAATTTTGTTTATATTTTTGGCCGCATTTATAATTTTACGTCCATAAGCAGCATGCAAAGTGAACCCAAGACCCTTGAATTACAAAATATAAATCAATTTTTCAAATAGAGTATCATCTCGTTAATCCTTTCATGCGCATCATTATCACTCTGTGACACAGTTTCCGTGCACCGATTTCAACCAAAATCTAATCAGCTCTAAATCTCAAAATAAATGTATTGAATTTGAAATTTGGTTATAAAATTCTTGGTAGTTTGGGAGCTACAGCGCTCAGTGACCTATAGACATACAAAACACAGATATACAGACATTTTTTGATGTTTGGTCTTTTTCAACTCGTAGAACCTTAAAGAATGTAAATTTGTTAAAATATACAATAGAATTGCTATAATAAAATAAAAAATAGTAAACCTTGGATGGTATGCCATTGCCTTCCGACTGGAGACGTTCAAAGAGCGGTTCAAAGAGTTGAATCGGATCAAAATAGTCAATCTAAAATAAATTAAATTAACTGTAGCTTTTTGTTAAACATCCAATCGAATAGATTAATAAATTAAAGCCAAATGTTGATATGTTAAGAATTTTAAATCTTGACAAAGAAGTTAAATTCGTTGATAAAATTAAATATTTTAGAAATTATTGTGGTTAGTGGCTTCAACTTGGGCAGCTCATAGATTATGCATGTAGAACTAAAGGAATTCCTTAAGCATCTTTTCTAGGCAACAATTTGTAATATCAACGTGTTTCTTGACTTTACTTCTTCAGAAACGACACTAAACCTGGCTGGCTAGGGTAGCAAATGTGGAGAAATATAAAGAAATTTTTGAAATGTAAAGAAAACGGAAAGCATGCGTTGTATGTCACAAAGATCTGGAACTCTGCATGTGAGATTAAGTTATTGCGTTTATTCATAAAATTAAGAGCAATATTTTATCCTATATTTTAATGGCATTCTAAACATCTCGCTGAGTATGGAAATCACTAAAAATAAAAATTTATTTTTAAATGTATAATAGATGCCAGAACATCTTTCACAAACCGGTTATTTTATAATTGCTCCAATAGCTGAACAACTAACTGTAGCTCTTTAATCTGAACACTACCAATTTACATTAGTAAATTGGCGATGAATCCAGAAAGCTTTCCATAGAACGCAATTAAAAATATAAAGAAGACTTTGAAGGACTTAAAATATGATGAATATGAGAAAAACGTGTTAAATTATAAATTCAGAAACTTTCAGCTGGATAACAATTCTATCATTCCGGCGAAATAATAAAATAATTGAAGAAATATTTAAAAATGCTAGATATCATACTTTTATAAAGATTTAATGGCGAAATCGATGCTATTTTTTAGATAAACCTGTTCCAACAAATTAATTAACGTGGAATACGAACCACAGCACAGATAATTTGATAGCCCTGGGATTCCAGCCTTTGACTCCGAATGAGGCCTGCTTTAAGAGTATCACTGAACTTGAAGGGACTAATCAGGTCCCGACTGAACCTAAGGAGCTAGTTAAATTAAGTAAAAAAATTTCTGCTCGATTATCCTGGCGCTATAATATCCTGTCGGATCCAGTTTTGATTCAGTTAGATCGTAACCAAGATACAAATACCGGTTTATATATTTTTTTTAATCTGTCACGATTTTAAATTTAATTTACATACACATTAAGTAAAAAATCGACGATCTTAAATTCTAATTAACCCAGAATTCTATCTAAAGCAAAATACATTGCTCGATTGCTCTTTATGTTTTGAGTGATATTTTCACTTTCTTTCCGTACGCTATTCAAGCATAACCTTGTTATAATACAATTGTTAAAGTTCAATGAAATCCATTTTCTATTTCCTAATTTTATATGAGAGGATGTAATACGAAAATTGTCGGGTAATCTTTCAAATTGCATTTTAATAGGATTGCATTGCCATATTTGCAATTTGCAGTAACATTGTGAAATTTTCATTGCTTATAGAATTAATTTCTTTTTTCAAGTAAGCAATATTACATTGCAAGATCTTTTATACTTTAATAATAATAATAATAATAATAATATGCTTTAATAACTTTTCTTGTCCTTTCTCAGTCAAATTTGCATTACCATCACAATTTTCTATTGTTTCACTGTCGGTTAAGATTGAAATAAGTGGTGCAAGTAAAGCACAGCTTTCCCTCAATTTTGATTTTTGCTATGAAGGTTTTCACCTATTACAAATTTTCATTACGTTTTCTTTCAATTTTAAATTTCTTGCCATTAAATTTTCATTTCATGCACTTTGTTAATGTTAACGTAATTCGTAACTGATAAAATCAGATTATACAAAAATGTATCTACATAACATTAAAGAAAATAACATACAAATTTTTTGTTGAAAATTTATGTTTTCCGAAAACGAAACTCTGCGAAATGATTAAACTTGGCATAGTTAACATACTATTTACCTATTACATGGCATTGACACAAATAAAAATTTTGATATTTTATTTTTTGCTATTGAATTTTTTATCCGATTATCCGCCTATATCCGAAGCAAGAAAATTTCTCGACAATGTACATTTGAAAATTTTAAGTCTTTAATGCCACATTATTTTCATTAATCATTATATCATTTAAGTTAAAAACACCGCCGATGTTTTGAAATAATTACAAAAAATTCAACGTGTGAATGAATTAGTACAACCAAAATTCAATTAATTGTTAAGAAAACTTAGCAAGCAGTACTTTGACGCATACAAAAACGAAAGTAAATTTAATTTGAAATTCAGTTAAATCTTCCAAATTAAATTAGTTTTGTAGATTCGTAAATTGTTATACCTGAGTAGGTATAATATTATGATTTGTAAACAGCATAAGTAATTTTCAATATTTTTTAATTTAATAGCTTTCATCAATATTTTATAATTTCTAATTATAAATTTATAATTTAAATTTATTTATAATTTCTAATTAATTAATGTTATAATAATTGAAAAAGAGACGGTCGGGGCATAGTGGTCACGCGAGTTGACTATGAACGCTAAATGCCCGGTTCGAATCCGGGTGAAGTAAGAACTTTATTCTGGCCGTCTCTCTGGTCCTCCAGGTTGGGGGTCGGGGCGATGGGCTAGCTCCTCATCACTTGTAAAGAAAACTAAAAAGCTTTAAACCATGACCAAGCCTCGCAAGAGACTTGGGAAATGGGAACGGATAAACAATTATTAATTGTAGGCTTGATGTGTTGTGAGGTGTTTATTTACCTTGCAATGCAAACAGCAGTCCGAAATATATATATAATAATTGAAAATTGAATTTGTTTGGCTAAAATGGTTAAAATTTTTGGCTCAGTTTCGAATGAAGGTTAAGTTTTGCTTTTCTTCACTGGGGAGGGGTCCTATCGACTTTAGCTTCCGCACCATTTTCGGTGCTGGTAAAACTCAAATAAACGATCATGGTTTCATGGTTGCATTTTTTTTATCTAAATCGAAATTGTCGCATTGCAGGTTAAAAAGTAAAAAAGTTCTGGTAGATCAGTAATAGCAGTGGTCTTGATGATCTAATTTTATTTTATGTTATGTAAGTAAGGTAACGATTGCTCAAATCTCGTTAATACCTCTTGCGCATCACTTGAAGCAGATCTCAATGTATTTTATATGTTTAGATGATTGTATAACTTGCATGTTAATTTTTTCATTTAGTATTTATGGTGACAGCGAGGAAATTTGTTTTCTTATTTAGAAAAAATTACCAACCAATCCTTTAAATATTTAATATTGTAATTTTTAAAGTTAGATAAATTTTTGAACCTTCATTACACAAGTTCATTTTGAATACAGAAATACCTACGTTTCGCTGTAAGTGCTTGAACGGAGAGCAAAGTGTTGATTTATCTCAAGCTTCTGTTTATTACAAATTAATTTAAATGTAATGGAATTTATTCTAAAATAAGTTAATGAAGTGTGAGATACATAAACTAGAAATTTAGTAATTAAAAGTTGATGTTTATTATGGTTTCTCGATAAAAACGCAAGTGGGAAATGGTGATATTAATGAAGAAAAAAATGAAATTTGAATGAAGTGACCAAAATGGAAGTACTTTATTTTACAAGTGATTTTAGTATTTACCGCAGTCAATAGGGAACGATAAATTAGAGTTTGTTAGTAGGCAGATATTTGGAAATTTGCACATAAATCCGTTTCACTTGCTGCACACGGACAATGGCGCACGGTCCCTAGTCTATTCAAAATAATCTTGCAGTCTGGAATATGTTTTATCGCTGAACTGTACTATTTTAGTTCATACGCTTTGTCGAAATGTTGAAAGCTAGGGAGGAAATATAAAAAATGTCATTTGAATCTTATCGATGAATAATATTAGAATTTCACAATAATGAGAGTACTTTTTAATTAAACAATTTTAATTATGTATATAAAAAGCAAATCAGAAACGTAAAATTAGCCTGATGCAAAATGCTTTTTATTCTAATATCGAACATTTTTAATAACCCTCGATTTGAAAAATTCAAATCATAGCTGCGTTCATAAAAACGAATAAAACTAATGATCATTATAATATGGATTATTTCCTTTCGCTATTTAATTATCCATTGTTTTCAATTTACATACGAACGAACTGAAAACTTGTAAATGTTTTACAAGAAAATAATTTGTTTTTTGATAATTGATTATGTTAAAATTGGCACAAACGTAAACCTCCGTAGATCCCCAAGGATCTCTTACAAATATTTCCAGCTATGCTGTTAGATTAGTTATAACATTAAAATAATGTTTAAATATTTTTAAAATAATTGCCTCTTACCTCCGATTTTACAAAAACCAATTTGATTTTTTTTTACACAGAGCCGTATTTGATATTCGTTTACCGGTATGTCCCCTAATAAGAATTTTGTAATGAAATTTTACACAAAGCAATTATACGACGAGACGAACAACAGATTAGATTTTCAACGGAAACAGTACAGAGGAAATGAGCGCTTAACCCGCATACAATTTTGTTCATTTGAATTATTTTCAATACGGACCTTTGTACATATTATTTTAAGTAATACTGATCATTTTCCACAACATTTGTTTAATAAAACTGTCCTATTTAAACTTTCATTTTGTAAGGTTTGTTAGCTATGCACGCACCTCTTACAATTTGTAATAGGTGCATAATTAATAGAGGTTTAACCGGATTTTCATTAGCACCAATTTGCAAATAATCAAAAGTGAAGCGACGGTTACTTCATTATATTACGCTACATTTACCAGACTGATGCTTGATGTGATTGCTTCCTGGTTTCCACAAATAAAAATTTGATAAAAAGCAAATCAAATACAGTTCTCTTGTTCAATGGTGGATTTTAAAAATTAGAGGCACTTACGCCTTTGTCTTGTAAAGACGGAATTCCCACTTCTTCAGGGAAGAGATCGTTTTAGAAAGTCATATCGACGGGCAATTACGGATTCTAAAGCGGTAAACCTACTGAATCGACGGTCTGTGCCAAATCGATTCAATTCCACCTAGGAAGTTATAAGCAGGTCTAGCAAGTTATAAAATCTTAACCTAAGAAATCAATATTAATTTTTAGTTTTGCGTGTACTTCAGATTTAATACCATGGTTTAGAATTTAGATTGATCCTCTGCCAGTTTGTTTCATAGTTGATAGCTACAATGTTTGCACTTGGATGGTTCGTCCCCATTTTGGTATAGCTTAATATGGTACGATTCTCAGTATACTTCATGCACTTCGGTTCTACAACAGCTTTGTTTAAGACCAAGCTGCTATATGGGGAGGTAATGATCCTACTATAATCAGGAAGTTGTATATTGCGGGCATATCGAAAATTTGCAGATCAAATATCTTCCAAATATATTTTGATATCAAGTGGCTAATGGTAACTGCAAATATTTTTAACTAATAACTAACGTCGTTTGCAAGCAAACGCCGGCAATGCCTCATTGATATTTGCGGGTGGCTATATATTATATGAGACGGTCATTAGCATAGCGATTAAGCACATAGACTGCTAATACAGAGAACCCGGTTCTGCCATGAGAAGCCTTTGTTAAAAAGGTTCACCAAACCCTCTTTAGGGTAACAGGATCGAGAAAGAAGAAAGCTGAAGGATTACACCTCCGTCCAGTACCAGACTGGGTCGCGCTTCTTGGATTCTTGTAGAATTTATCTCACTCAGCGAAATAAGCTTATAATCCCTGCTAACTATGATAAAAGTATTGGGCGCCAGTTAAACACGAAAGAAGAGTTAACAATCTTTAATGCAACAAAAAATAAGATGGTTGATCAGATCAACCAAGTGTACACAGTTGTAATGTGTACTGGTATTACAAGCAATACAAATAAGTCGGACTTGAAGTCTCAAACAGTAACATTTGCAGCTGAAGGTTACTAAAAATAAAAAACCGCCAGATGACTGGTCGGTCGCCCCAGCAATAGGCTTACTCTACCAAAAGTACCAGCACAAACAGTGGTATTTACTTTTACTTGCATTCAATATACGATTGCTTACAATTGATAATGTATTTTGCGAGCAGAGCAAAACGCAGTTGATAACGCGAACGAAGCGTGAGAATTTTGGAAACACATGATTTCCCGACTTTGTATTTTTGGAGAGATAGCTTTTTGATCCCATGTCACTATCTTTTTCGTGCCAAGTCGTTGGAGACAAAGTCCGGCTGTCGTGCAGTGTTTTTCAGCTCATGTATAACATCTGGAAGTCGGCAAAAGTGATAAGGAGAGACTCTTTTATGCGCAAACTACTACGTAGTTTTTGGTACGCAAGTCGTCCGATAACATTAGATTTCATTCGGTTGGCGACGTTTTTGGTTGTTGTTTACCATAACCTCAAATCAACGACCATTTGTGTTATTTTGGATGACGATTGGGGATTTCGTTTATTATCTGGATGGTCCAATTTTGCCTACATCTCCAAAACTATCTCTCTCGGTCCACCAGCCAGCATCAGATCTGCAAACTGTGTTCCGTGCCGCGAAGTTAATCAAGTGTAACCGTTGTAGAATTAACAAGTGTTCCAGATCTCACCTTTTGAAGCCACGCGTTGAAATGCGATTGGAAGCGAGCACCTGTAACCATTTTAAGTTGTAAGCGTAAACGAGAACTTGAGCTAATAAGTTCACCGATAATGTACTAATATTAATATTTATTTACACACCAAACACACAATACACCGTTAAAATCTAATTAAAAAATCCCACATTCTAAAATGCGGAGTATCATGAGCAAATATGAGGATTTGCAGTGGGAGTTCAATAGTAATTGCAAATTAACCTCAAAGTCTAGTTTGCGTCATTGCGTGGAATTAAAAAAAATTTCCGAAGCTTTTTATAGATTTGACAAAAAATATGATTCACATTAACTTCTTTGATTTGACAATAACCTTAACATGAGAAGTTACTCACTGCTTGTCAACATTTGGTGCAATTATATGCTTTTTTATAATATTTTGCTTATTGCTTATTTATGGTAAATTTTAGTAATTTTTTTCCTACTTCATGAACGCAAATATTATATTGCGTATGAAATAATTTTGTTATTCTGTTGTAAAAATAAAGTTGTTCTGTTCTAATTCTATTAAGAATTTCCAACTCAAAATAAATTTCCGTCAATTCGAAAAGTTAATTTTCATATAAAACATTTGAAATTATTTTTATGAGGTTTCGCATATTTTGTTTGTACGAGAATTTGTAAAACATAAAATAAATCCTTCTTTCATTATCTCAAAAATGTAAGACAAATAAAAAAACAAAAGATTAGGTAACTTAAACATAAAATATTTACTCACTTTTGAAAGTGTTTTATTTCATTTTTTTTTAAATAAGTAGGGTACAAAATAAATTTTTGAGAAATGCAGAATATGAAATACTAGAGATTGCATATAAAACGGAGAGAACTCACCCACTCATCAAAAATTCAAGTTTAATTACAATTAATACTTTAATTTAAAAAAAATAACATATTGAGGAAAGATATTGATTTCATCCAGCAGTTTTCGCAATGCAAGGTACCACATAATTTATTTGTAAATGATTTCATTTGTCTTGATTTATTTTTGTAAACCGCGGATCATTTTGTACAGTAAATGTCTATTTACAAGTTCAAGTGGTGTCTCTGTTGGTCGTAAACTGTGTTTTATAAATTCCATATACATAACTGACGTGTTTTCTTTATTATCACGAAAATATTTCCGTTTATGCAATTAAAAATTTGTTTATTATCAAGAAGTACGTTATTGTGCTTCTCTACAAATTGGAGATAAGATTGAATTTACGAGTAAAACAAACTGAGCTAGTCAATGTAAGAGACGTATCTTTGGAATTGGGAACAAGAGTATTACCCCATAATTTTATTAATTTTAAGAATTGCTGATTGTTGAGGCTGAATATATACAGGTGGAAAACTGGGATCCTTAAGTCCAGAGATCTTCGTCGTATGTTTTTAGGTAACAATTGCGTTATATTTAATGAAATGTAATTTAAAGTAAAACTTTTGATGTTGCCAGTTGCATAGTAATCAGTAACTACGGTAGGCATCGCCTTTTAATAATCCTTTCTCTAAGTATTTACGTCATGTGCACGTGGTATCAACAGAATGAGGCAACTGGGCGATTTTTACTAAAATTCTAGACTTTACCAACCATTACAAATATATTGGATTAAAACCTTTGATCATCTAATGGTACTAGCTACCCAAACCTGACGAGGTTTTTGGAAATTATCAACAGGTGGTGCATGACACATTTTATTGGTTCATCATTTAGCAATTCAAAAATAAAAAGTATGAAAAATTTCTCAAATATGCATTATTTGGATTCTCATTCATTTATTTATGCGTCATCTTTATTTAGACGTAAAATTAAATTACCATTGTTTGTGGCGTTTCTAAAACTCTGCGCTCACAAGATCCAATTTATCAAACCTTTCGACCTTACCTGCACTCCTGGGTCTCTAAAGCGGCGCTACGGCTCAGCTCAGTGTAGAACACTTTGTGGGGGGGGTTGCAAGCCGAGGAGATCCTCGACTCTAGCAAAAAACCTACACAAAGAAAATTTAAAGGCGCCACGTGCTTATCGCCGCTTATCAGTTGTTGGTGAGGCCTGAAAGCACGAAAGTAAAGAAATAAAACTCCAGGGCACAAGTAGATGGTTTTAATAAATTGAAACGACGGTATGGTCAAACCAATACAATTATACTCCACAGTAATCTTTGTCAGGCACAGCTGATAATAATTAAATACCGCGTCAGATCTGATTCGGCGTACAAAAATCATACAATCGGAACTTTCGCTCCGATTTTATCAAACAAGATGGTAATTTAGGAAGATAGCAAATCTTCTATCTTCTACGCCAAAAAATCGCCCGCGTACTTAAGTGTACTATATGTAGTACCGAAACTCTCGAAGCAATTCGCTTCGAACACACAGGAATAAAAATGAAAATGCAAGGCTCACCCTTTTCAAGTCGCTGCGCCTCTATAATGCCCCTGCTCTACTGGATACAGCCAACTGCTATAAATGATCGCTTCCTACAGAAGATAGCAAGGTGGAGTTGTTAATGGATCTCGTATCCAGGGTCGCACTCGGACGAAATACAGGTGTTCGTACTTAGGAGGTCGGTAGAATAATTTGATAAGAGGTTGCAGCACACTAACTTGGACCAAAATAGCAGCCTCGAATTTACAGAATTGAACCCACACCAGGTGGAAAAATACGTGGAACGTCCCGTTGAACTTTTGACGGCCCCTTGTAAATAATAACCGATACGATTACGTAATCCGAAAACCGGAGTTAAATTGGTAACGTTAATTTAACAAAAAAATCGATATCGATTGTAAAATTCGCACTTTCTATATTGGATCGTCGTTAATAACCAACATGCAAAATCGCTTGCTTATTCTTAATCAGCGCTTATCAACCAAATTGACAAAATTCATCCAGCCCCATATCCTTTTGTTTAGTTCCAAATCAAAATTACCAAAATGTTGTTATAAACAATAAACGTAAACAAAGGTATATAGGGTGCTTCGAAATCTTGTAACTAATAAATTGGTAAATTTAGCTTATGGTGTTGGCGCTAAATTTTGATGTTACATGTTAACCTAAAAATACTTAATCTGTCTAACAAATTGAATGGATTTGTTGAAATTATAAAATAAAATAATCAAGCAAGATCGAATTACATTTTGCGCTCCATTGTTAATCATTATTATAGTAAATATAATATTGTATTTGAAACCGGAAGCCTTTTGCTTGGTTTTCTATACTCCTAAAAAGTTGCGGGCATCATGTTTTTGTTTTCTGTCGAAGTCAAGGATTCGTTAACGAGATATTATACAATCGACTTATTTTAATTAAAACTTTTCTTAATTAAAAATCAAATTAAATCACAATCACAAATTAAAATAAAAGTGCACAGTGAAATACTTGAATTAAGTCTGAAGAGCAAAATTAAGTGTGCATCATTGCAAACTTTGTATTTAGTGGATCTACAAAAACGATCAAATTGGCCTAAGTATGGTGGGACAAATATTTAAATTTAATGATTTAAATTCCAGAGTAGTCTAATAAAATGTTATTACTATTAAATTTTTTTTTAAACTTATGCAGATCGTTTAAAAACCCACAAGTTATGTGACTTGAGATTTACTTAAAATTTCGCCATGCTAAAACATGAATTTACTTAAAATCAAGCTATTACATTAAGCTAAGTGTAATTGTAACCTTAAATATAATCTAAATAAGCTAAGTAAATTTCAATCAGTAATAAAATTCACCAAAAATGTTAAAAAAGTAAAATTGCAATGAAGGATTTTTAATTATTTTATCCGATAGCTCTGAAGTCATAATAAAAATTAAATTACAGTATAAAAATACTTTCTGATAAAGAAAATACCTTAACAATAGAAGCGCAAAAATGCAGTTTGAAATTATAAAAAGGTTGTCGGAAAAATGTTGATAAAAAACACTAATCGATACCTGTCATTTAGTAATTTCATATTACGGAATACGAACATTTATTTTTTTATATCAATCAAATAAAATAAAGTTGCTACAAATACATCGCTTAAAGCTCCCCGACTAAAATAGATTTTGCTTACATTTCTTTTCTGTAAGGTCTTTTAATATTTGTTTGTTTTTACTATATAAATATATGTGGTGGATAGAAACCCGATTCGTAATTAGGTATTAATTTTTAATTCTGTTTTATTCGCCATTCTAATTTTAGAAACCCTAAGGAAGTAGGTATAAGAGAAAATAAATAAATAAATATTCTTAAATCTTACCTTATCTACCTTATTCAAGATTTTTTAAAAGTATCACGTAAAAAAGTCATTGGGATGGTTCATTAGGAACAGTTACTTCTCATTATTTAAGTTAGTCCAAGTAAAGTAATAAAAGGTGGATAAAAATTTTGTATTAAAATCAGTTTAATATGTAAATGACAGACATTTACGTAAATCAGAGTTACTTAACTAAAAAAATAAAGAATGATATTTCAGTTATTCTAAAAATGTTACTCGCCAACATAAATATCTGTTTAAATCGACATTATCTTAATTCGTTCTTTAAATTTCAAATTTGTTACGCAACGGTCGAACTTAAAACAATTGAGAGCGAATGAAAATTGCGTAGTTATTGATTTATGATAATTGAATAATTTTTAAAAATCTTTTCAATTGGGAATATGTCAAAGAGATCGCCCTAAGTGACTAAATCTAATAATGATTTATTTTTACAATAAAATTGATTTTCCGAACTGTTTATTTTCTTGTCTTTCTTATCTTCTTATGTTGCTTTATTTAAAACCTACACCAATTTATTCATTTACAAATTCTTGTTTTCTAGTTTGCTTTTATTAAATTGAAGCTTTCCTTCAGTTTTTTCTGCAAATGTAATACGTCAATTTCAATTTTTTTCTTTGGCACGAGGTTAAAAGTTCCATTGTATTTACTTAATTTATCAATACCGAAAGACCGAAACGTCAGTTTTGCATAACATGACCCGCAAAGTATAAAAGGGAAAAAATAAGGATTACGTGCCGTCAGATTTTTGTAAACATAAAAAAATGTTTCAATAACTTATTTTGATTTATTGGTAGCTTAAATAATACAAACACAAATAAAAAGTTATATTGAATTGAGTTAAATAGCCTGCAAGTTCGTTTTGTGTTAAAACTTGGTTAAATTCAATTTAATGTTTTTCTTTAAAAATAATATTCTTCTCATTATGTAGCGTGTTATTCATCATTTATTAAATTACAATCTCAAGGATGGATGCTGGATACCATTAGTTAAACTTACAATGAACATCATTTTTTATAAAATCACAAAGGTGCTACGTTGGAAGTTTCTAGTTGAGTAAGCTAAAATGCAGAAACCTTGTGTTATTATTAAAACTTCCATTAAATGTATTCCCGACACAAATACTATGACGTACAAATAAGTTCTGCTTTCATTAACGCCTCTTGAAATGCGTTATTAATTGCAAGATCTTATATACCAAGATCTAAAATGGCGCGTTTACGCAACGCTCAATTTGGTCTTTCCATGTCACCCTACCGATACTTAAACTATTCAAATATTTTCACGATCGAAATTACTTCATTATTAAAGCTATAAATAATAAAATCTTCATAAAATTAAAATAATTGAATTCCACTCTAATCGGTAAATCCCCCATAAATGAAACTTTGCACTTGGACCTACAAAATAATTAATCTTTTACCATTCCTAAAATTATACACCAGGCAGTTAGTTCCTTTCAATAACATAATTTAGTTTTAGGATAAATATTTATTTGATATTAGTGCACGAATTGAATGATATTTTTACACTTTTCATTCATTCATTTTATCACCCCCTTTCCATACTTCCAACTTTCTAATCACCATTTTTTAACTTTCAAGTTTCATTTTATGAAGTTACTAATTAATAAACTTATACAGGGTGGGCCTTAAAATCGTACGAATTTTGCGATCATTGCTTCGGAGCGGGGTTCGGGTGGTGGGAATTAATGCTGGGAAATTCAGTCACGATGGAGCGCTTTACATTATTACCTTTAAAAATGTTCAACTGTTAGAAATTTACAATTTATATTGTTTTTTGTTCTATTTCTTTGTGGCTTAATTTTTACTGTGACTTTGTACAATTACCAATTTTGTCCTATTTTAATTTTCTTTATACTTACGTATATTATACAGGGTGTCCCCGCACTCACTTTACATAACTTAGGTGGTGATAGAGGACACTTTTCTAAGAACAATATTTAACAAAAATTTTTTTCTAAATTCAAACCCTCGAGAGTTAGGCCTCTTTAAAGCATTTTTTTTAATTTCCACCTTCACGTGGCTATAACCCCGAAAATATTGATTTTTCAGTAAAAGTGGAATAGAGCTTTTTTCAAGAGTGTGAAATAATCTACAAAATAGATTTAAACCTTTTATTGTCTAAAATCAACGGCTCTCGAGTTATGAATTAAAGTAAATTAAAAAATGTCGAAAAATTTGAGCTCTTTCTTTTCTTGGTTTCTTTCAAAACACTGTAACTTTTAAACGAAAGATTTTACAAAAAATCTGACGCCCCATTCCGGATAGGAAATTTAACGGACTACAACTTTTGTTTAGTAAAAATTTTTGAGAAACCAACCCATTTTACAGAAAATAAGAAAATAATAAACAAGGTAGCTACAAAACAAAAAATTAAATTCGCAAAATTTTTATTTTTTTTGAAAAATTATTTTATTAATTAATTTTAAACTATTAGATTATTTAAGTAAATGTTGAAAATGACCACCCTCATTTTCAATACACAATCGTGATCGTTTTAAAAGATGTTTTATAGTATTATTTTATAACATTTCCTTTTTTGTTAAGAGCCACTATAGCAGAGGTGGTCAACAAGGTCGAAGGGTCGACCAGTCGATTACGAGGCCAATTTTGGTCGATCGCTGATTGTGAAAAAGTGTCAAAAAATCGAATTTTTGCGATTAAAAGTGTCGAAAAATCGACTTTTTTCGATTTCTTTCGACAAACATCTTTTAAAACGATCACGACTGTGTATTGAAAATGAGGGTGGTCATTTTCAACATTTACTTAAATAATGTAATAGTTTAAAATTAATTAATAAAATAATTTTTCAAAAAAAATAAAAATTTTGTAAATTTAATTTTTTGTTTTGTAGCTGCCTTTGTTTATTATTTTCTTATTTTCTGAGAAATAGGTTGGTTTCTCAAAAATTTTTATTAAACAAAAGTTGTAGTCCATTAAATTTCCTATTCGGAATGGGGCGTCAGATTTTTTGCAAAATGTTTCGTTTAAAAGATACAGGGTTTTCAAAAAATCCAAAAAAACAAAAAGCTCGAATTTTTCGACATTTTTTAACTTACTTTTATTCATAACTCGAGAGCCGTTGATTTTAGACAATAAAAGGTTTGAATCTAGTTTGTAGATTATTTTACGCTCTTTAAAAAAGCACTAAACCATTTTTATTGAAAAATCAATATTTTCGGGGCTATGGCCACGTGAAGGTGGAATTTAAAAAAAATGCTTTAAAGAGGCCTAACTCTGGAGGGTTTGAATTTAGAAAAAATTTTTTGTTAAATATTGTTCTTAGAAAAGTGTCCTCTATCACCACCTAAGTTATGTAAAGTGAGTGCGGGGACACCCTGTATTTCTGAATGTATTAATTTTAATTGACCATTTTTCTGGATTACAACCTGAAGAGATACGATTAAAACAAAAGCATAATTTTTATTTCGGTTAAATAACCAAGTTGTATTTAAAATTTTAAGTTAGTATTCTAATCTTTTAACATATCAGCTAAGTTATTTCTTTCGAAAATTTATAAATCTAAAAATCTACATTCAGATAGGCGAGTAGATATGTATGTGAAGCAAAAGAAACAGTTGGATACAAGGAAGCTCAACTATTTAGGAGGTCAAAATTCGTATTAGGTATTATTATCCAGAAAAATTGTGAACCGAAAAGAAAACAGATTTCTTATATGCGGCCTCTTTAATGTAATCAAGATCCGTGTCTTATATAAAGTTATAACATAAAATGGAAATGTTGGTATAACTTTAATCATAATTGCTTTAATTTGGTAGATCTAAAGAGAAAGGTATAAGCAAACCGAACAATCTATGTGATTTAATGACAAATCGATATTTAAATTCACTTAGTGTGTTAGATATATAAGTTTAATTTAACCTTTCACGTTAATTACCTTTAATTACGGTTACATATTTTCTGTCAATTAAAATTTAAATTAAATTTATAATTGACCTAAACTACCCTATAATATGTAGGTATATTAGATTGTGTTATTTTGGAAGTATATTTTCTCTTACCATGTGATTGATCGTATTTACCAAAAATAATATTTAAAATTTTCTTCAATTGTTTTAAAATTGTAAATTCATTCATTTACTTTAAAATTACTTTTTAGACAAACAAAAGCTGCATCCTGAAATATACAATTACATTTTAATATTGTTCTTACTTTTTAACACCCTTCACTTTTTCTACAGTAGCTGTCTTTCGCACAACGAAGACCCAATCTTATGTTTTCCTGTTTTTATATTCGAAAATACGTGGTTATGTTCTTACAAAATATTCAGACTATATCTTAAATACGGGTTGGGTACATTTCGCCGAGAACGATTCGCCGATAACACTTCGCCGGGAACGATTCGCCGAGACACGATTCGCCGAGGCACGATTCGCCGAGACACGATTCGCCGAGAACGATTCGCCGAGAACAATTCGCCGAGAACGATTCGCCGAGAACGATTCGCCGAGACACGATTCGCCGAGACACGATTCGCCGAGAACGATTCGCCGAGAACGATTCGCCGAGAACGATTCGCCGAGAACGATTCGCCGACAGGCACGATACTCCGTGACACAATTTTTAAAGTGACATTAAATATAATTTCTTGTATGTTGTTCTTTACATATTAGTTAAAATTCTAATATTTTAGCGCTTAGGATGGTTTTATAATAAAAGCGTTATCTAAAAGTTCCTAATTAACCAATAGAAAACGTGTGTTAACTCTAACAAGCCAATAGAAATCCACCTTTACTTTTAACGGCTCTTTAAAAGTTTTATGAAATATATTAGGCGGTTGAAAGACTGAATTTTGTGATGAAATTTCAATTTTTAGTTGGAGCTAATGCGTAGTAACGAAAACTCGTACATGTGGGTTTATGTTGGTAAGATTGGGTGTCAAGCGTTCTACCTCCACATGTATCTACGACCTATCTAATCTGAATACACACCATTTCGCCGCCCACCCATTTCGCCGCAGTCAAAACCTACTACTAACCTAAGCTCGACCTTGGATTTTTAACGGTCCCCTCATTAAAAAGAAATCGATTCCTACCACTAACCTAAACTCGACCGGTGGATCTCTCTTTTAACGGTCCTCTCATTAAAAAAAATTGTTTCCTAACACTAACCTCCTCTCGACCGGTATATCTCTCTTTTCACGGTTCTCTCATTAAAATAAATCGTTTCTTACCACTAACCTAAGTTCGACCGGTGGATTTCTCTTTTCACGGTCTCTTCATTAAAAAAAAATCGTTTCCTAACACTAACCTAAGTTCGGCCGGTGGATATCTCTTTTCACGGTCCCCTCATTAACAAAAAAATGAATATTTGGACTTTATGGATATTTGAATTAATAACTGTAACTAAACTGTAAATTTATTTTTATTATTTTAAATAAAATTTTAAATAATCTACATTTAACTAATCTATTTCCTTTTATTAAATCTTTTAATTTGCTTCTTAAACCTTATATTTTCCCATAATATTAAAAATGTAATATATAAAATTACTCTCGGCGAATCGTTCTCGGCGAATCGTTCCCGGCGAATCGTTCCCGGCGAATCGTGCCTGTCGGCGAATCGTTCTCGGCGAATCGTTCTCGGCGAATCGTTCTCGGCGAATCGTTCTCGGCGAGTCGTTCCCGGCGAATCGTTCCCGGCGAATCGTACCTGTCGGCGAATCGTTCTCGGCGAATCGTTCCCGGCGAAGTGTATCTCGGCGAATCGTTCTCGGCGAAATGTACCTTTCCCCTTAAATACAAATCAATCTCGTTAATTTATTCGCGCGCGTCGTTAAATCATTTCAGAGAAAGATTGTTATATCTAACAGCATTCAAAGCACAGCATTAAAACTCAACATTATTTGGTTGTTTAGTATGTTGAGGTTAACCTCAAACGAATGTTTAAAACTCGGTAGGACTGAGGTTCTTGTGAGTTTGATAGGCTTTCTAAATTACACACTGAATAAACATAATTCTTAGAATTCGTGTTATTTTCTAGAAGTACAAATTTCAAGCAGCACTGAATTTGTAAACTCTATTCAACTTGTTGGCAGACTGCCCTTGATTTATTGTAAGCCCATACAAAGAATTGCATTCATCATAAAATAGCACTCTAATCCCACTGCCTCGGGGTACCACAAAAGTCGACATACTACGTTTAAAATTATTCACGAATTATTTTTCATAGAAATAGTTTACCTTAGAACGAAATAACCCAATCGCCACTTTAAAAGTATTACATTTGTAATTTATTATTCATTTTTATCACGATTTATCGCGGTTGCGCTTGTTTAACTTAGAAGCGTAATACAATAACATATCGCAGTTAGAATACAGAAAAATTGAGGCCAAGGAAACTTTAAATGAGATGAGTTTCGAGTTGAGCAGGAAAGTCCTCCAATACACTAAATTAATATGTGTAGTTATGCCACCATAAATAAGGTTCCTACTACGGTAATTTCCGTGAACCTCTCATAACCATTACTCTCAAAATCCATTTCTAAGCAAACAAACACATAAAGAACAATTGAGTTGCACTTATCTTAAAGACGCCAAATCCTCAAGCAATTTACAAAACTCATATCAGTTAACATGGACTAATATAAATTTTTCCGTTGCTCGGCTTTCCCTATTTACTCGACAATAAATTTTCACGTCAAAATCGTACCAACGCTAGTTTTCATATTAAAACTAAATTCTGTTCATAATTCTTAACCTACAACTGGAATTCTTAGAAATTTAAAATGTTTCACTTCCTTTCCTCCTTGCTGAAAAAGGATCGGATTAATGTGTAGATTTGCTTTTGCAGATAGCCTGGTAATGGTAGTTTTTGCGCGTTGTAAGGTCATTTAGTTATAATGTTACGCCCACCCTAAGGAAAGAAACGTACACTCCGGCAGCTCAGAAGTAAAGTATAAGATTCCCTAGGGGAGAGTAAAAATTATCTTAGCTGACTGTTTACTTACGGTTCCTTTATAGATTACACGTAATTAGATGTTGTCTGGAAGGTGGAATTCCCAAACGGTTACTGAATAGATTGATGGATTTGCGCCGCTTTCATTCACCAAATGTCTACTTCCTAACTGCAGATGACATGAAATATTACCGAAATTTTGAGTTTTATTTATAAGATTTAACCTAACCTCACAATTTTTTAAAGTTTAAAATTATTATTGCGGAGGCATTCGGAATAATATGAGATTCCAGGTCAGGTGAAGATGTTCTGGTTTTATTGTTACGCTTTTCTTATTTTAACTTACATTTGGGGTTAAGTACCGCTTGGGTGCGGTTCTGGTTGACTTTAATTAAAATATTTATATTTTGTGGACAGAATTTTGGTTTGTTTGCGATAGTTGTGTCTATATTTGCTTTGACTTGTATAGAGCAAAAAAAACCAATTGCAATTTGAATCTAAAAATAACATGAATACATTTTACACATTTTGTTGCAGTTGTAGTTTTTTTATTAAAAAACAAGTGTTCACATATCGTCAAATTTGCTGTTGCGTATTTATTGAACAATTTTTCAAGTGTTTTAAGTTATGTCGTATAGCATACACAATGTGATTTATCTACTTTAAACTGCCATCTACAGAAATATCCTTGTTGTCAAAAAACACTGAAAATTTATAAAGAAAATGTTGGTATTACAATCTCCTATGGCTTTAAAACAGCTTTTAAAGTAATAGAGATAAAATCCTTCCAGACATATTTGTGGTACTTCGTACACATAAAAAGAAGTTTATGTCCTTTTTGCGTTTACTTTGAATGCCTTATTTTTTAACATTGCACAGAAATTAGCAGGTTTTATCAAGATTTTTTAAATATCGTATTGAAAGGATCTAAACAGCTGCACTTTATTAGTAATTTTTTTCTATTTGAAATTCTAAAACCGGATCGTCTAATAAGATTTTACTATTAAACCACAAAATTATTTTTCTTATCTTATTAAGACGATTGTAATTCATATTACCCTATTTGCGGAAATTGCGATAGACCGTTTAACTGAATTAGGAAATAATAATTGTAATTAATTATAATTAGTTTAGTAAATGAGAATATTCCCAAACCTTTTGTAGTCATAAAAGTCATATTCCACTATTATCGGAAATTATCTGTGATGAAACCACTGTGCACTGATATTAGATAATAATTAACAGTCGGCTAATTACTTTATGGAATTAAACTGTATTGGTAACGTTTAATACATCAATTATTTAATATTCGAATTACAAATAATAATCAATTAATCACGAGTGCTCAAATTTTAACAATTTTTCGAAGAAGTTATTTTTATTTTAACAAATTTCCCAAATTTGCACCAGGAGTTCTAACATAATCCTGACATGAAATATTTTATGTTTTAGTAATTTTTCCAAGTAATTGCTTTGAGGCATTTAATTTGCTTGAGCTTATTTTTGCTTTGCAAAAATGACGTTGGTTTCAAGTAGGTTCTTACGTTGTTCTGGCTTCCGATCGTTAATATACGCAATCACTTCTCTACAGTAACACAAGTCTCAGATTAGCAGATTACAACTATTGACGTCTCTCACCTGGTTGCAGACTGAACATAATATGGATAGAGTTCGTCATGATGTAGTACTTAAGTAAAAGTTTAGTTGTGATACGATGTATCGAGTGCTAATTTCCGGATTATCACAAACTGAGTTTGTCACATTTTCGTTCTTGTCAGTGTTATCTACTTCACTATAAATATTGCCATTATTATGTAGAACTGCTATTCCGGTCCCTTGGATAGTCTTTGTTCTGACATGTTCGTCTTGTTTGAAGTCTATTTCTGAATTTCCTACGTTGGTATTCTCTGGACGTAAGGAGAGATATTGCCGTTGCAATTTCAATATTTGCATATTCAGCTGCACTAAAACCTTCCATCTATTAAATTCTATTATTTTAATCTATTGATTATTTTAGACCGCTTAAATTCTAGAAATCTAACCAAGTAACATAATTTCAACAGTATTTTATAGTTAGAAATATTTAATTTTCATTTTCTGGAAGGTCTTTATTTTTGCTTAAATTATCAAGTTAATTTATTATTATTAATCAAAAGGTGGTTACAATAAACCTGCTGAGCTGGCCTGCAGATGTGTCTGTGTCTTGGTTCTTTATGTTAATGTTGGCAATTCACTGACCCAGGAGGACCACTGGCTTAAAGTGCCTTCTGAACCACGAAGGCTAGTCATAAGAAAGTTTGACCCTTCCCTTGATTTTATCCCAGTACCAGGGTATTACGAGCCGTTTTTGTCGATCGTTCACCCTTGCCCGCAATAAAAAGATGCCGACCAGTCTAGTCGCGAAGGGGTAGGTTGACTTAATTTTTTTAAGGGGAACGATAGTTTTGCTCGGCACGGTATATATAAGCTCACTTAAAATAAGATGCAGGTTTCCGGTACAGACGCCACTCTGCTCAAATGTTAACGCACAGGTCTTACCATTAAAAGAGGGGCAGAGGATGCTTTGTCACCTGGCTTTCACGCATGATAAAATAATTAATTCTGAAATGACTAAATTTTCGATTTGCATCAGTAGGGTAAAGGATCTGGCAATAGGAGATTATGCATTCGATGAGGTAAAGAACTTCTGTTACCTTGGAATACATATAGACAGGAATGACGACAGAATGGAAGAAATAAGAAGAAGAGTCCAGGCGAACAACAGAGCCTACTACGCTAACAAAACCCTACTTAAAGATAAGACGTTGACAAGAGAAACGAAACTAAAGATCTACAAGGCACTTATTAGACCTGTGATTGCGTATGCTGCTTAGACACTGTGCATGACGCAGGCGGAGATAGAAACACTGCTGGTGCTCGAGAGAAAAATACTAAGCGCTATCTTAGGCCCAAAGAGGGACGAAATGGGAATGGCGATTTGGGAGCTATGGAGGTGGATGAGTGGAGAGAGAAGGTGCAGGGCAGGACAGCATGGAGAGGAATAGTAAAGGAAGCGTTGACCCACTCGAAACTGTAGACAACATGGGCGATTCCTTTTTCCACCGATGGTCGAGGGATCCTTATAATCCCATAGGACAATTCCACCGATGTCATGAACAGGTAGACTGGTCAGAATTTTAATCTTTTCGTTGTAAGCCTATAAGCTGTTGAAATGTAGGTAAGATCCCAAAGTGGTAATTTTAATAAATTATAACCAAATTATTTTTAATTAGGTTAGTTGTTCGCGAAGTTATATTTTTAATACCTATACATTTTTATCTTTTTTTCAACAATTTCATTATAATTCCGTGCGTTATAAATTTACGGTGTTTATGCTCTGTAGAAAATATATAATATGGATGGTACTTTCGACTATTGCACCAAGTTCTTCAAGCAATTATTTACTATTCATGGCTACGCGAATGGACATTATATTATAGCATTGGCGTTTTGTCTTTTAAAAGACAAATCACAGCAAACCTACTAGCATTCCTTCCAATCATTGATAAGCATTTGTTCTCAAAATCAATTAGCTTTTCGACCAAAAACAGCAACTCTTGATTTTGAACTTGCTATTCATGCTAGTCTTAAACATGTTTGGGAAGACGTGGAAATCATTGAATGAAGCAACCAATGGTTGCGAGTCATTCCATAATATATTTAATTCAAAATTTTATGGTACCGGCCCGTCGCTATATGTATTTTTAGAGGTGCATTTCGCTGCCCCCCCCCAATCGAATTTTGGGGTGCAATTGGTGTCAATCGTTAGAGCCTAAATGAGATTCCATTTGTTTCGTTTGAGTCTCAACCATCGCGGAGTTATTCGCGAAATAGTTGGGGGGGGGGGGGGGCTGTAGACACGTTGGCCCCCCAAGTCGAATTTTGGGATGAAAATGGTGTCAAATGTTAGAACTTTGTTAGAACCTAAATGAGCTTCATTGTTTTCATTTGTGCCTCAACCGTCGCGGAGTTATTCGCGAAATAGTTGAGAGGGGGGGCTGTAGGTACGTTGGCCCCTAAGTCGAATTTTGGGGTGAAAATTGTGTCAAACGTTAGAGCTTCGTTAGAGCCTAAATGAGCTCTCATTTTTTCTTTTGAGCCTCAACCGTCGCGGAGTTATTCGCGAAACAGTGGGGGGGGGGGCTGTAGACATGTTTTTCTATTTTAGTGAATTTTTGGGTAAAATTGGTGTCAAACGTTAGGGCTTCATTAGAGCCTAAATGAGCTTCCATTTTCAACATCTTAATTTCATTTTCTAAAAAGTTACGGGCATTTCAAATTTTCGATTCCTCCGAGCAAGTTGCGTCCGATAATTTATTTGTTGTTCTTTCTTTTATTTTCAATTTTTATAAATAAATTAATTAATTTCTATTTTCATTTATTATATTAAATTTTTATTGATAAATCTATAAAATGCTGCATTTGTTTTTGGTCATTTGCAATCTTTCAAGGGATTTTCAAGTTTGTTAATCCCCATTGTGCTACTTCTAATACTTCATAAGGTATTCGGCCCGCATCGGTGGAATTGTCCACTGCTTAAACGTAACCATTTTAGGGTCGAGGATTTAAAATTGACCATCGGTGGAAATGTCTGCCGTCCGACAACATACCATGAAAGAGAAACTGGAAGAGTAAAATTGTAACATGTTATATGGGGATTAATCCTCCCGTTTAAGTTGATTTGTAAATCCTAGCAATAGGAGAGCAATATTCTTACGAGAATGTAAAGCTTAAAATAAAAATAAAATAAACAACAGTATAAAATAATTATTGTTATTATAAATTCTTAATTCAAAAAGCTGCATCAATAACCAAAATCGAAGACAATTATTTAACTCAAAATGGATCAACTAAATATGAGTTATGATGACTAATTAATTCAAAATTTGCTTAAAGAACTTTATAATTAACAGCAATTACTTACTTCGACGTTTATCAAATAATCGATCATTTTCTCCAATTGATTGATTCAAAACATAGAAAATAGATTGCAATTTAATCGATAATTACTTGATTCAAAGGTTATAAAAATGACGACTTTATGAAGTTCCAAACATTACGATACTAATGACATTCATTTTTCAATTACGGTAAATTTTGAAGCACTCTGTACATAAAACAAATATCACTTGAATTGAAAGCCCAATATCCGTACAATGTACGGTCATGCTCATCAAACAAAGATTTCCTTTTTATCTATTGCGCAGGAGCGTGACCGTACATTGTATGTTTACTCGGTTGGTTGGAACAAACCTTAATTACATCGAAACAGGAACTTGGGGTGGCTCGAAACGTATCTGGATGCTACTGTAACAGAAGCATCCAGATACGTTTCGAGCGTAAAATTTGGTAACAACAGTTGTTACCAAACTTTAGACAAATAAGGCCAAATACGTTGATTATATTGAAAGTAGTAACTTTATTTAAAATGACACTTAATTATTTCAATATAAAAATTTTCTATTTAAAGAAACCTGTAACAAAAAGTAAACCTGTAATTTTGTAGATTATTTGACTTATGTTCTTATTCTTCTCAGTCATTTACATTAGATGATTCTTTACATATTAATCCGGCACCTTGTTTTACTTTTTTATTTATTTCGACTTAAAAGTTGAAAGTAACAATTCCACATTTAGCGCGCTACCCGTCCATACTGTTGTCCAGAAAAACTTCCGTTGGCAAGTTCGAATCGAGTGGGGACATAAAAAATTCGTCACCCGAAATCTGTGAATAACATAAAATTCATAACTAAAGTCGTTTACTACAGTTTAAACCGTCTTCGCGGCTCCCAAACTTAATAATCCAGAACGGAATAATTTTAAATTTAAACATAATTTTCTTTGTGTAAGGCACAATTTTATAACTTTTGCCCGACTCCTGGTACATGAGGTAATGGGGCTATAAACTCAGGAACCATTTGGGGAAGTGGCCACCACGTTCCCTTATTTGATTATTTGACACCCCTACATTTCATTTTTCGGTTGTTTTTTTTTTATTAAATTTTTTAATAAAATGGAATGAAAATAAAATAATAGACCCCACCTATTCTTGTTAAAAATTACCGTCCAAATTGAATTAAAATAAATGACCCATTCTCAATTTCTTGAAGACTTTTTTCTATAATATAAAGCAGTCTGCTTATTCTCATAATTGCTGCTCAGGCCCAGGTGTGAAGAGCTCTTTATACCGGTAATCCATCGTAAATAAATTTTGTTTAAAAAATCTGGAAATCTACTTTTAGTTTCGAGAGGAATTTTATGTTATAAAGAACATAGCAATTTACAAATTTAATGTTTTTTTAACAACGTTTTAAAACGCAAATGAAAAATTATTTTTGATTGTATTTACCTTTTTTTTAAATAAATGTTAATCGGGAAATTACTTCGCGTAAACGCTTAGTTATATGTTTGAAAAGGAATATTTAACTTGCAAATTTTGAACCGTTAAATGTATTATATTAATTTTTCTCCGGAAATTATTCATACAAATTCTTCTTACCAAAAAATAAACGATTTTTTTTGTAAGTTTGTATTTTATCGAAAAGACTAAAGTTCAATTGTCTTTAAATTAACAATTATCATTTTAAGTTATTAACACGTTGTCTGTCATGCTTAAAAATAAGCTATTGTTGTTAATGTTAGTGTGAATGTCAGTGAAGGAAGTCAAAACATATTTATGAAAACTTTTAAAATTAAATTTATGGACTTCAAGTTTAAATAAACAAATTTTATTTAATTTGATTTAAATTTTTTGTGTAAATTTATATAACTGTTCAAAATTTTATGAATATTTCATTTAAAGCATCAGGTTTAAAGTATCAAGTACTTCCATATTTTCGCATAAAATTTTCTTTCATTAATTTGATGAGATGGTAAATAATGAGCAATGTATTTAATATTCCTGTAAAAATGTAAAATAATTTTTAATTAAAATACATTGCAACTTTTTGGTTTTATCTCACACTTTCTCTTTATCTGATGTAAAATTTCAAATTATTTTTCTTCTGGTTTTGATTTAATTGGAAAAGTTGACTAAATGCCAGAAAACTTTGAATCAGGTGAGACTTGAAATAGCGTGACTTGGTTTATTATATTTTATAACGCAAATCTATCAAAATATTTTATCAAATTTTTACTTTTAAATTACAATATAATTTTTAATAAATTCTTATATTTTTGTCACAGAAGGGAAGTAGTTTTATTGCTAATGATTATACAAAAGAAGTAATTTGATTTACGACCTAAAATGCACATTATCTAAAAATTATAAATTCGTCAGTTTTTCTTTCTTGGCGAGCTGCATCATCAATAACATCTTTTGCTATAGTTCACCAACCAAATGGATGGAATTACATTTCACCCAAGCTAATGGTTGTAGGACAACTTCTGAATTAATTTTGGCTTAGGGTAGGAAAAGCGCCACTTTGCTCTAATTCATGCAAATGCAGTTACACCGTAATTCTTAATTAGCTCAGCGGTTCTAACTGCACATAAAGACTCTTGTGCATTTATTTGTGAATTTATTTCATCTTCATCATTAAAACATATTTCAATACAAAAAATATCTAGAAGCGATGATTGACAGTATGAAATTTAATAATTAAATATTTAAATAAATGCATCATCGATTATTTGATTCGGTACAAAGCTCTCGATGGTATCAGGCATTTTGAAATACGACAATAAGTATATAAAAATTCGCCGCCAGAACCAAGATTAGAACCTAGAATTTGCCCAGTAAATGCGTACTAATTAAAATGTATTAGTGCATCTTGTTAATTATTAAGTATCATTATACTGTAATTGTAGCGACACGCCATATATTTTTTAATACGTCTAAAGATGCCCTTCCCCTAGTACCGCAAACTTAACAAATATGCGCTCAATTTTAAAAATTGATGTGTTTAATTTTTTGTTCAAACACTTACAATAAGTACTTTCCACTTTACCCACAAGTCTTATCCGATAATTTGCCATGCAATTGAGATATAAATCAGCTCCTACAATTTCTAGTTTGTTATTATAGAAAAACCGAATAAAAAACTGCCCATATATAATGAATTTCCAACATAGTGTTTCTATGTGTATTATGGAACTATATTGACTAGATATTTCGGGCCCTTATTTACTTATTCATTAAACTATCAACTTTTAGAATTTCATAATCTTTAACAAAAAAATCTAGGCGTAATAATGTATACGATTATTGAAATCGATTATGCCACCTTTTTATTTCATAGGTTTAGAATATTTCGGTTAGTAATTTATTTTATTCAATGTTTTTATGTCAGTACATATTTCTTAATTATCAATACATAATAAAAACGTTTTACTTAATATCGTAATTTGTGATGGCATTTACAATGGCCTCTTCTTGTATGGTTAATTATTTATAAGCAATAATCGTTTAGTTAATCAATTAATGTAATATCAAGTGGCCTACTTATGATAATTGAAATGAAATTAGGAAAATATCTACATTTACTGTTCCATTGTGGCATAACAATAGGCTACAATGATACGATTGCGCATTTTATGTATTATTCTAAATGTACATGCCCGCGAATTATTAAAATGGAACTTGGATCTTAATTTTTAAAGTCAAAAGTATGTTGCTATAGTATCTCTAATCGCGAGTTTCGAAACGCGCTGCAAACGCGTGCAAAACGCTCCATCTGGATAGGGTTTTACAAGCGTTCATACTCCTCATATATGCACAGAAAAAAAAAACAGATTGGTCCGATTAAAGTTCCACGGAACTTAAATTTTATCAACTATTTATTTATGAACAGAAGGAAATAAAGGAAGAACAATTGACCCATTAAGAATGCGAAAGTGCAAAGAAGTCACTGCTTTACTGATAACATGCAAACGATTTACACGAATTATAAAAACCATTTTAGTGCTACAAATTAAATTAAATGAGGATTCCGAAGATATAAAAATAATATATCGAGTATTCGTTCCATTTAATATAATAAATTTGTATATTACTACGATTTATAGATGAAAATATGTTTAGAACTGAAAAGTGTAATGGTACCTAATTCCACAAAGAATATAAGCATTATATTGCTATCAGAACCGGGGGTTAGCAGGTAGACATTGAATTGATGAGTTAAAGATAGAACTTCAGCCTCTTTATTAATTCTGCCATTTGGCAAGAATTCAAGTCAGAAAAAGAAAAACAATGTCAAAGAACTCATCGAATTTCCTATTAATTTTCACGAAAATGAAATAATTATAAATGCTTTCAAGAAATTGCTAAGCATAGTTATCACTGAATTATGCATCTACCAAACTATATTTTAGAATGGAGGCTTGTAAAAATGTCAGAATCCTTATAATAACAATATTTATTAAGCAAATATTAAAAATAAGTTCAATATTTACATTTTTATATAAATAATACTATAAGTCGAGATATCTGAATATCAAGATTTTCAAAAGTCAGTGAGCTAAGTATAAGAAGAAACACACTCAAGTACCCTAATGTTGACATTAAAACTTTACAAGTGTTCTTTAACACGCATCGAGTCAAATTATTCCAATCTCTTTATGAAATTCTTACACACCACTTTACATTAACTACTTAGGATGTTAATTTTAAAAAGTTTAGCAGCTACTGCAAATTGTTTGTAAAGCTCTCGTTGCAATTATCATTAACATTATCCATTACAATATGAATGCACCAACTACATGAAAATTGCATGTACTACTTAACAAAGATTTTGCAAATGAAAATGCATAGAAGAAAATGAATTACTTACAGCATTTATGCAGCAAACACAAGTTTAGCCGCAGCGAAACCCGCCGTAAGAATTAAGTTGTAATTGATGTATGTTAATTTGCTTTTATAGATTTATTTACCGATAGCGACGAAATCTAGATGCGTTTCTCAACTGTTTAATATAAAGTGGTTTATCCATATGAGAATCATGAATTAAAAGTACAGAAAGAAAGAAAAGGTGGTAAAAAAACTATCGTAATTTAGGTGTTAATTGATTTTGTAATTTTAGAACGTATTAAATCTAACTAATAAATATTAAATTAATTGCTATCTATATTAACTTCTACGTGACCTATAACTAACTATTTTGATAATGATTAGGATAGAGTTAATTTCCTTAAAGCCGCATTAAAATTAATTACAGTTTATCGTTTAATTTCTTAAATTAAATTATTAACCACTTGTATCACGATTTCGGGTATTATTTTATTATATGAATCTGTTATAAAAAATATCATAATGCATTGCTTACCGAAATCTTTGACTTGTATTCAGGAAGTAAGATAATGCAAAAAAAAATGAAAATTTTGTTATTATAAAAAGAGGGGCTGTGGTAAAAAGCGTAGGTAATCGTTCGTAAAACGCATCAAATAATCAACACGATAAACATAGAGAACGTAGAAAAAAATATCTACATGCAAAAGAAAAATTCAAAAAATAAACACAATTTTGTTATCTTTCCTTTCGATTGCTGAACAATTGATAAACGGTACCTATGGGAAAATGATTGTGATGTTTATCGGTCAGTAAAACACATCCACTTTCGCAAGAAGGAAAAATCAGCCTTTTTAATAATCAAATACTTTCCCTGGTTCGAATTTTACTTATTCTTTTATTGCTAATTTAATATTAGATTTGTTATTTATAGAACATCATTCATCCAAATTTTGGCCATTCAAAATGCTCCTCATCAGAGAATTTGGTATAATAATCCTTTGGCCAAAGGCCGAGTAGTCTTATAAACCTAAATATTAACTGTTCAGTGACAACATCGTCCTATGGATATTTTGCTTAGACGTCGTGTATTTGAAATGTCACGTACAATTTATAATTCTGAGTCGATGCAAATGCGAAATTATCCCGCTTAGTATTTGACAAACCAACCGCATCGCTACACAGACGGTATAATCGACAATTTTATGCATAAGTAAATAAATTAGTACTTTCACTTAAAAAGTCTTCGTGAACAAATTCTTTACGGCGCGACGTACAATTTAAGATTCATAACTTGCACCGCTTTTAATCATAAGGGTCAGGCTTAGTTCGTGACTAAGCATCTTTGTTTTAAAAATAATGGCACTAAAAGTAATCAAAACACATAGTGCACTTACACACTAATATGTACGTTTCATGTAAAGATTAAAATCAATCCATAAATAACTAATAATCATAAATCACAATAAAGAACAGTAACGCGCTTAAAAACCCAGGCAAGGTTATGCTTACAGTTTTAGAAATAAAGTTTGCTTTAAAAATACATTTAAGTTCTATATTTGTGTTAAAATCTGTGTTTAGTACACACAAATAATTTATTAATTATCTATATCGTTAAAATGCTTATCAGACGTATCTTATCCATTAATAACCAGTGCAATATAACCAAATCAGTATACAATGTCAAGATTATTTTTTAAATTTAAATTATTTATCGTGAACAGTGCAAATGACGTGCATGAATGGATTAACTACATTAACTGGTTTATCTGATTACCAATAGATTAACTTCATTCTCGATTGATTAGTAGAACAGTGGGAATTTCGTTAAAACATTTACCGGTAACATTTCCACTTCAATTATTAAATATTTAAACATCTACACATCCTGATATTTTAATAAAGTATTTGCAGTATTGAAAATATTCTAACCAAAATTTTCCTACAAAGATATCTGCTACTTAACGCCGAAACAACCTCCATTATAAATTCTATCGTAATTAGTCGGCTAATCAAAGTTAAACTTTGATTTGAAAGTTAAATTTATGGAAACAAAAGCAATAATTGGCGCAGTCGTTTACCAATTAAAAATTAAGTTGAGCTTTCATTGAGCACAGCGTTGTTGGATTTTACCCTTCGTTTGCTGTAATAATAATGATAAAAATAAACTTTGGGAAAAGTTTTTAAATAATTCTTTAAATTGCTAAATAAATGTATGTCGATTGAAAATAATTGCTAAAAAAATTTCAAGTTTCGAGAAATCCTGAGCCGACCAAGTATTGGAAAAAGATTTAGAAGCCATTTCTAGATATTTAAATTACAAATTTAAAAATTTCGGGATAGGATTTTCCACAAATTATTGATTGTTGATAATATTGATATGCTACATATCGATAAAGGCTGTAAAGTATTTGTAGGTTTATGTATTAACTTATGTAGATAATCAACTTATCTGCATAATCCATCACGCTCTCTATAAACCAAATTGTAATTGACTTGAGTTCTGATAATATCCGTAAGATATTTGTATTCAATAATACAACGTAAGAAAAATTACATATAACAAAATTTAAAATCAATCTTCATCAAAATGTTGTGTCGAAAGTTTTCAACAATAATTATTACAAACGAGTTATTTCCAAGTCAACACCGAGCATTCAATGTGCAAATTTACGCACTTAGCCGTAGCAGCACAAAATTGAATTGCTCAAGTTTTGTAGATTCTGTTTTTCCTTGTTTTTATTAACTTCGTAAGTTAAAATATTTTATTCTTATCATCTGCGAGCTTTTTTATCAGGTTTATTATGCTTCAAAATTTCAAACAAATGATACAAATGGAACTTATCACAAAAATAGTGTAATTGATTAATGGTGAATTTCACCACACTGGCGCTATGTACTGATTACGTTATAACCTCAAAATTTTATGACGGTTATATCTTTCGTACTTAGTAAAATAGCTTTAAGAATACTGCGAGACTGTAAAGATGATGCGAGATGTCGGCCCCTACCTTTTTATTTTTCGCTCTTTAATACTTGAACTTTAATTGACCACCCAGTTATTTCATCTTGATTACACTTTCCGAGAGTTTATGGTCCAGGCAACTTTTATTGCATGTATTTTGGTACGTAACACCAGCACATCTTGGGTCCCAGTTAACAATCACGTGCAAAAATTAATTTTTTCCCTCTTTTATAATAATAAATAGTATGGTTTCCTATACCATATATCACAAAATTTACTTACAGCTAACGAAGCCTTATAAATAATATTAATTAGTTTACATTCGTTCATTAATTATATTAATTGATGTGACAAACGCGGATCAAGTATAATCGGATTGTTAATTAGTTAAAACAAGAACAACTTACAGTAGTTGCTAATATCTCGCTAATTCAACAATACAAGCAGTTGTGTAAGTGCAGCTCATTCTGTACAACTGTAAACCGTCTCGAGTCTGCACTTCAATCCTAGATATGCCAAATCCAGTTATTTTTGCCGGTATAAAGTAGTACCAACCATTCCGCTGAATAATTTAATAATCTACATCAACAAAGTGTTTATCAGAATAAAGCTAACCATACTTTATCCGACAATCACCAACATGCACAGATTTAGGTAAGGAACTTTAGTTTTCCTAACCTTTGTGGATAGTTTTTTGGGCAAAAACATAATCATATGAGGCGTACAAATTTCTTGAATATTGAGATGTAATTAATTATCAATATAACTTTTATTACGTTCAATTAACTCGATCATTTACTAAATCCTAACATATTCTTACTAAATTCTAGTAAGATGAAATTCACCCAGCAAATTAAAAAGAATTTACAAAATAAATAATGTAGGAGATAACCTTATGCACTTTGTAGAAACACTTTCGCTCCGCACAAAAGTTCTCCACAGTATGCTCATTTATATGTTAAATAGGTATTAGTCAATTCAGTCACACCGGACGAACCGCTTTCGAGGTTTCCGTAGAGTTTATTTTTCTGAAACAAAATAACACTGAATATAATATCGTTTCAAAAAAGTATTGTTAAGAACAAATCTACTTATAATAAAAATGTAACACAATTCTTGAGACTTTGCTGTTGTATAAACAAACTGCCATGCCAATACTCGGTCAACCTGCTAAATTGTTCTGCGATCCTGGTGGTTTACGACCACCATATTCCGCCTTAGTCAAGAAAATCGTTATAATTTATTAATTTCAATAAGAGTGAGGCCGAGGGCCGTGTTTAATTATTAACTAATTAAGGATGCGTTACGAACAGACATATCAGGATGTTGTGCTTTCAATTGAAATTGGCGAAAAAAAATTAGCTTAAATTTCACATAAGAACGTAGAATTTAAATCGGCTTGAAATAACGACAAATTGACGAAATGGAAGCTATTAACTTATAAAAAAAAACACAAAAATGGGTGACATGTGAACACGAATTCAAATAACTTCACGGCATATAAAGTAAAGTAATTGAATTTTTTATTTTAAAAATCTTTAATTTTAAATAAATGCCATTACGACAAGCACGCATTCGTATTACAATTCAACTTGGTTTACTCAAGTGGATGAACTCGGGATCGACTTATCCGGTCCACATAAACTTAGTCAGTGGCATTGACCGATTGCCATTTACGGTACGAGGATTGGACTGGAACGATGATCCTGAGTTTGTAGAAAACTCTCTTTTTCTTGAAAACTATTATGTCCGATTTGAAGCTTGTCAAAATAAGAATACAAATTGTTTCGGTTGTTTATGAGAATTGATTTTAAAAATGTATAGATACTATAAAAAATCAGTGAATCTAAAACGTTTTGAAAATTTGGGATAATAATGGTGCTTGGTTCCTAATGAAACAAATAGAGCTTTTAAGAGGCTTAATTTGGATATTGGGGGTTGAAATAATCAGCAGTTTTAAAACATTTTCGTCGACTTGATGTATTGATAAATAAGGGTATACTTGTCCCTTGGGCCTAACTACCCTACTTAGAAATGTGTGTAAATAAGTGTCTAAATAGAAAAAAATCGCTGTTTATGACAAAATTCACTCCAAAAATTAAAGACAACTTTCATATAAAAGCACAAAAATAACACTAAAAATCGCGGGTCAATATCTCAAGTTTTTCTATTGTGGTCGGTACAGCTTTATTGTTTAATCGGAACTGCTCACAGGTTTTCTGGCTTAAAAATCAAAGCTGGAAAACAAAAATAACACATAAATAGCACTTAATTGTCTTCGTCAGAAGTCGATCCGACGTTGTGGTCGATCCAGTTTTATTGACATACATTTTTCATGATTAGAGAAAACTGAACCCCTGAAATGCTAAACTGCCACTTTTTTCACTTACGAATAAGCCTGATCCGCTTTAAATCATTGACAAAGAGAGCTTTGATTTTAAAAATAAAATTTTCACAAAAAGGAATAAAATCAAAATGTTTCGTAGTCATGTGATGAATAATGTAATGCAAATAATAATGAATTAATTTCTAGCCGTAAAATTTGAGTTTTTAAGTTGTGATTAATTAATACAACAATGCAAAAGTAATGTGTTGAATTAAGATTAAATTGTTCTTTCCTAATTCAAGCTTTATTCAGGTTTTCCTACATATAAATTTTTCGAGGAAATAATTTTGTGGAATACGTTTCGCCTTTTACATAATCCAAGATATCGAACTTCTATTTATTCTTTGTCCTAAAAGTGTATCTTTTAGGAACAGCAAGAATTTAGTTGACTTTATTAGAAACGTTTTCCTTGTTCTATAAATATTTTAATTTCAAATTTCTTTATTAACTGTTTATTTGCACTTTTGATTAAACAGGGATAGCCCCTGCTTCTTTATTAATGTATCATCAGGACGTAAATTGCATTATTCTCCTTATTGAAAATTGTATAGGTATATGCAAGCGACTAATAATGGGGTAATTATACTATACAAAGTATGTGCAAAATTTGTGAAAATTCGATTTTAGATTCTATTACATTCAAATTAATTACATTTAAAAGTAACTCATGGGGTAATAATACACATTCACGTGAGATTAGTCATCGCATGCACTAAGATAATAAGTAAACTTAGTTGTTTATTTTTCTCCATTTCTCACTAATAATACTTTTGATATTCGTACAACTAACCCTTCTAACCATCGTTAAGGGTAGTAAAAAATGAGAGAAAAGAAGAACACCTATTTATTAATTTTATGAAAAGATAAGCACAAAAGGTGGAGGCGGCATATTTTTGAAATCCAAAATCAGGCACAAACACAACATATTAGATAAAAATAAACAATTAGACCATCCAGAAGGGATGAAACCCACAAAGCTGAATTTCCGTGTATTTTAATAACTTCACTTCAATAAAAAATAACAATTAACATTAAAAATTCGGTCAAAAATTTCAAAATTCATTTGCAAACTGACCGAACTGATTTCTTACTTGTGAGCAATCTTTTCTTAGGTCTGTACTGCTCCCAAATAAATCTATAAAAAAGTCAACTACACAAATTAGCTTCATCAGTCACCTGAGTAGCCATGATCTAGATATAAAGATAGATTTGGAATCGGAAGAGCTTGGTTATTTGTTATTTTATTTATTTGTGGTCAATATGCAATTCAGACGGTTACACTTGGAATATTGTTCAACTTTCCTCTCGTTTTTAAATAAATTTGTGGTTAACGAGTGAGCCGTCGGTAGCGGGAATCTCGTTAATGTATTCATACGCATTAGAACGAATAAGATTGACCTGTTTTTCCTAAAAACAAATAAAAAGCAACAAATTAAATATCAAAAATTGTTAAATGTTTATCTTCTTCGTTAACCTGTGGTCAGGGACAAACTTGTTATTGGAATCTGAGTAACTGCATTTCTGCATCAAACCAATAACAACCACTGTAGTTCCGGAGGAAATATTGGAAATAAAAAACGAGGCATCCAAATTACGCAATTACAGAGGATAAATCGTTGTAATTAATCTACAAGTTAGGAACACCCAGGTGCTAATTACTTTAAAAACGAGTAAATAACCTTCAAATCAATTTGCTTGATAAGGTTGAAAATAGTTCAAATTTTTGGCGCTAGAAGTTGTAACATTGAAAAATGAATACCGGCGTAAAGTTAAATCAATAGTTTCAAATCAATTTATTAAAATATTATTACATGCATATACGAGTATTAGACCGTTGATAGCATCTTATAGGTGGCGCTTAGTGTTAATGTTTAAAATTAACAAAACCACAAATTTATTAATTTTAACCATGCAATATAATTCGAATACAGAATTATATTTTCTTTATAAATACTCGTATGTCGGATATTTCCATAATATTGACAAAATAGCATAAATAAATTTCCCCGACCTGGAGATAATTTATGTTGTCATCGACCTTCTGCTTAGTGAATTTCAGTCTCAAAATACAGAGTGATTGTTTATACTTGAAGCTAAGCAGAAATCGTGGCGGAGTCAGAAATGATCACTACAAAAGCTTTCAAAGCCGACTCGAAGGACCATGTGTAAATTTCCCCGACCTGGAGATAATTTATGTTGTCATCGACCTTCTGCTTAGTGCATTTCAGTCTCAAAATTCAATGTGATTGTTTATACTCGGAGCTAAGCAGAAGTCGTGGCGGTGTTAGCTTTGAAAGCTCTTGTAGTGATCATTCCTGACTCCGCCACGACTTCTGCTTAGCTCCAAGTATAAACAATCACCCTGCATTTTGAGACTGAAATGCACTAAGCAGAAGGTCGATGACAACTTAAATTATCTCCATGTTGGAGAAATTTACATATGGTCCTTCGAGTCAGCTTTGAAAGAAAGCTTAGTGTTAAAGAATATTTATTGTATGGGGTGATACAAATGCAAATGTCAAATTTACTGTTGAAACCATACTCTGTTGTTATAATCAGAAAATTGTTTTTAATTGTAAAGTAAATTAATGGATGGGTTTTTAAAATATAATTTGTTAAATTTGTGGTAGCAGGCGACAAATTTAATTCTGTTTGAAATCAGTATTCTACACCTCTGCTGTTAATTATACAACGATGTAGAATTCTGAAACGCTTTCGTAAACTAAGTATTGTTTGAGAATGTTTGAATAGATTTGGTGGTTAGTAATGAAGATGTTATTAAGAAGTTGCAGTTTGTATTATATGAATGAGCTAAATTCTTAATTAAAGACTAGCCAGCTTCAATAACGGTTAGCAGTACCGTTCTCGGGGTTTAAACCAGTTAGTTAGTATATAGCATCAAATATGCTAATATAATAGCCAACTAGATGGGAATATTGCGTAATAGCTTAATACACCAAAAGGAGGTTAAGACAATTGCGTATGCATGAAAACGGCATATTTAAATTTACTAGGGTGAAAGGAGCGAGCGTAGACGTATTCAACTACATATTCACTTTTAAAGCTTATTTTTGTAGTGAGTGCTTTCTCTGTTTATTTTTACGCTTTTTTAAATAGAATACAGTAGTTTTTGTAGGTTTTATTTTTTGCCAAATACGCGCCCTTTGTAAAACTGTAGTGTCAGAAACATCTCTCTTGATAATGCTCGAAGTAACCTTTAATGTTTTTTTCTTTAGTTAGTATAGGATGGTCTCAATTTCTAGTGACCTACTTCAAATTTTTTAAGGGTGGTTATCTACTTTTGTGTCCATTATAATCGTCTCATACACTACAAATATCATCTCGTTTATCACTAAGAGGCTGTACGTCTGATTGTGAGAAGATATAATAGGCACCTAATGAACATAACCTATAATAAAAATAGCAGTTGCGTTGTCGTAAAGTAAGGGTTGCTAGGTGATTACGTATAGAACTTAAAGCTGACGACATAAAATAGAAATAATATTAATGCTGCAATAGATGTTTTAAAAAATGCCGAAAACACTAAAACAATTTTTGGCAAAAGTTCAGATTCGATGAGAAAGAAATCAGCGCTAGTCAGCCGTAACCGACGTAACTCATTTTCGCGCAAAACGATTCTATTTGATTTCGATGCACGTATTTTTATCTTATCTTCAAATAATTCATCATTCATGTGATACAAATGGGTGCCGTGGGTGTCAAGTAGAGTTGTGTTATTTTGATTAGTGTAATGTTTCCTCTATTCAGTTAGACGGATAAGGGATATACTCCTATTGTACAGAACGCTACGATAGAATACAAATGTAAATGGCCATGTACTTATGTAACTCCCGGAACACAATTCTCTTTCCGGACATCATAAGTAACATAATACTTTTACACTTATACCCTTCTATAACATAAACTGAAATTGATATATAAAAGTTGTAAAAGAATCTTTATAATAAACAGCCGTAGCCATTGCGTGGCTACCATTAAACAAATTGTTTTGTTATATTTTTACGACGTTAAAAATTAAAACATAAAAACAACCAACAACGATTAATAATTTTGACATAAAATTCCATAATACAGCCGTTCTGTTACAGACATGACTTATCATTTAATTGAGGGTAAAAAGCAGGTCATTGATGCTCGACGCTTAAACGGCTATACTTAAGTTTAATTTTACGTAAAGAAGCTTATACGCCAAGCATACCATTAACTTAATCTTTACTACATAGTATAAATTAAATATAAAATAACTACTAAAGTTATTAAAATTTATTTTTATCATTTATATTTTATATAAATATGCTAAATTCATTGCGGGTAGGTACCTCGACGCCAACATTTATAATGGTCACAACCCCAAACCAATTTCAGTATTTAGTAAGCGTTTCAACTTATTCGCTTCATTTAATGTAAATAATGAATTAAATTATTGTAATTCAATAATTTTAATAAAACTTTAATTGTCTCGAATGTAACACAGTAGCCACACTACCTTCCATAGCATAACGCAGCCCAGATGCGAATTTGTCTGTTTCCTACTTTTGCAACTGTTGCAAAATGATTTATTTTATTGCATATTGGACATATTTCTCCAGATGCTAGGCACTGATTCCACTCATAGGTGTATCCTATGCATTGATTTTTGTTACTTTCCATCCCTTTGATTAATTTCTATCGCTTCTGATAAGGTTCCTTCATTAACAGGCTAGTTTGGATTGATTTTATTACGGGCTTTCTTCTCAAAACGACAATTACCTACCTGTAATAAAAGTTAAAGTGCAAATTTTGCTAGCAGGGTGGGTCGTGGATGCATGTTAAGAACGAAACAAGTAAATGCTACCTAATGTTTTGCGGACTTCACTGGACACGTTCGGTACTTAAGTAAAAAGGGCGCCAGAGTCGATTTCACAGGAACGTAACGTGACTCCCTTTAAATATTTCAGCTTCTTGCAATCGTAGGATTACATCTAGAACAAAAACATAAACAGTACAAAAAAGACAGTTTCAGGTTACAAAAATAATATTGCCAGGACAAACTGTCCTACAAACAATAGCAATATGATTCACACCAGAATAGTGTGAGCACTTAAATGTAAACCCTTAAATTTAACGATTGATCAACCGCAACCATACTTAAAATTACATTAATTTAATTAATTGTCCAAATGTTCAATTCTACAGTCATCAAGCTAACCTGTAGACGTAAAATATTGAACTAAAGTTAAATGTACGGTAGCGCGATTAAATTCTATGCGCATTCCAAACATTATGTTGGTAATTTCACACAATTACTTAAAATGCATTACGATATTTCATAAAATGAATGGCGGTACTTAGATAGTTTTATTCATGTTTGTTCTTACATCGAGAGCAGGAGCGAAGATCATCGAGCAGAATTGCAACAGAGGCTGGTAAGATAGCGTGGTTTGACATAATCTCTACTTGAACTGATATTATGGTAAACGTAATAATGCGGATTTGGGACAGTGTCCCATTTTTTAAAAGATTGCTTTACAATAAAATTATTAGTGCCTATTGGATGATAAGATAATAAGTCGTCCAACGCGATATAATCGGATGCAATACGAGACAATATAGCGATAAAGTTGATATCGTCGCCATACAGCGAAAACCCACTAACTACATGAACCACAGTTTTAAGTAAATTGCATTTGAACATCCTGACAATGTTAGTCAAAATATTCTTTTAAGAAAATTCATAATATGAAAGAATTTTACTAGAAATTAGTGGATTTTACCAGAAGATAGATCATGAGAAACTGCATTTAATGGTATCGTGATTTAATGGTATTAATAACCCAATTTTACAAAAAATGTTAGTTCGTGCGTTTTCGTTGTATGGCGACGATACATTTACAAATGGATAAAGCGAATACTATAATCCAACTACCATAATTTTTAGATGATCGTCTAGCCTCTAGGGTTTTCTAAACTTAACGATAACTGAATTTACTAAGTCCGATACTGTGTCATTTGCACTTAACTATATTATTTACAAAACGGTAGAGAACTTCATAAGTAATCTGAAAGAAATTTTAAAATCAACTGGCCAAAACGTAAATGAAGTGAACCAGTGTAACCTTCCAATAGGTTTTTTCCATTCACGAAAGCCATTCGCGAAAGCCTCATTGTTTTCCGGTTTTATTCATATTCGATAGTTATTTATTACGGCTATTAATTACGATCGAGAAATTATAAAATAATTTAAATTTAGTTGTGCTTAGCTTATTAATTTTTAAATTTAAAGTATAAGCTACACCAGGATAAGTAGAACATATGGGGCAAATGAAACCCAAGCAAAGAAAAGCAAAAATCATCTTTAAAATTATATTTCGACTTCTACTGCTAAGTAGTTTGAAACTACTTGTACAGTGTTTGCAACAACTATCAAAAGAATGTTTTAACTTTACTTTTTCTACTTTGTACCACTTGTAATTTTATTTCATTTGTTTGAAAACCTTATTGAAATTAATTTCATTAATTTCCTTTAATGCTGTCCTTCCGCATTTCTTTGACTATTCATGCATTTTTTTCAAATGTTTTAAAGCTCTTAAGCTCTTACGCGAAACTTCAGCGAATTGCTGGCTTACGCAAACGTTTGGTCAACCATGATTTTACACTGCAGTTTTCCCGGATCTGCTATTGAAGCAGACGTATTCGTTACAGACGTTTTGCAAAGAGCGCTGTTTCAGCTAAATATCTTGTACAAAATAACTGCAAAATTTCTGTAGCAAATCCAAATGTCCTATTCGGCCTTAACAATGCTTGCTTGGATAGGCTTGGCATTTCAAATACATCGGCAACAAACTAACCTAATTTCAGAGAATGTGCGGAACCAAAAAATACAACTACAAGGTTATGGCGATGGCGGTTCCTACCTTGCTTTACGGAAGCGAAACTTAGACGACGACAGCAAGGCAAAAAGCTAAATTAGGAGCAGCAGGAATGAAAGATATAAGAGAAGAACTGCTGATCTGTCATGTGAAAGATAAAGTTAACGATTATAAACATCAGAGGAAGGAACACGGGCAAAGAATGGATCACCTGCGACTGCCAAAAAGAGCCATGAATTACGATCCAAGTGAGAAAAGAGATATGGGACATGCAAGAAAGCTATGGGCTGATTAGAAATCGAAACAGGCTTGAGGCCTACATCGTGAAGCAGACGCTGACGACGACGAGTTAATTGTTTAATCTCACAATGGCATTTACGTCTGTCAACATCTGCTGTGTTTTTCAGATACCCCAAACCTTGTTCATGCAGTCAGGTGTTTGGTGTTTCCGTTGCTTTGGGAGAATCGACCTTCATTGTCGTTCACCTTTGGGAGGAAATTCACAAAAATTTTGTACATCTCACAAATGGCCTGAAATAAAGAAATTATTTTAGTTCTCAAATTGGGTCAAAAAGACGTGCACTTTTGTGAACCACATTTTATTTCAGAAACTCACGTCTTAGCTCTCCGAAATATATCATCAGGGGCTTGTTTATATGATCATCGTGTTAATTAATAAATGCTTCATTGATTCGTTACTTGGACAAACCTCTCGTGAGGGGTTGAAAGTGGAGAGTCAATTAACATTTCACACTTACCCAATAGGTTTTACTTGCCCCGGTGTACCTTATTAACCCTTAGACCACCACGCTTAAAAATAGCCTATTGTTTTTAATGTTAGTGTGAGTTAAATTTAATGCACGTGGCAAATAATTAAAAAATAAATCTAATATTTATCATTAGTATTATTAAATGAAAATTTCTATTTCGTTCAGCTATTTTACAGTCTAAAACCAAAATGGACATCAAATGTTATAATTGTATGAAAGCAAAACAATTCAAAAACATAACACATTAATATAACTACTCTCATGAAAAACAAACACCACAACAAAAAATAGAAAATTCTCAGTGTGGAAAGCCTGGGGCCGTAATGTTACATTCATGTATGTATGTAATGGAAATCTTTTAGTTCTTTAATTAGTTTATTTAATTCACCGGCTAATTGAGAACTCGAATAAAAAAACATAACCCAGGTCGTGGTTGGACTAAAACATAAAAACAAAAGAAAATTTCACTTGATTACAAATTTAATTTATTAAATGAAAAATAATTAATTCCAATTGAAGATTAACCTCTATTTCAAAAACCACAATGTTAAGTCAACTATTATTATATAATTATTATATATTACTTTAAAAACAGAATTTTTATGATCCAAAATATAGTTAGTATCTGCGAATCAAACTTTTCTTGCAATATTTTGACCAATTGACAAGATTGGAAGGGATACGATTAGCCAATCGTAACCATAATTTAGTAACCTTAGGGATATGATTCGCCTTGAATTACCGGCATGCAGTCCGCAGCTTCATAGGAAGTGTAGCTTTAGCTTACAAGGAAACTAATCGATTCTTATTAAAATCATCCTAAAAATAAAGTAATACATAATTTAGCTTACTGGCACTGTTCATACAAAACTGCTTCTGTTTTTTCTGTTAGTAACGAAATATTTTCCCCTCTGCTCCATATATTGCAATTTGTTTGTCTAAGCAGGAGTTCAAGATAACATTGTATAAATTATGTATTCCTTTCTAAAGCTGTTGTACCGCCCATAAAATGCGCTAATAATGTTGTTTGTGAAAATAGAATTAAATGTATTACCGAAAACAACTAAATATCGTAACACATTGTTGTTTTAGAAGAAACGGGAATCTGATGGAAGTTAAATTAATATTCTATTAAATTTACTGAGATGAATCTGCAAGAGTGACAGTAGTTACCAAAAATACAAACAAGGACCCACAGGTTAACATGGAATCTGAACCACGGGACAAGTAAATTTTGGTTATTACGAGGTTTACCATACAATATTTTTAGATGATTCACCAGACAATTTAGATGTTATTAATTAAATTTAAATAATGATCAAATTCGTAGAGATAATATTTATTTATACATTATAAAATATTTAAGCAAACACTGTGTTTGTTGTGCTTTCAAATTTATTTTGCTCTGTGTTACATTGTCTCGCAACACCAGAAAAATGTTAGTTACTTCTGAGAAATTCTGTTTTTATTTATATTTTTAGAAGTTATGTCATCTTCCTGAATTTATACGCAAGCTTTCAAAACAAATTGAAATATCGTAAATTCGTATGTAAGTCTCGCTAGTAGTTGCGATTTTAGAAATAATACGATGGATACCTTTGTTTAGCATTTCCAATGCTTTCTTACTATTTCAAACGCGCCCTAAACATAAATTTCTTTCTCTTCTCCCCGCGGAGACATTTCACTTGTTCCTTATCCTTATGTCCCTAAAAGTTAGAATAAATATAACCTACGCTGACAGAGTGGTTTGCTACACAAGACGAGATTTCCTCAGTTTGGGTAACATAATAAAAAAATTGTTTCTAGCTTAATTTAAAACCTACGTTATCATCTTTTCTAAACGAATATTTGGAATATTTAAAAATACGGAAGTGCATCTTTCATTGTGTAATATACAAAAATATTTCTTTTTAATAAAATTGCAAAACTGTAAAATTTCTTTTTGTGTGATTATTCAAAAGTTATAGCGACAGATGTAAATTCTTTTGTTAAATTAATTTTCATTAAAGGTATTACCGATTCTATGCTATGATTTTAATTATTACATTTCTATTAATTTCCCAAAGAAGCGGTAAATGATCAATCGTTGAGAAATTTCATCTTCTATAACATACAAGCTAATGACGTCTTTTTAATTAAAGCACTGCGCCGAAACAATAATAAATATCAACTGAAAGCTTATTTCAGACAATAACTCAAACTTACAATTAATAAATTGTCATTGCTTCTTCATCCAATATTATCTACTCGTAGGTTATTTAATAACTTTTATTGTTACCATGATTGATGGAAAATATGCTACGGAAATTTAAAACTAGGTAGCATATTATTTCTCTTACCATAAGCCAAAAATAAAATTGATATAAAAGCCAATCAAACGCACGATTACAAGTCTTTATAAAATATACCTGCGAGATGTTGCAGCCAACGGTGGTAAGTTGACTGAACTCGAGCGTAAAACTGACACGCTAATTAGTTTAAAATTAATCTAAAGGAAAACGTGGAAAATATAACAGTTTGAAAATTATTTTATATATTAAACAAAAGCATTTTAAGCTATAGATACTATATTGAAGACTTACTTTGAGAGACTTCCGAATCACAAAACAAACAAGTCACTTGTAATCAGATTTTAAACTCGACTGGTATTCGCCTCAATAACCAGACTGTCGACCAAGTGACACAAACCGTTCGTGCAGTTAACTTTTACCAGCCATTTCCAATTGTACGAAACGAAAATTTACTAGTATTTTACAGTCTTTTTCTTTTTAACTAGAAGTAGTTTCAATTCACCATAACTTTTAAAGTGAAATTTTAACTTATTTTGCATAAATTATAATTTTTTGTTATTAAAACATTCCGGCAGTACATAGAAGGTGTAAAACAAACAAATATCATTTACTTATTTATATCTGTCATTTGAGAATTTTGTGTAAACATTAGCCATTTCTCGGGAAACAAAATATAAACACTGTTAGTATTTTATCACTTTAGAATTTAACAATACTTGACAGTCTTGCAGTTATTTTATTAAAAAGTTTGCCGTGTTACATTTATGTATTTTACTCCAGAGAATATTTTATAGTTTTTAGCACCGTAATTATTTAAATTTATACATTCAATAAATTAAGAATATGAGTTGCATAATATAAGGTAATTGACTCCATTAGTCTAACGTCAAACTACCTGGAATATACGCCAACCCTATTACGCAAAATGACTAAGTGTTTAGTGGCTATGAGAAAACGAAGATATGATCGGTTTCTTAAGGTAAAGGCAGAGTAGAAGCAGGTTTCCCGTTTCAGATTACAATCCCACGTAGTAACAAATGGAAATGCTTACAGTGTAATCAGATAAATAAGCGCCGATGGTGGTGTCGGCGCTGGTATTTATAGAAATTAATTGTTCATAGTGGAAGCAGATTTTTGAAGCGCCGACTGAAGCGTAAAGAGGTGTAAGTGAACACGTGGTTACAAGCAAGGTCGAATGCAGCGGGTAACCGGTACGCTTACCGCTTTTCATTCAGAAGGATGATTTGTTTATTATTGGCTACAGAGTACCTGCCTAGCCTTCTACAATCATTAAATAATAAATGCGATATTGTACGTACATACGTGTTTCAAATTCTACTAATAGGTATTTTCTAAAATTTGGAATAATCACGTTTTCCATAAATTTGATGCAATTTGTAAAGACATAATTTTTATATTCTTATATTCAACTATATGTCTGTAAACAAACGCCAGTAAAATCAAATTTTAACTAAGGTGACTGTTTCTTAAACAACACACATATGTATGTAATATCAAAAATACAAAATAAAAGCAGGGTTTTGTAAATTTCAATAACAGTTAGTAGCAAGGAGACAAAACTTACCTTAACCAGCGTTTACTGTTCACATATCTCTTGGACGTAAGCGCCTACTGTCTATCGATAATCAGCAAGCAGGCTGCCTGCTATTACTGTTACAATTAATGCTTAGTCAATTCGCGCGGTATGGTTGGCCTATGTATAAACGTTTTGACGTCATCATTAATAGAGTTAATTATGTTCATTATATTTGAAATGACAACTGCCAATCGCATTCTCTGTAATTAACCTTTCTCACGTACCTTTTCAAAAGTGCGCATTTCCCACTTATCGCGTAGGGTTCACATTAAATCAGACTCGATCAGACTTGAAATTTTTCGTGCCCAATTTGATTTTAGTAAGTCAACTCAAACAAAAAAGCAGCTCGAAATCTCAAATTGGTTTTAGCAGGTCTAGATTTTCACTGCATTTTGTAAGTCCAATAGATTTGTCGGTTAATTACTTTCGGAAAATTGACAGCTGAAAAGTTTCACATCATGCTTAAACAATTTGGCATTTTCCACATACAAGTGGAAAATCGCGTTGCCCACTCCTTTATTTAAATGTTAAAGGTAATTGAGAATAAGATAGATGCGCTTGTTGCATACGTCTGCAGTTTAAAAAGAATTTACGTAAACTTGAAGTTCAAATACTGGTAATCATTTAGACCAAGTCAAGAATTTGATAAATGTAAAACGAATCTCTGACGATTAATCTAGAAGTTATTATTAGCAAAAATATCGAAAAGTTCGTTTAAATAATTTGATAATAATTTATAATAGTTTTTTTGTTACTTGACTTTTTATACAATACATTTATATTTTTTGAAAACACTTTTATTTGAAGATTTAGGTTAGGAAAGTCAAGCGAGCGATAAAATTTAAAAATTTAATTCGTAGCTCGTATTAAAAATATTTTCTTTAGGTAATCCGAATGCGGTCTGCTTGGCAAACATTTTGTTGATGTCTTTTATTGAAAAAAATACACTATGTAAAAAAAAATATTTTTTTTGGGCATAGTGCCTAACATACCAGTATACCAAATATGAAGTGAAGTTAGTATTAAATCTCGAACTATAATCATTTAATTCTGATTTGTTTCTAAGCAAGGACAAAAACTTAGCTCAAAATCCATTTTTGCGACAATTGTAGAAAGATTACAAGTTCTAATGCGATATTCTAAACTAGCGCATCATCTTAGAAAGTTTTCAAACTAACCTTTGCGTTAATATCTGAATAAAATATACCTATAATAAGATACTACTATTCCCGGTCTCAATATACATATATACAATATTCAGGTAGAAAAAAACTACTTCGAGTAAATGTGAACACGGGAAACATTTTAGGCAGCATAAAATTGTAGTACAAAAAAGTCACTTGATGTGCAAAAATTGCCACTTTATATTTGATACAAACTGATATTGTATATAAACGCCATTTTTATTTTCTCTATTGGAAGTCTTATACACTTAATATCTGTCAATATTTTCATAATTCATTTGTTACAGTTATGTGCTTTGTCAGTTTATCGTTTAATACCTTTAGGGACTCTTAAAGTTGCCCTTCGGTACTTAGAGAATCATCTTAAATGCAGGGACAAAGGAGGAATGGAAAGCAGGGTTACTACCACACGCCTAAAATCTGATAAGGGTTTCGACGATTGTCAATAAATCTAATATATTTACTTGTTATGGTCGGACAAATTTCTTACAATATATTCTTACTTTATTGGCCAATTATTTACTGTTTTGAAACATAAATACCTCACTAATATAATTTTTCGTTTATACAATTACAATATTTAAGTGTTTTACTTAAGGGAACAAATTGAATTTGGGGTCTAAGATATTGGACAACTGTGACGTCTATTTCTAGACATTTTTATAAATTGAATACAAGACTGGTTTTCTCAGTTTGATCCTGCTTTTACAGATTTCCTTATATCGCTGTTCACATAGAGGCACAGAAGCCATCACAGACTTACTCTCTGTTTTGATATTAATTATCTCGTTCATCATTGATTATTTAGGGTTTACTTAACGTAGATATACTAAATTTCTGTTGTATTACCAAGTATGCACGTTTTGGAGATAGGTACAGTTAAAAATTAGATATACCATACCGGCATTTACTTTTTTGAATTTTCGCAAAAACAACATATTTTTTTCTAACCAATAAATTTAATGTCGAGTCTCAAAACATAATAAATGTTTTGTTTTGGATAGGACACTCCATTTTATATACTAAAAAAACGAAACAACAGAAATAAAGAAATCAATTGGTCAGTTGTCACAAGTTGGTTCCCAAACCCTCCGTCATCATAAATTAATATATACAAGCCGATTCCTTCAAAATAGATATGGCCACGTTTTTGTTATTTGGTAATAGATGTCCTGGATCATAACTCTCCATTTATATGGTACTAGTTTTTCCTGGACTCTCCCTTCCAATCTTGGACACCAATCCGGTTTCATATAGAATCCTAACCACAGAGACAACTCACTGGATTGCGGTATTCTACCGGGAACTGTTACTTTCAATGTATTCGGACCGTTGGTTGCCTCAAGACTAAATTGCAACAAACACTTCAAAAGTAGAACACAATATAATTTTACGTAATGTAGGTAAATCAAGCAAATACAAAATTTCTAGTTTAAACTATTCTTGAACTTTCAGTGATAAGGAAGTTATCGAAAAGCCTGTAAATGGTTTTTTTTTTATTAATCAATAAGTTAAATTTTGTATTTTTAGTTTTAGCTCTTTCTACCACCCAAAATAATATTAGATCAGAATATTATATACGAGGGTTGTATGATAAGTACCTGGCCTTGACAAGAAGAAAACATTTTTATGTGTAAAATTTATTTTATTTTTCAACGTAATCATCTTTCAGCTCGATACACTTAGTCCAACGTTTTTCTATCTTTTGTATCCCCTCTAAAAATTACGATTGCTCCAACCCTTCACAATAAGTGTTCGTTGCAGCAATAACCTCATCGTTAGAGCCAGATTTTTTTCCGCCGAGCCATTTTTTCATATTTAGAAATAGGAAATAATCGCTGGGTGATAAATCTGGCGAATATGGTGGACACGGAAACAATTTGTATCCTAAATCATGGAATCTTGCTATGGCGAAGACGCAAGTTTGCATTCGTGCATTGTCTTGATGGAAGATGATTTTTTCTACGACAAATGCCTACGATTTTCTTTTACAGCATGGTTGAAACGGTTCAATAAATTGACATAATACTCTCCATTAATCATTTTTCCCTTTTCAAAGTAATCGACATGAATTATGCCGCATACATCCCAAAAGACTGGCCATGACTTTGTTTAACGATAAAAGTTGCCTCAGCCTTCTTTGGCCCAGATTCGCCTCGCAAGATCCACTGTTTAGACTGTTTTTTGGTTTCTGGCGTACTATGATGAATCCATGTTTCAGTTATAAACCGATGCCAAAACTCATTCGGATTGCATTTTAACATCGCCAAACATTCCTTTGAAGTCCACACACATGTGTGTTTTGTCAATTTCGAGCAATTGCGGCAGCCATCTTTCGGATAGCTTTTTCATATCTAAATGAGTTATTAAAATATTCGGATCCAGTTCAATTGATATGCCCACAGTCTCAGCATTCTCACGCACTTTCACTCTCGAATCGTTTATCACGTTATCTTGGATTTCTTCAATCATTTCTGAAATGATAACCTCATTTGGACGACCTGGACGATCTTCATCAAGAATGCTTGTACCGCCATGTTTGAAATCAATTGTCCTATATTTTTTATGGTTTATATCGAAGGTGCAGAGTTCCCTTAAACTTCGCTGAGCTCCGTTTGAATCTCATCATTTGTTTTCTTTTTCAAAAACATATATTTTATCACCGCTAAATATTCAATTTTTTCTATTGTTGTAAAATTACACAAGTTCTTCTGTTTAAATAGCTGGCATTCACAAACTAGACCACGCAGCAGCTTGACATTTTGGCAGTATTCCTATAAAAGGTTATGGTTACGAAAAATATTTTTTTAAAAATTTTAGTAGCGTCATTTCTTGCCTAGGCCAGGTACTTATCATACAGCCCTCGTATCATTTTAGTATAAAATGCAATTTGTTGATTTTAACTAAGTATCCATACTTTTATGTTTTTATAGGCAAATTCCGTTTTCTAATGTCAATTTGTGTTTCAGGAAATATCAATATTGATTCTTTATATTTAGGTTAATCCTGATACTTTTAATTTTAAATAATTTATTCATTTGAAAATTTCTATATTCGACTCGAATGTTATTTGTTCATATCTTTGAAATGTAGTGGCGCCTTTTTTTATTTACTATGGAAACTATTGAAGTTCATAATAATAAGTTCTTTCCTTTTGTACATTGTTATATTCTGAAATTGACAACCATAAAATTATAATTTTGTAAAAGAATTCTTAATGAAAGAATTGTCATCGCTTTCTGGGTCATGCCAGGCCGCCATGATGACTGCATTGGAGCACTCCGTCCGATATTTATAAAATTGAGTAATTTTGCTAGTGTTTTTCTAATTAAAGCATTCCAATATTATTCGTATGAGTACTGAAGAAATTTAAACTTCGCTGCTTTGACGGACACGATTTAAAATTTTGTTACAATACTTTCGGCAAGTCTATGTCTATTGAAAATTATTCAAGTTTCATCCACTACGATAATCCTTAATCTAGAGGTTAATTATTGTTATAGCAGTAAATGTACCTTGTGAAGTTGTCCAGTGCAACATTCCGAAAGGCTGCATCCTTCACGAGTTTTCAATCATATGAATTTTAAAGTGTCAACTTTGTGTTTCAATTTTGAAAAATAACAGAGATTATAATCTCCATCCTTGTGTGTAAATTAAATATTGATTATTCATTCTGATTTCAATGTACAATGACAATTAATTACCAACTATATACAATATCTTTAAAAAACGAAGAATTTTTGACCTAATAGATAAACTTAGAAATTTGTGAAGTTTCATTTTATATAAAAATCTTTAAAGTTATCATATGGGATTTTGCAGAGAAAAATAATATGTAGTAGTTGGCGATGGGTACTACTGAATCTCCTAGGAATTTAAATTCGCAGTTAAAGCTGGCAGCGTTGTTCAACCTGATGTTTTAATCAAAACAAAAGTCCATATTAATCCACAGATTATAATGTTTCGAAAATGTTAAATATTTTCATATTTCGTTTATTTTTCGGTTATTTTCACGAGATAAGCTAATTATTATGCATTAGCGGTTCTAAATGGCCCGGTTCAATTCCGAGTGAAAGTATAAATTTTATTCGATTATCTAAGTGTTTCGGAGGACACGTAAATCCAACGGTTCCTCCAGATTAATAATTTAAATGTTTATTAAACATAAAAACTTTGTACCTTGAAAAATTATACCCCCGTATAATTACAAACAAAGAAAATTCTCCTCAGATATATTATAAAACAAAATGTAAACTTTGGAAGTTTTAAATGAAATTATTTAACTGCTAGAGTGAATAGTAATGTTGTTAAATCAATCATTGTGCGTTGTAAATAATAAGGTGGTTCCTTGTGTCAGTTATTAATGATTTGCACAAATACAGACCATCATTGTTACCCTGATATATTTAACCAACACTTAAGGTTTTCATAAATGGAAAAATATGGTAGTTTTCTAAAGCTGCAATAAGCATTGTGCTATTTTTCACGCTTATCTCATCTTTATTAATGGTATCTATTTTATAAATAAATGTTTATATATATTTTTCTACACAATTTCATGCATTTACTTGGGTTGTGAAGTACACAAACACATTTAGCATATCTTTAGGACTAAAATTTTTTCGTACTTAAAGTCACAAAAAGAAGTTTTTACAATCGAATAAATGTTGGAGATATAGTCATTTGGGTAATGCCTAAGTTGATGAGCTTCATCAATAGATATGTCTTAAACAGAATGTAAATAATATGTATTACCATTTCAAACGCAAAAGTTATTTTCATAAAAAAAAGTATTTTAATTTGAAATTTAAATTCCCCGCATTTTTAATGTAAAATGCAACAAAATCGGTTTTTACTATTACTTCTGTTGCAGTATAATATAGTAATTCATCATGGCATCTGATGCCGATCATACACAACGTAACAACGCAACGTATTCATAGAAATACTGCCAAATAAGGCAAGTTTGTCTTGATTGCGTATCTAAATAATTTGAAGCGCCACCACACGGAATAATTTCAAACTCCATTCTGGACGTAATATTGTTAGTGATTGTGGCGCCACCAACGGGAATGAAAACGCGAATAGCTTATGTGTCGAAGGCATTTTAATTCACGGATATTGAATTAACAACTATCAAGTTAGATGAATTTCAAAACATTTCACCACAACATTTAAATATAGTATGCTATCTCGAACTTTTTTGTAAGAAATGTAATTTGTTACAAAATTGTATAATATTTACGTATTTTTTAAAGTTCTTTATTCTATGTTCTAGTGCTTTAAAGTCATTGCGTATTTTATCCTGGTTATAATTATTTATTATATATTATAAATTAATTAGAGTTTTATTATTTATATAAAATACAAATTATAAAATAAATTATTTTCTTAGGTTGTTAAGTTTTAACATTATAATATTTCTTCTCGAAAATTTTACGATTAACTGCTAAAGTGCAAAATTTATAATTGAAGAGCTCTTATTACATTGTAGCAGCGTTCAAACATAACGACAGGTTCAGGTCGTACACCATGTTTTATTAAGTGTTCACGATGTTTAATCAAAAAGAGTAAATGTGTTAACAAATGTTGTATTTGTCACGTACGATCTTAAATTGTATAAATTGATTAATTTTTGTAATACTAAATAAACTTTTGTATTCAAAAATATAAAAAATTGCCTTCTATTGAATTTTAAAATTTATTTACTCATAGGAAAAACGCTACTAAAAATTTTTAAGTGAAATTTGTAATTTAGTAACGCTTTTTTAATAAAATTATTTTATTACTCATTTGAAACTCAATTACCCTAATATATAAACGAATAACATTTTTCTATAACTTAGAAGGAAACATTACAGATGTTCACTGTTGTAAACAAAAAAAAAACGCTTGCGGGAACTGGACAGCTTGTCCAAACGAACTGGCTCGAAAAACAGAAACCGTTGAACCAAACATATTTGTCAGCGTTAACTAAACTTGGCACTCAGAAATCGTTGTAACATAACAAGAATGCATCCGCTTGGTTCTATATGATCAGGGTAACTGAAAAAAAAACGCCATACCAGATTGCATTAAATAAAAATGCAGGGCTGCATCAAGGAATATTGTAAAATGCTATGAAAATTATAACCGCGTAACAAATGCAAAAATTCGTTAGTTTAAATTCCATACAATTATTCCTTATTCGCGATTATAACGGAAGGGTTGGTACATTGTAGCGCCGTGAACGATTCAATTATTGTGATACAAATTGTGGTAAATATAACTTCTATGTAGTTCAAATTAACCGATATATCGATGACATGCGTGTAAAACCTCCTAACTCGAATTAAATTAAAAAATTAAAACTTTAGTTATGTAATTTATTAAATTACTTTAAATTAGATGAAATTATTATTGCATTTTCTAAGTAAAATGTACAAGATGACAATAAGGTACTCTTCTATATACAGGAGAAAAATTACATTTGAAAAGCGATTATTTCACATAACCGAAAGGAATATAAAGTGAGAACATCAAATTTTGCAACTACAATATCCTGGCATTCTCTAATAGCCTTACTATAAAACCCGTCATATACGATTACTGCTAGTGGTGAAAAACTCTGAAGTTTAACTTTTCAAACTAACTTTTTATAATTTTGTAGTATTTTGATATTTCCTTAAAGTTTGTCAAAACTATAAGAATCGGAAACACGAATGAAGTAGTTTTAAATTCAGTTGAAGATAAAGTTCAGTTTATATTAAAAGTAGTTCTTTATTTTCTAAAATAATCTTGTAAGCCAACTGTAACATCGGTTCAGGTTTCAGAATAATATTCCTGCACTGTGAAATTTTACTACGATGTTTCGAAATTGGCTTAATTTTTTGTCAACTTTGATAGTTTAATTAAAATTTTTGATTCAAACCCTTTAATCTCTCTTCGTGGTGGGATTACTACGCCTGCCTTATTACATTCTCGATCAATGATCATTCGCTTACACGAACTGTTACCTAACTGTTCAATTTCGTACTTGTTTTTGATGAATTTTGCTATCTTTAGCACAAAAATATTTTTGTAGTTCATTTTTCTTATTCCAACTGACGCATCTCAACGAACACCCACCTTATAAAGAGATCCGGTAAGAACTTGGATAACTGAACGGTGTCAATAGTTTCAGGGTTTGCTTTAAGCCACCCTTCAGATACCACCTTCTCTTTTATAAAACTTTCACATAGTCGAAAATATCACCTTCAAATAAAGTAGATATTTACATATTAATTCGTTAAACTGGTTACTTAGAGTGCACGCTGGTTGCCGAAACCTGCTTACCGGCTTGAATGTTTTCATTGAATACCAGCTTTGTTTGTCCTTGAAACATTAATTAATATAATTATAGTTAATAATATAATAAGTATTAATACATTAATTATAATGTAATCGAAGACAAACGAAGCTGGTTTTTCAATGAACACATCCAAGCCGGTAAGCAGGTTTCGTCGACCAGCGTGCACTCTGTGCGTAGCCTTAGGCTTTTATATGCAGTATAGCCAAGTAGCTCTGTCTATGCTTGGAGGTTATTCCATACTTCCCCCAAATATTAGCTATGGTATGGTTGTTCAGCCTTCGGCCTCACCTATGAGTAATTTGTTATACGTGAAGGCTACATTTTGTTGCCTCATCTAATCAAACAGGAAGTTCAATTGAAAAGTTAACTAAAGCTTGAAATTTTGTGAAAATGTTACAAATAAAATGTTGAAGCAATCCTGAGGGGGATGTTTGAAGCAGTAAGTAGTAATCGACACAATTCCGAAGGAATTATCCAATAAAACTAAAAATAAAACAAACAAATAAATTACCTACTTGGGAAAATACGTATCATTTAACTAAATGAGCTTCGCGCATCTAAATGGTTTTACAGTTCACCACTAAACTTTATTGATGTGAATAGCAAATGAACAATCCTTAAACTTAATAATGTATATAATTATTGCAATTCAACTTATCTAGCAACCACAAGCCATTGCGAGTCATTACTTCAATCCTTGAGGTTCCTCTAACCAACTCTCAGCTGAAACTACGAGAATTGGTTACACAATTAACAAAGATAAATCATCTTCAGCGATCTGATATTTTGATCAACAAAGAAGGATCGAGAATAAAATATTATCAGATGACTTCTGACGTCGCAATCAAGAATTTAATCCCAAACAAAAAACTGAAATGAAGAAAATGGTTTTTTGCTGAAAAGTACCAACTTAAATTTTCAAATTAATATAAAAAGAAAACTAGAAATCGGATTGTTACAATAAGATAAAAATAATTGGTGATTTTAGAGAAAATCCATTAACTTTTCAATTTTAGACTTATGTTGATCCGCACCTCCGAGTTTGCTATATAAACCCTTATTTAGTAAGTTCAGTAAGCTAATTAGTACTTTTTAGTTAATTTATTTTAGGAAGGATTTATTTTATTTACTTTATGAACAAAATTGATTCTAGCAAAATTTAAATTTAACAACAAATGAATGTTAACTTTGCAGGTTCCGAACTTTAAACGTAAATAAACATTTCTTAGCTTCTTTTTAGTGGATCAAATTTCAATTATTCCAAAGGATTTGCTTTCTCTTTTTCTGCCCATCCGAAATACAAAGAATATTAGGTATATAACGTAATTGGATTTTTATTTGCTTTCCTTCATGAAAAAAGTAATAAATTTTCTCGACACCTACATGTTTTTGCAATCGGTAATATTATTATTACTATTTAATATTAAAGATATGACTGTAACTTAATAACGCTGGTAAGTACCTCACCCAATTATTGGCGTCAAGTTTGTAACGACCTAACAACAAACTGTGTTCTTGGTTGGAATCGTAATCACAAGAGCCCGAGTATGACTCATTACTATACAAAATATCTGTCTATTTAAGGTTAGAATTAAATTGTTGACAGTTAACCGACTGCATTTACCGTGCAAGCATTGGTTGATATTCTTATTATTTTCTGTCTCTTTTCTAATAAAGCATTAATTAAAGCGCTTTGCAGTAATTCACACATCATTAGCTGTTGATTCATAAGCAATCTCTTGTGATTATTGTACATGTTTCGGGAAGCACGATATGATACGAAATCTTCAGTACAAAATAGAAGTTCCGTATTTCTTTTTGTACAAAATGATGTAATGAATTTGAAATTAACTTCAACAACAGGAAAAATGTATTTCTATGTTTATTGGGTCAGAATTCATAGCTGTCATTAAAATAGACAGATGTTAGAGAGCGCTTATGAAATAAGCGTTGAGTTAAACCAGCCAATCGAACATTGAAATCTTACAAAGGTTTTACAGTAAACCATTTCATTCCATTTATATACCAGATGATATAATACGACCAATGATAGTTGTGCAAAAGCAGTTTATGATCGAATAAATTAGTTTAGTATTCAATTTCCGATTATACTTACATCTCGTTAACTTAACGACCTTGTTTATAGGCAACCGCCAAAAATGTCAAAAATGAAAAGAATATGTAAAGCTTCCTTATTAGAATGCATATTTATTAGTAGCAAGAAAATGGTATTAATCGATACTGGATAACAAAATTAAATTTATTAGGAAAAGTGAGGTTATGTGTCCAACCTTTCAATTTTACTTTATAGATGAATAAGGAAACGATGATATAAAAGTACGAGGGAAGATTAAATCTTTTCTGATCGATAATGACAGACATATTAAGGATTACGTCAAGTGATGCTTAAAATTCCATTGCAAAACTTATATTCACTAAAGTTTTATGTAACGATAGTGCAAAAGCTATTGAAGTTCACCAACGACATCAAAAACAGAATGCTAACGTGTGATAAATTGGCTTAGATGGACTGGCAAGAACTCATATGCTGTAGTGTCCTGTGAATATTTTATCAAAAGGCTTCCAGCTTTCTCTCCATTTTAGAAATATAATATAAATCTGATAATACAAATTAATTTTAATATTAATTATTGTATTAAATCACAAACTTGAGTGTATAAAATGTTATTGTTTTAACGAAGGGTTCGCACTACCTCGTTAGCGCACCACTACTAACTATAGGTATGGTATACCTATAACCGTAAAGGTAGAGTTTATTACATTCAAGACATTGTCCAGACAGAAAAGCAAAAGTATAACAACATAAAACAAAAAACAACGTAGCATGTTTTCCATCGCTATCCAGTAGTTTTTCTCTTGCAATCTTTCGGTCGTAACCCAATATTAAGGGTAAGTTATAACCACATTAGTCATACACATCATTACTTATCTACGCATACTATATCTATGGAAGTACTGGTTTAACTTCTTTATAGTTCAAATTTGCCCCGTATAACTGCTTTTATCTCGTTGATAATAAATATTTCCATAAATTTACAAAATAAAATAATACTATAAAGGCAATTTCATTTCGTTGGAAACAACTGCCTTTCTTAATTTGTTTATTAAAATTTCTTAATTATTAATGTTCATTTTAATGTTATTTTAATATAATAATTTATATATTTTGGCTATTCAAGCAACTTTATGTTCAAATTTGGTTGCGTAAGAAATCTTTTCAGTCAGAATTCAAAAGCTACCGAAAGAGAAAAATTGGAGCATTGTAAACGAAGGTTTATTATACATATTATGTTCGCAATAAAAAGACCTACAATGATGCTAGAACCAACAAAACTATTATTATAGTGTTAAAAACAGTTTTTGAAAACTAAATAGATTATTTTCGAACTTACTTTTATACATAGTGTAGCTTGATGTTAGGGGCCGTTATCCTTTATATCCAGCTTCGGAGTACTTCGTAAGCTATTGAAAAAAATACTAAATTCCAATTATGAGACCCGCAAACATATAACAAATAAAAAAATTAAATTGGTTATTATACTGAAGACATAACCTCAAATTAAAGTTAAGACTACTGGAAATAAACAGCTTAACCCAAAACAAATTTAATCCGCCAAAATATTAACTGGAAGGAAACTTTTCGTAACTCTTCCATCTCTTCTTTCTTAAAACATCTGTTTCCAGTATCATTTCAATTAGAACAACTTTGTACTTTAATCTCACTTTAACTTTTGTTTCCTAGAAACTATCAAAAACATTAATTTTTCTTATTTTAATTTAATTACTAAGCTTGTCATTTTAACTGTATCTTTCCAAAGCATAACATCACGTCCACCCAAAACGACGAAAAATGTTGAGCACTTATACAAGAAATGACTGCCAGGACACTTTGGCGTTACGTCATAGCACACTTGATCATAATTGAGCACCACTATTTCTTATGCAAGTGTGGGGTTCGACACCGCATAAATAATTGAATTTAATAATTAGTTTTATTTATTGATTTAGTATCATTTTTTTATAAACACAGAACTTAGAAGTCATAACATAGTCTCCAGAAACACAAAAATTAAAATTTTAAATTACTACATCTAAACCTCGAAATTAAAATTTAATTTATTGCATTTTCAATTATCTATGCAGGCGTTCTATCATTCCATTGCATACCGGGTGATAGGGAGAACTTCGACTGCGTTTAAAACCAAATAAAATTGAAAATTGTTTGAATAAAACAGATTCAAATTGCCAACCTTGTTCAGTGGTTATTTTTAAAAGAACGCCGAATCGAAAAATCCAACGGGAAAGAAAATTTGAGAGTAACGCTTCTGCAGTTCCATCGGGAATAGGAATAATTTCCATCCATCACGTTAAAACGTAATTAAAACCTTGAAAAGAAGGTAAAGAGCCAACTAAATCCATGTGTAAATGTGAAAACATTCAGAAATGATCAAAGTGGAGAATAAACTTCTTTTTTTAAATTTCTTCCACATTATTCGCGTATGATTATCACCTTCGTTGTAATCCTCTTGTTCCTCGAATTCGTCATGCGTTTGCTCGAGAACGGTCTTCGATTATTTTTCTTTGTCGCTATCTTGTAGTGGAATTTCTGAATTATCACAGGAATGTTCGTTCCAATAACGGAGCACTTTCATCCAGCCTTTTTGCATCCACAAGTTCCCCGACATCCCTTTTTGCATTTGCAAGAAATAAGTTTTAACATGGTTTCAGGAGCTGGGGGCTCGAACGTGGTGACAGAAATTAGCCAATTCTTGCTTTTTTTGCCATCCCCATCGCTCTGCATTTTGTACAACTCCATACCACTGCTGAAGCTGGTAATAGGTTCGGAATGAATGTTTTACTTTTATATACTGATTTTGTAAAGCATGTAGTATATTGTAATGTTATTTTGTAAAACAAAACAAAACTAACTTAAGGTCTGGGTCACCAAATGGTCGAGAGCAATGTGATTCTCTCAGGGTGGTTATTGGTTCTAACTCAATTAAAGACTCGGGTACAATAAACTGGTTTAATTAAATTAACTTATAAAGGGTTGAATATAATTCCGTTTTTATATGGCAATAATTCTGCTTGCGAGCAGTTTGTGTATTGGTGTTAGAAAGATTCGAATTACAATTACATTTATTGTCAATTGTATTTCTAAATTGGCATTCGAATCCTTCCTGTGTTAATATGTGTAACAAAAATCAAATTTTTTACAATAAAATGTTTTAAATGCAAAATTTTCACTAACCCTTAAGCCCAACTGGTTTGGTGCCACTGAATTAGTCGTTCTTAGTTCGTTGTGCAGTGGCGCCTGCTGGTAACAGATGTGAGATTTTCTCGTGTTTAAATTGAGCGTTTATCACCAAATTTTCCCAAATATTTGTATTTGTAATCGTCGATATCATCAACGGATTGTTCGCAGTGCAGTTGATACTAATTTGAGACACAATTTTTACCAATTTTCTTTGGTCACATGTAATTCGTTTTAACCTCAAAATTTTATCTTCTAATCTTTCCAAATTCTTGAAATTTATATTCATCCAACACAATCGTCGCTGGATTAAGTAGCATCAGTTGAATTATCAATCGGATGGCTAAAAATTTGTCCAAAAATCGCTATTGTGGTTACTGACTCAATCTTGTTCAACCGGTCAATTCTCTCCAAAAGATTCGCAGCTTCTGTCTTAAAACCAAAGCAAAATGTGCTCCCGTTATAGGAACGTCGCTGGTAATCACTCAATAAAACTCCTGATATCACTTCCTGATCCCAACAATAGACAAATTTTCACTTCTTCTCGAACAACAAAAAATACAACTAAAACTTTGCTTCGCTCGGAGGTTCCGCACTTTCCAAAATACAATTTCCCAACATTTTATCAAATTTTGTAAAATTGCAGGTAATCACTTTTGGCGCCAATTTCAAACTTATCAGCAAACGTCTTTTTCTTTGTAGGCTAACAAAAACTCCCCACTGCATGCACAAATTCCACAAACAGATGTAAATAATAAGCAAATTAGTGTTTGAGTGTGTCATAGGTAACATTTTGACTTTATATTATGTAACATAATTTATTCTCAATGCTCAAGATATCCTTTTTACGCTTTTTGAACATGACGTACAATCCTTCTGGGTCTTCAACTCGTTTGAAACACCACAATATATATATTGTGTAGCGACATACTTTTCACTCCACTGTAACCATATAAGGCAAGGAGGAAGCGTTCTCAAGTTTCAGCAATGATATCTGGGTCAGCATTTTGGGTTTTGAATACCTGGACAAACTCGTTTAAATCGTTTTGTCCGAGTATAGTAGCACATTTTATTTTTCCTTGATTAAAGAGTGCTGATGCTGTATCGCAGCCACTGTAAGAATAATATGTTATCTGCGGCTGTTTTATCTGTGATACTTTTTGTTGAATATATTTTTTGCGTATCTATTCCTTTTGCCTGGTTTGAGAATATATATGTTTAAACGCGTAGATAAAGTCGTCAAAAAAATAATATCTACATCTTCGCCGACAACTACTAGGGAATCAGATGTAGATGAAATGCTGATTGCGATATTGATTATTAGCGTACTAATAATATACTACATCTAAAACTTGAAATTAAAATTTAATTTATTGCAGTTTCAATTATCTATGCAGGCGTTCTATCATTCCATTGCATACCGGGTGATAAGGAGAACTTTGATTGCGTTTAAAACCAAATAAAATTGAAAATAGTTTGAATAAAACAGATTCCAATTGCCAACCTTGTTCAGTGGTTATTTTTAAAAGAACGCCGAATCGAAAAATCCAACCGGAAAAAATATTTGAGGCTACGGCTTCTGCAGTTGCATTCGGGAATAGGAATAATTACCATCCACCATATTAAAACGTAATTAAAACCTTGACAAGAAGGTAAAAGGCCAACTAATCCATGTGTAAGTGTGAAAAACATTCAGATGGGAAATTTATTTTAGGAAATTCTTTTAACAAGTTAAAAATCGATTTGTTAAAAAAGTCGGGTGAAATTGTTGTTAAAGATAAATATGTAAGGGAAGGTTACACCAATTGTCCTAAACAGCTTGCGTGATTAGTAATAACACCAAAGTTCCCTGGCAAGGACTGTACAAATCCAGCGGTCCTACAACAATTAAATTTCCTTACTTTAACGAAACATGAAAAAAGTAATCTGGTTATGAAGTACATTTGCTAATTTAGATAGAAAAAATTGTACATTTCATTGAATAAATTATATGATAATTATTCAGATTCATATCAAGCTTCAAACACGTTTATCGTGATAAAGCAGAAAAAGTGACTTTGAAAGGCTTTTCCATTAGTATCATAAATTTATGAAACTTGAATAATTAAGTAAAGACCAAACAAATTAATAGATAGATAAACTATTTAGTTCAGATGGACCTTTTAGATTAACAAGTTATTCAAAAGTAATTAACACCTAGAATCTCGTGTTCATTATAATTATTATTACTTACAATTTGAATAAAACATTATTTTAATGTAATTAATTTATAAAACTAATACAAAATACCTTCGTATTTATTTAACGTGCTACATTGTTAAATGCGATTAAGCGGATTAAATTTGTCATCATCATTTTCAGCCTTAAATCTGACAGTCAAAACAAAAACTTTTAGGATTTTCAAGTGATAGATTATGAAGTTTAAAATATCGAGGTTGTTAACAGTTTTTGCATTAAATAAAATTAATTTGAAAGTACATAGAAAAACTTGCCAATTTAATAAAAAAGTTTCAATTATACACGCGTTTCAGTAGTATTTCGTGTAATATTTCAGTTTCATGCTTTAAACTGTATCAGCAAATAAAACTTCAGCTTATTAATTGATTTATTTTTTTTATCGCATGTATGACAGTTTTTATATTGCCAAAGAATATTTTACAAAAGCTTTTTATAGGAGCATAGCGTTGACTAGATAGAAGATAGAAGCACTTCAATGTTTGAACAGTTTTCATCATATACATATATTCTTACATGGTTTTATTGCAGTTATCATATCCATTTCAGTTCATTCTTTCCGTTTTCAATACATTTGTAATACAAATATAATTTATATTCACAAGAACTATGGAATAATATAATTTTTTAAATTAAATTTAACAATAATATCATTTACCAAATTCTATTTCACATTTTGGTCCATCAGTATCATAAACTTAGGTTAAGTTTCTATTGATTAAAAATAGAGATAAGGCAGATTAGTTCAATTGCATTCTATTATCAGAACAATGGTTTACGAGAATTTTATTTTCGAAGGCGGGTGTTTGGACTTATCGCTATCAGGATTTTAGCTAGTCGAGATGGTGGTTTTCGGAATTTCACATCCAACCTAGTCTCGGAAAGTACTACTTATCCTCCAAACCTCCAAACAAGCAAATAGAAATAATATCGGAAATGTTATAAATTCTCACATTCAAGCGGTTCCACGAATAAAAGAATAACACTATAATTCAAAATTGTACTTAAAATTTGTATTTTCCATGCTTTTTCGAACATTAGGTAATAAATAACTTTTATTTATTTTATTTGTGCAAGTATTTTTAAATAATTAACAGATATTTAATTAATTTTAAGGTTATAAATATAATTTTGCGGCATAATATTGAACTAACTGACCTAAGCAGCTGCCATTAAAACTACAATGAAATTACAAGGTTTACTACTATATTTTTACTTTTAATTCACAACAAATTTTTGTATTGGGAATTATTTTGTGAAACACTTTAACTTTGCTAAAAGACAACCGGTTACCCTCGGGTGCCTTAATGGACAGTTCTGGTCTAGATTAACGACTACTTCAACTTAAAGGATTTCGACGGGTTGTAATGTTTTACAAGATACAAGATGTCAAATTATATTGATAGGTATTAAAGAAAGAAAAAGCATTTTTACATTGATGAACTTCCTGTTATTCTTCATTTCTACAGAATTTAGGTTATGTAGTAGCTATAATATAAATTTGTTCCTAATTAAATAACTGTCAATTATATTTACTCCATCGAAAGTAGAAATACGTCATACGTCAATACGTCAACGACTTTTGTTTTCGGTCAAACATGACGTGAACGATTGGACTATTTATGTGACTGTAATTAACTACTTTAATTATTGGAGTGGGTTTTAATTACTTACTCTGCAATTTAACAAGAACTGGAACGTTACAATAAAAATTAAAAAAAAACACTCGACTAAAGAAGTACATTTTTTAGTGTAAAGTGTAATAAAGGAAAAATAAAAAAGTCAAAGTAAAGTAATTGGAAGTTCGATCAAGTTGTTACGTATGCACTAGTCCACGTACAGAGTGCACACTGGTCGCCGAAACCTGCTTACCGGCTTGGATGTTTTCGTTTGTCCTCCGTTAATTTAATTAATATAATTGAGGACAAATGAAGCTGGTACTTCATGAAAACATTCAAGCCGGTAAGCAGGTTTCGGCGACCAGCGTGCACTCTGTCCGTAGCCCTACACAACTTATTCTGTCTTTGACATTTTTCAATTAGGAAATTTAAAGCATTATTATCACGTTTTATTTACGAATAGTAGGTATGGGATAGTTTACAACTTCTAAGTAGCAGTCTGAGGTATTTGGAATGGCATCACGTACTTTCTGCAAAGCTGATCCTCCTAGATCAATTCAAGTTTTTTAAATTTCCATTACTAGCTACCATCTGCAAAGTTTTAATTTGCTTTACAAGTAAAAATAAACATTACGTCGCGTCTTCCTGTGCAACCTGCGACTCCCGAACCACTTTCACGACAATAACTCCCTGTCACTTTGCGTTCCCGTTAAGCAGAAAAATGCTTTTCCGAATTTCTGTTGCTGAAAAGTCGTGTCCCAAAAACTTAAAACACTTGGAAACCTCCCCAAAAGTAAATTCGCCCAAGAAAAATATAAAGACGCATGATCCGCGTGGCACGGTATGGCAACGTTTGATTGCAGAACTTGCAATTCAAACCATACGGAAATCTAAACTATTACAACTGCTTACTTGGATATGAGTCTACATAACCTAGGAGTTAAATTCTCTCTGCATCAAAATTATCTTGTAATCCATAATCCGCATTAAGTCAGAGGTTGCAATCTAATGGCGAATAGAACTGAAATTAATTTATGTTAACATTATAAAATGATATTCCGTAAAACTTTCTTGTTGGAACTGATATTTTTAGAATTACCTGTATAAAAAGTAAATAATATAAGTTTACTGATTTCTTAACATTTCAAGTGAGAAATCGATTTGTATTATGTGTCCGCTTTATTATCTTTTTAGTAACCATAGTGAAGAAAAATCCTTTTCTTACAAAGACCATTGTACTATTATATGATTTTATTAGGATGTAAAGACTAAAGTAGGTTTACTACAAATAATATGCTATAATATTTTATTTTTCTCAATAAAAACTGCTATAAGATAAGAAGTTACTTTTATGATTGTAAAGTGGTTAAAATATGGACACGTAAAGGTGTTTTATAAAATGCAACGGAATTATATACCGGGTGCTGCAAAATTTCCCAATTTTTTTAAGTTTGTAAAGTTTTGTGTTAAACACAATTTAATTGTTTCGACCCACATTATTTTCCGTGCTCTCGATGCTAAAAACGACGGCTGGTCTCTCAATATTACGGGTCTGTAAGTTAGAATTGACTAGAATTCTTTTGATACGCTAAATTCGCTTTCAGTACTGATATAGCAGAATTTCTTGTTTAATAAAAATTTGAGTGGTTTGATTAATCATTTAACTAGTTTAATATTCCTTTAGTGCACTGTAAAGTTTGTCTATAAATGTGCACTGCAGTAGGAGCTAGCGGAAGCTAAGGGTTAGATGTATGAGAATTTTTTATTTAATATAATTAATAGTACCTAAATGTTAACGGATTACTGCTACCGACGTTATTAATAGTTTTTTCCTTATGCTCAACTAAAAATTAAGCAGCTTCTTTTTACTTATAAATTAGCTTAAACATAATTAATTTAGTTTAGTAACTACACAATTTTAATGTATACTTTTTGTTTCAGAGTTGGTGAACGCAGTGAATGGAATAATATAGAACCGATTTTAACAATTAACAATCATAGCTACTACCAAATAACGGATCTTCATCCATATACAGTTTATAGTTTTAGAATAGTGGGTGTTAATGAAATGGGAGCTAGTGCACCTAGTATGGAATCTTTCTACATGGTAACGCTCCGAGAAAGTAAGTAAATTTAATATTATTTTATTCCAAAAAATTACGATTCCAAGTTTACATTTTTATTAAAATATCATTAACCGGTTCGTCAAATTTTAATTAAAATTGTTACAAGAATAAACTAACCGATTTTGTTTATTCCTACAAAAAGCATTAACCTTTAGGTTATTTATCTTAAAAATGTGAAAATATACTGTACGTTTAAACCTTTTGCAATTTTGGAAATTAGCGTCTACTTGAACTATATACATTCTACTTTAGCAAGGCAAGCAGCATACTCCGCTTTATTGTACCAAGTTACCTCAAGATTCCTAAATATTCCTCTGAGTAGGAATCTTGACTTGAACTACATAATAATAGGATAGAGCTAACTCACAATACTAATAATGTACATGTTATATTTAGGTTAACGTTAGATTAAAGTTTTCCTTTTTGAAACTTAACCTAACAATTTTAAAATCGACTAAAGGAATAATTGATTAAAGCATTAATTTGTTCGTGCCAGCACACCAATGTAGAATATCACTCACTTTTTTATCGCCATGTTTACTATTTAATTACGAAAGTTACAGTAGTAGTCTACTACATAACCTCAAATTAGCTACAACTATAACAAGGGGTTGGTTTCTTTATATTTTAAATATGATGCGTTGTAAATATAGAAATTTTTTCGTTTTAGTCGTGAAACATTTAGTCGTGAAACACAAACTGCGCTCTATGACGCAACCCCTAATGCGAGGGTTGGCCAAGACAAAAATCCAGATTCTCTCGCAATACGGAGAGAAGTGTAATCCGGAATAATGTAAGGCAAGTGAGCGATAACCACAAATTGATTATCAACAAATTAAACCAAATCCCGTACATTACGTCAATTGCACGAATGGAAATGATAAAAAATATTACTTACATTGAGCTCTAGTAAATTAACACAATAATAAGATGACATAAATTCAATCCAAACGTTTGACGTGCGGGTACTAATAAGTTGACAACTGGCTACACTTAATCCAAATCAACAGGTGACATCTGACCGTTGTTACACGAGCGCACTAAACACTGTTTGTAGAAATGTTGATGACGCAAATCCGTAGTTTTCAATGGAGAACGAAGTTTATAGGTTAAGTTCTGGTTTCACAAAAGCAACAACACCAAAAACGCTGCTAACCGTAGGAGATCGGAAATTAATCATTTACACGAAATACATGCATGAAATGCGCATGAAGGAAAATAAAAATACAGGTCCGGATCGAGGAATATTGTGACATTGCAATTTAAGGAGGAACTAAGTGACAAATACAAAAATGTCTTACAGTTGTAAACTCGTAATCATCAAACCGCATTGAGACTTTAATCGTATTAGCCTAATACGGAAGTCACATCGCACGTTTCTTTCCATAATATATTGCCAAGTATTGAGTGGCTAAACGGTTTTTAGAATGGGAGCAAAATTTTAATCTATAGTTTTTCCAGTATTCAACTTTGGGCCAATTCGGTTTAATTCATTTACCTTTCACCAGATCTATAAAATTCTCAAGATATCTAAAGTTTCTGTTACGGGCTTTCTTCGCAAAGTGACATTTACCCACTTGTAACAAACTTTAAAGTGCTGACTTTACTTAGCAAGCGAGGGGGTCGTGGACGCATGGTAAAAACAAGACAAATAAATGCTACCTGACTGCTTTGCGGGTGTCACTGGGCATGGTTAATACTTAAAGACAAGGGCACCAGAGTCGATTTCGCGGAACCTCACGTGACCCTCTTGTGCCCATTCAGAACCAACGAATAAAAGTTTGAAGCACACGATTGGATGGCTGTGTGGCTTTACATAATCTCTACTGGGGCTGATATGATGGTAACATAATAATAAGAATTTGGAACAGTGACCCTCTCGAGGAAAATTAATAAATGCTAAGGACTATTGCTTTACAACCAAATATTAACTCCTGTTCGGTAATCCGACAATAAGTCGTCCAACTCGATATAACGGGATGCGTTACGAGACGATATGGCACTAATATGTAAAACGAATACTATAATCCAAATTCCGTAACTTCCATAAGATACTATAGGGATTCTTAAACTTAACGGTAACTAGATTTACTAAGTCCGATACTGCGTGATTACAAAACGGTAGAGAACTTCATAATTCATTCACACGAAACTTGCCAAAATGTAATTTAAGTGAACCAGTATGACCTTTCAATAGGTCACACATATCTTGAAAACTAACTCATGGCTTCGAGTCTCAAAAAGGACTTGACAGGATAAAAGCTCAAGCGTAATCCTGAAATTGACCGCTTGCAATCAAGCGTCAAGAATATACTGACTAAAACTGCAAAAAATGAACCAGTAGAATAAAATAGGAGTGGGACCCTGTTTAACTGCGCGCTCGCTCGAGAATAAAACAATGGCTCTATTGTCCTAATCTGGTGGTCTTCAAGTCGATATATTTTAAGTTATACCAATACATTGTATCTAGACGATATGGTTGTTCGGTCTTCAGCGTCACATAGTGTGGATCGTTCCTAATTTTGTTTTTCGCCCTACATCAACGAACGTCACCGATCTAGACGTTTATTATTATGATTTGTTATTGAAATTATTTAGGAATTTTATATCCTATTTGAGTAATGCTCAATAACCCTCAAATTCACGTAACTTACTACCACCAGCTTTACACCACCGCTGATAATTGGTAATATTCCAAAATTTTAGACACTTTCTGTATTAAATAAAAAAATTCATGAACATCCGCTTAACTTAATTATTCTTCACAAATAGTACTAAATTTTCCAGAAACGCAGTCTTTGTTAGGAAAACAAATTCAATTCTCTGTGTGTAAAGTTTCTGAGTGGCTATCTAACCGCTTATTGTGTGCAGTTTATTGTTGTTAGTTTAAAAACCGTAATAAATGAAAATTTTAAAATGTTACGTCATGCATTTTTTATATTTTCAAAGGCAGAATTTAATCTTCTTTTGATTATATTCAGAATGTTCCATATCTAAACTATAAAGTTTTTGATTTATAGAAGTTCTAAAGATAAAAAGCGATTGAAAACCTATGAACGGATGGAATTTATTATAACTATAAGACCTTGAATATAATAACTAAAAACACCAATAATCAATATTTATTAAATTATTATCAAATTTTCAGATAATCGAAGGCAATTAAATTTTGCATCTCAAAACGTGAAAAAAATTTAAAGCGATTTAATTTTGCAAAGTAAATCAAACAATTACATATAATATTAATAGTTTTATTAGTTTAAAATTAAACTTCAAGTTTAAGCGACTCGAAGAAGATTTTCAAAACTTTCTCAAGTAGGGTTAAATATTTCATGTTTTGTACATGTTAAATTTACCAAATCCATAAAATACAGAATATAAGCAAAGCTGTTTATTTTAGATGAAACTAATCTTGCGTTTTTTATTCAAAATAGTCCTTAAACTAGGAACTTGCCGGCAGGCCTACAGCGCAACTGGTGTCTGTTTGTTAAACTACAAATTTTAACCGATCTTTTAAAATGATATTACGTTGTTAATATTATTAAAAAGTAAATAAACTGTAGGATAATTCTACTTAAACTATAAAATTAAAAATAAAACTTTTGGCTTGCTGTCGATTCACTTTTACACTTTTTCTCTCCTTTTGAGCATTGAAAAATAATATATAGGTATTTAGATTCCCGTAATAATTGTATTGTTTTTTTTAAGTATTTGCTTGTGGCCTAGTCTGATCACCACTTGAAACTTCTGGGTGCATTATATAATGTATATTCACAGCTGTCACAAGGATTTTGGTTTCACGACGTCGTCTATTAATTGTACTGGTTTGAATTACCCAACAATGCACAAAAGACTTCAGAACTGAAATGCACAACATTTCACAACTAAACTACCCGAAGTATGTTCTATTCGAATATATTTTCAAGCGACCACTATACAAAAAAAATTGAACTAAACTTAGAAAGAAAACTTGAACGAGTAATTTATTGCGACATTCTAGGGAACGTAATAAAATTTTGTAAACAACATTTTAGTTTAATTAATTCAATGACTCAAAATGTCTATCGAGCTAGCTATGAAATTACACGACCACAACATTGCGTTTAAAACTGGCAATAAGCACTACTGTGAAATCAAATCCAACTGTGCTGGACCTACTTGTCAGAGTTTTTCAAACCTTCTTTTAAAATATACGTATTTTTAAGTTCAAAATTCGCTCACGCTTACTTTGGCTCATTCCGGTATATTGTTCACTTTTGTTTTAAGGTAGTAGGGTCGCGCAAACAAAATATTGAGAAATCTTTCAAACTTGGAATATAAGTCAATAAATGTACCATACACACGCTGTTAAAATTTCAAGGCGATTTACCGTGTCTAATAAGAAATAATTGCAATTAAAAATGACATTATTTGTACATGTAGCATGGAAGAAGCGTGTGAAAATGACAGGTTTCTTAATTTTTGTCCTCGAAGGAGTATTGTCATTCTGACGAAAAACTAGTAATATTGAAGAAACATATATTTTGAACAATTAAAAAAAAATGAAAATTATTTACCGTGTAGTTTTAATAAAAATTTAAAAGTAATTCCATGTTTAGATGACTATTTTTAGTGGAGGGATATGAGCTTAGATATGAATGACCGAGAGATATGATATGAGAGACCGAGCAAGTAGACGTAAGTAGTGTGGGGGTATACAGTCACGTTAAAAAAACTTGGCCTATTATCTTAGTGCATCAGTTACGTATAACATGGGTAATAAGCCATAACTTTCTTACTGGACAGTACCGCCTGAACTTCCTTAATTAGTGTATCCTCACGCTCCCTAGCGTTGAAAAAGATTTTAATTAATTGCAATTATTTCCTAACAAGCATTGTATGTAGCTTTCGTCTATTAAAGTTTAGTCTTGATTTTCTATTAATGTGTAAGTTAATTACGGGATGACTTGTGAATCCAGCAAGTATTTTCCAGCGAATACTTTCGGATATTGGAAAGTCGTCACTGAAAGTCATTGCTGGTGACGTCATCTCGATCTTTGAATGGATTATTGAACCACCCCATCTCCACTGTTTTAGCTAGCCGGCCACTGATCTAAGGTGAGAAGGACCGATCTCCTTCTCAGTTTTGACGTGTCGTAAAACAATTTCCTTAAGTGACACCTTGATTCGATTACAATGAACTAATAAGTGCAAAAAACAAAATTTGTTTGATTAAGTTTTCTCAAATATGAAATAAATAAATAAAAAAAATATTTAATTTTGTGATTATCAAATCACAGGTATCGTTGAAATATAGTCATATTAATACGAAAGCCTGCTATGAATTTTGTTGATTTAATATCGATTTTGAATTTTAATTAATTGCAATTATTTCCTAACAAGCATTGTATGTATATTATAAAAATTGTGCGACACCAGCTAATACAAGCTGTATGTTACAATTTCAGTGTATTAATTAATTTAAATTTGTAAATTTGCATTCAAATTTAATCACCTTGTTGTGGTATATTACCAAATTCTATCAGTCATTTAAAAAGCAGCCCTTAAGGCCGTGTTCTGGTTTGGAATGAAAAAAAATCAAGGTTTCGTTTTTTTGCATATTCTTAAAGTTTAGACCTTTAAGAATATATTCTCAAGAGAAAATTTTAAAATTCCAATAGTTTACCACGTTTTAGCTATGAACTGAACTGAACCTAGCAGTGAGTAACTTACCGAAGGTCGTAGTAATTATGTATTTTATGACATTTTAACATATTTCAACATGGTTGACATAATATCTCAAGTTCCATTTGACCGATTTACTTCAAATTTTGTACAAACCTTCAATATATAACTGTCTATCGCCCCTACCACTTTTGTATCAAAATTATTTGTTTCACTGGTTAAAACTTTTGCTCAAAACTTTAATAGAATATTTCTCATAACTACATTTTTCAACATGGTTGACATGATATCTCAAGTTCTATTCAACCGATTTGCTTCAAATTTTGTACCAACTTTCACTATATAACTGTCTATCGCCCCTACTACTTTTATATCAAAATTATTTTGTTTTACGGGTTGAAACTTTTGCTTAAAACTTTAAACGTGTTTTCCTCAAAACAACATTTTTCAACTTGGTTGACATGATATCTCAAGTTTTATGTAACCGATTTGCTTCAAATTTTGTACCAACCTTCACTATATAACTGTCTATCGTCCCTACCACTTTTGTATAAAAATTATTTGGTTTACTATTTTAAAAAAATTAAGAATTGTGAAAAAAACAGACAAAAAATGAATTCTTTTCTTCAGACAGCCGCCATTTTGCGAAAAAAATTTTTTCCGTTTTCTCTTTGGTAGGGACGATAACGACATTCTTACTAATTAAGAATCTTTTTTGAAATCTTGTCTCCAATTACCAAAAGGGTTGCAATCGTGTCAACCAGCACACCCTCTATTTTTTTTACCCCCAACTTTACCAGCTTATAGCTTGTTTAATTTTCATTATTTTTTTTTCAAAATTTTTTCTGTATATTCTCAAAATATCAACAAATATGTTGTAAAAATCTGAATGGTAAAAATATTTTTTGTTTCATTATTATTGAGCTCTACAAATCGCCCATAATTTATGCTTTTAAACCAGAACACGGCCTTAAGCATAAACACTTATAAAAATTACCAAAATTCGGCGTTTAATCAACGTAAATTACATGTAAAAATACCTACGTATTGGTGCTATCTAATAATACGTTAAATAAACGTAGAATATATTATTTTGTGAAACAAAGCATAATTTTGAAATATCGAAATAATTTTAAAATGAATTACGTGTTAAATTAAAAGTTAGTATTCATAAAATCTAATTCAAGCTACTTGGGTTTTAAAATTTCGCAAATCTGGAAGGGTTGCGGCATTTCTAAATAAATTGCGTTTTTACATATATTATAGCTTACAAAATTGATATTGCTAGTATTACTTACCGTCAGTCACGCTAGCATACAATAGAATTTTGATGTAATAAAAACTTTGTTACTTGAAAACCGTTTAACTAAAGTGCAATTATCCGTTTATTATACCAATTTTAAATTTATAGATGATGGATTAAATAATTATGTTTATTATTCCTAGAAAATTTATATTTTTAATATTTGCACGGCATGGCCTGCAATTTGGAGTTATTATCATAATAACTGTTGCATACTGTGCTTTCAAATAAAATATTTTGAATCATTTATTGACTAATTTTAATGCCTCTTCTAACTGAATTAATCCTAAAAAATTAATGCTTGTAAACCTAAATGTTATGGATATAAGTAAAACATAAGTAGGTAACTATCACTGTAAAATAAGCACGTAAAATTACAGTAAAAAAAAGTAATTGTTACAGTAAAATTCATGAAAAGTAATTGTTACAGTAAAATTCATGTAAAAATACGTATTGTGTGATATGTATTTTTACATGAATTTTACTGTAAAAATTACTTGTTTTTTACTGTAATTTTACGTACTTTTTTTACAGTGTAAATAATATCACAAATGTAAGCAATAATTGTAACGTAACTCATCTAATCTACAAGAAACAGAGGTCTAAGAAGAATAGCTGCAAAACAATAACTGAATACACATTAATAATATTGCAAAAGTCTATTTTGAATTTTTTTAAAATTTCATTTGATTATAACTTCGGGCATTTCAATTGAGATCAACCTACGTATTTCTCTATCACATTGTAAATAAACATATAATTTAACACTTTGAGACAGGGTAAATTCAGATATTCGAATCTTTCAAAATTTTGTTTCACACTAATTTTAACTATATCTTGAAATAAACTGTTTATGAATACTACCAAATCAATTTATGTAATTGAAATGGGTTTTAGCTTGATTCCTTGCTCTCTAGAGGTAACACAGATGATGGAATTACTATGTTTATATCGACCCGGTATAGCAGATACCAGAGGACTAAACTTGGAAGATGACAGAATTCCATTAGATGAAGTGAATAATCCAAGCCAAATTGAAATTTGCTTCTATCCAAAGTCTGAAGACTTAGCACTTCTAAAATTGATATTTCCAAATAATTATATTAAAAATGAAACTATAGAAAAATGAATTATTCGCACGTATCGATTTGTACCCCTAGAAAATTTCAAAAAAATTAATTTCTAGAGTTTAAAATTTAAAATTAATAATAACCTCCTTAATAGTTAATAATTAATAAAATAGTTTAAAACAGGGTTATTTATACAACAAGTGTGAAAAAGAAAACTTTTAAATAAGACAAGCGCCGACTGAGCCGATTAACTCGTACATTACAATGCAATCAGTTTATTTCCCAGCAGTGTATATGGCGCGACTGGGAATAGAACAGCGGAATTCCGCTCTCTAGCCTGCCAGTATATGCTTAAGAGGAATCCTTAAAGTTGTAAAATACACTTTCGCATTTCAATGATATCTTGCTTATTACTCAAGAAAATTGCACAAAAGTATATATTTTTCAAAAGAGGACACTTGGACGCACATCACTGTGTTTTTATTTTTTTTTTGAATTCAAATTTTTTTCAAAACTTTTTTTTCAAAAAATTTGAATTTAAAAAAAATAAAAACACAGTGACGTGCGTCCAAGTGTCCTCTTTAAAAAAATATATACTTTTGTGCAATTTTCTTGAGTAATAAGCAAGATATCATTGAATTACGAAAGTGCATTTTACAACTTTAAGGATTCCTCTTAACGCTACACTACTGGTTAATGATATTAACTGCTGGATATGTACTACGGAGTTGTGAATTAACTTGTGCAAATTACATTTACACACAGTGCGGAAAAGTAACTCTTTTCAGATTACAAATTAAAGAATTTTCTCTTGTTCAGCATGCTCTCTTCCATACTAAAAATATACAATCTTTTTTTAAGTATTTGTGTCTATTAACTGATTAACCCTTAGATAACTGAAAATTCCTTGACATCTGATAGTGTTAAAAATATTCCCGTTTAGAATACCTAATATTGCGCTTAACATCCAAAAATGTATAATTTTCTAAACGGTTCGGGTAAATTCAAGTTAAGATTTTGAATAGAAATGTGATAAAATTATCAACTTCTACCACATTTTCACAAAACACTTCACCATACTTAAAAAAAGGAAGCATTTGTTATAAATAGAAATTGAGCAGAACGACAAAGGAAAACAAAAAGGAATCGTGTTGAAAAACGTGAAATGGTGTAATTGTAAACTTGACATTTTCTGCGGTTTATTGATATTTTGGTAATAATTAATTTATACTGTAATTATAGTACTTGATTAGGTATATTTAATAAAATTTGAATTACATACATTTTTGTGTTAATTTTGGCTTGACAGGTGTCAAATACCGACTCTATGAAGTATGTAAACACAATCGCGTTATAGTTAATTTAAGTGAAACGTGAGGATGAATGCAAACACCTTACTCTTAAGAGCTCTGAAATATTTACATTATTATGACATTTTTAAACGAGATACGAATTTTAAGTAGATTATTAATTTTGGTCTGTTTTAAAATGCTTATTTTAATTTTTCACTTTAAAGCAGATATTCACAGTTTAAATGTTTTAAATTTAATTAATTTTCTATTAGAATACCTTAATTAAAATTGTATTTAATATGGAATTAAGGCTCTCAAGGGGTGTTCCATCAAGAAGAAGTCAAATGCCATCTCCATAGCTATCTGCTTATTCTATAACTTCTTGAACTGGTTAGTTTTTAATTCGTGATAATAAATTAATTGATATTACATTATTATGTAATTTCTGACGAAGAGTGCATTGCACTTGAAAGCTTAAAAATAAATTTATATCAATTAATTTTATAACTTCTTGAGACTACACGGAATACTATATCGATTAATTAGTTACATCGACTAATCTTCTGTCTGGTAAGGCTCTATCAATGAAGTTTCACTTTTTCCTTTATGTCTAAGAGAATGAAACTCTTGACACTATATTAAGGAACCATTAACGTAACCACAACTATCACCTAAAGCTAAACGACTACAGCTAACTGATTCAAGTCTTGAAGGAAATAAAGAGCCCAGGAAAATGGGATTCCAAGTGGAATCGGTTTAAAAAGGAAAAACTAGACTCTTTTCCATTGTACGGTGTTAAATGAAAGTGACTTTTCTGATTCTTCTTGACAACTTTCGAGTAGTTATTGGATAAAGTTAAGGATCAGAAGTACAATAGATCTTTCGATAAGCACTTTAACGATATAGATGATTAACTAATTATTAAATTCGGTTGACAGAAAATCCAAATCGGCTACCCTTTCTGAAACACCCTTTAGGAGAATAGACATAAACTTTGTATTAAGGCTGCGTTACAGGGCAATGTATTTGCGCGTGTATATATACTGCGAATAAATTCTAAGCCATAAATTTTATGTATCAATCGTGCCTGCTTTAGAATATAAAACGAAAGGTTAAGCATAACAAAATATTTAAAAAGTATTTCTATTTACTTGGTTCAGCAAAAATCAAACGTTAGTCAAAAAACTATGTTCATTTATTAAATCCGAAATGAAACCTTAAGTATAATCAAATTTTGGCATGCTAAATTATAAATGTTTTTATTTTGAATTGCGTGACTGCTGAAATACACCTTGCTGAAGTTAAAAGTAACTTTTATAATCGACTATACTTGATTCTGTAAAGTATATTCAATTAGCTGTTGCTGTCTTTTATGTTCGTTCAGGTTTGAATTGCTTTTGATAAGAAAATACCTTTAAAATCACATCATATGAAACTATGGTCGTTGTCTTATCTCCGAGCTATGTTGACTCTTGTTAACTATTTCAAACACTAATTGTGTTACATAACACAATGCCTAAATTATAAAGTGGTTCGTTTTAATCCAATTTTACTGTAGGTATATATTATTTAGTATAAGAGTCAAATTTTTAAAATATATTTGCAATTTATAGGTTACTAAGTTTTTGTTACTAAGTAAGTAAGTACATCCATAATTAGTGCTATATATTAACTTTTGATTCGAAATTCAATGAAAGTGTGAATTGCAAGACTTAAATCTTTTACCATTAATTTAATTTTCTAAATTTGAATAGCTGTTTTATGAGGTAAAATGAGAAAATATTCCAAAATATAATTTTTTCTAAAAGTTTTGAGGAAACGTTTTACATTATTAATCACTGGATGAAACGAAAGCTTAAATATCAAAAGTGGCAATTACAACATCTTAAATTATAAAAACTAAAATATTAATGTAAAATATTAATTTTAAAATCGTCTTAATTTCCAGAAACGTTTTATTGTCTGACGAAAACAATAGCGAAGTAATGAACTGACTCGTAAATAATTTGAAATAAATGGAGTAGAAATATATAATAATATTTTTTTATATAATAAATCTTAATTACCAACAAAAGAAATTAATCACAATTTTACACAATTTATTAAACATACTTAATCAATTCATAATCGAAAAATGTATCATACACCATAATTTTTTACTGACTGTTACGGATTTTCTCCGCAAAGCGACATTTACCCACTTGCAAGTTCGTTTGCTAACGAGGAGGGGGGTGTTCGTGGATGGATGGTAAGAACGAAACAAGTAGTGAACCCGTTCGGTACCTAAGAAATGGGCGCCAGAGCCGATTATACAGAGTGACTCTCTCGTGCTCAAAATTGTTGAAATTTAGATTTTGGTTTACTTAAATTCAAATTAACTGTTTATAAGGCCTTTGTTTTTAATATCTTTTGTACAGACTTCTCAGTTTCGATTTCAAGTAAATAACAAGTTTTTCGGTAAAATAAGCTAAATTTATCTTAAGATGAAGTATTATGGTTATTTTCAGTTCAGAATTGTCTAAATTGTAAATATTCCTTTCATAAACAAGCTGTGAGTTAAAATTATTTGTATTTGTTTATATCATACAGAACACACAAGACCAAACATCAATTTTCTTGTAAACCATCTAAAATAATCCGCCTACTCTTTATAAAAATTATGAGATACAACAACAGTTTCTTTTGAAAAGTTAGATTTACCACAAACTAAAGGAAATAAGGAAGCGAATATTAATTCTTTTAAATTCACCTTTTCGTGTAGCTCCCGGTGGCTATGTACTGCTTTAAAATAATAACATAACTCGAATTGATTAATCAATTTATCTCAACAAACAGAATTTTTATTTAGTAATTTTCATCACGAAGTAGAAGCACACATTGCAAAACGTAAAAGTAAAACCGGGTTAGTTCCCAGATTAGTTTCAACCCAAATGCATCTCTGAATGAATTTAGTACTCAAAAGGTGTAAGAATTTAAATTGCCCAAACAACTGGAATGATTATGAGTAATCAGCAGTTTGTTTGTTCTTTTGGGAATTTGATTTAGTAGTATAAAAACAATTCCACTAAGAAAATTTTTGATAAAAAAGGAAATCGTAGTAGTTTCCACATCAACATTTAGTTTCAGGTTTAACTGTTTTTATCGTGACTATCTGAAACGTAAGGAAGATATTTTATCACCTTGGGCAGTTTGCTCTTTAGAGCGATTCTTTCACTTCTTTTTATATAGAAAATTTTATCGTGTAGGTAATATAAAATTTGCAGTTCGTTTGGATTTTAAAAATGAATTTCATTTTCATTAATTTAATTTTTCAAACTTTGAGTACCTTGCTTAATGGAGATTCTCCGTGCATATTGTACATATTATGTACAATATTATATTATTATGTACTATAATTTGAATTACTTTACGATAGTCAAGTAGCATTTACATTAACTGAAATGTTTCTCGTTTCTTTTCAATATCTCCAAAATTGATCATGTTTTTTTGTGATGGAAGTGAAAATAAGATATAAACAAATCACAAATTGGAAGACTAGAAAAAAATTTAAATTCGTCCCTATTCCGCCTATACATAAAGCAAGTTACAATATTGCTTCAATACAAAATATATTGAGAAAATTTGGCATTTGAAGTCAGCTTTCTTATATAATCGTATCCGCTTCAATTATTAAAAATTTTAAGGTCAAAGTTCATTTTAGAAAGTTCATGTAAAGATGTTGAGAGATTTCATTTTTAGGGAAAAATAATTTTACAAATATTGTCAAAAGTGACTACAAGAAAGTCCATTTGTTCCAATAATTCTAATGCACTACTTATCTACTCTATATATATAAAAAGATAAGAAAAATATGCAACGTTTTTATGCAACGTTTTTATGCAACGCTGAGAACAGCTATTGGACGACACCAAATCAACATTATAATCACATCAACGGACGAATCAAAGCAAAGCAAAGCAAAGCAAAAGCAAGGCAACAAAACCATGCGACGCAAAAACACAAAGATTGAAAGATTTATGTAAATGCAAAAATCCGTTTGGTGGCAAATTTGTTATTTTCGGTGGTGACTTTCGTCAAGTTTTACCTGTTATAAAATACGCTTCACCTGTGGAGATAGTCAATTATTATACTTTAAAGTCAACATCAATTTGGCCAAACAGCATTATATTATTGAAAGTACCGAATAGCTGGAAATCTACAAATATAATTCAGGGACACGGAAAATTCGGCACCGGCGACGCGGCACCGGACAACTCGGCACCGGGAAAACTCGGCACCGGCATAACTCGGCACCGGGGAAACTCAGTTCCGGGCTAACTTGGCACCAGTTGAAAAACTTAAAAGAAATATGTGAGGATCATTATTAAAAGGTAGATCCCGGTCGAGGCTAGGTTAGTGTTAGGAAACGACTTGTTTTTTAAAAGAGAAAGTCATTAAAAGGTAGATTAATTACTAATAAAGAATATTTGAATGTGTGACATAATATGGTCCGGCCCCCCAAAAAAAGCGAGATTCACCCCATTCCCAGTAGCACAATTTGCCGAGTTGGAAGGCCCTAAGGGGATGTTTTTAAGGAGTTTAGTGCTGCAAAAATGGCTCTGGAGCGGACTCGGCACCAGTTGAAAAACTTAAAAAAAATTAAAATATAAAAAATTTATTATATTAAAGAAATTATATATCTTTTTATAATTCACTTTCCGGAACAAACGCTACCGAAGTTATCATACGTGACTTTGCGACGGAAATGGTCTTAAAAATCCGAGGTGACCTTCTCTTTTAAAAAAAGTCGTTTCCTAACACTAACACTAACCTAGCCTCGACCGGGATCTACCTTTTAATAATGATTCTCATACATTTATTAAAAGTTTTTAATTGGTGCCAAGTTATCCCGGAGCTGAGTTTCCCCGGTGACGAGTTCTACGGTGCCGAGTTGTCCGGTACCGAGTTGTCCTGTACCGTATAATTCAGGACATTTACAGCAATTCAATTGCTTCTAATGCCGATCTCTCCGACAGAATTATATTAGCCTGCCACAATGATGATGTTCGGGCGAGATTCATACCTACTTAAGTCAAGATATAGCTAAACATCGAGGGGACGATCAAACAGAAGAGGACATTCGGTTGGAATATGAAGTCGAATAATTAAATTCATTGAATTTCCCCGGTTTTCCGGTACACAAATCAAAACTTAAAATAGGATCTGTTGTTATGCTAGCAGAGCTTTAACAAAGTTGGTATATACATCGATAGGCCTTTGTTTAGTCATGGACAGTTATATGTAGCAGTATCAAGATGTCGAGCGAAGAATGGAATACAAATTCAAAGTGAAAGCAACATAAAAAATGTTGTATGGAAATAAGTTTTATAACTTGAAGTTATTAGGGCTGCGAAGCGGCCCTGGGGGGTTGGGCCGCGTCAGCGGCCAGGGGGGCGAAGCCCCCCTAGTATAGAATAAAAATTGAAGTCTGGTGTCACTTGAAAAAATGGAACCATTAAAGACCACTGGGCTATTTATTTATTTGAGAAAATTTCCTTTTCACGGCACAGATAAAGTTTGGGAGCGATCGAGATGCGAACCTATAAGCTTTAGATCAATAGCTCCACTCCCTAACCACTACACCAAACTACCTGTACAACAATCAGCATCTCGGTCCTTCAGGTGCTTCCAGACATTCGTTTTTATCAAGTTTTAACCTTATTTGAAATTTGTAAACGTTCGAACAAAAATTCGAGAAAATTAAACAAGAATGCAGGAGAAAAAATATCAATGGTGTTAATAATGTAATACTCAAATGCATGTGGTTAATTTTCGAATTATAAGTAGATATTTAAATTACTCAATTATAAGAAGTTAGAAAATTAAATTTTCTCCTAGAATAAATTTCCTAGGTTAGTTATTGTGTTTCTAGTTAGGAAGTAAGAGTAAACTTTCCTTTACTTATCTTATGTGATGGTTTTACCTTCTAATATTCTTGTAGCATAAAGAATTAGGAACCTATTGTTATTAATTCTTAGCTACAAAAAACTTTTATTTTGTAATAAAGTTTCTTTGCGTTTAGCCTTTTATTTGTTTGGCATTAAATAATTATCGCCGGATCGTTAGTAAAAGTGGTCATAAAACCATAAAAACTATTGTAAACCAACATAACAAACTTGACATTTACAACTAAAAAATTTATTATCTAAATAAAATATGGAACAGCATACTAAAATAAATTTTTAAACGGCACTAGCAAAGATTATTTTGATAAAAATTTGATGAGTGTTAAACAAATTTAAAACATATCATAACAAACTAGAGTGGGAAGTTAAAACAGTACAAGTCAAAAGCGTAATTTTTCAGAAGAGCATAAAAACTGTAAAACTTTCCATAAAAATGTTAAAATTTAAAAAAAATTAATTATAGATATTTAAAGGTGCAACTATTAGCAAATGAATGAATAATGAATTGTAATGAAAAACAAGTCAACAGGTACTGTTTTTCTCCAAATATGCACTTAACTAAATTTTGAAAAAAATTGACTTGTACTGTTTTAACTTCCGAGAGAGAGGTTTGTTATCTATAAACAAATAGATTTATTTTAGATAATTTTTTTAATATTAGGTGTAGTAAAAAGAAATCCATTATTTTTGCATGAAATAGAAGGTATTAATTACCATAGTTAGAATGGTCCGATTTAGGTCAAATATGCGCCGCTTTGTTCGATAACTTGTTGCCATTTTGAAGCTAGCAGTATGCCTCTCTCATAGAAGCCCTCGTCCCTATTGGCAAAAAATTGAGACAGTCGATTTTCACAAACGTCTTTTGAAGCAAATTTTTCTCCAGCAAGATTGTTCGCCGTGAACAGATGGTAATCACTTGGTGCCAGGTTCGGACTATAAGGTGGATGCATACGAACCTCCCAACCAAGCTCTCGGAGCTTCTGACGAGTCACTATCGATGTGTGTGGCCTGGCGTTGTCCTGATGAAACAGAATTCCTCTCCTATTGGCCAAAACTGGCCGCTTCTGGGAGATTGCTTCCTTCAGACGATCCAATTGTTGACAGTAAAGTTCCGAGTTAACAGTTTTGCCGTAGGGGAGCAGCTCATAGTAGATGATTCTCTGCCAATCCCACCAAATACACAGCAAAGCCTTCCTGGGCGTCAATCCTGGCTTGGCCACCGTTTCCGCCGGCTCACCGCGTTTCGACCATGACCGTTTTCGCTTGATGTTATCGTAAGTGACCCACTTTTCATCACCAGTCACCAACCATTTCAGAAATGGGTCGATTTTGTTGCGATTCAGCAGCGATTCGCAGATGGAAATTCGGTCTATAAGGTTTTTTTGCGTTAACTCGTGTGGCACCTATACATCGAGCTTCTTTTTGTATCCAGCCTTATTCAAATGGTTATAAACGGTTTTGGAAAAATAATGGATTACTTTTTACTACATCTAATATAACGTCGGTATATTTGCAATTCTACCAAGAAAATGATTTGTTAATTATAAACAAATCTTGTATTAGGTAATAACATAGCTCTTATATTACATGTAATATGCGTCATTGTAAATACACACCTGTATAGGTGTTTCCTATATCCTTTCTATCCTCTATAGAATTCGTCACGGGTTCGAATCTTGGTCAAGTAATTTTAAAGTTTCAGATACACAAGAGATCAATGCTATAACGTATCTAAAGATAGAAAAATGTAATTAAAATAATAAATAATAATAATTTAAGAAATATTTGTTTCTCTCTATTCACAACTACCATTTCTTTACACCAATTAAAATTTGTTTATTATTAACAAACCTTTCTCTCGGTGTGTGTGATATTATTACATGTAATATGCGTCATTGTAAATACACACCTGTATAGGTGTTTCCTATATCCTTTCTATCCTCTATAGAATTCGTCACGGGTTCGAATCTTGGTCAAGTAATTTTAAAGTTTCAGATACACAAGAGATCAATGCTATAACGTATCTAAAGATAGAAAAATGTAATTAAAATAATAAATAATAATAATTTAAGAAATATTTGTTTCTCTCTATTCACAACTACCATTTCTTTACACCAATTAAAATTTGTTTATTATTAACAAACCTTTCTCTCGGTGTGTGTGATATTATTACATGTAATATGCGTCATTGTAAATACACACCTGTATAGGTGTTTCCTATATCCTTTCTATCCTCTATAGAATTCGTCACGGGTTCGAATCTTGGTCAAGTAATTTTAAAGTTTCAGATACACAAGAGATCAATGCTATAACGTATCTAAAGATAGAAAAATGTAATTAAAATAATAAATAATAATAATTTAAGAAATATTTGTTTCTCTCTATTCACAACTACCATTTCTTTACACCAATTAAAATTTGTTTATTATTAACAAACCTTTCTCTCGGTGTGTGTGATATTTTCGTAAATAAACACATGACAATATAAAATCAGCTTTTTATAATATTATTAAGCATATTCCTGTTAGTTAAAATAAGTAATCATATAAATGTACATAATAAAGTACTAGTGGTTGGTAGTGAAAACTTTTTAATTTTTTATGTACACAATTAAAAGTACATAGTTAAGTTTAAAATAAACAAGGTTGCTTAAAGAGTAAATATAATCCATCTTATATACCAAGTTTTCTCAACAAGTTAATCTGATGTTTAAACTTTTAAGTAGATTAATGTAGTTGTTTTTTGTAAACGCCTTTCTCAAAGAAGACTGAAAATTAAACATCAATTCCACAAGATTTGTTGGAAGTAAATATAAAATCAAAGCTGCTCTAATTTTCTCACATGTCAGTCAACTGCCACTTTAATACTTTAATATTAATAGTTTAAAAACAATTTTCATACTGATATTTTTTAATAATCAATAAATAAAATCATTTTTAAATATTTTATTGATATTTCTTAGCCAACTTTTAAATTTCCAAAAAAACACACAGTAAATAACTATGGTAATATTTTAAGTAAAAATACCAATAATAATATAATATATTTATTAGACCTAATAAAGGAGGCCCTATTTTGGCACTTAGACCCTTACATAATACAAGTTTTAATTCTGAATACTTTTAACATCATTTAGATGGCAAATTAAATTAGCTTCCTCATTATTGACGCACCATTTAAATTATGTATTTTGTAAATTTTAATGTATCCTAATTGATATTATTTAAAAAGCTTTTATAAACTAATGGAAGTAGGTTAATCAAACATACCGGAAATTTTTGGACTATACCCTGAAAATAAATTTGTTGTAAATATAATGTTTAATGTAATATTGTTAATATTAAACATAAATGTCAAAAACAAAGTTGGTTTAGAGAAATGTTTAACAATCTCCTTTATTTCAATGTTAAAATCCTGTATGAAGCGAACTAATACTTTCATAAATTTTCTTACTTGAGTGTATTATAAAATCGATTTGCGAATACAATCACTATTAGTTTCCCTAAAATTAACCGACAAAAGCAGCTATAAATGACTATTCAATTAACCCTCTTTTCTCAAAAGTTGCTACCATGCGAATAAAGCATTGATTGTGGTCAATAGATGAAATCCCAGATCTATTTTGATTGATTTATTTGCTTCAAATGTGTGCTCGATTCAGAAAGCTTGGGTATTCAGACCTCCGTATTAAAGACTCAAATTTTCTATAATCCCCTTAGGCCACTCGTTACGTCTAAACGCTGCAATCAAAATAACATTGCAGTGACCGAAGTATAAAGTTACAGCCACTACCATAATCCAATTATTAAGTTAATATATACTAGGTGATGAACAACGTGAAATCTAGTAGTAATAACGTAAAATCTTGTTACCGAAAATTATTATAAATTACAAATAGTTAACTAACAGTTATTAGTTAATTTTGAGAAAATATGCTCTAAATATTTTTGCATTAAATAGTGTAATATCAATTATACGCTGATAAAATACTGCACTTTTTCAATGTTAAGTAGCCACAGAGTGCACGCTGGTCGCCGAAACTTGCTCACCAGCTTGATTTGTTTAGTCCTCGATTACATTAATTAATATAATATAATGTACCCGAGGACAATGACTGTAATTGATCATAACCTCAAAGTTCATTACTTCAGTGTCGAGCTTAGAATATATACCTAAGGAAGGACTACTTGAATACAAAATGCGTGTAAAAGTGGTGTCCTATGGCGGCTTTGCCAGTGGCGTAGCATAAAAATATTGGCAAAGGTCGTCAGTAAAATGTTTTGAACACAAGTGTGACGATGGAGTTGGAGACCAATATTACGGCATTTTCATTTTTTTTAACCAAAAATAATCTTTCTCATCTCATTTTTTTGGAAATCTAAATTATAAAAACGATATTTAATGTAAATATATAGAATCACTGTACGCATATGATTTAAGCACATTGTGGTAATAACCTCACAAATTTATATTTTTGTTATAAAATTATTTAAATAACTCTAAGTACTTACTTATGCAAAGTTATACCATTTTTAACATTTTTCTTGGTATTAGAAGTCCCACAAACACTACAACAAACCATTATAACAATTTAAAATATAATAATTATGAGTCACCGAGTTAGAAGTTAGTGTCCTGGGCGGTGCTTCTACCCACGATTTTTGTCTCGCTTTTTATGCATATGGAATTATGCAAGTAGTCCTTCCTTAGGTATATATTCTAAGATGTCGAGTAATAAATTAGTTCTATGCCGTGTTTTAGACTTCACGTTAAACTGTATACAGAATGGAGCGGGACACACACTACACCCATGAATTTGTCCCAATGTCCCGAATAACTTAAATCTTAATTTTAACTGTATTTCACCTTTATTCTTATTGATTACAGCTTTTCGTAAAATATGCAAAGTACATCATTGTTTTATTTCTTGGGTTATTATTTATCCTTCTGTTATTATTTCATTATTCATGTTATTGTGAGTAAAGAGTCAAGTCTCCGTACAAAATTATATATGAATTTCAGCACTCGGTTTAAGGAAAGTTTTAGTAAGCGTTTCAATTTAACTATAAATAAACAGAGCTCAGATTATCATGATTACCTGGTTGAGTGACAACGCTGGACCCGGATTTCACAGTTAAGAGGGTCTTTGTCTACGCAAAACCTCTAATTTAGTTAAACTAAAAAAACTAATCAGAAATCTTTTACATAGGAATCATTCTTTTAAAATTTAGGGAATAACCTAAAAACCGATTGGGACAAAATGAAAGCGTTCGGGTAATCCCATCATTGTATGTATAAAATTGTTTTCATCATTCATTTTTCGGGCTATTACTTAATTATTTATTTCATTAAAAAGATTTAAGTTCCAGGTTATGTATAGAAATTAAACAAATTTCTGTAACTCAGCTCTAAAGTGAATTATGATTGCAAAATAGTGATAGGTATTAAATTGAATTTAAATTATTGCAGTTCCATATTCGTAAACTTGTACTTTCATATAATCAAATAATTAATGATATACTGCACCTTTACCATTAAGAGGTGCATCATATCATAATAAAACTACTATAACTTTTAAACTAATTAATAAACTAGTAACTTTTGCGTTTCGTAAGGATACTTGTACCAAGTTCAGTAAGAAATTGAACCAAAAGTTACCCAGTTAACTTAAACATTATATCAATATTTTAATAACCATAAAATTTGTATATAGTATATTAAATAATTAATTCTAAATTATATTTGTTGATAAAAACTTCACATTATTGTGCACCTATCCCAGTAACGTTTCCTAACTTAATTTAATATTCAAGATAAAATGGTATTAATATAAAGTTACGTGACTAACATGCAAAATAGTTTGAATTAAATTTCTATCGTAAACATTTGCATTAGTGCATGTTTAGATTTCGCAATTATTTAACTAATATATAATTTTAAAAATTACAATTAAATTAGCAAAAAAAATATTTAATCATAAAAGGAACTTGCATATAAATGATAGTTAAATACTTACTTTGAAAACGGTATAAACGTAAATATAAGTTACGATAACAATTAATTATAGTTAGAAGTAAATATTAACTTAGTTGTAAAGTAGCAGTAAACAGCAAAAACGTAAAACAAAAATGTAGCAAAGTTATTGACTTCCGAAAACTTAAGTGATCAAGAAACCCGACCACAACATTGTTTACATTAAAAAATGGCTAACAAGCTGTAAATAGTTATAAAGGTTAAAATTCGAAAATCATTTGTATTGTATTACAGTAATTTGGATTTCAGTATTAAGCTTATGCTTTATTTATGCTAAGGGTGGTATACTGTCTCTTGGAGAATAGTAGGTAGAACTTTAAACTCGCCAACAGGCATTGCAAATGCAATCAATCATACCAGACATGTAATCAAGCCAACAAGTTTGAACACATAGTTACTTATTTAGCATTAATTTTGCTTTCTACTTATGGACCCACATAAGCTAAAACTAAAAATTGTTCCAAACACTAATCAGTCTTGAAGGTCAAAATTAGGAATATTCATCGGAAATTAACTATTCTACATTATAAATGAATCATTTTTTGGGATAAACTTGTCAAACCGAATTAGTCAAGAATTGTTTACGAACTGAGCGTAAACAAGGACCTACAGTTTAACGTGAAATTATTTAAATTGTTAAGTGTTTAACTCGTGATAATAAATATACCTGGAACTTATATTTCAATTTTAGTCTCAGTTGTCGAAGTCTTAACGCCTATAATAGTTAAAAAATAAATATTTCTATAAATGTGTAGTGTCCTCCCGATCTTTATTTTATCGGAAAAAAACTACACACTAACCTTCATATTTGCTCAACTAATATGAGAATTATTGCTAACACAGGCACGCAATCGTCCTGTTGCCTCACACTGACTCAGAGAACGATCACAAGATATTTGATCCTGATTAGTGATTCTACTTTCGCAATATGTTAAGTGATCAAGAAATTATTAATTTTCAAATGTTCAATTTTATAATTTATTTTATAAACACACAAATATAATCCATAAAGACACACAAATTAATCCCAGCAATAAATCGTTAATTACACACATTTTATACCTGGCTACCCGCAATAGAGGTGTCCTTCTTGACCGCGTCTTCCTTTTAATGAATCACGTACCGGTCCCAACTCCTGGCAAATCCTTCCAAATTTCACTTCCTCCTTCCGCCTTTGTCCAATACATACACCATGTATCCAATACAGAGACGGTCATTGCCTTGCAGCTAAAGCAGTTGGATGCGAATGCAGGGTACCGGGTTCAAACCTGGGGAGAGTCAAACTTTCTTATGACCAAGTCTCCGTGCTTCGGAGGCCACGTTAAGTCGGCGGTCCCCCTAAGTTGACGAATTGCCACCGTCAAAAAACAGGGCTATAGGCACATCTGAAGGTTAGCCTAGCAAGCTGTTACTGGATGTAAAACAACTATAGTCCAAAAATCGATATGCGGACTACTCACCAACCCGTCTAGCCAGCGTGGTGAATTATGGCAAAAACCTCCATTACTGGATAGGCCTATGGTCCAGAAGTGGACTAGGATGGGCTGAAGAAGAAGAAGTATACAATACATAAACCACTGACCCAATCAATGAAACAATCCAACATGAACAATTTATCCAATTCATCAACCAAATTTTCCAATACTGGAACTATTTATCCAATTCATTCACTTCTCATGAACATCATCCAAATTAATCCTTGGAACCTTTCTATATGATCCTTTCTTGGATGCACTACTTTCACTGGGCTTTGTTAAATGTAGAAGTATTTATTTAATTTTCGTTTACTTCTTTATTATTAATACTTATAATTTCAATGTACTCGCAACTGGTGAATTGTTTTTATAAAAAAACGTTAATTTAATTTTTTTCCCCAAATTGCGACTTTCTCTCTGGAACCCCAGGTCTTCACAATTTTAACTATTGGCGATGTTTTCTGGACATCCAGATCGTGCTCCGCACTTTTTGCGACTTTCTCTCTGGATATCCAGAACGTAACTGTTTGTTTATTATCTTTTCGTTTCCATATCAAATTTTCCTTGCTTTTGTTTTTCTTCCCCTAAAATATTACACTCTTCCTTCTTGATTTAATTTAATGAACCACCTCTATTTCTGGTATCTAGATCAAAACAACTTAACTACTAACCCAACACTTAAATACTAACAAATAATTTTTATACAATATACAATTTACAATGCTATCCCGTTCTTGCTTGATCACCTTTTGTTAATGAAACCGCATGTCCGATGACAACTCTTTCAGAAACCCATCTCCCCACATAAGTTCTGCTCTGTTCCGTCATATTATGAATTTTATTTGAACATGCCCTCATGTGAGTGTGTTCTTTCTCTTCGTCTTGCATGTGCATGCAAGACGCCGACTCTACCTGTGTTAAGCCTACTCTTTTCCGGAAATAACACTGCAATATATTTGAACAATTTTACCTTTTATGTTTTCAATTTGATTCATACCTGGACTTTTTTGTCCGTAGAACAATTCATTTCAATCTATAATTCTTAGATTGAACAAAGTGGGGTAATAAAATTTATAATTTTAGATCAAGTCTTAGCAAACCTGTGATGACTATGGATTTTCTTTCTCATTCAAGTGATTTACACCCCCCCCCCCGGAACTGTATGGTCCGATATTCTTATAGCTTGCTACTATTTGCTATTTGCTACTATTTCAATTACTGTTGTTCAAAGCGGTCTTGATATTGATCAGGACCGGCATTTTATGATTTCTAACATATATTGAATATTCTCATAACCTAAAGGTTTTGAATTACTGATAAATAATAATATATCCACGGTGCCGAAGTTAACCAAAATAAATTCCGTTCAGACTATGATTTAATCCCAAATTTTCTCTATATACCTAAATAAATTGTTAATCAGATCAAGCCACTACTGTGAACGTATTTTTATTCGTCGTAATTATCATCAAACCTAATTACACTATACCACTTGATTGAACTATTTAATTATTTGTAACAAAATCGAACTAATCCAAACGAATTTATTTGATATTCAGGAAAACCACAGTTTTTTAATCGCCAGTTACATTTATCATCGTCTTTTAAACATTAAGCATATAAAGTGAATTGTAGTACATAAAAAAGTATGAAGTATATGCAATTAAAATTTCCGCATCATACGGATTGTATCCTATTACGAAGGTAAACAAAAGTAAACGAACACTGAAATCAAAAATGGATACAAAAATTTTAATTAAACCCAATTGCTTTTTTCACGATTATGTACCTCGCATTTCTGTGGCAACCATGTAAATGCTACGTAAGCTGCATTGGAAAATTTCCCAGCCCCTAGTTCAATAAGAAACCATCTTCGAGAGATCAAATTTTATTTCGGTCAAATAATAAAATAAAAGAAAATGCGAAATTTTAGTTGCAACATCAACTTTATGAATTTTATAAAAATAAAATTAGGAAAATACCAATACGTATATAAATTGCAGTAATGCATAGAAAATGAAAAAAGTACTTAATTCGGATTATAAAGTAGGATTATTTACATCGTAGCATTAAAATTTGAAAATTCTTCAGGATGTAAATACAAAAGCTTTTAAAACAAGGAATGTAACACCTGGTAAAATTTATACATAATATATTTATTATTTATTCAATACAAGATTTTCATATGGAACTGTTAACCAAACTTATATTGTCCTCGGGATTTAGCTCGGGCGCATTTTCTATCTATAGGATTTTATTAAATATATCGTATATACAATATTATGGAATCTATCCACATTTACTTTGAACTGAAAAAAGTATTTATAGTAGTAAAGCAGAATCCGTGGAAGCGGTAACCAATATAGAATATAACAAAGAAAGTTCTTAAAAGTGAAACGTAAAGCAATTTACATATTGCTTTAATAACAGTTCCAATTTCTTCACTTTTTAACCCTCGTCTCAAAAAATGGGTTATATATTGTAAATATTTGTTTTATTACATATAACAGAGTTCTACTTTAAAGCTTTTCGACTTTTCAAATTAATTTTTTAAAACATTGAATTCGAAATATTTAATTAAATTCATTTTGATTTAACATTAATCAAAGTCAAATCCAGGTCGCTTTTAATGTAATTTTATGTTTTAGTGTTACATACTTGGTATTATTGCTGTTAAATCAAACTTAACATTGGGAAAGTAATTATTACAGAAAATTATTTACAAAATTACATGAGTATGTTTTTATTTACACATTTAAAAATTAAACAAGCTGTCCGTAATTGATATCCCGCAATCTCGTTTTGCGTCAACAAAAGTAGCGATGGTCAAAGTACGAGGAAGTTAATTCAAATTCGACTTTTCATGATTACCAGAAAGATGCAGACAAACATCTGGCCGACAAAATTAGTTGTTTGACAGAGCGCCACTTGGAAATTTGCTTGCCTTGAGATGGTCCTTCGTGCGAAAGGTGCGAATATCTTTAACGTAAAAATTTAAAAGTAACAATTTCTAAAACGTAATTCTCTAAAGATATAAACGTTTTGGTATTGGCTAACGTTGATATGTTTTTAAAAATATTTAAAAATCATATATCATCGGTAATCAATTTACGAGGGATTTTGGTTCAGTTCTGTAAGTTGTAGCTATTTCAAAATATGATTTGTTTATATAAAGTTTCCGAGCTACCAATTTAATAATTAATTTAATCTAAATCTAAAATCTGTTTAAGCTACAAATTGCCAATACAGGTAAATTAAAATGTAAGCTAAATTTTATTAAGTTATTAAAAAATTTTTAATACTAGTACTACAAAAAAGTTCATAAAGTTATTAAAATGTTACAGCGCTAGATAGCATATCTAAAAATCTGAAATTATGTTTGCACTTCATCAGTTTTTTTAATTATTTATTTTGTTCCTGCACAAGTACAACGAACATATTGATTTAACACCCAAAGTGCATTGCAAAGTGCTCTTATCCTCTTCTACTTCCGTTATTGTTTAAAACTTATAATGACTTGACTATTTAAACAGCAACCAATAATTATTAATTAAAACCGCCGATGAATTTTACTTGTAGGGAAATATTTATTTTTAAATTTTGGAATATTAATTTAATGTAGTCAAAGTAGACACGAAGTAATCCTCACTAAAAGTTTTATTTAGAGATTAGCTTTTGGTAGCTTAAGAGTTCGTCAACATTTGGCTATTGTTTTTCTCAAAGGAAAACACAAACCACAATGCTTTGATAATAAACGTATATATTTTTAAATACATTTGATTTTGTAATAGCATTAGGGAGTCAGGCTGTACTAGTTGAATCAATGAGCGTCGATCTGAGTGATCCCCACGGTTTGCCTAAAGGTCTGCCTAAAAGTTTCCGAGTGCAAAGTTATGAAGTAAGACGTATTAATTAAATAGTTTCAGCGGTTAATTTGAATTTGTCTAGTTTTCAACATTTTCTATTTTTTATTTACAGGAAATTTTTTAAATAATGTATTAGAGCGCTTACACTGTTCCGGCGTGGAAATGTTAGAATTTCAATTAAGGATCGAAAACGAAAACCGACGAAATTACTAATTCAAGCTACTGCTTGCATTGTTATAGTTCTCGTCTAACGCAAGTCAGTAAGTCTATTAAAATTGCTTTTTTCTTTTTAAGGCAAATTTAATATTCTATCAAATTTTTCTTTTTTCTAAAAATATAAAAAAATTATAGTGCAACATAACCTTTCAACATTTTAAATTTTTTGTAAAGAAATAAATTTCTAATGGAAATTACGGATAATCACATTTGTATGCGTTTGTGTAAGAGGACATTTTAAATAACAAAATGAGAAATTTTTCCCGGCACAAATTTTATTAGTAACTCAGAACATAGTTAATACAATCTAGTATCGAAAATTCGGTACGGAAATGCAAATGTGTTGTTGGTATTATAAATTCCTTACCGGGATTGTCACCAAATAGCTCAGTAAGAGAAGTATTCCGATGTGGATTAAAGCTATTCGCGTATAAAACGGGGACAGGGGGAATAATTGGAATATTCTAAGAAAATTAACACAAAATTCGAACATTGAGATTCAAGTCAAACATTGACGTCCTCGAATAGAACTCGACACGTTTTCTGAGCTTGACTGCATTATCAAAATGCAGCTTTATGCTAAATAATTAAAATTTTAACATTTCTATAATAATGAATAGTTTATTGTATTGCGGTGTCATCTTAAAGGCTCGTACCATATGCTTCGTCATAGCTTACACGTAAGAGGAAGTGACTTCTGCAATTCTTGTCCACGAAGTGTTTTATTTTGGCTCACCATCTTTTGTGACAAACGCCACCCTCTGAAAGGTAACCCCTAATGGGAGAGTTAACCCAATCGGAGTGCCGCGTTCGAAACAATCCCGAGAAACTCTCAGGTTTTGTTGGCCACGATGGTAAATGGACCGTAGGTTCTGAAATAAACTCTGTAGCCAGGGGTAGAAAAAAAACACAGTGATCTTAACAAGTGTATAATAAAACAAATTACAAAATTAGAGACGTGCTCTCTGCTTACAAACAATAGCAACCGAACCGGCTGGTTATTAATAAAACACAGCCCACTGACTTTACTGTCAAACAAGCGTTCGCAACAACAAATGCAAATACACAGTTCTATATCAATAATGGTGCTGACAACAACACACGTCAGAGACAAAATGGATACTAAAAATGATGACTCACCCCAAGAGCTCTTTTAAGATCTTAAAATGGTGACAAGTATGCCACTTGCAACCGACGTGTCCTCTGGTAGAATGAGGACTGGCATTCGCATCAATTAACACAGAAGCACCTGGACAGCTTCGCAACTCCAGACGCACTTGTCAAACTGGCCTCGATTATAAAAAAGTGCAGATACAGTTGCTGGAACGGTTGGAATGATGTTGAAATGATGTTAAAGTAAAGTTGGATAGATGTAGTATAGATGTAAATGGTGAAATAGTTGACCATAACCCAAAAAAGTAAAATTTTGGTCCGTGTTTGTCAACACAGAATCGAGCCTTCACGAGTGAGCTCGAGCTGATACGAATCTGCGTCGAGAGAAATGCGCGTGAGCACGATAGCGTCGGCCACATGTGGATACAGAAAAATGCTACTGTGTACCGGTGGTATCCCAAATACACATACAGGACCGCAAAAAATCACTGGTCACAATGATATAAACTTCAATGACGTCACTCAAAGATTTCCGCCAAAAATGATGTTATAACGCACTTAAATATTCTCTCGACCGTTTTCTATCATTGCCAGGCACTCACTCCCGTTACCTCGTGTCCCTTCTACCTCCAAGCGCGTGTCACATGACAGCCCTAACCAAATGTAAATTCGAAGGTCAGTAACACAAAGCAGATATTAAAATATCTAGAAAATTAAGACTGGGCCGTACTCAGAATATTTGAGTAATTATTTGTGGAGAAGTTTATGCAACAGAACTAAAATTCGTTACACTTTGTACAATATTTACCTTAAACACAAGAAATATAATTTGATTATGGCAGCCATTTTTCAAGAATTTTGTGTGTGACTGTTAAAATAACAATTTTGTCATTGATAATTTTGATAATTATAACAAAACAACAAAAATCGAATGCACTTCATCCAAGAAAATTGAGATTCTTGCTAATGTATCATGAAGAGGTGTTTTAAATCTCCAACAAATTTCATCAAGTTCGGTGACGATCTTTTTAATCAAAGCTTCCATTCAACGTTCGACGTACAAATAATAAAGCCGAGTCCATCCGGCACTTGAAGTTCAGGTGCGGTGGCACTTCTCTTGAGTGTGAGGGGAAATACTATACTATTACAGTATAATATTACATTTATTATTATAATAATATATTTATTACATACATACATTATGATATTATTAATATTACAATATTTGATGTCGACATATATAATATTAAACTATATTATATAATTACAAAAAAATAAGTTACTTCATTTCGAATAAACACGCAGTATATTTTCGAAATACATTGATTTTGGTAAACCTATAAAGCTAATTAGTTCAGCATGTAAATTAGAGTTTCTAAACCTTATCCAGGTCCGCAAGGAGTTTTAGAAAGACGAAAACTAGAGTTCATGTTCCTGTTACACGATCAGGTTGATTTCTGTTCTAAAATGTCTTTGCCGGCGTTAAATCCTAATATATAAAATCTACGTAAATGATTTAATAATGATAGATTACCGAAATTTTGTGATGAACATAAAATTATTAAACCTAACCCTACATTTAGTAACAGTTGGCAATTAAACAAGTAATTTAAATGAAATTAGTGGAAAAAATAATTACTAGAAAAAAATTAAGTAAAAAGTTATATTAAACGTGTAATTTGGCTTTCATTAAATATTGAATAAAATTTATTAACTGAATATGAGTGATAATTGTGTTTGTGAACAATGAAAAAAATGAGATTTTAAATATTAAAGAATTTGTAATACATTTTGATGTTATAATTATTAGTTAATATAAATTGCGTGATTGAATATGATTAGAGTTTCGTGAAAATTAAACCGAAAATTACAAGTCACCAACTTGAATGCTTACAATTTGTATTCTCAAAGCTTACACGCTAAATAACAGGTAGTAACATAACACACATACATAATATACGATAAACTTGGCTCGATCTATCAGCTTTAATTATTTTGCCTATTATTAACAAACATTTAAAATGTATAAAAATATTATTACCTAACTCAAATTTGTTACGTATAATTAAATTATAATATTTGATATATTGTAGGAGATATGCTTTAATTAAGTTATCTTGAGTATTAAAGTAATCCCAATCGTGATTGATCGATTAGTTTAAACCCTCTTCTCAATGGGGTTATGAATAATTCTGCAGTATTAACCACCTTCTTTGAGTTATGAGATTAAAATCAAGTTATAATTTATTTTCATAAATTAAAATAACATGAAATTAACGGTTTTAAGTTTAATTTGAGATATCACAATGCTACGTAAATATTGTCTTAGAATTACTAAAGATACCCAAATTTATTAACCTTTTCCTTTGTTAAAATTAAAACCAAATTTGAAACGTACATATTTAATATATTATTTCTCTTTATTAAGTTGAAGCATCCACTACTTAATTGAAGTCGTATATTAGTTCGCTTTGACTTTTAAAGTAGTCGTAACTTGTAAACTTCTTCTTTGTGCTTATAATCAAAATGTAAGAGACATGAAAATATTTAAATTATTGTAAACAATCCTATAAATTAATTTTGTATAATAACTTTAATATGTAAATCTACGAGTCGCTTCAAGAAATTTTCATCGAGTTAGCATAAATCTGTTCGAAACTGCTTTTAAATTTATTGATCTTGAACGAAATTGACGAAAAGCGTGGAGCTTTATTTACTAAAATAATAATACATACAAAGCGCAGCTCGAGGATTCACTCCAAATGCTGCAAAAACCATAGGAAATACGAAAGAAATATATAAATTAATTTAATTTCCTACCAACTGTCCGTGATTTTGAATGTTATTAAGGGGGTTATTCTGTAACTCTTGAGGAATCCTTTAGAGCCGTAAAGTTTGGTCTACACCCATAATATTGCCGAATTATCGGATGAATTTAATTCAATTATAAGTGTAAACCAAACTTTACGTCTGTAAAGGATTCCTTGCGAGTTACAGAATAACCCCCTTAATCTTAAACTATTGAAAATAATTTATAGGCTGTCACAAACTTATTTATATAATTTTAATTGTCAACGAAATTAACTATGCAACTAACTATTCTTTTTCATATTTGTTACGATTTTTACAGAGTTTTCACTTACAGGTTAGGCGGTATATTTTTATGATAGTCTAAACTATTTTCAAGAAAAATTAAAATGCTCCACCACTTGATAATATTATATTCTAAATTACAACTTTCTAGGATGTGGGAAAGTTTGTTAAAAAGGGATTCAAAGAAGTCTACGCAAACGGACAAACAAAAGCATACTACATATAAACATCGGTCATGTCAAGTTAAATAACAGCTTTTAACACACATCAAAAACAAATAATAGACCAACATATACATGGTGGTCTACTTTTAAAGGGTCTCGTGGACGGTAATTTCGGTTTCCTTCCAGGATGAACAGGAAATTGTTTTGATTTAAGTTTGCCGCTTAAGATTGAGATGGTCACATCTTATTGGCTCAGTGCGTCTACATCTGAGAGAGAGAGAGAGAGAATAGTAAGAACTTTCTTGCAAGGCGATGGCAAACTATTGAGGTAATGTGTAAAAATCTTCTCAAAAAAGTAGGGATAAAGCTAGAAGAAAATTTGTGCATGATTTACTCAGTGAGGATGTGGGAATCCTTAATCATCAAAGTTCAAAAGGAATCAAAGTTTAAAAAATATTTGCACAGTATAATACGGAGGACTAGGGAACGCGACCAGTTGAACACGGCCATTTGAACGCAGAGACGATTGAACGCAGAGACGTTTGAACGCCAAGACCATTGAACGCAAGGACGTTTGAATGCGAAAACGATTAAACGCAGGGACGTCTGAAGGCGAGAAATTGCACCTTCCCTAAACTTATTACCGACGCACTTTATTATGACCAAATTAGGGCTTGTCCATTAATTACCATTGGTTAATTAATTGATTAATTAATTTTCAAAACCTTTCAAAATGACAAGATAAGCCTCCTCGGCCGATTGTATACTCGGCCGCTTAACAGAAAATCCACTAATCCCACAGGTAAACTCATGGCCGGTTTCAGCAACAATATGTTATAGTTAATCTCTGATTAAGTTATTCAGAAATCGTCAATTGTAATTCAGATTTGTCAACTGATATTCAGAAATCGTCAATTGTAATTCAGATTTGTCAAATGATATTCAGAAATCGTCAATTGTAATTCAGATTTGTCAAATGATATTCAGAAATCGTCAATTGTAATTCAGATTTGTCAAATGATATTCAGAAATCGTCAATTGTAATTCAGATTTGTCAAATGATATTCAGAAATCGTCAATTGTAATTCAGATTTGTCAATTGATATTCAGAAATCGTTAATTGTAATTCAGAAACCGTTAAATGAACTTTAATTTTTTAAATGAAAGGGCTCCATAAAAACTAAAAAACAATATTTTAATAGTTTTAAAATAATTTAAGTATTCATATTATAGAAAAAATAAGAAATACAGCATAAATCATGTCACAGCAATATGTTAAATCAAATTTCAGCAAATAACTTAGCGGCCGACTGGCATATCGTCCATTGCTAAGGCTGTCGCTTGATGTATTGTACAGTGTTGGTTGTTGTATATGTGGTTACGAGATAGTGTCTTTTTTATTATGTACAACAAACTTAATAGTTTTCTTATATAAGGTATATCATTATATTATCTGAACGGATTAAGAGATATAAAACATAAGCCACTGATTAAGTTATCCGATTTTCATTTAAGGTTTTCTGATTTCCATTTAAGGTTTTCTGATTTCCATTTGACGTTTTCTGAATATCATTCTCAAATCTGAATTACAATTGACGATTTCTGAATATCATTTGACAAATCTGAATTACAATTGACGATTTCTGAATATCAGTTGACAAATCTGAATTACAATTGACGATTTCTGAATATCAGTTGATCTTTTCTGAATTACAACTGCAAAAGGGGTAGTAGTAACGCATGTTTCGACGCCACACGGACAAAAAGTACGTACAGTTAACGTCGAGCAAATTTCACTATTTAGAGGTATTTTTGACTTACATTTCCGAAAAAATGATGAAAACCACCCACTTCCCAGTAGCACACTTTGCCTAGTTGAACGGTCCTAGGGGATATGTTTAATTGATATAGTGTAGTATCAAAACCTAAAAACGGCTCTGGAGCGTCCGGAACGGAGCGGGGCGGGGCGAAGCGGAGGCACCAAAGTTCAGATCAAATATATGAACCAATAGAAAACGACCAGTTTTCGGTAGTAAAACCGATTTCTATTGGTTTACATTATGACTTGTATGCAATATATCAATACGCAACTGTGCAATACATGATGGTCCAAATATCATATTATGTTGTCAGTTTGTGTCAGTGTAAAAAAATATTTTATAAATTTTTATGTTATGTTAAGTGTGACATTAGATTGAACAAAAAGAGAGATCAGTCCCCTTTTCATTAGCCCACTTTACAGAGTAGTTTTGTCAAAATCGCTTTGGAGCGTCCAGAGCGGAGCGGGGGCGCGGAAGAGCCAATTATGACAAGACATCCACCCTCGACAAGGATCCAACATCGTTAAATCAATTTAAACCAATCCAGTAAATGATTTTTGATATAACGATTTGGAAGCCCCTAGGGGGGTGTTTAATGAGTAGAGTGTTGTCAAAATGGCTTTGGAGCGTCCAGAGCAGAGCGGAGCGAAGCAGGGGCGCGGAACAACAACTGCGCGTAGTTTTATTTCCTCATAAAATCACGTCCAAAAAAAACAATTTAACTTATAAGTTTTCAAATACATTTTGGGATTTAACGGTTGGTTGGCTGATCAGGTGGTACTTTTGATTATAAATCGAACAACCATGTTGTATTTATTAATTTCATTATGAATTTTTTTGATTTGTTGGAGAAAAATTACTAGAAAAATAACCATGAAATAGTTAAACAATTTGCACTCTTTAAATTGTTAAATTATTTAATTATATCTTTATTACTAACTTATTATGTATATTATTATTAATTTATTCATAATATAATAACTGCTTCTTTAATTGACGATACGTGAAACTTATGTAAATTAAGACCACAACATTAGACTAATTATTGGCCCAGCATGATTACAGTGTAAGATTCCGACCTGCAGCTAAGAAATTCATCTGCTAAGACGAAATTACAAGTTACCGAATTATACAGTGCGGCCCACTTTTGGCGCAATTTTGCATGTCATTTTTAGTTAGAGGTTGAATTAATGTACTTAATTATAGAACGTCCAAGCATTTGTCCTACGAGAACTACTTCACGTATAAAACTAGGAAGGGAAAAATAGCCGGTTTTCTGCTTCTGACTGCCAGCGCTTATTTATGCATTTAAATATTCTTAAGATTATCTACTTTCTGCGCGGTTATCTCAATTTGTGTTTAGATGTTATTACAATGGGGAAAATATTGTCCTTTACTAACTCTAATTTTATGAATATGCGTTATCAAGTGACAATCCTGTTTTCCGGCTAGCTCAATAAAAAAAACTTGGAAACTCTGATCAAAACAAATTTTGTTTTCTTATAAATTAAAAAAAACGATAAAATTTTCATTTTTACAAAATATTGAGAGATAATAGCACAACGGTTCTTATTTTGGGGTTTTTATAATCCAACATTCGCAATCAACACACTTGGCTATTGCAAATTCACACATTTAAAAAAATCAATAATTTTTTATAATTTGCAACAGTCAACAAGAGAAAAGAAAATTAATGATTAAAACTAATATTACAAAATTTTACACAAAAGGAATAACTTCAAGAGTTACGACCTCGTTGCAATTCTTGTTATATTTTAAGTCCAATACGTCGCGGTTGCGTTTTCGGTTTTATTAACCTCAAAGACAAGTTAGTGTTTTACTAAAGTTCAAAATTTTTATTATTAATTTTTTTAAATTTACATTAAGATATTTATTACTCTTTTACATAAAAATGTAGTGGAGGTAAGCAATTAGTGTGGGGGGATCCAAAGTCAGAATTCAAACAAAAATATTAATGAATTAATTAAAAAAATGTGTAGAAAAATGAAATTTTATATTTAACAAGAATTTCTAGTTAATACAATGGTTCTAGAATTATTTAAGGAACCGCAATTGTATTTACATTACAACGTTATATCTCAATAGAACAAGTGAAATGAGAATTTAATTAAGCGAGCCAGTTTGCTAGTAGGATCTTTTATTCAAGTTTTGCTATAAATCTATAACTTGATATTTCAATTAATTAATTTTGATTAAAATTCTTAATCACTATATAAATGATAGATGTTATACCGTTAACTAAAAGTTTTAATATGTAAAATTATACCGTGTGTTTATTTATAACTATCCATAATATTTTTTTCTGAAATAATAATTAATTTTAATAAAGAACTATGATAAGCAACAATAAATGGTCACTTCTGTATATTAAAAATTGTATAATCCTTGTGTTTCAACGTTATTCACGATTTTACTTGTAAAACTTATACCTAGTAAAGATGTATTAAAATACGGTCTAAAAAAACAATCGCTTATAACAGATTATAATTTTGAGCCCATTATAAACGGATTAAATGTTACCTATAACATAAAGCAGAATTGACAACCGAAACACATGAGAATTTATTTGCATTAAATTGTAAATTGTAGAAATACTGCACTAAATCAGTATAATTAGTAAAGAACTTGCTTAAAATTAAACTAATTGGATGAATTTGATTCCATTTTAAAAACGTAATCAGATTTCGTTATAAAAATTAATATTTAAAAATTAAAAAGCCAATTAAAATATAATAAAATATTACTTTATTTTACTGTTTTTATCCAAATAACAAAGTTAGTAAACAATTAAATTTTCTTGTTGCTTCGATAAAAGTTTGAACATTGAATTTAATATTTTCAACGTTTCCGGAAATATAAATTAGTATCGGCACGATTTAGAGTTGTAATATTGTCAATTTGTTTGTGGTACAAAACATAGCTTCATAAATCTTATAATAATTTTCTTAAAAGCACTTTATTGTAAAAATACCAAAATATGAAATAAAAGTAAAATATTACATTAGATTTTTAAAATTTATTGAATCATTTTAACATGATTTTATATCGAAATTTATTTGTTTTACTAAACAAAAATTTATATCGTAGTGTTTCTTTATGGAAAGGAAAATATAAAATCAAATTCTTTCATACTCTTTAAGAATAAAAGTAAAATCCTTCTTGAAATAAAAAGTTTATCCTCGAGCATCAACTTTTCTTTACTCGCCTGATGTAAATACATGGTGAATTAGATTGATCGCATGCAATTGTTTGCAAAAGTGGCAGTATGCAAAATCAATGTTTTATATTCATTATTTAATTTTTTTATATTGCTGTTAGACAAAAGACTTACTGAGCGCTCAGCTAAATTTCTAATTTATACAAAATTTAATTAGTACGTACATTATTTATTTATGGTTAGAAAGTCATGAGTCAGTTGTTCGGCCTTCAGACTTAACAAGATGCAGTCCCATTAAATTTGAGATTAACTTATCTAAAAGCAAAATAGCATTCCTATAAATTACAGGTAGTAATTGTTGGTCACTAACTAATTGTAAAGGAAGACCTATAACTTAACGTGGAATCCAAACCACGACACATTTGGATTCAAACGCTGAACCCTTCGAATTACAATCGCCATTACAAAAACTTCCTGTATAAATAATTTAATGATCAGAGATCAATACATTTTTTATCCCACGCCATCGCACTTACCTGACCATAGATTCGGTTGCTTTAATTACGAAATTACTGTTGACAAAATTAATGGATTTGCAAAGATTTAAATCAATGTTCAAAATTATTTCCTTTTTGGGTAACGAATGACTGCGTTTAGTTTAACTAAAACAAAAACTATAGTTCACTTCTACCATTGCCTGGAGCTAAATTTATGTAGAGTAAAAAAGTCAAAATAGATCACACGAGAAGGTTTAACAGAAACAAATGAAACAAAAAAAATGTAGTGCTTTTTCTTAAAACGAAAAAGTTTTCATAATATCGAAATTTATTTTTGATTCTGTTCAAAACATTGTTAGTAACCTAATATAGCAATCTAATGAGTAAATCTTTCTATAGTCTAGTCAGTATATATATATATATTCAAAATCTTTCAAGAATTTATTTTTAAGAGGTAGGGTCAAGTTTCCTTTGTATATTGCTCTCATTTAATCTTTGTTTCAAAGGCAAAACCTTTCTGCTATAGACTAAATCACTAAAGGCGTTCTTAAACAAGGAAAACTTATAAATGTGATTTCCATTTTAACCTCAAAATAAAATCGTGCTACAGCTAACGTCGTACTAGATAAAATGCGTTTTATGCAGCATCATAAATTTTCTGGTCGCCTGAAATTTGGAAGAATTTTTTTAATTTATTTTCTATAATAAAAAGATATTTCAGAGAATCTAATTCTTGCAAGTGTAATTTAGCTTCTTTTTTAATACTTTGAAAAGAAAGAAGCCAAGCCATCAGTTACAAACCAACGGGGAGTTGTAATTTGTCGGTTTGGCACTTGATATAACATGGTTAACTTTGTAACTAGCTGATTATGCATTATAAAATTTAATTTCTTACAGTTTTGTAAGGTTTAAATTTCACTAAATTGGATTATATAATTATAGAATATAATTTTAATAAATTATGAAATATAATTTTATAACGATAATTAAAATGCGTGGTCATCCAACAGAATTAATAGCTAATAAACACGAGTAGCGGTAGTCAGCAAAATTACTAATAAAATGCAGCAATTTTTCAGCAAGGTTGCGATTATATTGTTACTGATATTCATACTGGGGTAGCAAGTCTCGAGTGCTAGAGGAGATTATGGCCCCTGATTGCAGGGTGTTGTGTAAAATATGTGAATAAATAGTTGTAAAATTTGGGGGAGGGGTACAAAGCACACCTAGCACCACTAGTCGGATCTAGATTTTCTTTAAATTCAACTAACTTAAAGTCACTTAGTCCCTTTATCCATTGTAGCTGTTTCATTATTTAATTACGCACTACTTATTCGGCTTTAACTCTTCAATCACTATCAAGTCCCCAATTTTTCAGATTGATAATAATCCATGCACTAGTCTAATCACTTCTCGTTGCTTTAATCTTCAAAATGATTTAATTAAATAATTATGTTCTATTTGATTGACTCTCAAATCACCGTCGAGCCCCCAATTTTTAGGATTAATCAAATGTTAATTATTTATTTACATTAAATGATTTACTAATATTTATCTAATTACTACTAATCGAATCACTTATCGTTGCTTTATTCTTCATAATGGTTTAATTAAATAATTATGTTCTATTTGATTGATCCTTAATTACCGTCGAGCCCCCAATTTTTAGGATTGATCAAATTTTAATTATTTATTTCCATTAACATAATATACATATACACACAAACAAGCAGTTTATCAATTTGTAATTATTCACTTCACACTTCTATTAAAATTTTCCGTGGTTTGAAAAATACCGTCTTATGTTGGAATATTACTGTCTTACTTTTGCGTTGTAGTACTTCAATAGCAATATATCCCTAACATATTCAGTATTTTAAATAATAAAAGTCATATCTTTAGCAAGAATTGTTCTTAGAAATTACAAAAAGAAAATCGTGTCTTCAAGATTTTCCTGACCAAAAAATTCCTGCGATTAACTAAAAGTTTTAGATCACACGCATGCTTTGCATGTTCTACGTTTTAAAAATCGTTTTGGTAATTTTCTGGCTAATTTTCTGTTCAATAAAGTAAAAAATGAAACTTATTTAAATTTAGTAGTCATTTAAGTTTCAGACAGTAACTGATTCGAACTAAATTATATCTTCTTATTATTTATTATTATTAATTAATTAAGTTCTCACTAAATCATGTACGCGCAAGTTTCTTCTTCCTCTAGTCTCACATTTATTCATAAATTTAACCGAGATTTGCTACATGTTGTGTTTTCGAACGAGTAACGCGAGAGCAGCGTAGTTTACTAAATATATGGGTATCTACCAGTTTCCCTTATAATTGCAAGATTTTGTTAGTATTATTTCAAATAGTTAAAAATTTAAAAAACGCTTTCAAGTATTTCGAACCACAGCCGGTTGATCTAATCGTCTGCGGCTTAACCGCACAACCATTTTATGGTTTTGTTTATCAATATTATAAATTGCATTTTCGTATTAATACTAAGTTCTCTTTGTTTGTAAGAAGAGTAAATAATTTTTGTAAATTTATTTTGTCACAACCTGGGTGGTTGTTAACGCTATTTTATTTAGTGTTGGCTTTTTTGCCGTCAGGCAAATACTAATAAAGTGAAAAAAAACTCTTTGTTGACATTTTATTTGCTATTGCACCAAACCACCAAACGACTTAAGTTTTATTAATTACAATATTATATAGGTGCATTGATTGAAATATTATATTATAAGCAAACTTATTATTATTTCATCATTTTACAACTTTACAATTTTACATTTTACAATCAAATCAATTTTTTAATTAGTACACTGCATAATTTTTATGTGGAAATATGTAACAGTTTTTTTAAAGACTTTCGGTGCTTATAATGTTATAATGCATAAAATATTAAAGAAAATATTAAAGTTGAGGAAAGTTTGTTTCTGTGTAGTAGAAGAGCAAAATCCCTTTGGATTTCTAAGCTAAGTATGACGGTAGACGGTAGCAGGACGCCTTCGACTTATTTTCGTCGAATTTCAGCTTACTAATACTGTTAAGCAACTTTAATAATATGCTTTAATGGGACAATCTAACTGATTAGTTTAAAACAAAACTTAACCAGGTGATTCAAGTTGTGATTCTACGTTTAATATACGAGGTGTGTCTAAAAAGTTTTAGCTGATGTGCAACTATGAAATATATACAAGTAATCTATGCTTTTTTTCACAGTCGCCAAAAACCTCCATTGATTTTGTGATCGAAAACTTCCTAGTCAACTGTGCAAAATCGCAATCCACGAAAGTACATCCAATTTGTGCCACTTGTCCCCAGATGATCTAAGAATGGTACGGTAGATAGACTAACTAGGGTTTTAACCCTTCACTCACAAGAGCTTGTGTTGCACGCATCACTCGTGAGTTTTTCACGTTGTAACTCATGCATTAGACAAAATGTTTAGGCGCCAGTCTTCCAAAATAAAACAAGAAGAGTTGATTTTATTCAACAACAAAATTGAATGTTTACAAAAAGGTGGTGTTGACTTATTACTATTAAGACTTATTACTATTAAGTCAACTACTTTAACTTAACTCAACGATATTCACTAATTAGATTTTCTTCATTAATAATTAATAATGCTCTCCGAGAAGACTTCCTATATCTCTACAGTAATGTTTCCAACTTTTACTTACGACCCATTCGTTACAAAATATCTGTCGGTCATTTGTCTTATCTTAATTGTATTATAATTATTATTCTGGTTCCTTCGATGGATATTCGTCTAGTCTAGATACTTTGAAAGTCTTATCGGATATTTAATTCGGATACATTGTTAGTTTTCGAAACACGGCAATACATAATATGAAAAATGGAACGTGATTTATATTATGCTTGTTGAGAACGTAAATGCAAAAGTTTGTAAGGAAGTAAGTGGGTATAATAAGTGCGTTGTGGGTATCAAAGAAAGCAGAGCTAACTATACAATTGCTAAAAGTAACAAGTTTAATTTTGCTAATTTTCATTTTAAAAACTTACGAGAAGTTTCAAATTTGATATTCTTTTGTATGTTTAGTTAACGAATTAGAACTGACGCTGACTAAGAATCTAATCACTTTACACATAACAATAGGTCAGTAAATGTCGTAAAGCTGTCTGTAAATTTCATTTACACAGCACTATATTATTTTGCCAATAATAGAAACTCTATTTACACTTAGATTCATTTGTTTATATACCGGGTGACCGGCTGCCGATATGAACATAGGAAATGATTTTTCTTTAATTTCTGCTTCCCATCAGAATGGAAAAAGGGTATCGATTTGAAGAGATTTTTATTCCACTTCTAAAGATACATAACACTTGGTATTTTATTCTTTAATAATTACTGTTAAAAACTCACTAATAAAATGTAAAACATTTAAAAAAATTTAGTTACCTTGTTTGAATTTTATTGCAATTGTTTTTGCTTGAAAACCAATTAACTTAACTAAAATGAAGTTTGGGTTCATTTTTAACCAAATTTATTGCAATCTGTCAAAGTATATTGTTGGAAATTATTGGTTTTTAAACAAAAACAATTGCAATAAAATTCAAATAAAGCAACTAAAATTTTTTTAAATTAAAGAACAAGATATCAAGTTTTTGGTGTATCTTTAGAAGCGAAATTCTTATCCGTTCTGATGGGAAGCAGGAATTAAAGAAAAATCAATTTCCCATGTTAATGTACGCATCGGCGCGGCGGCCGGTCGCCTGGTATGTACGAATAAACCATTTTAAATAAAATAACTTGAATATTTAAAAACATCTTTCCAATTTATTATGCACACAACTTGAATCCATGATTCCTTCATATCTGTTTTAAGAATCGTCGACAGCTCACACAGAGTGTGGCAATAATGTATATTCTGATAATTCACTCACTTCATAAATGATTCGCATATGACGCCAAATGAATGGTATGTTGAATTTTATTTCATCTTTATTCAAGAAATTCTGGCTCTCGGTACTGGATATACCGACTAGTCGCTTTTAATATAAAGTCATATTTTAAAGCATTAATTGACAGGGAGGGGCAGATAATGGCATACGCCGATGATATAGTGAAAATATCCAGAACGAAAAGAAGAATGGAGGAAATATTCGTGGGTTTGGCGAATGGAGCAAAAGAGGCTGGCATGAAAATAAATGAAAACAAGAAGAAAATACATCATTAAATACAGAAAACGATAACGACACGAAAATCTGTTTATTATTGGAAGGATACAATTTGGAGGAAGTGCAGAAGTTTAAATATTTGGGAATATACTTGAATAGCAAAAACGAGTGAGGATATGAAATAAGAGAAAGAATACTGTAGGGTTTTTTTAATTGCATGTAGAAAGAAATGTGAACATATCAATAATAAGTAGAGGTAGGTTGATGTAAGAAATTTAAAAGAGGGGCGGAAGCAGTCACTCTTGAAGGGTCGGCCTGTGCGGAAAGATCGAGTTAAGTACAAGAACGAAGATGAAGGTTTCGCCATTTGACGATGACATGATGCAATCTTTTAACGATTAATTATTTTAATATACTAGGTAGCCTGATAAGTCCCTGAATAATGAAACAATGAAACATTTTTTGGCCATATTTTCTCAAAATAGGCCTCAGTTTCAGCTACGAACTCCTCATTTGGGTAAAAATGCTTACCGGTGAGCCATCTATCCAGGTTTAGAAACAGGTAGAAGTCGCTGGAGGACAGGTCTGACGAATACGGTGACTGACGGACCAGTTCAAACCCGATTTTGTGCAGTTTTGCTTGTGCAACTAACGATGATGATAAAGGATTTTCTTTTCAAACTATCCAATAATGATGAATAATATGCACCAGTTATGGTTTCACCTTTTTCAAGATAGTGGATGAATATTATTCCATGGGCATCCCAAAATACGGAGGCGATCACCTTTCCAGGCTATTGTTGCGGTTTCGGACGCTTCGGAGTACTTTCAGCCGAAGAAACCCATTGTTTTGACTATTGTATCGACTCTAAAGTATACTAATGGATCCAGGTTTCATCCATGGTTATAAATCGGCGCACAAAGTCTTTATTAAGTTGTAACACGAATTTGTTTTTGGTCATCGCGCGCAGAGCTTCTTCATGCCCAAAACCGCATGTAGGAATTGCCCACATGTTCCATTGACATGCTCAGAGCCTTAGCTAGCTCACTTAATTTTGATTTGGGATCATGCAAAATCATGGAATGGATTTGTTCGATGTTTTCTGATGTAGTGACCTAATTCGGACGCCCAGAACGTTCAGCTTTATTGGTGCTTGTACGGCTACAACGAAAATCAGTAAAACACTTATAAATAGTTCCAATCGACGATGCAGGGTCCAGGTAATACTTATCCAGCTTGGCTTTTGTTTCGGTTATCGTTTTCTTGCGAAAATAATAATAATGTTTAATCAAAACTCGAAACTCACTTTTTTCCATATTAAAATATTAACTGCTGTAACTTATAAATGCGTAATGGTAATGGCTGTAATTTTGAAAAAGGATCACGCTAGTCAAAACTAACGCCATCTCTTAGAATTTTCCGGGACTTATCAGGCTGCCAAGTATGGCGTTTTCATAGTACACTAATAATTGGTGCAACGAGGTACTTCATATTGTGTGTTTGGTGTGTAAATAAATATTAATCAGTTGATTATTTAATCAATGCAAGTAAGATCTACAATACAATCCGGATATTGAGCATACTACGTGAATAAGAAACTGCTCAAAGATAGGAAAATAAGTAAAAGAACAAAAATTGGAATGTATAGATGTTTGATAAGACCGATAGTGACGTATGCGACAGAAATATTAAGCATGGCAGGTGGAGAGGAGGAAAAACTCATAATGTTTGAGAGAAGAATCTTGAACATTATTCTAGGCCCAAAGATCAGCTAAGGAGTTACAGAAGCAAGAAAGAATAATGAATTGATGAGTGAAATTGAAGGAGAGGACATAGTGAAATTTATTGGGTCATGTAATGAGGAAAGGGACAGGTGTGCCAGTGAGGTGAATAATGGAATGGGAACCGAGCGGTGATAGAGCCAGAGGAAGGCCGAAATCTAGATGCATGGACGAGGTGAAGCGAGATTTGAAAGACATGGACAAAACTAGATGGAAAGAAAAATGCGTGAATAGGAAGGTATGGAGGAAAGTGGTAGAGCGAACTTGAAAGAGAGACTTGAAAGGGGCAAAAGGAGTAATCCACCTTTAATTTGATTGAAAAGACCTCAACAGAGGTGCTATATACCGCCTTGTTCATATAGTACTATCGTTTTCAGCTTTTCAGTCGAAATCCAGTTGGTAGAAAGAATTTTGAATTCGCCTAATTAACATGTTACTAATTAACAATGGTAAGGGGTGTATATTGAAATCTATTTATAAACCTATGTAAGAACTGTAATACGAAATAAAAATTTTTACTAGCGACACCTGTCCGATTTAAATGCTAGTGCTGGCATAAGAAAAATGATTCAATTTGTAAAATTGACTAATTTGAACCCTTGAAGAGATTTTCTGTAGAAAAGAAGACAATCTTTGATGTAGATAGCTGTCCCATTTGACTATTGCACTGCCAATGGTTTTGTTTCAAACCAATTTATTTAATTAAAAATCGATTTTTAAAAATTCTATTATTTTGGAAAAATGAAGTTCTGTCACAAATGATAAATAAATGTATATATAAATAACCAAATAAGTTCCTAATTTATCATATCGTATAAAATTCTAGAAGACTCATGTTAAATCTCCATTATATGTAATAATGTTCTATGGTATAAATAGGATAAAATATGATAGAAGTTGGACATAAATCGTATAAAATCTTTTCGAATATGATACATTGTAAATAAGTTGAATCACGCTTAAATGCTTCCTATGGTGATTTTTATCAATGACAAAAGAGTATTAAAAAATAAACTTGTATGGATTTTTACATTAAAACTTTTGTTTCAGTAACGGTCGAATATTTTTTAATCATGTTTGCATGTTGTAACAACGCAGAATGATTTTCGAAAATTGAAAAGCTAAAATAATTGTCACTCGACGTATAAAATTTGTTTGTCAGATTGCAAGCGAATTTTTATTATAAAAGAGTTTATCGTGGTTGCAATTTTAGATACATTAATAAAATTCAAAATTAACGTTGAACACGCAAGAAATAAAACAACGCTAAGAAATATTACTTGCATTAAAAGTTCTCTAAAAACCGTTCCACAACAAATTTCGAACAATTCATATTTAGAAGTTTCAAAATTGTTCAGAATAAATCGAAATACAAAGTGAATGGTTGGTATATCGAAAATAAAATTATAACCATAAAGCACAAGTAGCATAGTTTTCCTGAATAAGTTTTTCACAAACAAATGCAAAATAATGAATCTAAATCGTTTAATAATTAATTTTAAAATTATCGAGTTAATTAAACATAATAAATTCAATTAAAACAATTTTTTTAAGTAGCTTTAAAATTCAAAAATTTTCGTATAATTCGTTAACTTAAATTGTAATTATTAATTATGTTAAAGCAATTCTTTTAAAATCGTTAACGTTTATACTGTAATTTGACGCACTTAACATTTTTTAATCATGCCGTTAATATGTAAAACTAATATATTCCAATAAAAAAAATGCAAATTATTTTAATTTCATTATAGGTACATTCAAAGTTCGTAAAATTTTATGGTAGCTAAACTTAGTATCTCAAAATTATTTTCTAACCTCAAAAATATAATATTTATAACAATCGCTTTTCAATTTCCGTTATTTTTCTTTAATGTCATTTCTGGTATTAATTACTACATTATTAGATTCAAATCGACGCACATTCAAATTAAAAAATTTAAACAGTTTAAAAGTTTAAAATTTATTTAATTATTATCAGTGAAAGTTTTACTTGCTTTACAAACAGTTTAAACACAGGTATAAATTCATGAAAAATTAATGTTACGGTAAACATTGTAATCAGAATCTATATAAATAAATTAATTTTATATTTGTTAAAATGTTACAAGTGAATCTCATCGCATTTAAAAAACATTAATTTTGTTTGTTTAGATTTTCTGATTTATTACATACAAATTAATTACATTTTTTTAATAAATTAAATTTTTGCTCGGATGACTTAGGGACACTTGATCACCTATACGATTCTCCCGCCTCTATCCACCACCAGCTGATCTCCATCGCTCCCAAGTCGCTCTCCACCTAGTCCCACCATCTCGTCCTTGGTTTTCCTCGTGCTTCCATAAGATTATTTTTTTCTCTATGTTCTCGTCTTCGCTTCTCATGATATGGCCCATCCATTTCAATTTCTGCGACTTCACGAATTTCACTATGTCTTCGTCCTTCATTGCACACATTATTTCGTGATTTATTAGCGGTCTGTATTCGCAGTTTTCTTCTCTCTTTCTGGGCCCAGAATTGCGCGCAATATCTTCCTTTCCAGCATCCTCATTACTTCTGCTTCCTGCTGCGACTTGCACATTAGCTCCAAAGCATACGTAATTTCAATTTCTTTTCTTTCGTAAATGTTTTGCCCTTAAGTAGAGCTTTTTTGACATAATAGGCCCTGTTACCTGATTGTACTCTTTTTCTGATTTCTTCCAATCTGCTGTTATTCCGATCTATATGTGTTCCGAGGTAGTTGAATCCTCCTACCTCTTTCTATGCCCATCTATTACCAAATCTTGGAAACCACTTCATATATTTTGTCTTTTTCTCACTAACCCTTTTAGTCCCGTCTTCTTCGCTGCCCTCTCAACTTCCTTAAACATTTCTACCATTCTCTTGAACGTTCTTGTCATGATCAGCATGTCGTCTGTATATGCAATCATCTGTCCCTCTCTATTTACGATCGATTCTGTTATATCCATTTTTCGTGCGATACTCTCTAGTACAATGTTAAAAAGTAGTTCCGAAATTGCTTCTCCCTGTCTCACACCCTTGTTTATCTGCAAGTTCTCGGTTTCTCCTTCTGTAGTTCTGATACTTGCCATTGCTTTATTCATTGTCATTTGTATCAATCTAATTCGCTTGTTCGGGACCTCTATTTCTTCCATCACCCTAAATAGTTCTTCTCTAAGCAAACTGTCAAACGATTGTTGGAAGTCCACAAACAGCATGTACAGTTCGATGTCATGTTTCTTTATTTTTTTAAATTGGTAATCCCCTATTTTATCCTTCACCTGTTCTTTTAGTCTTTCAAATATCGACGTTATGCCTCTGTATTTCATGCATTCTACGGGATCTCCTTTGTTTTTCTAAGTATTATAACGCCTTCTCTACATTTTTTAGGCATCTTCTCTTCGTTCCATACTTGTTGAATCAGGTCGCATTTTCTATCCTGGAGTCCTTCTTCTCCACATTTGACAAGTTCTATACCTATGTCGTCACTTCCTAGAGCTATTCTATTTTTCATTCTTTGAGTTACGTTCATTATCTCTTCGTGTGTTGGAATGGGCATTTCCTGGTTACCACCTGCCATTGCTACCCTTGAATTGACATTTTCTTCACAAAACATTATTACAAATTAATAATTCTAAGATGCTTAAACTGAAATTTGTCGGCTTTTTGTTCCTTTATAATCAGATCATATTCTTTTAATTCCTTTGGTGTGCATTTAAACATACATTTGGTTTCATAATTAAAGTGTTTTATTAGGATGAGATCAACCCTTCCAAGGCTGGGGATCAAATGTCACTAATAATAGGGAGACTTGATCGTTAGATATTTGTAATTTCTATGTAATATATATTATTTTTTTAATTTCACTTCATTTTAACAAGGGAAATCTAAAATAGAAATCAAGCACTTCTCGCAATTAATTTTCGCAAATAATTACAAAGAAGCGATTTATTAAAAATTATATTTCAGCTCTTGACATTCTAGTCGAGTCATTATTGTTGATAATATAATTCGAAAATAGGATCACGGTATATTTGAAATAAACTGAAAGCTTTTTTTAAGCTTTAATTTAACTTAGCATGACCATTGTCCATTTATAGCGGTTCTCAACCTTTTTAGAGTCACAAAAGTTATTTTAAGCAACAAATAATTTGTTACATAATAAAAAACTTATACGAATAATAATATCATTATTTGAAAAATTTAATAAAATATACCTATTATAGTATGATACAGAAGTACTTATCGATATTAATTTTGATGTGATATTAGTAAATGCGTTTTTTATATATTATATAATTCTACCGATGTCACCTTCTATAGAAGTAAAAAATTGGTAATTTAAAAAAAATTTTGAATAGGTTTTCTTCTTCTTCTAGTGCCTATCCGTTTCGAATGTTGGCGATCATCATAGCAATGCGTACTTTATCTGCTGCGGCTCTAAAAAGACCCACTGTTGTTGTATTATACCATGTTCTCAGGTTCTTTAGCCATGATATTCTTCTTCCCGGTCCTCTTTTTCCTTTCACCTTTCCTTGTAGAATTGTTTGTAGCAACCCGTATCGTTCACTATTTCTCATAATATGCCCCAGATATTCCAATTTGCGAGTTTTTATATTTAGGAGTAATTCTTTCTTCTTATCCAGTCTTTCTAAAACAGTCTGGTTAGTGACACGGTCTGTCCACGGTATCTTCAGAATACGTCGGTACAACCGCATTTCAAATGCTTCTATTTTTTGCAAGAAGCTTCTGTCAAAGTCCAAGACTCAACCCCGTACAGGAGCACCTGAAAGACGTAGCATCTCAGTAATTTTACCTTCGTTGATAATGACAAATCGTGACATCTGAAAAGTTCTGACATTTTCAGAAATGCAGCTCTGGACTTCTCTATTCTTATCTTTATTTCTATCGAATGGTCCCACCCCTCATTAAGTGTTGTCCCCAGGTATGTGTATCTTGGTACTCTTTGTAATGGTTGCATATTCACTGTAAGTTGACCTTGGTGGTTGTCCCCTTTTGATACTATCATGTATTTTGTTTTTGTTAGGTTTAGTGATAGTCCGTATCGCTGACTAGTTTCTGCCAGTCTTGTCATAAGTTCATGGAGATTCTCCATATCGTTTGCTATCACCACCGTGTTATCAGCGTATCTTATATTATTTATGCATTCGCCATTAATTTTGATGCCAATATCTATATCTTCCAGCGATTCCTGAAATATTCGTTCTGAATACACGTTGAATAGTAGTGAAGACAACACACACCCCTGTCGTACACCTCGATTGATCATAATGTCTTCAGAAAGCTCTCCCTGGACTCTTATGGTGGACGTCTAGTTCCAGTACAAATTGCTGATTATTCTTAAGTCTCTATGGTCCAGTCCTATTTCCCTCAAAATCTCGATAAGTTTATCGTGTTTTACGTTGTCGAATGCCTTTTGATAATCAACAAAGCATGCAAAAACATCAGAATTGACATCTCTACATCTTTGGAAAAGGACTTGGACACTGAACAGAGCCTCTCTTGTACCCATTGCGTTACGAAAACCAAATTGTGTGCGGCTAACGTGTTCTTCACATACTCTGAAGATTCTTTTATGAATTATTTTCAGGAAAAGCTTAAGTAGGTGACTCATGAGGCTAATCGTACGAAAGTCCCCGCAGAATTTAGCGTTTGGTTTTTTGGCAATAGAATGAATGTGGACTTGAGCCATATCCTTGGTATATGTCCACTAATAGATTATATCCGATTAAATATCGTTGTTAACCAAGATATACCTTCATCGTCGAACAACTTGAGGAATTCCGCGTGAATGTCATCTGGCCCGGATGATCTGCCTTCTTTAATTTGCGATATTGCCTTCATGACCTCGTCTGTTGTTATGGGTAGGTCTTCTGAGCAATTGAACTGTGGTATGTGCTCTGGTCTATTATCTTCAAAAAGTTGGGATATATATGATTTCCAGGTATCCATTTTCTCTTTTCTATCGATTATAATTCTGCCGTCAGCGGTTTGCAGCGTTCCTGTTGTATTGGATTTATATATTCCAGCAGCTTCTCTGACCCTTTTGTGCATATTAAACAGATCAAATTTTTTTTCAAGCTCCTCTATTGCCTCGCATTGTATTCTAAGCCATCCTTCTTTTGCTTTTCTAATTTCCCGTCTTATCTTTCTCTGAATGTCTTTATATGCTGCTTCGCTGTTTTTTAATTTTCTTTTTTCCTGCATAAGTTGTAGTATCTCTCCTGTCATCCAGGTTTTTTGTTTTCCATCTTTGTTCATTAAGTGCTTGTCTCCAATCTCTTGAAAAATCTCCGACAACTCCTGCAGTGATTCGTCTATATCATCTGAATCGTCCAGTCTTTTCCGTTTCTCATCCATCAGCCTTACTATCGTCTCCTTTGTTTCTTGTTCTTTTAATCTTTTCAAGTCCCATCTCATTCTGGTTGTTCTTCCTGGAATCCTCTTAAGTTTCAATCTAAATTTTCCGACTAAAGGACAATGATCAGATGATAATTCAGCACCAGGATAGGTTTTAACTGATAGACAGCTGTTACGGAATCGTTTGTTTACTAGAATATAATCGATTTGATTTCTTATTGTGTTTCCAGGTCTATCTTGTGGTGAAGTCCATATATATAGTCGGCGTAGTGGCAGTTTGAAAAACGTGTTTAAGATTACGTATTCCTTTTCTTCTGCGAATATTTTCAACCTTTCGCCTCGTTCATTTCTTGTGCCCAACCCATAATCACCAACAAATTCTCCGCTTTTTCCTTTTCCAATCTTAGCGTTAATATCTCCCATGATTATTGTCATATCATGTTTATCAAATTGCTCTAATATGTCTGACAGTGTCTTATAGAATTGTTCCACTTCTTCATCTGGCTTGTCAGCCGTGGGTGCATAGACTTGAACAATGTTTAATTTTAATGGAGTGCTGTTTATTTGGATGACTAACATTCTTTCTAAGACCGGTGTAAAATTTGTGATGTACCACTGTATGTTTTGGGATAATATCATACCAACTCCACACCTGTGTTGGCCGTCACTGTTTCCCGAATGATAAACTTTATAATCTGCAACAGTGCAGCAACCCGCGCCGGGCCACCGCATTTCGCTAATACCCATTATATCTAGTCCGATATTCTTCATTTCCTGGATGGTGTTGTGAATTTTTCCTGCCTGGAACATTGTTCTTACATTCCAGGTGCATATTTTGATAGGTTCTCGCCTTATTTCTAATGATGGTATTTTCTTAGGTCTTTTATTTGTCGTTATATCTGTACAGGGGTTTCGCTGAATGACGACCAGGGAAGCCCTGTAGGTTCTCCCCTTGCCGGATCTCGGGTTCCGAAGTCCATGATCAGTACGTTTATCAATTGTGTCTATAATTGCCATTTTGACTTTTCTTGGGATTATAATGAGGTAGTTTCCCGTTGCTTTCCTCATCGCAGTGTTACCGCCGATTGAATCAATATGGGATTGTCACCGGTTACTATCTGAAGTAAAGTCTGAAAGGAAATTAATTTTCCCTAGCCATAACTCAGTAACGATCATTGCTGCTGCCCCATATCGTTTGTTATTATACAGTCCCTATAATAACTGGGTTGCCAGTTTCGCCGTACCGATTTACTTCTTCTCCGCCTTCGCTGCCGTTGTGGACTTCATCCGTAACCCTGGACAAGGGTAAAGCGATATACCCCGCAATACTGGGTCCTCAATGAATAGGTTTAGTAAACAAAATTTTGTATGTAACACAGTGACAAATGCATTATTATAGTACTTGTGTGAGGTTCTTTGCAGCATTAGCTAAATTTTCTATATACCCAAAGTAAAACCTGATACTTCCACCTCACTAGTATCTTAATTCAAATTCCTACTTAATTTGTAATAAAATTCAGTTGGTAATAATATAGATCATTTAAGACGCAGGAAATTATTACAAATGGTTTTCTTTTCTTTTTTTGAATTTCAAAAATTGTGCTGTTAAAATAATCTTATGCTTTTTGCACATTTTGCTATTTGAAATATAAGCTTTTTTCTAAAAATTTCTATTTTTCTTTAATCTTCATATTATTAATTTGTTAAAAATTCGAATTCGAAGTGAAAACCATTTTATATGAATTTTCTACGGAAAGTTTGAGACAAAAGGCAATTCAAGTTGGAGATTTTGACCTTTTAGTTGTTATTCGCGACATTGATTGTTTTCCACACCTAAACAATGAAAGATAATTATATTGTTGTAAAGGACTTTTTTGTACGTAGTAAGTTAATTTTTTAATTTTCTACATTATTTTAAATAGCTTTTTTGAAAGTAACACTAAAACGTAAAAAATTAATTTTGAGTAGGTACCTGCGTAGTATTTTCATTGATGGAATCATAAAGCTATTGAGTGTCATTTATCATGTCATTCTTGACATTAACTCCCGTAACCCTTACAATTTTAGAACATATTTTAGATTGATTAATGATTCATTTTTGCTGATCGTTTTTGTGACAATTTTCACTGACCGTTCAGAAATTCTACAACCTCACTAAGATGATTTAACTATGTAGGTGATGTGTAACAATTTAAATTTATTGACGTTGTGTAAATAATAAATTCTACTATATTGCAAAACAAGAAGTCAAAAATGCAAACTATTTAAGTTTAAACCATAAAAATAGATAGCTTGAAAACCTTTTCTGTGTTTGCACATAGGAATATATGTGAGCAAATTAATTTGCTCGGTGTATTTAGTTTAAACTGCTAAACTCATTTTGTGTTAATTTATTTTAAGTTATTTTAGCACCTCATTACAGTACTTAGAAAATAGTAGATAGGAAAAAAATTAATTTGCGTGAATGTTTTAATTGCTTTTTAATATTTCAAAAAATGTAAAACGCACTTATCAAATTTTCCATTTTCTCTTCTAAACACAAAGCGATTCATTTAAAATCGTTTTGTCAAACAAATGAGTACATCTCCTTTAAATTACTCTTTAACTGTTCAATATTAAAAATTTTTAATATTTTTTATATTGCCTTAATGATTTTTTTTTTAAATTAAAAAATTATGTAAGTTTCGTAATAGCTCAAATTTTATATCATGCTCATGCCATGTTTAACTTTGTCTTACACAAACTTGATCTCGAAGTGATCGGATAGGATTAAAATTGCGTAAAATTCTGCTTTGAAGTTATCCATTTGACGATGGGTTGTAGAAACATTATCAGATACGAGCTTTTCTTAACCAACCTATAATAAAATGTACTCTTTGTCTGAACTTTTCATTGACTCTGCGCAGATACATTTGATGTCTATTATAAGGGAGCTTGCGGCTCAGACAAAACGTACACCCTACTGATTTAAAGATCGATGCAATTAAATTTTGATATTGCCTAAAAAGGTATCAAATAACTTGACTGTGTCGAAGCATTTTCCGGGTTCCTCCTCGAAATAACAAAGCTTTATAAGCAAACGCGAGATTCGACAAGAAGTTGCAGTTTTTTTGTTCATTGATTAATTGAGCAGTTTATACATGTAATAACCAGGACGGTACTACGTAAAGTTTATTGGAATTGTTTTTGCAGTCTTGAAAACCAACTCAAATGTGAAAAATTAGCTAAGTGTGTTCTCAAGTTTTCTTTATTTTTATAGAAGCACAAAAAGAATTGTCTCTATAGTCCTCCTTCAATCGAATACATCAAATAGAACTTGACGCATCTGCACAAGCTTTCCAAGATAAATGTATAGGAAATGAACCAAACGAAATGTAGTGTATAAAATCCGACAAAAAGAAGGCTATAAAAATATAATACTTTAAAGACGACTTTGCAATTTTCTATTTTTTATCAGCATTATCTTTTTTATTTTTCACCATCTAAACGTATTCAAAAGTCGATTTATATTGCTAATATACTAAATCAGCAATATTACGTTTGCTTTCCACAATTCAATTTTATTTGCCTTGCGGAAACATTCTCAAGCATACAAGTGTATTTAGGTGGTTACACTATGTCTATTGGGACATCCTGTGCCAAAAGAAAGAACATCTAGTACTTTCAGCATGCTCTATCTGTTGCAATGTCAGAGAACTACTCTCTAATATTTACAGAAATTTATTTTTCCTCTTTGTTCAAAACTTTGTTGTTTGTTGGAAGAACAATATACATATTATTATATTCATATACTTCAAGTTAACAATAGTTAATATTCTGAAGTCAAGAAAAATTCCTTTAAATATATGATCTTGGTGTAAAACAAACTTTCTTATTGGATATTTTTTGTATCATTTAAATAAACAAAACAACAATGTTTTCATAACAGTTAAGTGCATGATTCTGTATGCATGGTATGTTAGACACATTACTCACTATTCAGATATACATACATACCTGACCTACTTTGCTATTACAAATTTTGGTATATAGAACATTTATTTTAGTATAGTGATTTAAAAGCAGTTTTACGTAAATTGCACTATACAATGCACTTACAAACATGGGGTAGATATCTAGATAAAGTTTTAATAAACCAATAAAGATGTAAAAGATATATCCAGAGGTATATACTATTTGAACATACATCAAATAATGCAATATGCTATTGGACCATTAGTACTACCGCAACAGTTCAAATTATTTATTTCTGTACTCAGGAAATAATTTTTTTTTTATCTAATAAGTTAAAAAGAAAACTGAAACGTTTAGTCAAAAAATCAAATCTACTATAAAGTCGTGTCACGCCTCAAAATATAATCAATGATGAGAGCCATCAGTTCAATATGACGGGTAGCTGTTCCTACTATAAAATGTAAAATTTTTCTTTAAATAAATATCTTTTTATGGCATTTGGAAATAGAAGTTTATTTAGTTATTAGCAAATACGTTCGTAATAAAATAAAAAAGTTAAAGCAGAATTTTTTAAAGGTTGGCTATATATAAGATAATATAATATTAAATTCCCATCCAAATTCATTATTTGTAATTTATGCATAAACTGGTTTTTAACGATTGAACGTTAACGAGCTGTACAGTTAACATGGAATCCGAACCACGAACAAGCAATTTGAAAGCGGCTAAGATGCAAACTTTTGATTTTAAGGTTAATTCCACATTCTTCCGCATGTAAACTGTTGAAGACACTAACATGCTATCAAGAACTTTTAGTATTTGCAATTGTTTTACTGCATATTTGTTGAAAGATGGCTGCATGCTTTACAAAATAAACTCAACCCGAATGTACTAATTGCCCCATTCGTGCAATATTTGCATAGTATTTTAAATGTCGTACATTTGAAAGGATCCCAACCCCGACTGAAACAAACAGTGCAATGATGTCATAATTAAAATCAGTTAAAAATGTAATATAAAAAAAATTTATTAACAAACAATTGAAAAATAAGACATCTGCACATTTTACATTTCGCGCTTAATTTCTCACTTGTCGAGCTCAGGTGTTAAAAAAGAACGATTGTAGTAATTTATGATGAAATCTTTTGAAAAAAAACTCCGAGTAATCTGTGGAATCAATAGAAGCAATGAACGAACACATGCTATATCACCTACATCCATCTTGAAATTTTAAAGCAAAATTAAATTAATTTTTGAACAAAATTGCCAATAAAATAAAACCTTTAGTGTCGGTAAACAATATAAATGTACTATCTTGCTTATCGAATCGCATCAATTTAATAACACAAATATCGAGCGTCCTAATAATCATTTTATTTTTCATTTTCCATAGTACTAAATAACTTTCAGTATGTAGATGTGTAGTATTATCTAATAAATGTAAGAACTACGGATATAAATATCTAATTACTGTAACCCACTTCTGATTGCTTCATTTATTTATTGCCAAGTTTAAAAAAGTTTAAGTGCGACCGGACAATCCAGTAATTAAATGTATAAAACCCTAGCTCTATCTGTAGAATTCTTTTAGTAATGCATTTATGATTGTCCAGTTTTTATGTCAATTTAACAATTACTACATCAATAACATAGTTACAATATCAATAAAGGATCTTGCAATGTATCGCATATCTGATTGGTTCATTTATTTATTACTTATTTAACGAAGGTTATAACCTCTAATGCAGATTTATTTAACAACAATTAGTAATACATAGAGACGGTCATTGCCTTGCAGCTAACGTAGTTGGATGCGAACGCGGGGTACCGGGTTCAAACCCGGGGAGAGTCAAACTTTCTTATGACCAAGTCTCCGTGCTTCGGAGGGCACGTTAAGCCGGCCTGCGGTCCCCCTGAGTTGACAAATTGCCACCGTTAACAAAAAACAGGGCTACAGGCACATCTGAATGCTAGCCTAGCAAGCTGCTACCGGATGTAAAACAACTATAGTCCAAAAATCGATCTGCGGACCACTCATCAACCCGTCTGGGCAGCGTGGTGAGTTATGGCCAGATCCTCCATAATATGAAGAGGCTTACGTCCAGAAGTGGGCGGAAAAAGGCTGATGAAGAAGAGGAAAAAGAAGAGTAATACATGTCAGATGAGCGGGGCGGTCTGATAATGTCACTGTCAGAAAATGTACATAATATCTTTTAGTGCCATCTATTGACCGATTCCTGCGAAAACTTCAGACATATTATTCGAATAAGTTTATTTTGACAGCTATTAAAAGGAGCAAGTTTGTATTTGTTTGCAATTATGGAGAAACGGCAATTTCGGTCAGTGATTCGATTTTTTAGAAGAGAAAACTTATGAAGAAATCAAAATAAAGCTGCATGCTGGTTATAAAGACCATGAACCTTGGATTACTACGATCAGATATATTGTTTTAATGAATTCAAACGTTGCCGAACAATCATTTTTGATTAAGAACGCCCAAACCGTCCAATTAAGGTTGAGAAATTAAAGTCCTAAATCACAATAAAATAGGTACAAAATATTCTACACAAAAATGTATCGGCGAAACTTCCAAATAGTGGAGTAAACGCGAAATCACCTTTGGAGAACTGTTTGGAAACGTTTTTGAACTATGGATCCTTTAATATAAGACAGATATGAAAAATAATTCAAAATAGTGGACTTCACTCCGTGAATTTGCTCCAAAAAAGCAAAAAACGGTTCCGTTGGCTATAACAGCCGGAGAACGTTTTTGTGATTCGCGAGGCATCATCTTTACCGATTTTTAGAGAACGGAAGGACAATCAAGGCACAGTACTATACTGATTTATTGAGACGAATCGACGCCCAGTTAATAAAATTTTTTTTGTTCGCAATAAGTACATCAAAACTGGTTAAATCATACTACAAATTGTTGCCGCATCCACCTTATTTCCTCATACAATTGTTTTGTTTCCAAAAAAGGAAAAATAACTTGGTGGAGAACGGTTCACATCAAATGAGGACGTCAACACCGAAACAAATAATATAAAAGGAAAAAATATTGAGAAATAAATTTAAAAAAGTAAAGAGAACTGTGTTTCCTTCCCCAACACGGGTACTTATCAGCCCACCCTTGTATATTGTCTAAGAACAGTCACAATAAATTTTATAGTCAATAGGAAATAAAAGCAACATTTGCAAATAAAAACTAGTGTGATAAATTTGCATCTTCTAACAAAAAATTGCTCTGAAAATAAACTCATAAAGTCTGTAGGATTTATTTTCTCTCAACGGTTAAACAATGCAGATAGCTAAAATTCTCCAATGCGGCCAAGATGTAAGAAAATGCGGTTTGGGTCACATGTCACGAATTCCACAAGACAAATGACATTCAATAATTGGGAAATGGAACTATAAATAAAAATTGGCAGTTTAAAATTAACGTCAATTTACAAAACTAATTTAGTATTTACAAACATTATGATTATCATAAAAAGGCAAATCTTGGTTTTGTTTAAGAATATTGCACTTCCATTTCAACAGCTGATAGATATTGTGTAGTTTTTCTTTTCTTGTCCCTATTTTGTAATTTAATTTTTCACTTTCGGCGAAGCAGTAATAAATTATTTCATCTGACCTCCACAACTGTAAGAAAATCTACTAATTCGGAATATATAAACTAACCGCCTTCACATCAAAGACCTTCGAGTTAAAGTGTCAGAAGAGTTCGAAACAAATTATGAGGTTAGGATTTTTCTGAAAACTCTCAAACTTCTTGCAGGGTGAATTCTTTACGTATATTTATGAAATGAACAATAAGAAAATAAAATGCGTAACATAAAAAATCTGGACCATCATAATAATTTGTAAGAATTTTTATTTTTGCTTTCATACGAAATAAATAAAATAAAATAAATGTCACAGACAAGATTTCTACCTTCACTTACATTGAGTTATATCTTTTAAAAAAGGATTTTTGTAAATGGAGCTTAGAGTTTGCTGCCACAGTATTTTAACACTAAATTGACAGAATGTGTGTTTCTTAATTTTTCATACAGCTTAGCTTCTGTAAAAAAGTTTTAAAGTCAAATAATTGACAAAAAGCGTGGAGATATTACGCACTTATCATATATTCTACCGTAGATTAATTTCATACAGAATCAGCCCTACTCTTTTCATCCAAAATCGTTTCGAGAAATGCACTGGAAAAGATGTTATGTGATATATAAGAATCGGGCGGCGTTAAAGTAACTGATTATAGTTATCGGCAATTCACAACTATTTAATTTGTCACATTTCTCACAAAGAAAGTAAAATAAAGGTATAAACTCAATCATTTTCTATGGATCACATTCTTTTAGACCTTAAACTCGTACATGATTAGACATAACCATTTATTCCTTACATGATGATGATGTCTTCTAATATTTAGTAATAATCTACACTTTATTAACTTTTATTTAAGTAATTAATTTTTTTCTAATTAAGTATTACAAAGTAAAATTCGTAACTACTAAACTCAAAACAAACTTCTGAACTGCTGACGTATTATAATTTAAACATATTGTGAAACAGAAATAAAGAGTTTTAAGCGATTAGTTTAAATCTCGAGTTGAAAATTTAGTTTCAAACTTTGCATTAAACTTTTAATTGATTTTCTTAAATTTGTAGTTTTACCTCGAAATATTTCAGATAACCTTCTAAAAATCTGTAATTATTTTTAATGAAAATTGTTTTATACTAAATTTGATATGTAACATTTTTGCCAGTAATTAATTTTTTTTTCCAGTTCCTGCCGGGAAACCGACGATTAGTACCGCTCATAATATATCATCAACGTCGATACATATAAGTTGGCGAGCACCACCTTTAGATACAATTCATGGCGAATTTCTGGGTTATCGAATATCCTTTAGACCACGATATCGAGGAGATGACGCTATCAAGGAAGTTTATGTTCGAGATCCATCTGCAGAGGTAAGTTACATTTAGCAAAATGGATAAACGTAAGAAATTAGCTGGATATTTTTCTCAAACTTTCTAGTCATGACTCAGGATAAAAACCCGAGGGAAATCACTGATACTTCCTGCTAAAACTCTTAATCCAATGATTTCTTCATTAACAAGCTGTCGTAAAGATCTTAACCATTTTGATTTAAAAATATACTTTTTATTATTTTCAAAATTAATACCGGACTTATAAAAAAGTTCGAATGAAATTCCTTTCAATGACGTAACCATTAGTATTGATTACGGATAAAGTATCTCTTAAATGTAGAAAAAAATCTATGTAATGACTTACAATTGTTATACAGCTGTAAATAATCACTAATATGCAAAGATAATGAATCAAAGCAAAAATTGAATACATTAATTTGTTTTAGAGAACTTAATTTTACATGCACGATTTATTAGCGTATTTTTCACGTATTTTGCACGTTACTTGTTGAAATGTACACGTGTATATTTATGCAACGTATAATGCACGTCTTGTTAACGTTGCAAATTGAAAACTTGCTGTTGTTGCATTTCAAAGTTGATTTTTGGTATATTTCAAAATGTACGTGTTGATTTAGAGGTTTATAAAACTACGAGAGTAAAAGCAAAAGAATAGCAACTGAATTGATATACAAACCTTTTAGTAATTAGTCATTTTCAAACTCTTGTGGTTATTTCACCAACTGTACAAACATATAATTTGAACATTAATATTTTAGCTGTTTGTATATAAATGGAGTTGACGTGACCTATTAGTCACCTTGCGATATGGAAAACTTTGCAATTAAGTCATGCTTATTTTGCAAAAGTTTTACGTTCAGCAGTATTCAAATAATAACATATAAAAAGGGGAAGTAAACGTTACAATTTCCTTTGGATACTTTTCATAACGCAAATAACCTCAGGTATCAAATCGCAGTAATAAACACTGGCAAAATTAAATATTTAGGGACAGATAATTAGGGATAACAATGGATTAAACTAGAAAGGAAGAGGTCATTGATAAATTAATCGGGGGTTATTAACTATGCGATGTGTCCCAGTAAGCACATTCGTAAATAACCTAGTTAAATTGGACCTGAGAATAACAGATTGGTATTACTAACACGTGGTACTTTTTTTGTGTAATTGTGCTATTAGTCATACACTAAGTAAACTGTAGTTAATTATTACAAGTTTAGTACAAAACCACAATATCAAAGTTTTCACACACAAATTGTACTGCTTTAGTGCTAGTTCCATGAGCATATAAATAGTTTACATCCATTATTAGGTAGCTTGCTAGATTTGCCTTCAGATGTGCCTGTATCCTAGCTTTTTTTGTGTATGGTGACAATTCACTAACCCAGGGGACCACCGGCTTAACGTCCTTCCGAAGCACAGAGACTATAGTCATAAAAAAGTTTGACTCTCTCCAAGTTTGAACCCAGTGCCTAGCATTCGCATCCAACTATACGTTAGCTGCAAGGCAATGACCGTCTCGAAGAGATCCACTAAGAGATTGAATATCAAATAAAGAAATTTGAGATAGATCCCGAATAACAGAATGTAATACGGCGTATGTGCAGGCTAAGGTGGAATTGGGCGGGCCACATCGCCAGAACAGATAATAGATGAATCCGGCGAATAATCGAATAGAGACCTCAAGGCCAAAGAAGAAGTATAGGATGACCACATACAAGGCGGACAGACGACTTAAAGAAATTCATTGGGTATGATTGGATGCAAGGAACAAGAAATCGAGAAGACTGGAAAATTTTAGGGGAGGCTTATATCTGACGAAGGATGTTATAGCTGGATGACGATGATGACACAGTAAAATATTAAAAGTGGTTCTTTAAAAAAAAACTCGACGAAGTTTCAATTTGCTCTGATCTCTCCTTGTATAATTGCACGTTTTCAAGTTTGACTAGTAATAGGTTTATGTTAAGTATGCATACGCCTTTCAAACTTTGTGTTAACTTTATAATTGCCTATTTAGAGTTACCATGATTTCTTAATTGGGGAGAAGGAGTGCGGATTCTTCACATCAAGCCATTTAATTGACAAAATTGCTCGACAACTAAAAATTAGTGACAGTTTCATTAAGCTGGCATTTCATATTTTAATAATAAATTCAGTTACATTAATAACTTTTTTTATTAAAAAAATGATCATATGAAGATGAAAATCGAAATTAAATCATATTTTTTGTTACTTTCAAATTTATTACATTTTTTTGTACTGGGGGCAAATATAATCTGAAAATGCCTGAATGAGTATCATAATCGCATTAATAAGTATTACGATAATTTTTAAAGTTACCTACATAATTACTAAAGTTACAATTTAAAAGTTATGAATTCTGAACATCACAAAGTCATTACAAAAACTCCTCCGCTTTTTCCACTTCGGATACTTAATTTATACCAAATTATAGCTACACTTTCTTGTGTGAGCATTTTGGTTTATTTTACATCGGTTAGCTTTTCTTTCCACCTAGTCTAATTTAAGATTAAAATAGTTGTTTGGTCTCGACTCAGTAGGGAATCGATTGAGGAACTTGAACTTTGTAATCCGTTGGTGTTCGCATTTAGCTATTCCACTGTTTATTAAAGTAAAAGAAAAACTAATTTTATAATCTTAAACTAAGATCACACAGCACATCCGGGTAAACAAAAGTTTTAACAAATTTTTTCGATTGATCGTTATCACACTAATCTACTCACGTTAATTATCATACTAAGTGATAGCTAATTAATTTGTTCAAGTTATATTACTGAGCAAATTAAACGTTAACAGAAGCAACTTTGTATAAGCCGAATTTCATAGTATATTGAACATATCTTGCTTGATAGAATTACGTATTTCGATTTTTACTTATCCGATGCCTACTTTTTAGATCAATAATTCAAAAATGCTTGAGGGTAGCACGCTTTAATACCGCCACGCATTTTTCAAATATCTGACTCATCAATGTAAAAATCTCTTTTTTGTATAACGTTTAATAAATTTATCATTTTGATACAATTATTTCGTCGATTTTCTGCCTTACCTATGACGGATCGCAATTTACATTCGGATTATGCAATGTTATTTTTGGAATATTCTTAGAATATCTTCACGAATAAGATAATGATGCTTAACTAGAAGAAGTTAGAATAAAACCTAGCGATTTACCATTGTACGCCTTTATAATCGTCAATTAAATAATACAATTATTATTATTAGAGCATTGCATGCAGCTTATTTTCTAGCGTCTCCAAAATAATTTAGACTATTAATTAATAATAATCTTGTACAACGCGATGCGAACTCTCGACAATCTGAATATACCTGTACCGTATCTATTTGTGTTGATGTTTTTATAACGCGCTGGTTCAGTGCAAATACCATATTTCTCGGGTTAACTTCCACCTTCATTGAGTTAACTTCCCACCTTAGAATGCTTCTAAAGCGTTTCGAGAGAGAAATTAAACGATAACTTAATTGGAGGCAGATTTTAGATCCACGGGTACCAGATCTGTTTCATCACTCCTGTCGAATGTTCATAAGTAGAGTGTGAAACTTTACGATAGATAATGAACCTAAATTTATGCACCAGCTTTGCATTAACTATTTAGCAGCATCGGATAAAGATAAAACGTAATTTTTTCGATAAACAGTATCACCTACCTCAAAGGTAGAAGAATACGAGTTTTCGGTATTATCGCAAATAACAAGTGACTTGGTTGTAATTTTGTCAATCTTGAAAACTGAACGCGATTAAACGACAAGTATAAGATGCTCTTTTCCTTTACGGTGAATAAATCATATTGTTGAAAGCAAACCGCCCACCTGATCAATCTAGCAGTTGGTTCTTTAAAATTCCCTAGCCATATAAAGAGTGGTGATCGGCAATAACAGTGGATCTAGTTCCTTCTAAGTATAGTTTTAATATGGTTTGTGAACTGGTCTCCTGTGCGCGCACCCTTATCTTAGAAATACCCAGCCAAAATTACGGAAAAATCTAGTTTTTTACTTATATCTCCTTTCTAATGTAAATTTCGATTAAAGTAACTCAAAAATTTTTTATAGAGCTCAAATTTGTTTAGCTATTGAGGTTATAATCTACGAAAACCCGGTCAAGAATTGAACCGGCGGGAAAATAATGTTTTTGAATAGAAATATTCAAATATTATTGGCTAACGTACGTAAGCTTTCCGTTGAAAGCCAATTACAGTCTAGAATACTTGAACGGAGCCGGTATGAAATGGAAACGGAACATATAGTGGGAATAAGCCGTATTTTTACGACTATTTATGTCGGTACCTATTAGAGGTGGTAGAAATTGTAAATACAAAAGTTGTAGGAAATTTGTTCACCAATTAGTTTCTTACTGGAAGGTTGACCATCTACGACACACCCAAAAACTAAGGATTTCCAGCCGTACTCAGTGGTAGGGAGTAGGTATAAATTGACAAAGAAAAATGTGTTGGATAATGAGTAGCTAATTAAACGATAAAATATAATTGCGGAGGGAAGGTTGCTTTTGGGCGTCGCGTCGCTAGTAGTAGGGTATAATGTGGACTCTTTTGAACTTACGTTGAAGTTAAAAACCGATAATGCAATCAATATGGCGTAAAACTGTTTAACAGAAAAACTCAAATCCATTTGTGCAGTTGACTATATTTGAAGATTGGTGGAGGACATGTTCATTACTTCTTCCGTAAGTTGAATAATAATCGAGCAAGCTAAAAACATATTTTCCGTATGGGACACCATATATTTATTAGTTTTTCTAGTATATTGTATATAATATATGAATATGATAATACATTAATTATAACTGAAACTAAGATCATCGTTCATCTTAATCTGACTGTCAGTTTATAATGTGTCAAAAGTTTTTGTTGTATAATAACACAAAACAACGTTTCTCTTGAATGGGCTATTATAACTAACCTTCTAGAGTAATTAGAGAAATTTAATTGTTTATGAGGTTATTTTAAGTCCTCTAAAATAGAGCTAAAAGTTGTAGAAATTCGTAAATTGCAAAAAATAAATTTTTAGATAAAAATTTTTTTGTACCATCAGAATGAAATCGTGGATAAAGTAAACTATTTGCATCGAAATTAGCTAATGGAAACATTCATCAAGAAATATTCCTTTATATGGTTTATCGAGTTGAAAATGTTTATATTTAGAAGTTTCAGGTTTGTTTCCAAATAGCACTACGCTATTCTGAGTTTCCATTATACCATTTTGATTGATTTGCTTATTGGGGCATGAACTAAAAATGTTTTTTTTAGCATGTAGCTCTGATTTTATCATGATATCACCAAATTATAATCTCTATTAAATTGAAAATCATTTGTAAAATGTCATTACTAATAAAATATCAGATAGGCTTGAAAAAAATAAGTATTCAGAATGAGTTCTATTTCCTAAACATAAGTTGAAAATTCATTCTGTTAATGTGTTGTAAAATAGTATGTTACTTAATGTGAATAAATTACCTTTTCACACGTTAATATTTCTCAGAATTTTGAAATTAGTACATTTACAATAAATTATTTACTATATTATATTGCTCTATTACTCTGTTATTATGTTAAAATTTTCTAACGTTCTTTAAGCATACTAAATATAAGCAGATCAATAACAGAGAATGATGATTATTATTATATCTTCGAATACTAGAAATACTGATAGTATCCAATTACAAGTAATAATCTGAAGAAATTGTTTGTATATTATATAATATTATTACATTTATATTGTTAACGCATCGCATTTTTGCTCAGAATTGAAGAGTTTGTTTGAATTTAAAATTCTTAGTAACCACAAATTGGAATACAACCTTCGTACTTTTTTGGCGATTTTAGTTAAGCACGCGACCAATATGCATTGTTATTATTTATGGAATTATTAGCGTCGCTCTTACGCCGTTCGTGAGTTGAAACAAATTTTCTGGAGACAAGATCTCAAGGTCAAGGTGGTTGTAAGTTAAACTCCATGTGGCGCCCCTTTAACTGTCCCACATTTAGTTTTGTCGTCCCAGTGTAAATCATTACATTTCCAAAATATGTTATATAAGTATCAAAATTACGCATTGTTTTTTGTCTGTAGAGAATTCTGGGAATATAAATTTCTTTGGTGTTGGTATAATTAAGGGTCAGTAATTTTAATCTCTTAATTTATGTTAGATATCCGTAGATATCTAATACGTAATAAAATATAAACGGAAGGAATTAAAATGTGTATAAAACGGCAATGCATTAAGATAATTGCAATGAATTCTAGATAAAATTGATTTAGCTCGTTTTAAAATTAGATTATTAATTTAATAGAATTTCGCAGTTAAGTCTTTTATAATCTTTTTTCAATCAAAAGTTATAAAATTAATATTTAAAGTAAAAATAGGAATAAAAATTTTGAAATCCTGTCGGTTAAACCTCTCATACCCTGAGTGAGCTAAACAGTAAATTGTTTTGTTGAAAAGCCGAATTTATACAACTTGTTTTATTATTATTCTTACACTTATTTCTCTGAATGTAAAAGTTATGCTCTATTTAACTTGATTCAATAACTTTATTTTTTTTATCTCTTTTAATTACATTTTTTCATCTGGTATATTCAGTTTTCAATTTAATGCTTTCATTGAAAGAAGCGTTTATAGAAATTTGAAAGTTGCTGTAATTTTCCCCACTTTCTCATATGTTATTTAAAATGATACTAAAATCGTTTATAAATATTTGATTTGATTTCATATAGGTCAAAATTTTCAATGCGGAGTTAAATGATATGTAATATTATGAAAAGAGGATCGGTTTCACTTCCCAAATTACTTATCAATATAAAATGTTGTATTTATAGTAATTCAGACCAAATTGATTTATTATTGGTTTCGTTTAAATTGTTTTTATTATTTCCATTGTTTTATTTAAATTTTTGAATCATTACTACTGAAACTTACTCAGTCCTAATGGTGTTTGGATTTCTATCTGCTTATTTGGTCTATGGCTGGGCTTTTATGAAAATTTAACCATGCCGCTTTTGTGTACTAATATATTATAAATTACCTTTTTCATTACAACTTTTCTTTCACTGTGTAGAATAAAATGGAAAGGTAATTAATCAGTGCATGTAAAGAACCTTTCATTAAGAGAGCACCCATTTTAAGTTTAAATAAAACAAAAACTATAATGAGGTATCTATACAAATTTTTTTTTAACTTATAATAGACAACTACCAATAGAGAACGTTATAATAACAAATATTCTTTGAGATCAATTTAATTCAATTTGACTTGGAAGATATGTGGTTTCAGCTGTATGGTGCCACATGTCACACTGCTAATGCAACAACTGAAGAAAAGTTTAGTGAATAAATTATCTCAAGACATTGAATTGTGATAACACTTTTAGATGTTTTTCTTTGGGGCTATGTTAAATTATTGGTACTCGCTAATTTATGCGAAACAGTCAAGGAAATTAAGGTCAACAAATTCATTCATAAGAATGCTCACGTAGTGGACATTTTAATAATGTTATACTCCATCAGTAATGCCATTAAAATGACTATAAAATTACGTCGATACCTCAATGCGTTCTTAATAAGAACTCCTTATAAGTACTTAAATGATCATTAACCAATACAAACTTGTTTTCATTCTTAAAAGAAATATTTAAACTATAAATTACGAGACTGTCAATATGCTGAGTACCCGGTTCAATTCCGGGAAAAGCAAAAACTTTATTCTGACCGCCTCTTTTTTTATCTCATCTTTAAAATGAAGTTACCAACTTCCAGAATGGATCCCAACTTGAATAACTATGATTTAAAACATTTGTTTAGTCAAATTTGATTATTTTTTAATTTTTAACATTCAAGTTTGATTTTTTCTTATAATGAATACTCATTCATAACGAATGCTTAAAAATCCCTTTCATGTTCATATTATCAAAGTCCTGCGGTAATTAAAATTTTAGTAAACAAATAATAGGGATCACTTCACTTCTAATCAACCAAGCTCACACCCCAACTCGCTTCGATTTAATGATATTTTGATCACTTCATATAGCCAACTCATTTAAATTTTGTAATAAAAGTCAGACAAATTTAATTTTTCAAAGCTTTCAAAATATTAACTAAAATTTAGTTATTCCTAAACGTTTGAATTATTTAGCTTTCAGAAGAGTAGCAGGAGAGTCACTTTTGGACTTTAGTCCCATTCCCTCCGAACTTAAAATGGCACATTAATAGTTGCGTTGCACTCTTGGTTAAGTTGAAGTATTGTAAGGTATGTTCCAACCAGCCGAGAAACCTTGCAATCACGCTCATGCGCAATAGATAAAATGCATTCCTTTTTATCTATTGCGCACGAGCGTGACCGTACATTGTACGGTTTCTCGGCTAGTTGGAACAAACCTATTCTTCCTTCGAAACAGCTTATAATTTTGAATTTACTATTAATTTTGTCATTAGTTAAAACATTTTGAACTACAGCAGATTTATGTACTATGCACTGAGTTTATTTTATCAAAAACGAAATGTCTCACGATGCTTATAAATAAGACATTTGAACGCAGGGACGTCCTAATAAGCGTATTGCACACCTTGCCAATATTGAACTTTAAACTTTTAAAAATGCTCTATTCAAAGATTGAAGAAATTGAGCAGATAGCTGGGAAGTCAAAAAAGTATTATTTCTACATTTAGTATTAAATTCGCTACATTTACTAATTTTACAATTCAAAGTTCCAAACAACGATTGAAACGTAAATTGACCCTCAACTGACAACCCCTAATGTGAGGGTTGTTCAAACAAAGAATAAATGGAACACTGCAATCCAAAAAAGGTAAATCTCCAGTTTGTTTTGCCATGATGGTGGTATAAATCAGTCCCTGATTATATACTTCGGAGAAGCAGGGTGATGGGTACTAAAAGAAAATACGATGGAGCGCTTTACGGGTGAGCAGTGTGCATTTTGTGTAAAATATTTTTTAATAATGGCGGTGTAAGAAGAGTACGTTAAATTGGTTGTATAATTTACGAGACCAGTATATTATTTATTTTGTCTTTGAGTTCTTTTCAGGTGAATTAATTCTTGATCAGTGCAGTGAGGCCGAACAACTATGGCTTTCACGTTTGATAACGATCTTCAACCATTAAAGCTATAAAAGGAAATAAATTCTATTTAACTAAAAGCATTATATGTATGTAAATAGTTTTTAATTTAAAACTTTTCATGTGATATCGCGTTAAAAGCATCAATTTTTAATCGTTTATAATGGTTACTCGGTCGTGCATTCATTAAAAAGTGCATTATATTGCTTTCACTAACCGTATACTAAATATCACATAACAATAATTCTATTTAATAAATTATGTAATGCAAGCAATTAAGATTATTACTCTTATGCATGTATTTTAAGTTCTTGCAAGAAAACTGATTATTTGAATTTTAGCATATAGTTGGCCATGCAAATTTATAATGGAAGGATGATTTGTGAGTTTGCAGCGGGCTGATAAGTTTGTTTTCGAAACTAATGTTAGTACAGCGGTCTCTATTTTTATTTACTCCATACTCAACAACGTCTTTAGACATTTTGTTCCTATTGTCTTGATAAAGCACAATAACATTAAACAATGTGGTTATGAATTGAAATCTTTGAGTAGAGAAAAACTTATTGTTCACAAACAATTTAAACTTCTATATAACTTAATTGATTGTAAGGATTTTGCACATTCGTGAACAATGTAAAACTATGAAAATGCAGATGAAATTAAAATATATCGAGCTCATGGTATTCAGACACAGCAGCAACGACTAAACGTTAGTCGATAACATTAAAGTGGCTGTCTATATACAGTACCGTCCTTTAAATCGTATGATGTGACTACATAACTAAGACTTCGCTAAATGCAGCAAATCAGCCGAAAGAAATAAGACGCAACTATAATTTAACTTTGTTTACAGAAAAGTCATTTCTTTAATTTTATTTGCTCTTTATTTATCGATATTTTATTACAATCAGAAAGATTCTCAATTGCTTGCGGACAAATCAGCAAGAATCTGAACATAGTTCCAATTTTCCGCACTGTTGTAAGATTTAATTCAGTGCCAACTGAATTTATACTAGTATTGATTTGCTGCGGCAAAACTTTTAGGCTGAAAACATCTTGTAAAAACTAAAAGGTGAAAAAAACCAATTCCAAGATATGCGGGTTGTTGGGAGCAGCAACAAGCGATATTGACTTGTATTTGGCTCATGTAATCTTATTAGAACCAGTATTTGCATTGCACTACATCGCTACTCTAGTATCCGGCATTTTTTCTTCCTTTGAAGCCACTCAAATATTACAATCCAATTTAGAAATTTAACTATCGTAATGTCTCGTCTGTAGGTATCGTTAATTATGCGAAGCTAAATTTGAGAAGTTATTTGCATCATCAATCTTTGAAGCAAAAAAAATAATGATAAATAATTATCAATTAGTTATGCCGTGGTTTGGATTCCACGGCAAATTATAAACGTTGCGGTGTATGTACGTATGTATAATAAGTTAAACTTACAAGCGTGTAATTTATTCTAGCAAGTTTATCTCAAATTGCTGCAAAATACTTCATCCGTAAATGACTTCGAAATGCAACGTAACGTAACGTCACCATATTATGAACTTCGTTGTGATGCTCCTCACCATTATGTCAACACTTTTGACCCTAAACAAAAAGTTAACTTTTGAAAGAGAATTTTTAAATTAGTTCTGAAATATTAAAATAAAAGCATTCTTATAAGAAATGTTTCGTTATGTTAAGGTTTAATCTGCGAACCTATTCAAATGTTCAGTTTTGATCTTTTTGGATTTACATAAAAATAGCTAAAATACTCCTTCATTTAAACCTGTGCATTATGTTTGCAGCATTGAAACAAAGCAACGCAGTGCTTTGTTTATGAATGAGATACTTTTAATTTGAATATTAAAATATGAAATACTAGGTACGTATAATTCAGCAAATTAGAAAACTTCAACAGAAAATAATAAAATTCGTAACAATATCATGTAACTTTTGCATTGTGTGATTAATTGCAATTATGGTAACGAAATGCAGTAATTGATGGTGAGCACGCCGACTGCGCCAATTAAAATAATTTGTACATATTTGCTTATAGATTTTTTAAACTCGGTTTTTGTTCTCTCTGTACATATAAATTGTAATTTAAAAAATTTTGTGTCCAAATTTTGAAGTTTTACATAGTTAAATTAATAAATAAAAAAAATTCTAAATAAATACTACTGCAAAATTGGGAACACAGGAAACGATTGCTAATGTCTTTTGAAATTAGATTATTTACCTAATCCTCAACTGTATAATAATTTTACTATTACTGTAATTTAAAAAAATTGTAAATTTATGTTTAAAAATAATCGAATGGCTAAATAGCTAAAATGTAATATCTCCTAAAGAAATACTAAATATGAAGGTAATATAAAAAAGCAGAGTCAAAATAATTATTCAAATTTTTAGCGAAAAAACGCAAGTGTTTTATATGAATATTATTTTCCAAATATGTAAATTACTTTTATTAAATTTTTTTAAAGCTGTAGTAATTAAAAGAGAGAAATTAAGATTAAAACTTAAAATTATAATTTTTTGATGTCATAATATTAAATCCTCTGTGAATTATTTGGAGAAATTTAACTAATTAGTACGAAAATGAGATAAAGATTTGGTTAATTTTAATGCTTCATATACAAAACAACTTGAAGCGTTTTATACCCCGGGGGTATTTAATTTAAATTAATCGCTAATGCACGGCTGTTGCAAGATAATTATTAGCTTAACGTTAGAACGATATCCTGATGTGCCATTTACCCGCTGTCCGCTACTTTGGTCAGCCTTTCCTGACATTTAAGTTGCTATACCCCATACCAACCATAAAATAATAACAGACTGTTACATTTATTACAATTTACCCACCACGGCAGATTAGCAAATTCAACGCGTTAACTAGTATCGTTTATTTAAATGTATTGTTTAATCACGTAGAAATCACGTACGTACATTTATATAAATGTATTATTAATTACAAACACACGCTCGCCTTTTAGGGAAAATTTATGTTTTTAACCTAACGTAATCTGTCTTAAGTTTAGACAATCTCCAATGAATTATTGCTTTCCAGAAATAAACTAAATAAATAAACACTAACTTAGCTATAAAGCAATATTTCTCAAGTAGCATAAGCTACCTTTTTTAAAAGCATTCCATTGTAATTTGTAATATTTAATACTTAAAACTAATTCGAGGGCCTTGTTCGGTATAGTTTGGGGGCACTGCAGATGTCATTCCCTACTTCTTACACATATTACCGTGACCTACACATTTTATTTATTTGGGATTAGTTCTGAAACAGCCTTGTGCATGACCAAATATTGGCACCGGTGGCAATGGCCAATCTGGGTAATAATTTTATATTGAAAAACCTTTTCCTTTTAAATCGTTTTAAATTTGTGGAAGCACGAAAGACTGCAACGAAAGCTTCTGCTCAAGGAAAAGTTTGCAGCGATCTCTGTAATCTTTCTCCATGCTGGAGTGGTTGGCTATGTAATTCTCCATCGTCTTAATTTTCAAGAATTGAATTCTTTTACCACTGAAAAATGCATTGCTATTGATCCAATTGTCATTCGTCCTTAGGACTGTCGGAAAGATTTGGGAGGTGACAGTGGAGCATTTGACTAGGGAAGGAGATTTAGCTTACACTAACCTGGTCTGATACTTCATCGTCGCCGTCCATCCAGCTACTACTACTGTCATTACCTGATAGGTCGATCTTGTTAATGGTCAGGATTCCATTGTCAAGTATTCAAAATTTATTACTTGAACAAAAGTCTTCTGCTAAATTGGTTCAGACGAAAAATATTTCTATAAAAATTATTTATTGCCTTGAATAATCTTGAAGAATCTTAGCTTACTAGAGTGTGGTGTCTCTTTTTTGTCTGTCTGTCTGTTTGAAAATAAATAAGGAATTCTAGTTTATTACGTTTATATAATTTTTGCTTGAATGTAAAAAGATTACTCAATATGGTAGTGGTTGTATTATATGGAATTTGGTAGTTACACTCCCAAATTATTTGTGCCGTGCTTATTATTCCACGTTAAGCTGTTAGTGCTACTTCATATATTTTATATAATATACAATCAAGCTAAGATAGCTTAAACTACTATTATACTAGCTACAAATATACCTTGTAGCTACAGCTGTCCAACTCTAGAAAAATACAAGAAGTGTATTATAAGGTCCGGGTCGCTAAATGGTGGAGAGCACAAATACTCCCTCAAGGAAGACTAGGTTCAAACTCGAAATTAAAAACTCGGGTGAATTAAGCTGATTTAATGTAACTTCGCAAATACGTTGAGTATTCAATCCTGCTTTTATGACAATAATTTTGTCCCTTAGCCATTCGTGTAAATGTATAAGACCGTTCCGAACCACAATTACATTTACTATCGATTTGATTTCTAAATTGTTATTCGAAACCTTCGCGTGTAATAAAATGTAGCAAGATTCAAATTTTACAACAAAAATGTTCAAAATACAAACGAAAATCACGTCCGCTCTCGCAGAAAGGACGCCTCGAGAAGAGATTTTATTTGTCGGTAGTGCCACGCCTTCAAACTCAAAATTTATACCAAGCTAAAATAATTTTGTAGGTGCATTGGATCCAATTTCAAATTTATTAGCAATCGTCTTTCTTTTGTAGGCTCACCACAATCCGTCTCCGCACTCGCACAAATCACACAAGATGTAAAATAAACAAATTAGTTGGTGTGTAGTGTCATAGATAACACATTTGGCCTTGTATTGAACAGGATTTATTCTCAACGCATCCCCTTTTGAATATGACGTGTACCCCCGAGTCCTTAACTCGTTTGAAACACCACAATATTTAAAATCTTTTGAACTAATTAATAATGAAAATTTTAAACTATTAACGAAGAAAATCAAGTCAGAAAATAACTTGTAAAAGGAATTTAAGTTAATTACACAATGTGGGTAGCGTGTTTGTCATATATTTAGCAGTATTGGTCAAATATGTGATATAAATTTATGTTTGTTGTAGGAGTGTATTCTGTGTTATTTATAATGATAGCTTAGAAAAGCTTGATGTTATTAGGGATTGGCTTAACTTTATTTCTTCCACTTACATTAATTTTTAAAAGTACATGTTTTTACAAACGTTTCTATATTTTCGTCTAGCCATGCTTTTGTAGGTACTGTATGGGGCAAAATTACACGACTTTTTAACATATTTGTACCATAAAGAGTTCAAATGTTCATTTCCCGATTGCTACCAAATTATTTGTGCCCTGGTTCGGATTCCACGTTAATCTGCTTGTATTATTAGAAAAAAATTAATTTAAATCTCTCTTACAACCATCAGCAGAAAACAGAGAGAAAACAGGTTTCATACGGCAATCTACCAGCCCTGATTTTTGCACTTGTAACTAAAATTTATAACTAGCGACAATTGTCAGATGCACTTATGTATTCATAAGTCCCAAACAAGACCGGCATTAAAATATTTTACCTTTTGTTTACCTCTCGTAGAATTAAACTCCTTAGATCTACTATATTGTTTGAAGAAAATATAAATTAACTCACCACACTCCAAATGCTCCCAGCATTAACTTGAAAATCAGTAAAGTGTGGTAAGTAAGTGACTACCATACCATAGTAGTTAAAACAATTCAATAAGAAAAAAAAAGAATATTATAAAATAAAACAACTAAAATGTAACCGAGAAAAATAAAATTTGTATTTACAGTATTTGTATATTAAAAGATTTTGTAAATTTAGCATAGTTATTTTGTCGTGTCTGGTAACTATTTTTAATTGCAGCAGCTTTTACTTTACCAATCAATTAACTGAAGGAAAAAGTTTACCACAATTATGTGGAGTGCACTAAATAAATGAACGTAAAGTACTATTAACGAAAAGTAGAGAAAAACGAGATATTGAAGCATTTTTTAGATTGGAACAAAAAACAAACATTAAAACTTTATCTTTATTTCGTGAGGTTAAAATTTTAAAAACAATTTACAGTGACAAAATGAATATTTATGCGACCTATAATATTTAGCTGTTGGAAAGTTGTGCTTTGTTTAGCTTGTATATTTACTGATTCAAGTTTTATTGGTTGTTTTAACACTCACGTAGCGAAGGACTATTATTACGTACTCCATGCTAGTTTTAAAGTTTCAATTTAGAAGTTCTCCATTTTTAAAGTAAAACTACGACACGGAGGGAATAGCGTAGTATAGATAGCGAACATTTGGGAACCATTTCAAAGCAATCGTGCTGTTATGCTCCAGACTTCTACAGCGACTGACTGTTCAAATCTTGCATGAAAATTTTAGTTTGATTTTCTTTAATGTCGAATAAGCAAAAAAAACCATTGATTTCCAAATATCTCAAAATTCAAGAACGAAAATTACTTTCGCAGTAAAATATGCAAACCACTACTGTTTATATAGCGTAACGTATCCAATATTCACTTGATCTTGTTTGAAAGTTTAAAAACTTTTTGTACTTATTCAATTTTCAGAGAAACTTTACTTTTAATTACTCGCTATATCTTAATTATGCTTGCCTGGGGATAGTCCTTATCTAGTTTACTATTTAAACACCAATTGCTTAGAAAATATTAATTTTTACTCACAATTCGGGTACCACTCAAATCTAAACATAGATTGTCCAAATATTGGCGCTAATAGCAAGGAACATGAAACCTGCTTTCTTTCTGAAACTCTCGAAGACTGAAATTAACGTTAGTGGCGCTGCTGTAAGACTGTTAATAGCCGCCATTACTAAATCTATTTTCGATCTTATAACTTCGTCATACAGATCACACTTGAAACTACAACATAAACAGGAAATTATACACAAACAATACAAAATTTTATGTTTTCATCTGTTTTACATTACTTATGTAAACGGCCGTGTAGATTTCATCCACTTATTTGGAGTTGCCAATCACCGAATTTGTATAGACGATTACGTTAAACTAATATGGTTCTTCATCCCGCTAAGACAGTTACACACTAATGTAGTAGAGTATAATCCCTGACTACCACTTAAAGTTTAAAAAGTAAAATTAAAATATTAAGTTTTTTCGTCTGTATTATAAAACTAGGTCAGAAATTATGAACAATTTTTCCCAATTTAGTTTTTTATCGTTTATAAGATTTTACTCTACTATAAGCGATATTGATTTAACTTTTTTTACTTTTTGCATAGAAACAAAACTACGTTCAATATGCGTCGGTGTACAAGTTGGAACTTCTTGGTAACTTTTTAAAGTTATGCATCTATATATAATAATAAGAAAGTTTATTTCTAACATGCCAGTTCCATAATAGGAACAAATTACAGCAGTACAATAAAATTACATAAATTGCATTCAAATTTAATTACAATAATAGTACTGATTCGTATAGTCTCTCCACATAGCTGTTTGTTCGGCGGTTATGCAATTGCATAACAAACAACATTCCAAAAATGATCCGTCTCATCAACAGATTACACGGCGTCGAGGAGTTTAATCTGTCCCATCAGTTATTTCGAGGATTCAAGAAGAACATTATGTGGAACATAAATGTTATGCTTGGTGGTTAAATTTTTTTTATTTGTTCTGATCAAATCTGTCAAAGGAAACAATCGGTCAAAGGGTAGCCATATAAAATCGCGAAATTCGAGTCAACGGGTTAAAAACGAGGGACTAACAGAAAAGAAAATTAGTGTGCATTAATTCAATTCTGATTAAATTAAAACCAATTCTTTAAATTTAATTTATTGCACAGTAATTCCTTTTAATTCAATTCACGTCAATAAAATGCACTTAACACGTTGACTGTCATACCTTGTCCTAGGTAAGTAAACAAACTACGAGATATCTCGTAGTTTGGCAGTCGACGTGTTAATTCGTTAAATTCGCTCATGTTAATTAAATGCAATTCGTATCAATTCAATTTACCCATTAGGAAAAATTGAATATGCTTTGAATTGTAATGTCCAATAAACTAATCAATTCAATACAAATAAACTCAAGAATCCTTATCGGGATTGGTTTAAAGTACTAAGTAGTTTAGTACTAGGTAAATACATGGAATTGACAGTGTCGCGTTTCTTATTTATATAGTAAATATGCCTGGTCTAATATAATAATTTGCTAGAAAGCTCCTCCTGATCCGTATCATTTATAGACTTTAGAATCATATAAAAAAGGTCATCAAATTAAATTTCTTACATAGTTTGTTAAAGTTTAGGTATAAAACGTAATGGTGTCTGGTTTGTACACCCAGTAAGACAGGAGTTCTCCCCCAATTAATATTACCCCCAACATGTAATGTTTATAGGTAGCAAGTTAAAAGTATTATTTCCCCTATCGAATATGGTATAAGTATCCAATACAATAATGTGCTAGACAGCTCCTCCTCGTCCTTCTCTGTGTTCCTCCAAGTGAGGCTGAATAACTATGGCCTTTACGTATTCTGATTTCCACAAAAGTGAGGCCGAAGGCAGAACAACCACATCAATAATAATATCATCTCGTAGATCAATTCAAGCTGCTTTCTATTATAACTTTTAACGTCCTAATCTCTAGACACCCTGATCCTAATACCAGGATAATGTTGATATAATAGCAAACACTGAGTTACAGTTAATAATTTGCTAGAAAGCTCCTCCTTTACTACCGTATCATTTGTAGGTGTGTCTCTGAATAGTTACTTTAATTTATTATTACCAATCAAAAAATTCATCAGCTTTGTCAGAATCTTATTATAATAATCAGTTATTAATATTAAATTATTAAATTTTTTTAAATTTCCGAAATAACAAAAAATATACCTTTATAATCCGATAATCGATATCAAAATCAGTTGAGAAAGTTTTATAGAAAGCGTTAAAATTAAATTTCAATATTAAAATATGGGATAATATTTGAAGCTTTACATTTTAGAAAGCGATATATTTTCCGACACACCTGATGTTATATATTTGAGTTTATTTATTTCCACAATGCATTGGTCAATAAAAAATGTAACACTTAAACTGAAACCCAATAATTTATCTCTTGGTCAAGATAAAATTTATTTTATTTTTGAACCTTAAAAAAGGAGTATTTCATAAATATGATAGCTTAAAACTTAAATTTTGGTTAAAAAAAACCGAGATATTTTGTATTTCTTGAGTTTTCTTTATTTATTTAGGTAGTAGAATCACTTGTTGTGTGTGACATATTGGGTTTTCTCAAATAAATAATGTTTTCAGTAAAATAATATAAAAATGGTATTTTTAAAAAGCAACTAATTGAAAATAAATATATCTAAAAAAAAATTGTGGTGTACCTATACATTCGTGCGTATTTTTAAAATAAATTTTCTTTTCAGAGTTATACAATTGGAAACCTGGAAACGTATACACAATATTTGGTATCGTTACAAGTTGTAAATCCCGAAGGTGCAGGGCCGAACACAACAGTTCTTGTTATGACGGATGAGGGTGGTAAGTACCGATTGTACAATTTCATTCCATAACTCTACCCTCAATTCTAGTTTATACGATACACGATATATAATATTTTCTTCAAAATTATAACATTTTTATATAACTTGCTTATTCAGCTTGGTTTTAAATTTGATTTATATTATAATCGTCTCTACATTGTAATTCTGTCAAGTAAAAAGTTTTTATACAATATACGAAATCAGTTGCCGCTCAATGCATTCGCGTTCTGTTTATCGTTATCTTTGTTCTGGTTCTATTACTGCCTATCGTAGAAATTGATTGTAAGTCCACGCAGACCGATTCACGTACCATCAGACTCGAAACAATCATTATTTATATCCTATTCGCTTCCATCCATACATAAAATCTTTATCGTTGCAACTATGGTTTTATCTTGTATAGTTGTATATCAGTAAACGTGTTCGATACAAACTACATACATGAGTTTTCTAATAAAAATTTGAACAAGTTACAAGAACACGCAATTTAGTGTTTTGCACTTTTTATCCCTTTACTATAATAAAATTGAATTATAATTAAAAAACCCTCAGCTTATTGAAATTCTTATCAAACTTTTAATTTATTCAAAAAAACTACCTACTTCTATGCGAATATCTACTAATCGCTCCGAGCAAGTAGCGCGCGCATCTAATGAGTTATAAGGAGTGATTTATAGCCTTTCAAAAACTAACGGGTTTTAATTTTATTTCTTTACTGTTATCTCAAAACAAAGGGGATTATATTTTTTATAACCTAAGAGAACAGTGAAAGAAACATATTTTTTGTCGTCCTAAGATCTATCTTGATAATAATACTATCTAAGCAGTTAACTTAGGGATCCTTCCACATTTTCAAACGCCTTTTTTTAATTGCATGTGGATGTCCGTCTATTTTCTTGTATTGTATTCCAGTTTTAAGTCAAATTCGAAATATAATAATTTTTTTCTTTAAGAGCGCGCTGCAAATTTTGATGCAAGAACATGTTTCAATAGATGGCGTACCCTAAAATATTAATCTTTTATAGTTATCTTTTCACCAAAACAGAATTCTAATAATTTATAAAAGTCATATGAATAAACGATAACTAAGCTAGGAAATACGGAAGTTTGAGCTTCCAATGTTGAATATTTACAAGTATATTCCAAAAAGATATGCACATGTGAAAATATTGAATATATTTAAAAATATTTATCTTTGAAAGCTCAAACTTCCTTATTGCCTAGCTTAGTTATCGTTTATTAATATGACTTTTATAAATTATTAGAATTATGTTTTGGTGAAAAGATAACTATAAAAGATTAATATTTTAGGGCACGCCATCTGTCGAAACATGTTTTTGCATCAAAATTTGCAGCGCGCTCTTAATCTTTAGATTACCCTTAACCTAGATTGCCTAGGTTAGCTTAAATTGTTTGAGAATCCCCGGCGTGGATTTTTTTTCTCTCAAAAAGAACTCTCATACAATTTTCAATTACATATTTACGGAAGCATAATATTATGTTGAGGTAATGTCGCGATGATGATTAAAATTATTTGTATGGGGTGAGTTTATTTATATTTTCTTACACAAAATGGATCTAACAGATAAATTCTACAATATATTGTCGTGTTAATTTTGGATGAGGAACAACCAAAATTTTGTAAAGGAGAAAATTTATTGTAAAAATTTAAATTTGAATTTTGTGGCGGTTCGATGTCGCTGTGGAGGGCAGATTCCAGAGCGCGAGCGAGTAAAGAAGAAGACTTGCGTACGCCGTCCAAGCGTGGACGGTCGTTCTTTTTGATTTTGTATGAGAATAGTTGTAAAAATTGATTTAAATTTGAGAATAAAAGTCAAGTGAAATTTGAAAGAGTGTTATTTCTTTTAGATTGAGAATTTAGAAGAGAAAATTTTGTGAAATATAACTATTTGCAATTGGAATAATTTTGAAAAAGCATTGAAGGTCGCTTGATAAGAACCGGCTTTAAAAGAGATAACGACTGAGCCAGCCGGGTAAAGAAGATATTTTCCGCCCAATTCGATTTAGAAATTGGAATTATTTTACCAAGCTAAAAGAAGTTTTTCTTGGGGACTATTTTAAAGGGGGAAAATAACATTTCAATATATTATATTATATAAAATAGCACTACAGGCCTATTAGGCCCAATGTTTGGTTTATCACTTGATTCCACTTTTTCCTGTCCTTTTGGCTTTTCTTCCCAATCCGTAACATTGATCTCGGACAGGTCCTCCTGCACCTCATTACTCCATGTGGTTCTCCATCTTCCTATTTTCCTCACACCACCAAATTCTGATTTCCACACACTCTTTGGGGTTCTTCCTTCGCCCACTCTTACCACATGGCCCAGCCACTTAATTCTCTGCGTCTTCACTAATTCACGATGCTTGGTTCTCCATACAACTGCCTTAATTCGTTGTTTGTTCTTCTCATCCATTTGTCCTCTATTTGTTTTCCGCAGAAAATTCTTCTGAGGATCTTTCTCTCCCATACCTCCAGCATCTCCTCTTCCTGATTCCTCAATGTCCACGCTTCGCAACAATAAATCACTGTTGGTCTAATTATAGTCTTGTATAATCTAAGTTTTAGTGACCTAGAGTAAATTTTACCACTCAGCAATGGCCCAATCGCGAAAGCACTTCTTGTCCTCTTGCCTTCACCTCCATCTCGTTTCCCGGAATTTTTGAGATAATTGTACCCAAATATGTGAAAAACTCCACTTCTTCTGTCTCCGTCCATTTTAATGTTCAGGGTCTTGTTTCGAAAGGCTTTTCTTCTCACACCATATACTTGGTCTTGTGCTCATTTACCTCCAAACCCACTTCTCCAACTGCCTTCAACAGTCTTTTTACGATCTCTTGCAGTTCACTTCGTGTTCTTGTTAATATCGTTAGATCGTCTGCAAAAGCCAAGCATTGGTGTTTCTTCTGGTAGATTGTTCCGGTTCTATTTATTTTTGTCTTTCTTATCACGCTTTCTAGTACCACATTAAATAACAGAGACGACAGTGGGTCTCTCTGTCTCAAACCTTACTTTATTTTTTGTATCAGTTAGTGTCATTATTACCAACCTAATTAACTTTGCTGGTATTTCTAGTTCACACATTGCCTTGTAGAGTTCTTCTCTCTTTATATAGGGTGTCCCAGTAACACCGCCTATTTTGAGTTTAGCGCCATTTTTTAAGTGTCGGTCGTAGAGTGCTGTTTTTTGATAGGTGTCATGTGTGAACATTGAAGTTTAGTTATGGAGAATTACGCAGATGCACAATGCATAGAAATTGTGAAAATCCACTACCAAAGTGGTGAAATTTTTTCAGAGACGGTTCGAAAATGTCGTGGATTTTTTTATCACTATAACGCACCCTCTCGCCGGTCCGATTAATAGAGAAATTTGAGGCGATTGGGTCAATTCAAACCCAGAAGAAACCTGTCCGTGTTCGGTGTAATGAAATCATTGCAACAATTAGTGAGAGTGTTGACCAGAATCCTTCCACCTCAATTTGCCATCGGTCTCAGCAACAATTCAGACGTGAGATGATAAGCATAACTTCTTCTGGCCTAAAATTGCTGAAATGGATCTCGAAGATATGTGGTTTCAACAGGACGGCACAACCTGCCTCACAGCGAACGAAACGATGAAATTATTAAAGACGAAATTGGAAGGGAGAGTAATCTCGCGCGGCGGCGATGTGATTTGGCCACCAAGATCATGCGATTTGATTCTCTTGGATTTTTTTCTTTGGGGTTTTTTGAAAGGAAAGGTGTATGCCAATATTCCAAGAATAATTTCTGAGCTGAAAGACAAGATTCGACGCGCCATTGATGAAATTGAGCCGGTACTATGCCAAAATGTCATCGAAAATTTAACCAAATGAAATAACGAGTGCCATCAGACACGAGGCGACCATTTATCAGATATTATGTTCCATACATAACCTCCATGTCTACACTCCTTATTGCAATAAAAATATTCGAACTTTTTAAATAGACACGCCGTTTTTCTCAAATTTCAAAATAGGCGGTGTTACTGGGACACCCTATACTATCGTAGGCTTGTTTGAAGTCCAAAAATAGTGCATTATGTATTCAGACCATATTCGTGGCTTGTTGCTTGGATTTCCCTTATTACAAAAATTTGGTCCGTCACAGACCGATCATTCCTAAAACCACTTTGGTATATCCCCTCCATTATAAGCTCGTAATTTATTTTTAATGCAGGTTGCCATGACCTTATAAGCGGTGTTCAACAAGGCTATACCATGATAGTTCCCACACTCCGTTTTCTCTCCTTTCTCATGTATAGGACAAATAAGCGCTATTCTCCACGCTTGCGGCAACTCTTCTTTTATCCAAATTTTCTGTATTAATATTACCATCATTTCATTTAATTTCTCTCCTCCGTATTTGATCATTTCTGTCTGTACCCCGTCCTCTCCTGCTGCTCTATTATTTTTCATACTTCGTAACACTTCCAAGATTTCATTCTTTGTTGGTGCCTCTATGTCACCAACCTCGACTTCCTCTGCATTGCACTCCGCCTCCTTCCTTTCATCTCTCTCTTCCGGCCCGTTCAATAGCTCTTGGAAGTATTCAGCCCATCTCTCAACCACTCCCTCCGCCAACCCAATCAAGTTTCTATCCTAGCCTTTGCAGAAATTTGTCCTTGTTTGATACCCTTGCTGTACTCTTAACTCTTTGATAGAAATTTCTCAATTCTTTGTTCTTGTATTTTTCCTCGATTTCCTCTATTTTTCGTGCTTTATACTCGCGTTTCTTTTCTCTTAATATTCTCTTACATCTCTTCCTTTGTTCTTGATAATTACTCCTATTCTCCATTGTTCCTCTTTTTAGCATTAGTTTTCTTGCTATTTCTCATTTTTCTACTTCAGCCTTGCATTTCTCATCATACCAATCACTTTCTTGTTTTCGCTATTTGTTGAAATTGTCCTTGGTTACGATACTTATGCTTTCTCGCATTGTTTCAAATATTTCACTCATAATCCTCTTGTGTTTCAGTCATCTCCAGTATCCTTTCCACTTCTTCTCTATATTTCTCCTGTACCTGTCTATTTTGGAGCTGTATTCTTCTAGTTTTACTCTTCAGCATTTCCTTTTTACCTTCTCTGCATGGGATTACCTGTTTCATTTTAACTCCCACCATAAGATGATCCGAGTCCATATCAGCTCCTCTATATGTTCTTACATCCTTAAATTCTACGATACAACGTAAAAATTTATTTTTTATCTGCTATATTGCATTTCATCTTGTAATAGAGAGTTCAGCTTGAACTGCAATATAACTCATTGGAACTTATACGGTATTAGTTCAAACTCATCTTTTGTTATTCAGTATAAGGACCTGTCAATTTTCCCACCTCGCTAAAAATTGTTTTTTGGCATTTTTGTGAATTGCCTTGAAAGCAATTAATCGATCTTTACAAATGTTTAACTAAATGAGCTTTCATTGAAACCATTACATTCCCATGGTAAAGGTGGCTATTTAATTGATAATTGGCATACCAAATACAAGCAAATATAAAATTTAATGGATTGGTGAAGAATGTCCAGACGAGTAGTAGTAGAGAGTAAATTTATTAGAAATCCTAATTGCTGGTTGTATTACACTAATCCTCCCTCCTCCTTTTGTCAAAATTAGTGTTTATTTTCCCGCGTAACATAGCTCGGCCTGCGGCCTTCTCTACCAAGATCTTTTATAATTTTAGTTCTCAATTTTCTTGCAATTGCAGCAATCCTGATTTTTTATGAGTCAGTAAAACTCTTGACTAATTTTTTTTGCCCGCAGCACAAAAATTATTATGTTTGTTATGCATCTTGTGAAGTGCTTGGTCGAAGACCGACCGCAGGCCGAGCTATGTTACGTGAGGAGCAGAAGTACCAAACTTTGTTTTGTGATAATGGAGAGCAGCCTCAGAAAACTAGATCAAAAGAGCGATTTTTAGTGGGCACGTTTACCAAAAAATGGTCACCATTGCTTTGGACTCCCCCTTTAAGATATTCGTACGTAGTTAGCCCAGTTTAATATGTCCTCTTTCTTCTGGATGGGTATTATAATACTTTCCTGTCATTATTTTGGTAGTTTCTCTGTTTTCTATATTTTAAGGAATAAGCAGTGCAACAGTGTTTCTGTAAGGTCCGTTCTCCACACTTTATCATTTCCGCCGTCATTCCATCCGTTCCAGAAGCTTTTAAGTTCTTCAATTTCTTTATTGCTATTGTAACCTCTTGGATAGTTTGTTCGTCTATCGGCCAGTCGGCCGTTTGTAATATTTCTTCCATGTTTGATCTACATAAGGTCCTCCATTAAGTTTGTTTGAGAATGGTTTTAGATCTAAGTTTAAAGTATGATTTTGGTTTTTTGAAACGCTTTATGGTGGTTTCGGATTCTGTTTTCCTCCATATTTTTCATTATTCTCTGTTCTTATTCCATTTTCATAGTACTTATTATATTTCTTGCTCTCTCTCCAGCAATGATATCCTTATGTCCATTTTCGTGTGTATCTCTCTGTATCATTATCCTTCTGTACGACTCTCTTTCCTTCAAGATCTTCTAATACTCCTTATCCCACGTTATTTATTCTTGTTTTCTCTGACACCTAAATTGATGTAAAAATAAATTAATAAAAATCAATTAACTTACGTTTTAAATTTCAAAATAATTCATTTTATTATTTTCACAAGTTAATAACTCAAAAATGTATTTATATATTTTAATTTTATAAAATTGTAATCTATATCTTAAATTTAAAAAATAACTATATAGGAATAGTTAACTTTTATGCTGCCGTGTATATATTAATGCGCTTGAATGGATTAAATAAAACGGAGTCTTGTTTACTTCGTTTGTTCAAAACATTTTGTAAGCAAACCTGTTCCGAAATAAATAGATCTAAACATAGACGTAAATATGGCATTTAAATAATACAAAAGCTCTCTGTGAACTGTGAGCTGTGAGTCAACCCCAATCAAATCTCTGTATCGAATTTTAATATAGGGTAAGTCCGGGATAGTTGGCCATAGTTTTTATTTTGGCGAATAAAACAATCATGAACAGACAAAATGATGTTTTCTTTTTTTTAATGGGAACTTTAAACATTTAACAACTTATAACTATTGATAAATTTAACAAAACTTACTTCATAGAAGTACCAAAAAAATTTAAAAAAAAAGTGCTTTTGGCCATCTCTCCCAAAGTGTGCCGGAGAGATGGCCATGTTAACTTAAACCAATAATTTCAACTCTTTTTACTGTTTCCTATCCAATTTAACTTACCACGCCTCTGATATAAATTGGAATATGTGGTACAAGTTTCATGAAGCCAGAAATGACACCGATTACAACGAATCCAATCTAGTTTTTGTTTTGCTTGGTTCTAGTCTTACAAGGGCAAGGCCAACCCTTCCCCTCACAGATCTGCACCAAAATTTGTATACGATTACAACCCAATTAGAAGTCAACTTGATGAAAGTTTAAAGTTGCGAAACTCACAAATTTTTTTAAAAATTTGTAATAAAAACAATGGGTAAAGTTGATAAAAGGTACCGTAGTTCAAATGTACCGAACATAAAAATTTTATCAGTCATTGACAGTTATATATCATAACCTCAAATAATAATTAATAACCTCGACATGAATAATAATTTATTCAATATAACAAATTTAGTATTTCAACTTTGAAGTAGTAGGTAGGTACCTAATTACACACGGTAAGCAAAATTGAGTGAATTTTGTTTCGATAATTTTTATTTACATTGCAGTTTGAAAAAATAGTACGATTTATTGCAGCACTACAAAGCACAATAAAAATTATATTCAACGCTATAGTAAGTAGGTACTATATATGATTTATTATTATTTATTCACTCTCAATTTCCTCAGTGACAAATTTATGCCAACTGCTGTTTGCCGATACAAAATTTAAGTTTTTAATTAAGGTTTCTTCATAATGACTGCATATGTGTAAGCCACCATATTGTACATATAGATGAATCCTACAAGACACGCTACTGGTAGTGACACCCAAGATACAAGCCAAAAGAACCAATTACAGACGATACTGGTGAAACTTAAATTTTGTATCGGCAAACAGCAGTTGGCATAAATTTGTCACTGAGGAAATTGAGAGTGAATAAATAATAATAAATCATATATAGTACCTACTTACTATAGCGTTGAATATAATTTTTATTGTGCTTTGTAATGCTGCAATAAATCGTACTATTTTTTCAAACTGCAATGTAAATAAAAATTATCGAAACAAAATTTACTCAATTTTGCTTACCGTGTGTAATTAGGTACCTACCTACTACTTCAAAGTTGAAATACTAAATTTGTTATATTGAATACATTATTATTCATGTCGAGGTTATTAATTATTATTTGAGGTTATGATATATAACTGTCAATGACTGATAAAATTTTTATGTTCGGTACATTTGAACTACGGTACCTTTTATCAACTTTACCCATTGTTTTTATTACAAATTTTTAAAAAAATTTGTGAGTTTCGCAACTTTAAACTTTCATCAAGTTGACTTCTAATTGGGTTGTAATCGTATACAAATTTTGGTGCAGATCTGTGAGGGGAAGGGTTGGCCTTGCCCTTGTTAGTAACAATTAATAAAATAACGAAAATTATAATAAATAATAATAATATTATTTAAATAAAATTAAAAATTAAATAACATTATAATTAAAAAAATTACGAATAAAAATTACGAAATTATAAGTATGGCCATCTCTCCCGATTTTATGAGAGAGATGTTTAAATTAATTATTATAGTTTAAAAAAATGTTGTTAATTTAGAATTTTAGGTGAGAAGTTCTCACAATGATTTAAATATTGACCTTTGCAAAGCAGTTGTTTAAAAACATACACCACTTAGAATTACAACACAATATCTGAAAATTAACTAAAACTATTCACTAAATTTTTTTAGCCGATTGCAATTTCATTATCTTTAAACAGAATTTTATCAAGTTGCAACAATTTAAGGTAACATTCCATCATAACTGAATACAAAAATTGGTCTGGTATCGCAATCTATTGATATTTCTAAAAACTACTGACTATGGCCATCTCTTCCGTATGGCCATCTATCTCGGAATTACCCTATTCAAAAATAATTCAAATAAGAAAAAAATATGTTCAAATATTGAACAATTAAATGTTTGATTTTAAAATTGAATTAATAATTTAGTTAATAATTGCACTGACAAAAAGTAAATATATGAACAGCTTTTTTGGTTAATTGACAGACACTTTTGTTTATGTCATATTGACGTAATTAAATTATGCTTACGTAATATAACACAACTTGATTATTTTTAAATCGATCATTTGCATTACAAATATTACTGGGGCTAATACATTCAATCAAGATAACTGCAAAAAAATTTATTTAGACAGTTTGTCAACGATTCCTTATCGATCTAAAAATGAGGTTTAGTTATATTACTACTATAATAAATAAACACATTATAAAAATTATATTATTTTATTTACAATATTTTAAATTAATTGTAAGCTATTAAATTTTAAATTAAAAACTGCAAGTTAAATATACTACAAAAATTATTGTACGTGGAGGGTAATTTACGTTTATAAATCATTTTTATCTGGTAATCTATAAATTTATATTTCAACGGTGCTGATTACTGCAAGATAATTACAAATTTTGTGTAATATAACGAATCTTAAATCTACAGGACCTCTTAAATCATTCTTACTCTCATTGATACTAATAATTAAAATAATAGTAAAATTTCAAGTTTAATTGAGTCATTGGAACTTGGTATCAATATTTTTATTGCAGTTGTCTAACTTATAGTGACTGATTGAAATAATATACCACCTCTAGAACGCCTGTCGACATCTACATATTATTTACTGCACTACTATATATTTTACTCAATTTCAAAACAGTTTTTGTTATTAACATTTTTGTTATTAAAATTTTGAGTTTGTTATTTCAATTTAAATATAAATATTAAATTGCAGTACATTATAATACAAACATTTATAAATAAATTAAAAGTAAAACTTAATAATTGGATCAATAATTTTGTATAAATTTAAAAGTTTAATTTTTCATATGCATAATTATACAAGCACCTACCCACACTTAATCACCTCAAGTAAATTTTCTCAAAATTAATTAATTTCTTAAATTTAGCAATTATTTTGGCATAAACAACGCTGAAATTAAGGGACAATGTTCTCGTCGTTATAATAAAAGATCTCGACAAAATTTCACTTGAAATATGCTTCACTTTACGAATGTCTCAAAAACATAATCTTGCATAACTAGCAAATTTATCAAAAGAAATTTTAGATAAAAATTTGTTGTATATAATTTTTTACAAAGATATTTAAGCATATAAGTACGACTTTACTTTTCTTATCAATATTTACAGAAAAATAAAAATAGGAAATACGGTCCACAAAATTTATTTGAGTTAAACTTTTGTATAAGGGGTGAAAATTCTATGAAAACTAAAAATATTTGCTACATTTAATTTAAATTCGATAGAAGAGTTTTTTCCGTGGTCTCATCTGATATCAAAACTTATTTTTCACTCGGTGCGGCCCGCGTAAATTTTATATCAGGCCCGCTTTTTGAAATAATAAATAACCCTTATTTATAGACCGATTGTTAATTTTTGAGTACAATTAAATAGGTAAAATTATGATTAAGAGTATACAAATCACTTTCAAAATTTAAAAAAAAGTTAATTAATAAATCGAAAAACGGATTGTTAGTTTGTACCAATTTTATCAAGCGCTCTTTCAAATTGTATTCTAATAATACGTAATTAGTGTGGGAGTGCTTCCGCCAATGATACAGTAATTGCATTAAAAGTTAGCAATAATTACAAATTACAATCATGTGACGCTCCCAAAATTTAATTAAAATCTAGTACATCTAAAAATTAATTATGATTTATGATAGCAAGTAAACCCACTTTATAATCGAAAAATTTCACTCCGCCGATTGTACGCCAGCGTCACTATGTTTCTAGCAATGTATTAAACATTATAAATTGCCACATTTATAAAAATTATAGGAGCATTTAAAATGTTATTAATTGATTTAATGATTCGTAATTACAAACGCAATCCCTATTATAATAAATCCTTTTTAAGTTTTTTTTACCTTACATCCTTAATGTTCCATTTATAGATTGTAAAACGAAAATGGTTTTAAAATGAAACAAATTTTATTGCCAATTTGGTGTTGAATCCCCAGTAAATAATAAAATTTGTGTAAATAAAAACATTATTCTGCCATTTTATTTATACTGAACTCCCTAAAAACCAAAGGGATTAATTTAAACAATGGATTTGTTAAACGCTTCAATTCTTCATTAGTAAATAAGTACGAAAAAAGTATCAAAGTGTTATCGATTAAATGTTCTTGTTTAAAATACCGCTAATGAATAAATAATGTAAATTTAATTTGTCGAATGCTCTCTTTTATTTTTTATTATTTCTTCAAATTTATTATTAAATATGTAGGTAGATATTTTAGAGTTTAATTAAGCTAATATAGATTTTAGCATTGTAATGCTTTATAAATGGAAATCTGTGTTCCTAGCTAAATAAATATTCAGCTTTGAATAAATTTGATACAAGTTAATGCATATTGTGCAAGTTACAAAGTTGCTTTCTCCATTGATTTAATTTGGGGCTATTTCCTATTGCATATAAAATACGCAGAATCGGACTGGAAAGTGTTAAAATTAAAATTTTTTAAATTAATATAGTACAATTCAATTACATTAGAACTTTGGTCATTTCATTAGTGTTAAACATCCGCCATTGGTTATGCAACCAAATAAGCTTCCGTAATTAGTGAGGTTAAGATGACGCAAGTGACAATTAATTTGGATTGTACTATAGCAAAAAGTAATATACAACTGAAATCAATAAATTTTCAATATCTTATTCAATATCAATAATATGTTACAACAACGTTAAATAGCCATGCGGAATACGAAGGAACAATAGAGTTAAAACACGTGAAAAACACGTTGCTAAACCGCGTATTTGCTGACTTTCTTGAAAATCTCGCATTTTAAATAAAAAATTTCCACATTCTCAACTGTTCATAATTATAAAAATAATTGTAAGTTTCAATTAGAATGTGAGACTTTTCCTTCCTGCGGTACTTCTGATAGGGTTGTAAAATGGTTCTGCCATCTCTGTTTTTAATTGGTGCTGTAGATCACCAAAATAACAACAGCATTTTTAATAGAGCACAAAGTATTTATTTCACTTTATTAAATTACATTATTTAGTTAATAGTTCTAATTTAATATTTTTAAGGTTTAAGGAAAACACAATTAAACACAATGGAGATAATTAATTGAAATAAATAATATTTGTTTGAAATCGTCCGTATACAAACCAAGTAGAATATGTTGAAATTTAATTCGAAACACGTAAAATTCTACACCCTCAGGAAATTTAAGAATAAAGGTTTATTTAAATTTTTCTCATTTTCTATAAAATAAATCTATAAACTACTTCACTATTTTCTACACAATTTTAGTATAGAAGTTAATTTGAATTTTAATTGGAATTAAAATAAGTAAGATATTTTCATTCGATTTTCTTTCTGATACTTATTATAATTTGCCTGAGTAAAAATAACATATAAATCAATTACAAATATGCTTCTTAAGAGAGGCCGGATTTACATGCACCTAAAATTTGAAATGCCAATTTATACAAAATTTTATACAATGTAACTTTTGTAACTCAAATTTTTAGGGACAGGGAAAATTTTCGAATTATGAAAAGTTTGGTTTCCACCCATAACATTACCAGATTACCGGTTGTATTTAATTCAATTATGAGTGTAAACCAAACTTTACGATTTTGAGCAAGTCGTTAAGGGTTAGTAAATAAAGGTGTTAAAAGTATTAGTTACATATTTATTTGGAAGGAATCAGTAATATATTTTTTGTTCTTTCTCTATTGCGATGTTAAGGTCTTTCGGCCCTAATAGTCCATACTTACTTCGTTGTTTGTCACTCTTAGACAACTTTTGCTTAATTTCTTTAATTTTTTGATCTCCAACCACATTACCCCAAAATTACTCCAAAATTTATCGTTCAATATAAAAATTTTAATAAACTAATATAATCTGGTATCCAAGGATCAGCGGCGGTGCAAGAGTAGCTAGGGCCCGTAAGCAAATATACATAACGGGCCTCTAAAAAAAAAGTTTGTAAGTTTTCTACTTCTAACCTAGTACAGCCAGGAAAAATAATGAAAAAATTCTAAACCAAAAGTTGTCTTTAATTTCCGATGATTTGTTTTCGGAGCGATTTTTGATTTACATTTTTGGATAAAAAATAAAGGTTGTTCAAATATTCTGCAACTGCATAAAACTATTGACTACAACCTAGTAAAACCAGGAAAAATAATGAAAAAATTCTAAACCAAAAGTTGTCTTTAATTTCCGATGATTTGGTTTCGGAGCGATTTTTGATTTAAATTGGATAAAAAATAAAGTTTGTTCAAATATTCTGCAACTGCATAAAACTATTGATTACAACCTAGTAAAGCCAGGAAAAATAATGATAAAATTCTAAACCAAAAGTTGTCTTTAATTTCTGATGATTTGGTTTCGGAGCGATTTTTGATTTAAATTTTTGGATAAAAAAAAGTTTGCTCAAATATTCTGCAACTGCATGAAACTATTGATTACAACCTAGTAAAGCCAGGAAAAATAATGAAAAAATTCTAAACCAAAAGTTGCCTTCAATTTCCGATGATTTGGTTTCGGAGCAATTTTTGATTTAAATTTTTGGATAAAAAATAAAGTTTGTTCAAATATTCTGCAACTGCACAAAACTATTGATTACAACCTAGTAAAGCCAGGAAAAATAATGAAAAAATTCTAAACCAAAAGTTGTCTTTAATTTCCGATGATTTGTTTTCGGAGCGATTTTTGATTTACATTTTTGGATAAAAAATAAAGGTTGTTCAAATATTCTGCAACTGCATAAAACTATTGACTACAACCTAGTAAAACCAGGAAAAATAATGAAAAAATTCTAAACCAAAAGTTGTCTTTAATTTCCGATGATTTGGTTTCGGAGCGATTTTTGATTTAAATTGGATAAAAAATAAAGTTTGTTCAAATATTCTGCAACTGCATAAAACTATTGATTACAACCTAGTAAAGCCAGGAAAAATAATGATAAAATTCTAAACCAAAAGTTGTCTTTAATTTCTGATGATTTGGTTTCGGAGCGATTTTTGATTTAAATTTTTGGATAAAAAAAAGTTTGCTCAAATATTCTGCAACTGCATGAAACTATTGATTACAACCTAGTAAAGCCAGGAAAAATAATGAAAAAATTCTAAACCAAAAGTTGCCTTCAATTTCCGATGATTTGGTTTCGGAGCAATTTTTTATTTAAATTTTTGGATAAAAAATAAAGTTTGTTCAAATATTCTGCAACTGCACAAAACTATTGATTACAACCTAGTAAAGCCAGGAAAAATAATGAAAAAATTCTAAACCAAAAGTTGTCTGTAATTTCCGATGATTTGTTTTCGGAGCGATTTTTGATTTACATTTTTGGATAAAAAATAAAGGTTGTTCAAATATTCTGCAACTGCATAAAACTATTGATTACAACCTAGTAAAACCAGGAAAAATAATGAAAAAATTCTAAACCAAAAGTTGTCTTCAATTTCCGATGATTTGGTTTCGGAGCAATTTTTGATTTAAATTTTTGGATAAAAAATAAAGTTTGTTCAAATATTCTGCAACTGTACAAAATTATTGATTACAACCTAGTAAAGCCAGGAAAAATAATGAAAAAATTCTAAACCAAAAGTTGTCTTTAATTTCCGATGATTTGGTTTCGGTGCGATTTTTTATTTAAAGTTTTGGATAAAAAATAAAGTTTGTTCAAAAAAAAAGCAGTATATAATAAAACATCAATGTTTATAATAAAAATTCGAGTTTTCTAGAAGTTAGGATTATCAAATTAATTATTATAATCATTATTTTCATAATTACAGTATTAACATTTAATATTTAGCCAATTTTCATTATAATAATCTTAAATTATGATAAAATTTATACATTTCAACCACCACAGGAACTTCTTCAGTTCACGATTGAAGTTGGTGATATTTTCATAATTCTTTATTTCCGTCAGCAGATTATTATATTATGTAACTGCCCCCTTCATAATAATAGACTGAATTATTACAAGCTCAACTTTCAACATAGTCTTCTATATGGTTCTTATGTCATAATCATGCCTTACCTATAATTTTGTCATTTTCTCATCAAAATATTGAATCAATTTTATTATGTTTATTGTGTATAAATACTAATTAACCTGATACTCTACCAATATAAATTATATTGTTTAAATGGAACACCCTGTATTATTTTACATATCATAATGTTGTTTTAAATTCTCTATTTCTATGTCATTTCTTATTTACTTTTAGTTTAGTTATTAAATATTTGGGCTATTAAATGGCAGCTGCCAGCTGGATGGCAGCACAGTTGGTAATAAACTTAGCAGGCAGCAATCTATTGTAGGTCAATGCCACTTATCATACTACTAATAAAATATAGGTGTAATTTTTAGTTGAAACTGCAAACTAATTTTTACAACTACAGCTGTATTAGGCGCTGTCAGCTGGCTAGCACTTCCTATAACAAATTACTGCCAGATATCTATCAGTAGGGTCTGCCAATCTAGCTATTGGATACTAAACATCTTATATCAGCTACTTGGTATTGAAACTGTCAGCTAGTTATTAGAAGCTGTCAGCTAGTTATAACAGACTGCTGATAGTATAAGCAGGTAACCAATTTCAAACTAGCTGTTAGATGGTTATTATAACTAACTGTAGGAAAAGCAGCTATAGAAAATCACAGCTGCTTATCAGCCTCAAATGCTACTCAGAGGTTTACTATCTAAACATGTTATGAACGCCTATGATCTGATTTTATACAATAAATAATGAAAATACGTGACATTTAGAACACGTGAGCAATAATAGCTTCAACATTCGATAAACATGAACCGATAACGTATTTATATTTACATTTCACTTATTTACAGCTTAGTTAACCAGTTTTTAAAATTATAGCTCTAACCTGGGAGCATTCAAGTTTGAAGGGCCAATTCACAATTTTGGCGCACCCAACCAAATGAAACTTGTGCGCTCCAAAAAAATTTCTATTTTTGATTTAATTGAATAGCAAGAATATCAGTATGATTAATAAGATAACGACATAAACACATCAATATAAAAATAGATATCATATTGCTATAGGAATCTGAATCACAGAAATCTGCTTAGTCCAAAATTTATTATGCATTAATTTTTGTAAAAGTCCCAGTTTACAGTACAGTTTAATTTTGTAGTAAAATATTATCTTATTTTATTTTAAGCCACAGTGGTGGCGTGATGTGATCGCTGGTTGAGTTACAGAGCGGAAATTCTGGGTTCGAATCGCGGACTTCACAGAGTTTCTTAGCACAGCCTTCCAGTGAACATCCACACGCTGATAATCCAACTTAACTTTGCATCTTTTATTTAAAATTTATAATTTAAATAAAGTCTACATACATTTAATTTTAATATATATCATATTATAATGGGTATATCATATTCGCGATTTATTACAAACAAAGCAGCTGTGTTTATGTTTCTTACTTGTTTAATCATCGTTGCTTTTATTACAAATTGAATTTGCTGTAGCGAAAATATAGCAGTTTCTTGCGAAGGTCGCCCAAGGCGCTATGTACATTTTTAAGGGAAAACAATAAATTAAAGCCATTAGCAATTCATTGCAATAGTTTTCTTTTTGTAAGAAACAACTGAATATCCTAAATTTATTCTGGCATGTTATTTAAAATTGGTATCTTGCGCGCTGTGACTCCATCACATTAATAGCACCCGCATTGTTCCCCCGTACCATTTAATAGGTAATACTGTAATTAAATTAATATGATTGTGTTACACAATTCTTTCTATTGTTTGAATGTATAATATATTTAGATTTTTCTAATGGGTATAAGTTATTTATTTTTATTACAATAGTAATATTTCAGCGAGGTACCGCTGAGACCACTTTATTAACAATATTGTTGATATAATTTTAGTTTTTATTAGTTACGTACCCCCCGTGTACCAAAAGCTGCACGGTACATAGTAAAACAATATATTTTTTATTACAATAGTCATGTTTTCGTATGGTACCGCTTGTAATCACTTCCGGGGCCGCCGCGCCCTATTGTTCACAGTGTGCGAAACACACGGGCGGCCAAAATTAGAGGCGGCCAAATTCCCAAAAATAAGGGTTAAAAAAAGGTCATTTACCTTACGGCGAGAATAAGCAGTAGAAATTTAGGAAATTGTATTAAAAAACCGAAACAAATCGGCTACAAGGGCGGCTAAACTTTGCACACGGGCGGAAGTACCACTAGCGGCGGTCCTGATCACTTCATTAATAATATTTAATGTAGTATTTATTAATAGTTATTGTTACCGTTGTGTACCACAAATGTTTAATAGTTACGTTATTTGCGTACATAGAGCAAAATCCAATTTAATACTAGATACTAATGGACACTGCTAATCGTGACGAAGTGGCAACCATGGAAGATAGACAAGGACGTTTTCTGCTCATAGTACACACACTATTTTTTTATGACCACTGTAGATTCGATAGGTCTTAAAAATAAGTCAATAACCATGATAAACAATTTGTAGAACTTACGACCCAAAAAAGCATTTCTAATACATTAGAACTAGTACGGGGAGTGGGGTTAAATCAGCAGGCTGCTTTACAGGACCATTTCAATTGTGAGCTTCCGTGTCAATTTTTAATATCATTTATCATTTTAAAAATATAAATAAAAGTGGAGAATCATTTATGGATTCAAGCTATGGACTTAACTTTTTACTTTACAAATTATTTAAATGAAGTCATTACAAAAGGAATGACATTATGTCATTATGCAATCCCTAATAACATGTAATCTTACGACGATATTAGTCAGTCACAGCAGTGGAGTGATGTGATTGCTGGTTGAGTTACAGAGCGGAAATTCTGGGTTCGAATCGCGGACTTCACAAAGTTTCTTAGCTCGGCCTTCCAGTAGACATCTACACGCTGTGGTGACTTCTAATATCTGGAAATGAAGTTTCTTTTTTTTTTAGCAAAGTCGGTAACCAACAAGTGTGTACACGGCCTTTAGCTCGATCTTTTAGCTTTAATCCCGATCGCTCCCAAATTTATGTGTGCCGTAAAAAGGATATTTCTGTAAATAAATTAAAAATTATATTAATTATATTATTATTAACAAGTGCAGTTTAATCATGATTCGACCATTCTTATTCTTCTTATTGTCTCAACGGGTGTGGCTCATTTAATCCACCTGCACTGAAGCAAGCTGCTTATGTACCCCGTCCATGCTGAGATGTTAGATGGATTGTGAGGTGGAGACCTGTCAGATAGATCTCGATGACTACCTCGGTCACCAACAGTGTGGATATCCTCTGGAAGGCCGAGCTTTAAGAAATTCTGTTCGGGTCGCGTTGCCTCCCGTTCGATGTCGCCCACCCCTCGGTTCGGACACGAGCCCGAAGATGTAGGTCCACCTACAGGCTTGGTGCTTTGAATGACGCCGAACTCGGATTTAGAAGTGAGCGATCCACTTGCAGCAACATGAACAATGCTTCTTGATCTGACGAAGGTTTTTGATTGCATCTGCCATTCAATTAATTCGGACAAGTTGCAGTTTTATGGAGTGATAGGTCTTCCTCTGCAGCTCATATTGGAAAACCGTGTGCAGCGGTATAGGTACTATCGAAAGCGACTTAGCTGACCTGGAGTGCCGCAGGTTATATTCTTGGACCTCTGGTTTTCCTTCTCTCTGTTAATGATCTGCAATAAGAGCGGAAACAGTATTCCTTTTGCGAATAATAAATGCGTAAGTTTGAAAATATTGGTAATGGCCTTCGGTTTTCAATTTTCGAGTTACTTTAAATCAATTTGAAAAATAATCTCAAAATTTCATTTCTTAGCCCAAAAATTCTCTACCAAAACAATAATTCTCAAAAATTTTGCTTTTTATCACAGAATTAAATGAGTAAGTTTGAAAATAATCGGTAATAGCTTTCGGTTTTCAGTTTTCGATTTACGATAGTTAATCAATTTGTGTTGATGTGTGTTGTGTAAAGAGAGTCGTGTGCAAAATTGCAACTTAATTTAATTTGAATTTAATGTCTGTTGACTTCAGAAGGAAATAGCAATTTTTTTATATTTTTTTTCAGTTCTTTTTTCTTCCAAAAGATGCCCAAAAAATTCAGAAAAATCAAAAATGTCCCAAGAAATACGAAATCGAATTTTTGGACTTTCTTCGCAATTAAATTCCACGAAAAGAAAATTGATCAACTTTTCAAAAAATTATTTAATCATGTTAGAATTTTTCCACCACTTTGAAAATTTGACGTGATTCTTCTTTAGAATCCGTACAAATTAAAATAAAGTCATAAAATTTCACCTGCAACACCATCAAAAATATTAGAAACGCAGAATTTTCTCGTTTCTTACTAAAAATTCATATGAAAATCGCTTTAATTATTAAATTAAAAGGCTAAAGTTTTACATATTATGACTGTTTCATTGCATAATAAACTTTGTAAAAAAAATTGCATTTCTTGCCGAAAATACATTTCTCAAAAATTATCAAAATCAAAGAATTAAATGTGAAAGTTTGATAAAATCGGTAACTAACTTTGGTTTCCAATTTTCGATTTACTTTGAAATCAATGTGAAAAGTAAGCTCAAAACTTCATTGCTTACCCAAATAAATCTCTAGTAAAGCAATTATTCTCAAAAATTTTGCTTTTTTCAAAAAATTGTTCTTTAAAATAATCGGTAATGGTCTTCGGTTTTCAATTTTCGATTTAGTTTAAAATGAATTTAAAAAGGTAATCTCAAAATTCCTTGCTTAACCTAAACTATATCTAATTTCAAAAATTAAATAATTCTTAAAAATTTTGCTTTTTATCAAAATATTTTATTTAAAACATCGGTAACAACCTTTGGTTTCCAATTTTTGATATACTGAAATTTTTAATGAAAAGCGTGAAAATTCTGCATTTCCACTATTTTTGATGGTGTTGCAGGTAAAATTTTGAGATTTATTTTAACTTGTAGGGCTTCCAAAGCAGAATTGCGTCAAATTTTTTGAGTCGTGGAAAAATTCTAACATGCTTAAATAATTTTTGAAAGAGTTGATCCATTTCTTTCGTGGAATTTAATTGCAAAAAAAGTCCAAAAAATTGCTGTCATGTTTTTGTGAAGTTTTTGGGCGTATTTCACAAGTACAAAAAAATCTGAAGAAATATGATAAACTGTTTTTTCCTTCTAGTCAACATGAATTAAATTGAAAGGCTGGAATTATGCACATGGCTGTCTTTTTACATAACAAACTTTGTAGAAAATCGCCACCGCAAAATTCCGAAAGGACATATTTGACATTATAGACCAAGAGCTGGTAACGGATTCCATCGGATTTCAGGAGTCATGAAAATGTTATTGCTTATAATTTAGTTTTCCTTTTATGAAATTTGTTACTGAAATTTAATGAAACTGATTTTGGCCGCCCCTAATTTTGGCCGTCCGTGTGTTTTGTACACTATGCTCAATAGGACCCGATGGCCCTGACTGAAGGAATTGAACAAATTCCGAAACCAAAATTAATGAGTATTTCACTCAAAAAGTATTTTATTTTATATAAAACTCCGGGCGAAGCCGGGTATCCAGCTAGTCTATCTATCTATAAGCCATACAATTTTTAGGCTTCTGCAATCCAGAATTAATTCCGTCACTGGCTCTTAGTTTAATACTTATCCGGCTAGATCCTTAGTCTACGTACAGAGTGCACGCTGGTTGCCGAAACCTGCTTACCAGCTTGGAAGTTTTCATTGAAATACCAGCTTCGTTTGTCCTCGTTTACATTAATTTCTTCTCCGTCGTATTGTTTCTTGACAGAAGCGCCGTGACCTTTAACAATGCTTGTTAAAGGCGTTCATGGCAGATTACACCCCGGTGGTTTGCCATTGCCTTCCGAGGGGAGAGACGGTCAGAATAAAGTTCTTACTTCACTCGGATTCAACTCGCGCGAACGATATGCTCCGACCGCCTCTTTACATTAATTAATTAATGTATTAATAATAATATAATTAATTATATTTACGTACGTAACCTTCCTGGGATGCGCAAGAGTAGGTGGTACCTGCGCTGTATACTTGCTCCAGAAGCAACAGTTTTCTCGTCTAACAAGGGCGCCGTCAACACTGCTCATCACCGATTTGCACTATTTTTAACATACCTTTTGATCATAATTAGTTATACATAAGGTGAAAATATAAGTTCCCTTAAATCAGCCAATTTGGAGAAAATCGATTTTGAAAATTCAATATATTGAAGCTAAAGTTGACAGATAGCACTTCTGATACTTTATAATCGTAAAGTTCTCAGTGAAATCTGACCTAAAAAGTTCTCTGAACTAAAAAGCAAAAAATAAAGGAATATTCCTTTGACCTGAACAAATTTTTAACTTTTCTTCCTATTTCAGGGTAAAAACACTATCAAAATTAAGCACATTTTGTCAATTTGACATTTTTGGCTATCTCCGTGATTGGCTTACTATTGTTACAGAAAAAAAGGTGGAATTCGTGAATATCTGTAGTATTACTAATTATTGTTGAAATAGAAACAAAAAATAAAACAGTGAAATGTCATAATTGTGTCAAAATATCCTATTTGTAATATTTGAAATTGTCAATTTTGTGTTTGTTTATCCTCCGAGAACTGCGACGGCGCCTACGACGCACCCAATGTATGGGACGCCGCTGCACGTTATAAACATTAAATAATTACTCCAGTTTTTACTGTATTGATGGATAAATTTTGACGATAAGAATAAAATTATACAAAATACAGATAAGAAATAAACCGTATAGATTACAGATAGCCTAAAATTACTGTTAAAGTGAAAAATATAAATTTTAACGTTAATAGTAATTAAAAGGAACAACTTATTACAGTTAAATATTTAATATACTCGAGTAAAGATTTTTTTGGTGTTATTGATAAAATATTCGCGATAAAATGGTTAGACTCGACTAGAAAATGTTGGTAAAAAATGCAGATTTAGTGATGCGCATATGCACCAAAAATCCGGTCACCGATCCACAACTTCTGTACCCCACTCTGCCTCAAATTATACACCGTCGTTGTTACCTCTGGTTGGGTGGTGCAAAATGACGGCTTTTTTTATTAAATAAATAATATTTGTTATGTTTTAAAATGAAAGTGTTGAGACTTTATTTGTTTAATTATCTCGTTTCGGTGATACATCATAAGGACACTTAATAAAGAGACAAAATGGAAGTGAAAATAACGAGTGCTCCAGTTCGGTGCTAATTTGTTTCTTTTATTGGTTTTTGTGTATATATTTATCTAACTTATAATGGATCATGTTAGTATTTGCATATTAGCCGTTACTTGTGCTTTTGTAGCTAGTCAACAGTTTACTACAACCACAACCGACAATTATTTAACCACTCTTGAAGATGACTTAGGTACATACATAAAATATATCCCTCATTTTCATCTGCACCTTTCTTTTATACTTTAACACCATCCTTAATGTTATTATGTTTGTTACAGTTCCAAGTAAGCCTCGCAACCTCTCGGTGTTGGAAGTTAGTTCCTTCGATATTCATCTCAGTTGGATCGAACCGCGACGAGCAAATGGCCACATCGATGGATACTTTGTTTATTTCATGACTTCGAATTACACCGACGTCCGAACCTTTAAATTACATCCGATAGGAACATACATTAAGTACACCTTGGACAAATTAAGTAAGATTTCTCCATTTTTTGGGATTCTTAATCTAATCAATCATTTTTAGAGCCTAACACCGAATACACCATATTTGTCAAAGCATTTACTTCTAGAAATGAGGGCGAAGCTTCAGAATCGACTGTTAATAAGACTGACATTAGTGGACCTAGTGCTCCTATACTTTTAAATTTAACATGCCAAACCCAAGACACAATTTTCGTACAGTGGGAAAGACCTCACGAATTTTTTTATACTATTGATTACTATTACATTTATATTTATCTGGACGAAGATATTTCTTACGAAAATTATACCCTTCCTACTTCAAAAGAATATTTAGAAATTTCGGTAAGTTATCTTTATCTCTATACATTTTTCTTTTTCGTTATCACAATTATTTAGCACTAATCAATAAGATACGTAGCATTTCAAGGATAAATTTCAATACGATTAATGACCTATTGATTATTCATTTATAATAATTTTTTATTCAAAAAGTAAACTGAAACTCGGTTCAATAATCATGAGAACAATTCATTATATCAACTTACTTCCATTCCAGATTCCTAACTATGACTGTTATACATTTTTGTGTTTTGACTCATCGTAACAGTTAAAATCACTTCTTGTTCTGTATCATTGCGTCCAATATGTACATAAGCATACAAATTTGCTTTCTTCTGGTCAAAAAGGCACCAATGGAAAGGTGTCGGCCCTCTTATTTTCAGTAGAGCATTTGCTCTTTACATCTTTGATTATTTCATGCAATGTAAGGATATACAAGGTAATTCAAATTAATGGGCAGTCACCAGCAGTCGAGCAACAGCGTCAATAATCCGAACCAATACTGCTTCCCTTTGTTCAAATTTTCGAACACACTCCCATCACAATATGGCATCTAACAGCTGTTATTCTTCAATTTTCGTTTTACAACTGTCAAGAATAAAAAATGGGGTAAAAACTTGAATTGCTATAAAGAAGCTTTAAATTCAATATTTGATCTGAATAGCTGATTTGTAATGAAATGACTAATGAGTGGTTTCAAATATCAAATGTTGGATGTTTCTTGATCCGCAATCCTTATGTAAGTTTTATAAACTGCTGATATAAATCACAAAATTACCAATAGATGGCACTACTAGATTGTCTTGACACCTTTAGGGTGGGTTGTACCAACGTCGGTTAAACCTCATTCAATTTTGAACTCATAATCAGTTCAAATCATCATCAACATGGTTAAAAACGCCGTATTTAACCATGTTGATTGGTTGAACTAACGAGGAGAGCCCACCTACTCGTCATCGAAAATAAACGGGAAACTCTCCTAATTCAGGGGGGGGGGGAGTAGACAAAATTTTAGACGTCTTTTGTGGATGGAACTTTAGGTTATTTCTCGAACTTCGTTTTTTTAGAATAATTTTGCGGTCAAAATCCAGTTATAAGTTCAACAAAATACTTCAAGGGTCGTCCATAAAAGACGTCCGAAATTTTGATCTCCCCTCTAGTTAGGGGAGTTTACATAGTCTCAAATAAACATTTTTGACTTCTTTTCAATTTTTACTATACTTACGCCACAAATAAACCGAAATAATACATATTCATCGCAAACATTTAAAAAAAGTAAACAAAAAAGTTTATTTTCCAAACGCTTGACCATTGTTTGTTCCCACTTGCGTCACTTTCATTTCTAGTCAAGTCCTATAATATACTGTGAATCTGGACGAAATCGGTGATGACAAGTAGGAAGGCTCTCCTTAAACAAGGTTTAACTGACGTTGGTACAATCCACCCTTAGAATCCTCTGGACTTACACATTTATTTGAATTCTTGTGTTCTTACAGATTATTCGTAAAAAAATATGTTAGTTGTTAAAATTGACAGATTCAACTAAAACGGTACTTTTCTTGGCAAAATTTTTATCGTGGTTTTTTAATTCTTGAAAAACAAATTTCTCTTAGAAGATGGTAATTTCTTGTGGTTAGCTGACAATAACATTTTTGTGGTTCGTTTTTGTGGTTTTGTCGGCTATTAATTAGAAATCATAGCAATATTTAGTTCATAAATAATTTTATCTTCTATTGTATCTAATATTGCAATAAACATAACTATTTTCACTGAAAAATAAATTTAAAGCAAGAAAAATCCACTTCAAACATAATTTTTATCCATCTAGTACTTCTTGACATTTACAGCTTTTCAAATTCTTACTGGAGCTTTAAAAAATTGAAATGTTGCTTGATTGAAGTCCATGTAATCCATTTTGTTGGTTTTCTATTTCGGATACCACCAGCCATTGCTTATTATAATATTTTTTGTACTACATAAGAATAAGATTTTTAGTGCTAAATTTCTACTGTTTAATTGTTTGTTCCCTTAATTGCTTTAAAAAAACTGCAAAGATATTTTTTGTAGAGAAAACGATTCTACATGTTGTTCGAAAACAAATTAAAAAAAGTAGGGCAAACTTGCCTTATTTCACAGTGTTCCTAATTTTGCAACTTTTTTTTTTTAATTTTTAACATTAAAAACTTTAGAACCTTAGATGATTGTATGTTTTTTCTTCTTTAACTTCTTTCAACTTGTCATGTTATCAAGAGAACGACGCGACAACACTGCAGATGGTCAGACAAATGAAATATTAAATTAAAAAAAAGGTTCCTCAAATCAAAATTCCTTGGCACAATTGCCACTGAGCATATAATTGCTTTACATCTGGTAGGTAGCTTGCTGGGCTGGCCTGCAGATGTGCTTGCAACCTGGTTTTTTATGTTAATGTTTGCAATTCGGTAACCCAGGTTAAAACCTAAAAATAAATAAATGCTGCGAAATTATGAACACCGTAAAATAACACAGGTCTGATCTGTTTTTTCTTACTTTTCCAATTATGATAGATGACTTTACTTGAGTAAACTTGTAGATATCTCTATTAGAGTTTACCATACAATTAAATTTACATTACATAATTAGATAAACTTAAACTAATTTTTGATGCTATATTGGAAGTTATCATTAAATATTTCATTCGTGATTTCCAACTTAAAGTTGGAAGTTGAAAATTTCTAGAAAGTTTGATCAAAATACAAGAGGCATTAAAAGAAAAGAAGATTTTGAGTGGAAAGTGAGGGAGAATTAAATTATGTTCTGATTCTTGCCTTTTTAATTTTTATCTGCATTTTTATAATTGTCACGTTTTAACAATACCCATTTTTCAAAATACTTTTTCTAATTGTATAATCTCCTGGATTATGCTTTCCTGAAGCTTTCTCTTCTCAGATTTTATTAATTTCATCCCCTTGGCTATCATTCAGATTTTCTCTATCTTAATTTCAATTTTCATAAAATCAAATTATTTCGTTTTGTAATATTTAATATTACATAAAATTGTCAACATGAAAAAATTTATGAATCAAACAATAAATTTATCTGCTGGAATTTTTGCATGATCAAATAGCAAGAGCAAATATAAAATACCTTCTGTTGTTTTCATGTTCAAATAGGATAAAAATGAAAAATCCATGACATTGAAATTAGTCATTTTTATTTGCGAGTTAATACTGTTAATCAGATTAGCGCCATAATCTTGCATTTTAATAATAAAAAAATATTGTCTAAATTAATCATTTATTTGAGTGTTGTATTTTTTCAATTGCCTTATTAAATATATACGTTTGGTTGCCTTTCTGACAAATACAGGACATATAATTTGCAATTAAAAATTTTTCCTTGTTGATTTCAACGCAATTATTCAATCATAAATATTAATCAATGTCTGTCTATGTGAGGTCAAGATATTAATTTTTATTTGCTCCATTATGGTGATTCCAAACTTATCATTTTTATTTCTAATTTTAATAAATTACTTTATTGTATTTACCTAAAGGTATTATAGGGGATCAATAGAGATAACAGAAAATTAAGGCGCCTCTCTCGAATCTTAAAATGCAGGGTTTGAACAAGTCAAAATTATGCTGTTAACTAACAGTAAATTAAAAAAAAATATTGTGGTGCAGGTTTAAAATTTCGGAACAATTATGTGATCATTATAATATAAGCGCTGTGATTGGTCAAATTTGAAGACAATATTGCTGCGAAAATTAACGGCACAGTCTTGAATTGTACTTTTAACATTTTAAGCCAAAAGAAGCGCCTTAATTTGGGTATTTATTAACCCATTATGAAGGCTATTAAAAAATGGAGAAGTAACAAAAGAATGAATTTTGTGATAGATATACCAACCTATTGGGAGAAATTCTTGTAAATTTCAGCAAGGAACTGATATTTTTTCCATAGTCTGGATGATGAGTTAAATAACCAAACGTCTCAGACAACATTTTTTTTTTTTTTTTTTTATTTAAAAAATTTTATTATAATGAAATTACTTTCAGTATTCTATCAAAAATATAACCACCAATACAGTATATAAAGTTGAAATTCGTGGAGCTTCTTTAAGTAGATATACAAATCGATTACTGCACGGTAAAGTATCTATAGCAAAGGAAGTATACATGCAAACTAATTGTGACAAACTACAACAATATATGAGACACACAACTGTTGAATTTAGTGCTGGTATGATTGCGGGTGTGGGTTGCGCAGGTTTTGCATTTGTATTGGCTATTTCTGCATTTATTGTTTGGAGGTAAGAAAATTTATAGAAGTTAGTTTTTGGCTTACCATGTTGGTGATTTTGTAGAAAATGTTTCCGTGCTTCTTATTACTACTTAGATGATATGCCATGCTCTGTTCCGAATAACTCATTGGAATGGAATGCACCTCCTGGTGAAGATAGCGAGCATAAAGGTGCAATTGCAGTTGACATGTTCAGTAAGCATGTTGCTGAGCTACATGCAGATGGAGATATTGGATTCAGTAAGGAATATGAAGCTATTCAGGCTAGTAACGATGAATATCCTTCTGAACAGTCTAAGAGTGACGAAAATCGGTCTAAGAATCGATATCTTAACATTATTGCTTGTAAGTAATTTTTGCAGAAATTTCCAATTTGATGCTTGCATCAATTTCGTATTATTTTGTGAAAGATTAAATGAAACTGTCTTTGTAGTTCAAACATGGAGTTAGAAGGTTAGGACTCGCATCTCCTTACCTGAAAGCTTAAAATTTGAGAGCTCTTAAGCGTAGGTTACATACTTTTATCACTAGGGGCGCTGTAAACCTATCTAAAACTTAAATTCAAAATCAGTTGAACGGATATGAAAATAAAGCAATATCGTATTGCAAAAGATTGAAAATAACAAGTACAAAACAGAAATAAATGCGCATACTTGGAATAATGATCAAAAATAAAATAAAATTTACATTTTTAAAGCATTCGAAATTATTAAAAACGTAATTTTAAATCTTTTATTAGTTTTCACATCATTTTGTACCTTCCTTTTAAATAAAATAACCAGAATTCTGCACCATCTAGTATAATAGTTTCGAACACATACTCTTAAGAGCTCGCCATTTTGACTCCTAGATACGCGTCCTTTAAGTCCATGATTTTAAAAGTATTGCTGACTCGTCTGCCATGTTGGAACCCAATTTGAACCGTTTCTATCCCTGAAACGCTTTTCAAATTCAATCTATGATTACTCAAAATTTGGAAACAAAATGAAAGACGAATCGGCTATAATTTTTTATTTAATGCTGTTAGTGTAGCGCTCAAAAGTTTTCGTATTTTTCAAAATTCCAAATATGAAGATAAACAATTTGTTTAATATTTTAGATGATCACAGCAGAGTTCACTTATTACAAATGTCTGGTCAAAAGAAAAACATTGATTATATTAACGCAAATTATATTGATGGTTTTCAATGGACCAAAGCTTACATTGGTACACAGGGTCCTTTACCTTCAACATTTGATTGCTTTTGGAGAATGGTTTGGGAGCAGAGGGTTACCATTATTGTGATGATTACTAATCTAGTAGAAAGAGGAAGGGTAGGTCGCATTACTTTTTTTCACACATTTTTAACCAATTTCATAAGTATAAAGATAGTAAGTAACCAAAAAGTTTATAAAATTGGTTATAAGTGTGTTGTTGAATTTTAAATAATTTAAAATAGTAAAAGTTATTTATCTTTAATAGGAAAGTGTATTCGGCAAGTTCGGTACAGATCAGTTTGAGGTATTTTTACTATGGAGTGTATTTGTTGTCATTTTCATTTCATTTTTTTTTTTTGAATCCACTAAATGTTTTCTATAACATTTTTTATTTGTTTTATTTTTTTAATACATTTAACAAATCTGTTAGTGTTGTTGATCTTATTTTAGTTTGTTTATTTCTTTTTTTATTTTTTTTAGAGAAAATGTGATATGTATTGGCCAAAGGAAGGTATTGAAACGTACGGTATTATTCAAGTAAGATTAGTTAGGGAAGATGTTATGGCAACTTACACTGTTCGCACTTTACAAATTAAGCATCTTAAGGTAATTTTTGTTTTTTATTTTTTTTTAAACAAATGAAGTTCATATTTGGATTTTAGATTAAAAAAGCCAAGGCTGCTATGTCAGAGAAAATAGTTTATCAGTATCATTACACCAACTGGCCAGATCACGGTACCCCAGATCATCCATTACCGGTTTTGCACTTTGTCAAAAAATCAGCTTCTGCTAATCTCCCGGAAGGAGGTCCAATTGTTGTACACTGCAGCGCAGGTGTTGGTCGAACTGGTACCTACATAGTTTTAGATGCAATGTTAAGGCAAATTCGTAGCCGAAATGAAGTCAACATATTTGGTTTTCTCCGTCATATTCGTAGCCAAAGAAATTTCTTGGTACAAACTGAAGAGCAGTACATTTTTATCCATGACGCGCTATTGGAAGCTATTGAATCGGGAGAAACTAACATTAACAGAGAAAAATTTCCAAAATATGTTCAGGCATTGCAAAACCCCAAAGCGGATAATAAATTGGAACCTTGGAAGTCGTTAGAAATTCAATACCGAGTAGGTTCATTTGTAATTCAAAATCATTCATTTTTGAATAAAAATTTTGTTTTCAGTTGGCAACATGTTTTGAGTGTCAAGATTTTAATCTCGTTTCCGCTAATAAAGTGATAAATCAACCAAAGAATAGAAGTAGCATTGTACCTGTTGAAAGTTCTCGAGTACATTTAACTCCAAAACCTGGCGAAGACGGTTCTGACTATGTAAATGCTACCTGGATGCAAGGATTTCAAAATCTTCGTGAATTTATTATAACCCAACATCCAATGCGAAATACCGTGAAAGATTTTTGGCAAATGGTCTGGGATCACAACGCTCAAACAATTGTAATGCTCAGTGTTATTAATAACCAGGTAGGAAAAACTTAATTTTAATTTGAGCAACCGTTTTTTTAATATTTCATTTGTCTGAACATCTGAAGTGTTGTCGCGTCGTTCTCTTGATAACATGACAAGTTTAAAACAAAAAACAGGAGCTATTAATTTGATGTTTTTAGTTTTGATTGAAATTGTTAATTTTGTAGGATTTCGAAATTTTTTGGCCCATGGATGAAGAGACTATTGACACAGATAACTACAAGATTAAATTAACTAACGAACAAGCGCAGGGAATTTATGTTTCACGAGAATTTACAATGCAATCGCTACAAGATGACTACGAATTGCATGTGCGTATGGTACATTGCAGCAATTGGCCTCATCACTGTCCATCCATAATGGACATTTTTCAATTACCCACCGCTGTTCAAGACACTCAACTGGGATTTCAAAATGGTCCTGTGGTCGTTATCGATAAGTAAGTGAAAATAAACGTGGGAAGTAACGAAATTGGTATGTTTGCTTGTAGGTTTGGTGGGCCTGAAGCTGCAACATTTTGTTGTTTAACAACTTTGAAGAAGCAATTGTTGTATGAAAACCATGCTGATGTTTATATGTATGCTAAACTGTATCACAACAAAAGACCCGGGATATGGACTTTATCCCAAGATTACTTACGTTTGCATTTGGCTCTACAAGCATTTTGTAGTCCACCTGAAGGAGCTCCAGATATTTATATAATGGCTAATGGAATAATTAATGGTACTGTTGCTACAACTGCCAACGAGCGTCCTCATATGCCTCCTGAAGGTACGGAGGCAGTGGGAACCCGAATCACAGTTGCTTAATTAATGTTGCACTAAAATTTTTACACTTGATTGTTTCATTAACATATTTGTTTAAAAACCGCAAATATGATTTACTTTTTAGCAAAGTAGGTTTTATTTGATGGTACACTCACTTGTGATTTTTGTTTTATGTTGTTAAATAATGTGACTTGTTTTGTTTTTCAGACTGATGTAGTTAAATTTGATTATGTAATAACATTTATGGATTTTAAGATTTGTCAGACATTTTAAGTTACCAAACATTTTGACACGCTTTTGCTATTACTATTATTATTATTCACTGTTGCAACCAATGCACGTACGTTGTTAATTTATGTGTTTATAAGTCTTCGCTTTAGCTTAATTAACAATAATTCTTTTTGTTTAATTACAGAAATTCCTCTAATTGTCCATGGACGTGTAATGAAGTAAAAAATAGTTCATCATTTGAATAATTTTAACTAACCTTAGCTTAATGTATGCATGTACGTAATTATATATAAAATTTCCTTGCCGTATGCAAATAGTGCCTAGTTACGTGGAGAAGTGGCACTAGTTGCAATTTGGCCTAGACGTATTAAAAAAAAATGATTAATTGTACCCAAGATTTCTGATAACATTATTGCTAATGTGTATCATATGTAGTTTATGTATAAATGATGTGTGATTAATATTAACAAATCAGATATTTATTATATATATATATATTAATTAAATAAGAAACGTATATAGTAGATTTAATGCAGTATTATATAAGTGTATAGTTTAGTTTTTTCTATAAAATTAATTTATCTTAATGATATATCGATCCGATTAATTTTATTATTAAGATACCTGGACCAATTTAGTGTTATACAAAAATATTTCATGCAATCTCATGTGCTCACAGAAAAGTAATCTCGCTAGGTGTCTACAATATCTAAATGTTGTTCATTCTCTTATAATAGTACCGCTATACATGTTAATATTACATAGAATAGTATCCGTCCACCAAACGTTACGTGTGGACACCTGGCATTTTTGCCAACCTTGCTTTTATTTATGCCAACAATTGTTTACAAAAACTGTAGCTAATATGTTTTAACTGTGATTTTTTTTAGTTTTATAAAAATAGTTTTTAGATTTTAAATAAAAATTTCTTTTAAGAATTTTTCCAGTATTTCAGATTTTAAAATGTTGATGTGTTCATTTTTAAAAATATAAATCTGTTTTGTGTACATCACTTACAAAATCTATATGTATAACTCAAAGTTTTCATTGTGTAAAATGTTGCATATTTGTGTTAATAAAAGAAATTTGAAAAATCCAATCCTGCTCTATTTCTCAATTAGAATATTGTAAGTATTCCAGTAATGTGCTGCATGGTGTTGCATGTTCGGTACTTGGAAAGGTGACCCTTCAAGGAACCTCTTATTAATGGGGGAGGATTTACTCCAAGGTGTTTGTATTGGATATAAGACGGTCAGTGGCGGATTTCCAAACAGGCCTTGGGCCTCAAAATTCAACTTTCAAAATAAAAAAAAAAATTTAAAAAGTGAGACATAGGCAAACAACATTGAAAATTAACAACTATAAAATTACAACTTCTTGGCTATATTTAAAAAAATTATTCTGATGTTCAAGTTGTATTAATTATTATGAAAATTGAAACTTATTGGCTAACTCAGTGTTTCCCAAATTGAGGTCCGCGGCATGTTTTTTGGGGGTCCGCGAACTCAAGTTTAGAATTCAAAATATCCCAAAAATTATTAGTTTTTAATGGCGATATTATGAAGAATCGATTAACTTAATATTCGCAACCCTTACCCTCTTATTAGTAAACACTGAATTTCCACAGAAATTTTATTTTTGAGTTGGCATTCAACCCACTTAATTGATTTCTTAAGAAATATTAAGAACTGCCCCTTTATTTTTCTATGCTTAAAACTGATTTTTGAAGTAATAGTGTGGTAATATTTGAAAATAAATAAATATTAACAAATTTTAATTACTACCGAATTGTTATTATTAGAGCAGGGAATTATATGCACTAAAACTACAAGATATATGCGGCATATATGCAGGTTAAAAATAAGGATATATGCTAAAAAAATTACTAAATATGCTCTTTCATTTTATTATATGTAACAATTTATTTGGTATTAACCGCACTATTACAATAAACAGCTAAATACTTTTCTAAATTTGCAGTTAAAAACTGTTTTATAAGCAGAAAAAAGATCTCTCGACATCACAAGATGTTATTGGCGCATATTTATATTGACTAATAAGATTTTTAAATTTATTTTCCATTAACTCTATATTTTTCACGTTTCCTTCTATAGGGTGTTTTTTTAGCTGCATGAGAACTTTCAATAGGGATAACAATTGAACCAAGATTGCTATGGAAACAGTTTTTTGACATTTGTGTTTAGCAAGGTTTGGCATTTGATAATGCATAGATTGACCATTGAACAACGCTACCAAATTGGGCTCACGACCAATTGGAAGTGGATCCATTTTTTTACCGTAAAATTTTGTTCAGTGACGAGGCACATTTCTGGTTAAATGGGTATGTGAACAAACAAAATTGCCGTATATGGAGTGAGACCAATCCGGGACATTATCTTGAGACTCCATTGCATCCATTAAAATTGACTGTTTGGTGTGGAATACACGCCAACGGCATCATTGGTCCATATGTCTTTCGAAATGAGGAAGGAGCTACCGTTACGGTGAATGGTGTGAGATATCGACACATGCTCAATACATTTTTGTTTCCAAAACTTCAAGAGCTAAACATTGACAACTTATGGTTGCAACAGGATGGTGCTACGTGCCACACAGCCAACGAAACCATCAATTTATTGAAAGGACAATTTGGTGACAACATTATTTCAAAACGTGGTCCTATCAATTGGCCTCCAAGATCGTGTGATTTGACACCTCCAGATTATTTTCTGTGGGGGTATGTTAAATCCATGGTTTATGCTAACAAACCAACAACTCTAGAAGCATTGGAGGCTAATATTCAGCAAGCCATTTATGAAATAAAGCCAGAAATATTGGAAAAAGTGGTCAAAAATTGGACTGAACGGATGCGCTTCGTAACCATTAGTCGTGGTGGTCACATGCCGGAAGTCATGTTCAAATCATAAATGCCTTTAACTGTACGTTCATAAAAAAATTATAACCAAAACATTCCGTCAGGTTTTTAATGTTTTATTTCATTTTGAAGTTCTCATGCAGCTAAAAAAACACCCTATATAACCGATCCTATTGTTTTTACCGGACTGCCAAAAACAGGAGGGTTATTAATTTTGAGTAACCAGAATTTTTGGTTACTAAATCATTAAATTTTTTGAGAATCTTTTCTCCTATTAGAGTGGGAACTTCTTTTAATTTTTCCTCAATGTTCCAAATATATTGAAGTGTTTGTGTTAAAATGTTAATGGCCGGTTTCAGCAAGCTTAACTTAAATTTAATCTCTGATTAAATTAACCCAGATTAAATATTAACCAATAGAAATCGGTTTTATGACTTCTAGTCGTTTTCCATTGGTTCATATTTGATCTGGGTTAACTTAATCCGAGATTAAATTTAAGTTAAGGTTGCTGAAACCGGCCATAAAACTGGTAGTTGTGCCTTACGGGTTGCCAACCCAAGAGAGGCTAGTGCGAACCAATTTTGAATTTGAAAAATTTTAAAACTTTATATAAAAATAAAAAAAATATAATTTTATAAAAAATAAAAATGTAATATTGATTCAATTGTTCATATATATGCTCTAATATTAACAATTTCCAAAAATATGCAGCAACGTGTCAAATATGCATTTATATGCCATATAACATGTGCTTTTTCAACTCCTTTTTGTATGAAACGGATAGATTTCAAAGAATTATCCTTGTGCATAGCTTAGAAAAAAACATGGAGTTCCATATAATTCCCTGCTCTAGTTATTATGATATTTCAGTTTAGTGGAGAAAGAAACTTGAATTATTTTTCAAAAAATAGTTTTCTGCCCCTGATCCCAAAAATTAGTACAAAAACATCTTTTTATAATTTCTAACTTCAAATCTAAATTTTTTTTCCTGCGGCGCAATTTTTCGTTATTTTTAAATATTTAAAAAAATTGTTTGAAAATATTTTTTTAGCCCCCCCAAACTTTTGACCCTAGTTCCACCTATGATTATTACTATTAATTACAATAATTACATATTTTAAAAAACGCAATAGTTGCTTTAATTTTTATTTTTGTAACAAAATTCTTTCTGGGGGTCCCCATGATACTAGTTAATTTTGGGGGTCCGCAAGTTCGAGACATTTGGGAAACACTGGGATAACTATTAGTTAGTTTAACTAACTAACGAATATTCTTTAAAACATCAATATAAAAGCGTGGGGCTATTTATTTATGGAGTGAATGGAGACAGTCGTTAGCATAGCGATTAAGCGCATAGACTGCTAATACAGAGCACCCAGTTCGATTCCGAGAAAAATAAGAATCATTATGGCCGTCTCCCCTTGGCAGGCAATGGCAAACCCAGGGCCGGATTTCGACTTGATAAGGCCCTAAGCTATTTGAGATATGGGGCCCTTTATCAGTCTAGATATTATATATCAGTGCTTAGGGGGCCCTAAGCTATAGCTTGTGTAGCTTATAATGCGTGCGCATCAATGAAAGTAGTGATCAAGATCTTTCAAAGTGTCAACATTTTCAGGTGCATGTCACCCCCCCCCCATATCGAATGTTGAATCCAAAATAGTTAAGGTGGCCGAGAAATTGGTTTTTTTTTGTTCGACACAAATCTTAAAAACGAATAAATTTAAAAAAATTCTGAAAACAGATTCAAAAAGCTTAAGTTTGAAACTACAAGGTGAGTGATTTTCAAAAAAAAATATCGCAAAAATATTTTTTTTTTTAGAAATTTTACCTATATTTTTTTCATCCTAAATTTTTAAAGCCCAAATTTGGATTCTAGTTGTAGCGTCAACTTTGATACACATCATTTCACAAAGTCGGTATGCTAAAGTTTTCTATTTTTTGAGTTTTGTGTCGAATGGAAAATGTCTTTTGAAATCCTTATAGTAACACATGTATGTATGTTTTTTTTAAATAACCTGCTGGATTCCTAAAGAAAGGGATTGTTTCAAACTATGGGTATTTCTCGGCCACCTTAAATCGTTTCTGCAAGTTTTATTTTCATTATACCCAAATAGTTTTTGAGATTTTCAAGAAGACATTAATGTGCATGATTGGATTAACGAGATTCTAGAAAATACTTACACAATGAAGACCAAAATATTTTTAATCATTTGTGCAAAAATTATTTTCTTTTTTTTTATATTTTAATTATTAGTTAACAAGATCGGCAATAGGTTACGTGAGGTAAAAATAGGAGGGAGGGGTCCTGCAATAACTTTGCGCCGGTTGAGGCTCAAACGAGCAAATGGAAGCTCTTTTAGGTTCTATAACGTTTGACACCAATTTCACCACAAAATTCGAGTTGGAGGGGAAGCAAAGTATCTACAGCAACTAATAAATTTAACGCCATTCCTGAAAGTAGACACGTCGAATTTCTCCCCATCCAAGTCGAATTTTGGGGTGAAATTGGTGTCAAATGTAAGAGCCTAAACGAACCTCCATTTTTTCGTTTGAGCCTTAACCGTCACGGAATTATTTGCGAAATCTTTGGGGGGCGGGGATAGACATGTTTTTCTATATTTTTTATCTCTTATTTTGAATTTTGGGGTGAAATTGGTGGCAGACGTTAGAGCCAGGCAGACGATCATACATTTTTTTCGTTTGAGCATATCTCCATTTCTCCCCCTCAGCTAAATTTGGAAGTTCCTCAAAATCTATTTGGGTACAAACGAAAATAAAACTTGCACGAACAGGTACAAACGATTGAGACTATTGATCTCAATTGATTGATGACTATTGATGATTTTGTTCTTCATCTGGTAAGTTTCTCCCAGAATCTCGTTAATCGTATCATGCGCGTCAATGTCCTTTATGTTTTTCTTGAAAATCTCAAAAACTATTTAGGTACCTACAATCGAAAATAATACTTGCACAAACGAAATACTACATTATGATCTAAACTATTTTAAATCCGAAATTTAGAAATATTTATAAACATGAAGACATTGCATTTGTTTTTTTTTCTAGGGTAGCTAATAAGCCTCCTAGCTTATTTTGCGCCTCAAATCTGTACTCCCGTAGCTTGTGCCAACTTCAGCACGTCCTAAGTTACGGCGCTGCTAATTATTGGAATAAATGTAATTATCGGCTCCTTTTTATTTTAAGTTTTTTATCGTATATTTTAAATATAAAATAAAATATGAAGTAGATGCAGGAGCGACGGGTTTAGAATTTTCTATTCGGTGCAACATGGGGATGATAATAATGAATCAGGGCTCGGGACTTTATGCGCTAAAAAGTATATACTAGTGGACAGGCCCGTAACCAGGAGGGGGCACGTGCCCCCCCCCCGAAATGTTGGAAAGACAAAGAAAAAGGAAGGGGAACAACCGAAAATTTTACATTTTACAAAAGGCTTTGTATAAGTGCCCCCTCCCAATTGAATCCTAGCTAGGGCTGGGCGATTGTTAAATTTAACAATCGAAAATCGATTGTGTAAAAACAATCGATTATATCGATCAATCGATTAATCGATTAATCGGAAAATCGATTAATCGATTAATCAAACAATCGAATAATCGAACAATCGATTAATCGAAAACAATCGATTAATCGAAAACAATCGAATAATCGAACAATCGATTAATCAATTAATCGAAAACGATCGAATAATCGAACAATCGATTAATCGATTAATCGAAAACAATCGAATAATCGAACAATCGATTAATCGAAAACAATCGATTAATCGATTTTTCGATTAATCGATTATTTCAAAAATTTTAATCGATCATCGATTAATCGATTAATCGATTAAATAATCGATTAATCGAAATAAATTCCCAGCCCTAATCCTAGCTACGGGTCTGCGTGTGGAAGTTCTTTGGTAATTCCAAATAACGGAGTATATTTGTGGTGATCCTGACGTTTTAAAATTATTAATATCGAAAATGGTTAATGGAACGAGCGACAAAACTCAAGATATGGCAAACATACCGACATCCAATGAAATTCTTCTATGGTTAGCCTAATATAATTATATTACCCCATATAATGAAGTCAATTGGATAAAAGCAAAGCGGTCTAGTTATAAATTAATTTATTACAAATTATGCGACCCTCAGTAGCGGCGTAACCAAATTTTGTAATGTAGGTACGCAAAATAAATTGGCAAGGCTTTCTTCCCCTATATTATGTAGGGTGAAACACGTTACTGGAGTAATCCCCTAGCTGTGGAGAGGTCGGGGGTACATTCAAGAAATTTTTTTATTTAGTGCAAAATGCTGATTTTAGGGTTAGGAAACTTTTTATTTTATGCATAATTTTGCGAGACCTAAGCAACTGCGTACGCCGCCACTGGCAAACCTAAGGGAAACTCATATGATTGCAGCTTTTCTGTAGATTAATAATCTAATCAATTTCTATTCAGTAAGACCTTTTTAGTAAATAACAACCGTGCATACTAACAAGGGGAAGGCCAACTTTGATCATCATCGACTTGCTCCATTACCATTATACGTGTAGATCATAATTAGAACTTCATCAGGTGAAAATTTTGAAAGTAAATATTCAACCAATTTAGGGAAAATCAATTTTGAAAATCGAATACGTTAGTATTTACTTAGGTATGTAAATTCTATACGCATTGTATTATATTTTATACGCCATTTAACGTAATGCTTATAGAATATGTACATTGTTAGTTCTTCAAAATTGATTGTTTCCAAATTGGCTGAATATTTACTTTTTAATACAAATGAAGGATAACTTACCAACCTTAGAAGCGTTTCGGAAAATATGGAAACTAATTTGAAGTAAGGTCTCCTTTTCTATAGAGAAAGGATTATGGCCATACTCTAACACAGGGTTTCTTAACCTTTTTGTAGTCATGGACCCCTTTCAAAATTTCAAAAATCCCATGGACCCCTTCCGAAAAGATAAAAAACAAGATTTAACTTTTACCAGGTTTTATTGTTTGTGAACTTTTATGTGACGTTGCTGCTGCTTATGTCGGATTAAAACGTCAAATTGTGGAGCCGTTTTGGATAACGCAAGGCGCATGTCATCTTTCACTTCTAACCGATTCCGCTTCTTAGTTTTTATTGATACTAAACTTAAAAACCCTGTCTCGCAGAGATAAGTACTAGTTGCAAACGGAATCATAACTGACATAGCTCGTTTAACAAGTCGGGGAAAGGTAGAACTAAATGACACCAAAAGTCAACAATGCTTTTTGTGTCAAATTCCGCTCGCAACACTTCTTTTGATCTCAAATCTATGAGATCCAAGATCTTCATCGTCAATTTTGTCGAGGTCAATCAAAAATGGACTTCGCACCCATGTTTCCTGTTTTAACTGTTCTGGACAAAAGTATCCTTCGAAAACGCTCTGAAGTGTTTCCAAATGCTTTGACATATCTTTTTTAATTTTTTTCGACAAAAAAGGCTTAGATCAGGAGATAGACCCAATTATTATATTATTGCATTATGTTAGGGCAGGCTCGCCATGGACCCCCGTCGATCATTACACGGACCCCAGACGCGTATTTACGCGAGGATCCCGGTTAGTACCGCTCGGTTACTTTTGGTCAACTTTGGTTAGTCTCCCACCACAATTTCTAATTTAACATAACCTCAAATCCTCGTCTTTAGAACGTTTAGAACCACTTCCAACTTTAAAATTTAAATTGTGGCTCATATTTGTACTAGCAAAGCAACCGCAAAAAGTAACCACTGATTTTGAGCGGTCGTCTTTGGTTAACTTTGGTTGGGTAACTTTTTAACGAAAATCTACCTCCCCTCTAACCGTTCCTCGCGAAAATGACATAAAATCTAACCGGTTACTTTTGGTTAACCAAAATGCCTCGCGAAAATACGCCTCAGGTTAAGAAACTCTGCTCTAACATGCTGGTAAAGTGTGGGTATTCGTAAATCATTCAACTATCTAAGTACAAGCCACTAGCAAATTCATAAAATTGAGAACTATTTATCATAATAATCCAAAAGATTATTTGCACTACTGATATAAAAGAAAAAACAAATTATTAGAATAAAATTTATTTAACTGTCATAGATACAGCACTCTAAGGGAACAAAACTTACAAATTACTGAACACATTACAAAGATCCATTGCATAACATGAAAATTTCTTGGGTTAAGTATCTAAGAATTAACTAGATACCACCACCTAAGACAACTTTTTTTTAAATTGTATACATTTAAAAAATATCACTTAAAAGATGTTTTATAAATTATATACCTAACACAAGTAAGGTGTAAAGATCTTAAACCACCAAGTAGTCACAAAGTAATCAACAAATAAACTGTTTTAAATACAAAAATAACAAATATTTATAATTCTAAATAAGAAAAAAATATACACTTTTCAAAAAGAAACTCTAATAAAAGAAATCATATACACAATCTTAATGTTGAATTTCCTTCTCAACAAAAAATAAATGGGACGACATTTTTATAAGCATTTAAATATGTATAAATACTTTCTTCTTAGTTGACTTGTACTGTTAAAAATTATAACCAAAATTGTTTAATTAAATCATTTGATAAAACGAAATTCAACAGAAACAACAACTATTCAGACCGATTTGTCCAAATCCTCTAACGGAGACACTCATTTCGTTTATACCAGCCCTGTGCAACTTTGTAAACCAAACTGCCAAGTAAAACTTGCATATTAATGCATATATATTATGTATTCAACGTTAATTAACTTCAAAAAGTTCTAATCAAAAATGTAAAAATACAACTCCAATCCTGTGCACTTTAAGATAAATGCCTATTGGAACTTTTTAACTTTTTGAATGGCCTCGAGAATACACTAACAAAATTACTGTCTTTCTTGAATTACGAAGGACATGGTAGGACAGACTTGCCTTATTACGCAGTGTTTTTAACATCACAATTTTTTAAAAATGCTTCAAAATTAAAAACACTGTGAAATAAGGCAAGTCTGCCCTACATACCATTTGCTAATGTGAAACATTCCAATAAAATTTTTAAATTCTCTAAATAATTTAACTCTCTACGATATAATATTTAGTTTATCATATAGCGAGCTGCACAGGGTTAGTTTTAACTGTTAATAATCTCAACAAAATATTTCAAATCAATTATAAATGAACAATTTAATCAAAAGCTCCTTCAAAACAAGTCGAAACTTATTCTCGTTTACGTAATCGAATGGCAACGGCTTGAATATCCTTAAAGTAAGACTCCATTTGTTCTTTAAGGTCATCCTTATCACGAATACTGTTAATTATATTACTGCTATCTTCATTCTTATCAGAATTGTTACCAAAAAGTTTTCTACTAAGTTTTCGGTAGTTGACATAAATACTTCTAAAGTTTTTTTCAATTTCGCCACAGATTTCTGTGAATTCTTTTAACGATTGATAATTGTGTACTCTGAATATTTCGTACAACCTACGACACTGCCGTTTATTAATTTTGTAGTGTGTGTTTGCTTCTGTAAACATAAAATCTTTAAACCCATTTTTGAGGGTGGAAGGGCTAAAGCTCTCAAGTTGTGCCAAAAGCCTGCAGTCTAAGAGATCTCTCATTTTGACAAATTCGGGGCAAGGGTCTTCCACTAAAATGATTAAGATATATAAATAATTAGCTTATGAAAATTAATATTTTACTAACCCGTTATATCAGTTACATTCGGTAAGGTGTAGATAATATTATATGTGGCCTTCAGAAGTCGGGTACCTAATCCCATGCGCTGACAAGAGGGCATTATAAAAAGCTGAGATATACGAGTACGAATTTTATCAGGGAAGTTATAAAATTTGTATACTGTACAAAATCCTACAGGATATGACAACACCTTGTTCCGGGCTGTATGATTTTGCTCATAACTGAAATTAAAATAATTAATTTTTTTTTAATATTGGAATGGAATCAAATTTCAAGAACAGAAGAGGCCAAAGAAAATGTGGTGGTTGATGCAATGGAAGACAGAGGACTGGGCTCACAGAGGAGTGGAGAGCTAGCTATATACATAATATATGAAATGGTGGAGTACTCACATATACAAAAACATCCAATTTGGATCAGTCATATCAATCTGGCTAGCAGCATCAATAAACCACACCAAAAAGCATTGATATCGCTCATGAAAAGCGGGAAAACCTGGTTCAGTAATTGAACACTCCGTGATTGCATAAGTATGAGGTTCATTATCCTTTTCTAAAAATAAACAAATATTAATAATAGTAAATTACAAAAAGAAAAACCTTACTGTTAAAAGCTTCGAATTTATCGATGACTGTTCCATATAACTTTGTATAATCCTCTTCCATGATTTGGGTTATATATTGCGATTTGTCCATAGTGTATCCATCAGGAAGCCAAGAAGACAAACTATGGTAAATACGATCGGGAGTTGGATGCCCATCCTTAACATTAATTATTTCCGAGTAACTGATATTGATAAAGCATTTTGCGGAATTAGCCAGAAAATATAAATCTATTTTGAGATCTTTATAACCATAAATCATTTCACTAAAATGAAGATTATTAAAAAATAAATATTTTTGAAATATCAATGGTTTAATTACTTAAATCCGTAGACTTGATGAACCATTTCTGGTTTAAAGGACCGTTTACAAACACCGGACCTGAACTCATCAATAGAATATACTAAAACAAAAAAAGGTTTTTAAAATTTTAGTAATATTGCTATATATGTCAACAACAATTTTTAGAACACATTGATACCAAATTTGAAAAAAATTATTTTTATATTCAACCATAAAAGTCAGGTTTGAACCTCTGTAAGTGGTGAAGTATAGATACAAGTAGTCAATTTTGCGATAATTTAGTATACCTAAACAATATCTATTTAAAATAAATATAATATCGTATCAATAACAGGAAAGAAATTAATTTCATTACCATCAATATTTTTGAGTGGGACTCGAACCCAAGTCGACCGCTCAGGAAATCTACAATTTTATTGTACAGCTAATCAACAGTTTTTTATATCTGTCAACAATTTAAGCATAATATATGTCAGAAGTTATCCGTTTGCATGTCAAATTTGGCTTCGGCCTATGGTCTCATTTCTCTCAGAAAATATATGAAGCTAGAATGTGATATAATCGGTTTTTGAAACGCATTACAACGTTATCCAAGCCCAACTACCAACCTTACGAATTGGTGTTTGGTTTGTTAAGGTCTATTTCCATAAGCTTAGTGTAACTTTAGCCGTAACGCTAGTGATAGTGCAGAAAGTTAAAACAATGCTTTTTAAATGTAAGCATTTACATAAGTAGTATAAGTAGTGGGGAATCGCAAGGTTAAAACTTTCTGTACTACTGTTACCACTACGGCTAGAGTTACATTAAGCTTATGTAAATGGCCCTTTAGCATTTTACATTTTTTTCCTAGACGAGGAGCAAGCCCGACGTAGAACCACCAACCTGGAGGACCAGAGAGACGGCCAGAATAAAGTTCTTACTTCACCCGGATTCTAGATGAAGCTAGAATAACTAATTTAATTGAAATAAGATTTAATTTGTAACAGGTAAAATTTCTATCTTGGTCCTCCAGGTTGGGGGTTCTACGTCGGGCTTGCTCCTCGTCTAGGTAAAAAATGTAAAATGCTAACAAACCAAATACCAATTCGCAAGGTTGGTAGTTGGGCTAGGATAACGTTGTAATGCGTTTCAAAACCGATTATATGAGAATGAGAAAATTTCTATCTTCTTTGCATAGCCAGTTCGATTATTTCAAGAAATTGTAGAATTTAAATTTGAAAATTAATTTGGAATTTATGGAATTAAAAGGAATTTATCATTACTCAAAAAAGTTGAACAGTTTGTCCAAAAGATTCTTGTAACATTAGAAGTAAAACTTTTCGTGCTGTTGTACACAATTCTTCTCGCCTTTAAAGGTGTTTTGGTATCAGAGGTGAAAATCACCTGCGTACCGTTATTAAATTATTGAAACCCTTTATTTTTCTAACCGGATACGAGAGACATCGTTGTAATTACGTGCAAGCAATTGTGTTAAAGAAATCTTATGAATCAAACAACTTTTTTGGAAATAAAAACATTTTATATAATATGCATTTGAATTCCACCACCATTTTATCAGTCATTCATTTGTCTAATGCCTTTGAGGTAACGCCAAAACCTCTGGAAAATGTTTTACTTTGTAAACCATTTAAGTGTGCCTAATTTAGTGGAAAATTAAAGTCTTTGAATAGGACTTTCCAACAGCAGTTTTCTGTTTTGCTGGAAGTTTTTCCGGCACAGCTTCAGGTAAATACCAAATCGGTTTTCATTTTTCTGTGTTCTGTAATTTTTATTTGGCTTACAAGTGTGTACCTAATTGTTTGCGAAAAAGTAATGGAAAATATTCAAGAAAATATTTTTGAGTTGTATAAATTTTGATGAATTGCCATAAAAATTTCAATAAAACAATTTTTCACAATTGAAGTCAAAGGGCCTAACTCAACTGTATTTTTCTGACAGTATAACGTTGTACCAACGTCGATTAAACCTCGTTCAACTTTGAACTCGGTTTAATTCGGACGTCTTTTAATCGTTCATTTTAGTTCACCAATAACATATTATTCGATGAATTAAAAATCAAAATATCTTGATATTGCGAATATACTTCTTCTATATCGGCTAATATTTGCTTGAGCAAAAATATTGAGCTTACGCATTTGTTGAAATATGACAATATTGTTTCGAAGGGATTAACCACTTCAGTATCAAGTGCACAAACTACAAAAAATAGTATATTATACACCAAGGGAGTAAAGTGCTACTTTTCGTCATGAGGGTAAAGGTTTTTTACACGTCATGTCATTAATTTGTTATAATATTGTTTTTGCCTTTTTTGCCCAAGTTTTGCGGGAGCAAAGTGCCACTTTTCTTAGGAGGGGGGGAAAGTAAATTAGCGGGAGGAAAAGTAAATACCACCAACTTAAGTTGGTACTTCATTAATGCCATGTACAGGTCTGGCTTTAGGCTATATGGTTTGGTAATTCTCGCTGATTCTAACAAATATTTGTTTTGAATTTTTTTCTTTCTTTCGGCTTTCGGAAAGGCAAAAAATAGTATATTTGCGCTCGGGATTAAAGTGACTTTTCGTCCTTCGGGTAATTTTTTCACTCGGCTGCGCCTCGTGTAAAAAACCTTTACCCTCATGACGAAAAGTAGCACTTTACTCCCTCGGTGTATAATATACTATTTTTTATGATCTAAGGCTTTGACACTATTTTCGTTACCAAAGCTTCACGCTAGGCTAGCAGCGTGCAAAATTTGCGTTTGTGCGAGTATTTTTACGAGTATAACTCACTTTCATGCTTCCCAATAGTAGAGGAGGTAGACTGAATTTTTTCTTTAGCGGTTGGGAGTGGCTAATGCGCAGAAACGTATATTCGTTATTTCGGTTCTATGGTAGGGTGTCTCCGTGTCTCCCTCCACATTTGCCGCGCAAGCCCAAGTTACGTGCCAACCACTAAAGAAAAATTTACCTCTGATAATAATAACAATAACAGACTTCCCCCACACACGAGACATATTCAACCGTCTGATACGCCGGAAGCAGTAGAATTCGGGGTAAAAAATTTAGTAGAACAAGCGCAAAGAAAGATGAGAGGGTGGAGCTAATGCGTAGAAACCATAACTCGTACAATCGTGATTATGTTGGTGTCAATTGGTGGAATTGGGTGTCACGCGATGTCTACTGCGCCGGATTTTGTCTACGCCCTCTCATCTTACTTTGCGCTCGCTCTAATAGCCGTATAATTGAGATTTTCTATCACCTGTAGTTTGGTTGGCCTATAATCAGGGGTTCCCAACCTTACAACATGAACTTTTTCACTACCTTTGTTGCGGTACAATGTTGTTTGTTGCGGGGCGGAACCTAAGCATTTAAAAAGTGTTCGGTGTTCGGTTCAATTAATAATTTTATGTAAAAAAAAAATAAATTTTTATGTTGATAATGCACTGTACAATACTTTAAACCATGCATGTCAAAGTCGTGGACTATAGCTGATATATTTGCGGCCCGGGAGGAATAGGGAGTTAAAACAATTGAGTTACCCTGTATGATTTTAGAATATCGGATATTATATAGATTTTAAAAAAGGTGACATGCAACATGCATTTCAAACAGAATTGCTGAAGCGGGCCAAATAAGCAAGATTTATGTGGGACCCAAAAATGTTCCTAATTTTTTTTTTAACCAATCCCGATTTTTTGATGAATTAGTTCAGTGAGGAATCTTCGCTGCCGTTTTATAGCATAGTTAGATAATTTGGGATAATTAGAGATTATTGGTCGACGACAACCGGACGATTGATCCCCGGACGATTTAATATTCATAATTATAAGCAAAAATTATTTATTAACCTCTGGATCTCTCTTTTTTCTTATGGGTCCGGTTGTCAAAATCGACTCTCCGCGACGACCCGTTTTGACTAACGCTGTACCAATTAAAAACTAAGGTAGGGGGATTAATGCGTGCCGCACTTCTGGTTCAGAAATTATGTATTTAGAATTTAGATAATAAATTACAACATTGTTAAAAAAATTTGTTTGAAAAAAAAAACAGTTTCTGGATCTGAGACTTAAACCAATGATCAATGGATTTGTAGGCAAATGCTTAACCCACGAAGGTTATTATTATTATTATTATTTTCTTTTTTTAATTTATAGGGATTCTAAAGCAGAATTATGTCAAATTTTCTTATTCTAGTCAGAAAATGAACATAGTTAAATCTTTTTTTTTTGAAGTTGATCAATTCTTACTTAGAAGGGGACATTACAGTAAGTATGTCGCAAATCGAGATCCCAATTTCTTTTGGTGATTTTAGTAGCTAAAAAAATTATCAATTTTTCAGCTTTTAGTCGATTGCCTCTTATTAGTTTTTGAGTTATGAATTTTTGAAAATGGGCAGGTTTTACCATAAGGTTTAGAATATATTATGAGAGTTGTAACTCGTAGGTCCTGAGTTCTAATCCCAGTACCGGCGAATTTTTTTTAATTATGCAATTTATTATTGGAATTAAAAAATTAATGACCTACGAATTACCTTTCCAAATTCTTAACCGCTAGACCACCACGGTTTCTTGTAATAATAGCAGTTAACCCACCATGGTATTTTCAAAAATTCATAACTCAAAAACTAAGGGCCAATCGACTAATCCGAAAAAGTGATAATTTTTTTAGCTATTAGAATCACAATAAAAACTGGAATCTCGATTGGCGACATACTCACTGTTAGTTGATTTTAATTGTCAATGAATTCCAAAACAATGTTTTCATGTTTCTTAAGTTATTTTTTATTTTTCTGAACTGTTTGAGATTTTTAGGATATCTTAAGTCCACAGAATTCAAAAGCTGAAATTTTGTACACGACTGTCTTTTTGCATAACAGAGTTGCCACAGAGTTCTAAGCGAGAAGTGAGTGAAAAAAGTGTATCGATTTTCAAAAACGTGAAGAAAAGTGTATAGGCTATTTCGAAAAAAGTGACAAAAAGTGTAAAAATATTTTCATTTAACTAATAATTTATCATTTTATTAATATAAATATAACTTAACGACCACATATTGTGCTTTCTTACTGAAAAAGTTTGTTATCATTTGAGTTCCTCATTTATTCCCAATATTTCGAGACATTTTTGTTTCAATTTTCAGTTCTTCCTTGTTGCTTTTTTACATTTTTCAATTTACACTGTTTTTAAATTTTATATCATACGAGTATACATGTAATTATGGGATGGGAAAAAAAAAAGAGTACAAGTAGTACTGAAGCGCATGAATGGATTTAAGAGATTCTTTTCCTGCAAACAAAATTTCCGCACGAATGACCTTGTTTTACTCATCTCTCCATTGTATTTTTCTCGACAATTTATTTGGATGACCTTTTTTAACCCTATTTCATAATTTACTTTGTTAATTCTTTCGCCTACATTTCCTCCGAGCAACATCCGCCGACAATTTTTAAAATTTGATTTATTGAATTTTGAAATTTATCAAAAAATTCAATTTTTGTAAGTGAAATCGTGAAAAAAGTAAATTATTGCATAACAAACTTTGTACAAAATTTCCACCATGAAATTCAAAAGGGGCATTTTTAACATACTTAACCGGCCAGAGCTGGTTAATTGTTTAGAATTGCTTATGCCATGGGAGGGTCCTTCTTATATACGACCCTGGGTATACTATGGGAGTTGAATACCAACACCGTTCATTTCAAGGAATATAATTTTTGTCCATCAAATTGGCCTTTCAAAAAAACATAGTGGAACTTCGATTTAACGAAATTATTTCAAAAATATACAGTAGAACTTCGATTCAACAAATTGTCATTTACTCCGCAAAATCTGATACATATGCAGTTTTTTTACTGATGTAAGTATATTATATTATTATGTAAAAATAATAGCAAGTTTTTAGAATACTATTAGGAATTTGAGATAACGAATTCTTTTGATTATTTTATCGCAGAGAAGAATTTAATAACGACGTTTTGGATTCTCAAAATAATCAAAGATATCCAGGAATGTAGATAATTCAAATCAAATAATGTGCTTATTATTACAATCTCTCTTAATATTATTTATTTCTAGTCTGCATACCTTGTTAATCTACGTGTCTACATACTTATTTTGTTGAAAATACTTATAAGAAAGCTGAAGAAAATGTAGTTAAAAAATATATGACATTCCTCCCTTTGATATTTTGGGTCAATTAGCTAACAAACTTTTTAATATTAACTCAGACAAACATTCTAGCCAGTAAAAATTGGGAAATTTAATAATAAAGAAATAACCTGATAACTTTTTATATTTAGAAAATAAAGAATGTTTCAATTATTTTAGTTAATTACTACAAAAGATTAAATTACATTTCTTACTCCTCTGCAAATGATGTAATAATGTACTATCTTAAAATGTATTAATTAAACTACAAAATAAAACTGTTGATGTATCGAAATTTAGAATTTCATCGATGTACAGCCGAAGACTTCCTCAACGACTAGAAGTCGATATTTGTAAAATTTAGTAAGTTTCTTTAGCATGAGGAGAAAACTACCGCATTAAAATGAATCGGTGACAAAACAAAATGCAAATAAACGTTCAATCTTTGATAAATAAAAATTTACAAGTTTAATTTTGCCACAGAATGCTATTGGATTGTTTGGTTATGATAAATATGGTATAGTAACACAGAAATTATTACAATTTGCATGCAGATTAACAACTACCCCAATTTCACATAAAGCATAACCTTAATCTCAGTTTGTTACGATTTTACTATTCGATTAATAAAATCAGCATTAAAAATAACATATTGGGAATATAACCTGAATTAAATTTTTCAAGTTTAGTTATTGGAAAATGTTTTATAGTAAAAGTAATTGACTTACCAATTTTAAGATTGGTACAATTGGTTCCACTGCAAGTAAACAATTTCCGCACCATATCATCGTCTAACTCTGGTGAGTGACCATTTGATACACAACTTTCCACATTGTTCGGAACTGCCTGTTTTCCTGACATGTTGTCATTAAAAAATGTAACAACTGCAAAAGAAATTATTAAATATAGTAAGAAATAAACAGAAAAACTTGGGACTGCTTCATTTTAAGGGTGCAAAATAGGTAGGGTTACTGGACGTAGATAAAAATTAAAAAATTACATATAAATATAATTTAAATTGTGCTTTTCAAAGGGATATCAAGTAAAATTTTGACTTTTCTAGTCAAGGGATGAATTACCAAAAATAAACAACATACAAAATGATGAAATTATTAATAAAAATGTTAAGGTTTTCCGGTGTTATATTATGAAATCAAAATAAGTTAAACACAAACCTTTCAGATATAAATAAAATGAATATTTATTATTGTATAAAATATAGTTAACATTAGACACTTAACCAACCACTATCGGTTGACAACTGTCAAACTGTCAAACAAGTCAAACGGTAAACGAAGGACGTTTGAATTCAAATGCAATCCAGTGGCGTAACTAACATGTTCAGATTGTAGGGTATAGAGTTCATCAGGATTAGAAATTGTAAATAACGAAATAGTAACAACAAAACGTCAAGATTTGAGAAATATTTAATAAAATGCGAATATTTTATTTCATCTATGAGTTGACCATTTAAGACCCGGAAAATTCGACCTTTTTTATATTTTACACAGTTAATTCTTTGAACTTTTTTAAATTGCTTTTATGGGCATTTGTGTTACAAATAAAAACAACACTCTTGTTCACCTTTCCTTATAGGTGACCCACTGGACTCCATAGGGGCAACTAGGGGGGGAGGGGGCTAAGCCCCCCAAATTCAAGTTAGCCCCTCCAAAATATCCTAATTTTTCGTTATTTTTACCCCCCTCTTACAAAAATTGTTTGAAAACATTTTTTTAACCCCCCCCCAAACTTTTGACCATAGTTGCGCCTATGCTGGACTCTGATCACTTTCCATTCCTTTTCTTTCTAGGTGACCTCCAGCAAAACCATTTCCATCAGAAGCCCAACCTTGCCAGAAAACCTTTTATGGTCAATTGAAAGCTCCACGACCACCTACTACTAAACATAGGCCAAATCCCTGCAATCAAAACTGCTATTCACATCATTTTAAACAAAAGATGAACGCTTTGTTAGAATGTGCCACAAAATCGACCCCCATACATCCGAACATGGATACCCGCCTTCACATTAAAGATATGATTTTCCGCATCCTTCGCCGGACGAGAATTAGGCTAAGAAACTAGACTCTCTTATTCAAGGACAACTCAGCGTAGCAAATGGCCAAATAGATAAAATGCACCCGCACCACCATCTCGCCCATCCACGGAACTCAAGTTATGGCCTACCCTGTCCACGAGTAAGCTAGCTAAAGTATACGCTGATTCTATGGAAAAACAATGTTTCCCAAATTATAATGAAGACTTGGAAAAAACTCCATACTTATTAGTCGAAGTTAAAGCACCGATCAAACAATCAAGGTCAAGAAAGCTCTAGGTCATGATAAAATCACCAATATGGAGCTGAAGTAGTTTTCGAAAAACGTAGTGCACTGACCGGTTTCGTAAACGCTACGTTACGCTACGTAGGCCAGTCATTGGGGACTTAAAAAATGAAAAGTTAGACAAAAATTGCAAAAGTTTTTATATTTTGGGACAACATTGGGACAGGTCAAAAAATTATTAATCCGATTTTTGCACCCTTGTTTGTTTCCCGGAACATTGTTAAATTGTTAAAAGAAGAGTGTAAATTTGCAATAACTCGATGAAAAAAATTCCGAAATTTATGCAAATCTTGGAGAACAGTTTAATAATTATTAGACATCTTCTATAAAGTTTGCACCCTGCTACGATGACCGGAACATTGCAAATAGTTGTGATTATTAATTTGCATACAGGGTTGTATTAAGGAATTATTTGCATGACTTTTGCAATTTTTTTCGACAGGATACATAAAAAAAAATTAATAAGCTACTGTTTGCAATGTTTCGGACATTGTAGCAGGGTGCAAACTTTATTGAAGATGTGTTTTAATTATTAAAATGTTCTCCAAGGTTTGCATAAATTTCGGAATTTCGGTTTTTTTAATTTAACAATGTTCCGGGGGGCAGAAAAGGGTGCAAATTCGGATTTATTATTTTTTTACCTTCTTCAATGTTGTCTCAAAATTTGAAAACTTTTGCAATTTTCATACCTTTTTTGCTACAATGACTGGCCAACGCTACTGCAGTGGTAATTGTTGCAGAGCGAGAACCAAATACCTCTGTATCTTATTTAGATGCAGGGGTATTAGCAGGTGTTCCTCCGATTAATCTGGAAATCTCTAAACTAAATTCCGCTAAATGCTTGGAAAAAATCAAAAAAGAAATTTCTGTTTAACTTTCTAGTACAAGATTTCGTTCCAATATAGCCAGTGCAAATATAAGACCTTACTGATCGTATTTGGTAAGAAAGATGCCCAAGGGTTCCGCAGCCAAAACTAATTGGGAACCGCTGCCCTAGAGTGACAGTTGTACAAAGACGAAAGAGCAGAGGTAGAATCTTATTTTGGTTGAGAACCCCGAATTACACTACCGCACTCCTGAATCGTGTATGTATCGTGCCTGAATCCCTTCTTTGAAACCAAATCGGTTACCGGATCTTTGGTTATCCCCAGCCCTCACAAATCAAGATATTAAAATGATCAATTCTGTTACACCCTGTACTGATTAATTTGTCACATGACTTCCAAAGCTGGTTCAATAAATTATTCTATGGTTGGTTGCCTGCTCGTTTGTTGGTTGGTTGCGAATTTATTAAATTCATGATTTGTCATATTTCAATCGTTTAGGAATTGCGGTATTTCGTATTTTGATAAGTATCGTGTTGGTGTAACATAAAAATCAAAATTCTTCAAAAATATGGCCGAAAACGTAATATTTATTTTATAATTAGCGATATATTTGTAGTTTTAGTTTTACTAACAATCTTGAACATAACCTAACTATCGAGTTTTATTTGATAAACTAAAATAAAATATTGTGTTTATTATAGACTGAAAATCTGGGCGACTACAAGCAACGGTTAATTTTGAACGTTATTAAGTTTTTAAGTAAAGAAGCAGAAATTAGTTCCCCGGAAAAGAAAGAATCCCTTGAAGTAGCGATTCAATGTTTGGAAGCAGCTTTTTCTGTCGATTATTCTAAACAAATTGACGCTGTAGATCAATATGACGACCTTTTGTCTCTTTTTGACAAGAAAGATGCCACGCCGGAAGTGTGTAGAACATATTTTTAGTACATATTTAAATATGATAACGTTGATTATTTTTCAGGCCCAAGAAGCAGCCGAAGGTCACAAAATAAAAGGCAATGACTTGATGAGAAATGGATTATATAAAGAAGCAGTAGAAGAGTATAGCCGGTAAATTTGGAATATTTTTTTTATTTTCTGTAGAATATAAAGGTAGATACATAATCAAATAATGATCATTTGAATTTTAAAAGTAAACAGAACTCGGTTTTAGATTAGATCTTTAAGGCCCAGTTTATCAATCTCTAGTTAGCGTCCCAAGTAAATTTATCTAATAAGTAAATTTTAAAGGCCCTAAAAAAGCATTTTATAAGCTAGGCCTATGACCATTTATGTATGTATTTACATACCAAGATTTAGGCATATTTTTCTCCAATAACTCAAAATCGGTGAGGCATAAAATATTTAAAACAAAAAATTAATGTCATTTTATGCTGATCACTTTTGCATATTTCCAACATTTGTGATATCTTTCATAAAATGTAATCTGGTTAATCCATTCATGCGCGTCGTCCATATAAATAACATTTTTCAAAATCAAATTTCTCCAAAATTTGTGGAATATCGAGTTTTACAATTTGCACCAAGGGCAGATCCAGCAATTTTATTATGAAGGTGGATCAATAAGCAGCCGTGTTTGAAGACAGGTGACGTTGCTGAGGTAAGTTGATATTACCATCGTGTACTGCCATCTGTCAAACAACACCGTACTAAATTTCAAACTGATTCATAAGTTAGTTTTTATTTGGCCGCCAGTTTTATCAAACTCTTCAAAATCCGCTTCTGCCTCGGCGATAATCTCTCGTTTGAGCTGAATTTCTTCCCTTAAGCCATGTTTTCATATTGGGAAATAGAAAAACAGTCAAAGGTTAATACGGCAGCAATTCGTAGCGTAGTTCATTCAATTTGGCCGCGACAATTCCGGATGAATGTGCTGGTGCATGTGAGACAGCACTTTTTGTTTAGCCAAATTATGCCGTATTTCCTTTAATTTCTTATCGAATCGGTCCTATAATTCACTGTAGTACTGCCCCGTGATCGTTCTTCCTTTCTGCAAAAATTCCATGAGGATTATTCCCTTGGAATCCCAAAAAATCGTGGTAATGACTTTCCCGGCCGATGGGATCGTCTTTGTCTTCTTCGGAGCAGATTCACCCAGAAAAATCCATTGTTTTGACTGTTGCTTGATTTCTGGCTTATAATAATGTATCCAGATTCCTCCTCTTTTCAAAAACTCCTGCGAATTTTGTTTAAAGAGGTCCAAACTATAGAAGATTGCGCGATGGAAAAAATCTCGTCCCATACGAGACGGAATGCCAATTCAGTCAGCGCCCAAACGTGTGGCGCCCAAAATAATGTTTAAATAAATTTAAATCGTGTCGTGCACCTTTCAACGATTTCCTCGGTAACCACGTCTGCCAGGCGTTCAAATTCGTTGAACCAATATCTCACGGTTGCCACAGATGGTAAAGGGACCCCACAGACAGCATCCAACTTCGCTTTTATTTCTTCACATGATTTTCATCCAAAAATTAAAAGAGAATAATTACGGATCGAAATTGCTCTTTTTCCATTTTATCAAAAAACGAAACACGTGTGTTATAACTGGCTGTCAAATAAAAAGTAACCCATGAATCCGTCTGAAATTTAGTATGGTGTCGTTTGACAGATGGCAGTACCCAACGGTAATGTCAACTTCCCTCCGCAACGCCACTTGTCTTCAAACACGGGCACACTGAAAGAAAATTGTTACAAATTTTTCTACAATTGTAGTAAAATTAACTACAATTTCGAGTTAGAATAGTGACAGTTACAAATTGTAGCAATATTCTATAAATCATTGCAGGAAGATTTTGTATAAAAAAATACTGCAAAATTGTAGTAAAAATTACTATAACATTTTTTATAGCAAATATTACTACAAAATATGTAGGAAAAACTTAAAACAAAAATCTAGCAAAAACTTCTACAAATCTGTAGTAAAACGTTCTACAAGTTTGCAACAAGAATTTCCACAAAGATGTAGGGAAAACTACTGCAAATCTGTAGTGTAAACCGTTTATTGATCTTCTGTTCATTATGTTTTTGTGGTCATCCATGACTTTTTATTGCTGCGATAATTTTTATTTTGGATTTTTTTAGAGCAATAAATTACAATTCTCGTAACGCTGTTTATTACTGCAATCGAGCTGCAGCATATAGCAGACTAGAAAATCATGAACAGGCTCTTGCAGATAGCAAGAAAGCTGTGAATTTAGATCCAAATTATGGGAAAGCTTATGGACGTCTGGGGTATGTAAATGCAATGATTTTGATGGTTTGTTTTTATAGTAGAAGAATTTTAGCATTGCTTATTCTAATTTAAATATGTTCAATGAGGCAAAAGAAGCTTATAACAGAGCTTTAAGCTTGGATCCCACCAATTCTACTTATAGTGAAAATTTAAAGTTGGCCGAAAGACAGTTACAAGGAGGAGCAGGAGGCATTAGTGGAGAAGGTGCCGCTTCTAATGTTAACTTAAGTGATTTTATGAATAATCCAAGTTTATTAAATGTAGCTTCTCAAATGTTGAATGATCCTGGAGTCCGTAACATGTAAGTTCTTTTCTATGGTGGAATTCGTTTTATATAAAAATTTGTTAATGGGAACACTTTCTTTTAGTTCCTCTTGTTTTATGTTAAACGATGTACACTGAATGTTTTCCGTATTTTAACTTTCTTTTGTAATTAGGATGTCTGGATTACTCAATGTAGATGAAGCTGGCAATCCAAATATTGATTCTTTGCTGCAAATGTAAGTATCCATTCAAAAAGCAATTCGTGAATTACGAATTAAGGGATCAAAGATTTAGTCCGTTATAAGTGAAAATTAGTCATAACAATTTGTCCAATATGCGCGATTTTCTATTACAAGCGAGTTATACTGTAATTTTTAAGAATTCATGACCAGGAAATGCATCTTTTTAATTTGTGTGCTTATTGTTTTAAAAAACTTTGTCAAGGGGGGGGGGGAATATACTTCACTCTGAATTAAAAGTTTTACTTTTATCTCTTGTAATGTACCATTGGAAAATATTTTTATTGTTAATTTTAGGGGACAACAATTGGCTCAACAAATGCAGATCAATAATCCAGGGTTTGTAGATAATTTGCGTCGGCAGTTTTCTGATACAAGAGGTAACAATGATCAACCTGATAGTGATAATAATAAAAAAGATGGCCCTTCGAATTCAGACATTAACTAATAATTATTTTTATTATACTCTTTATTTTCTAACTGTTACTTTTTACAATTTTATTAAGTTTTTTTATTTAAAAAAATTGATTTATGGAAGTAATAATTTTTAGACTGTAATACTTTTTCAATTATGTTTGAATAAATACTATAAATAGCGCATTTGAATCTACATTTATTTATATTCAGATTATTTAATTTTTTTTCCAGGATTGTTTATGAAGATGTTGGCTTCCCTGTTGTTGTAGCCCTTACTTAACATAGATGGAGCAAATAAGCTTTGCTTAAGGTGGCCGATTTCTATGGGGATTATCTACTTAACCAGAATTTATGTAACCCCCACTGTATTTCAATAATACTATCGCCAAAGCTATGAAAATTTTACAGGTTGTTCCTCAAAGCTTCCCGTGTAACGTATTGAAATATGAGACAATTATGTGTATTAGTTTTCGCGTAATCATGAGATTTCGCATACGCATGCGCAATACGCGTCATCGCCTTATTTATTGAATTATCAATGTAATAATTATATTATACGCCTCATATTTCAATATGTTACACAGGAAGCCTTGAGCAACAACCTGTAAAATTTTCGTAGCTTTGGCGATAGTATTATTGAAATGCAGTGGGGGTTACATAAATTTTAGTTAAGTAGATACTAGATAATCCCCATAGAAATCGGCCACCTTAATTAAGATTTTATACTGCATGGTTGCTAGGACAGGTTCTATTACCTAAATTGTTCTACTGTGATCTCCTCAAGTAGAAAAAAGGCTTCCTATGCTCTTTCAGGGTATTTTTTAATTTATTAGGGGAGAGGGTGGACAGATATAAACTCTAAAATGTGGTTGAAAATCTTCTATTGTTATACAATTTTAAACAGGGTAAGTATGTAAAGTTCATATAAAGTTAGATGACTGGGCGGAGTAATGAGTAAAAACGAAAATTAAATGCACGACAGCACGGCACGTCCTCCTTCCACATCTACTACGCAAGAAATTAGCTCCCGCCCTTTCATCTAATGTTGGAATAGTATATTACATAACAAGCGTGGAAAGTGACACATTTCGCATGAGTGTGTAAGTTTTGCACGAGGCGCAGCCAAGTGCAGAAATCACACGAATGCATGAAAGACACTTTTCTGCGAGTTATGTACACTACTTTTCCTACGACCGCGACCATAAAAAAATAAATCCATTTTTATGTTGTTTTCACGAATTAATTTGATTTTAGAAAACAAGAGCAATATATTATTTATTAATTGTAGTTAACGTCAAAATTTCAAAGCAGCCTACTAAATTCAAGTTAACTGTGCGTTATAATAACGCACAGTCATAACGCACGGGTTGATGATATTGACGACTTTCGTGCCTACTTAATTATGTGCAATGTGCTACTTTCTTATGAGGTCGTAGGAAAAGTACATTATCATGCTTCTTTTTGAGACAAATGCAGTGAGAGTTCCACTTCCTTCTGCATCTTTGTTGGACGTGTTTAACGTGAATTTGAACCACGGAACAAATAATCTGGGAACAGTAGGGAATCATGTATTGTATACATACCGCCCGAAACTCGATCCCGGTGCATTACACCAAATTTAACAAAAAAAACCTATATTTAAATTTTAAAACCATAAATAATAATACCAAACATTCTCTATGGGGGTTGGAAACATTCTAGCTCCTCTACTTCAACTTTTTCATCATGTATCATTCCATCTCTGGTAAAAAGAAATTATTAAATTTTTGTAATTTTGCGTTTGCTTCAAAAATCAAATTCCATTAAAAAAATTAAATAAATAAAAAAAACCTTTTATATAAAATTAAAAAGGTGGACTAAAAAGTAAAAAATAATTTTAATAAGAACAAACAAAGCTTCTGGAAATCATCAATATAAAAGCGTGGGGCTGTTTATTTATACTGTTGGTGTACGAATATAGCCCCACGCTTTTATCTTGATGTTTTTGTTATTAATTATTATTGAAATTATTTTATTACTAATATAGAATTAATTCTTGTTGACATAATGTGTGGTTCTTGTATTTTTTGCTTTATTTTGAAGACAATTTAGAACGATGAAACAAGGTTTTACCAGATTTAAAGGAGGGGTAGTAAATAAAAATTCAGAGTTTTATGTATATAATTATTATAAATTTTTTGTGATAAGATAATTGTACTGCAATTTTTATACAGTATTTTGGAATCCAAGGCTAAATTTATTTATACCGTGGTTTAGATTCCACGACTTGTACTTTTGGTCTTGGGGATTATTCCAATTGTAAAGTGGTTTGTCCACTTTTAAAAAAATTGGCATCTTTTTCTGGAGTAGAAAGACACGTTAAAATCTTATTAAGTGTGTACAGAATTAACTTTGAAAATTATTATTTGTTGTTTACTTGGCAATGGATTTAAATAGATCATATAGATTAACAGGATATAAATGTATAAATAGTAAATAAAAAATAATTAAATAATCATGAATGCAAAACTGAAGGTAAGATTACTATCGAAGCCACATTGTTCAATTTATAACGTAGAAAATTAATTCAATTTAACGTAGAGATAGAGCTATAAATGAATGACTCAGTTGTTAATGATTTAATGAACTAAAAATAAGTAAAAGTAACAGGTTGGCAAGCTTAGGTAAATACTATATAAATACTTACGTTTTTAAACTATATACCTTTGTATAAATATCTGTAAAAAAATAAGTGCTTTAACACATTGCTTCATAATAGCTTTTTCTAAGTTCAACAATGTAGTATTGTGGATTTTTTTGCCTGAACTAAAACGAGAATGAAGATCAGTGATCTTTAAATTAGAATTCGCAGAGAATTATTGCGTCTACGTTACCAAAATTATATTCATCGTTATTTTATGAGAAATTTGGTAACTTGGCCCTCATCTTATTAAACAAAGATAAAGGATGCCAAAGGCGCTTTTCTTAAACAAAGCACCTCAACAAACTCACGCTCACGTACGCTAATGGTTCATTTCATGCTAATAAAATTGTCCATAATATATCATTTTAACGGTCGAAAAGATCCTCGTTTATCTGTGATAAAAAAAATCGGATTTAGTGGATCCATTGAGGAGTTAGAGGCAAAAATTAAACGATGAAACAAGAAATAATTATTTTCAGAAATGATTAAAATTTTTGAAAATTGATTAAATAACATTTTCAAAATGCTTTCCATTATTGGCCAGTTTTTTAAACTACCGTTTTCAATTTTGCATCCAAGCATAATCGCACATTTAATGCGTAATGTGGAGGTGCTCCGTCTTGCTGAAAATGTACATTTTGTTCATCTAGCAGCATATGTTTCCTTCTTCATGAACTTGATTTTCTAAAAAATGATCGATAAGTGGAACAATTTCATTTTGTTCTTGTTATTTGAAACTTGCAGTGGCGGATTTCCGAACAGGTGGAAGAGGCGTGTGCGCCTGGGGCCTCGTAAATCAAGATGCCTCAAAATAAGGAAAATTATTTTATTTAATAATAATTATATTAAAGAGTGAGACATAGATCTTTACTGATGTTCAGGATGTGTTAATTATGAAAATTGAAACTTTTTGGTATACAAGAATTACCATGGTTCATTAGTTAAAAAAGTTATTTTTTTTAAATAGCGACCTTCAAAATTCCATAAGGAATTTCTAGTTAAACAATAACATTTATAGTTAAATTCAGTCCCGATGATGGTTTAATATTAAATGACCGAAACAGTTGACTAGCAAACGTTTAGTTTCATTGTAATTCCAATAACCTGAGATTTTTAACTTAATTAATAACATTTATTATTTCAAAATTTATTATAATAGATTGGTTACTAGATCTTGGGTACCATGAATTTTGAAATTATATAAAAATATTAATTCTGTTGTAATAAACACAGGAAAAATAACGAAAAATTTCTAAGCCCAAGATGCATTAGTTTTGCAGTTATTTTGATTTCAGTGCAATTTTTAAGCATTTTCTTATTTAACTTGTGAAACATGAAAATATTCTTATATAATTGAAATAAAATAAATTTTAATTTAAAAAAGTACTTTATTACAACATAATAATTACAGTAAACAAGAATAATCAACATTGCTATTTTTAAGAATATAATAGGTTCAGTATATTGCATTATTTCTGATTTTCAAGATTTATAAATAAACTATAGTTCTCTTGTGCTTCATAGATATCCAATATCTCTTCACAAATCATTTAATTAATTTATAGTAGTACTTAATATTTTTGTTAAATAATAATGTTTTAAATTAAAACCTCCCTGCCACTATCGTGGTCGGGTCAGGTACAGTTCGGTGCAGCTGCTTCGGCGCGAGTACAATTCGGAGCAAGTACAATTCGGCGCAAACCCGGTTCGGTGCGTGTACAATTTGGCGCGGACCTGGTTCGGCGCAAGTACAGTTCGGTGCAGACCCGGTTCGGCGCGAGTACAGTTGGGCGCAGACCCGGTTTGGCGCCAGGGTTTGCGCCGAATCGGGTCTACACCAAACTGTACTCGCGCCGAGTAATGTAAAACGCGAATAATAACAACAATCAGCATTTATTTTGTAATTTTTTCTTCTTTGATGTGATATACAACATATTTTTTAATTTAAAAAGTACTTTTTTAAATATTTATTTCAATTATATTAGAATATTTTCATGTTTCACAAGTTAAATAAGAAAATGTTTAAAAATAATAAACATTTCAAACTAAAAAGTACTCTATTACAACATAATAAAATTATAGTAAACAAAATCAATCGTTAAAGTCATTAATAAGTACATGAAAAGTCTTAAAATTATTGAAATCTTACTTTCGTTTCACTATTTGTCGCGTTTCACTACTTGATGCTGACAGCGATAAATTATAGCATTCTGATAGCTGGCAGTGTAATCGACTCCGTGAGTGTGACGCCACAACTTTGAATTGAATTTTGCATTTTTGATGGTGTTGTTGGATGGTATTTTAAAGCAGAATTATGTCAATTTTTTTTTATAATAGTACGAAAATTCTAACATGGTCAAATAATTTTTTTAAAACTTTATCAATTCTTATTTCGTGGAATTTAATAGTGAAGGAATTTCAAAAAATTGTCTTCATATTTCTTATATAATTTTTGATTTTTCTGAATTTTTTGAAATTTTTCGGATATCTTTTAGTACCAAAAAAATGAAGAAATGTGAAAAAGTGGTTTTTTCCTTCTAAAGTCCACAGGAAATTAATTAGAAAGCTGAAATTTTGCACAACACTGTCTTTTTACATAACATACTTTGTAAAAAATTCCCACCATCAAATTCAAAAAAGGCATTTTTAACATGCTTAACCGGTCAGACCCTTTTTTGATAAAAGTTTAATTTTGTTCAAATATTCTGAAACTTTATGAAAATATTAATACAGTTGTAATAAACACAGGAAAAATAACGAAAAAATTTGGATTTGCAGTTATTTTGATTTCAGTGCAATTTTTTATTTAAAATTTTTTGATAAAAATTTAATTTTGTTCAAATATTCTGAAATTTTATGAAAATATTAATTCAGTTCTAATAAACACAGGAAAAATAACGAAAAAATTCTAATCCTTAAGATGCATTATTAGTTTTGAAGTTATTTTGATTTCAGTGCAATTTTTGATTTAAATTTTTGATAAAAATTTAATTTTGTTCGAATATTCTCAAACTTTATGAAAATAGTAATTCAGTTGTAATAAACAGAGGAAAAATAACGAAAAAATTCTAAGCCCTAAGATGCCTTGGATTTGCAGTTATTTTGATTTCAGTTCAATTTTTTATTTGAATTTTTTGATAAAAATTTAATTTTGTTTAAATATTCTGAAACTTTATGATAATAGTAATTCAGTTGTAATAAACACAGGAAAAATAACGAAAAAATTCTAAGCCCTAAGATGCCTTGGATTTGCAGTTATTTTGATTTCAGTGCAATTTTTGATTTAAAATTTTTTGATAAAAATTTAATTTTGTTCAAATATTCTGAAATTGTATGAAAATATTAATTCTGTTGTAATAAACACAGAAAAAATAACGAAAAAATTGTAAGCCCTAAGATGCATTAGATTTGCAGTTATTTTGATTTCGGTGCAATTTTTCATTTAAATTATTTGATAAAAATTTAATTTTGTTCAAATATTCTGAAATTGTATGTAAATGTTAAATCTGCTGTAATAACCACAGGAAAAATAACGAAAAAATTCTAAGCCCTAATGCATTGATTGATGCATTAGATTTGCAGTTATTTTGATTTCATTCCAATTAATGATTTAAATTTTTTGATAAAAATTTAATTTTGTTCAAATATTCTGAAATTGTATGAAAATAGTAATTCTGTTGTAATAAATACAGAAAAAATAACGAAAAAATTCTAAGCCCTAAGATGCATTAGATTTGCAGTTATTTTGATTTCATTTCAATTTTTGATTTAAATGTTTTGATAAAAATTTAATTTTGTTAAAATATTTTGAAATTGTTTGAAAATATTAATTCTGTTGTAATAAACACAGAAAAAATAACGTAAAAATTGTAAGCCTAAGGAAACTTGTTGACTTTTAATACTTTATATATGGTACCATTTGATATGTGCTAGGATTTGCAGCATAATGATCTAATACTTTTATATGTGAAACTTGATCCGAAATTCTGAATTGATTATTAATTTTGATGCATGCGGAACCGATTTATTCAAATTTTCGTACTAACTTGAGTAGTACTGGAGTTACATTGTTTTCGGGGTGGCTTTTATTGAAAATTCGAGCAGTTCTCCAAGCACAATTATTATTTGTATTGTGACAACTACTTAAATATCTTTTTATTCACTTTTATTTTATTTATTTAGCAATTGTTTAATTTTGGTCGTCCGAAGACGAATTAATTCAATAATTAGTTAGCTGCCACCAAGCTCTTGATTATAGGCTTTAATCCGCGAGCGCAGTGCCGGATTTACGTATAAGCTACACAAGCTATAGCTTAGGGCCCCCTTGCTTCATAAGCTTATATAGGAGCCTCCTAAGCCGTGACATATAATATCTGGACTTATAAAGGGCCCCATATCTCAAATAGCTTAGGGCCTTATCAAGTCTAAATCTGGCCCTGCGCAAGCGAGATAATCCGCGAATTCAATTTAGTAGACGTGGCGAGGCATGAAGCTTGGGGCAAATCTGACCGGCCGCCGATGTGAACATAGGAAATTAATATGGGAAATTGATTTTTCTTTAATTCCTGCTTCCCATCATAACAAAATTTTTGTAGAACGCCACCTAGTAATGATTTATTTCAGTTGTTTATTTACATCATATCCTCTTAAGGGCCAGTTCCACCAGCTCTGATTAAATTGTTGATTAAGTAATCACGGTTAGAAATGTAAACAAGTATTTATCATTTAGATTTACTTATTTACAAAAATATCCTTTTTAAGGCACAGGCATCAGTCGTTCAGGGACGACTTTAAGCAGGAGGTCCCACATACCGAAGGTTCGGCAATAAGAAAGAACTATGCGGTAAGAGAGGAGGCTATGTTCAGCAGTGGACGTTAGGTTGGATTAGGATACTTGCCGAGGTCATTGGTATATTCGTTAGAATACAGCTATTTATTTTTTACAGTAGGGTCGCCCCGTTGACTGTCTCCCAGTTTACCCGGCGCCCAGTTTACCCATCACCCAGTTCACCCGTCGCCGAGTGGGATTCGCCCAGTTGTCCGGGTTCGAAGTTATACTTGTATATGGGTAGTAACCTTACTCTACTTTGAAAGCATAGTCTTCATATATCGAAGTAGATACTTCATAATTCATCTGTGTCAATAGAATCGAAGCATGTACTACACTTTTAACCAAATTACTGTTTGGAGTACTTACTATAATACTGTAGTAGTATCTCATTTTATGTAAGGTAGAACAATACTACAAAGCAGATACTTTTTTTTTTAGAATTATGTATATTGAAGTCTAATAATCCCCACGCTCGGGAAAGTCTGATGAAAATTTTATGATTATAACGGTTTTCTCAAAAATTTAATAAATTAAACTGTTTCCAAAATTTAATATCCAACAAAATGACCAGATATCCCAGCTCAGCTCAGTCGGAAATCTAATTTTCACGTACGGACTTTATCGCACGACTTTACTATGCTTTGTACCCAGTGGCGTCGCACAAAATTTTCAAATTTACAAAATCTTTCAACATCAAAATTCCTAAACAAAATTCTGACAGCCAATCCAACAGCTTCATCATCTCAAAAAGAATACGACAATATACATTTTACTTTGTTATATGCTTACCTCTTAATAATATGTTTCCATTAAAAAAACAGTAACAAACACCGGAATCGCAAAACAATAAAATTAAAAATCCCCATAAATAAATCGATGTTTTCGAAACTGTATTGGACACACTGTATTTCATGGCGCCTCATTTCTCGTCGAAGTTCCACATAATTAAATTAATAATATTTTACAATTTATACAAAAATTTTTTTTTTCGTTAATATTTCAGTTTTTCTACAAGTTCATTAAGAAAAATCCTGCTATTTCCAACATTTAGACCATTAAATTCCTATGAAAAAAAAACATGAAGGTTAAATGCTCAATTTTCTTGCAATAATGTTATTCTTGGCTTTAGAATACTTACATCAAGATTTTCATTTAGTATTTTAAAATACTTTATTATATTTCTTTAAATTAGAGATAAATATTTGGGTTATAATTTTAAAATTTCTTCTGTTCATTGGAAACATCCGATAAAATATTGGATGGAATTGAACTTATGATTGTTTATTTATGAACAAATTTTTAATTTTGAAATTTCCTTTGTGTTCTTGAAATTGCTTTTGGAGGTTTTGCTAAATTTTTCGCTTTGTTTAGAAGAAGAAAAAAATTTGGATACTTACTCCATATGGTTTAATACTTTGTATCTATAAAGTGTTATTAATTGCCAAGTGTGATTGTATAACGATAATAAAATGTAGAAAATAGTACAAGATGTAGTAATTAGAATAATTAATTATAACCAGGCGAAATTTATGTATAGGCAACAAGTGAGTATCTACGAGTATTTATTTACAGTAAGCAACGTATTAATAGAATACTGGGCACAAAGCATACAATAATGTGTATAATTATAACGAATTATGTAGGAAATAAGGGCAAGAAATTTTAAAGTTCCAGTTATATTCAAGTTGTACATTTTGCTGGATGAAAGTATGCTCGCCTTGTACCACTTAACGTCACAGTATGGAGGCATATGTTTCGAAATATTTTAGTAGGACGATATGGTACTCAAATTAGCACAACTTCTAAAAATATACAATCACAGGTTTACAAAACTTTTGGCAACACTGTTTTTGTATGAATTAAAAGTCTTTCTATTTAAATCATTATTATGCCATTGGAGAATTTTGTTTTGGTGAATAATATTGGAGTCAAACTTCCATTAATTTATATCCCTCTTTCTTTTCAAAGTGTAATAGTTCAAAATCCTTAGTATTGCACATTGCAATATCCGCGATTTACAATATTAATTTAATGATAAGTTCGATTAATGTCATTCATACGTGCGATTTTGCACGTTTGCGTTCTCAAAACTAAAGATTTGCTGTCAGTAAAATTGGAGTGTTGATCAAAAATACCACTTAAAAACCAGATGAATCGTTTATCTCAAAGTAATTGATGAGGCAATTTATCAAGAGGCATTGAAAAATTTTATTGCCAATGAAAAGTGCAAGTGCCAATCAGTTTCTGCATTAGCCATCCCTGATGATTGGTTCACTCTTCAAGTGCTTCATATGAAACCAGGACGCTTAACTTTTTAGATTTAAATTTAATGGTTTCATTGTTATTCAACCTATTATTATTTAATCCTATGACTCAATAAATCCTTGACCAAAAATTCATCCTAAGATTTGATAAATTTATTTTGGCTACTACTAAGTCATGGTGAAGGTTTTTGGGAAATAAAAAAAGCTTTTATTATGTTATTTACACATTTTTCACGTGGATTTGTACAAGTCTGATTCCAATGATTGTTTTGCAACTGTAACTTGTCACACGGTTTTTAAATTAGAAAATTATAACTTCATTTGAATAAAATAAATTACATTAAGGATTCAACCATAATCAATTTTAAAAAATCGGAAGGTCTGTATACACTGGGTCATTGCTTTAATTATTAAAAAATCTAATTAAATTACTTATTTTTTACTGACTACGAGAACCAATATTATTTTACCTGGTAATTCTTGTTACCTATAATTTTAAACATAATATAGAAATCAATCATTCAAATAAAAATAAATATTAATAAAAAATATATACATACGAACTTAAATATAAAAAATAAAAATTAACTAGCAAGTAATAAAAGTAAGTAATGAAACATACATTTGTTTAGTGTTAAGTTTAAAAGTCATTAAAAAGGATAATCGCTCACATTTGCATGCAAATAAACTAATAATATAAACATATAAATTTTGAATTATTACAAATACCAGATTTTTTACAAGCCAGTTATTACAAAAAGCTGGCAGTTTTTCTGAATTAATATACCACTTTACAAAAATTAATTCATTAAAACTTTAAACATGAACAAGAATCTACAGATTAACGTGGAATCCTAACCACGACACAAATAATTTGGCAGCATCCAAGAATCCAACCTATGACACATTGCATTGTATTACAGTACACCAACCATCTAATATCATAAGTTCTCAAACTTTTTTGGACCATCGCTCACTTTCTCGAGCATAAATTTCTATAACGCCCCCCCCCCGTTGATTTTTTGATAAAAAAGAGCTAAAAGCTAAAAAAAGTATTGGTAATAAAATAATTATTTATTTCAAGGAAAAAAATTAATGTATCGGGTTGTTACCAAATTTTTTTAAAAATTTGTTAAAAAATTAGTACAAGTGTCCACGGCCTTTAGGATTTTGAATTTTTAAATCCAAATTTTAAAGACATTTTGTTTTATTTTTGAAAGAAATTTAATTTTTAATAAATATTAATTGCCCCCCAGACTACTTGAACGCCCCCCGAATTTTCTGATGTCCACTATCGCCCCCCTAAAACTAGAAATCGCCCACTTAGAGAACCACTGATCTATACAATATTGATTGTTTCAATGTTACAAAATAAACAATTAAATTTACGTTTTTTAATTGAAATTTTTAAACACAAAAGTGAATATTCAAATTCAAATATGAGTGCACTTTTTGGTACCTAAATCAACATAGTCAACTAACTTAAAAGTTTATGGCGGATGTCTAAAATTATAAGAACGATTAAGAAAGCACATAACACTGCGGTTTTTATTTTTAAAAATTGAAATTGAAATATCTAAGATTGTATTTAAAAAAAAACAATAACGAGAATTTACGTAATAAAATAGTAATTGATAGTTGAAATAATTTACCAATTAATCGAATGAAAATCTAATTAGATTAAATTGAATTTTAAATTTTTCATATTTGATCATAATTATGACGATGAAATGAATTGTTAGATGAAATCAAAATTTTATTTAAATGTCTGTTAAAATTTTAAATGACGTTGATGCAATCGACCCTAAAATTAATTAAAATTTCTTTTTAATAGCACATTCCGAAGGGAAAGTAGATTAGCATAAGTAAACATAAGCTTCGGAAACTTCTGAAATTGAAAATTAGCAAGAAAGTTTCTAAATATCCAATGTATCATTAAAGTAGTACATGTTTCGACCTTATTCACGATTTTAAAAGTTCCATACTGGCAAAACTGAAAAATAATAGCAACTTACCAATTTTCCAACAAAAAGACAATGGAATGATTAATCTAGCAGGGTACTAACCTTTGATATTATGTAAGCTTGATGGCGTTATCCTTATTATACTTTGTTTACCCAACATTATTCACCTAAGCTCTTCCCAAGAAATAGAATAGAATTTTTCTATTGCTCGAATTTTAAAACTTCCGTTTACAATTGGTTTAAATACATTTTGGGGAGGAGCCTAGGTGCATATGTTGGTAAACAAGCAGTAATATTAAGACAAATTTTGGCTGTTGACGGAAAACATTTTTATAAAGCTAATATTTTCTGTTATATGTTCTATAGCACCCCCCCCCCCGACTTATCTCAGAAATATCCCCTTAAATTCTCCATGGGGAACATGCCTAAATTTCGAAAAATGTCCTCCATTTTGGAAATTTTAAAATATCGCTATTACTTCGGTATGGTTGATCGCACTGACTCGCGATTTGCGTGGTCTTATTCCACCCAGCACCCCAGAATGGGTCCATCCATTCTTCTATGAATGTGCAATTTACGCTGATCACAACACTCGCACCATAGATGGCCATGGAACTTTTCATGTTATGGGAGATGTGCACTGTGTGACTCCCGCTTTAGCTCTCCACACTATACTTCGCGTGCCTCGGCCAAAATCTATTCAACCTGCAAAGGCTGTTGGTAGTTTTGGGTTTATTTCTATATCTGCATATGAGAAAGTGAAGAAAAGCAGGCTTGAAGTGCATTAAAATGGATAATGTGCTGTCCCTGAAATTGAAAACAGAGAGTGCAGATATTGCTCATCGTCTGGATTTGGTGGGGATGGCTGGATCAGTTTGCAAAGTGGAGAAAACCACTGGATGGAGCGGCATTATCGAGCTCGCTGCGGGGAAACAGCAACAATTTGAAACTTCATCCGTATTGCCCCTGCCTTTTGTGAATCTTGATCCCAGCAATCTCACCACAATTCACATTTACCTCCGTCTTGCTGCCGATGAGTGCAAAAAAACGTAATATAAAGTGCATTGTGACTTTTGACCTACCTCTTTTCTTGAAAGCAGTAGATACAATATGTTCTGCAGATAGTAGTGACATTTTCTCCACCATTATCGTCCGCTTGGGAGTTTTTCATTTCCTGATGAGCTTTTGGGAGCTCTTGGAAAAATCATATCAGGCAGTGGAATCGAGGAACTTTTGGAGCAAGTTTTTGTGAAAAATTCAATCACACCTATGCTTTCTGGTCACGCATATTCTCGAGCTCTTCGCGCTCACTCACTGTCCCAGTAACAGGCCCGAGATCGTTATCGATGATGAATTCCCCATAGATGAGATCAATGATCCAGACGATCCACCGGAAATGAATGCTAACATTACAATTATGTAAATAAATCCTGTATTTTATATCTGTATTTCCATGTATTTCAAAACTGAAATATTCGACTCCAAATTACATCTTAGCTTGTAAAACAAGAGATCCAAGTGGGACCTTAACTATATTCAGGCGTATTTAGATAAAAACTAGAAATTTTGACAATTTGTGCGATCTATCATAGCAAAGTTATAGCGATTTTCTAGAATTTCCAATATGGCAATAATTTTTTGAAATTTAGGCATGTTTCCCATGGGGAATTTGAGGAGATTTTTCTGATGTAACTAAGGGGGTGCCATAGAACATGCAACAGAAGAAATTATCTTTATAAAAATTTTTTCCTTCTCCCAACTAATTTTACTACCCATACATTGTACCCAAACTGTCACCCATCCACGTACTAACCGCGGCCAACTTTGCTTAATTTAGGTGATCGTACAAGAACGAACGTATGAGTCAATTGTATTGATTACAATCAAAAGTGATTCAAAACAGATTCCTGTTTGATCGAATGCATATTATTAAATTATTATTATACTTTTTGTGTAACTTACAAATGAATTAACCAATTCTGCAAAACACAATTTATTTATTTATTTATTTAAATACATAACAGTTAACTACATTTTCTTTTGAAAAGTTAGAAGTATATTTATTGATTTTGTTACTTTATTAGTTTTTGCAGTTCTTTTAATCACTACAATTGTTGGTAATATCAGAGAAGCAGATACAACACCTGATATAACAGTAAATTATTAATAATATTTAATATTTGATTGACTAATACATCAAAGAAATACTTATAAATAAGTATGCTCCAGCATCCCACACAAATTTTATATTGTCGGATGAAAATGTATTTTAAGTAGTCTGCTGTTAATTTGAATATTTGTTTTGGTAGCTCATTCTCACATTTTTTTACATTCATGCTGAAATATCTTACATTTTAGAATTTCTTCTTAAGCGGAACATTGTTGCCTATTTTGATGATGTTCCTGTATATTCCCCATCCATGCAATTTGAATGTTTGTATGGTGCTACCCCAATGCCGATCACTGTCGGAATCAGATTGATAAGGACAGAAGATGAAAAAGCTTCCTCTACAACCTACACTATCGAATTTCAATTACGAAAGTTAACAAAAAATGTTGTCAACAGTTCAGCTTCTTTTAGCTTCGGATAACAACTTTGACAGTGTACTACCCATTGTTGAGAAATTTTTCTGATTTTGAAGTATCTTATAGTTAGTCTTTTGCTCATATTGTTAACAGTTTTTGAAATATTTGAAGATATCAAAGATCTTTAGAGAAAAATAAGAATGAATATGGTTTACTGTTAATTAATTAAGATAATGAGCAAAAAATAATTATGGTCCAGATACAGGAACATTTTCATCTGAACTGAACACAGTAGAACTCTTTAATGAAATAATATCAACAGATAATCGGTGCGATTCTGATTTTGATACGATTGTACAACAATACACAAATTTTAAATGAAAATTAACATCTATTCGGTTTATTTTAACAAGATTTATATTAAAAATGTCACGATTTTTAATCTGGTAATTGTATAGTAATGGCATAACAAGCATTAAAATGTGGTTGCTATGATAGTATTGAATTATAACCACGATTGTTAAAAAAATATGCCCCTATTGTTATGTGTTTAAAATTAGAATACCAAATTTTCCTAAATAACCATATTGTTATCATAACAAGGTTGTTATGTTGATTCTAGGACGATTGATCTACAGACGATTCAATATTCATAATTATAAGCAAACCTTACAAATTACAATTATAATTTTATTTATCTTTTTATGGATCCAAGATGTGACGTGGTTGGACCAATTGAAAATATCCCTTAGGGCCATCCAAGTTGACAATGTGTGCTACTGGGAAGAAGATGGATCTCTCTTTTTTCATGGATCCGAGATGTGACGCGGTTGCGTTGTCAAAATCGACTCTTCGCGCCCTTCGCTCCGGTCCCTTCCGCTCCGAACCGTTTTGACTAATGCGTATTAATTAAAAATATCCCTTATGGCCATCCAACTCGGCAAAGTGTGCTACTTCTCAGCTACGTATCGCACTAACATTCTAATATGAAATAAATCGCCCGGGGATCAATCATTCGGGACCAATCGTCCGGGGACCAAAAGGCCGGATACCGTTATGTCAAATCATAATAGCACCGAATGTCACAACTTTCTCTTCCATCTCTTCTGTCTGCAAGGAGTGGCGACATCAGTTTATTTGTCGCCAATTTTCTCAGTTTTGCCGTCTTATAACGAGCCCATCTAGTCCGTGATCGGTAAAGTGTCTTGGTGCGATCAAATCAGAGTGTTGAAGATTTTCCCGTACACTTCATCCCTGTATATTTCCTTCTGCTACCATATCCATAATACCAACTTTCCTTGCAATTTGTCCAAAATCTACAGCGGTCTAGGTAGGACAATGTTGAGCTCTTTTATTATTAAAGAAGTTATTGTGCAGTGAGCTGTACAAAGTCGACATTTCAAAAATGGCAAGTTTAATATTATGTTTAGCGTTATAGACTAATCTCTTTATAGAGTTGCGTCAGAAATGCTCTAGCAATCTAGTTGTCTTCACATCCATCCGCTTCTACAATCTATTCTAGATATTGGAAACTGTTGGGCGCATCAAAACCGGCCACTTTTTGCACTAATTGGTAGATTGCTTTTCAGCCACGTCATAATTGTCTGAATATCTATATGGGGAAATACGATTAGTTGACTATGACTATATTAGATTCGACTGCATTACTTGATATTAAAATAAAAGTAACTTACCAGATTCTCCGACTGCTTCTCCCTCTCTCCCTCTTTGGGTAATTATCGGATAAAGTTAGGGATAAGAAAGACAATAATTGTGTTTATGATAAGTACTTTAACGATATATATGATCAATTATTCATTGGTATGATCGGAGTCTACATAGAAATTGGTTTGTGGTTTTTTGAAAGGTTGCTTTCCTGCTATAATTTTGAAGGCCATATAGTCGATGTATTTCCTATAACATATAAATATTGTAACGAATTTTTGCACTTTGTTACGTGGTACTACTTTCTCATTTTATTTAAATTCTATCGTTAAATCAATGTATTTTGCTACAGATGGTTGATAGCGTGAACGTTCTTGCGTAGTAATACTTGAGTTGGGGAGTCTTGTAAGCTCATCAGCCATGGCAAATGTACGCTGTTTTTCACAATGATTTTGTTAAGTGCCTGTAGTGCGTAGACAAGTAATTTTTGGTCCAACGCAACTGTTTATTTGTTGCTTCCCATATGAAACAGTGGTATAGTTATAGTGTGGTGTTTCTGGCTCCTGTTTGTAAACATCTGGAACAGGAGAGGCTCTTCATGTGCAATATTACGCAGTTTCTTGGTTGAGTTGGTCCTATTGTTGTTTGTTTTGGATGACGCCTGGCGAATTCTTTTCGTTGTTTGGATGGTCCAATCTTGTTATCATCTCCAATACCATCTCTCACTGGTCCAAAGTTCCAGCTACAGATCAACAAGCAGTGTTTTGCGTTTGCGAATGGCAATCAAATGCTTTCCTATGTAAATTATGACAAGTTACAGATTTTCATTTTTGAAGCGTTGGGAAAGCGATTGGACACGGAACACCTGTCATCATTATATTGTAAGTTTATCTGAACTCGAGGTGCTCCCACCAGCGCAATCTTGGCGGTCCCCGGTTACGATTTCCGTCCGGTTTCCTTACCGTTATCTTTTTTATCGCTTCCTTGCTGCTGCTCCTCATAACGTGGTCAAGCCATTTTAATCGATGTGCCTTTATGAACTTAACCACATCCTCACCTCCCATCTCCTTTTGGATCTCATAGTTCATTTTCGTTCTGTATTCGTCATCCACTCTCTTTAGGAGTATTTGATTGGACTCATCCCTTTAATATAGCCTGATACCAAAAAACATCATCATTTTGCTTCCACATTTGGATACCAGATAACCACCTGAGTGAAAGAACTTATGAAATTTAGACTCTCGGGACTGCTTAAAGGTATAATCGTCATTTAAATTTCATTCAATAAGATTCATTTGGAAGAATATTTTCTCCATCTAAATATTGTTTCCAATTATAATTGGAATATTTCGGCCAAGTATAGCACTTCTATTTAAATTTTCCAATTTGCTTGAATTGTTGTTTCCTAAAATAAACGCAATAATCATAAATAGTTTTAGTGCATATTGATTTATAAAGTAAAGTTATTAATAACTTTATTGTAAATGTAATGATGATAAAATAGTGAACAAGAAATTGTTATGTTAAAATGAATCAGTATGGTTTGACAATTTTATGAAACACACAGCTTAACATAATAAATTGTCGGGATTAAATTTATTTGAAAAATAAAAGTTGAATGACCAGAAAGTCTGTAATTATTTTAAATTTTCTGTAATAGTTTTAAAAATAATAGTTACGATGTAAAAAGTTCCTTAACATTAAAAAAAAGTTCAAAATGAAATTAAACTGTTTATTTGATTTAAATTGTTTGGTTTACCATAACTTGAGGAATTTGAAGTGGAGAATACTTTTTGTGCCAAACTGTATCACTGAGCAATTACATGATTGTCATATCGATTAAAAATATTTTTTTTCTCTAAATGTAGTAGGCAAAAATTTGATGTTGTACGACAACCTATTAGTTAAAAATTGACAAAAATGTGGGAGAGAAAACCATTAACATTTTGTAATAGAACACTCGTTAAAATTTTGGCAAACATTATAAGCAGCTTGTTGACATAACTTGCTCTACATACATGCAGTTTGTTAAATTTCATAAACAATACCAATATTTTTAGCAGGAGTTAATTTTATGTTCCTAAAAAATTTTCCAGATGTAGTACCTAGTGATATTTGTATAAAATATACCAATGTATATTAATTTAAAAAACCATACAGGTATAAAAATTTTTAAATTTTCCCAAAGTATGCGCGTGTCAAATTTTCAATTTTATATGCGCTTAAAAATAGGAAACTGTTGGACTTCATTTGACTTGGAATGAATTTAAAAATTGTTCAGTTACTAACTTTGTTTTATTAAAATAACATTTTTGTGCCCACGATAAAGCTTTTTCTAGAGCCTCTAAGCTTTTTCACTTTCGGAATGATAAAATAATGATAAATAATTTCCTCCTTAGAAATTCTTTCCTTCAGAACATCTCAATATTTCATGTTTCTAAAGTATCTCTGCAGTTCGAAACTTTGACGAGTCTAATTTTGGATTACTATAATTAGATACAATGCATATTACTTTTCACATTATTTAAAATATAAATTTTTTTATTTCTAGTGCAATTATTTTAAAAGTCTCAACTGTTGTGATGCAATAAACTGTAAACATTGACACACATAATTTTGTTTCAGTGTCACCATGGTTTTGCTTTATAATTGTAACGCTGCTTCCCTCCGGATACTTTACTAATTCGGGTGGGGACTCCGGGCGCCCTACTTGTAGTCCGTTGTCCAGACTACAGTCCAATTTCAAAATTACCAACTGAAGAGATTCCTTTATGTTCATTTACTTGTGAAGACTGAAGGACAGGTATCACAAAAATGAGATAAATTGGAGGTTTTGATTCCTTCCATAACATAAATCATACTTGAGGATTCAAGGATGTAGGGACAAGGAAGACCTCATAATTAATGTTTTGGGCAAAGCCTAATTAGCAAATTTATATAAATTATCAGTGTCTGAAAATATTACTCTAAAATTTTATAAATTATCAAAGTAATTAAATTCAAATGATCTCATAAGCTTTCAGCACTTAGTTATTGCATCTTTGCATGTTTCATTTATCAATTTATATTTATAAACTTGATAATTTTAAAAATTTTAATGTAACTGCTATTCTAAAATAGTAACATCAAAATATAAAACAGCAAGGCGCATATTTGTTTAAAGTTGAACATTTATTTTGTAAGACTTTGTGTTTAAATCCTTAATTAAGGTTAGCAAACCACCAAATTATGGTGGTTGAAGGAGTAACTATTAAATAAAAATTCGCAGATTATTCAAAATTGGAGCTAAATAAGTCTAAAAGCAGAAAAATAATAAAAAAATAGAAAGATCAGCAAAGACAATCCCTAAAATGCACCGACTAGCGATAACTCTTTATTGCAAAACATAACAAATTCTACAATGATCGACCAAATTTTCACTATGAGGTCACACTATCAAAAATCTCAAACATATCGCTCGTAAAATAATTCGATAACTTCCCGTATACAGGAATAACGCAAATAATTACTCTATTACTTCCAGAATCAAGTGTGCTTCCAGAAAATCTAAAAAATATCGCAAATTAATAACGGAGGAAAATTTTTACGTCGTCCTTCCAAAATTGATACCGAAAAGGAACCTCTTATCTTGGTGCCACTCGTTGAAAGCTAAAAATTCTACCCTTATCTCTTTGAGGGTAAATCAAATTTGCACAACATTGCACTTTCACTAATTAATTTAATTTAGGTAGCATAATATAAGCGAGAGACGGTCATTGCCTTGTAGCTAACGCAGTTGGATGCAAATGCGGGGCACCGGGTTCAAACCTGGGGAGAGTCAAACTTTCTTATGACTAATCTCCGTGCTTCGGAAGGCACGTTAAGCCGGTGGTCCCCTGGGTTAGTGAATTGCCACCATTAACATAAAAACCAGGATACATGGCACATCTGACGGCAAGTCTAGCAAGCTACCTGATGGATGTTAAATATTTATATGCTCACAGAACCAACACTGCCAAGGAAACAACGCAGATGTTGGTAATAACAAACCTTAAGGCTTAAACTAAGAAGAAGTAGAAGAATATAAGCGAAAATATTAACCTAACAATTTAAAAAAAATCTTTATAACTTAAATTCCCAGAAGGGTCAATCATTCAATTATCTTAAGAGGACAATATACCTATACCAATATACCTTCCTCATAACAACGTTCGAAGCTTAAATTACAAACCATTAAAAGCATCAAAAGTGTAAAAATTATCTTTTCCTAATACAATAATAAACTTAATGAATTCAAAACTTTCCAGTGGCTTCGCTCAACTTTTTCGCTACTGTTCGTTATCAAAAACGGAAAACGACAATATATTATCATTTTATTTTTGAAAATAAGGGGCGTGTTACACAATTTCGATGCAACGTCTCTGCCTTAGAAGGCAGGAGGGAGGATGATAAGGAGGCGAGGCGTCTTGGCCAGTCAAGCCGAGTATTCTTAATTGTTTGAAAATAACTGATTTTTGTAAAATTGTGGAGAATTGTGAAATATAATTAGTGAAAGAAAACTTTTGGGTGTTACTTCGTTGGAATATTTATAAGTTAGTTTCGAAAAAATTAAAATTTTAATAGAAGTACAAAGTCGCGCGATAACCGCCGTACGTGCGATTATCAATTTTGGAAGGAGAAAAACGAAAGAAACGACTAAGCTTATCTTCTTGTTATCTAATGAAGTTGGAAAAATCCAGGAGGTTTATTTGATTTTCTTTTATCCGGAATATTTATATACCGGGATCCCAAAATTAAGGATATACGATTAAATATATAATTTTTAAGTTTGATGTTCTCGGTAGCATAACTAAAAGTAGACTGTGGTAGCCCCGCCCATTACCAAGCCTTGCTGTAAGCATTACGCCAAGCGCACGTACCATCAACAAAATGTAGCAACCAAGGCCAATTGTAATAACCACCCGTTCCCCACAATTTCGTAGCTCTTTTGCCTAACGGAATTGGCTCGACCGCTGATTAGAACTGTAACCCTTTATCTAATCAAATCAACATCCAAGTGACCTGGTGGCAGCTGAGTGATTGTTTTTTAGTTAATTTGTCTTCAAACGGCAATTAAATTAAGCAATTACCAAATATTTAATTAAAATGGTAAGAAAAGACACCGGTAGTGTTACATAATCATAAATAAAATTTCGAAAGTTTACAGTCAACCCGCGGTCCGCGAGGCTTTTTGGTGCGGCCCGTAGACTCTAAAGTGAATGGCCTTTCTTTTATTTAAAAAAAAATTCTTTTTAGTGAATTTGCGAAAAAGTGCGGCCCTCACTAATCCCCACGTAATATATTTAACCCTTTAAAACAACAAAAGGTGCTTACCTCTGGCCTAAACTAATCGATATTTGAGATTCATCCTCACCCTAACAGCTTAGATTTTCTAAATTACTATAATATCTGCGGTGCTAGGTTATCGTACTCAAACTCAACTACATAACAACTCTATAACATCGCAATACAGTGCCACAATAGAGCATTGTGATATCTCACTCACAATAGTACTTTTCATCACTAGGCTGTAAAACGCCGTTTCCCGTCCGCGGGAGCGATAGTAAGAGCCGAGAGCGGAGCGTAAGCGGAGCCGAAGCTTCGACCGCTCTCGAGGATGTAGCGGCGTTTTACCAGCCGAGTTGAGGAAATGCACTTTTCATCAGTTTCTCGTCCGCAGGGATGAAAAATATTTTTTATGGATTTTTTAATTAACACTTTAAGTTGAAGCGACGAAAAACTAATATTTGGAGAAATAAATTACTGAGCGGTCCCTAGGGACAGCCGGCGCAGTAGCCGTTAAGAGGGGCCTTTAAATTTTGATGCGAAAACATGTTTCAACAGATGGCGCGCCCTAAAATATTAATCTTTTCTAAGAATCTTTTCACCAATACAGAATTCTAATAATTTATAAAAGTCATATGAATAAACGATAACTAATTTAGGTAATGAGGAAGTTTGAGCTTTCAAAGTTACATATTTTTAAAAATATTCAATATTTTCAAATATGAATATCTTTTTGAAATATACTTGTAAATATTCAGGTGCATGTCGCCAGCCCCCCCAAATCGAATTTTGGGATGAAATTTGTGTCAAACGTTTGAGCATCGTTTGAGAATCAATGAGCTTCCAATATTTTCGTTTGAGCCTCAACCGTCGCGGAGTTATTCGCGAAATTCTGGGGGGGGGGGGGGCTGGAGACATGCTGCCCCCCCCCAAGTGGAATTTCGGGTTGAAAATGGTGTCAAACGTTTGAGCATCGTTTGAGCATTAATGAGCTTCCAAACTTTTCGTTTGAGCCTCAACCGTCGCGGAGTTATTCGCGAAATTCTTGGGGGGGGGGGGCTGGAGATATGCTGCCCCCCCCCAAGTGGAATTTTGGGGTGAAATTGGTGTCAAACGTTTGAGCATCGTTTGAGCATCAATGAGCTTCCAAATTTTTCGTTTGAGCCTCAACCGTCGCGGAGTTATTCGCGAAACACTTGCGGGGTGCTGGAGACATGTTTTTCTATTTTCGTTCCTATTTCGAATTTTTCTGTGAAATTGATGTTAATCGATAGAGATTCGTTTGAGCTTGAATGAGCTTCCATTCCCATCATTTTATTTTCATTTTCTGCAAAGTTACGAGTATTTCAAATTTCGAGTACTCCGAGCAAGTTCCGTTCAATAACGCTCAATTTTAAATCTATTTTATAAGATTAAAATTTTCGATCCGATTAAGAAAACTTAATCTTGCTTAATCTGTTAAGTGATCACTAGATTGATGGAATAATATTGAAGTTGAAATTTTCGAAAAGAATCTATTTAATAGAATATCTTTGGTGTTTATCAATAAAACTTGGTGCAAAATGTAGGCTTTTAGGACTAGAAGCCTAGAAGAGTTGGGAAAAGTCTATGTAACTCAGAAAAACCCATTAAATATTTAAGCAATGTAATAATTGTTTAAAATAATTTAAGAATTTGAAAAGAATTTTAAAAAGGGCATAGACTAATTAGGTTAAAACGGTATTTTTCTCTAAAAAATTTTTCGAAGCCCGAAATAACGGCTACGTTTTTCGTACGTTTCTTAAGGCATCGTTTCTCAACCGCAACTACCTAATTAATATAAAAATAAAGCTCACGATGCACTCAGGAGTAGGAATGACCTTTTTTACCTCGTAATCCTTAAAAAGTTAATAATGTGGTATAATTATCTTTCGCGACCCCTTGGAGTTGGATGACTCAGGTTGGGCGACTACCTTTATACCTGTTCACAACCCTCTTGAGGGTCGCGACCCATTATTCGCCACCTATATGTTTAGAAACGATGCGTTAAGGTGTTAAAAATCCAAAAGATTGTAATTAAAAGTTAACAAGTTAAAAACAATAAAATTAAAATTATTTTATAAATTCTCAAGAGTACCAATAAAATAAAAAGAACCACATTCGTGTCACCTGACGAGAAGTGAAGAAAAAATATTCACACAAATACGAAGACTAGCTAGACTAAATGCTGTACTATGCTATGCGATTTGTCTGTTGTGGCTTTTACATTGGTTTTTTAAATGTCTTCTTTTTTTCTTTTTTATTAGCGTTTTTGTTTACATCCATTTTTTGATATACGCCTCTTCAAGTTCTCTCAACCTCATTAGAACTTGAAGGTTTAGGCCTTACGATTATACGCTGGCCTAATGCGGGTTGTAATGGATCCTATAGTCCACAGATCAATTTTGGACTTAAATTAACCATCTAACCATCTAAATTAGTTAGGTTATGTCGTCAAAGAAGAAACATTTCCCCGCAAAAGACATAGCAGCCACAATGCATATTATAGTCCAACACTGTACAAAAATTGTGCAAATTTGATTAACCTGCGACCCGACGAGATAAGGGTAGAATTTTTCGTTTTTGACGATTGGTACCAAGGAACGAGGTTCCTTTCTGGTCTCCATTTTGGAAGGAAGGACGTACGGATTTTCCTTCGTTATTAATTTGCCATATTTTAAAGTTTCCGGGAATCAAACTTGATTCCGGAAGTAATTGACTGATTATTTGCGTTATTCCTATATACGGAAAGGTATTTAAAATTATTTTTCGAGCGATATGTTTGATAATTTGGATAGTACGGCCTCATGGTAAAATTTGGTCAATCATTAGCGAATTTTTGATATTTTTATATTGTTAATTTGGTGAAAGATCATCATTTTCAGTTGTTATATCAGGATCTTCTTCTTCTTCTTCTTCTTAGTTTAGGCCTTAAGGCTTGTTATTACCAACATCTGCGTCGTTTCCTTGGCAGTGTTGGTTCTGTGAGCATATAAATATTTTACATCCATCAGGTAGCTTGCTAGACTTGCCGTCAGATGTGCCATGTATCCTGGTTTTTATGTTAATGGTGGCAATTCACTAACCCAGGGGACCACCGGCTTAACGTGCCTTCCGAAGCATGCTTCCAAGCATATCAGGATGATTCTCGGTAAGTTTGGAGATGTAAAATTTTGGAGGTTAGGATCGCGCTTACCTGATGATTGGTTTTGTATGCCTGAGGGTAAAGGAAGATCTTTCTTTATTTGAATTTAAAGATATTACGATTAGTTTTTGGAATCCGACGTTAATTTTGGAAGATAATTTAATTGCACTTGAGTACATGGCTTCATATCGGGATCGGCTTCTGTTTTATAAAGGTTTCAAGATTGCGTTCTCGTTGCCGTGGACATTAAAGTTACACCCAGAGAAAGTTTATTATGGTACCAAAAACAATTTAATTTTGTAATTGAATTTTTGAATTGATCCAATCATGAATGCAAGGTGAAGACGACTTGAATAATAAATATCACTTTGAATTAATGACGGAAGTGATGAATCGGAACGTGTAGTAGTTCCATATTTCAATTAATTGCGAATAATCTGTTGGTTTTAGTGTTGATATAACAGCACAAAAATTGTCTTTTCCAAAATTAAAATTTTGTCTAATCCAATCTGGAGTTTCAATTAAATTTAAACAGACGTCCTTAGTCGTATTTGCTGAAGAATTAAAGAGCAATTAAGAGTCATAGCTAGTCGGTGCATTTTGGATTGTCTTTGCTGATCGTTTTTTTTTAATTTATAAGCGGGCCGAATTTTCGTCGCGTTATGCTTGATCACGCCGAACAAAAGCAATTATTATATTATTGGGTGGATAAAAGGTGGGTATTGCTTTGCTTGTTTAAACTGGATAATTTCAGTTCTAAAAGTACAAGAGAGAATCTTCAGCTGTGTTTTCCCCGCGGCGAGTAGTACGCTTGTGAACTAGTACACAATTTTCCGGTATGATGCGTTATTTCCGTCAGCTGCGTTACAATCGGTCTTGTCCAGTGTGAGCATATGTAACACGATGAGAATTCCGCCGTCAATTTCAGTCGATATAAATATACGTTATGCATTTTGACGTGCAATACGCCAAGAGAAAAGCGCGACGGAAAATCCGGTCGTATATTTTTGTACTAATAAATTTTTTTTAAATTTTCCCTGTTAAATAAACATTTTTGAACATACAATCAAAAATGCACTATACAAATTATCTATAATGGAAAGATGTGAAAGTCGGTAGCCCAAAAATTGAGAAACGTTTACGTTATAGTTTTTGTTTTTAGATTTAAAACATTTCAATCAGTTCCTTTGGTTACAACCATAAATTTTATATTAATAAACATACGGATACACCTGAAAAATCATAAACATTGATGATAAACGTAAATATAGAAAAGCAATGTTTCGAAGAACTTGGTTTTATTTAGCAAGATGTTTCTATTAGAAAGTAATTTGATGAAATTGTTTATACCAATAAAAAATGAATTATATTTATGCAGTAATTTGGTTTTAGATAACCATGCTTGTGAACCATTAACGCTATATTGATGTAAACAGTGCTGAGTTATAGCATAGGAGATTACGCATCAAATTTGAAAAGTGACGCTAACTTTCAAGGGTGGGCCGATTCTTTCACGAAAATCTGAATTTCAGTTTACTCGATGTTGCATACTTAGGATGATGCTTAAACGCACGTACGCTTGCGCTTACTACGACGTCTCGACGCTCACAAATTTCGCAGGCGCAACGTGCCGCCCTATAAGGCTTGGCATGACACTGGTCTATGTGTAAGATTACACCACTTTTTCACTGCTCTCCAGCTAAAAATACTTCGACTGATAGTTATTTCTAGAAGAATCATATACACCTCTTACAATTTCAATATTATTAATTATTATTTTTTTTATTAGTAATAGATAATTGGAATGCAATTATTAAAAACGATAATTGAAGTGAATTGCCAAAATGATGAAAATTGCGTTCGAGCTCTGAATATTTGTTAGCATCAATTTAGATCAAAAAATTAAACTGTGCATTCCTTTTATCTAATTTTGAGAGAATGGAGTTTTACAAAAATCGAATGAAACGCTTGAGACCGAATCTGTAATTAATACTAATAAGTAACATCGCAGCCCGAATTGCTACTACAGAGCTTTGTAGATTTGAGCCTACTTACGAACCATCATGTGGTATTCTATTTTTGATCCAGTCAACTGTTGTGTTGGTTTACGAAAATAGCCAATACTGCCATGTTTAGAACAAGAAAGCATTTTATAAACTAAATAGAGTAGAGCTGTTGGACAAAGCGTCACATTCTATAGTTCAAAATTTGGACATGACAGAAAAAATTTTTTCTGGGAAGAACTATGATGAAAAGTATGACCAAGACCTATGAATAATTAAATTGTTTTAATTTAACGTGTCAACACATAGATTTTGGCAATTTGTTTAAAAAACAAATGAGCCAATATTCTATGTATAGGAGGAAGAAAATTACATAAATCCTAACAAATTTTGGAAATATTGTGGGCAAAAAAATTAAATTTAGGTGGTAGAAAGTTGGGAAGATTATAGGTTGTCAAAAATCAACCTTTTTTATTGTTTTGGCGTATTGCAAGTTGAAGAAAAGGCCTTGAATAAAATTAATTTTGGTTTGATGACAGGTGCATTCCGGAAGAGTGTGATGGTTCATTGAATAGCAATTGCATACCAGTTATCACAAGTTGATTAGTCATTATCAATGATCAACAAATTGAAATAGCGCTTGGAGTGGAGGCGGCACATATTTTGTTAACAACATCGTTGCTCTCCTGTAGGAAAAGTAAGAGTGGGGTTAAGCGTCTAGGAGGGATAAGTCACGGTCTGATTTAGATTTGGGGTGCACCTTAAACTTCTTTATTCAGTGCTTTGAAAAGCCACAGAATAAACTTGAGGATAGGGCGAACGATTCGACGGCGCGCCTGTGTGACGGGATAACCACAAATTGTACACGCGGATATTTTTTTTAGTGTGTGCAGTGAAGTGGTGTAGTGTTGAAATTATCTTCCCTCCACAGAAGTAAGTTTTTATCTCCACGGAAATATTCTTCTTGGTGTGCACGCGAGTGTTTCACGTGCTATTGTGTTTTGGTGATAATCGAATACAGGATATATTGCAGGATTTACCTCGACGTAACAAAAAAAAATTTAATATTAAATACAAACGTATTTAAAAATTTAATCCATTTTCAACAATAAAAAAAATTTCATAACGTTATTAGTTAAGAGCTCGAAATTTGAATACAAGTCGTCGTTTTAATAATAGTTTCCGTACGCGAACGTAACAGTTCAAAAATACTTTTTGGCTGCTAGTAACTGGGCTGAAAAGGTGATTCATTTAGGAGGTAATTTTATCTTAGCATACTTTTGACAAAATACGTCAAGGGGTCGCAAAACTATGTCAATAATTTTTCAACAACCTTGAAATGTTACAGTGTCGTAATTAGAAGATAAACAATATAAATAATTTTAGTTCTATTTAAATAAATTGTGAGATAAATAATAAAACATTTTATAGGGCCGAGTTAATTTCCATGTTACCGGGATAACAAAAAAATAATAATGGGGGTGGCAGAAGATTTTGCACCCAGTTTTACACAAAAACCGCAATTGCGGCAAGAAGATGATGGCAATAAACTCATCTTTGAATGTCAATTGCTTTCTTCACCCAAACCTGATATCGAATGGTTTCGAAGTGACCAAGCTTTATCGGAAGATAGCCGGACGGTTTTCAAAATACAATCAGTAGGCACAAATAAATTTTTGGTCGTTTTGGAATTGGACGATGTCATCGAAACAGATGCAGGCCTTTACAAAGTTAAGGCAAAAAATAAAATGGGTGAAGTGGCAGCCTCCATTAACTTGAATTTTAGTCGTAAGTTTCCCAAAAAATATGTCGAATCGATGCACTACTCTTTTTTTACGGCTCTTTCCTAAAATTGTTAATTTTTTCAGCTATGGACGAACCAAGAGAAAAGTAAGTCATTGATCTTAAAAACAAATAAATCTGATCTATTTTTGAATTCATTTCATTTAACAAATTCCAATCAATTTTCAATTAGTAACTTAAAAAAAATACTAAAAGTTTTAAACTTAATTAGGCAAATAGATGGCCTTGCACCGACGTTTGCAAAAAAGCCAAGCATACGACAAGAAGAAGATGGAAAACGACTTCTTTTTGAATGTAGAATTCAAGCAGATCCACGTCCCGTTGTTACATGGTTTCATAACACAACCCCTGTGTCAGAGTCTCCACGTCATAAGGTATTTTTCCCTAATTTGAGTTAATATTTACATACATTACATTCTTGAGCAGTTACAGATAACTTACGGTTTCAATACAAGATTTTTTAAGTTCTGGCAGCTTAATCTAAGCAAATGCTATTTTTATTTTAAATGAACTTACACCTGCCATTTTAATTTCCATTTTATTATTGTACAGAATTAAAAAATAATAATTATAATATTATCTAATTATTTAAAGTACAAATATTCCACTAAATTAATACTGGGCAGTGGATTTAAAACAATATTTTCAATTGATATATTAGTATATTATAGCACGATATATTGATGATATATTAATATAGTATATGATTTAAATAGAAGATATATATCACATCTTTCAAATTGTTTAGTTGTGATAATAAATTAATTGGTTATATTTTAAACAATTTTACTAGTTAAATAAATTAAATTATTAATATATTTCTATTAAGCTTTCAAGCACTTGTATGTTCTTCGTTAGAATAATACATAATAGCATAATAAAAATATATTAATAATTTAATTGTTTAAAATATACCAATTAAAATGATATATTAGTATTATCTGTAGTATATTATATTATTATATTTGACATTAGTTACTGCTGTCAAAATATGAGTAAAATGTTTGACATACATTAAATGCTAGGTATTTCCCCTAAGTATAAGAGAAACTAAATAATGGCACACTAATAATGATTTTAAATTTCAGTTAAAAATAGATAAAGATGGACATTCGTACTTTGCAACACTTGAAATAATAAATGTTACTGTTGAAGATGCTGGAAAATACAAAGTTACTGCAAAGAACGAATTGGGAGAAAGCAATGCAACAATCAGTCTTAATTTTGACAGTAAGTTAATTGGGATAATTTCTTAAATGCTTTTTTCGCAACCTTGTTTTAGCATAAAAGATTTCCTCCATTTTTATTTATAGTTCATTTTAAATAAAAATATTTAAGGTATTTGTTGTAAATATCGGAGGAGATCGAAGTGTAGCTTAAAATATGTTTAAAGCACAGAAACTGAAAGACTATGCTTTGTAATCTTATTAACGTTCTAATAACTGCAAAGCTTTCAGTTTTCGGCTTTCTAACTGCATTTGTGTGGCAGTAAGATTTACATATAGAATAGGTGCTTTGCTCCACGGATGCAGCTGCTCAAGTCAATATCACTTCATACTTAAAATCATTAATATTTTTTCTTTTTCTTTTTGATGAACGATTTTCTAATCCTCAACATTTTGCATTCATGCAATAAATTGTAATTATTTGTTGTTTAATTTTGCATAATAATTGTAATATGTAATATTGTATACTTGAGCACAATAGCAACTGTAATGGGACAATTATGTCAGCACTCGTGCACAGTTACAATGGACTAACTGCGCTTAATCTCAGCTCAGCTTTTAATCCGCAAGTTTTTAACATTTCCAATATTAATCCGTGTACAGTGCCGCCTTTGACGAAGCCGTGTTGTGTGATCTTTTTTTATTATTTATACTTAGCTCGAAAGCTTAGAATAGATACAAAAATATTTGATATTGCGTAATTCATTGATATCTGAAGATTAAATTTTGTCTTGTATTAACTTAAATAATGAATGTATTGCCGCGTCGAAGGCTGTGAATTGCATTATTTTTTTAGCACAGTACAGTTTCCTGCTAAGAAGCTATGGACATTCTTCTTATTTTTCGATACGATATCCCTATTTTTTAAAAGGCCATGTTCTTGCAAATGTGACACATTTATTTCAGCATTGTAATACTTAACACGGTTAGGGCAATATTAAAAGCTGAGCTTATTCGGTGATGAACATTGTAAGTTGCGCGAGTGTTGCTGGCTGTCCTGTATCCTGATAGCCAGTTTAGGAGAGTTTCTTCATAGGCGATGAGGCTCCAGTCCCCGATCAGGGATTCAGACCTACGTTCACGGAGCGCCCCGTCATCCGACAAACCGACGATGGCAACAAGATTTCCTTCGAGTGTCGTTGTGTTGGGGATCCAAAACCAGATCTTGTATGGTACGTATTTATATCCTGCATGTGAAACAAAGAAGACTTTTATTGGCGATATGCAGGTTCCATGGAACTAACGAAATTAAGGAAGGAGGACGGTACACCACATCGATGGAAATCGACGAAATACTTTATTTTTTAGCACGCTTAGATATTAACGAAGTCGAAACTGGTGATAAAGGAGAATACCGCGCTATAGCTAAAAATAAATATGGTAGTGGAACGGCCACCATCAACCTCAACTTCGAGGGTGATGGCAAGCCAAAGTAAGATTGCAAATTATTGCAGAGATTAGCACAAATATAGTGCTCTCTTCCACAGAATTCCACAAGGGAAAGTTCCACGGTTTCCCAAGAAACCAACCATTCAACAAGAAGGGGATACTCTCATAATGCAATGTTTATTAGAAGCTAACCCGGCGCCAGACATAACCTGGTTCCAGGGAAATAAGGTCATTACAGAGAGTAAACGAGTTCATATGTCAAGAAAAGCTACAGGAATAGATATGTACTTGCTGACTTTAGAAATCTTACATCCTACACTCAACGACGGTGGAAATTATCGTTGTAATGCCTTCAATATTTATGGTGAAAGTAATGCGAACATTTCGCTTAACTTCCAAGGTATGCTGCGTATGATCCGGACTTTTGTGCAACTTCTCTGCTGAATCCCCGTGTTGTAATACTTGATGTCTCAGATATGTTTCAGCCTTATCGACCTATCGATGTCTGTTATTCTACGTTTATCCGTTTGCATGAGCATGGCCGTAACACCCTCGAGTGACTGCCTGAAGCCAAATGCTCACATATCTATGTTTACAGGTGGTGACAATGCCTCTGGTTTTGCACCCTCCTTTATCGAAAAACCTAAAATTATACCAAACGAAAGTGGCACACTTATTACAATGAAGTGTAAGTGTAAGGCCAAACCCAAACCTCAAGTTACGTGGTATAGAGGAACTACAGTCGTCACCGAATCCTCCAAGATCAGTATAACCATAGTAGATGTTGAAGAAGACATATATGAACTTAGTTTACAAATAAAGGTACACTCATACAAGTCAATAGTACTCCCCATTTTATTAAAGCAAGTCAAAATTTTTCCGCCTTTTCTTTTTTCCAAAATTAACTTCAATAAAATTGGGAGTACCAAATGTAGGTGACCAAGCAAAGTGTAGGATATTTGAAAATTCCCAATATAAAATTTAATAGGATCCTTCGGGAGAAGACGGAGGAACGTACAGATGTCACGTTAAAAACGAATTCGGCGAAAGCAACGCTAATTTAAACCTTAACATCGAAGCTGAACCAGAACCGGAAGGAGATGGACCGACATTTGTAGAAAAACCTAGAATAACTTCACATCAAGGAGGAAAACTTGTTATTATGGATTGCAAGGTAGATAAGTTACAATTCCTATTAAACGAAACATTTATCATTGAAAACCTAACAGGTTCGTGCAAATCCAAAACCAACAATAGTGTGGTATCGAGAGGGTAAAGTTGTTTCCGAATCGAGCAAAATCAAAATCACAATCGAAAAAGTGGAAGAAGACGTATATTACATAAAATTGGAACTCATGGATCCCGAATTGGAAGACTCGGGATTATACAAATGCAATATTAAAAATACTTTAGGTGAACTCAATGCAAACCTTACATTGAACATTGAAATAATTCCAGTCATAAAAGAAAAACCTAAAGTTATCAAAATAATTAAAAAACGTACCGTCATTGTCGAGTGTAAAGTTCAGAGCAAATTTACACCACAATGCACTTGGTTTAAAGAAGCAAATGCTGTAAAAGAGGACTCCTGTCATACAGTCCATATTGAAAAAACAAAAGATGTAAGTTTCGTCATCTCACACCGACTTTAAGTGCAAATGTAAAATTTTAGGGAGAATTTAACGTTAAATTGGAAATAAACGAAGTAACTACATCAGACAAAGGTTTATATAAATTGGTTGCCAAAAACGAAAAAGGCGAAGCTGCATCCCAAACTGTCGAAGTTACTGAACTTCCACCAGAAGAAAAACCTAAAGGAGAAAAACCCAAAATATCAAAACTCTTAAATATTGTAAGTATACTTAAATCAATTTCTCCAGTTTTGATTTTGGTCAAAACTGCGCCAAGTTTTAAATGAGCGCATTTTAATTTAAAAAAATTCTCTTTTTAAGACTATTGAAGAAGGTAGAACAGCCGACTTTATAGTTTCTCTTAAAGTTAGCGACAAAACTGTGATAGTAATTTGGTACAAAAATTCCACCGTTATAAAAGAATCTTCCGATACCAAAATAACATTTGATGGATCTACGGCTCGACTTACTATTAGTAAATGTAAAGTGTCATATTCGGGAACATACAAAGTGGTAATGAAAAATGAATTTGGGGAAGACGAGTCGTCAGCTATACTTACAGTGGAAGAAAAGGCAGAAGAAAAGGTAACAAAAAATCATTTAATGGATTCCCCAATTAAAATTAAGTTTACTTGTTATGTGCTTTTAAAAACATATGTATGTATTACTGTGCTTAACTATCAAACTGTGAAACAAACAATTTTATACTGTACAAACTTTAACTAACATACATATAAATTCATAAGGAGGAATCTGAAGAAGAGGAAGAGGAAGAAGAAGAGGAGTTTGTTAGTGAAGAGGAAGAATCGCAAAAGGTACTATACAAGTTTCAAACTTACACTTCATTTTTAACATATCGCACCCATGCACTTACTTACACCTAATACAACATACCAAGTCAGATAATGTAATGGAATCATGCTACTAAAATCTGCAATTTTGGGTTTGACTAAAAACAAAAAAAATTTTAAAAGCTTACTTGTTCCAAATTTACAGTCCAAATTTGACCTTGACCTCATCAGTTATATTTTCTCAAACATTCCAGTTTATGACCATCCAATGCAATTTTGACTTTCATGTGGCTTTTCAAGCTATCAATGAACCCGATTTATCTGATTTTGGCTTTATTTGTACCAACTTTAATTTAATACTTCCTATTGATTATTATGTAAGAGGAGATGGGAAGTCGAGATGTTTTGGACCAAAACAAAATTTAGTTAAATGATACTATTCAGTCAATTACATTACACGACCTATTCATTGTGAAATTCGTTTTATGAGTATGTTTGACCTTGAATATTTTCATAACGCCTCTGGCGCTTTCTGCTTCAAAATTGTTATCTTTTAATTTTGTCAATTCTCACAAAAACAACTGTGGTCTAGATATCCGTTAAGAAAGTGGATTTGAGTGACGTAAAAGTTACTTTCCTACTTTTGGTTTATATGAATTCTTTGATAGCTTGGTTTATTTCAAACCCAGTTTCGGTAGCGCCGTGACTTAGAACAAATCGCCGAGGAAATTTGGCTTTCCATACTGGAAAATAATATACACTTGTTGATTTCATCTAAACCACGCTTGGATCGACCATTATCAATATACAAATACATGGTTCTCAAGATCTCATCTCTTTTTGGGTTTATAAATATCACCATTTTCCAAAATTTTGCTTATTTAATTTTCTTCAATAGTTATCAAAATACTAGTAGGAAAATTATTTTTGCGTTTTCCTGTAGATAAAAATAAAAGAGATTGGAGCAATTTTAAGTTTTATTATGGAATAATTGAGCGAGTAGGAGGCCAAAGAGTCCAAGTAAAAAAATAAAGTTTAGTCTCTCTATCTAAAGTATCTATCCAGCCTATAGTAAAGAAACCTTCCACAATTTTTCTTTAAATTATTCATAATTAAATAAAAGTGTGAAATTTTCCTTTACCTGAGACTGGATTGATACTTTAAATGGAGAGACTTAATAACTCTGCTTTTCTACTTCGATTCCTTGGCTTCTCAACCCCTCAATTCCTCAATAGTTGCTGAAGCCTTTCCCAAACCTTACTAATTTAATGCACCATGAATTAAGTTATGTTTTTTTCCTAAAATACTAAAAAATTTTATCATGTGATTCTTCTTATCTTATGGATAATGTACAACTGAAGATAAACTTATATATGCACAAATACATGAGGTTACTATAATATCATTACTACTACTTCAAAATGTACTAATTATTAAATGCGATGATCATAAAGTTTTGTTTGCTTTTTTCTATATTTTATCAAATATTTACAGAAGTTCTTTAAAATCAAACTCACTTAAAATTAATTTTAGAAAGAAGAAGAAAAGGTGGAGAAGAAGGAAGAAAAGAAAGTAGAAAAGAAAGAGGAAAAGAAGGAGGAAAAGAAGGAGGAAAAGAAGGCGGAAAAGAAAGTAGAAAAGATAGAGGAAAAGAAGGAGGAAAAGAAAGTAGAAAAGATAGAAGAAAAGAAGGAAGAAAAGAAAGAGGAAAAGAAAGTTGAGAAGAAAGTAGAGAAGAAAGAGGAAAAGAAAGAAGAAAAGAAAGTTGAGAAAAAGGAAGAAAAGGTAGAAGAAAAGAAAGACGATAAACCAGATCTTAAGAAAAAAGTAATAAAGAAAGAAGTAGAAGAAAAGAAAGAAACTGTCAAAAAAGTTGAAAAGAAGGAAGAACCTAAACAGGTAAAGTTTAATAATTAAAATATATTCAAGTATTTACATTTTAAACATACTAGGATGAGAAAAAGGTGAATAATTTAGACAAAAAGGCACCGACAACGAAAGCTGTTGAAAATGAAAAGGTTTGTGTGTCCATAATTTTTGTGTAACTGTATTGTCATTGTTTTGTGTTTATAGGAACCTGAACTTAAGCCTACTTTAAAAAAAACTGCTGGTCAAAGGGTAAGTAATAACTGCAGTCCTGTGTTATGTCACATTTCAATGTTTTTTTAACTAGGTCGAGGAAATCAAAACAGAATCTAGAAGGAGCTCTTTCGTAGAAAGTGAAGAAAAGGTAATTATGTTTTTTATAATTAAATGATAATATCAAATTTGATATTATATTACATATTAAAATTGAGTATATCTAAAAAATGCATAAAGTCTATTTAGAACTAAAAGTTTGCTTTCAAATATTTGTTATTTATTTGCTAAACGTAAACAAGAAGCTACGGTTTAACGTGGAATCTAAGCTACGGTAAAAAATTTTTGGCAGCAACAAGACTCGAACCATGACACTATAATTCGACCTGAATACAAAATTCGGTAAAGTACATATTTTTGACTTTGAATAAATATTTTATTAGGTAGATTTAAGAACAATGTAGTGGTCGTGTTTTTGAAATAGTCTAACTATGTTATTGGACGATTTCTTAAATGAAAATTTTTATGGGGTATATTGAAATTATTAAAAAAATTTAGTTCTGTTCCAAAATGTTCATATATTTTTTAGATATTCTAATTATATAATATATGGTATAGTTATTGTTCATATGTATATAATACAATGTTAATAGCAAAGTAGCCGTTTTGTATTATTTAATTTTTTATATTGTTTTTATATGATGTAATTTTTAGATTACAAAAGATGGTTCAAAGCCTACAAGTCGCCGATCATCAGTACAAAAGGTAAAATTATAAAATAAGATATCAGTCATTTAAAAGATAACACTGTTGAATTTAGGTACAAGAAGAATCCAAGACGGAAATCAGACGTACTTCCATCGTTGATAAAAAGGTAAGGGTTTTTAGTCACTGAATATTTTTTCTGAATATCTTTCATACTTTATTACTTTTGATACACACAGAAACAAAGCCCAGAACCACAGAATGACATAAGCAAAAAGGATGAATTAAAACCGGGTGCTAAAAAATCAGTAGCAGCTGAACCAGAAACTAAAAAGTCTACACCTAGAGAGTTAGAAACTAAAACACCCGAGTCCGTTAATAACTTACTTAAAGAACCTGTATCTAAAAAATTAGAACCAGAATCCAAAAAACCTGTAGATGACCTTAAACAACCAGACATAAAAGAACCCGTAGCACTCAAAAAATCTGTAGCTAAGAGACCTGAACTAAAACAGGCAGAACTCAAAGAACCCGAATTCAAAAAACCTACCCTTAGAGAAACCGTAAGTAAAAAAGCAGAAATATCAAATACTGAACTTACAGCACCTAAGTCTGATCCTGAAACTAAAAAACCAAATCTGAAAGAACCAGATACTGTAAAACCCAAGGAAACTGAAATTAAAAAACCTGATACCAAAACTTCGCAATTAACACCAGAAAATAACCAGCAGGGACTGAAAGCACCAGAAACTAAAAAGTCCGATACAAAAGCTTCACAATTAACACCCGAAAATAACCAACAGGATATTAAAAAACCCGGTACAAAAATTTCTCCATTAACACCCGAAAACAATCAACAAGCACTGAAAACACCAGAAACTAAAAAACAAGATACAAAACCATCACAATTAACACCTAGCTCACAAGCACCAAAAACACCAGAAATTAAAGAACTTGATAAAAAACCTTTATCATTAACACCTGAAAAGCAGGAATTAAAAAGACCAGAAATTAAAAAACCTGATACAAAACCTACACCATTAACACCTGAAAACTTAAAACCTGTTGGTACTCAACCGGGCCAAGGGTTGAAAACACCAGAACTTATTGTACCAAATCCAAACGAAAGACCAAACATAAAACTATCACCTGCTGCACAGGTACATAACACTTTTGTCAAAAATTATTGTGTAGTAGTAGCTTTTTTGTAGGTTAACCAATTACACACTTTTCATGCCGATGGTTTAGGAACGATTCAAGTCTAACCATATTGATTAAAGCGATCTCTTCACTGATTATAAAAATATCTAATTAACAAGCTAAAATAAAACATAATTTTGGTAATGCTCCATAAAATGGGATAAAGTGGAGTGAAACGGATGAAATTAAATTCGCCCAATCCTCTGCTTTGAGATTTCTAGGTTCTCTGAGTGGAGGATTGGGCGATTTGAACATCGATCCACTTCACTCCATGTAGTCCACTTCACTCTCTAATTTTAGCTTGTTCAAGTTATTTCTTCTTCTTCTGCTTATTAAAACTGAAATTAATATGCAAACACAGTTTTTGCCTTACTTTATGTCTAATTTATGTTTTCTTTTGTTTATTTTCGTTCGTCTTCCTCCGTTCACTGATTTCTTTGTCGTCTGATATGGCTGTTTTGCAACTTAGAAAAAACCGGAAGAAAAACCGGAAGCTATTAAATTAAAGGTAAGATGTTTTATGATTAAAAAAAATTGTTTTAATGTGCAATATGAAAAATGAATTCGAAATTAAATAGTATGTTCAATGTATAAAGGCTAATAGAAATAGTCCCAAAGTAATTCCTCCTGTTCAAACAAAAGCAGAGTCATTTATAAACATTCAATTGAAACCAGTCGTCAAATCAGCTAAAGAAGCACAGCAAGCTAAAGCTGACGAATACGCATTAAAGGTAAAGCTAACAAGGTCAACTCTACTGGTAAAAATCTCTGAAGAATCTCTGTCTATATTTTTACTACTTATACTATTCTCCACTATCGTCTCTACTAGTTCTACTCTTAATAATAAAAATTTATATATTTCCGTTTCAAAAGCAATATTTAATTTTTACTTTATAGCTATTAATGTCTCTCAATATTTTACTTATTCTACTTCTAACAAAAAAAAAATGAACATTTTCATTAGTTGTTTTCATTTCTTATAGAATTTGTATTTACTTTACTTTTTGTTTTTTGATTAGAAAGTGCCAGAAAAGCAAGTTGGAGTTGAAAGTGCTGGCAGAAGGCCTGGCGCTAAAAAAGGAGAGTACAATGAATGGGAAAACATACCAGATTATGATAGACCAGTATTAGAAGAGTACCAAAAATCAGACTTCAATCCGTCCGATCCTAGGGGTAGAACAAAATTGTCTAAGGTAAAATTCGCACGTATATATGATTGCACATTAGCCAGGAATGCAAAATAATTAACGCTATATCCATAATCTTGGCACCTTAACGATTTTCATTCGATATAATCTGGGCTCATAATAACTTATGAATACATTTATTTTGGTTTGGACATCTGATTATATATTCAGTGTACAAGTACTTGCTTATTCATTTTGAAGTTAATTTTAACCAGTTTACCATTTGCAATCAAGTGAAAAACATTGAAGTGACTTGAAACGTTATAGGATAAGCCAAGCTTACCAGAAATTAAGAAGCCTGAAGATCCGAAGAAACCTGCTGCACCAAAGATCGAAATAATAAAAGAAAGCAGTCCACAGCCGGACAGCCGTAAAGCTTCTCTTTCGCTAGGAGGACCACCATTTGGAAGACGTGGGTCACTCATTCCACCGGAAGAATCTGGTCGGAGAGCGAGTATTATAATCACAGACGACGTAAGTCATTTTTTGCCTACATTTTCTTTTTTGCCCAAATTTGATGATAGTGTTATTCGGTCATATAAAATATGTTTGTATAATAGGACTCGAGGAAACTTCGACCAGGAGAGGTGTTGGATGATAAAAAGGTAACCATGATCATCTCACCTGTATTGTTCGCCTTGCCTCTCTTAATTATCTAATTCACATTTCAGCTCGTACAGCGTGTTTATTGCTTGGATTGCCTTGGGCAAATCAATGCACGCCATGCTCATAAATTTAATTACACTTACGAACAAATAATAAATAAATTAATTAAATTATTTTACTAATACAATAAGTTCAAACATTTTTTATTTGTTTGTATAATATCTTTTATGCGTTATATTTTAAAATTATGCAGGTGAAATAGTTGACAACGTCGATATTTTGATTATTATCTATTATAAAGGCTATTTATTAAAAAACTATGTATTTATATAAGCTTGCCGTATTCCACATATTTATCTTTACTTTATTTTTCAAATTAAAGCAAAAAGGCCTTCGTCCAGGAGAATTGCATCATAGTTCAGATAAACAGGTTAGCGCGGGGCCATATAAGTAGAGTAGCAAAAAAATGTGATTAAAATATTTATGTGTTTGTATCTAATAAATACATAGATTTGAAAAAATTGCGGTGTCCCTTATGATATTTAGAATAGTCCAGCATTATTTAGATATATAGAAGCTGTGTATTTAACTTGTTTGTTTGTGTGCAAATTAGCACTATTTTGATTAAAAAAAATGTTAAATAAAATTTCGCGTAGGTATGTAGCCAAAAACTAAGCATAATTAATTTTTTGTCACTTCCTTCTGCATATAAACAAAAAAATCGCTATTCGCTTTTAGCTGCTGCTTTATGATGCTTAACATTTAACACTTACATTGCTCTATGTTAACTTAATTTTTAACGGTTAATTAATCAAACACGAAAACTACCGGATTTTTTTTCGGTGAAATTATTAACCGCTAAAATTAACCGCAGAAGAAGTTCATATTTTGGTAATCAATGTTTTAGTAGGAGAGTTAAACAATATTTTTGGCAGTTGCACGAAATGAGTTAAAAAATTTGGACCGAAATCTAGTTTCCGTTTCCAGCACCTACCGTTTCCCATATTCTGACGAAATAAAAATCAGAAAAATTTGGACCACGAATTGGGAAAAACTTCCTAAAAATCTGTTTGCGCTTGGTTCGTGATTAAATGATCTTGGTAGCTATTTTGAGGAAGCTATAAATCATTCAAATGACGTCTTCTTAACTTTGCGGTTAAATTGCCGAACTAATCTCGACCATACCGCAATCATTTTTAAATATCTACCAGTGGTGACAATTTAAATCATCTATTTTTAAAAACTACTCTGCGATCTTAATTGAGATAATAAATTGCACTTCTTGAAATTTTGTTTACTAAAACATCAACCATTTGAATAGTCTAATTTTTCGGATAGTCGATATTTCCCAGACTTCCACTATAACTTTTTTTTTATACTAAACAACCTTGTTCATTTAATGTGAAATGAAACCTGTTTATTGGTTTTATTAAATTTTAGCGCAAATTTTCCATTTGCAATAGACCATTAAAAATTATATAATTAAGTTCTGGCGTTGTAAATTTTAATTTCGTAAGGAGTTACCACGTTTATTTATTTATTTTGATACGATGTCCAACTGTAATTACTTAAAAAGACATTAATTTTTTACAATTACTCTACTGTCAACATTCACAAATTTTGTGGCACTTGATACATTATTTGTGTCACTGGTTGAGAAAATAACTGAGAAAAAATTGGCTAATGAAATTAAAGTTATTTAAATATTTAATATGCGAGATGTTGCGATATCTACTGTTAAAATTATTTTGATACAATGTATGAACTGTTCTTCTGATATTTACAATACACTAACACACATTAAAAAAATAATTACTCAACTTTTACCATTTACTAACAAAGTATTAAAAAATCTCAATTTTCTATATTTTTAATTTTTATATAATTACACCTATTTAAATAATTAGAGGCGAAAGAGTGCAGACGTTAGAAGACCAAGTATGTCTGAATTAGAAGAGAAACCTTCCACTCCATTGAAACCAACCGGGGGTGGAGGACCACCGGTGGTTGTAGATTTTATGGAAAGCATATCTTCCGTTGAAGGTGAATCTGCTTACCTAACCATCGAAATTGAAGGAGACCCTCCACCAACATTTAAGTTTTACAAGGTAAACTCATCAAATTGTTTGGCCAACGCTATTTTCCAATAAGATGAACTCGTGTGAATTTCTTCTACATTCACCGCTCATTGGAAGTAACCTTTTTGGAAACTTTGAGCTTACATAATTAAATCAAAAATTTGCTACACCCCTAAAGCTTTCTGACTTGCCGAAATCATTATGTTCTCACCAGCAAGTAAATATCCTTGGAAAAAAATATCAAGCTCTTGTAATCTTCTTTCAAGTCACTTACACGCGCTTCTATTTGGATTGTAACCTTTTTGGAAGCCGTTTTGAGCGTACATAATGAAATCGGAAAATCATGACACCCTTGCAGTTCTAACCACTTGAGCTTTTCATGATCTGTTGCTAAAACTTAATGTTTTTCAAGGGCGTTACCGAAATTATTGAAGGTGGTCGGTTCAAATATTTAACAGATGGCGAAACAAACACAATTACCTTAATTATTCGTAAAACTAAACCCAATGATGAAGGGCAATACCGAGCGGTTATTTCAAATGTTCATGGATCAGACAGCGCCGATATGAATTTATACGTATCAGGTAAATTACTTCATAACTTTTGAAAATCTATTTCAAGCCTTAAGTCTGATTTTCTAACTTCATGTACACCTTTAAATAGATTCCAGTGGTATGGACTTCCGTGCCATGTTGAAAAAGAGGAAATACGCAAAATGGGCTAAAGATAAGGAAGATCCTGACTGGGGAGACCTAAAGGAAGCCGAAAAGCCCATGCCAACACTTAAGAAAGTTGAAAAGGTACTGCAGTTTTTAAGAATATCGTTTTTTAAATAAAAAGTTACTTACTCGTACATAAAGTAATTAAATTCGACCAAAAAATTCTTTTTCGTCCGAGTACCATCAGCGAATGAAAATTAGGTAATCATGAATTCCATTCCATATTGGGCGGTTTATTAAAATGATGAAACTATCACATCTGTGGTTTTGTATCCAAGATTCAACGTAAGCAACCATTAATTTCTTGTTTAGAAACTACCTTGGCATGTTTGCACCCTTAATCTATATCTCTCATTTTATTCCTTTATACAACAATTTATTTTCAAAGTTCTCAATCATATCTCTATTTCTTTCTTTTATATTCCCAATCTCTCTCTTAATTTTATGATAATAATTCTCCTTTCTTTATTCACCTGCATTTCTATAGTAGTAGGAGGAATAGGGAGGAAACATTATTTGCCATTTCTTCCTGTTTATGATTAATCTTGTATATAGTATTTAATATCTTATTTTTGTAATCGCAACTTATTTTCGGTTTAACAAAAAACGTTTGCATATAATATTAAAAAGTGAAAATATGGTACATTATGTGACGTGCAGATGTGACGTGCATATGTGACTGCAATACATGGCAGTATTTATACCGGGTGTGTATTGAAAGTTTCCATCTTTAATATTTAGAGAACTGTTAGATACAGATATTAATATAGGAATAGAAAACAGGATTCAATTAATCCTTTCCAAAAAGTTAATAAAAAACGTTACAGTTTTAATAGGATGGTAGCGCGTGTTGGAATCCAAACCACGGCACAAATAAATTTGTGAGAATAAAGTGCGTTAGAAGTAGAGTGAATTTTATCCTTAGTGACTGAAAGGCAACAAAATATTATCCCGTAATTCCACTAATTGACACTAACATAGACCCGGAAGAACGAATATTCATTTTTTAACATTAGATACTCGCAGTCACTATGGAAAAACAAGCTCTAAAAACCATTATGGTTATATTGTGTGATTTTGAATGTATTTTAATCATTTCATTGTTCTGCCAATTGAATTAGTAAGGAATTTCAAAATGGCATTTGATGCCAAATTCTGGGTAAAAAACTTTACCTATGATTGATAGATTGTGTAGATTCAAAAAAAGATTTTGGACGATTTTAATGTTAAAGCACACGATAGAATTTTAATATCATCATCATCTGCACGTTTTAGGCTTATTGTGCGTTACGTCACTCTTGGTCGTCCCATCCTTTCTTGGGTCGGCCCAATATATGTTAGAATAAACAAGGATTACTAAACCATACCACCTAAGCCCGGACCTGTATATGACCTTAATAAAATACAGCCCTGATCAATAATTTTAAACGAAGCGCTGATTAAGTAATACCAAATTGAGGCCATTAGTGTGACGTCACAGAGCAAAGAATTGTCAACCTAAAATGGCTAACCATTGGGCAATATTGTCTCAGTGTTTAGTGTCCATATGAAAACATTTGAACCATATGGACACTAAGCACTGAGTCAATATTGCCATTTTAGGTTGGCAATTCATTGCTCTGTGACGTCAGCACTAATGGAGTCAATTAAGTTGGTATTACAAGGGTGGTAATCAACTGAATTATGCCAAACCAGAAGAAAATATTCATAATAATCAGAATAGAAAAAGGGTAAGTACCGGAATAAATATTAGCTAGTTGAAAATTAGTTTTTATTTTATTTTTATCATATTATCATAATTATTTTGGCACACGTTACCGTATATATTTGTCTACGGACGTTTTTCATTCATTGTAGATGTTGATCCCAACGTTTCCTGTAGTCTCCCATGCGGTCAATAAGGCTGAATATGTTGAGAATTTTAATAAAGCAAACAAAATAATATATGCACAAGATTTTGATCTTCTAGGTCTTCCAAAATACATACAAATTATTTTTTAAATTTATTAATCGAAAGTACAAATTTTTTTTTTTACATTTTAGTTAGTCAAATATATTTAAATTTGTTCAGCTTAATACTTTAAAACGTAAGTGTGGTAGCACAGTGAAAGCAAGTTTTATGCGCCGGCTAACCAGCGTCATCTCCCTCCAATGTTAATTAATGTAACCGAACACAAACGAAGCAAGCAACCGGACAGATATTTCAATGCAAATCTCGAAGCTGGTCAAAGGCAGCATAAATTTTATTGTGTATGTACACTAAGGGGGTTATTCTGCAACTCTTGAGGAATCCTTTCGAACCGTAAAGTTTGGTTTACACTCACAATATTGAATTAAATACTAATACAACCTTTAATCTGGTAATATTATGGGTGTAAACAAAACTTTACGGTTCTAAAGGATTCCTTAAGAGGGCGCCTTTAAAAAACAGGTTACAACAGATGGCGCGCCCTAAAATATTAATCTTTTCTACTCATCTGTTCAGCAATACAGAATTTTAATAATTTATAAAAGTCATATGAATAAACGATAACTAATTTAGGTAATGAGGAAGTTTGAACTTTCAAAGTTAAATATTTTTAAAAATATTCAATATTTCCAATTATGAATATCTTTTTGGAATATACTTGTAAATATTCAACATTGGAAGTTCAAACTTTCTCATTACCTAAATTAGTTATCGTTTATTCATATGACTTTTATAAATTATTAAAATTCTGTATTGCTGAACCCTGAACAGATGAGTAGAAAAGATTAATATTTTAGGGCGCGCCATCTGTTGTAACCTGTTTTTTAAAGGCGCCCTCCTAAGAGTTACAGAATAACCCCCTTAGGTTTGAACACAAAGAAAGCAGGTTTTATCCACTGACCGACCAGCATCGATATTTCATTTAAATATCTGTCCGATTGCCTGCTTCATTTGTGTTCTGTTAACTCTATTACATTGGAGATTATCAGTACTTGCAATCTGAAACCAGCAAGTTGAGTTCTTTGTGTTGGTACCTTTATGCAAACCGCATCTCAAAATATCAAAATAATGTAATGACTTCTTTACTTGTTAGTTTGGTGAAGTACGTGGGAGTTGAGAATAAGTTCAACTTCTGAATTATTTGTGCCGTTTGGATTCCACGTTAAACTACTTTATCCATACCTATGTCCCAAAAGAATAGCATCAGGTTATATTTCCAACATTGTATATTATAATGTTATATAATTTTTGTTGTAGCGGGTATCCCCGCAACTATCGTACGATAACCCTAGAAACGAATTTAATTGAAATAAAATCTTTGAAAATGTGAATCTCTGAGACAGTCCACTCATTAGGAAAATCCCTCAATCGGAATCTTTGGAAAAGTGAATTATCTCGGCGTTCGATCTAACTTCCAGCTGCTGTCGTTAGCCACGCTCCGTAGCTTATATTAGAATTCGTCAATGAGGTCGAAATTTGTGTAAAAATTTAAACTTTGAAATCAATATTTGAGATTCTTCCTCACCTTAATTGCGTCATTTTAATATTATCTCTCAAATTCTGTTGATATTTCTTTAATAAATATAATATCTTCTGGCGAGGATTATCGCACTGCAACTTTATTTATATTTAAGGCGCCTCTCTCGTAGTAATGCAGTGTCTTTAACAAGTCAAGATTGTGCTGTTAATAATAATTAGTTTTAAATGATTAAAAAAGAATTAATAAGATAAAACGTAAAACTATTTTGGCACAGGTTTAAAATTTTGAATTTAAAATTAATTTTTAAGAAATAATCTCACAATCTTGACTTGTTAAAGACACTGCATTTCGGGCTACAGGAGAGGTACCTTAAGATTTTAGAGATATATTGTCCAGGGACGAGAATGTATAACTTTTTTTTAACTTCTTGAAAGTGTGCACAAACTATATCCCAATATTATTATTAATTTTATAAATATTAAAAGTGGAAACATTTCAAATTGACAAACTACATTGTGAGGTTCTACATAGACATAACTCAATATAACAAAATACAATATACCAACTATATTCTTATAATATAGATATTAATAGCCAAGACTATAAAGCTCTGATAAATTTATCTCTAGTTTAAATATATAATAAACGTGTTGTGGTGTAAGCTGTGCTTTGAAATTAACTTGACATTTAAGTTCCAAACGCCATCTGTCATCTGTTGAACAGCTCGACAGATGGCGTTTGGAAATTAAATGTCCTACACCATTTCTCTCCTTACACCACAACAAGTTTATTAAATATTTAAACTAGAGATAAATTTATCAGAGTTTTATAGTCTTAGCTATAAATCGATCAAAACAATCATTTTTGAATAACGAAAACTAATGATATGCTGCTTCTTGAAATGTTTTAAATATTATGGTCATTTTTCGTTTTTCCTTAAATATAAGTATAACAAATCCAACTAAAAGTTAACCACATCAGTGATTTGATATGATCGCTGGTTGTGTAGAGAGCGGAAGTTCTAGGTTCAAATCGTTGACTTAGCAGATTTTCTAAGCTCAGTTATCTTGTGAAAGCGTTTTGGATTTACGATTTTAGATGTTTTTTTTTATGTGATTATCATTTAAATACCTAATAGAACGATTTAAAAACAATTCTATTAAATTAATCACCAAGTTAACTTTCTGTTAGGTATTTAAATAAATTCAGTTCTAGTTTTTCTTTGTAGACTCCAGCTTCTTCCCGAAGACCATCTTTAGCCGAATTAATACCAGACTGGCCGGTATTACATCATTTTCAAAAAAAGGAGGTTGGATGTAACGAAAAAATCTTCTGATTTAGTTGTCGATGTTATTTTTTTATAATTGCACGTCTTTATTTTAACATTTTGAACACGTTTCTTTCGTTACTGTTTATTATGTTATTCTTCTTCTTTATTCTTCAAATAATGTAATAATTAAAATATATAATTTATTGGTTCAGCATCATTTCATCATCAATCATGAAACTGTGTGAGATTTGTATGATTGATATCAAATACTTTAGGTTTTTCAGAAAACAGTCTCCAAACTGCGTCCAGTTTAAGATGAAGCTGAACTTTGAATTCGAAAGCACCTCTAAAATCATTATTAATAACAAAATCATTACAAACTTTCATTAAGCACTTACATCCAAAATTTTGACATCCCTTGTTTACCCGACTATATAATTTAATTATTACATGTATTTACTACATTACTCCACCGCATTTTTACATTATCAAGTAACTGTTCTTCACACTAAACTAAATTCTATTTTAGATGTTGTATTGTCTATTGTATTTGTCTGCATGTTGGGTGTAGATCAAACCAACAGTGGATTTTTGAATTTTTTTACGAAACAATTTTTTTCCACAGATTTTATTTTTTACATCATTTTCTGTTGGAATTTGATTTTTTTAAAGTTGGAACATCAATTTTTTAAAGTCCAGCAAATTTTTGCAACGGTTTTTTTTTTAATTTGAAACTGGAAGGTAATAAAATATTTTATCTTAATTTTAGAAACAAGAATCGTTCCTCAAACCTTTGGTGGACCAATTTGCAAAGGAAGGCAAAGATAAGAAAATTACATTTGAGGCTGGATTTTCAAGACAAAACTGCAAACCCAAGTGGTGTTTCAGAAAAGATGTATGGGTTTTTATTTACAATTTAGAAGTTTTCTTTAAAGTTTTTTTCTAGGAACTCTTTTCTGGCTCAAAATATAAATTCAAAAACGAAAATGATATGTATCAACTTATCGTTTGGAATCCTAAAGTGGAAGATACTGGAAAATATACTATTGAAATTGGAGGTGTAAGTTCAACAGGTTTTCTTACAGTTGAAGAAGCAGATCCCACTTACACATTCGTAAAACAACTTAAAAAAACATACAGCGGCTACACAAAACATGAAGTACTTTTAGAATGTCAAGTAAGTTCAAGTATGGCTGTAGTTGGTTGGTACAAAGGAGCCCAAAAATTGACCGATGGAGAGAAATATTCAATTTCAAAAGATATGACTGGAATGTGTAGATTAAACTTAAATAACTGTGAACTGGAAGATGCTGGTGAGTTTATGTGTAAATTGGAGAAGCAATCCGAAAAAACTCAAACCAGTGTCAAAATTGTGGAATATCCTTATAAATTCGTTAAGGTTTTGAAGCATCAACAATTGGTAGAAAAAGACAACGTCACCTTTGTATGCGAACTTGACGATGCAGCAGGTGATGTACAATGGTTCAAAGGAGAAGAAGAAATAAAGGCCGATAAACGAATGGTCATTTCAAAAGATGGTCGCAAACGTAAACTTGTTATTAAGGACGCCAAGGTAACAGATGCAGGAATGTATCGATGTGTCAGTAACGCTGACAAAACGGAAGCCGAACTGGTAATTAATTACTTGAATCGTTTCAACAAGAAATTGAAAGACACTGAAGCTATTGAACGTGAAAAACTTGTTCTGGATGTTGAATTACAAGATCAAACTGCTTCCGTAGATTGGACATTTAACGGTAAACCTATCGTACCTTCCGAGAGAGTTGAAATTAAGAATTTGGGTGGTGGTAAACATCAATTGGTGTTCAACAAACTTGAATTGGAAGATGATGGTGAAATTATGTGCGAATCCGGAAAACTGCAATCAGCTATGAAGCTCACAGTCAAAAAGGGAGAAACGGTACCGCTAATCGAATGTGGAAGTTCCTTTGAAGGTCCAGTGGATAAACCTTTCATTATTGAAGTTCCATTTAAAAGTAAATACGGAACTTTGTTATAAAATATTTTGTAACTTTTGGAATTTTTTAGTTGATGGAACCAGGCAAACACCAATCGAAGCTAAACTTATTAAAGACGGAAAACCTTTGCCTTTAAAAGACGTCGATGTTATTGTAGGTGAAGACAAAATAACATTTAAAATTAAGAAACCAGCACGTGAATTATCTGGTCCTTATCAAATTAAACTTGCTAATGGACAAGGCGAAGATGTAAAAGATGTTAATATTACCATGCAAGATGTACCGTCTCCACCTCAAGATGTTGATGTCACAGATATCTTCCAAACGAATTGTAAGGTTTCGTGGAAGGCACCAAAAGATGATGGCGGTGCTCCTTTACTCCATTATGTTATTGAAAGACAAGATCTGAGCTTAAAAGGTATCAGAAATGCAATGAAGTAAATTGCTAGAAACTTACCCTATTATTTTAGCTGGATGGGATAACGTTGGTCAAGTTCCCGCTGGACAACCAACAACTTACAAAGTGGAAGGTCTCGTACCAAAGAAACAATACAAATTCCGAATCCGAGCTGTAAACAAACTGGGATCTAGTGAACCTGCTCTCTTTGGCAAACCAGTTCTTGCTAAGGATCCATGGGGTAAGTTGAAATACTTTTTGCTAAAGCTTTTTAGGTGCACGTCCTAACATCACACGTTTGTAGCCCACTCTCTTTATTCTCTAGATTTTATTCAGCTTTTGCTTTCGCTTCATCACAAAAATGAAGTCATACTAATAATGTAAATAATTTATATAGATGAACCAAGTAAACCAAATAATGTAGAACTTACTGATTGGGATAAAGATCATGCAGATATAAAATGGACTAAACCTGATAGCGATGGAGGTGCACCAATCACAAGTTATGTTGTGGAATATAAAGATAAGTTTGGAAAAGATTGGGTTAAAGGTGTTGAAGTTCCTGGAGATCAATTATTTGCGACTTGCCCAGGTTTAAAAGAAAACAATCAATACGAATTTAGAGTTCGTGCAGTAAATAAAGGAGGGCCAGGAGAACCAAGCGATTCTACAAAACCAATTATCGCAAAATGTAGATTCGTGAAACCGTTTATAGTATCCGATGATTTAATCAACATGGTAATAAAGAAAGGTCAAGTGATCAAATATGATGTTAAATTTGGCGGTGAACCAGAGCCAGAAGTTACTTGGATGCGTGACAAAACAGTACTTAAACCTGATCCTGAAGAAAGGATTACTATTGATGGATATGAAAGAAATACTGTCATAACAACTCGCAGAGCCGTTCGTGGTGATAGCGGCAAATACACACTTATCTTGAAAAACGGTTCAGGAACTTGCGAAAAATCTGCTGATGTTATTGTTTTGGACAAACCTACAGCTCCTAAAGGACCACTTCAAGTTGAAGAGGTACGCTCTGATCATGTTAAAGTAAAGTGGAAGAAACCAGAAGATAATGGTGGCACCGACATAGTTGGATATGTATTGGAAAAGATGGATATGGATACCGGTAGATGGATTCCGGCAGGAGAAGTCGGTGCAAATGAAGACAATTTTACATTTAAAGGGCTCACTCCAAATAAAAAGTACAAATTTAGAGTTAAGGCTAAAAATAAGGAAGGAGAATCGGAACCATTAGAAACCGATGATTCTATTTTGGCTAAAAATCCATATGACGAGCCAGGAAAACCTGGAAAGCCTGATATTATCGATTACGATAACAAAAGTGCTACTTTACGATGGGAAAAGCCAGCCAGCGATGGAGGTCGTCCCATTACACATTATACAGTCGAAATTAAAGATAAATTCTCTCCAGATTGGTTTGAAATTGCTAAAACTAGTGATAACAACCCAGAAACAAAGATCGAAGGTCTTAAAGAGAAAAGCGTTTACCAATTTCGTGTACGTGCTCATAATAAAGCGGGAAAAAGTGAACCTTCTGAAGCTACCGATAATCACTTATGCAAACATAAAAATCGTAAGTTATTGATCATGTATATTTTATGCTTCTATTTTGTACTGCATTAATAATTTGGGAAATGGGAAGAAGCTTAGAAATTTAATGGCCCAGTACCTTTGGGGTACCATCAAGTTATTGCATAATTAACATAAAATTAAGCTTTTCATTAGCCTTCCAATTTCAAGGAATAACTAGTATTTATTATTTTTTAAGTGGAAAAAAATGGAAGATTATTTTTTGCACATTTTCAACTCTTCAAACACTTACTTGTTGTAATTAAAATATTTGTTTGTGTTTTTCTATATTTATAATTTTTAAGACTAAAGCCATTTTTTAAAAATCTCAACAAGAGAATATTCAACCAACAGGTTGAAAATTAATGATCATTAACTTTTTATTTGTGATTAATGTGATGTGCATTCAATTCATAAAATTCCGATTGAAAGAATTCTTAATGATCATCAACGTATTAGTAAGTATACCAAAGGCTCAAAGGTACAAGGAAAGCTTGAATAAAAATGTAATTTGGAATCATACAGTTGTATTTTGAACCTTACGAAAATTTTTAATTTTGATCAATGATTATGAATTAGTATTACCTATAAACTAGTTTTGAAGCGCGCCTGGGTACGCGCTCTACCTAAAAGATTTTAAAAGCATAATATTATAATCATTTGTAAAAGGTAAATTTTAAATTTAGAATTTATAATGTTGAATTACTAATCTTTCGTAAAATACAAAGTGAATTAGTCAAAAGTACAATATCTTCTGTGCACATGGACTGCTACTTAAAAGCACGGTTTATTAAAAAGCCTACTTTGTTGGGATTCTTAAAAAATGGTTAACATAATCTTGTGACAAATTTTCCATTTATTAAAAAATTTATTTCAGTTAAACCACGAATTGATAGAGAAACCTTCAAAGCAGTAATCATTAAAGCTGGACGCACCCATAAATGGTCTGTAGATATAAGCGGTGAACCCCCACCAACGGTAAAATGGGTCTGGCGGGACAATATTCCACTTACAAGTACAGAACGCATTAAAATTGAAAATGTTGACTATCATACCGACTTCACATTAACCAATTGCGTACGTAAAGATACGGGCAAATATACATTGATTGCAGAAAATGCATCTGGAAAAGATACTGAGACTGTAGAATTAACTGTCCTTGGTAAACCAAGTCCACCTGGTGGTCCATTGGAAGTGTCTGAAGTATCAGATACAAAATGTAAATTAAACTGGAAGAAACCAGAAGATGATGGTGGTAGTCCTGTTAAAGAATATGAAATTGAAAAAATGGATCTTGCTACTGGGAAATGGGTTCGTGTTGGTAGAGTTCCAGCTGGTGATAAGAATGAACCATCCTTTGAAGTTACTGGATTAAATCCAGGATCACAATATCAGTTCCGTGTAACAGCTTGTAATAATGAAGGCGATTCTGAACCATTAGTAACTGATAAACCAACTTTGGCCAAAAATCCATTTGGTATGTCATCAAATAATAACTAATGCTTTTTATTATATTATGCAATTTTAACAGATGAACCTCTTAAACCTGGAACACCAGAAATAACAGATTATGACAACAGAGGTGTAAATTTGAAATGGGAAAAACCTAAAAGTGATGGAGGAGCTCCAATCGAGAAATATATTATTGAGAAGAAAGACAAATTCAAGCCAGATTGGGAAAAAGCTATGGAAGTTCCTGGTGACCAATTGGATGCAAGAGTAAACGATTTAAAGGAAAATGGAGAATATCAATTCCGCATTGTTGCAGTTAATAAGGCAGGACCGTCACCACCATCAGATGCTTCCAAAATGCAGATCATCAAACACAGAGCTTGTATGTTAGATATGCGCTTTTTAATATTACTTACGCGGTTCGATCTATTGCTTTTAGGTTTAATCAGTATAAGTAGGTGTTTAGGAAAGATGTTTTTCAGTTTTTTTTATTATTTCTGTGTTCAATGTGCCTTTTTATTTAGTTTTTTTAACTACGTATTTTTTGCATTTAACAATAATTTTGAATAGCAAAGCTTGCATATTTTGATGCTGTTAATTTTTTATACGGCAGCTGTTTTTAAAATGCCGAAATAAAAGCTTTGTTTAAATTTCAGCAAAAGTTGGTACTCATACGATCATCCTCTATCGAAATAGGTCCAGTATTTAGCACCTTCTGGTTAAATTTTCCATTTATTTAAATTTAGTGTTAATTTCCATTTTTATTTTCTTAGGTTATATATTTGATTTTTTACTTTGTTAGTTTTAAGTTTTTTTTATCCACCAAATCGTGGATTCTGTATATAAAACGTATTTTACCGATTTAAAGATTCAGCAGAGAAGTAAATTTTTTAAGTTATTTTCTATTTAAGTTTATAATTTACACATACCATTAAATTTTTACGTTTTCAGTAAAACCAAGAATTGATCGTACAAACCTAAAACCAATAACCGTTCGTGCTGGAAAGCCAATCAAATTTGATGTAAATGTGAAGGGTGAACCTGCACCCACAATAACTTGGTACCAAATTGATAAACTGCTAAAATCAGAGGGTAACGTTGAAATTATAAATGTTGACTACAACACAAAATTAAATATAACAAACTCAATTCGTAAAAATACCGGTCTTTACAAAATCAAAGCGGTTAACGAACATGGTGAAGATGAAGCTGAAGTGGAAATTACCGTGTTATGTAAGTTGATTTTTAAAAAGAGATTTCCTTTACTAATTCAATGAATAGCGGCTCCTAGCAAACCAAAAGGACCACTCAAAGTATCAGATGTTACCAAAAATGGTTGCAAACTTAAATGGGATAAACCAGAAGATGATGGTGGTAAACCCATAACTGGTTACGCTGTCGAAAAACTAGATAAAGCTACCGGGCGTTGGGTCCCAGTTGGTAAAACCACTGACCCTGAAATGGATGTTAAAGGGTTACAAGAAGGTCATGAATATCAATTTAGAGTTAAGGCCATCAACGATGAAGGAGAATCTGAACCTCTCGAAACAGATGGATCTATAGTTGCTAAAAATCCATATGGTATATCGTTTTACATTTTATCAACCAGTTTTTTCATAAAAAAATTTCAGATATACCTGGTAAACCTGGTACTCCCCAAATTGTCGATTATGATGCGGATCGTGTTGACCTAAAATGGGATGCACCGAAGCAAACCGGTGGTGCTCCTATTACGGGATACGTCATCGAGAAAAAAGAGAAATTTTCTACGTCTTGGGATGAAATTCTTACGACTGATGTAAGTTTTCCCAATTCTTCAGAAGTTTTCAATTTAAAATGTTTTTCCGTCAAAATTTCATGTCATAATGTGATTTTTGTGGTACAGTGGAACTTCTATATAACAAATTCAAAATGGAACTAAGTTGTAAACAAGAAAATGTAGACAATTTCATTCAAAGCAGTTTGATTTAAATTGTCGACATTTCTTGTTATTTGTTTTGATTATTATGAAATAACTTGGTAATGATTACATTCATTTTATCTCAAAACATCTGAAAAAAATTCGTTATTTCGTGAAGACGAAACAAATATACGAGTAGGTACATGTAAATTATTTGGAAGTTTGTTATATCGAAGATTCACTGTAATTCATTTTAAAAAAATTTTATTTTATAACATTAGACACCTGATACTGAGGCTCGAGTTCCCGGTTTAAAAGAAGGTAACACTTACCAATTCCGTGTTCGTGCGGTAAATAAAGCAGGTCCGGGAGAACCATCCAATCCAACCGATCAACATCTTGCTAAACATAAACATCGTAAGTCACAAGATCTAAAAATTATTTAAAAAATTAAAACATTAAATTTTATACAGTGCGACCACTTATTAACCGCGATAAATTACACACTGTCAAAGTACGTGCTGGCCAAATTGTTAAATTTGACGTTGACGTAAAAGGTGAACCACCACCAACTATTACTTGGAGTTTTGCTAACAAACCATTGGAAAATGGTCCACGCACAAAAATAGAAAACGAAGATTACAACACCAAATTAGTTCTGAGCGATACAAAACGTAAAAATACTGGTACTTACACAATTAGGGCCGAAAATGAATCCGGTTTTGATGAAGCACCAGTGGAAGTTATTATTTTGGACAAACCTGGAAAACCAGAAGGACCATTAGAAGTAAGCGATATTCATAAGGAAGGATGTAAACTTAAATGGAACAAACCAAAAGATGATGGAGGCCTTCCCATTACTGGTTATTCAATTGAAAAACAAGATGCCACAACAGGTAGATGGGTACCTGCAGGTTTTGTTGACCCAGATAAAACAGATCTTGAGGTTACTGGTCTTGAACCAAACAAAAAGTACAATTTCCGTGTAAAAGCAGTAAATGAAGAAGGTGAATCTGAACCATTAGAAACTGACGCTGCAATATTAGCAAAGAATCCATACGATATTTCTGCACCTCCTGGTCTACCAGAAATAGTTGACTGGAATGAAAATTCCGTAAAACTGAAATGGGAAAAACCAATTAGAGATGGAGGAGCACCAATTACAGGCTACATCGTTGAAGTAATGGATAAATTTGGAGGACAATTTGTGAAAGCTTTAGAAGTAGGACCTCAATGTACTGCAACAGTGCCAAAACTAGAGGAAGGAAATCAATATAAGTTTAGAATACGTGCCGTAAATAAAGCTGGACCATCAGAACCATCTGAACAAACCAACTGGCACACTGCCAAAGCACGATTCCGTAAGTATAATCAAAATTTATATCAATTCAAAATCTAACATCAAACTTTTATAGTGAAACCATTAATTGACCGCACAAACTTGAAGCCGCTGACGATAAAGTCAGGCTTGGTTGTAAACCTCGACATCAATGTCGCTGGAGAACCGCCACCAACTATTACATGGTTTTATGATGGCAAAGAAATTACATCAAATCCTGAAATTACAATCGATAATTCTGATTATAAAACTAAGTTCTTTATAACAAAAGCCATGAGGAAGCAAAGTGGAAAGTATACAATAGTGGCTAAAAATGAAGTTGGAGAAGATACAGCAGATTTGGAGATTAGTATTCTTGGTAAACCAGGTGCACCTAAAGGTCCACTTGAAGTGTCCGATGTCCACAAACATGGCTGCAAATTGAAATGGAAGAAACCAGATGATGATGGAGGAAGTCCTGTTGATTATTATGAAATTGAAAAATTAGATCCACTAACAGGACAATGGGTACCATGCGCCAGAAGTAATGAACCAGAAGCTAACATTATTGGGTTACAAGAAGGAAAACCGTATAAGTTTAGAGTAAAAGCTGTTAATAAAGAAGGCGAATCTGAACCGTTAGAGACTGAAAAATCCATTATTGCTAAAAATCCATTTGGTAATTTTAAATTGTTATTAACAAACTTTTTTATTTTTACAATAATTTTGTTTATCTAGACGAACCTAGCAAACCGGGAAGACCAGAAGCTACAGATTGGGATAAAGACTTCGTGGAACTGGAATGGGCTCCACCAAAATCAGATGGAGGCGCACCGATTGAAAAATACATCATTCAAATGCACGATAAAGCTGGCCGTGGTTGGGTAGATGCTGCGACGGTACCAGGAACTAGAACTAATGGTAGAGTTGAAAATGTCGAAGAAGGGCACGAGTACGAATTCCGAGTTGTAGCGGTTAATAAAGCTGGACCCAGTGAACCCAGTGATGTATCTAAACCTGTTATTGCCAAACCAAGGAAATGTAAGTTTGGTCTATAAAATCTGTTTATGAAATACTGCATGTTTTATTTTAGTGGCTCCACGCATTGATCGTAAAAACTTGACCAAGAAAGTTTTGAGACCTGGACAACTTCTACGTATGGAAGCCGATGTTACAGGAGAGCCTGCTCCTACAATTACATGGACATTAAAAGATCAACCATTGAAAAATACAGATAGATTGAAAATAGAAAATGAAGAACACAAAACAAACTTTGTTCTACAGAAAACAAAGCGGGAAGATACTGGATTGTACATAGTAACAGCTAAAAACGAATTCGGTGTTGACACTGTTGAAGTTGAAATAGTTGTCAAGACTAAACCATCTAAACCCAAAGGACCTCTTAAAGTATCTGACGTTACAGCTGAAGGTTGCAAACTTAAATGGGATAAACCAGAAGACGATGGCGGTGAACCCGTTACTGCTTACTTAGTCGAACGTATGGATGTTGATACTGGACGTTGGGTACCAGTAACTACTACTAAAACTCCAGAAGCAGACGTTACTGGTTTAGTAGAAGGAAAAGATTATCAATTCCGTGTAAAAGCTGTTAATGCCGAAGGAGAATCGGAACCTTTAGTTACAGAAACTGCAACTACAGCTAAAAATCCATATTCCGAACCAGACACACCTGGAAAACCAGAAGTTAAAGACTTTAGTAAAAACCATGCAGATTTAAAATGGACTCCTCCAAAAGACGACGGTGGTGCTCCAATTACTGGATATATCATTGAAAAGAAAGACCCCAACGGTACTAAATGGATTAAAGCTGTAGAAGTTTCCGGCAATAAAACCGAAGCTAAAGTTCCTGATTTAATCGAAGGCCAAAAGTATCAGTTTAGAGTACGTGCAGTTAATAAAGGTGGACAAAGTAAACCCTCTCCACCATCTGAAACAATAACAGCTAAGGACAGATTTGTACCACCTAAGATTGATCGAACAACACTCAAAGATTTAACATTGAAAGCTGGACAACACATCAGATTGGATGTTAAAGTTACTGGTGAACCAGCTCCAACTAAGACTTGGTTCTTGAATAAAGCCAGAATTGAAGACCGTAACGACATAACCGTCGAAAACGAAGATTATAGAACAAAATTAATAATTGGAATCGCTGAACGTAAACATACCGGTACCTTAACACTAAAAGCTGAAAATAGTTGTGGACGGGATGAAGCAACTATCGAAATTAAGATTTTGGATAAACCTGGTAAACCAGAAGGTCCACTTAAAATTAGTGATGTCCACAAAGAAGGATGTAGTCTTAGATGGAATCCACCAGAAGATGATGGTGGTGTACCTATTGAAAATTATTTGGTCGAGAAAATGGACACCGACACAGGTCGTTGGGTACCTGCTGGTAGATGTAAAGAGCCTAAAATTGATTTAGACAATTTAGAACCTGGTAAAGAGTACAAGTTCCGCGTTTCTGCTGTTAATCCAGAAGGAGTATCAGAACCATTAGAAGCAGATCACAGCATAATAGCCAAAAATCCGTTTGGTAAGTTTTGCAACGAGTGAGTATTGTGCAATAGTTAACAATTTATTTTTAGATGAACCTGGTGCTCCCGGAACTCCTGAAGTTACGGATTGGGATAAGGACCATGTTGATTTAAGATGGACCCCACCAATAAAAGATGGTGGGTCTCCAATCACCGGTTATATTGTGGAGAAGAGAGAAAAAGGTTCACCACGTTGGACTAAAGCATGTGAGGTTGGTCCTAATGATACAAAGGCAACTGCCGATAATTTAGACGAAGGAGTTGAATACGAATTTCGTGTCAAAGCAGTTAACGCTGCTGGTCCTGGAGAACCCAGCGACGCTTCCAAGTCTGTCATTACTAAACCTAGGAAATGTAAGTTAAAATAAAAAATTGTCATGAAATATAAATTATTCGTAATTTTTATATTTTCAGTACCACCCAAGATTGATCGTAAGAATTTGAGAAACTTAACTGTTAAAGAAGGAGAACCAATTTACATCGATGTTAAAATTAGTGGTGAACCTCCTCCAGATGTTACATGGTATCATGAAAATAGAACGCTTATCCCAACAAGCCATATTCGTGTCGAAGATAAACCAAATAATTCCAAGTTCTTCAACGACAAACCCGAACGGAAGAATACTGGAATTTACAAAATTACAGCTGTTAATAAATATGGCACAGATACAGCAGAAATTGAAATTACCGTTGTTTGTAAGTTTTATACCAATTAACCACTTCACCATTTACTAATGCTTAACTTTATTTCTGCAGCAAAACCAGGAAAACCAGAAGGTCCTTTGGAAGTATCTGATATTACTAAAGATGGCTGTACCCTAAAATGGAAGAGGCCAAAAGATGATGGTGGAGAGCCTATTGAAGGTTACGTAGTCGAGAAATTCGATCCAGAAACCGGAATTTGGTTGCCCGTAGCAAAAACCAACGATCCTACACCTGAAGTTAAAGTTGATGGCCTTATTCCTGGTCATGAATATAAGTTCAGAGTGAAAGCCATAAACAAGGAAGGTGAATCCGAACCATTAGAAACTCTAGGAAGCAATGTTGCTAAAGATCCATTTAGTAAGTATAATCCAAAAGAAGAAATTCCAGTTAATAACTAAAACTTTATAGCAACACCTGGAAAGCCTGGAGCCCCCGAACCTGTCGATTGGTCAGAAAATCACATCGACCTAAAATGGTCAGAACCACCTAGCGATGGAGGATCTCCTATAACTGGTTATATCATAGAAATGAAAGACAAATATAGTCCCCTATGGGAAAAAGCAATTGAAACTACTACACCTTCGACAAATGGTACAGTTCATGGACTTATTGAAGGAAATGAATATCAATTCCGCGTAGTAGCTGTAAATAAAGCTGGTCCAGGTGTACCATCAGAACCAGGAAAAACCTTTACTGCTAAACCACGTCACCGTAAGTTTTTATATTAATTTTTAGATGAGGGTTAATACAACAACTTTTTTACAGTGGCTCCACGAATTGATCGTCGTTATTTGCACGATATTACCTTATCGGCAGGATCTCCACTTAAATTTGAAGCCAACATTATTGGCGAACCACCACCAGTAGTAGAATGGCGTTGTAGTGGTATCGCCTTGAAAGACAGCAACAAAATCCAAATAAATAACTCCGACTATCACACTAAAATTGCTATACGTCCTGTTAAACGTGAAGATACCGGCACGTACACTGTAACTGCATCAAATAGTTCTGGAAAGGATAGCGTTAACATTGAAGTTATCGTAACTGATAAGCCTTCTCCACCTGAAGGACCATTGCAAACTAGCGATGTCCATAAAGATGGTTGCAAACTTAAATGGAAAAGACCACGAGATGATGGTGGTACTCCAATCGAATATTATCAAGTTGAGAAAATGGATCCAGAAACTGGAGCTTGGGTTCCTTGTGGTAGAGCAACAGAACCAAACTTTGAAGTCACAGGTTTAACTCCTGGAAAGGAATACAAATTTAGAGTTGCTGCAGTTAATGCGGAAGGTGAATCAAAACCGTTAGAAACTGAGTCGACTATTGTAGCTAAAAATCCATTTGATGAACCTGGAGCACCTGGCAATCTTAAAGCTACCGATTGGGATAAAGACCATGTTGATTTACAATGGACACCACCAAAAGACGATGGAGGTTCTCCAGTTACCGCATACATTGTTGAGAAAAAGGATAAATTTGGGGAATGGGAAAAAGCTTTGGAAGTACCTGCAGGTCAAACAAAAGCAACTGTACCGGATTTGATTGAAGGTCAACCTTATCAGTTTAGAGTTAAAGCTGTCAATCAAGCAGGTCCAGGTGATCCAAGTAATGAAACTCCAACAATCATAGCTAAACCTCGTAATTTGGCACCCAAAATTGATAGAACTAATCTTATCGAAATACGACTTAAAGCTGGCCAGAACTTTAACTTTGATGTCAAAGTTAGTGGTGAGCCAATGCCAATAACGAAATGGTTATTGAAGGGAAAGGAAATCAAATCAAGCGACAACGTTAAAGTGCAACATTCTGATTATAATACAAAACTTAATGTACGTGCAGCGACACGTTCTGATGCTGGAATGTACACCATTACAGCTGAAAATATTAATGGCAAGGATATTGCCGATGTTGAAGTAACCGTTCTAGATGTACCAACTCCTCCTGGTGGTCCATTAAAGGTTTCTGATGTCACCGCCAATGGTTGTAAATTAGCATGGAAACCACCTGCAGATGATGGTGGTAATCCAATCGAAAAGTATGTTGTTGAAAAAATGGATGAAGCCACTGGACGCTGGGTACCTGCAGGAGAGACCGATGGTCCAACAACGTCATTGGATGTCGATGGTCTTGTACCAGGCAAAAAGTATAAATTTAGAGTAAAGGCAGTTAACAAACAAGGCAAATCTGAACCTTTAACAACAAGTCAAGCAATCGAAGCTAAGAATCCATTTGATGAACCCGATAAACCAGGTGTGCCCGAAATTACAGATTACGACAAAGACTTTGTTGAACTTAAATGGGATAAACCTAAAAACGATGGTGGTTCACCAATTACCGGATACGTTATTGAAAAGCGTGACAAATTTAATCCAAACTGGGAAAAATGTGCAGAAGTCGATGGCGATACTCCAAGAGGTAAAGTTAATGATTTAATTGAAGGAACACCTTACGAATTCCGTATAAGAGCTGTAAACAAAGCAGGTCCTAGTGAACCAAGCGACGCATCTAAGATTCATGTTGCAAGACCTAAAAATCGTAAGTTATTTTTTTTTACTAATTATCAGTAAGTAAACTTTAATTTTTTTGTAGTTGCACCTAAGATTGATAGAAATGCGTTGATGAATATTAAAATTCCTGCTGGTAAAACATTTGAATTCAATGTGCCAATTAGTGGAGAACCTCCACCGACCAAGGAATGGCAACTTAAAGATATGGTATTATCTAACAACGACCGCGTCAAAATTGTTAATGAAGATTATAACACCAAGCTCAGAATTTCTGATGCTAAGAGAGCCGATAGTGGAACTTATCAAATTTCCGCCAAGAATATTAATGGCAAAGATGTCGCAACTGTTAATGTAACAGTTTTGGACATTCCTTCACCACCAGAAGGTCCACTAAGAGCAGATAATGTTACTAAAAGTTCACTTACCTTACAATGGAAACCTCCAAAAGATGATGGTGGGTCTGAAATTACACATTATACAGTCGAAAAGCAAGATACTGAAAATATGCGATGGATACCTGTTGGAGAAGCTGTTGGTACTTCGATACGTGCTGATCATTTATCGGAAGGACACGATTATAACTTCCGTGTTCGCGCCGTTAACAAACAAGGAGAATCTGCTCCATTAACCACTATGGACAGCATAACCGCTAAGGATCCGTATGGTAAACCAGACAAACCAGGCATACCCAAGGCCACCGATTGGGATAAGGATCACGTTGATTTGGAATGGGCTCCGCCTAAAAAAGATGGAGGATCACCAATTACAGGCTACATTATTGAGAAGAGGCCAAAACATGGGTATTAATTTTATTATTTCATATTTTTACGAATATTATTAATTATTTCATTTACAGAATCTGGGAAAAAGCTGCAGAAATTCCTGGAAATGCTACAAAAGGAACTGTTCCAAATCTAAACGAAGGTGAAGAATACGAATTTAGAGTAATTGCTGTAAACAAAGGAGGACATTCAGAACCTAGTGAAGCTTCCTTACCTGTAATTGCTAAACCAAGATTCTTGGCACCTACCTTTGACAAATCTCTTTTGCAAGATCTAACTGTAAAAGCTGGAAATCGTATTAGCTGGAATATTCCAATTGAAGCATCTCCGAAACCAACTGCGAAATGGTCGGTAAATGGAAAAGAAATTAAACCTAGCGATAAAGTAGATATGCAAGTATTTAGTAACAGAGTTACTTTTGATATTCCATTCTCTGCGAGAACCGATGCCGGTCGATACACTTTAACATTAACAAACGATCATGGAACAACGACTGCTTCCGCTAACGTTACAGTACTAGATCGTCCAAGTCCACCACAACAACCTCTTGATGTATCACACGTAACTAAAGAAAGTGCGCATATAACATGGAAACCACCAGCAGATGATGGTGGTTCATCAATCCTTCACTATATTGTTGAAAAAATGGATGTTTCACGAGGTACCTGGTCAGATGCTGGTATGTCTCCCATTTGCAGTCACGATATTCAACGCTTAATTCATAAGAAAGAGTATTACTTCCGAGTGAAAGCTGTCAATGCAATTGGAGAATCTGAACCATTAGAAACAACTAGGGGAATTATAGCCAAAAATGAATTTGGTAAATTTTATAAAATAATGATTGAAAGAACTATGTTTCACTATATGCGTTTATTTATTTTCTAGATGAACCAGATGCGCCTGGTAAACCAGCAGTCACAGATTGGGATAAAGATCATGTTGATTTGGAATGGACACCACCTAAGAATGATGGTGGATCACCAGTTACTGGATACATTATCCAAAAGAAAGAAAAGGGAAGCCCATACTGGATAAATGCTGCTACTGTCCCTGCCAAGAAAACTACTGCTACCGTGCCTGATCTTATCGAAGGACAAGAATACGAATTTAGAGTTGTTGCAACCAATAATGCTGGACAAAGTGAACCATCTGAGCCTTCAGATCTTGTAACAGCAAAATCAAGATATTGTAAGATATTTAATAATTTTGAGTGTCCATATAAAATAACAAAATATTTTAGTGCCACCTAAAATCAAAACACCCCTTAATGACATCCGCATCAAAGCGGGACTTATCCTTCATGTTGATATCGATTTTATTGGAGAACCAACTCCAGAGGTGAGATGGAGTGTTAGTGGCAAACCATTAACAGGTGACGACAGAACAACTGTAACCTCCTTGGGACATCATACTGTAATTCACACTGTAAACGCCAAACGCACTGATAGTGGAACATATCACTTATCATTGAAAAATAATTCCGGAAGTGATGAAGGTTCATTCCAAGTTATTGTTTTGGGTAAGCTAACAAAGTTGAAAATTATTACAATTTACTGATAAATATTTGTAGATCGTCCTGGACCACCAAAGGGACCACTCACTTACGAGGAAATTACATCTCAAAGCGTTACTCTTTCGTGGAAGCCACCAACCGATAACGGAGGCAGTGAAATAACGTACGTGAATTATTTGTCACTTTGTCACATAAAGCATATTATAATTTTTTAGGGCATATGTTATTGAAAAACGTGATTTAACCCATGGTGGTGGTTGGGTACCAGCCGTTAACTACGTTAATCCAAAATATAATCATGCAGTGGTGCCCAGATTACTGGAAGGAACCAAGTACGAATTTAGAGTGTTTGCCGAAAATTTGCAAGGTCGATCTGATCCTCTTGATACCGAGAAACCAGTAGTTGCTAAGAACCAATATGGTTCGTTAATTCAAATTTGTTAGTTTGTTTTTGTTAATATTATTTTCTAGATGTTCCTGGCAAACCCGGAAAACCAGAGCTTGTGGATAGTGATAAAGACCATATCAAAATTAAATGGGCAGCACCAATCAGTAACGGTGGATCTCCCATCGTCGGTTATGACGTGGAGAGAAGAGATGTTGTTACCGGAAGATGGGTTAAGCTTAACAAGGATCCAATCCGAAGCATGGATTATAACGATGATCGTGTTCAAGAAGGACATCAATACGAATACAGAGTATCTGCAGTTAATGCAGCTGGACCAGGTAAACCAAGCGATACATCTAACGCATTTACCGCCAAACCATTGAAAGGTAATCCAGTTTTAAAGTTTTCAATACTTGGTATTAACTTCGAAATCAATTCCAGAAAAACCAAAATTGTGGCTCGATAACTTAATTGGAAGAAAAATTAAAGTACGCGCTGGCGAACCTGTTAACATTGATATTCCTATATCTGGAGCACCAACTCCCAAAGTGTCATGGACCAAGAATGCGATTTCTGTTCCTCAGTCTAATAGAGTATCGGTAAGTTAGTCTAAAAATATGGAGTAATTTGCTGGTTTTAATTATTTTTTATTAAAGTATGACACTACCAGCGAACATACTGTATTCCGTATTGAATCATCAAATCGTGATGATACAGGAAAATACACCGTTCATGCTACCAATGAACATGGTGCCGATGAAGCCGATATTGAGGTCATAGTTGTTGATAAGCCTGGTATACCACAAGGACCTCTCCAATATACTGGCACTACACAAGATTCAGTATCATTGGCGTGGAACCCACCACATGATGACGGAGGTGGTGATATCACAGGTTATATAGTAGAAGTTAGTGAATATGGAAGCGATAGTTGGCGTCCAGTTCCTGGCTATTGCCCAAAACCATCCTTCACAGTACGAGGTTTAACAGAAGGCAAAAAATACGTATTTAGAGTACGAGCAGAAAACATTTATGGAGTTTCGGAACCATTAGAAGGTAAACCAGTAATAGCAAAGAGTCCATTCGATCCACCAGATGCTCCAAGTCAACCAGAAATAACCGGTTATACACCATCAAGCTGTGCCATTAAATGGAATCCACCTACTCAAACAGGAGGAAAACCAATAACTGGCTATTATGTTGAAAAGAGAGAACGTGGGGGTGACTGGGTTAAAGTTAACAATTATCCAACTCCTAACACAAGTTACACTATACCAGATTTACGCGAAGGTAACAAATATGAATTCAGAGTGAGCGCTGTAAACGAAGCTGGTGCTGGTCAACCTAGTAAACCATCAGAATCCATGGTTGCTCAACATCAACGATGTACGTATAATTTCATCATTAAAGTAGCAATCTTTTAATTACATTTATTTTTACAGTTAAACCTGATCCTCCAGAACCACCCAAACCAGATCGTATCACTAAAGACAGTGTTACTTTATCTTGGAGACCACCACGTAGTGATGGAGGTTCAAAACTTAAAGGTTACATTGTACAAATGAAACCCAAGGGTTCAGATGATTGGACCGATGTTAACACTGTTCCAACACCTGGCACAGTATTTACTGTTCCTAACTTGAAAGAAGGCGATGAATACCAATTTAGAATAATGGCAGTGAACGATGTAGGCAATTCAGAACCTAGCAGACCTAGTCCAAATATTCTTATAGAAGAACAAGCCAACAAACCTCGCATTGATTTGGGAGGAGTACGAGATATTACAGTTAAAGCTGGTGAAGATTTCAGCATTCATGTTCCTTATGTTGGTTTCCCCAAACCTGTTGCTTCATGGTTTGCTAATGACAAATTGCTAGATGAAAGTGATAGTAGGGTATTCCCCAAATTAACAGATGATTCAGCTAGTATCATTGTTAAAAATGCAAAACGTGGAGACACCGGCCAATATCGCATTCAATTGAAAAATCCATCAGGCTTCGATACAGCAACCTTAAACGTTAAAGTATTAGATCGCCCTGGAAAACCCGAAAATCTTCGAGCAGATGAATTTGCTGGAGATGCTCTCACATTGTACTGGCAACCACCTAAAGATAATGGAGGTGCAGAAGTCACTAATTACATCGTAGAAAAGCGAGAAGCTAAATCGCCTACTTGGTCTAAAGTCAGCAGTTATGTCACGGTACCATTCGTGCGTGTTCGCAATTTGACACTTGGTCGCGACTACGAATTTAGAGTTATTGCGGAAAATTTGTATGGACAATCTGATCCTGCAGTTACAGCTGAACCTATAAGGGCAAGATATCCATTTGACCCACCGGGAGCACCTGGTGCACCTAGAGGAATAGATAGCTCAGAAGATTCCATCACAGTTCAATGGACTAAACCACGACATGACGGTGGATCGCCTATCACTGGATACGTAATTGAAAAACGATTAATTTCAGATGATAAATGGATTAAAGCTTCCCACGCTCTTATTCCTGATTTAACACACAAGTGAGTAACATCTATTTTAGATCTATTTTAACACTAAAAATTCATTTTTGTAGGGTAATTGGATTAATTGAAAACCACGAATACGAATTCCGCGTAGCTGCTGTAAATGCAGCAGGTCAAGGACCATTCAGTTCTTCATCGGACATTATTGTATGTAGGGCACCTCCAAGTGTTCCTAAAATTACATCTGATCTCAGCATACGAGATATTGTTGTTGTTGCTGGTGAAGAATTCACAATATCTGTACCATATGTGGCTACACCTAAATGCACCTCGGCTTGGTCGATTAATGGTAACGAAGTGTTCCAAGATGGTCGAATTAAAATTGATACAAACGAAATCTCATCCGTGTTCCATAATAAATGTGCTAAACGCTCTGATGCAGGCAGCTACACAATTAAATTAACAAACAGTGCTGGATCTGATTCTGCAACTTGCAGAGTTCAAGTTGTAGATAAACCTCAACCTCCTCAAGGTCCTTTGGATGTTTCAGATATTACACCCGATAACTGTTCACTGGCATGGAGAGCACCATTGGATGATGGTGGATCACCAATTACAAACTATATTGTTGAAAAACTTGATCCAAGTGGAGTGAGTATTAAATTCAAATTTAAAATAAAACAATTTCAAACTTTCATTATTTTTAGATTTGGGTAAAAGTGAGCAGTTTCGTTCGTAACACCCATTACGATGTGATGGGATTAGAACCAAATAAGAAATACAGTTTCAGAGTAAGGGCAGAAAATCAATATGGAGTTAGTGAACCTCTCGAAACCACAGATCCAATTACTGCCAAATTTCCATTTACTGTACCCGATGCTCCTGGTGCGCCTCGCGTTACTGATTATGATGCTAGTTCAATATCTCTTGCATGGGACCGACCAATTAATGACGGTGGTTCACGTGTTCAAGGTTACAAACTTGAATACAGAGATGTTGCTGAAGATGCCAACTGGCTTAATGCTAGCGATTACTTAATTAAGGATAGCCGATTTATCCTTTACAATATGACCAGTGGACACGAGTACGAATTTAGAGTGCGCGCTAAAAATGCAGCTGGTTTCAGTAAACCTTCAGCTTCTTCTGCTAAATTTAAATTGAAAGGCAAATTTAATGTACCTTCTCCTCCTAATAATCCTAAAGTGGTGAAAGTTGGTAAAAACTACGTAGATCTCGTTTGGGAACCACCAACGAATGACGGTGGCGCTAGAGTAACCGGTTACGTTATTGAAAGAAGAGAAATTGGAAGTCCTATTTGGGCAATTTGCAACTCTTACAATATTACTGACACCAACTACTCAGTTATTAATCTTACTGAAAGATCCGATTTCGAATTTAGAATATTTGCAATAAATTCCGTTGGTAAGAGTGATGCAAGTGCTTGCACAACTCCAGTTAAAGTGTGTGAAGTGGCTGATGGTGAGAAGCCACACTGGGTACGCTCCCTTACCAATCAATCTGCTCCACTTGGAAAAATACATTCTTTGGAATGCGAAGCTTTCGGCAAACCATCGCCCACATTCCGTTGGTTAAAGAACGGCCGTGAGCTAACTTTAGGTGCAAGATTTAGATTGGAATCGAAAGAAGGAACTGCCTGGTTGCATATATCTGAAGTATTGGACATCGATGAAGGTGATTATACTTGTGAAGCAAGTAACTCGATAGGTTCGGTAACCACTTCTTGCCGGCTTAAAATTGGATGTAAGTTAGATAGTTTTCAATTTATTCAATGTTTTAACTGAATTTTTTTTAGCACCACCACATATTACCCGATTACCAGGAGATTTGTATCTTCCCGAGGGTGATAATACCAAAATCAAAATTTATTATTCTGGAGATCAACCACTCGATATCTCTCTTACTAAAGATGGCCAAAAGATCGAAGATTCTCCTCACATTAGGTATACAGTTTTCGACGATTACATTATAATATTTATAAAAGATATCAGGAAAGATGATGCGGGATTATATAACTTAACTGTCAAAAATGACAGCGGTAGCGCATCAGGTAACTTCCCAGTATACATTACTGGTCTTCCTGGTCCACCAAATGGTCCACTTGAAATTTCCGACATAACGAAACACACATGTTCCCTCAGTTGGAAACCTCCTAGCTACGATGGTGGTTTGAGAGTAACCCATTATGTTGTTGAGCGTAAGGATACCAGCCTTCCACACTGGATAGTTATATCTAGTTCGTGCAAAGATACGAACTTTACTGTACAAGGTTTAACCGAAGGACAAGAATATGACTTTAGAATAATGGCAGTTAACGACAATGGCATGGGACCACCTTTGAATGGCACAAATCCAATTAAAGCCAAGGCACCATTTGATCCACCATCTGCACCTGGTACACCTAAAGTAACACAAGTAGGTGGTGACTTCGTGCATCTTGAATGGGATAAACCTGAATCAGACGGAGGTTCACGAATTGAAGGATATTGGATAGATAAACGGGAAGTAGGCAGTTACACTTGGCAACGGGTTAACTCCTCACTTTGCGCTGCTCCACAAATCAGCATTCCTAACTTAATTGAAGGAAGACAATACGAATTCCGCGTGTTTGCTCAAAACGTTGCAGGATTATCCCCACCATCATCTGCGTCAACATCTGTAAAGATTATAGATCCTCTAGCAGCATCTCCACCAGAAATTATTAAACCTCTTAAGAATGCTAACTGTATTCAACACCACAATGCAGAATTTGTGTGTACCATCACTGGTACACCTAAACCTGTTATCACATGGTACAAAGGTGCAAGAGAAATTGGTAATGGAGCTCGTTATCACATTTACAATGAAGGAGAAGTTCAGCGTTTAGTTATTAATGATGTCTACGGAGAAGATGCTGATGAGTATGTCTGCAGGGCGGTAAACAAAGGAGGAGTTAAATCAACACGAGCGGAACTTATTATTATGAGTAAGATATTTATTTTAAAAATATAATTAAATATGTAAACATTATATTTTGTTACAGCTGCGCCAAAACTAAATGTTCCACCACGTTTCCGAGATTTGGCATTCTTCGACAAAGGAGAAAATGTTGTTATTAAAATTCCTTTCACTGGCCATCCAAAACCAAGAATATCCTGGGTTAGAGAAGGCGAAACTATCGAGTCTGGTGGTCATTATCATTTAGAAGTTAAAGAAAGGCATGCAATTCTTACCATTCGTGATGGAAGCAGATTGGATAGTGGACCATATCGAATAATTGCAGAAAACGATCTTGGGCAAGATTCTGCTATAATAAAAATACAAATTAGTGGTAAGTAAAAAATATTTTAAATGGTTTCTATTTGCTAATAAATACTGTAATTATAGATCGACCCGATCCTCCCCGATTCCCAGCGGTCGAAAATATTGGAATCGACTCATTGTCACTTTCATGGAAAGCTCCCATTTGGGATGGTGGTAGTAACATTACTAATTACATGGTCGAAAGAAGAGAACATCCTTTGTCGACTTGGATAAGAGTTGGAAATACCCGCTTTACTACCATGGCAGTCGAAGGTCTCACACCAGGCCATCAATATGAGTTCAGAATTTATGCCGAAAATATATACGGCCGTTCGGACGCATCAGAAGTTAGTACTTTGGTTACAACTAAATCAACAACTAAAAAGACACTACAAAAGAGAAAGTACGAAGTTGATGAAACTGGAAAGAAGAAACGCGAATCTGCTCATGAAACAATTAAGGATTACGATCAATATGTATTTGATATTTATTCCAAATATGTCCCACAACCAGTGGAGATCAAATCAAGGAGTGTTTACGACGATTACGATATTTTGGAAGAAATTGGAACTGGTGCTTTTGGCGTTGTTCATCGTTGCCGTGAACGCAAAACTGGAAACATTTTTGCCGCCAAATTCATCCCGGTATCTCATGCAATGGAAAAAGAGTTAATTCGCAAGGAAATTGATATAATGAATCATCTTCACCATCCTAAACTTATCAACCTTCATGATGCCTTTGAAGACGACGACGAAATGGTTTTGATATACGAATTGTAAATATTGAAAACTTTCTGGTGTGATTCAGGTATTCTAATTTTTATAATTTTAGCTTATCTGGAGGCGAACTATTTGAAAGAATAACTGCTGAAGGATACCAAATGTCTGAGGCAGAAGTTATTAATTACATGAGGCAAATTTGTGAATCCATTAAGCATATGCATGAACGCAACATCATTCACTTAGGTAAATCATTTCCCAAACCGTAAATATTTGGTGTTTCAATTTAAGTTTTTAGATATTAAACCTGAAAATATTATGTGCCAAACGAAGAAGAGTACAAACATAAAATTGATAGATTTTGGATTAGCTACAAAATTAGATCCAAATGAATTGGTTAAAATTTCAACAGGAACAGCTGAGTTTGCCGCACCTGAAATTGTAGAACGTGAGCCTGTAGGATTCTATACAGACATGTGGGCAGTTGGTGTGTTAGGTTATGTATTGTAAGTTCTCAACGTAGAAGTTTGAATTTGGATTAACAGTTACTTCTTGGTTTTTTAGATTAAGTGGTTTGTCACCATTTGCTGGAGAAAATGATATTGAAACTCTTAAAAATGTTAAGGCTTGCGATTGGGACTTTGATGAAGAATCATTCTCAAATGTATCTGATGAAGGCAAAGATTTCATTCGTAGATTATTAGTGAAAAATAAAGAGTGAGTTTTTATTTGGTTATTTGGAACATAATTTAATTTGTGATTCTTTAAATAGGAAGAGAATGACTGCTCAAGAGTGTCTGATGCATTCTTGGTTGAGTGGTGACCACAGCAGTAGACAAGATGTTATTAGTCAATCTAGGTATCTCAGCATTCGCGATAAAATCCGTGCCCAATACGAAAACTGGGACAAATATGTATTACCTATTGGCAGATTGTCGGAATATTCTTCTCTACGTAAATTATTATTGGAGAAATATAAGATTCACGATACATACTTTGGTATGGAATCAAAACTTTTGGGCAAAGATTTTGTTTAACATTTTGATAATTTTAGATCGAAGACAGGCTGCACCTAGATTTGTAATAAAACCACAAAACGCATTTTGCTATGAGGGACAAAGTGTTAAACTCTATTGTCGGGTTATTGGAGTTGCAGCTCCCACTGTTTCTTGGTTACGAAATAATCAAGAACTTAGGCAAAGCGTTAAGTTTATGAAGAGATATTCGGAAGACAACTATTACTTCATTATAAACAGAGTCAAATTGGACGATCGAGGAGAGTACATCATTAGGGCTGAAAACCATTATGGAGCACGAGAGGAAGTTGTTTTCCTAAATGTGCAACGTAAGTATTTTGTGAGAAATGTATGGGAAAATACAGTTGAATTGTTTTAGCATTGCCAAAAGTCGTTCCCGAATATAGACCAGATACTCAGCCAGTCAGAAGACGTGAAGCTCTTCCATATACATTCTGGCAAGAAGAACAAGAATGTGCACCTAGTTTTACGTTCTTGTTACGTCCCCGTGTTATGCAAGAACGTGATACTTGTAAATTGTTGTGTTGTCTTAGCGGTAAACCTTTCCCCACGGTTAAATGGTACAAAGATAAACGTGAACTTAGCAAATATGAATACTCAATGACGCATTCTGATGGTGTTGTAACAATGGAGATTGTTGGATGCAAACCCGAAGATTCGGGCAAATACACATGTGTTGCTAATAATAAGCACGGACAAGACGAAACCTCTTGCATCGTTATCGTGGAGGGTATTACTAGTACAGCAGAACAAACTAGATTAGCAGAAAAAATATTGCATTCTGGAGGTAAACTAAACAAATATGTAAAAATGGATTCATTTTTCACTTTGGCCATGTTTTAGATCGTAAATACATAGAAAATCCGATAAAACCAGCACCAATTCCTATAACAATAAAAAAGCCAGCTTCTCCAACACCTCAACCAATACGACCAACAAGTTTAAATCATTCCTCTTCAAATTTGAGTGTAAATGATATAGAAAAGCGTGCTCCAAAACGATACGGTAGATTAGATTCAACAGGAAGCCCAAATAGATCTCGAAGTACAACAAAGGAACTTGCTCGTACGTAAACAATAAACATTTAGGTTTCCCCTGTTCAGAACAAAATTTTAATTTGTTTTTGTGTGATTTATTTGCTGTTATAGTGCCACCAGACGATTCGACACGATGCCTGCCAAAATTTACTCAAGAATTAAAAGACTTAACGATAAATGACGGAGAATCTCTAACGCTTAGTTGTAACGTACAGGGTGATCCAGAACCACAAATTGTCTGGACAAAAAACAATAAGGTAACATTTCGCTTGCATTTTAACCAAAATTGAGTATTGTGTTTTAGGAACTAAGTTCGTCAGATATAATGGATTTGAAGTATAAAAATGGTATTGCGGTACTTCACATCAACGAAGTCTTTCCAGAAGACGAAGGGAAATACGTTTGCAAAGCAACAAATTCAGTAGGAACGGCCGAAACAAAATGCGTTCTTAAAATCAAACGTACAGATAAAACGGTAACTAATGGGAACAGAACATTAAATTTTACTTTTTAGCAATGCAAAACTCAGCTGGATCAAAAAAGAAGTCGAGCGAAGATAAAGCCCCAAAAATTGTTGACCACTTACAATCTGCACATGTGAAGGATGGGGAATCTGTGACATTATCGTGTCGCATTATTGGTGCTAAAAAATTTGACGTTGTTTGGCTCCATAATAACAAAGAAATAAAGCCCAGCAAAGACTTCTTGTATACCAACGAAGCAAATATCTATAAACTTTGTATTGCAGAAATTTTCCCAGAAGACGGTGGAGCATACACTTGTGAAGCATTTAACGACGCTGGAGAAAGCTTCAGCAGCTGTACATTATGTGTTAACATACCTGACGAGCCAACAAAAGCCCCTGTATTTAAAACATTCCCTACTTCCGTCACAATTGCAGAGGGAGAAACAGCATCGTTTAAAGCTGAAACAGAAGAACAATCTCTACAAATTAATTGGCTAAAAGATGGCAAACCAATTAAAGAAAGCAGTTCTAAATACGCTTTCACCGTAGATGGAAAATGTTATTCGTTACAAATCATTTCATGTGATTCGAACGACATTGGCCAATACCAAGCTAAGGCGATAGGCAAAAAAGGAGAATCTTTGGCTGCGTTTTCACTCAATGTGATTCCTCCGGGCGACTTGTAATAGATTTAGAAGTGAATAAAAATTCAACGAACGACTTGCTTCAGCAAGAATTTTCATTTCTGTATCATACTACATTGTGAATAAAACTTTATAATTTAAGAATTTCTATAATAATTAGTTAATCACTTATGTACTAATGTAAACGAAAATATTAGTTTAAGCATCTTCAACGACCATCAACAGTAACATTCATCTCTTGCATTTGTACATAAGTCGTCAACTTTTAATTAAAATTTAACAAAGCCAACTTGCACGCATTCTAGTTTTATTTTTTAATTTACTTGCTTTTCAGAGACGAAAGTCGAAACGGACGAAAATAACATTACTAGATCGAGAACAAAATTTGTTAAGTGTGAAAAAGCTTCCAAACATTTTTCATTAAACCTTATGTCGCAATTTATTGTTAAAAATTGTTTGTTTTTTTTTCATAAGATGCATATTGCTTTTGCAGAACCAAACCAATATGTTGTACTATATTGTCTTTACAGAAATAAAACTAATTTCTGAAATTTTATGTTTTTTTTAACTGATTTAATTTATTTTCTTAGATTTACAAAACAAGACTGGATGATCCAATAAGAGCCTTAATACAATAAATCATTTCTTTCAATTTAAAGTTAATTATATGCTCTAGTGTCACCTCTGTTTAGTATATTAATTTTGCTAAACTGAACTTAAAATGTATTAGTATGCTAAATTTTCACTTAGTGATAGGATGCGCCCTAAGGTACCAACACAAGGAAAGTAGGCTTCCTGCTTCTGGTTGTTGGAGTCATTAACATGTGCAAATTTTCAGCGCTTACAACCAGAAACAGATAGCCTGCTTTCTTTCTGTTCGTACCTTAAGTCATGCCCAGCACCATCCCCCTAGGTAAAGATATTTCCGAACTAATTTCGTTCAATTGTTTTGCAGTTTCCATCGGGTAAGGCTTGCCAAACATGATGTTCAGAACTCTATTATGGGCCACATGTAGATGGTTTGAACTCGTCTTGGTAGCCCTGCTCTTGAATGCCGATAGGTACGTCGTCGGGTGGGGATAAAATATAAGCATAATATACAGGGTGTCCCCGCACTCACTTTACATAACTTAGGTGGTGATAGAGGACACTTTTCTAAGAACAATTTTTAACAAAAATTTTTTTCTAAATTCAAACCCTCGAAAGTTAGGCCTCTTTAAAGCATTTTTTTTAATTTCCACCTTCACGTGGCCATAGCCCCGAAAGTATTGATTTTTCAGTAAAAATGGTTTAGTTATTTTTTAAAGAGCGTGAAATAATCTACAAACTAGATTTAAACCTTTTCTTGTCTAAAATCAACGGCTTTCGAGTTATGAATTAAAGTAGGTTAAAAAATGTCGAAAAATTTGAGCTTTCTTTTTTTCTGGTTTTTTTCAAGACCCTGTATCTTTTAAACGAAACATTTTACAAAAAATCTGACGCCCCATTCCGGATAGGAAATTTAACGGACTACAACTTTTGTCTAGTAAAATTTTTTGAGAAACTAATCCATTTCACAGAAAATCAGAAAATAACAAACGAGACAGCTACAAAACATAAAATTTAATTCACAAAATTTTTTATTTTTTTTGAAAAATTATTTTATTAATTAATTTTAAACTATTAGATTATTTAAGTAAATGTTGAAAATGACCACCCTCATTTTTAATACACAGTCGTGCTCGTTTTAAAATATGCTTTATAGTATTATTTATAAAATTTTCTTTTTTTTTAAAATCCATTATAGCAGGGGTGGTCAACAAGGTCGAGGGATTGACCGGTCGATCACGAGGCCAATTTTGGTCAATCCGTGAATGTGAAAAGTGTCAAAAATTCGAATTTCTGCGATTAAAAGTGTCGAAAAATCGCCTTTTTTCGATTTGTTTCGACAAACATCTTTTAAAACAATCACAACTGTGTATTGAAAATGAGGATGGTCATTTTCAACAATTACTTTATTAATGTAATAATTTAAAATTAATTAATAAAATAATTTTTCAAAAAAAATAAAAATTTTGTGAATTAAATTTTATGTTTTGTAGTTGCCTTGTTTGTTATTTTCTGATTTTCTGTGAGATGGATTGGTTTTTCAAAAATTTTTACTAGACCAAAGTTGTAGTCCGTTAAATTTCCTATCCGGAATGTGGCATCAGATTTTTTGTAAAATCTTTCGTTTAAAAGATACAGCGTTTTGAAAAAAAACAAAAAAAAAAGAAAGCTCAAATTTTTCGACATTTTTTAACTTACTTTAATTCATAACTCAAAAGCCGTTGATTTTAGATAATAAAAGGGTTAAATCTAGTTTGTAGATTATTTCACGCTCTTTAAAAAAGTACTAAACCATTTTTACCGCAAAATCAATATTTTCGGCGCTATGGCCACGTGAAGGTGGAAATTAAAAAAAATGCTTTAAATAGGCCTAACTCTCGAGGGTTTGAATTTAGAAAAAAATTTTTGTTAAATATTGTTCTTAGAAAAGTGTCCTCTATCACCACCTAAGTTATGTAAAGTGAGTGCGGGGACACCCTGTATAGAAAACTTGGTGCTTCTGTTGAATATAAAAGCGTTGCGCCTCTATCTATCGTTAGGTCCAGATACTTAGCGCTATTTGTTTCATCATTAACTTTTAGATATTGATGATTGTGATTGATTCTGAAGTTGATAACCATAAAGTTGCATTTATCTTTGTTAAGCTTGATGTCATTTTTGTAGGTCCACTAACCGTTCTCCGTCGTATTGCTTCTTGACAGAAGCGTCGTGACCTTTAACAATGCTTGTTAAAGGCGTTCATGGCAGATTACACCCCGGTGGTTTGCCATTGCCTTCCGAGGGGAGAGACGGTCAGAATAAAGTTCTTACTTCACTCGGATTCGAACCGGGTGATTAGCGTTCATAGTCAACTCGCGTGAACGCTATGCTCCGACCGCCTCTTATCCACCAATGAGGTCCACTCACCAATGACATCCAAATCCGATTGGGCATATTAGAAGATGTTGTCGGACCTTCCCGCGTAGAACAGAGCTATGTCGTCCTCAAAGAGGGTGATTATTAAACTATCAGGGATTTGCAAATAATAGGTATAATAATGGACCAAGAATACTTCTCTGTGGAACTGCAGTCCTTATTGGTACGAGAGTGGTATAAGTTTCACCAAGTCTAACGACGTAAGAATTCTGCAATGCTGATGTGGAAAGTTGAGTGTAATTTTTTAGATTAGACCCTGGTGCCAGGACCCTGTCGAATGCCAAGAAATGCCGCTGTACTTAAGCTTGCATTCCTAGTCTTTCTAGATTTTTCTTGCAACCCGATGAACCTGTTCCATTGTTGTATGCTGTTGACAAAACCAAATTGGGGGCTTGGATGCTTAGGATCAATTTTTGCTCTTCAGAGGTTTTAATTTTTTCAGAATAAGTTTCTCAAATACCTTAGACTTAGAGAATATGAGCAAGAGGCTGATAGAACGGTACGCTGTTACTTCTGATGGATCCTTACCAAGTTTTCGAATTAGGATTATTTGTGCGACATTCCATTGTATTGGAAAGTATCCTAGTCTAAACATAGCATTAAAGATCAAAATAATTATTCTGATGCCCATTATTGATAGGTTTTCAGTATTTCTCCAGTTATCAGGTCGTAGTCTTGAGTCTTACTTGGGTGTATGGTATGAGCTAAATCATATTTAGATGTCTTTTTGGCAGATCCATCTGGTAAGGAGCATTGAGTAGCTGGTGGATTTGGTGTTCTGCAAACCTTTAGCAAGAATAGTTTGAAAACTCCGCCAAGGCGTTCAACAAATGAGTCAGTCTTCTCTTGATCGCTCCTGGTCTAATCTCAATTTCATGTTCTAACTCAGTGATTCTCAACCTTTTTTTTGTTGCGGCACACTTTTAACGATTTCAAACTTTGGCGGCACACAAAGAAAAAGAAAAGTTTAAAAATTATTTACTTACCTATAACAAACTGCGTAATAGTATATTATAGGCCAAGGTTGTGAAGACATGCATTATAGCCCTAGCGCCAAGATTATATTCCGAGGTGCGAAGCACCGAGGAATATAAGGCGCGGGGGCTATAATGGTCTTCACAACCGTGGTTATATATACGATTTTTTCCACTACTAGGTTTATTACAATTCTTTTAATTTTTGTTAATACAAAATATTCTAATTTAAAATATTTATTTTAAATAAATTATAAAACAAATGACAGTCTTTTGTTTTCTTGATTTGACATTCTTGAAAATTTTAAATTAATTGTGATTAAAAGTAGAAATTTGAAGTTTATGAGCCGTTTAGTGAGTTTTTTTAACTGTTTTGTAATAGAAAATCTACTACTTGAAAATCCTTTGTGTTTTCGCATTGAATTTTATTAGTAAATTAAATAAATCGTGGTTCGTCAAATTAACAAAAGATGGCGCTGTCACTATCTGTCACATTAATTCGAATTTATTAAAAATTTTAAAATTCAATTAATCTGTTAATAAAGCGTTTTTAATAGTTTAAATACAATTAAATAGCATCTCTTGATTATTCTAAATCATCTTATAACAACATTTTTCTTTAAAATAGTCCCCAAATTATCGAAAAATATCATTTTGTTCATTATTAACTAGTAGTTAATAATGGAAAAATTGTTGACCACTAGTCTATAACATGTCACTTCTGGAGCTTCATACCTAAGTAAAAATGATAGTCTATATGACTAGTAGTGGAAAAAATAGTTTATGATAATAATTTTAAATGTGCGAAATAAAATAATTTTAAATCATATATTATTTAATAATATTAACATAATTATATATCTAAAATTTCGCGGCACACTTTTTAGAATTTCGCGGCACACAAAAGTGCCGCTGCACAGTGGTTGAGAATCACTGTTCTAACTGCTTAATTTTTCAAGTTTTTATTTTTATTTTTGTCGATTAGGAAAATTTTCTGTGCTGTCATCTAGGCAGCCTTTTCCTGCATTTACTTTACATGTACTTTCCATCCTTCCTTCTAATCTTCGTCAAACAAATAAAGTATACGAAAAAAGATGACTCAAAATAATCTAAACGGTAGCAGGACGTGAATAGTTAAGGAAGGCAGAGAGGTTTGGAGAGAATTAGGAGAGGTTTATGTTCAAGAATGGATGACAAAGGGGTGAAAAAGCATTTGTAGGTTAAGATTACAATAAGAACACAAATGCGGTGTGGCCTTCATGGGGTCTAAATTATTGACTGAAATAAATTTCAATATGATTTTCATTAATTCTCTCTTTATTCTGCTGTATAGTCAACTTTTTGGAATTCCGAATCTTAGTTTCTAATAAAAAAATTTGCTATAATGTCTTTTTGCTTTTCTTCATTTTAGTATATTCACGAAATTGAGTGGGGAAAAAATTTCACAAAATTTTAGGATTAAATTAAGATATAAGAAAAACGGGAATTTTGGACATTAACATAATGTACTACTTTGAAATAAACTTTCGACTTTTCTGCAATTGTGAGTAAACTTTTATCAAAAACTTGTTAAACATCAAACTTTCTTAATATTGCAAAGATATTCTTCTATATCGTCTATAGTATGTCTATAGCATGTGCTTATGTATTTCTTGAAATACGACAATATTGTTTCAAAGGGATAAACTACTTCATTATCAAGTGCCACAAAACTACAAATAAAACAATATTGAAATCGAAACAATATTGTCGTATTTCAACAAATACAAAAGCACGAGCAAATATTAGCTGATATAGAAGGATTATTTTAGTAATATTAAGAAATTTTGATATTTAATTCATTTCTGCACAAAAAGTGTTAAATTTCATTGAATACAAAAACTTGTTATTTAGTGGCTTAGTGCAAAATTATAGATTCACAATTATTGAAATATCGAAAGTAGATGACCTTGAAAGTTTATAACAAGCAAACAAAATATTAAATTTTAAGAAAATCATATTTAATTGCAAATAATTTATATAGTCGAACTTTTGAACTTACTTGTGTTTTCAAAAACATTTTAAATATTTTTGAAGCTTCTCAGATGAATTTAACATGCAAAAAATTAAAAGACTACTATATACATAGATCCAATATTTGAGAACTTTATGTAACCCTATAAATGACACCCATACATCAAGAGATTGGAATCAGTGCTACATAAGTTTTTAAAATTTTACCACTTTAAATTGATGACCTGTAGTTCAGGTTTTTCCAATGAACTTTGTTTGGGTATTTTGCAAACGTCCACTTTCAGACGTAGACGAGATGTTTGTGATATTTTGTTTCTTAACCTGCTGCTGCATCAGAGTATAGACTGCACGTCTCTTAGGCCGCAGATCAACTTAACGATCCCTGCTTGTTGAGGTATTTGATTATCGCAGAGGAATTTAATTAAAAAAGAAGTCTTAATTGGTTAAAAGTTTAATAAAAAATAAAAATAAATGAGAACATTATATCCAACCTTTGTGGTTGCTGAACAATGACTAACTCTAGCTAAAAACAATATTCTGTAATGTTATAGTAAAACCGCTGTAAGTTGGATGCGTGTTGGCAAAATATTGCGCAGTAGAGGTGGAGGGAGAACGCGTAAAACTCAATTCCATCAATTGATACCAACATAAAACCGTCGCGACGAATTCTCGTTACTGCACATAAATACCACCCATCAAACTTAGCGCGGGTTTACCGTACAATTTTATGTGTGGTTGGGTGTTTAAAATGATTTGATATTGAAACATTTGCTGATCATATGACCGATTTCAAAACACTTTAAACAAAATATTCAATTGAACCAACCAATAGAAAACATCTGTTAGTATTAACGGATGCATTACTATTTAATTTGAGATTACACTTTAATTTACCTTTGTGAAATTCGCCATTAATACTGAATAAATTATTGGCTAATTACAAACCAGTTACCTTTTGCAATTACTAAGTTATTCACTAAAAATACATTTATAAGTATAAAAAAAAACAATTACTTAATGATTCATTTTACAAAAATCAGTTACACTGGAATTTCCCATTATATCTACCATGCAAAGCATTAAGAAAATGCTACTTTGTTTTGTTAAAATATTAAATAATTAGAATCATAAATTTTGATGTAATTGCGGTTTTAGTCTATGAAACTGAAAAGTTTCTTATGCAATTTTTTTATAATTTTTATTATTTTTAACACTAAAACAGTTTTGTTCATCTGCAACAGTGGTCCTCGATTGCAGGTTCTCCCAACCCATATGTGTGTCCCTCACTGATTTCCTAGAACTGATCAGCTCTTCAATTAAAAGCAGAAAAAAGGACTTTTCTGAATTTTGTTCTTCAGAATGTAGATGAAAATTTTGGAATTTAGTTGACAGGAAATTACTGTTAATCTTGGATTAGCTCTAGAATACAAAAATGTTAAGGACTGCTGATCTACAGTGACACAATAATAATTACCTTTTGTATTTAAAATTTAAATGCATGCAGAATAAATTTCAAGTTTTTATTTATAACTTTTGGAAAAAAACTAATTACTTTTGTCCTTGGTGGAAGCCGAACTTCAAATAATTTAAATTAAGTGCATAAATTAAACACAGCCTCTTACTTTTAATTAACGATTACCTAAAATGTTTTTGTATTATAAATTAATCGTTTGTAAAGAATCACCGTTTAATCTCAAACGTTGACACAATAAATTTTATTCTGTCGGACATTTCATAATTCCCATAACTCTTGATTACTGCAAATCCCACCATTTGTTTCGTTTAAGTTTCGCCGTAATAACATTTTTTAAAGATGTATTTCCGGTTTTGTACCGTTTACACAGTTTCCGGTTTTTCGGTCACGTCATGTCGCGGACTTTTGTACTGTAAATTCCGAACCAGGGAAATAATTAAACCCATTTAAAATGTTCTCTGAGATGTAGCTTGAGCTTGGTCTAAAAGTGGGACAAGGAAATTTTTTTTGCAAAAAAAGGATAGTTTCCATAAGTGGAAAGCTGATCTAAAACGACAATATTATAAATTTTTATTGTGTTACTGTGGATTGCACTCTCTTATATTCATTTAAATATGTTTTAATCTGATAATTACTAACAAATTTGTTTTCCAGTTTGTTTATTTGGAGAAACAGATTCCATATTTAGTTATTTCTCAAAACAGTAATGGTATTTGTGTGGTCACTGCTTCTGTTCCAATAAAGAAATTCCAGCATCATTCTATGAATGAAAGAATTACCTCGTTGTTAACATATTGCAGTTTGACCAATGAAACAAAAACTGATTGGATTCAAAAAGTCCAATCCAGTCCAATTGCTGACAGTAAACATCATAATGTGATAATTGGACTAGGATTAGGCAATTCAAAGTGGATAGCACCAAAAGTTTTGGAACCATTCTTGAGTTCTCCTTTTTGGAAAGAACTTTTCAGCTCTTGCTGTCATGATATTTTCCAAATTGAACTGTGAATTTTGACAAAATTTGTTCCAATCAACGACTTTGACAATAAAAATGAATGATGAACTAAAAATCTAAATAAAAAAATTAAAAAAACAAAATAAAAAAATAATAATAATAATTTATAAATAACACAATGCAACCTAATATACACATACTTAAGTTTAATGGTATTAAGCGTATTAGTCATAGTTTACTAATTACTTTATTATGGATTATGCTACTTCAGTAGTTATGCTTGACCATGAAATAGCACAGAAATAACATTACGTGCAGAATAGTTAAATACGTCACAATTAAATGGATTTCCTGTTCGTAATTTAATTTCTAAAATATTAGATTGTGGGATATTCTGAAATCATCAGCTGCTTCTCCACCTTGGCATTAATTTGTAGACATCAAATATTAATTAACTCTTAGTAAATCATAGTACAACCCAACAGTGACGTGCCCAAAAGGAGGTAAGGGAATCCAAACTCCCCCATCCATAACTTATCCCACCCCATAGAGTCCCAAAAAAATATATTTTAATTGGATACGAAAAAGATTAAAACGATTGGGTGTATTCAAATTCAGACTATGCAAATAAATGAGTTATCATTTTTTGTTATCAGGTTGTGTGTCATTCATTTCTGGGGAAAATCAAAATGTTTCAAATTTCTGTTATTTCAAAATTTACTTAAAAGTTTATTTTTATCTTCATAATTCATCACTATTGTTTATTTTAAAAAATTGTGTGACCTGTTAGATATTGCTTGGTCATTGAATCACGATTACAATATCTGGTCCTCATTGTAATAGCCAGCAACTGTACGATGACCGCAATTTTATTTGCATGACTATTGAACTTAATTTTGTCGCATGATTCTAACATTGAGGTTGCAAATAAGAGCAATAAGGCTTTTGTAGGATATGACCTTGATCAACTATTTTCCTAAGTATGTAGATACTTTGATAATCACATTGACGAGCGTTGCTCTCTCTCTCTGATTTCATACATTGTAATTTCAAGTTCATTGATACCCAAATATTTTCAATTATGCAGAAAATATTTCGTGATGTATTGTCCATTGATAAATGTTTTAATCTCGTCTGTCATAGGCATCCGTGAGGCGCTGATGGGAGTTCCATCTTAATTTGTTTTTATTTGCATGATTGAGGCGTGAGATTGGGTATAGTATTTCTGCCAATAGGGTAGCACATTTCAGTCGAGTTCATGGAGATCCAGTTAAACATTTCTAAAATTTAATGTACTGCACCCTATTCCGGTTTGCACATTTCTTTTGCAGGTCCTTTGTATTGTATTGTCGCAACCCGACTACCTAAATTTTTACGAAAATGCCTGTGTTTCCCACCCATTAAAAGAAATATAAACGTAATAAAGATTGCGTTTGGCTTTTGAAGGTACAGGTATTAATTTAAACAAGAAAGAGAATTATGTTATAATTTTTTTTGAGTGAGCAATTACAGCCGTAAATGAACATATTTCTAACATGTTTGTCAAATATTATTAATTTCGAGTATTTGCAATATAAAATGTGATATTCTAGCTACATTTTTCACATAGAGTTTTTCAGACTATTTTAATTCGAAAATATATTTTACTATAAAATTCACATAGAACTTTAAATCGGTCAAGTTACACATCAAAACTACACAGATGACAATTTATTGAACTATGTTTTCCTAATTATACATAGCGAAATAATAATAACAGTAATTTGATAATTCACTGTAATTATTTAATAATAATTTGATAGCGTCATTTGCATCGTGTATTTCTTTTGCATTTTCAATAGTTTCACACATTAACTATTTGATTACAATTTAATCTAATTGCAATTATTTAATCTATTATGTAATAAACATTTTAATTTAATATGTTTTATTTTTAATAAATTACGAATTAAGGATATAATATTAATAGTATATTTTAAGCTTTCGATTGAGTTTTTCAATCATCATCAGAAAAGTACAAATAATAATTGGATAACATGGAAACAGATATACATTTTGTATTGTCATTTGACCGGTAACTACATTCGTAATTTATTAAAAATAAAACATATAATATTTAATTTCACGAATTAATAATAAACCAATTTTAAACATTTTAATTTAAGTATTAATTTCATAACATTGTATTTATCCAAATCAAACATAAAAAGACCAGTACTCTCCTCCTTCAGGGTGTCGATTTTTAGGACACGCGTAGATCAAACAAAAAGCAAGAGAAAAACAACAAACAAAAAGCAAGAGAAAATCAAAATCCAAAAGCGAAACAAACCAAAGCAAAGCTAAGACAAAAACAAAGACAACAACAAAGCCAAAACAAACCAAAGACAATACGAAGCAAAGCCCAATATCAAAGTAAAGGTAAAGCAAAGCAGAGCAGAGGGAAGTAAAAATAAACTCAAAACAAACCCAAAACAATTACAAATCCAAAATTAAACAATATAAACCCAAATCAAAAGCAAAACATAATATAACATAATATGCAAAATAATAAACGACCAGCACGCTGTACCAGCTCCAGCGTGTCATATTATTAGGACCCTCAACGCGCTTTGATTGGTTGTAGCGTTGATTGAAGAACTTAATAAGATAAGCAGCCTTACGAACAAAAACGTGTCGAAAAAAAATGAGTCAAGATGTGGATGTCAACGCTGATTGGTAGAATAGAATAATTACAAATATTCCTTCAGCGTTGATTGAAGGAATATTTATAATTATTTTATTCTACCAATCAACAACGCTAACGTCACCTACATCTCGACCCATTTTTTTGTCGACACGTTTTTGTTCGTAAGGCTGCGTATCTTGTTTAATTCTTCAATCAACGGTTGTAGTCATTGATCGTACCAACTTAAAATCACGTCCGGTGAGAACAAGATGCACACCAATCGGGTTTCCAACTTTGGCGAGATTCCTGCCGTGGATGGGCCTTCCAGCTATATAGATAAAACCAGAATGCTGGCTGATCCACCTGTTTTAATCTGCCGATAACCCAATTAATTCCACTTTTTACGAACAATTAAAATTGTTAGTATTAGGGAACTACTTTTTTTAATGAGGCCCGTTAAATTAGATCCGCCGGACGATCGAGCTCAGGTTTGTGTTAAGACCATTAAAAGCCGTTAAAGAAGAGATCCATCGGCTAGCCACCCGTCCGTGGACGGGCTTTCCAGCTAGTCCAAATAATAAAAAACCAGCACGCTCCTACTGCTGCTGTTCCTCATTTCTTTAGGACACACGTAAAACAAACAAAAACAAACAAAACAAAATATAAAACAAAAGTAAAACAAAATCAAAACCAAAACAAAACAATACAATACAAAACAAAAAAACATATAAAACAAAGACAAAAGCAAAACGAAACTCCAAAATTATACACGGATTATCCACCCACTCTAGCTTGTCATATTTTTAGGACACGCAACGCACTTTGAGTTGCACACCAATCGGGTTTCCAACTTTGACGAGCTGCCTGTCCGTAGATGGTCCTTTCTATAGTATAATTATATTGCCGTGTACCATTTTGGAATGCAGTAGTTTAAATTGGGATATTGTTTATTTGAAAATTTTGAAATTGTTAAATGTTATAAACAGTTATATTATGTTGAAGGTTAATACAAAATTTGAAGTAAATCGGTCAAGTAGAACTTGAGATATCATATCAACCATGTTAAAAAATGTATTTTTGAGAAAACGTCGATTAAAGCTTTGACAAAAGTTTCAACCAGTAAAACAAATAATTTTGATACAAAAATGGTAGGGGCGATAGACAATTATATATTGAAGGTTGACACAAAATTTGAAATAAATCGGTTAAATAGAACTTGAGATATCATGTCAACCATGTTGAAAAATGTAATTTTGTCATAAAATTCATAGTTTCTACGACCTTCGGCAAGTTGCTTACTTCTAAGTTCAATTGCTGCGTTACTAAAATAGCTATAACTTGGTAAATTATTGGAATTTTAACTTTAAGAATATGGAAGAAACAAAGATTTGTTTTTTTTTTTGTTCAAAACCAGAAGACGACCTTAATTTCTCAACTATAAATTTGTTTTATATGGGAAATTAACATGGGAAATTGATTTTCCTTTAATTCTTATTTCCCATCATAACGGATATGATTGAAAATGGTATCAATTTGAAGAGATTTTTATTCCGTTTCTAAAAATACCTAGAACTTTATATTTTATTCTTTAATTTCTGTTAGAAACTCGCTAATAAAATACAAAATAGCCCATTTAAAAAAATTTTAGTTGCTTTGAATTTTATTGCAATAGTTTTTGCTTGAAAATCAATAATTTCCAACAAGTTACTTTGACTTATTACAAAAATTTAGTTAACAATGAACGCAAGCACAAGTTATTCTTAATTTGTGGGAAATTATTGGTTTTCAAGCAAAAACAATTGCAATAAAATTTAAACAATGCAACTAAAATATTTTAAATGTGCAATTTTGCATTTTATTAGTGAGTTTTTAACAGAAATTAAAGAACAAAATATCAAGTGTTATGTATCTTTAGAAGAGGAATAAAAATCTCTTCAAATTGATACCATTTTCATTCTTATCCGTTATGATGAGAAGCAGGAATTAAAGAAAAATCAATTTCCCATGTTAATTTCCTATGTTCACATCGGCGACCGGTCACCCGGGATATATTATTTAAAATTTATGAATGAAAATTTAAATAGTAAATACTTCCTCTTTACGTAATTATTACTATAAATTACTTAAAATATTTCTAAATTATTGTATATAACTATAATACATAGTTATTATGTATAATAATCTTGCGGTTTCTTTTTTTGTATTGTGGTTTTTTATTAAACTGAATAAAAATCAAATAAAAAAACATGACCTGCAAAAACTTATTTATTTGCGACAAATTTTTTAATATATTAATATATAAACATATTATGTACATATATGGTAATAAATAATACATCATTTCTTGAATTGCAAATAAAACAGAAAATCCCATAAATTTAAATAAAAAACATAAAATTTTGTTTTTACAATTACATTATTTATGATTGTTTACTTTATCAAAGTATATTTCTTTTCGAGTTCCCAACAAAATTTGGAAAAATGTGCCATCAAGAAAAATGTTACTTCCTCACTTTTTTCTCTGTTAATTTGTAAATTGTCTGCCGTCCGCGGTGGCAGACAAAGTCATTTACAGCCGCCTCCCCCTAACAATACATCAAATAAAATCACGACGGCGAGCAAATAAAACTTTAACCTAATGTACATAGCAGCGAAACGACATGTTTTATGTGCTGGCTCAAGAAAAGGGATACAATAAATTGTAAAATTTAAATTTAACCGCTTCACGCCCACATTATTTGTGGGTGATTAATGTTAAATAAGCATGTGACATGCAAATTAAATACATAAACAGTAATTTTAATGCTGTAATTTGAATATTGTCTGTCTGTGCGACTATTTTACGTTCCTTTTCGTCAAATTGTCTAAAGGTACAAAATTTTCATCGTGGAATATTTTTTATGTTAATTTTGTTTTTTTTTTTAATATGTAGGTAATGTAAAAACTGGGGAAAAAAGCCATAAAAGTGACAAGAAGTGACCTTACCTTAGAAATTATGCATAAAAACACAACAAATATAAAAAATTATATAACATAATACAATTATGTACATAATAAAATTTTCTATAAATATTTTTTAACATTTTCATAAGTTTAAGCGCAGGAAACTTTCAGAGTCGCAGATTTTGACTTTAATATAGCAGTTATTCGGACTTTATATTATCTTCTATTAAGATAAATATATTATGCTGTCGGGGACTTTTTTGCAGAAAATTTAATTAAAATTAACAAGTAAAGTAAAACAAAATTCTAATGTAGTCCACATAACTTGACCATAATTATATATTTTGGTATGGAAATCTCACTGATGTATCTGAACTCTTGTTGAAATTAGTTACTTTACATTATCCGTGGTTCGCAGTCCACGTTAAACAGTAGATCTCTTATTATGTATGTAAAAATACTTTGAACTAACTTTAGAGATATAGGAGAGGTCATGACATTCGTTAATGAACAACGGGACTTTTTAGTAGATAGAATAACTTTATTTTGGTTTTTAATAGTTTTAATTTAATATTTGAATAAATTAAAACCAGTAGGTACTATATTAACATTTACGTTAAAAATTGTTTATTAGTTTTAACTATTTTAACCAAAAAAATTGAAAATTCATATTAAATATTTACCTACACATACAATAAGAATAAAAATTTTAAATTAGTGTCTACTAGTGCCATATATGCATATTAAATAATACTAGCAGCTTTCATTTAGATAATTTATTTTGATTTAATTTTCAAATTTTATTGTTAAAACAATAAAAAATACTTGCATCATTTGGTTTACAAAAATTATCATTATATTATATACTAACCATACAAAATATCAAAACCTGTAAAACTGGCAAAGTTTTTTATAATATATTGATTTCAAACTTGTTTACAACTTTTTTGGATATTTCTTGCAATTTTTTTGCTTTTAACCTTGACTTTTAATTAACTCATCAGACTCGTACAAATATGGAATCAATTCTATCGATAATATAGTTATAAAAGTTAAACTTAAAATGTTTCTTAAACTTCCTAGATTTCCACGATTAACGAACACACTAAACGATCCCTTATATTTTTTATGAAATTATCATAAAATTATTAATTTGTTGTAAATGTATGCGGTCTTTATCATATTTTATTTGATAACTTAATCACTGATTTTGATGACAACCTTAGTGTGAGCACTTGACCTCAACAATGCATAAAATTTTTTGCTTTTCTTTAAATTTCTCTGTGTTGATTTGGTTAAATATTTGATTAAATAAACAATAATGTAAAAAAAAAATTAAAATTCTATTTTATTCAAACAGAAATATTCAAAATGTATCTACACAATTTCCACAATCGATATCTTCAACAAAACACTAAAACTGTGCAATAAATTATGTGAATATGATTACTGTGCAAATATCTATATCACAATGTAGAGTAAACACTAAAAGTTAAATTTTACAAAGACCCGGCAAAAGATCCCCGAGTTTGAGCAGGACGAATAGGTATAGAAGGAACTTGGTTTACAAAATCATTGTTGTAATATTCTGGCACACCAAGTCTGCTTTGGAATTGTTGATTATTTTCTGGATAAAATTGACCATTTCCTTGAATAGGTTGACCGTTTCCTTGGAAGCCTTGTCCAACTCCTTGGAAGCCTTGACCATTTCCTGGGAACCCTTGACCATTTCCTTGGAAGCCTTGACCATTACCTTGGAAAGGTTGACCATTACCTTGGAACGATTGACCATTGTTTGGGAAGGGTTGACCGTTGCCTTGGAAAAATTGGCCGTTTCCTTGGACTGGACGATTATTCCCTTGGAAGGTTTGTCCATTTCCTTGGAACTGTTGTCTATTTGGTAAATTATTAACTGTGTTCCTATCAGCGTTTCTGTGGGCTTCGATTTGGTCGGCATTTAAGATCCAGAAAGGCCTATTTTCTCTTGGCCAGGTATTGAGTCTATTTACTAATTCAGAATCGCCTCGTGCATCAACAGGAAGTTTTGGAGTAGTTCCGTCAGGTTCTCCTAATCTATTATTTACTAATGGATTTTGGGATGTTGTAGTGGACTCATCTTTGAAACGACTTGCAAGACCAGGATATCCTACTGGACCCGATCCCAAATAACCAGGTCGTTGAGCAATCACAACAGCCAGCAATGACGATAAAATAATAAATTTCTGAAAAAAACATGATTTGTGATAAACTTCAAACTTGAACTTTTCAACATTTAAATATAATAATAATGGTAAACAACTAAACTCGTAGATTGTAACAGTCTCATCTCAATTTAATTATTTTAATTTGAAGGTAGAATTTTTGAAAATTAAATTAAATTAAATCAAATTTTTTATTAAATAATAATAATACATACCATTTTGCAAAGAAACTTTGGAACTGATAAATAATCCGTTAAAATAACAACTGTACTCGGAGAATAACAAGTTAGCTATGTGTTGTTGAAGCAACCAAGCGAAGTATTTATTTGCAGGGACTACTTGGGAAGTCTTCGCCGTAAGCAAATCGAATAAATTCGGAAATGGGAAAACCCGTTTCGGCGGTTTCGCTTATCTAGATCATTTCAGAGGTTAACATTTTATAATACGTTTTGTTTAGTTGTGGCCAGTTGTGACTACGGAATTTTCATTATATGACGACCAGTATTTTTTCTTAGAAGCGCGATCAAGAAGGGAAGTAAACTGCAGTGTCATTTCTTCTTGTAATTCAAAGATGCGATAAAGTCTTAGTTTCAATGAATTTAATATTTTTAAATTACTGTCATCTATTGGAATGACGTATTTTTTTTAATACCAATAATTTTTGCTAAAAATTATTTGAAAGTTCATCAGTTGCGTCTATAAGTTGTTTGATAATGCATTAAAAATATTTACGACAGAACCATTGGAAATTCTAATTAGCTAATAGCTATGATTATAATATTATCTACTCTATATATATAAAAAGATAAGACAAAATATGCAACATTTTTATGCAACGTTTTTGTGCAACGTTTTATGCAACGTTTTTATGCAACGCTGAGAACAGCTATTGGACGACACCAAATCAACATTATAATCACATCAACGGATGAATCAAAGCAAAGCAAAGCAAAGCAAAGCAAAGCAAAGCAAAGCAAAGCAAAGCAAAGCAAAGCAAAGCAAAGCAAAGCAAAGCAAAGCAAAGCAAAGCAAAGCAAAGCAAAGCAAAGCAAAGCAAAGCAAAGCAAAGCAAAGCAAAGCAAAGCAAAGCAAAGCAAAGCAAAGCAAAGCAAAGCAAAGCAAAGCAAAGCAAAGCAAAGCAAAGCAAAGCAAAGCAAAGCAAAGCAAAGCAAAGCAAAGCAAAGCAAAGCAAAGCAAAGCAAAGCAAAGCAAAGCAAAGCAAAGCAAAGCAAAGCAAAGCAAAGCAAAGCAAAGCAAAGCAAAGCAAAGCAAAGCAAAGCAAAGCAAAGCAAAGCAAAGCAAAGCAAAGCAAAGCAAAGCAAAGCAAAGCAAAGCAAAGCAAAGCAAAGCAAAGCAAAGCAAAGCAAAGCAAAGCAAAGCAAAGCAAAGCAAAGCAAAGCAAAGCAAAGCAAAGCAAAGCAAAGCAAAGCAAAGCAAAGCAAAGCAAAGCAAAGCAAAGCAAAGCAAAGCAAAGCAAAGCAAAGCAAAGCAAAGCAAAGCAAAGCAAAGCAAAGCAAAGCAAAGCAAAGCAAAGCAAAGCAAAGCAAAGCAAAGCAAAGCAAAGCAAAGCAAAGCAAAGCAAAGCAAAGCAAAGCAAAGCAAAGCAAAGCAAAGCAAAGCAAAGCAAAGCAAAGCAAAGCAAAGCAAAGCAAAGCAAAGCAAAGCAAAGCAAAGCAAAGCAAAGCAAAGCAAAGCAACGCAACGCAACGCAACGCAAAGCAGAAGCAAAAGCAAAGGCAAAAGCAAATGCAAATGCAAAAAAGCAAAAAGTAAAAGCAAAAGCAAATGCAAAAAAGCAAGAGCAAAAAGTAAACGCAAAGCAAGGCAACAAAACCATGCGACGCAAAAACACAAAGATTGAAAGATTTATGTAAATGCAAAAATCCGTTTGGTGGCAAATTTGTTATTTTCGGTGGTGACGGTGGCGAGCAGTGAAGAAGAAGACTTGCGTACGCCGTCCAAGTCGTGGACGGTCGACATTTTGATTTCTGACGATTTTTAGTTGTAAAAATTTGATTTATTTGAGAATAAAAGACAAGTAAAGTTTGAAGGAGTGTTATTTCTTTTAGATTGAGAAATTAGAAGAGAAAATTTTGTGAATTATACTAAATGCAAGTGGAATTATTTCGGAAAAGGTATACAAGGTCGCTTGATAGTGGGCGATACTGAAAGATAACCGATTGAGCCAGCCGGGTAAGAAGGTGATTTCTCCGCCGATTCGATATTTAATATTTAAGGGTGGAAAATAACACTTCAATATACATCGATAGGACGATAGGCCTTTGTTTAGTCATGGACAGTTATATGTAGCATTATCAAGATGTCGAGCGAAGGATGGAATACAAATTCAAAGTGAAAGCGACATAAAAAATGTTGTATGTAAATAAGTTTTATAACTTGAAGTTATTAGGGCCGCAAAGCGGCCCTGGGGGGTTGGGCCGTGTTAGCGGCCAGGGGGGCGGAGCCCCCCTAGTAATATTATGAAGTTTCAAATCATATTTGAACATTTTTGGGACGTAGGAAATTTTATTACAAAAAAGTTAACAAACGAAATTTTAATTATTTAATACCGAAAGTACTACATTGTCCCGTATTTTCTTTTTCAAAAAAACTGGCCACCCTACGTTAACTGTTAGAATTTTTTCAATAATTTTGAACGTCTTTGTCGAAATTGTCAGCATACATCACGAAAATTGGCAAAGGACTTGAAAATCTCAGAAATGTCAGTGAGGAATATCCTTAAAAAGGACTTAGGAAAAATGTGGGCTGTTCAAGTCGAGGATATCCCTGACCACAAAAAATAGGTGCCTCACTAAATCTTGCAAAGTTTATTGAAAAAATGGTCAAAGTAGACGCAAACTACTATCTGGGGAACTTAAGATGGCAGTTCTTTTACGTAGTACTCAAACTTTATTTAGAGATAATTATTATCGCTTTTAATAAAATCTCATCATAATAAGATCTCATCCCTTAACAATGGTACGGGCATCAGGTATGTGGTTCCAAATACCCCTCATCAGCTGCTCTCGCCCTCTCACTTTCCTCTTCAGGTTCTTCCATAGTATCTAAAAACTATTCGCTTACAACCATCACTTCCAAAGTCACTACCCACTCAAAATGGGTTAGGCATGCCTGGAAAACTCAGTCTGGAGTACCCAGTCTGACTTGTATTTCGCACATCCATTCGATATGGTTAAAGAGTTCTTTTTAAAACAAAAAAATTCCTATGAGTTTCTTTTATTAAATAAATAACATAAACTAACTCTAAGCTAAGCACGATTGGGATCCTTGAAGAAAATTAGTAAATCAATATTAAAAATAACATTTCTATTCGATGTTGTGGTTATAACTAGTGAAATTCGACTGATGTAACCCTTCCATTTTCCTCCCATTACCTCCTTCAACTCTTAGAACATCACAAGAATGTATAAATGAAGTATGTAATACCTAAGGTGAGCATCAGTAAGTTTCGATATTCGACGAAATGGAGTGATGTACGCGCGAGGCAGTAACTGCCTTCGATTGTCGACTTTCCATAGCATCGCATCTCATTGTTTACAGAGTTTGGTAGAGGTTTAGCCTCCATAACCTCTTTCAACATCTCAGAACATCGCAATTGATGATTAATGGTAATGGCAGTTATCAGCCTTCGTAAAGTGAATGGAATCGAAATATTACGAGTAAATTTACACCAAACCAAAAGCAGGTTTGCAGGATAATTTAGTCCTACAGAGATCTTGAAGAGACTGATCTAGGACGGTGCTGAGGTATTGAGTAAACACCTCAACTGTGTTTGTGTCCACTTTCCATGCGTCGCAGCTACGAGCAGTCTAAATTACACGTACCGACTGTAGAATGGTGCCAATAAGGACTAAATTTTGTAAAGATGTAAACTTTAAAATCGATTTTTTGGATAAACTAATCGATACAATATGACATTCGTCTATATCTAAACCTTTTAATTTTAATTATTAACTATAAGACCCCGTTGAGTTTTTTTTTTAAATAACTTCAATATCTTCTGGGCCTCATTAACGTCTTCTAATCCAGAATTTAAATTATTCTCGAAGTGAGGTTATAAACAAGTTCTATATTTTGATAAACTAAAAATTGCTTAATGAGTCTTTTAATAAAACTTTATTATTCTCGTTATTGCATGATCTCACTCATTGTCAGTCCAAAGATATGGGCTTGCTTTGTTCTCATTGTTCCACATCATATAAACGATTTTTAATCGCTTTCAAATGAGCAATTGCGTTAAGACAGTTTATACATATAATAAAATAATAATCTAGAAAAATTTTATAAAGGAATTTTTTGCGACAAAGGAAATCTCGTTAATCGATTCATACGCGTCATTAATAATTAACGAAACGAAGATAGCAGAAGTTTAAACGGAGGTATTTTAACTAACCAGACAGTTTAATAAACTGATGTTTGAAATAAATATTTTTTAAATTCAATTTATTACCGCTTTCGTGCCTGCAGATAGACAACTCAAGCTGCCGTTAAGCATTCTATATGGTAAGTTTTCTTATGGCTGGAATTAAAATTCTTTCTAGAAACGTTTGATATTGATTTCCTATATTTCCCCAATACCTATTGGAAAACAATATTGGACAAATATTGGCTGAATATCTTACACTATTGCCCCAGTAATGCTATATCGAATCGTATCTTTTGTTTTCCAGTTTGGCATCAGTTGATTAAGTTGTAATTAAATTTGTTTATCATTAGCTATTTCTTGCTGATACTAAATAAGATAATATACAAAAATTAATTACAACTTTTCCATCAGAAGTTTAAAAAATTGCGTCTACTGCTAAATTCATTTTGAAAAACTTTGCTTTATGCCCAACAAATTTTGGCATATAAATTTCTTATTTGGAATTCCGTATTTTTAACCAATGCCAGAATTTTGATATTCAAAGAATATCCAAAAATAGCACAGAAGACTTATACAATTCTATTAATTAAATTACAGGGTTTTATATTTTGCAGATTTTAATTTTAAAATGTTTTCAAAATGTTAACTACAGCCCGAGTTGCAATTATGAAAGTATAAATAATATAAATGTTTATTGGAACAAACATATTTACTAATTTTAAAAATTATATTTTAATAAGTTATGTAAACAAACCACCGGTGTGTAATTATTACTACAACTAGTGTTTTATTGAGGAACTGCCCTCGATTACCAGTTTTTTCAGAACTCACCACCCAGCTTTTCCGATATATCATCGAACCTTGGTCCACCAAAATATGTCTGAATAAAACCGTAACACCGAAAGTTTTCTACATTCCACTGCCCCGATGATCCACCGATGTTCGTGGTACTCGTAAGCGTTTCTATGTTTTTTTTTCGAACTGTTCTTATCGTATAATATGTGATGTTCTTCTGATATGCTAGGCTATAATATTGAATAGATACTGGAACTTGAAGGTGATCCGTTTTTGATTTTTTTAATGTAACCCAGTTGCTAACACAAATACAGGGCTGCCTGGGGCTTAATTAGGGATGATAGTTCTAAAAAGTAGTGACATTATGGATATATTAAAATAACTTATATTGTTCTACTAAATATTCAGTCTATAACTATAATATTAATGCTTTGAACTGCTATTGATATGACTATATAGTTTTCGTTTTATCTGGAAATGTACTTTCATAAAAAATATATAAATTAATATAGACATATCAAAATTTTATTAAACTTAAATCTTTACAATACGAGTAACAAAAAAACCAGAAGTACAATATCCGATTTAACTACGATTTTATAACATACAAGAAAAACATTTAATACTAACATTCCTTTTTATCATAAGAAAAGGATCCTAAACGTTTATTGACTTAAATACAAAAGTCCTGCTTTCAACCATCTGTCATTGTTGAAATTATATTTAATACTAAAATTCCTTTTTATCTTAAAAAAAGAAATCTAGAAAGTCTATTGACTTAAATACAAAAGTCATGCTTCTCAACCTCTGTGATTGTTGAAAAATTTTCAACAACAATTATTATAAAAGTCCTTTCTATCATAAGGAAAAGATCTTAAACGTCTATTGACTTAAATACAAAAGTCCTGCTTTCAACCATCTGTGATTGTTGAAATTACATTTAATACTAAAAGTCCATTTTATCATAAGGAAAAGATCCTAAACATCTATTGACTTAAATACAAAAGTCCTGCTTTCAACCATTTGTGATTGTTGAAATTACATTTAATACTAAAATTCCTTTTTATCATAAGAAGAGGATCCTAAACGTCTATTGACTAAAATACAGAAGTCCTGCTTCTCAACCTCTGTGATTGTTGAAAAATTTTCAACAACAATTATTATAAAAGTCCTTTCTATCATAAGGAAAAGATCTTAAACGTCTATTGACTTAAATACAAAAGTCCTGCTTTCAACCATCTGTGATTGTTGAAATTACATTTAATACTAAAAGTCCATTTTATCATAAGGAAAAGATCCTAAACATCTATTGACTTAAATACAAAAGTCCTGCTTTCAACCATTTGTGATTGTTTAAATTACATTTAATACTGAAAGTCCTTTTTATCATAAGAAGAGGATCCTAAACGTCTATTGACTAAAATACAAAAGTCTTGCTTTCAACCATCTGTTGTTTAAATTACATTTAATACTAAAATTCCTTTTTATCATAAGAAAATGATCCTAAATGTCTATTGACTTTTATACAAAAGTCCTGCTTTCAACCATCTGTGATTGTTGAAATTACATTTAATACTAAAAGTCCTTTTTATCATAAGAAAAGGATCCTAAATGTCTATTGACTTAAATACAAAAGTTCTGCATTCAACCATCTGTGATTGTTGAAATTACATTGAATACTAAAAGTCCTCTTTATCATAAGAAAAGGATCCTAAATGTCTATTTACTTAAATACAAAAGTCCTGCTTTCAACCATCTGTGATTGTCGAAATTACATTTAATACTAAAAGTCCTTTTTATCATAAGAAAAGGATCCTGAACGGCTATTGACTTAAATACAAAAGTCCTGCTTTCAACCATCTGTGATTGTTGAAATTACATTTAATACTAAAAGTCCTTTTTATCATAAGAAAAGGATCCTAAATGTCTATTGACTTAAATACAAAAGTTCTGCATTCAACCATCTGTGATTGTTGAAATTACATTGAATACTAAAAGTCCTCTTTATCATAAGAAAAGGATCCTAAATGTCTATTTACTTAAATACAAAAGTCCTGCTTTCAACCATCTGTGATTGTCGAAATTACATTTAATACTAAAAGTCCTTTTTATCATAAGAAAAGGATCCTGAACGTCTATTGACTTAAATACAAAAGTCCTGCTTTCAACCATCTGTGATTGTTGAAATTACATTTAATACTAAAAGTCCTTTTTATCATAAGGAAAAGATCCTAAATGTCTATTGACTTAAATACAAAAGTCCTGCTTTCAACCATCTGTGATTGTTGAAATTACATTTAATACTAAAAGTCCTTTTATCATAAAAAAAAAGAATTCTATAAAGTCTATCGACTTAAAAACAAAAGTCCTGCTTCTCAACCTCTGTGATTGTTGAAAAATTATCAACGCATGTGCAGTTTCGAGTTTGTTCTGCTCATGAGCCTGACAGTATGAAATTAATTTCAAACTGCTCAAGCTTTATAAAAGTCAGAAGAAACAAAGTATAATAGTAAATTAACAAATGCTAAATAAATAAAAAAAAAGTTATGGTTTTCCAATTACCATTTGATTCACTTTATCTGTAATTCTTTGCCTCCATGTAAGTCGATGAGGTATTTTCAGAACGGTAACGTTAGTGGTGGGCAAGTTTTTCAATAGAAGTTTCTTTAAGTAAAGAAGATTTATAATATCACTCTGCGGGGGACCTTGCGACGGTAGAATATCCCCGATGGACCCATTCCTTATCCACGGCACGGGCTTCAGCAACGGCACTTTGTCACGAATAATAATCGGAGAATTCGATGTCAATTTCTGTTTTCGACATTGACCTGGACCTCCATTTTGATCCAGGAACGGCTCGGTTACGATTAATGCTTCCAAGGACGTTCCCCATACGAAATGCGAAAGAGTCTTCTGGAGGCGTAATACTCCGACAAAAACCATATGGTTGGTTATAGCGGTTTGCGAAACATAAGTCGGAATTATCAACAACTTCTTGATATTTGCGCATGCCCCTAAAGCGAGGTCGAACCCGGGGTTGATATCCCAGTTAACTAGCTCAAGATGCTCAAGTTTTTTCATAAATTTAACTGCTTCTAAAATATTAATACTGTAACAATTTCCTTGGCACTTCTCCAAACGAAGTCTTTTTAATTTCACCAGCTTGCTTAAAATTTCGTTGGCGAACATTTGAGGAAAGTCGATGCATTGGCCTAAGTGGAGCGACTCTAAGTTTTGCAAATCAGCGATTACGCCAATCTGTAGTTTATTTAAATTTAAGAAGTAAGTAAGGGAGAGATGCTTCAAATGTTTTAACTCGGAGAGAGCAGTCAAATTTAAAGCGAGTTTAAAGCCATAGATCGACATCAATCGGAGCTCCTGTAGATTCGAGAGGTTCGAAATGGGCATCAAGTCAATTTCCTGTGTTCTGATTAATACCGCAGTGAGCACTTGTAAGTTTGGGTTGGTAATAGCCAAATTTTCCACCACGACGGCCGAACAATGGCGCAGCTCATTTTTTTCAACGACTTGACTTTATGCACATACATGAAAAATTCAGGCCACAAGTTGCTGTGAATCGGGAACTTCATTCTGCGTGTATTTAGGTGAACCGTTCGATGTTTTTCCATAACGTCCGCTAGACCCTTCAAACTCTGAACTTGTGTGTGCTTCAGGCGAACGGTCTTCCATAGCGATGAGTCGTTCGCAATGGCACGCCACATGACACACGTTTGGCTTGCTCGCAACAAATCTTTTACCCTGAGGTACTTGAACACGCAAAGAAGTGTATCAGCATCAAGATCCCCATTTTCATGACAATTTTTCATATTATGGTGTCTTGTTTGGCTCAGTTCCATATAGTTCTGGTAGCAGCAACCAACCGATACGTCTTTTTTTGGGTTAACTGTGGATCAATAACAAAAGAATTTTGTGATTAAAAAATAGAATTATTTTTCCCTGTTGTTAAAGGATTAATGTTAAATACTTGAATAATGAATTAAAAATTAAAAAAAGTTTGAAACAAATTTGCAAGTTAGATAAATTTTTCTTGAATTTTACGTCAAAAGAAAGCGGGTCATTTTGGGAGTAAAATGGATTTATCCATTTTTTGGCCGAGGTTATGAAGGTTTTTTAAACTAAAAGTTTTTAAATATTGTGGTCGTGAAACTTCGGATTTTCATATGACTTTGACACATGAGAGTTAATTTTCGAATGCCACCTGTTTTAATTTTAAACATATTTTATGATTTAAATCATTTTTTAATAAAATTTAAAAAAATAATCCTGTCAGGATTCAAACTTGGAATTTCGAGGCGCAGACGCAAAGACGCAGCCCTAATTCGTCCAGAAAGGAACTGAAGGTAAATGATCTTAAATTGGAAAGGTTAATTATTATGGTGCTGGGATAGCCGACTAAAAGTAAAAATATTGGTTAGGCGATATCTTGAAAATTTCATATAGAAAAATGTTTTTCAAATTTTCAAATGCGTTTTTCTCGAATTCACGGTTTTACAATTGGCACCCAGTAGAATTCAAACATTTTTTATTGGATTGACTTGAAATTTTTACTGTATCTTCTCAGATAGATTTTTCATCGAAGTTCACACGAATTTTACGATTAAAAAACAATTACGATGTTTATGAACAAATTAAGGTCGATTTTTTGTGTCAAAACTTCAATTTTTTTACAAACTAATGCCAAAGTGCCATTATATTAATCTTTAAAAAATAATTCCATACTCTTATAAATAAAGTAAAAAATTAAAACCCAAAAACTGGTACGATTATGACAACCTAAAAAGTTAAACGCATAGCATTGTAATATTAACTTTGTTCGCGGTAAAACCGTGAACATGTCCTTTCGATCCTGTATTTATAAGCTTTGTTCGCGGACACAAATCCTGAATACGAATTACATCCTACGCATGCGGATTTATAATTATTATCTTCGAATTTGACCTTTAATGGCAATTTTATTATAAATCCGCACGCGCAGGATTGTTACCGCGAACAAAGCTATAATAAAATTATCAGTAAAGCTTAAATTAGATGATAAAATTATAAATCCGCTTGCATCAGGACTTTCGAACGCGTTCCGGACGTGTTCTAAACTGCACTGCAAACCAAGCTATTATATTAGCTTTGTTCGCGGTAACAATCCCGAATACGTTCTATTATATTGCGCGTGCGAATTTAAAATAAAATTGTCATTCAAGCTAAAATTATATGATAAAAATTATAAATCTTCACGCGCAGAACACCAAAATGCATTCAGGACTGTTATCGCGAGCACAGCTATTGCAATAGCTTTGTTCGCGGACACAAATCCTGAACACCGAACTACATCATCCTGCGCATGCGGATTTATAATAAAATTGTCATTAAATTCGATGATGAAATAAGTGTCCTCTTTTAGAAAATATATACTTTTGTGCAATTTTATTGAGTAATAAGCAAAATAACAGCAAATTACGAAAGTTGTGTTTTCCAACTTCGAGGATTCCTCTTAGAACTCTGCAAACGGGACATGTTATGAGATTGTGACTGAAACTGGTAAAAATGAACTGGAATTCACTTTAATGCAATATAAACATTATAATGTTCATATTTGACTATACAATATTGGCAGAATTTAAATTATTCTGAAGTGAGGTTATAAACAGTTTCGATATTTTCAATTTTCAAAACATTGGTTAAAACTTCAAATTAAAAAAACATAACCTATAAAAATGTTAAAAGTAGATAATTAATTATTAGTTGTGTGTTAATTTATATTTATTTACATACTTTCATAAATTGAGTAGGTAATGTAGGTAGGTAGGTATATGTAGTACGCGTAACTTGCTCGGAGTTCTCAAAAATTTCAAACTCCCATGACCTTGTATAATTAAATTAAAATAATGAAATTGAAAGCTTATTGGAACTCAAACAAATTATCTTTACAATGGATATCAGTTTAACAAAAAAAACAATGAAAATAGGAGGAAAAATTGAAAACTTTGTCGAGTCCCTCCGAAAAGATCTCGCGAATAACTCGGCGACGATTGAAACTCAAACTTTTGCCACTAAATTTACCAAACAATTCATCTTTCCTGCAGTCCCCTAAAAAGCTTTCGTAAATAACTTTGCAACGGTTGGGGCTCAAACAAAAATAATATAATTTAATACCAATTTCACCCAAAAATTCGATTTACGAAAAAGAGTAATAAAATGTGCCTCATTTGGTACACATATAATTATTACGTAAAAAGCAGTGGTTATGTTATTATGTGTGTTTGTTTTAAATTATAACTGTGCCCCGGTCTCCCTAATTTGTAAATACATCCTTCTTATCGATAGGAATGCGTGTAAGTTTCACTACGTAATTAAATCAAATAAAATATTTTTAACATGAAACCACAAGGATCAAATCATACTGGAAAACAGAAAAAAAAAAGGAACCTTACTGGTTTAATACAAAAATATTTACAAACGACACTGTACTATTTTTAATGATATAAAATAATAAAAATTAGTATTTAACCAACCAGGTACAAGAAATGAAAGTCACGCTTTACAGGTTACCAACCTAAGAAAGTAAAAAGTAGCTCAAACTGTTTGGTGCCAAAATTTGAAATTTAAAACAAACTCAATAAGAAGAATCTCTTTCTATATTATTATTTATTTATCTTATTTACTATAAGACAAACTCACCGTAATTTTTCAAGAATTCGTAATTTGGCAACATCTTTTTAGCTTTTATTATAAAACAACACAAACATTTTCTCCAGTCCCAAACTTATACTTAATTTATGTGACAGTTTCGATTTTTATTATTATTTAGTACTGTAATGGGAAAATTTTGAGGGATTTACATTCCTTGAGGTACTTATTAGTACTTTTATATTGAAACTTATTAGTGCTGATTAGTTGAAGTCGGTCCATGGAAACTTGAGAGTGACGCGCATGAAGATATTAACGAGATGTCACTGGTTTTTGGAAAATTATTTTATTTCTTGTGATTCAAGGGTCATAGGTACATTGCACACGCTACATATGGGCGCCGAAACATAGGGGCGGCCAAAAACATAAAATATTTTTTGTAATCTGTATTGAATTCGTTTGCAAGACATATAGGTGATACCATGAGACTCTTCTTCTTTCCATTGTTCTTCTTCTTCTTCTTCTACTAGGGGAAGGAAAATTTTTTTATGGGAAGAGCTACATGATTTTTGCAAGCTATTGTTGGTCAATATCGGAACATACTTGCATAGAAACAAAAACATTGAAAAATCAACTAAGTTTTATTTCAACTTTGAAATACAGATAACTCAAAACAAGAAATACAATATATGAGTTATTGGGGATTTTTCAAAATGAACAAGTGCAAAATTAAATATTGATAAGGGATTAAAATATGTTAAGACTTTCTTTCCACATAGAAAGTTGTTCACACAAATGTTATACTAGAAAAAGAAAACATTTCATGTATTGATACAATACACTAAACAAATACCAAAGAAATAAACTACAAAAATAAAATGGTTTTCCAAACTTTACTTAATCCATTTCATCTGTAAGTCCCTGCTGCCATGTAAGGCGATCAGGTATTTTTAGGATGCTAACGCTAGTGATGGGTAAATTTTCCGAGAGAAGTTGCTGTAAATAAGGAAGATTTAAAATTTCCGCTTCCAAGGGACCTTCAACCAGTGGAATTTCCACAATCGACCCGTCCCGTATCATCGGCACGGGCTTCAGGACAGACACTTTGTCGTGGATACTAATCAACCAATTCCTATTCCCCTTCCATATCTGATCCCGCTCTACGTTTCGATCCGGACCATTATTTTCATCCAGATACGCCTCAGTAATGCGTAACGATTTCACTGGCATTCCCCATACAAAATCCAAAAGGGTTGCCTGGAGCCGCAATGCTCCGCCCATAACCATGTGGTTGGTTAGAGCGCTATGTGAAATGTATGTCGGAATGACTAACAACTTTCTGATATTATTACATGCTCCTAATGCAAGGTCAAACCCGGGGTTGATATCCCAGTTAATCAGCTCTAGATGCTTGAGTGTTTTCATACATTTAACTCCTTCCAAAATATCAATGCTGTGACAATTTCTTTGGCACTTTTCCAAGCGGAGTCTTTGCAACTTCTCCAGTTTGCTTAAGATTTCGCTGCCGAACATTTGCGGAAAATTGGTGCATTGGCCCAAGTGGAGCGACTCTAAGTTTTTTAAATCGGCGATTGCGCTAATGTGTAGTTGGTTTAAATTTAAGATGTGCGTAAGGGAGAGGTGCTTCAAATGCTTCAACTCCGAGAGAGCCCTCAAATCTGAAGTGATGGTTAACCCAGACGGTGACCTCAATCGGAGCTCCTCTAAATTTGATAGCTGCGACACGGACGCGATGTTTAGTTTCCTTGTAATGATAATTACCGCAATTATCACCTCCAGGTTAGGATTTTTGATGGCCATTTGTTCCACCACAAAGGCCGGGCATTGGCGTAACACAATTTTTCTCAACGACTTGACTTTCTGTATTTCCGTAACAAATTCGGGCCAAATATAATATTTACACTCCTTGGCTAACTTCATTCCGCGCATATCTAAGTAATTGGTTCCGTGCTTCTCGAGGGCATTTGCCAGACCCTTTAAACTATGGACTCGTGAGTCCTTCAGGAAAATGGTATCCCATAGTGACTGGTGATTCGTCACGTTGTGCCATAAGACACACGTCTGGCTTGCTCTCAACAAATCTTCTACCTTGAGGTATTTGAACACTTGTAGAAGCGCCTTAGAATAATCATTTTCATGATAATCTGACATATTAATTTATTCTTTGGTTTAGTTCGATATACTGGATATAGTTTCCGCCTTTCTTGGGAAAACTGGGATCTAAAACAAATGAATTTTGTGTTAAAAATTTTCTCAGAAAGAAAACAATTCCAAATAAATAATGAAAATAATGGGAAAAAAATTGAATTTTTTGTTTTAATATGTTAGGGTCATTGTGAATTATACAAACTTTAAGTTATAAGTTTTTGTTATGAAGTCAGCCGCCCATTAGTGACTTTTTGAAAATAATTCTCTATTTTATTTTAAAATCCGCAAAAATAATATCTGACACCTTTTTATACAACTGATTAAAAAAACTTACTTTTTGTTGATTTGGGCGCTTTCAAGTCGACAAATTTCCAAATCCTAGTCGGTTTTTCTTCTTTATTCGTTAATCCTTACCACTTTAACTTGTCTATGTCCACAATTTGATCTAAAAATCATAAAATTAAAAATATGGATATACAGGGTGTCCCCGCACTCACTTTACATAACTTAGGTGGTGATAGAGGACACTTTTCTAAGAACAATATTTAACAAAACTTTTTTTCTAAATTCAAACCCTCGAGAGTTACGCCTCTTTAAAGCATTATTTTTAATTTCCACCTTCACATGCCCATAGCCCCGAAAATATTGATTTTTCAGTAAAAATGGTTTAGATGGTTTAGTACTTTTTTAAAGAGCGTGAAATAATCTACAAACTAGATTCAAACCTTTTATTGTCTAAAATCAACTGATTTCGAGTTACGAATTAAAGTAAGTTAAAAAATGTCAAAAAATTTGTGCTTTCTGTTTTTTTGATTTTTTTCAAAATTCCGGATATGAAATTTAACGGGCTACAACTTTTGTCTAGTAAAAATTTTTGAGAAACCAATCCATTTCACAGAAAATCAAAAAATTATAAACAAGGCAGCTAAAAGACAAAACATTAAATTCACTAATTTTTTTTTTTTTTTTGAAAAATTATTTTATTAATTAATTTTAAACTATTACATTATCTAAGTAAATGTTGAAAATTACAACCCTCATTTTCAATACACAGTCGTGATCGTTTTAAAAGATGTTTTATAGTAGTATTTATAAAGTTTCCTCTTTTTTTAAGAGCTACTATAGCAGAGGTGGTCAACAAGGCCTTGGGATCGACCGGTCGATCACGAGGTCAATTTTGGTCGATCGGTGAGTGTGAAAAAGTGTCAAAAAATCTAATTTCTGCGATGAAAAGAGTCGAAAAATCAACTTTTTTCAATTTTTTCTCGACAAACATCTTTTAACTCAATCACGACTTTGTATTGAAAATGATGGTGGTCATTTTCAACATTTACTTAAATAATGTAATAGTTTAAAATTAATTAATAAAATAATTTTTCAAAAAAATAAAAAATTTAGTTAATTTAATTTTTTGTTTTGTAGCTGCCTTGTTTATTATTTTCTGATTTTCTGTGAAATGGATTGGTTTCTCAAAAATTTTTACTAGACAAAAGTTGTAGTCCGTTAAATTTCCTATCCGGAATGGGGCGTCAGATTTTTTGTAAAATCTTTCGTTTAAAAGATACAGGGTTTTCAAAAAAACCGAAAAAAAGAAAAGCTCAAATTTTTCGACATTTTTTAACTTAATTTAATTCATAACTCGAAAGCCGTTGATTTTAGGCAATGAAAGGTTTGAATCTAATTTGTAGATTATTTCACGCTCTTTAAAAAATCACTAAACCATTTTTACTGAAAAATCAATATTTTCGGGGCTATGGCCACGCGAAGGTGGAAATTAAAAAAAAATGCTTTAAAGAGGCGTAACTCTCGAGGGTTTGAATTTAGAAAAAATTTTTGGTAAAAATTGTTCTTAGAAAAGTGTCCTCTATCACCACCTAAGTTATGTAAAGTGAGTGCGGGGACACCCTGTATAAAACTAAGACATAAAAATCAAAAGACATGTGGGGTTGAAAAATAAATGTGAAATAAATAAATGCCAGTGTAATAAAAATTGAAACATAACTTGCTCAAATTTCAAACACTTCGCCCGATGATCAACAAATGGTGCGGTGAACAGACTAACTAACGTTTTAGTCCCTCTAGTCTTTAGCTTTCAATAATCGCTCAGGCGATTATTCGGCAACTAACTATGAAAAAGAATGTTTCGGTGCCAGTCTTTCAAAATAAAACAGAAAATGTCACAAAAGCTGGTATTATTCCAAAGATCTACGGTAAAAATGGAGTTGACATTATTCGATTCCAAAATCATGTATAAGGGACACACATAATTAAACAATTCACCTGCAAGCGGTGGCATCTCAATATTGATGGAATAAAAATTGAAACTAATTCTTAAATACATTACAAAAACAATAATTCATAGTTTTCTGGTTATTTCACACCGTTAGTAATGGTAGACTCAAGCTACAGCGGTGACAAAAAAAATTCCTCGATACTGATGGAAACGGAAGCACATAATTTAAAAAAAGAAAAGGAGTGTTGTCAAGGGGAAATAAGGCGAATTATTTAGACATATCAGCTAATCCATTTAAAAATCGAAAAAGAATTACCTCGTCCCACTTATCCATACGAAAATCTTGGTCTCGAAAATCAGAATTTTGAAAATCGGGTTAAGAAAGGTCACAGCTGATCTAGTTTGATGCAGACGTCAAGGTGAAGCAAGATAACCAATTGGCGGATGAGGATTTCATAAATAATCAAAAATTGACGAGCAAAGAAAAATGAATTTACGTAGTGATAAGGGCTAAAATTATCAAAGTCAAATTTGCGTTTTAAATGGAAAACAAATGCTTTACATAACCACAAACTTAACTTTTTTGAATTTCATATAGGATGATGTATTGAACCAAATTTATTTAGGATAAACGCCAAGCAAAAATTATAACATTTGGAATGCTACAAAATAATACTACAGAGGTAATAGCTGATGTCCAAAACTTAAGCACGAAAGCATTTTTTGTTGTAAAAGTTAAAAAATCATAATTTGAACGAAATCATAAGTTCAAACTTTAAAATGTAGTACTAATAATGGACACACTTTTTAAAATAATTGCTGATGAGTTTGAGGGCAAATTACAATTTTTTTGATGTGGCACCACCTTTGAGAACTACTGGTGTAGTGGATGGAAATAAATGGATTGTCGTTCCCAAATTATTTGTGGCGTGGTTTGGATTACATGTTAAACTAATATATAAATGATTATAATGGTAAGTCACTAGAGTAAAATTTTTCCTTAGTGACTAGGCGGAGCCAAATTTCTGCGCAGTAAATGTGGAGGGAGAACGTGTGACACTCAATTCCATCAAATGACACCAACATGGACCCGACCGACCCAACGAATTCTCGTTTCTGCACATTAGCTCCGCCTAGTTACTAGGGAAAAATTTCGCTCTACTACTGACTTATCTTAAGAGTTTTCAAAACTATTCCGAACCCGAACTGAACGTTGGAACCTTTTATAGAATACCATGTTGTATTCAGATGGTATCTTAAAAAGATGCACAATTATATTGTAAATGTGTGGTTTCATGACATGATGAGAAAGTTACAACCCCAATTTAGGCATTCATAAACAATTCAAAAGTGAGGTTATGTCAATTACGTCATGGATAGAATTTTTGTTGTACGTTATAAACAAATATATGTTTACATGTTTAAATAGATTTGCTTCTCAAAGAGACAAAAATTTAGTACGCAATACCCGAAAGTACATTACAAAGGGATACCATATGACAAGGTTCTGTTGTAATGGATTCTACTAATAGATTTGTGCATAAGTTTGCATCTTCGGGTGCTTATTGGAATAATAGATTCCCTCAAGAAAAAAATGTATAAGAAAACACAGTTTTTACCAAATTAATTTTGTGGACGATGTCCAACTTTTATAACGAACAAAGTTTTTGAATTTCTAGTTGAAACGTTAATTCATTTTTGCATAATACCTATATATTACCTTATTTAGGTGGGCGGAAAACGAATAAACAACAAATAACTAACACGAAACAAATATATGATTAACAAACAAACAATTTTTACTCGAGTTACTACTAAATTACTTGACTGTCAAACTAAAAAACGTAAGGTGATTCAAACCACAGCCATAACGATAACTAAAAATGCTCCGTCTTATTTGGCGGCAAATTTAAACGTAATGTTATTTTAAACAATATAAATGCAATATTGGCTTGTTTTATATATTTTAATTAACAATAACTATGAATCTACGATGTAAAATGTAAACAAACAACGAAACATAATCACCGCAAAGTTGGCGCAACAAAAATACAAAATATTCAAATTTCTATGGAATCGTTAGGTGGTGATTTTTGATGTTTTAAATTTTTTTTAAATGTTTTTAAAGACTTGTATAATAATGTGTCAAATCCCAAATTGATCTAAATACATTCATTTTCTCAGAAAAAATTCACATAATTGGACTTTTTATCCTTGCCGGCAAGGGGTGTCCCCCTCCCCCATAAAGCACCAAATTATTTGGCAAGACTCATTTCCGTAAAACTAACATATATTTTTTATAAAATATTGTAAATTTTTTAATTTTTGACAAACAATTTCTGCGGTACTTCACTTACTATAATATAAAGTCTATCGTTCTTTCAAAACCATCTTGTACTTAAAAATTATTTTGACTATGAAGCCATTACCGTCCCACTTTCAAATTTTGGCAGTCACTTACCATAAGTACAGACTATTCCCAGAAAAATTTTGAAAAATTTTGAAGACGTACTTTTTGAGAAAATTCAAAATTTTGATTTTGAGTTTTGGAAAGTATGCTTATAAGAAAGGATGATGTGCTGTATATCATCGGAAAGGGCATTAAAAACTGAGTAAAATGACACCACGCCCACCTCTGTAGCTTAATTAGGAGAGCTGCTGTAATGATTTGAAAATATTCCGGCAGCCAATTTTTGAAAATTTTACATAGCGATATTTTGGAAACCGTTTGAGATATTGAAATAAAAATTTGTATTTTTGTTAGTGTCCGTACACTCTAGCGATATACCAAATTTTATCAAAATCGGAGATGGTCAGTCTAAAAAGTGTGTTGATTTCACGTGGAATGACCCAAATACAAGCGCGATGGTACAGACCCAAAAGTAGCAAAGAAAGTGCTTCGATATAAAAAGAGGAGTACGACAGACCAAGGACATTATAAACATAAGATCAACTCAGATGACATAGCGATTATATGCAGAATAATGAAGGATCTTATAAGGGCGGCAAGAGAAATATGTGAGGCAGCCGCGAAAGTGGGACTCAAAGTTAATGAAAAGAAAACGAAATATATTAAATATGCAAGAGGCACCAAGAGGACCTTTCAAGGAGTGGATGAACAATACTACAGGGTTGCCACAAAGTTCTAAGCAAGAAGTGAGTGAAAAAAGTGTATAAACTTAAAAAAAAAAAAAGTGAAAAAAGTGTAGAAATTTTGAAAAAAGTAGGTATAATATAACAAATTTGAAAAAGGTGACAAAACCTGTAAAAATATTTTCACGTAATTAATAGTATTTTATTTATATAAATTAACATAAATATAAGTTAACGATCAAGAAAATTTTGATTTCTTAGTAAAAAAGTTTGTTATTATTTGATCTTTCCTTTTTAAAGGCTTATTCATAGTCTCCGTAGCTTTTCCTTCTTCACTTCTCAAATTTACAGCACAATCGACAAGGGTTTTCATTGACACTTTTCATTTTTTACTTTTTCAGAATCAACTTACATCTAACAAACACCAACAACAAAAAATCTAAAAAAGGTACCACCAAAAACATTTGAAATGTTTTTTGAAAATTTTAAATTTATCAGAAAAAATTATCAAAAATTTAAATTTTTGTAAAGGAAATCATGAAAAAAGTGAATTTTTTGTAAGGGAAGTCATGGAAAAAGTGAAAAAAGTGAATTTTTTTCAAAAACGTGAAGAAAAGTGTATAATTTTCAAAACAGTGACAAAAGTGAAAAAAGTGTAACTATGGCAACCCTGTACTATGAAGAAGTAGATAAATTCTGCTACCTAGGTGAACAAATAGTAGAGGTAAAAACCAGAATACAGGCGGGATCCAAGGCTTGCCAAGCAAACAAACACATATTGAGGAACCTACAAATAAACAATGGTACCAAAATACGAATGTATGAAACACTGATAAAACCAATGACAACTTAAGGACAAGAAATCAGTAGTTTGAGAGCGGGCGATGAAGAGCAGTTGCTTGAATATTGAGAGGAATATGGGGTACAGTGGAGACGAAAGCGAACGAATACAGGCGCTTGATGAATTTTGAAATTGTGGACAAGATGAAGGGCAAAGATATTGTGGAGTTCGTTAATGCACAAAGATTTGCATGGATGGGCACATATTAAGAAGCCCAGAGACAAGAGCGATTAAATTGATGATGAGAGGAAGAGGAAGACCTAGAACAACAAAGGCCGATGATGTGTACAGACACCTGACAATTATAGGCGCAGAAAAATGAAGGAGGAGAAAGATAGTGGAAAGAGCAAAAACACACAGATTGATTGACAAAGCGATAACCGCAAACCAGGGGATTAATCCACCCCGAGAAAAGGATTTTGAAAGTTCCTAAGAACGGTCAAAACCCACATGGGTTGTCGAACCATATATGAATGAATCAATAGTAAAATCAGTTGTGAAGTGGATTGTTACCTACAACTATACTCTGTTTGCCCAACATATGCACCTAGGCTCCTCCTCAAAATGCATTTGAGCCAATTGTAAACGGGAATTTCAAAATTCGAGTAATAGAAAAGTTCTATTCTATTTTTTGGGAGGAGCTTAGGTGCATTTGTTGGATAAACGAAGTATAGGTGGTCATATGCTTCTATCGACCTTCATCCTGTCTATCAGCATGTAGATAGGGCCTATCAAAGTTGTAATACTCAGAAGCCGCCCTTAGCAACAAAATTAAACTAGTGATACAAGTTGTGAGCATCCATAGCAGACAAATAGTGCAAGTCAATTTTATTCCAAGTGAGAACGCCCCCAATTATTATTATTTCAGTTACCACGTATTAACATCCCCTAAAGGGAAATAGGGGCTAAATACGAAAAAGTTCAACATTTTTTTACCCCTAACTCCACCGCTTCTGGTACAGCTGAAAGTCGGATGTCTTATCTTTTGGGGGAAATATATCATTGTTGTTATTATCACCCGATATAAAATGACTTTATCAAAATGTAACTCTACCGCCCTTACTATAATAATTTATTATTAATAATGTGATTGTGTGATATTTAAACTTTAGTTTTTCATGTCCACGTTAAATGTTGGTGAAAATTTATTTGATCAGCGAATTTTGCAGTACCTACCCTATACAAAGGTGGATCGTGATGGGATTTGTAATTTACCGAAAAGGTTTTTTACCGAAAGTTAGGGGACTCAAAAAAAACTTTTGTGATTTATGAAATTTTCATTCTTATTTTTTTGCAACGGGAAGCAGAAATCTTAAAAGAAACTGTTTTCCTTATATTTGGATGTAAGACTGGATAGATCATTTAGTTTATAAATATAAAAATCAAATATGTAAGGCAAGCAAGTACATTAATTTAGATGCCATCCTTGGAGAAATCCAATATGGTCGATAAGGTCAAGTCATTGTCATTTGGTTATTTGGTCTTCTAACACGGAATATTTTTTTTGAGACATAATTATTTGTGAAATTACAAATAAAATTACATGTAGTAAACTGTAAGGATTCTGTGAATTTCGTTTTAACACCTTCGAAGAAGTTTGTGTAGCTCTTGAATTCCTAATTTTTAAGAAATTTGATAAGCAAGAAGCATGAATAATTTTGTGGGTCTTAACTCTTGAGTAAGACTATGACAAAAATACTAACAGTTGGTCATGATCCACGTTCGCTTACTTACACGATGCAGGTATGCCTCTCCGAGTTATTAGCATACAGTGTAATAATTATCCAAACATATTATGAAAACTTATCGTAGCAATTGAATTGCAAAAGAAACGTCACGAAAATACATACAAACTGAAAACTGTGTACTACACGGACAAGTACTTTCAAATCGTAAAACATACAAAGACTCGTAAAAGAATGATTATATTTAAATTGTTTATATATTTTAATTAATTAGCATAAAATGGATAAAACTATTCAATTAATTGCATTTGGTTAATTCTCCATGGTATATTTAAGCTAAACAATCCACTTATTAAAAATCAAAACTGACCGACTGACTGACAAGACACCACACAGCCTAAACCGGTGGGTCTAGAAGCATAAAATTTTGCACACGAGCTCCTTATATGACGTAGGTGAGCATTAAGATCGGATTTTATGGAAATCCTATCCAAAATGGATTAATCACCACTAATTAGTGGTGACGCGCATGAATTGATTAACGAGATTTCCACTGACCCACCACACTGTGAGGCCAAAGGCCGAATTTTCATAGAATGCAATAAATAAAATAGACAAAGTAATTTTCAACTTACAATGGTAAATCATTCCAACGAAGACAATCATAGAACTAAAATGTATTGGTGATTATCGGATCTGATAATTGCGGCTTCAATTTCTTTAACCAAATATGAGAAACTAAATTCGCCAGTAGTAATTTCCAATATTATGGAGTCTTTCTTTCCCCTGAGATAATTGAACACATATTATAGTAATAGACAAACACACAACTTTTCTGATGAAGATTTGACACTAAAACAAATTTTGACACCTACTTGATCAATGATCACTAAATAAAAAAGTTTAAATTAAAAAACTCAACAATTTAAGCGCCAAATTTGTTTACAAAAAATAATTCTGATTTATTCGTAATTTTGGAAAAATATTACATTTGTATTATGTAATATTACAAAAACTTACTACCGAGAAAGTAAATATTCTTACCGGGAGTTCTGAAACGATGCCTGATTGACTCCCGTCAGGTAATTTAATTTTTTTTCCATTTCAACCATTGTAAATCTCATCCATTTTCAATTATCTATTGAAAGTTTAATGTAAAAAATCAAATAATCTAAAAATAAAAACTAAATGTGGGTACAATACTAAATAGTACATTCTACGCATCGGCAATGTTTTTAAAAGTTTACCTTCTGCACTAGTTTTAAATTATTTCAAGTTTGTTCCAAATCAGTTTTCACATAATATGAGGTTTCATCGTCCTAAGTGATTGTTCTTCTTCCGAGTACCTTGTCAGGTCCCCCGAAGTCAATAATCCTTACTCGGGTCCGCAGTGTACACGTAAAGTGTTATAGCACACATAGAGAATCCATTATATAACATCCCAACCACTGAAAGTGTAATACATTTCATTTCAAAGAGACTCCACCTCAGCGGTTTGCCATTACCTTCCGATGGGAGACCGAAGACAGTTCAAATAAAGTTTTTCGTTCACCTGGAGTGGAACAGGTTACTGGAGATTAGTAGACAAGATACTTAACCACCAACCTATGATAGTCTCAGTATTTACATTATATTCGGTTTTATTTTCCTCTCCGATATTCCATATGAAAATGTTAAATTGATCCCTAGAAAATTGTCACATAGTGATAATAACGACTAATCTAAAAAAGAAAGACTAAAAGCACTACGAATCCGATTTTAAGTGTTATTTACTTTAAAACAAGAAACAGCATCTTAAATTACTTTGTATACAAATTTTTATTAAAAGTGAGGTTAAGTGGAAATTCAAAAAATTTTAAATGTCCTTGAAATTAAACCACCAGTGGCGGAGAGAAAAAATATTGGAAACTCTCGACAAAGTTTCTTCTGGAAATTATATCATTTGAGGAGTATTTAACACGAGATGGATATGTGCTGATAGAGCTGGTCAAAGGAAAACGTCCTTAACAGCTCAGGGAGGATCTCATCAAGAACAACAAAGATCTCAACTTCAAGGATCTCACAAGAAAAATGTCCATTGAGATAAGAAATCTAGACTTTTTAATGGACAGCGAGAAGGTGAAAGAAACAATCACAAGATTGTCTGACACGGATGATCAGGTGTTACTTAAGTCCCTTATAACCACACCGGTAAAAAACAAGGTGGTAGTCCTCGAGGTGGACATGGAGGCTGCCAAACGACTGCTATTGACCCCGAACGTCAAGATTGAATTTAACGTATGCAAGATTAGAAATCTCACGAGATGCGGAAGGTGCTGGTCCAAAGGGCACGTCCAACCTACTTGCATCATAAAATATAGGTAAAATATAGTAGTTAACTATATAGTTATAGGTCAAAAATGTGCTGGAGGTGCTGCCGTGAAGGTAACTTCGCAGCGGTATGCACCGGTGAGTACCACTGTGCCGGCTGCGGGGTGGATGGCCATAGCGCGGGTAACTGGCGTTGCCGAGCGGGTCAAAAGAAGTAGAAACTACATGGGATTTGGTCCTTGGCTGTCGTAACCGTCGGCAATAGGATAGGAGAGCCGAACTCATGGTTCTTCCAACATCAAGGAATCTGTATAAAACCATAGTCCCGAAAGAGCAGGATTACCATCTTAACCCCTTTAGTTGTGAAAGTAATGCCTAGCGGCGGTTTCCTTGCGGCTAAGGGGACTGCGGGGGGAGGTTTTAGTCAGTGAAGTCTGACACTACCATCACAGGTTGTGGTAGTGTCTCAGACGAGATTTCCTCCTTCCGGCAGAATGCATATCTGCTCTATTTATGCAATGTCAAAAAAAACTGCTATTCCATATTTGGAATATATTATTTTAATAAATGCGAGGAATGACAAAAATTAACGATTTTCTTAGCCTGAAATAGTGTGTTTTTTTAACTCTATCACCTGCGCCCCTGAGAGCTTCTTCTTGCTGATTTGATGGCCAACTATTACAAGATCTTAGGGGGTCGTCCAAAAAGAATGTCTACAATTTTTTTGACTTTTTGACTCCCCCTCCCGACAGTCACAAATCCCAAAACGATTTTTACGCGGACGTCATATTTGGCTAGCCCACCCACCCTCCAGATTACCTTTCATCACGTTTTATGGTCTCCTTATCCACCAGGTATGGACGTTCTTTATGGACAACCTGCAGTGATTGGATTTTAAGTCAAAAAAATACAAATATGTGGATTATATTTTAACGAAAATGTATTTACTATAATTTCATCATAATATAGAACCTGACATAAGTAAACAATTAGAACAAAATCTGAACGTTTAAAATTTGAGGTAGGATTTGTAACAATATTAAAATCTTTTATATTTTAGTCTCTTTCTAACTAATTATCTGTTTCTACGACGTAGTACTTTATTTTAATCACTGACGGGTGCGCTCTTTTTGACTCTTCCACTCGTAAAAGTTTTTCAAGGAATTGCTTCCCAATTTTAATGTCATCGTCTTTCGTAATCAGCACCTTTCGGTATTTTGCAGTACAATAACCAGTCACGATTTCGGACAAAGTGATTTCTCTTACATGTAAGTTTTGAAATCGGAATAAACACCTATCTGAAAAATATTTAATTGTTAACTACAAATGTTATAATAAATTGTAAATATTGCTTACGATCTTCATAATCCATCGCCGTTGGGTACACAAACACATCTCCTTTCAGTTTATCTGACGCCAATAATGGCAATATCCTGGAAATAGATTTTGGATAAACATAATGAAAATTACTTTTAGTGATTTTTTTACTGTGTAATAAATTACTGATTACTTACGATACGGCAGGTCTTACTGTTCCCATGTTAAGACAAATTTATGTTATGTTTTTCAATTATTAGTACCATGAAATATGAATACATAATATTAAGTCAAACAATCGTAGGCAGCACAGTGTTTTGTTTCGTTTAGTTTAGTTACAATAATCGCCAGTCACATTTGTTTGAATGCAAATTTGCTTATCTACTCATTTTTTTTTCTTTATATTTTATTACCTACGAATGAATTTGTTTATAACTTCGACAGGTTTAATATCAATTAATAATTATAAATACGTAATTTAATATCACTATTTACTTAAATCAAATTAAGTGCTTCATCGACAGGAATTTAAGAGCTGTCACGTCTAAATTTTTCAAAATTTTTTCCCTATTTTTTAGTCATATCCATTTTTATTATTTCAGCGAGTTTTCTACAGCGTGTGCCGTTTTTCGCAACCAATTCGCCATTTTCTCTTGTTATGGACGTCTTCTAGGACCAGCCGTCTACTCTGCGTGGCTTCTCCTACATCTTGTCCCCACGGCTTTCGGAGTCGTCCTCTTCGTTGTCTTCCTGCAGGAGTCCATTCCCTTACCTTTCTCGGCCATCTCTCTTGATCCTTACGATTTAGGTGGCCATACCATATCATCCTTTTCGATTCTATCGAAAACCTTCATTTTCTCCCTTATCGTAGTATTTGGGATATGCTGCAGGGCTGCAGCCTTGATATTCTACAACTATGTCTAAGGGCATCCAATTCCAGGGCTTTTAGGTTTAGGCTATTTCTCACTGAGATGTCCCACACCTCTGAGTTATACAAAGCAATACCCTCAACTATTTTCAGATATATCCTGTTCTTTGTGGTAGTCAGATTCCTTTATTCCACCATACACTATTTAGTTCTTGTGTGGCTCTCCGTCCCTGGTTTATTCTACTCTCAATATCTTTCTCGCAGTTTGGGATTTTGGTAAAAACCGATCCGAGGTTACTTAAACTCCTTGCAGCCACTTTTTTCATCTCCGTTTGTTTTTACATTCTCATTTACTGCCCCCACAACAAGATATTCAGTCTTTTGCATATTTATCTGTAAGCCCCAGGATACATATTCCTCCCTTAGCTTGCGTGTCATGTATGCTGCGTCTTCTTCATCCCCGGCTGAGATAGATATTATTATAGATATTCATAGAACTAATAAAGAGCCGCCCCGAGCATAACGGTCAAGTGAGTTGACCATGAACACTAAATACCCAGTTCGATTTTGGCTGAAGTAAGAACTTTATTCTAGCCATCTCTCTGGTCCTCCGGGTTGGGGTTCTACGCCAGGCTTGCTCCTCGTCGTAGGTAAAAAATGTAAAATGCTACAAACCAAATGCCAATTCGACGAGGTTGGAAGTTGGGCTCGAATAACGTTGTAAAACCGTTTCAAAACCGACTATATCACATCACACATAGAACTGGTCACACTGATTCCTCTGTAGTTATCCAATTTCTTCCTGTCGCCTTTCTTAAAAATTGGAGTTATGTAGGAGTGTTTCCATTCGTATGGTACCGCTCTTCCTCTTTTTATGCAGTCCGTATACATGTCTGCCAGCAATTCCTTAGTCTGACTCGTGCTACCTTCACCAATTCAATCGAGATGCCTCCAGGACCTGGAGCTTTATTGATTTTCATGCCCATGCTTCGTCAATTTCTTCTACAGTAACATCATTTACTTTTTCTATATCGTCTTCTAATTTTTTTCTTTTTTTTCTGGAATTTCCCATTCGTCAGTTCTTATGAGAGACAGATCTGTTCTTTCCTTCGTGTATTCGATATTACTCTCCAGGCCATTCTACTTTTGGTTCCCCCCCCCCATCAAGGTATATCCACTCTTTCGCAAGTGTTTAACCACATAATATACAGTAGACTCGCGTTAATGTGAACAACAAAAATTAACCGGAATAATATTATAAAAAATCGTTAAATAACACAACTTTAAGTGTCTTTTGTTCTTTATAATCCTTTATTATAAAGAACAAAAGACACTTAAAGTTGTGTTATTTAACGATTTTTTATATTATTCAGGTTAATTTTTGTTGTTCACATTAACGTGAGTCTACTGTATTTTGCATTAATTGCCTCTCTCTTTACCTCAGCACGTATCCTTGCATATCTCTTTCTATCTTCGGGGTCATTAATTTGTACTTTGCCACTTATGGTATACACTTCCTTCTTTTCTGCAATAATTTTTTCTATGTCTTCCGTGAGCTATCTCGATTTGTCCTTCTTGCTTGTTTGATTCTTTTCTCCCAGTGCTTCATAAGCGGCTTCCTAAAATATTTTATATTTATCGTTTGTTGTTCCTTCCCATGTAAGGTTTGTTGTTTTTATACAAAAAGTCTAAGTTTATAGGTTCGATTGGTCGTTTTTGCATGCTATTTGTGAATCCCCAGAGTCCCCCCGCGGCAGGCAGGGAAGAACCACCTATGCTCGGAGTAAGAAATAGTCAGATCCACATTCAGCAGCTCGAAATACACATACATCCCTTGCTGTTATAGATATCCTTTGCTTCATAATAATATAATCAGGTTTAGTCACCTGATGATGTTACTGTGTTAACGAAATCGATCGTGAATAATATACTTTCTGTGCCAATTTTATATTTTGAGTGCTAAAAGTGTCTATTACATTTTTAGTGTGTCTAAAAGATCATGATATGTTTACTATCAAGTTGCACTACTTAGACCACGCTACTTTAGTTTATTAATCATTTATGACCTCTTAGAAAAATTCGATGTAACCGTTTCAGCCATGTTATTTCCCCCCAGAAGAATATATTATATTACATCACAGCATCACACTCAGAACTGATGAACATCCAATTTAGAATTTCCAATAGATCCAGCTGATTTATAATAACGTTTATCATTACTTTTCAATTAGTAAACTGTCAGTAATTGTGATTCTTCTAACACAATCATGCCGACATTACTACTACAAGGACCGGAATCCTCCGTTTTAACAAAAAATAGAAATATTACTCATCTACTTTATTGGTTGCAACAACAAATTAATCAACAACTAACGCAAATTTTCTATCATCTATCGACATCTTTATCTTCTTCATTTTCATTAGCCTTTTCCCGCACACTGCTGGACATAAGCCTCTCCATATTATGGAGGTTTTTAGCCATAACTCACCAGTCACCACGCTGGCCAGGTGGGTTGGTGAGTAGTCCGCAGATCGATTTTGCACTATAGTTGTTTTAAATCCGGTAGCAGCTTGCTAGCCTAGCATTCAGATGTGCCTGTAGCCCTGATTTCTTGATAACGGTGGCAATTCGTCAACTCAGGGGGCCGCCGGCTTAACGTGCCCTCCGAAGCACGGAGACTTGGTCATAAGAAAGTTTGACTCTCCCCGGTTTTGAACCGGGGTTGGACTATCGACATAACAACAAATAATTGCTGTTTGGAAAAACAAAAATTACTTATGGAAGACGATATGGAGCTCATGGCATTAAATTACTTTAATTAAATGATTTAGGCCCAATTTATCCACCTCTAGTTAGTGTCCGGTGCTCTCAAAAATATTTGAAAAACTCTTTCTTCGTCGTCTACTAACAATAATTGTTGAAAGAAAACTTATACCAGATCACCAGTTCGGATTTCGAAACAAACACAGTACAATCGAACAAGTACACCGGGTAGTCAAGAAAATCAGCAACGACCTGGAACATAAAAGATACTATTCCGCTGCTTTCCTAGATATCAGTCAGGCTTTTGATAAAGTATGGCATGATGGCTTACGGTACAAACTCAAGAAGACTCTTCCTCGCCCGTTCTATCAGCTACTAAATTCCTACTTGGAAGATAGATACTTCCAGGTCAAGTATCATGACGAATACACCGGATTATATACAGTCAAATCTGGCGTACCACAGGGTAGTGTCCTGGGACCGGTACTCTTCACACTATTCACAGCAGACTTTCCAACAACAAGATTAACAACAATGGCCACGTTTGCTGATGACACGGCCATATTAGCATCCCATATCGACCCTGTACTTGCTTCAAAAAATCTACAAAACATCCTCGACAAAATCCAAGCTTGGTTAAAAAAATGGAGAATGAAAGCCAATGAAGTGAAATCGACACATGTCACTTTTACAATGCGAAGGGAATCATGCCCACCCGTAAAACTAAACAACTGCATCTTACCTCATGAGCAAGACACAAAATACCTAGGTATGTGGCTTGACAGAAGACTTACATGGCAAAAACACATTTTCAACAAACGCAAGCAGCTTGGTATAAAACTTAGACAGATGAATTGGCTGATTGGGAGGAAGTCACAGTTATCCATAGAAAGCAAAATTCTGGTTTATAAGGCTATACTAAAACCTATATGGACGTACGGTATCCAACTCTGGGGTTCTGCCAGTGCATCCAACATCGAAATATTGCAGAGATTCCAAAATAAGACACTAAGAACCATCGTAAATGCACCATGGTATGTGCCCAACTTTGTCATACAGCGGGACTTGGGTCTGAATTCCATTCGGGACGAAATCCATAAGAATTATACTAACTACAAAAATAGATTGGAAAACCATACCAAATGAACTAGCCAACGCAGTACTGGACAACTCACACGAAATAAGACGATTGAAGCGCTTCAAGATAGCTGATCTAATAGCTACTCGATTTGCCCAATGAAATAAATTTATAACACCCAAACCAAAAAATTGTTATTAAAAGAAAATTTTCAGTGGAAAATTTTCTACGCGACCTAATATTGTAATTCCAATTACTTATTGTTTATTGTATAGACAGATTGTAAGAATTAATTGAAATAAAAAAAAAAAAAGTTAGTGTCCCAAGTAAATTTATTTGACAAGTAAAGTTTTCGACTGCACGGCCAAAGCGAAATAAGTCGATTTATACCGAAACTCGAATCGGTACTTTTAGCTACTTTTCTAAGTAGCTAAAAAAATTATCACTTTTTCGGATTTCAGTCGATTGGCTCTTAGTTTTTGAAATATAAATTAAACAAAAACTTAACTAGACGTTAAAATATTAGATTTTAACTGTAAGTAAAGAACAACATACAAGAACATTTTAATTTAAAAATGTAGAAAATTGTAAATTGTAAAGATGTAGCAAATTTACTTCGCTATATCTTCATTAATTTTACTATATTTTTCAACTTTTATAAAAAACACGACGTTGTTTTTGACCCCCCCCCCCCCCGTAGTTTCAGTTTTCTCATTTTTTCAAATATTATCTGTTTGTACCTTGTCACAAAAAGGTTAGAATTGTTCTTTAAGTGTTTTTTTAAATTAAAATGTTCTTGTACTATGTTGTTCTTTACTTACAGTTAAAATCTAATATTTTAACGTCTAGTTAAGTTTTTGTTTAATTTATATTTCACATAACACATACTAAAATCACACTCTATTCTTGAAAAAATTTCTTTTTTAAGATCATATTTCTTAGTTTTTGAGATGAATTTTTGAAAATACCATGGTGGGTTAACTGCTATTATTATTAGCTATTATTACAAAAAACCGTGGTGGTCTAACGGTTAAAAAATTGTAACGGTAATTCGTAGGTCGTTAATTTTTTAATTCCGATAATAAATTACATAATTTTCAGAAAAAAATTCGGCGGTACTGGGATTAGAACTCAGGACCGATGCGTTATAACTTCCATATATTATGCTAAACCTATGGTAAAACTTGCCCATTTTCAAAAATGCATAACTCAAGAATACCATTATAAGCCATAATATTCTTGTTTGAAAAAGATTCTTAAATGAACCATGTTATGTTTACTATATAATAAGAATGGCACGCTGCATTTAATACATAATATTCATGCTAAAAATAAGAAATTTGTTCATGAATTCAAGATTTTATCTGTTTCTTAATTTAATGAACGGATTCTTGATTTACTTCTCAAGCAAATTTCTTTGAGTGTACATACCCAAAAATGCATTTAATTAGAATAAATATTCTGTTTATTTTTATAACTAAAATCCGACCTTATTTGCAATCCAATTTTCCACAGAAATCACATAAATTTTTGCTTGAAAGCCAAAGTTTATAATCTAATTCGATTAGTGCTCGTTAATTTAAAGCACAAACGTAAATAAAATAATTAAATAATTTTGGACTTGTATTATTTATATCGACAAAGTAGTAGAACTCATCAAAAAGCTCAAGTTTTCAAAGTTGGAATACAACAAAAATGGCGCTCAGAACTAAAATTAACCCTCCTATCATTTACAAAGTTTCAGGAATTTTAAATTTAAAAAATTTAGGTTTTAAATTCTTTCAATATAAATTAGAAATTCGATAAAACAAAACCCCATACCCCATCTATAAAATTTTAGCAAAAATATCAATTTATTTTATGGTTTGAATAGCTAATATGCAAATATTTTGACGATTTTGGTTCAAATTTAAATGTTATCGATAATTTTTTTTCAATTTATCTCTTAATAGTTCAAGCCTTGTTTCCAGCCAGTCCTTTTGAATTTGTGATACAAAGCGTTCGCATCGCATCGTAGTAATTTTTATATATTGACCGTCTTATTGTTTCGTTTTATCTTCAAGAGTCATTTTAGTAAGTATTGTTATTGCTTTTGTAATAACGCAGTAAGCATTTTATTTTCTCTTCATAGATTAGCCGTGTTTATGGACAGATTGTGTGGATTTGTGCGAATTTTTTCCTAAGCATTTGAATTTTTCCCCTCTTTCGAGATCCTTATTAGTAAGTATTGTTATTGCGTTTTTAATAACGTAGTAAGCATTTTATTTTCTCTTCATAGTTTAGCCGTGTTTTTGGACAGATTGTGTGGATTTGTGAGACTTTTTTCTTAAGCATTTGAATTTGTCCTCCCTTTCGAGATCCTTATTAGTAAGTATTGTTATTGCGTTTTTAATAACGTAGTAAGCATTTTATTTCATTTTTAGGTCGTTCGTATTTATATTTGAAAACACTTGTCCGTATTGGAGACGCAAAATTTCACACTTCCAAGCGTTTAGTAAGTACTACTATTATTATTGCATTCAATTTTTTTATTAGTAAAGAAAATTAGTCAGCATTTTATTTCATTTTTGAAATTACTTTTTTCAAATTTTTCGTACTGCGTTCGTTCGCTTTTCCATTATTTTGAAGTTCAAATCGTTAAACCATCAGCACATGCTTCATTTCGTTATAATTCAAAGCTAACACATTTTCCTATAGTATTAATGCAATCATCGTTATCTCTTAAACATTTTCTTTGCGATTCTCGATATCGATTCTTTGCACTTCTTTTTCTTTTGATATAACATTTTACAAAATAATATTTGTTTTTAGTAAGTACCTATTTGAAAATTAAATTTAATATTAGATACTATTTTCTTTATAGGTAATCAAAATGGCGTTTATAGGCAATTCGAACAGATTCACTTATACTAATAACTACAACAACAGTCGGAGATCTTACGTGAAGCGCTGTAATGTTTGGAATAATCATCACAGTTTAACCTACCTACCTAGTCAAAGCTATAGATAAGATTTTCCTTTGCAAGCGCTTATTGTACATTTTTAGCGTGTGTTACGGCCGTACTACGGCTAAAAAACTTTTCTAATTTTTCTTAAATCGCGTTGACCTTGAAATGTGAAACATTTTCGTCTGTGACGCTTGTAACACCCCGCACCCATGGCGTTAAAATTTGCCCAGCCATACAAACCGTTTGCTCTACCTTCACATTCGGTCTGGCTACGGGCCTGTACCATCTTCGCAGCAATACCTTCGGACGTTGAGAGAGACCTACTGGGATCAAATACTTCTTTATCGTGGATATATTCCGCACCTGCAAGAGATCTCCTGGCCTGAAAACCATTTATCGCCCGAAAAGACAGACAGAAGCCAGAAGACTTAAGAGTGATGATGGTGCTCCAGTAATCTGGATTGGTGGTGTGAGTATAGTATTGAAAAGATAATAATTTATTTGTGTTGTATTGACTATTATAATATATATTTTTTTTACTAATGATGGACAATTTAAATATTTATTATCAGAATATAAGTGGTATGAACACTAAATTGAAAGATCTACACCTTTTGCAGTTGTAATTCAGAAAAGATCAACTGCTATTCAGAAATCGTCAATTGTAATTCAGATTTGTCAACTAATATTCAGAAATCGTCAATTGTAATTCAGATTTGTCAAATGATATTCAGAAATCGTTAATTGTAATTCAGATTTGTCAAATGATATTAAGAAATCGTCAACTGTAATTCAGAAAACGTCAAATGATATTCAGAAAACGTCAAATGGAAATCAGAAAACGTTAAATGAAAATCAGAAAACTTAATCAGTGCCTTATGTTTTATATCTCTTAATCCGTTCAGATATAATAATATACCTAATCGTATACAGGGTGTCCCGTTATGAGTGGTCCAAACGGTAATTGGTGAAGGGTTGGACTACCCTCTATCAGAAAAACAAAAAATATGTTTAGTAAAAGGGTCATGGTTTTCGAGATATTTGAGATCAATGATTGATGATGATGTTGATAAAATTGCAATAACTCTTTGGTTTATGGACTAATTTATTTTATTTTTATTTTTTTGCTTATTCTGCACAACATTTTAAACTTTTTAAGATCATGGGCAGTCAGGTTGTAATATCTTTTTTTTCAACCATGATGCTCCAAAACTCAATGATTTTGTATAAGGTTGAAAATTTCTAATAAGAATATTTTATTTTTTTCTAATCCCACATGAGAATTTTGAAAAACTTTGATTTACGTCTTGTAGCACGTAAAGTCAGAGACATTCACAAAAAAAATAAATAAAAAAAATCCTTCATTTGTAGATTTTATACAGGAAAAAGTAATATGAGAAGACGAAAATTAAAAGACAAATCTTTGATCTCAAATATCTCGAAAACCATGACACTTTTACTAAACCTATTTCTTGTTTTTCTGATAGAGGGTAGTCCAACCCTTCACCAATTACCGTTTGGACCACTCATAACGGGACACCCTGTATAAGCAAACAAAGATAGGAAGGAGGAGGAAATAATAGATCAAATCAAGGACACCGTAACTGGAGGCAATTGCGCTCGTACTGCGCAACACTGTACAATGCATCAAGCGACAGCCTTAGGAATGGACTATATGCCAGTCGGCCGCTAAGTTATCTGCTGAAATTTGATTTAACATATTGCTGTGACATGATTTATGTTGTATTTCTTATTTTTTCTATAATATGAATAAATTATTTTAAAACCATTAAAATATTGTTTTTTCAGTTTTCAAAAAATTAAAGGTCATTTAACGGTTTCTGAATTTCATTTGACAATTTCTGAATATCAACTGACGGTTTCTGAACTACAATTGACGATTTCTGAATATCAGTTGACAAATCTGAATTACAATTGACGATTTCTGAATTACTGGTGGAAAAGGTGTAGTAATCTAAAATATAAAATTTTTTATTCTCTTGTTACTAGAAAATACAAAGTTATTACTTTTGGTATATTTCATTCTAAAAAACTATAAAAACTAGTAATTTCTGTTTGATAAAAATGTTATTATAAATAAATAAATAACACAAATTATTGAATTCAATAAATTATTTATGTGGGTGATGAAAACACCATGAGTGATTTTCTTTAAGTTTTAAATTTCAAATATTTTTTTGAAAATTTTAGATTTTTTTTTGATTAAGGAAAGATTTTGTTAAACTTATGTATTTTGTTTTCATAATTTTCAACTTTCGTTGTTGAATAATAAGAGTCCAATTCGTGACGTCTAGGTTGACGGACTTCCATCTTGAGTTTTTCCCTGGTGGTTTTACAAGTGTGAACCTTTGAACCAGTTCGGAGTTTTTTTTTTTTGATTGCTTAATTATGATAAACTTTATGTCGGACATGAATCAAGCATCGGAGAGATCAAGCAAGCTATTCCTCAGTTGAAGAACGAGGCAGGGCCGCCGCGTCTTATTGTTCACAGTGTGCAAAACACACGGGTGGCCAAAATTTGAGGCGCCCAAAATCCCAAAAATAGGGGTTGAAAAGGTCATTTACTTTACGGCAGGGATAAGTAGTAGAAATTTAGGAAATTGTATTAAAAAACCGAAAAAAATCGGCTACAAGGGCGGCCAAATTAAACTTTGCACACGGGCGGAAGTACCCTTAGAGGCGGTCCTGGAACGAGGTAACACAAAATTAGGAAAACGCGGACCAGACTATAGATAGAGTGGAAAAGTTGGAAACCACATTAAAGGAAAGGGAAGAAGCCTGGAAAATCGAGAGAGAAATGCTGGTGAAGATAATGGAAGAAGTGGAAAAATACGATGAAAACCAGAAATGATTCAGTAAACGCAATAACATAATAATAAAGGGACTACAGATCATAAACGATACGGAAACTAACAAAGATGGCAACAAACTGAGGGAAGGTGTGAACTTATTGCTTAGAGATAAACTAGGGGTGGACGTGAAATTTATGGAAGGATTTGAGATAGGAAGGAGCGAAGAAAGTAAGGTTATAGTGGCAAAACTCCAAAGTTGGGAAGAGAAAATGAAAGTTATGAAAAACAAAAACAGACTGAGAGGAAGTAAGATTTATATTCATAACGGCATGACGGTAAAAGAGATGCAGATCCAAAGTAAGATAAGACAATTGATAAAGATAGAAACCGATAAAGGAAACAGGGTCAGAACGGGATACCAAAGGCTAACGGTAAATGATAGAACTTATCAATGGAAGGATTAGGAAAAGCAATGGGATAGACCACTGAATCATCAAGCGGACGATGAGGTGAGAGAGAGAGTCCAAAAAACTAGCGAAAAGATACCCGGACGTGAGGTCATACAGAGGAGCGAACGCGGACACGGATCATTACCTTCTTCTTCAGGTGCCTATCCGATTTCGGATATTAGCAATCCTCCTGGCTAAGCTAAGAAGACTTTACTAGGGAAATGTTAATTACTTGGTAATAGTAAAGATCAAGATAAATGTACCGAAAGTCAAGATGTGTAGAACGGCGCCCAAAAGAATAGCAACGGAAGAACCGAACAAAACCAAAACAAGGAAACAATATGAAGATAGAATAGAGAGAAAAATTTTCTCTAGAGAAAACAGAGAAACAGAGAATAGAGAAAATAATTATCAAGGATCACAAAAAACAGCCTGAACAAATTGTGAATATAAAAGTCCATGATCGATTCATTTTCTCTCAAAATGAGAATGTTTAATCATATAAATATAACCAATACTTTTTAACTTGCAACAGAATTTTTTTTATTTTTGCAATTTAGTTTTTCTTTTATAAAATTTGTTACTGGAATTTAATTAAACTGATTTTGGCCGCCCGTGTGTTTGCATACTGTGCACAATAGGACGCGACGGCCCCGCGTCCACCATTTTGTACAGGTGTTCGATTGTGAATTATTTTGATGTTAAGAAATTAAGGATTGGGTCGGAAGAATAAAAGTTTTGAATCGCATGTGCGCCTACAATTGGAATGGTTAATAACTGAATTGGCATCGTTAATTCTGAATATAACCAAGATTTTGGGGAACTAAAAGAATAGAAAAGGTACCCAACGTTTCTTTGTTTAATAAAATAAACACACGGATGTGATATGGAAGCACTTTTCCGAGAGGTCGTGAAGTATGTCATTACGACAGTACTAAATGTGTTGAGGATAAACCTTCAATCAAGACCCTTCGCGAGGTCAAAATGGCGCAACTTAGCTAGTTGCCAAAAATTGTTAAAAATTCGAAGATAAGTCAATTATAACCAAAATACAACAACGACAGACATGTTTCGATCTTGTTAGATCTCATCAGTGACGTAAAGTTGTGAATTTGGTTATAATTTGACTTTATGTTTTTACCTTTGTTTGATTTATAATAATTTCCTGAATGTTCCCTGCTCTAAACGACATTGTGGTTTTGAATTGAGATTCATAGGTTCAAATCGTATGACCGAGGTGTTAATTTTATTATTTAGTTGAAAATAAATGAACACATTTATGAACACATGAAATTGTATGTAAATTCCTTCGAAAACTCCCAGTGATCCCCCTCAACCCAATAGGCTGCCTCGTTTTATTGTGCACAGTGTGCAAAACACTGGGTGGACAAAATTGGGGGCGGCCAAAATCAGTTTAATTAAATTTCAGTAACAAATTTTATAAAAGAAAAACTAAATTGCAAATTAAAAAAGCTTCTGTTGCAAGTTCAAAAGTATTAGCTATTTTTAGCAAATGACTTACATCTTAATTTCTTCTTGAAAATAATAAAATAATGTTTTGATGAGAGAAAACGAATCGTTTGTGGCTTGTATATTCACAGTCTGTTTATGCGGTTTGTTTTTCAACTCTGGCGTAGGTGGATGTGTTGCCAAAATTGACTCTTCCGCGCTACGCTCCGCTCCGCTTTGTAGCGCTCCAGAGCCATTTTGGTAACACTAAACTCATTAAAAACATCCCCCTAGGGCTAGGGTCTTCCAACTCGGCAAATTGTGCTGCTTGGAATGGGGAGATTCTCACTTTCTTAATTTGATACAACTTAAGACAACGACCAATCAGAGTGCGTTGTGTCCTAAAAAATAAAAAAAATTTTCATTTGTTGTGTGGTTGGTAACAGTACTAATTTAAAATTTTTTGTTTTATGATCCACTCTGTATCGCTTATTTTTAAGAATTAGGATTCCACAAAAGGAAGTTATTATTACGATTAATTGACGGCGGCGAATAGCCCCGCGGCGAGTTGGCCGCGGCGAATAGTCCCATCCCCCTGGGGCAGGAGCAGCATGCTGGTCTGTTATTATTTTGGATAGCTGAATGGTCCATCCACGGATGGGCAATTCTCTAACTAACGCCAACGACGAATCAGAGTGCGTTGTGTGTCCTAAAATATGACACGCTGGAGCAGGAACAGCCGCGTGCTGGTCTTTTATTATTGTGATGGTAACTATAGTATAGAAAAAATTTTTAATAAAAATATATAACAGTATACAAATATATACAACACTTTTATTTACATCTTTAACTAAACCTGTGGAAAAAAATTTAATTCTTCACTATAGTTTTATCGTTTTTGAAATTCAACTTCAACATTGATCAGTGATCACTCTCTTCTCCTTGTCCTATTGTCTCTTATTTCATATTGTATTCACGTAACTTTCCCACGTTCTTTTTATGCTTCTTACTTATTTCATGACTTTGAAACGTTTTGGACGTTTTAAACACTTTCTGGCATGCAGTACAATACAAATTATTTGATAATTCACTTTCGGAATCACTATCATCATTCGACAATTGTTCTCCAAAGTCTTGAGCAACATCTTTTTCGACTTGGTCCAATCGATCTTTAAGGTTGTCGTACTTGGTCCATTCTGCTTCCGACATCTTATTTAACTCGTTAATCCGTTTCATACGCATCAATTGAAGACGTTCCTCTTGTTGACAATTTCTTTTCGAAATTCTAGCTTTCATTACCTCCGCACGTATCTGAAATCTTTTATCATGTTTTTTAACAAAGTCGACGAGAGATCTCACTTCTTCGTTTCTGTCTTGTTTAGCTTTATCTGTTTGTTTCTTGTTTATAGTCTCCATCGCTTTACGATATATTCCTGGCCGCATTCGTTCAGCGTCATAGTAGCGCACATGTAGGAAAGTTCTCCTTGTTCTGTAATCTATCCAATAAGAATAAAATGGTGCAACCACATCTGGGTAGCTGCTTGAAGATAATCCAAACTGAGGTATGGGACAAAATTCGCATTCATCTTTGTTCATAAATTTCATATCCTCTTGAGAAATAATTTTAAAAACTTTGCCATAAACTGAATAAAAACCGCTATCGTCATCACCATAACCTTCGAAGCATTCTGTTGTGAGATACTGATTAACATCTAAACCTACACGAATGTTGTTATGGTGGTAATGGTAAGCTGCTTTAAATTCTAAATGCCTTCCAATAATGTCGTAATGCGCTCTCTCATCAGAATCTTTTAAAGTATTGTACGCAAGTTCCACCTCAGCCAACATTTTTTGTGCTTCTTCTACATTATCTAAATTTTTATCTATTTGCCACTTGGAGACTAATCTTTTATAAGCCCTTTTTATCTGAATAAGTTGTGCATCTAGTGGCACTTGTAAAGTATCGTAATAACACGGCATTTTCACTTAAAATCACTTTTTTTTCTTAGTAGGTACCTAAATAAAATTAAAATATTTACTTAAAAGGGTTAAATTAAGAGGGCTGTATACCTAACTTTTAACGAATATCCATATAGCTCTTTTATTAATGTATGGAATTTAATGCGGTTTGGAGTAAACGATTAGAAAAAAAATCTAGTTTCACGGAAAGTCATTAAGAAGTTAAAAAAAAATTTTTTCATTTTTTATTATAATAATTAATCACTCCAGTGACCTGCAAGTGACTTTCCATGAATGTACAAACTATTTAAATTAAAACTATTTTTAAAATATCTATGTATATAAGACAAAACCCTTATAAATTTGCTTTTTAAGAAAGTGCATTTATATCGTAAAATTTGGTTTACACCCATAACATTGCCGGTTTAACGAATTATTTAATTCAATTATGAGTGTAAACCAAACTTTATGTTAGGTATAAAGTCCTCTTAAATCATTTATATATTTAATTTGTTCGGTTGGTAATGCATATGTTGGGCGCCAGGTCCGACAACATCATCCGACCGGACCATAATTACTAGAGACAGGATGGTTAGGCAAAAACAGATCTGACTGAGGAGAAGTTTTAACGTTATACGTTAAAACAAATCAAAACGTTTATTCGCGTTAATAAATTTTCTCTAGTGGTGAGGTTATGTTAGGGCTCCTCCTACGTCCGATCTGTTTTTGCCTAATTATCCTGAAATTAAGCTTTCGTGTACAATGTTTCTAGGTAGTAGGTAGATAATAGGTTTGTTCCAACCAGCCAAGAAATCGTACAATGTACAGTCACGCTCGTGCGCAGTAGATAAAAGGAACGTTTTTCATCTTTTGCGCATGGTTTTTTCCTATTGTGCATGAGCGTGACCGTACATTGTACGGTTCTCGGCTGGTTGGAACAAACCTAACGTAACCTAAAAATTAACCCATAGATTGCCATAGATTGCCATAGATTAAATAATAAAAGGAAAATACATGGTGGCGCAAAACAGCTCCTCAAACGGAGCAGGACGATTGAACGCGAGAAATTGCACCTTCCCTCGACTAACTAAAATGACGCACTTTATTATGACCAAATTAGGGCAAACGGTAGATCCCGGTTGAGGCTAGGTTAGTGTTAGGAAACGACTTTTTTTAAATAGAAGGTCATTAAAAGGTAGATCCACTGGTCGAGGCTAGGTTAGTGTTAGGAATCGACTTTTATTTAAAAAGAGGATCATTATTAAAAGGTAAATCCCGGTTGAGGCTAGGTTAGTGTTAGGAGACGACTTTTTTTAAGAGAAGGTCATTAAAAGGTCGGTACCTAATCTAATTAATTACCTATCTAATTTCTCGCGTTCAAACGTCCTCGCGTTCAAACGTCCCTGCGTTCAAACGACCTCGCGTTCACACGTCTCTGCGTTCAAACGGCCGTGTTCAACCGGTCGCTTTCAAACGGCTGCGTTCAATGTCCTAGACCGAATTGCATGTCCTGCATTTCCAGGGGTCACGACGAGAACGTGGAAGTTGGATATACTGTCAAAGTTGATCGTGCTGCGTAAGACATTTTTCTTAGTTTTGGCATCAGTATGCTCCCAAGAGGTCCATAACAGTCTGTAACCCGCTTCCTATTGCTCTTTTTCTAAGTGGCGTTTCTTCTCTTACGATTCTTGGTAATCGCTGTGTAGTTTTCTCATCCTCTTAAAATTTGTGCGTTCTATTCTTTACGCCTGGTATTATCATCATCGATTCATTATTCTAACTATTCTTTGTAAAAAATTTAATACACTTCATGATATCGATGGTACTACTTGCGTTTAGTTGATCCTGATGCTTTATTGTTTAAAGTAGTCAACTTTTACCTTTGGTTGGAATTGGTTGATAAAATATTTGAAATTTAATCGAAATTTAGAATTACAATGACCCTGTGATAATTCGCAATATCCACTACAAGATAGCGATGAAGAGAAATAAACGGAGACTGTTCTCGAACAAACGTATGACGAAATTGAGGAACAAGAGGATTGCAACGAAGCTAATAATGCTATCGCGGATAATATGGAATAAATTTCTATCTGTGACATTTTGCTCGGTACTGAAGATGAATTTCGTAATAGCGCATTACATATGGATAAAGCTTACTGGGGATACCACAAAAAAACGCGCCATTTACTCTACCTCATTGGTGGTGTGGAACTGAATTTTTTTGCCAAAACGCGTGTTGGGGTAGACTTTGCGGCGCTCGTACGGTAAAACTATTCATTTTACAAACAAATGTTACAACATAAATTATAAGAAATTTTCTCTGGTTTTATTTATTACAAAACTATTTGCATCGTAATATTGAGTCGGAAAGGAGATATTGTCAAAACTTGAAAAAGAAAGTGAAAATTCGAAAGATATTGAAGAATTGTTTCAAAAAAGCGAAATCACACAAGAAGTTGTAAAGAGAGCAAAAAGAAAAGAATAAAAACCAGGAGATTTATTCCTTTATTTCATTTATTCAGTTCCACCTAGGAAGTGGATCGAGAGGAATTCTTTAGAAGTGGCTATTTGACCAAAAATTTTAACAGCGATAATCCAGAACGTCGCAATCTCAACTTCAAATATTCGTCAAGGATAAAATCCCTTTGGTAGAAAATCTCGAAGGGTAGTAATCGCGACAAACTAAAATCCCATCGATAGAAAATTCTGACTTAATAAAATTTCAATAGGACAAATCAAGGTTTCAGAAAGAAACAAGACTTCAATTGCTTCGTAATGGACAGACTTTGGTTGATATTGAACGACAGAGTTTAGACTGTTTTGGCTGCATAACCTATGGCGGTTCTTATATAATACAATCAGGTAAGTTACAATGTAATACCAAAGTGTCCTGGCAAGGACTTTATCGAATACGTCCACGCTATTATTAATTCATCCTTAATAAAAAAAAAAGTATCATTTTCTGTTAATATAAGAAAAATTGTATTACAAATTTATTTTTTTATAACAAACTACAGCTACATAAGCAAAAAAATTTTGTCGTAAAGTTTTACGATTCTACAATAATCGGACGTAGTTATGTAAAAGGAATCAACCCTTCAAAATCAAAAACAATCAGCACTTAAAGTAATTTTTAACTTACACCTACAACTACGTTTATAGTTAATGCATAATAATTAACAAAAAATTTAAAATGTATATTCTGAAACATAGACAAAAACTGTTGAGACAACCTTTCCTTGGAAAGCTCCAGAAATGTACAATTCTAATTGTAATTCTAATTCAATTTCCTGAGGACCTTCAATGGATTTGGTGAGAGAAACGACAACTTTATTGGAATCTCTCTTCATTCTGAAGAAACTCTCATCAGCTTGTACAATATGACGAGGGCATCTTATATTTCGCACATTCATATTGAAATTAGCATGAGAACTTATCCATGCGGGACCTTTCATTTGGAAAAAGTCAATTCTTCCTTCATCTGGTAATGGCAAATTTGATACAAAAGTAACGAAGTGGTATGAATATTGCCCTGGCATTCGAATGCAATTTATGTCTCTTATGTCACATACATTGGATGCTCGTTTACACCGACTAAAAGTATAATGGAATTACGAGAAAATAATTTTTGGGCATATATTACCTCTTATGCTCAGGATCTTTGATGTAATTTGGTGGGCAAATAATCGTATGGCACTTGTAACCTCCTCTAGTATTCACACAAACATCATCAGCATTTCGGCAAACGTCCCCTGCACATTCGTCAACATCTAAAAAATACTAATTAAGACATAATCTTCAAAATAATAAATATTTTAACCTTGACAAGTTCGTCCATCCAATCCCTTTCGATAACCTTCAGGGCACATGCACATGTAACTTCCTGGAGTGTTCTGGCAGGAACCTACACATAAGTTTTTATTCTTGAATTTCTCGCATTCATCAATATCGGTACAAGTTCTGAAATTGGTCAAAAAGTATCTATCAGTTTTCTGCCTCACCAGTAAACACTTCATATACCTGTTATCGATATTTAACGTGAATCCTCTTTCACATGAGCATCGATAACTACCCCACAAATTGACACAGTTCTGATGACACAAGTGGGGTGTTTCTGCACACTCGTTGATATCGTCACAAGTTTGACCATTTTCTCTAAATCCTTCTTTGCATTCGCAAATATATGAACCGATCGTGTTTAAGCAGCGTGCGTTACGCGAACATCTCTGAAACAAAATCGTTTTATGAAACTTTTATAATAATCCGATGTAATAATTTGCTAAGAAGCTCCTCCTCCCCCGTGTCATTAGGTAGCTCAGTGCTGTAGCAAGGTTTTGTTTGCGGGGAATTAATAATTTAGATAAACTTTTCTCGAATTTTGTAATGGATTAAGATAATTGGACCCCCTTTCGCAATAAGACACCAACTGACATTTTATCTTAAAGTGAGTTAGGCCCATATTATAAATGTGGAGTTCGTACTTCATCAATTTCACACAAAAAATTCCAAGTTTTCAATAACTCTGTTGGTTCTAGAACCAATTAAAATTTTTTGAAGATTTCATAACCTACCAAGTATAATTAGCACAAGAGAATCACGTAGTTTTTTATGTGTGAATTATTAATGGAGAAATATAATTTGATTTGAAAAATATTTAAACTTGGGAAAAACTTAAAAAATGTAATTTTGAGAGCAATTTACAATATTCATTTGAAAACAGTTTTTGTCGTTTTACTCGCAACTTGATCTATGTCAGTTGGTGCGTTATTGCAAAAGGCGGTCCAATTAGAACTTTGCTCTTTTTTTAAAAATAAATTTATGATGAATATGCAATCCATACGGATAAGTTTGGCACATCAGAGCTTAGGTTATTTGTTAAACTTTGCTCTTGTTTAAATAATATGGTTTGGATTCAAAAATATTTAAGGTTACAAAAACTGAAATGTCGGTCAATTGATTATAGGCCAAATAAACTGTTGGTCAAAAACTCTCGGCAAGAAACTATCGTTTTTTGTCGAAGTTCGGCCAAATGACAGTGAATCCATGCTGGGAATAAGGATACGCAGGATTCCTGTTGGGTTGGAAGCTTTTTCGGAATACCACCGACTCAGGACAATGCAGTATGACTTGGCTGATATACATTTCAGATCGAAAAAAGAATGCCAAAAGATCACCAAGCACATATTTGATTAACTTGAACACAAATAAAGCCTTGCATATGGACCAAAATGATTGTGGATATTAAGTTCAACTGAATATTTACCCAATCTCTATAAAGTTCGCATTCATTTATATCTTCGCAATCGTTATTAGAATTCAATTTATGACCTGGTGGACACTGACATAAGTAATATCCTGGACCATTTTTGCATAACTGAGTTCCAGAGCATTTGTGAGTTCCTCTGGTACATTCGTTTATATCTAAAACAACAATAACAGAAAAATTATGCTGCCAGGCAAATAAATATATGAAACTCCTACCATTGCATTCAGTTCCAGATTCATTTAATTCATATCCTGCTCTGCATTGCAATAAAGGCACACATTGATGTCTTCCACTCAAATTATAACATTTTTCATTGCGTTTGCAAGGATTGCTGCTACAGTCATCAATATCTGAGAAAAAATTTTAATTTAAATTTTTATTTATTTAATTTTCTTTCACCAACCTTCGCAAACTCCCAATTGATTCATTTGATAGCCAGGTAAACATTGCTTGAATTGATGAACAACAGGATGAACTTTTGTTGTTTCTCTAACCGTTGCCGTTGGTATATATCGAGTCGTAGTGGTATATTTTTTATAATAACAATCCCCAATACATTTAATTCTTTCACAGCGATAAGATCCTAGAGTGTTTCGGCATTGAAACTTTGGACCAAGTTCGAGACAATTATGCATTCCTAAAATACATTCGTCGTCATCTTCACAAAGACCACTTGCTGAATTCAACGTATATCCGGTACCACATCCAGTTGTCCTAGAGCACACGTACGAACCGATCGTATTATCGCATCTTTGACCTTCGCCACATTCGTTACTTCCAATTTGGCATTCATTTATATCTAGGAGTTTAAATATGAGTCACACAACTAATAAGTAAGAGGAGAAGGTAGTAATATGGAACCAGCATTTAATATGGACCACTCTAATTACAACGAACCTATTCATTCCCCCTGCCCAAAAATCACAAAATAAATGTTAAGCGATACTAAAAGGGTGAAGTAAACTGAAACAGTGTACCCACACTTGTTTATAGGGCTCGTCTAACAAGTTTTAGTTTACCCACAGTTTCAATGATTTGTGCGTGTATAAGTTGTGATCGTTTTATTTGTGTTAAATAAACATTTTCAGTTAAAGAAAGAATGAAATCGATGTATAAAAGATTGTTTTAGACTACAGTGATGGTAAGCTCAGTTGATTTTAAATAATTTTGAAGTAAATTTGAAAATAATTAAAAATGAAAGTTGCTTTTATTATGGTCCACATTGGTGCTTTTATTATGGAACCGCATTTATCCATAGCAATTAACTTTTGATAATAAATAAATAAGAAATTTTAAAATATATCGAATTATGAATAAATAAATTGAATTCTTAAGAAAAATATGTTGAATTTTATGGTAAAAAATTTATGAGCATTTTACGAGGGCAAGGTGTGAAGGCCAACTACTGTAGGCATTAAAACACATAAAATTGGAACATTTAGAATATTTTTTTCAGCTAGGGTTAGTCATTGTATCCAACCACAAAGGTTGGATACATCTATGAACTCATTTATTTTTATATTATATTATATTTCCCCCGGTCTATATTAAAGACACCTGTGTCCCATATTAAAGGCATAAAAAAAATACCTTGTCAATTTTCATATTTTAAATTAAACGTTTTATTTAGAAAAATATCTGTTTTATTACTTTGCAATCTTCATAATGTGATAGGTTATTAGTATAGGATTCAGTACATATCATTACTTTTCATTTTTTTTTACTAAATTGTAGAGTTAATCGAAAAAAACAATAGGCGGTTCCATATTACTACCTTCTCCTCTAATAATTAAGCTATCGGTAAATTTACCTATACAAGCTCCTGTATGAAAATCTTTTGTAAAACCTTCTTTACAACCACACTGATAACTTCCTATGGTATTGTAACAATTTTGATTGCTGTCACATACTTCCTGTTCGCATTCGTTAATATCTAAAAATTAATAAAGGCTTCACAATTAAAATCAAAACATTTACAATACAAGTACTGCTTGGTCATCATGAGATGGACATTGCCTTGCAAGCTAACACGGTCAACTGCAAATACGAGGTACCGGGTTCAAATCCGGGAAAGGGTAAAACTTTCTTATGACTTAGCCTCCGTGCTTCAGAAGGCTGTTAGAATCTTTTCAGTCAAATCAGTTTTTTTTTAAATTTTTCCAATTTTTACAAATTTGTATACGAAAAATATATTCCCATAGTAATTTCATTTCTTTGTTCAGTAAAGGTTAAATTTCTTTGTTCTTTAATTTACTTCATTAAGTTTTTATTTCAAACACGAGCCAAATTTTTACATCTATGACGTATATTTTTGAAAATAAGTTGAATTTTCTTACCACGTGAATTACATTATCGTTAAATAATCGATTAATTTTTGAAAATTTTACGACATTTTTAACATAGAAAACTTAATTTTATGGTGAGAAAGTCGTAAAAATCTTGAAGCTCTTTACTGGGATTTTTAGTTTGGCGCGTGTTAGCAATTAAAGTAGAAAAATTCAGATTATGAGACCAAAAACCCCTAACATATAGATCACTTTAAAGGCATATATGTATTTTTGTTTCCAATATAAAAAAGGGTTACAGTCAAATTTCAGTTAGTTTAATCACGATTTTTGAATCTTCAAAATCAAAATTAACTCAGTCGCGCATTGCGGATTTTAAAAGTTAATTCTTCAAGAAAACTAAGTGTTTGGAGTTAACAATAATTAAATAAAAGTAAACATTTAATTAAAGTATTTTTGTGAATAAATTCGGCAAACAAATTAATTATTTTTTATAAGCGAATAAACAAAGTTTTGAACTTTCGGTGAAAAATTAACGATTTACATTCGAACATTTTTGTTGCATTTTAAAAGTTTATATCGATGAAAGATAAATTAAATCTTTCTTTTATTACCGTAAAACGGGATTTAATTAAGTGCAAAATATAAAATTTGAGATTTGAATAAATCTATTGGCACAATTTGTCAAAAATACCTTCGAGGGAATAATCACCATTTGGATGGGTTCACATATAGTTTATTTCGCAAACTACCATCTTCTGTTTGTCAAAATTTTGCAACATCCTTATATACAACGTTTACAAATTTGGATTTTCCAAGAGACCATGAAGAATATTTTAGAAGTAAGTGAATTTTGTTTTTAATTTTAAGAAATACGAGTACCTACAGTGAATTTCAACAGTCAGTGGCGTACTGTGAATAATTTTATTAATAATTCCTTTGTTTCATCTCATTTATCTACATTTGTTTATCTTCATTATAAAATTAATTAGTAATTTTTTTTGTTCATTTAATTTAATTTTAATTTAATTTAATTTTAATTTAATTGGGCCCAAAACAGTTATTTACAAAATTTATTATTTTTATTTCATTGTTTATTGCAATCTAGTTTTATTATTAATTTCACTGTATTTATTTATGCTATTTTTTTTAATTATTATATGTTTTAATTATTAATTATGAGTTTTATTGTGTGTGTTTTGTTTATTTTTCTACAGGTCTCATTTGTAAGGAGGAATGCAAATTTGTAACGTTTAATAAGGTATTATTTTCCTTTTATAAAGACGCGTCGCGGGTTTAATAAGTAGTCTATCATCTACTTCGATGACGATCCGGCGTGGACTTTAATTATTTTTATGATAGTGGCGCTCAACATATATTTTTTTTTATTTTTATTATTATCATTAGGAATTTAGTTACGTTTCGCTACGACACCTAATTAAATTTTAACCTACGACCTACGGCGAGCTACCGGGGAAAATTTTAATATTGTTACAGGTGTCGTAGTGATTAAAAAGTTTGTAACAAGGCAGGTTAAGACGGTGGTCCTCCTGGTTTACAACAAGCTACCTACCAGATGTAACGCAATTATATGTTCATAGTACTCGGACTGCCAAGGAAACGACGCAAATGTTGGAAAATCACAGCCCTTAAGGCTTAAACTAGAAGGAATTGCTTCTGGGAAAGGTAGAAGAAGAAGTTCTGCTCATCTCTCTGTTTTGACCTCATCACCGGGGAAGTCCTAATACAAAAAATGTCCGGAAAAAAGATTATAGCAGTAACCCGAGGGGTAATAAGCCTGTTTAAAATTTAAGTGAACTGTGTGTGAAATATTTTTGGAATTTTCTTCTAGGAAAGATAAATATTTTATACTGGCGCACAACGTGGGGCTCCAGTCTAACTGAACTCGAAAAGCCAAAATTATTATGTTTTTCAATAATATGGATAAGTTACTAGTAAACTAAACTCACCTGCACAAGTTTTGGTCACATCAGAATACGTGTATCCCGTTGAACAAGTGACGAATTGATCCTGTGGGTTATAGCCTGGATAAAATGGAACGTTTACATGCGGCGGTGGATTACTTCGTTGTTGAGGTTGTGCAGGTTGGCTTCTTGTAGATATCGACGGATAAACCGAACTGGTGGATTTAGTTTGCACTACAGTTAAAGTTGATGGTTTCTCTGTTGATGGTTCTGAGTTGAAATATGGTTTAGTCGGTTGGATTGCTGGTAGACCATAAAACAAAGTACTAGGTTGATCTGATGATTTTGTTGTTGCTATGGTCGAAGTTGAAGTTGTAGTTAATTTTGGAATACAATTGTGACCTCCTGGTTGGTTGACGCAATCTTCATTCTCGAAACACGCTTGCTCATTTTCTTCACATTCGTTTATATCTAAAACATAAGTTTTAAAAAAAGTTAAATGAAATTATTTTTCCCAACCTTCACATTCTTGCAATATAATATTTTTTTTAAATCCAGGAGGACATAATTTCTTTGAAGCTTTATCGATGCACGTATAATTTCCTATTGTGTTTAAACAAATTTGTGATTCTCTGTTACAATCGTTTTTGCCATTAACACATTCATCGATATCTACATAATTTAAATTTTAGATAAGATGAACAAACACAAAATGTGAAAACAATACCACTACAGCTTAATATCGATGCTTTAAAATAAAATCCTGGAGGACATTTAGGCGTCACTGGGGTAGGTGTAACATCTGAGCATGTATAAGAACCAATAGTATTTATGCAGATGTTTGGTTTTGGACACTTTCTTCCAATTTTACATTCATCAATATCTAAAAAAAATTGGAATCATTGGAGGGAAGATGGGATTTTAATCCTTACCATTGCAAAGCATCTGGTCCCTATCGTAAGCGTATCCCAATGGACAATTCTTTTTATTTTCTTCGCTTTCAGAAAGATCACTTTCTTTTATACAATCATAATCTCCTATTTGGTTAACGCATACGGTGGAATCATCGCAATCGTGAATGTTCAGATCACATTCGTCGATATCTACACATGTTTTTTTATCATCATCAAGTTCATATCCATCCCGACAGGTACATTTGATAGCCACCCCCGTATCTATGCAGTTGTGATCACAAGGATTATGCGTTTCGCATCTAAAATTTTGATAAAAAATGTGTCAAATTATAAGTGACTTCCAAATTTGGGCTTTAAGATGCTAGGCAAAAGAGAATTCATTATTATCTTACCTTTGTAAGTTCGAAGAAGGAATTTTGCTTGGTTTGCACGATATACCATCTGGCATAAGTGTGTACCCCGGATGGCAATCGCATTTATATGAATCTTCAGTTGGAATACATAAATGAGCACATAAATCAGGAATATCGCATAACGCTTCCAAAGCTAAAATGAACCAATTAAAATAAAATAACTTTCATCATTGCTGCCTTACATGGTGGAGGTGGAGGATTGTTGATATCATATTTTTCACTACTTATTGGATACTCTTCCGTTGTAGTGATAATCGGCGTAGTAGTGGGAAATGTAGATAAAGTTATATTAAGTGTTGGCGGTAAGGTAGATGTAGATAATTTATTATTGCAACACGCTTTATAAGCAGAAACCATCAAATCTCCTAATCCAAAATCAGCACTACATGATTGCCCTGAACTACCAGCTTCCAAACCTAATTTGCAGGCCTCACAGCAATCCTGAATTCAAATTATATGACTATTCTCCTAATTCCTAGGTCCTCCTAACTCCTAATTAAAATTATATTGACTGAATTGTTTTAGCCAAAATTTTTGCAAATCCTTTGTTAACGTTGCCTGGGTAGAAATAATTTTTGATCACCTTAGTAGTAGCAATAGTACAGTTTCGATCATCTGAATTTTACTTCCTAAACTTTACTAAACAAGAGTTTCCAACTGTTTGCTCTTAGAAGTTTGATATCCAAATAGTAATTCAGAATTATGTCAGTGACGCATGAAACGTCATACTATGGGGGATACGAAAAATCAAGTTTTTTACGCTGCACTTTGCTGACGACCAAGTAGAAGAAAATGAACAAGTTATAATATGTACATTATAGCTTAGAAAATTGAATGAAGAATTTAGGAAGTGAGGACTGAGCATAAACACCTCAATGGCAGTAGTGGTAAGAGAAAGGCCAAAAGATCTGAACCTTGGTGAATTACCAATGGTAATAATGTGGTGAATAGTGTAAAAACAATAAGTTCAGAAATAATAAATAACAAAAGTAATAAGAGTTAAATTATGCAATAAATTGTAACGTGTATAAATCATAATAATAATACATTAATTCACCAATAATATACGTGTAATATACTTCAATAAAACAACGGATAATTAACCGCCTAACTTATATGTAAAGTAAACGTATATAAATTATTAAAGGTTTGTACAATTACACGTCGCATAATTAACCAAATCTGCACGAATAAATTTCGATAAAAACATATTATTTTGACGGAAACACTTCAAATGACGTGAATAAAACGTCGCTAATTGGTGCATATGCTTACTGGAACTTACCTTTCTAAATCCGTCTAAATCGTTTGAAAGATTAGCACAGTCACTTATAGACATAGCATCAGTTTGTCCTAATTTGCATTGTTTGTCACTAAAATTGAAATATTCTAAGATTTTAATCTATTTTATTCGTGTTAATCGACAATATATTAAAATTGTATTTATTGTACAAATATATTTTCGATGAACTAAATAGAACACAATTATACCAATGGGAATATTCCTTAACTCACGATAACATTTTAAGACTTGAGTCCAAGGCCACTACTTCGTTTATTAAAAACCAAGATCAATTTACAAAATTTTTTACTACACATTGTAATATCTGTTTCTATGTTAATGACTATTACTGATAATAAATTTCAGATGAAAGTTGCAAACGCAATTGAAAGCTCAAAATAATATTTCAATTGGTTAATTGTGTTCTAGTTAACTCGACAATTTTTTTAAATTTTGTTTATTATTAATTTCATACATTTATATGTATTTTTATGTATAGCATACAATCAGCATTACGTATTATATTATAATAAATATTATATATGTAATAATAATATAACATAATTTTTAAAATATATATGAAAGTATATATATATCTATATATGTATATATATAGATATATATATATATATATTATGTATGTATTATATTTTAATATGGTACATTTGAACTTTGCCAAAATTAACATATTATACATAATGAAATAAATAATATATTAATGTATATTAAATTATGTATAATATACTATACATACAATATTATAATCTACATTATTATATAATATATGCATTGAGCATTATATTGTAATTATTATTATATTATTATAACATAATATTTTCAATATAAACTAAAATATTATTATATATTATAAAATGTATTGTATATTACACAATAGACATTTCATATTATAATATGTATTGCCATGTAATAAATGTATAATAAGTTTTATTTTTAATAAATTACGAATTAATTTTATTAAAAATAAAACTTATTTAATTTCACGAATTAATAATAAACCAATTTTAAATGTATAATAATATAATATAAATAAGCCATTCCAACTTATAATAATTATCTAAAATTGGTTTATTATTAATTCGTGAAATTAAATGTTTTATTTTTAATAAATTACAAATTAAGGTTTATTTATTATTATTATTATTTGTACTTTTCTGATGATGATTGAAAAACTCAATCGTAAGCTTAAAATAAACTATTAATAATATATCCTTAATTCGTAATTTATAAAAAATAAATGTATATGTACCTAATAATTATCTACTAATATAAAAATATAATATAAAAATTAAAAGTTAATTAAACACAATAAAATCAATTCTATTCAAACTGAGCTTTCAGCTATGTTATGGCTATCGTGGGTTTCGATTTGCATTGCACTAAAAATGCAAGATTGAAAATCTGACCTGCGTCGGTCAAATTTACGATTATCGTAGAGCCCATCCCATAAATTATACTTATGGAAAGTAGTAAAAATATGCGATTCGATATGCGTTATTTCGATCTGCGTCGCATTTTCCCGAAACTATATATTTAAAAGGTATTATCAATTGATACAATATTGCAATAAAAGATGCTAAAAAAAATCTTAATCATGTTAACCATTCTTTTCATAGAGTTTTTCTCGTTCTTTATGCACATCATTTCGTAAAGAATTAATTATATTTGCAGTAACTCGTTTTCTTATGAGAACCATTTGGTTGATCTATAGTTGCTATTAATTGAAAAACTGTTCTGATTTTTATTTCTCAATGGTAAAATGGTAAGCGAGAAACAAAACTACTGAAATATTCAATAATAAAATTGGATTAGTAGTAATAATACCATCACGGAGTGATGAAATAAGGTCCTTCTAAAATTTTGATAACTAAATTGGAAATAGTTTGTACTAAAATTGAACTGCTCAAAATTTATCTTAGAAACGCTTGGCTAGTTCTTAATATCATCCCATTAAAAATAATATTGTGTTTAATTACCTCATTAATTTTTAAAATTTGCTTTTATATTGAAGGTCTTATTGTTAAAACGTGATAAGCCACAAAAGTTAAATTTTAAAATTGCAACGATTGAAAGTTGAAAATTGTGGGTCATCCCATCCTTAAGTAAGGGTTGAAATATTTCTAAAGTGGCTTATTATACTATTGCTTGAATTTTGGCTTATTACGTTCTAACGTTAAACATTCTAAATATAATGGAAATATACAAAAATATATTTACCGATAGACTTGTTTACAACAAACGTCGACAGAATTCAAACATAGGCTCTCATCTTCTTTTGAAACACCAGCTACTGGTGGTTGGAAAGTTGAACACTTTAGTCCAGAATTTCCATAGTTAGTTCCCAAAGAACAACACTTCTTAATTGTTTCTAATTTGGATCCTAATATTAAAGCAATAATTTTTTATAACATTTGAATTAAAAAAGTATTTAGAACAAGAAAAAATGCATTTTGCCCTGACTAAAATTTAAATAAAAAAATAAGCATTGTTATAATTAGGTAATTTCCATAATTCATAAGTTATTGGTTCTTCATTTACATACAATTTATTATTGAAATTTTGTTATCACATGGTCTGTCACCTCATAAAAAATTTGAAAAATAAAAATTGTAGATAAGGCTTTCATCCACCATTGTGCAAAATTAAAAAGAAAAATATTTTAAAATTATACCTGATGTGAGTGACCAAGCGGTGGTTGTAAAAAGAATCACACACCAAAGTTTACACATTTTGAAAATGCACGTTACTGAAGTCGGATAGTATGCACTTCTTACATGATACTGGCAGAAAATTGATCTCACTTATCACTTTCTCTGTTTACCTTTAATAATTTGTTACTTTAAGGGCGCACCACGATGTCTTATCTACCCTATAAGCAAACAGATTTTTTCTTGTGGTATCTATTTAATAATTTGACAAACACTCCAATAAATAAGACGCACTATATGAAATATTAACATTTATGGAAATTTTTCCCACCCGTTACCACTACTGGATTTTTCAAGTTTTTTAATTTAAATAAATTTAAAAATACATATGAATTAATCACCAATGCCATATTTAATTTTTTTCAAACGTAAATTGCAAAATTTCATAATCATGAAAGCGAAAAAAAATTATTTAGCGAAGTTTGTGCCAAATTATAAAAAAATGTAAGGAAAAATTATAAAGAAATGTAAGGGTGGTCTAATTCTTATTGCTTTATATGAGGACACCCCTTCATAATAAAATTATAATAATATTAGATTACGTAATATTTGTTCAAGTTAACAGACAAATCTAAAAACTTATTTTTTTTTATAAATATTAGGTAATGCTAAAAAGTTTCGGGCCTAATTAGAAAATAAATGACATTAAAGTCGATTATCTCTAAAACTACTTATCTGATCGCATAATCATATATGCCATTGGAAAAATGACACTTTCAGCTAAAAAACAAAAGTAGAATCATTCGATTCGGCTCATGCAGTTGTGAAAAATTGATGATTAAAGATGGAAGTAAATAAGGAAAAAATTCGCTACATTTAACAATTTTTCTTCGATCAAAGAGAAAGCGCTGCGCAGGCTTGTGAAAAAATTTGTGCTGTTTATGGTCCAGATGCTCTATCGAAAACAGAAGCAAAACAATGGTTCGCGCGTTTTCGTTCTGGAAATTTTGATGTCAAAGATGCACCACGCTCTGGTCGGCCAGTCATTGAAAAAGTTGAGGAAATGCTAGAAATTGTGGAACAAAACCGTCATGTAAGCACTGTAGAGATCGCCAAGAGTCTAAACATCAATCGCCAAACAGTTGCAAACCATTTAAAAAAAGCTGAATTCAAAAAGAAGCTCGATATTTGGGTGCCGCATGATTTGACGCATAAGAATTTGCTCGACCGAGTTTCCATCTGCGAATCGTTGCTGAAACGTAATGAAATCGAATCATTTTTTAAGCGGATGGTTACTGGAGATGAAAAATGGATTATATACGACAACGTTGTGCACAAAAGATCGTGGTCGAAGCGAGGTGAAGCTCCCCAAACGGTGGCAAAGCCCGGACTTACCATTCGAAAGGTGATGCTGTCTGTTTGGTGGGATTGGAAAGGTATCCTCTATTATGAGCTGTTACCAACTGGTCAAACGATTTATTCTGTATGCTACTGTCAACAATTAACCAGATTAAAGCAAGCAATTCAAAAAAGCGGCCAGAATTGACCAATAGGAAGGGTGTTGTGTTCCATCATGACAACGCCAGATTGTCAAAGATGACAACGTATCTTTGGTGACCCGAGAAAAACTGGAAGAGCTTGGCTGGGAAGTTTTGATGCATTCACCGTATAGCCCGGACCTTGCACCATCAGATTATCATTTGTTTCGGTCTCTCCAGAATTCCCTCAATGGTGTAACATTGGCTTCAAAAGAAGCCTATAAAATTCACTTGGCTAAGTTTTTCACCGATAAGCCAAAGAAGTTTTACAGTGATGGAATAATGGTTTTGCCCGAAAAGTGGCAAAAGGTTATCTACCGAACAAAATGGAGCATATTTAGTTTAAATAAAGAATTTCAAAACATAAAAATTTGGTGTTTGAAAAACTATCTAATTAGGCCCGAAACTTTTTAGCATACCTAATATATTTAATATATTTAATATTGGAACCAAATTTTTACCCATGGCATTTTGGAAGTACGGTATAACAAGATTTTAATGAAACTCACATTAGTGAGTACAACAAATTAAGTTTTTCAAATTCTCTCAATAACTCTTTTTTTTAGTTGGAACACTTGGAAAATGGTAAAGTTGCTAAAAACCTGCTTAAAATACTTATTGCCTAATCTTGAAATAGAAGAACTAAATACAAAGGAAAGAGCAAGAATGCATAAATGAAAAATGCAGAGAAATCGAGTGGAATCTTTAATAAGCAAGAAAATCAGCAGCTATGAGCCAGGACATAAAAGGTGGAAAGATAGCAAATTAAATTTTCTACATAAAAGTCCGTGATAACATGTATTTATCATTAATAAAAATCAAGGCATTCAAAGTCGTAGTTTTGGACATCTTAGATTTGGACATCGCGGATAACAATCCGTGACTTTGAATATCTCTAATTATTAATAATTAACTACTTCTTTGGTACTTGTTCCGTTCTCATTAGAGCTCCTCAGATGGCTATAATTTAAACCCCTATTTATTGAGATATTTTATTTTAACATTATTTTTAAAGTATAAGAACAGAAATAAATATTGTTTTGAAGGCAATTACGTACTTAATTGTTGTAACTTTGAAAATACACGTATAATTATACTACTATTTGATTATTTTGTATTTTCAAAAAATAATGACATATGATAACATAACTAGGAATAATAACTGCTAGTAAATAATTATGTCTTACCGATAACTTCGGTGTCCGTATTGACATTGCAACAACTATAATATAATATTATTTGCAAAATGATAACCGTTTTGTTAATAGTATTAGTTTTTGCAATAATTTGCACTTATTTGTTCAATTTTAACAGGGCCCATACTCAACTGCTTGACATTATTCCCGGACCTGCTTCTCGACCAATATTTGGAAACCTGCTAGAATTACCCAAAAAACCAGGTTACAATAAACATAATATTTGAGTGTTGTCAAGTATTTTTAAATAACTTTTATTTAAATTTTAGATGAATTTTGGAAACAACTTCGAAAATATAGTAAAGAGTATTATCCTATTTATCGGTTATGGGGGAGTTATATCGCCACCGTTAATCTATTATGCCCACAAGATATCGAGGTAAGGAACCTAAAATTGTAAAAGTAAATTTGAAAATTTTATTTTATTTTATTTTTTTAATTTGGCACATGGCATCGTATTTTTTAATGCACCAATGAATTTTTTATATTTATTTTCCTATTATTTATTATTATTATTTACCTTCAAAATTATCAACAACAAAATTTGACAAAGACAGATTATCTACTCAAGAGGCCCTTTTTGTATTACCTCCAATTTCACCACATCAGTGTGTGAAAAGCCGAGCTAAGAAATTCTCACTCCACGATTTGAACCCAGAATTTCCGCTCTGTAATGGTACGTTTTCACGCTCAAACAATTTGCGCAAATTAGTTTGTGCAACCAGTTTGCGCAAATTATACCTGAACTGTTGTGATGCGTTTTCACGCTCATGCAATTTGCGCAAATTGGGCTTGTGCAAACCAATTGTCCTCCAGTGTCCGGTGCCATTGAGACCGTGAGTAGAGATTGTAATTGTGTGAACAAAACTTGTTGACAAAACTTGTGACGATGAATCGCGAAGACGAATTATTAGCATTAGCTGGTGTTTGTTTAATTAAAAAGTTAAATGAAGAAAAAGAAAAAGAGAAGATCGCAAAAAAGTTGGATTGAGAAGAGGGGCACTTACTCTCACGTTAATTTAATTAAAGAATTAATGAATGAACCTGACGATTTTCGTAATTACTTGCGTATGGATGAAGCAACTTATCGACATTTATTAGATTTAGATTTAGATAGATGTCAAGTGTCAACTTAACTAAAAGGTCCCAGTTAACCAATAGAAAACGTCTATTAACTCTAACAAGCCAATAGAATTTCACTTATATTTTTAACGGCTAGTTAAAAGTACTACAGCACACTAGCGCCAACAACGAATAGAGTTGGAACTTATCGGTTTGACAGTTTATTTTGACCTTGTCGTACCTCGTGCAAAGTAGATAATTTTTTGACGTTTCTTTTTTGTTGAGAGAAATATTTTATAGAAAAGCAGTGCTTGGATTTTTGTTCAATTTCTAAATAATTAAACGTCAAAATTTAGTGATGACAGACAACATTAATTTATAGGTTAACTTTCTACATTTTTAAACGTCAAATTTAAAACGAATGCGCGCGACGCTAGTTCGCTCTTATTGGCCGGAGCGTTTTGAGACCCGACTGCTGTTAGTTGCACGTATAAGTGTTAACTTTAGTACCAACTCTAGCAAACAGATGGCGCACGTTTTTTGTGCTACGAAATTTCTATTGTTATAAGCCCAAGTTGAACGTATTAAACTAAATAATAAAATAATAGTAACGTAGTATAAAATAATATGCCATAACGTAAACCGATATTTTAAAATAAAGAAAATTATAAGTTATTAGGGGAGAGGTTTGCAGGTTGCCACCCATTAGCTTTTTTGCTCATAGCTCGTCACAAAATCAACATATTGTTGATATTATAATATTCGTTGGAAAGAGGAACTCAAAAGGTACAATCCTGACGTAGAAATTATTTGAATTTTCAAAAAATAAAAATTATACAGGAGTTTTTCAAAAGTACCTAAAATCGAGCTCTTGAAATTTAGGCTTGCAGGTTGCCACCCATCGAGAAATTGCTGAAAATGTAGAAAAACGGAAAGAAAACCAACTGATTTATAAAATTTATGGGTTTTTATTGACACTCAGTGGTCGTAAACATAAAAAAATTAGTGTAAATTGGCATAAAAAATCAAAATTTGATTTTTCATGTTAATTTGCATGATTCCATATTATCTTGCAAATTTAATTATTTAATGCAATAAAAACACTTCACTTTTGACTCAATAACAATTGTAAACATCAAACAATCATAAAAACGGGCATATGAGTGTAAACAAGCGAAACACGATAGGTAGTAACCTGCAAATCGTAAAGGGTGGCAACCTGCATTCTAGCACTATTTTAGAATTATATCTGAAAAAAATTGCTATTTCATGATATGCTTGAAATTTTGTTAGGATAATGTAAGTTGAATGTAAAAGCAATACAGAAAAAATATTTACCTTGATTTCTCGATTAAAATGTTCAATTTATGACCACAGAACAAAAACAGAATTTTAATTTTTAAATTTTCACGATACAACTTTTCAAACTTTTGTCAACACACACTGTCTTAGTGGCTTTGTCCGCTCCAGAACTAGTTTAAAAGTGATCACACCTCCTTAGGTTTCGATTTCAGTCAAAATTTAGTTTATGACATTGGTCCAACACCAAAATCCAAGGTAGGTGGCAACCTGCAGTAGGTGGCAACCTGCAAACCTGTCCCCTATTATTGGTATTCAGTTATCAACATGTTTCATGGTGCGCTGATACTTCAAATTTTACAATCACGCGACCAGGGCCGTATATACGGTTCAACCCCCCATGGGAGAGCGAGAGATTAAAAAAAATGGGTCTAAAATTTTTTTTTAGTGCAAGAACCCCTCTCATGGCATAGAAAAAACTTTTATTTCGGAGAAAAACCTCCCCATAACAAATGTCTAGCTACGGCCCTGCACACCACATTGTAGAATGGAGAAACTAAGTAAGTGGCGGTGTTTGTATATCCAGCTCCTTATGCCGGCCCATGTTAATAAAATTTGATTTCATACTGTTTAAAAATTTATTTCTGAATCTACTTATATATTTAGCCCCTAATTAAGGGATTAAGAGCGCGCTGCAAATTTTGATGCAAAAACATGTTTCAACAGATGGCTTACTCTAAAATATTAATCTTTTATTGTTATCTTTTCACCAAAACAGAATACTAATAATTTATAAAAGTCATATGAATAAACGATAACTAAGCTAGGCAATAAGGAAGTTTGAGCTTCCAATGTTGAATATTTACAAGTATATTCCAAAAAGATATGCACATGTGAAAATATTGAATATATTTAAAAATATTTATCTTTGAAAGTTCAAACTTCCTTATTGCCTAGCTTAGTTATCGTTTATTCATATGACTTTTATAAATTATTAGAATTCTTTTTTAGTGAAAAGATAACTATAAAAGATTAATATTTTAGAATACGCCATCTGTCGAAACATGTTTTTGCATCAAAATTTGCAGCGCGCTCTTAATCCTTAATGCTTTACCTGAAAAAAGTGACTGCAAAATATCAAGCACAGCTAGATTTTGCTCAAACCAAATTTTCTGGATTATGGGGTTTGTGCAAGTGGACGATTTCCGTTTTCACGCTACAATTTATTTGCGCAAACTGGCTTACACAAGCCAATTTGCCACCATGCACTTGCGCCAACCATCAAACCCAGCTAGAATTTGCACAAACCAACCTTTTTGGTTTGTGCAAATGGACGATTTCCGTTTTCACGCTCAAACAATTTGCGCAAATTAGGTTGCACAAGCCCAATTTGCGCAAATTGTTTGAGCGTGAAAACGTACCTTAACTCAACCAGCGATCACATCGCTCCACTGCTGTGGCTTAATAATAATGTAATAAAAATAAAGGTAGAGGTAGGCAGGGTTAACTGAACAATTTTTAAAAAACTAATAATTTTGTATCTTTTCATTTCTAGATTGTTTTGGCAAATCCCAAGCATCACAAAAAGAGTTGGATTTATCGATGCTTACACCCATGGCTTGGTACTGGATTACTAACCAGTTCAGGTAACTCAGAATTAGAAATTACAGTACATCAAAAAAAATTGTTCCAATTTGTTTAGGATTTAAGTGGCATAATAGAAGAAAAATTTTAACGCCAGCTTTTCATTTTAATATTCTGCAACAATTTATTTCCATATTTACTGAACAGAGTGATTTACTAGTGGAAGTCTTAAAAGATGAGTGCAGTAAGCCACATACAGCTATCGATCCATTTATTACTAATTTTACACTTGGTACAATATGTGGTAAGTAAATTAGTCGGTCTCCAATATGAAAATAACAAATAAAGTTGCCAAGCATCCGGGACTTCCCGGACAAGTCCTCTTTTTAACATATCGCTGAGGAAACTTGATTCCATTCACAATTTTTAACATTTCAATTCAACTTTAAATTTTCAATGTTCTGGTTAACATTTTAAAATGTGGCAAATATAAATACTCGTTCATAAAAAATCAAGAAAGTTAAAAACATTTGTTTGTAGAAACCGCCATGGGAACGCGTTTAGATTCATCCAATGAGAGTCAAAACAACTATCTGAACGCCATCCACAAGTAATATAAAAAGTTATCATAAAAAAAACAACCAAAATTGCTTTATTTTTAGAATGGGAAAAATCATAGTCTACCGATTGGTCAGACCGTGGTTATTTCTTGATATAATATACAAACAAACATGCACTTACCGTACAGAAAAAAAATTGGAAAAAATATTACATAATTTTTCCATGTCAGTCATAGAAAATCGACAGGCAACATTTAAATCCAATATTGACTCCAAGAAAAAATTAGCGATGCTGGATTTATTACTTTCTGCGAAAAACAATGGAGAATATATCGATGATGTTGGAATTAGAGAAGAAGTGGATACATTCATGTTCGAAGTAAAGCAAAATTTTTGTAGGTACCTTAAAAGTGTTAAAAATTTTATTTTAGGGTCACGATACTACTGCTGCTTGTCTTAAGTTTACTTTGATGATATTAGCATGCTATGCAGAGATCCAGGTGAATAAGAATCTTTGTAGTTTGCATACAGCCTAAAATTCGAATTTGTAGGATCAAGTCGTTGAGGAACTGAAGTTGGTATTGAATGGTACAAATCGAAAACTAACATTTACTGATTTACAAAATCTGCGATATCTTGAACGAGTTCTAAAGGAATCATTAAGGATGTATCCAAGTGTTCCATTTATTGGGCGAGTGGCTGGAGAAGATATTTTGACGTATACTGGATATAAAATTCCCAAAAATTGCAACATAAATATTCACATTTATGATTTGCATCATAATCCTGAGATTTATCCAGATCCATATAAATTTGATCCGGACAGATTTTTACAGCAAAATAGTCAAAAACGCCATCCATTTGCGTATTTACCGTTTAGTGCTGGACCAAGAAACTGTATAGGTAGGCAGGCATCTTGAAATCTGATAGTAAAAGTTAATAAATTAAGTTACTCTTTATTGCTGCAGGCCAAAAATTTGCAATTTTGGAATTGAAATGTGTAATATCATCGATTTTGAATGAGTATATTTTGGAACCAATAGATACGCCTCAGGATATTTCTCTAACCACCGATTTAGTGTTGAGGACTCTACATGACGTTAAAATAAAATTAAGACCTAGATCAAATTAAATTCTGTTCTTATTGTGTAGATTTACAAAGTTATTGAAATTATAAATCTTTATCAATTAATATTTTGGAAATGACGATTGAACTAAGAAGTTTATTATTTTTAACCTTTGGGATATTGTATACCTAGAATAAAATTATTTATGTGTACTTGGATGGGTTAAAAATTCTTGAATTTTATCAGTAAGTATCCAATGTCCTTTGGCATTGAATTTATTTAATTTTGGAAATTATTTGTTTCCGTTTTTGGACGCTTCTATGATTCCATGTATGACGCCCCTTAATAAACTACACAAAACAATTTTTATAGAAAGCCGTTAAATCTCGTTAATCCATTCATTCTTCAAGTTCTTTCTCACTTTGTAAACAGGTGCATTGTCTTGTAGTATAAATAGAGACGGTCGGAGCATAGTGGTGAATGCTTAAATCCCCGGTTCGAATCCGGGTGAAGTAAGAACTTTATTCTGACCGTTTCTCTGGTCCTCCAGGTTGGGGGGTTCTACGTCGGGTTTGCTCCTCGTCGTAGGTAAAAAATGTAAAATGCTAACAAAAACTCATATTGGTGTTTGAGAACCCGGAAACTTGTTATTTTATATTATTTTTTAATTTAATTTCTTCTTTTAAGCCACCTAAAATATCAGCGTGGTTATCCACCAATCACCTACTATTGTGGTACTTACTACCTTTACTTTTATAATAAATTCAAAAAATTCCTTCAAGAAAACGTTTCAAAATATTGCAGCTTTTCCAGCAGAAATAAGATCTATAGATATCTTTGGTGATGAACCACCCATTGAATGCCACTGCATGAAATCTTGCTTATACAATCAGAATTATCAAAATTAACCCAAGTTTCATCTTCAGCGAAAATTTCGTTGCTAATATCGATTGGATCATCGTCATGCATATTTAAAGACTCCTTGCAAAATTCAACGCCATGTTGTTTTTATGTGGTTTAAGCATTCTTGTTACCCATGTTGTGCTGACCTTTAACATACTCAAATGATCATTATAATCCTCAAAGCTATTGATTCAGATAACTTGAAAATTTTTGCAATTTCTTTAAATAAATACGACCATTTTTCATCACTGTGTTGTCACGAAAATATTCGTTAGTGCCTTTTTATGTATTAGTCCTTAAGTTGGGGGTGGGGGGTAGCATGTTATAGAATAAAACATAAATTTAGTAATACATCATTGTTTAATGTTTGTTCAATCTTGGTACTCGTATCAACCCCCATTTCCCTTTCAATATTTTTAACATTTTTTCATTAATTTGTAAGAAATTTAATAATAACCCTACCCCAGGCATTTCTAAAAATTGCGTATTATAATATCACTTGTTTCTTCGATTGCGACCGTACGATTAAACATAAACGCATAAAATTTTCAATGTTTGCCTGAGAATTAAAAAGCTTAAAGAAAACAATTTAAAAATAAATACAGTAAAAACTCAATAACGTCGATAAGTATCTCAAAAAAACTCTATTTATACAAAATGACAGATTATTTTATGTTCATTTAAAATATAAAAAGACCAGCAGTCTGGCTTAAATAAACGACGGATAGACTAGAAAGCGGAAAACCGCGGTTCTAATCCTAATTACGTCGGATATGTGCTGAAACCTATAGAGCATTTGTTTTATTCATCATTTTGATCGTTATCGTTATAACGAATTCGTTATCAGCGACCTCAAAAACACCCCATCACCAAATTTCGGCTATATCTGATAATATCTACATACATATGTCAGCCATATTTGAATCGCCATTTTGTCTTTTGTAATTTATATTTTTTATTCGCAATCAGCGACCTCTAAAACCTTGGTATAGCAAATTTTATTCAAATTGAAGAATGCCTTCATATTATGATCTGGTTTTTGGGATTTGGAACCACAGTGCGCCCCCCTGAATTAGCCATTTACCATCAAGGCAAATGAATTGGCACATCACTTTATCTCTTGCCTACTATATACAAGCTAGCCAAAGGGGCATTTCGATCTTATGTTGCTACGCAGCCCTGGGATTTGTGTTTTCTGGTAGCAAAAGTGTTGACGACCAACAATCCACGTTACAACCTAAATAAATATTCCAGGAACACGGGCCCGTGATTTTCGCATACCTAGAATCCTCGGTAGTTACGCCACTGGATAAGAATGATGTTTTTTGTTTCTTTCGATTCGAGTAGATCAGGCAGATGAAACAACAGAATCCAAGAGTGACAGCAAAAAAATAAAACAAACAGACGATATTTTTTCGACCGATCCCCCCCCCCCCCAAAAAAAATAATAGTATCTTAAAACTTTATAAGGGAACGATTCGGAACTTTGACTTTAAATTCTTGGGAGCCATATAAATAAAAATAATTGAAGTAAAAATAAAGCCAATAAGGCCCCCCCCCAAACGTTACAAAGTGCAAATTGTAAAACTTTATTCTAAGCTAAATTCAAGAACATAGATTTTGAACAAATTTATTTAACTTTATTTATAAGGACTAGAGACAGGGTAGTTAGGCAAAAACAGATAGGACTTAGGAGGAGCCCTAACATAACTCGCCAATAGAGAAAGTTTATTAACGCTAATAAACGTTTTGATTGGCTTTAACGTTATAACTTCTCCTAAGTCAGATCTGTTTTTGCCTAACCATCCTGTCTCTATAAGGACAGTGGAAATGACGCGCATGAATGGATTATCTGATCTCCACTGGTCTACTAATCCACTGGATCATCGAAACTTCTAATTCAGACTAATTTTTGTATTAGGAATGTTATGGCAACTATAAATCCCAAATAGGACCTGGCTCCGATCATAATCGATATAAATACATCGATTTTGAGCGTCTTAACCAAAGGGTTACGAGTTTTTTTTTTAAATTTTTAAACGTCAAATTTAAAACTGCGCGCGATAGTAGCATCGCTCCTATTGGAGGAAGACATACTAAAGCAACGCACGCACGTCAACATTTCAGTAACGTATGTCGAGATAGGTGTCATTCATCTCGATTTGTTAGTCATTTCTTAGGTTACAAGAGCATAAGGTATTTTCAATTTGATTTTTAAATTGTAAGTAGAAAATAAAGAAGAAAACATGGTTTCGCGTGTTATAGGTGAAAAATTTCTATACGACAATAAATGGCGCAAAGTGGTAAGTGAATAATTACCTGATAATTTTATGAAGCATAGATATGTGATTATTTTGTAGGCCGAAATCTTACTCTCAGTAAGAAGTCCGTAAGATGGGTTAGTAATTTAGTGGCAGTAATAATTTGATGATCAATTTGTAAGTTGCATGTATGTAGCTTAGTTCCGAGTGGTGCTTACCAATCGGAAAACCCTTTTAGTGTTGTTCCTTCCCTTGGAAGAAATTTGAGACCAGAATTTTTAAAAATGTGTGGTTTCGATTATTATCAACGTCTTCTATGTTATATAGACAAATTTTATTCTTCATTTGATAACAAATTGAACTGGGACCAGCATTTTTTTAAATTCGTTACAAATTATCATCCCAAATATTGTTCTAATTTTACTTAAAAGATTTGTTTTGCGTAACCAAATCACCGGGCTTTACTTTTCTTGTCTTTAGTTAAACAATACAAAATAATTTGTTATTTTTTAGGCATCACTTTTGGGAGATACGGCGTCGGATTACACTAGGCAACATAAGCAGCCGTTGGTAAAGAAAACCGTAAGTTTTCCAAAACTTTTAATGATTAGTACTTGTTAACTTTTTATCTTTTTGCAGACACCTATCCCAAATTCATTGTATGGAGGTCGACATGCTGTTACCGTTTTACCTGGTTCCGGTATTGGTCCAGAGCTAATGAATTATGTTAAAGAAATATTTAGGTATTCGGGGGCACCAATTGATTTAGAAATGGTTTCATTGGATAGTAATTCAAGTGCTTCTGCATTTCACGATGCAATCACCTCAATTAAACGAAATGGCGTTGCTTTGAAAGGTAATTTAATTTTCCTGTGTTCATTTCAAAATAACTTGTTTTGAATAACGTTTTTTTGTATTTATAGGAAACATTGAAACAAACAGCGAGAACACTAATATCATCTCACGTAACGTAGCTATTCGTAACGAACTTGATCTCTATGCTAACGTTCTTCACTGCAAATCATACCCAAACGTTAGATCAAGGCATAAGAACATCGATACTATCATTATTCGTCAAAATACTGAAGGAGAGTATTCCATGTTGGAACATGAGAGTGTAAAAGGTGTAGTCAATAGTTTAAAAATAATCACTCGCCAGAATTCAGAAAGGCTTGCAAGGTTTGCGTTTGAATTAGCACGCAGAATTGGACGTAAGAAAGTTACTGTAATACACAAGGCAAACATCATGTAAGTTATTATTTTATTATTCTATGCTAATGAGGGGTGGGCCAGGTTTGCGCATCATCAATTTTATTTCTTTTTACTGTAAAGGTAATTTTATCGTTAGTGGTTGGGAGGAAAAAAAAACTGGTGCAGTAAATGTTTAGGTGGAGCTTGCCAGTGTCGTAGTAAATTTCATTTACTTCCAACAGATAAACACATTTCAATTTTATTATTAGTAGAATAACTTAATGTCCTGACGAATATTCGTTTCTGCACATTAGCCACTCCCAACCACTAAGGAAAAAACAAGCTCTACACGTAGGTCATAATTAAAACTTCAATAGTTTCCTTACTCTCCCCGTAAGATAGTTTTGAACAATTCTATAAACACAATGAAAAATACTATTTGACCAATTTTTTTTGTCATACAGGAAACTGTCCGATGGGTTGTTTTTGAAAGTGTGCTCAGAGATTGCAGAGTTGTACCGAGACATTAAATTCGATGATATGATTATCGATAATTGTTGCAATCAACTTGTTAGTGATCCTCATCAGTTGGATGTTGTGTTAACGACCAATTTGTACGGAACCATTGTATCCAATGTACTTTGTGGTCTGGTAGGAGGTGCTGGGTTATTCTCTGGAAAAAATTATGGAGATCACTACGCCGTGTTCGAACCCGGAACTCGTAACACCGGAACTGCTATTGCGGGAATGGGAATTGCCAATCCAATAGCCATGATAAATGCCTCAACGGATTTGTTGGAACATGTAGGACATATTCAACATGCTGAGCTTATTAGGAATGCCATTCGTAAAACAATTTGTGAAGACCTAATTCATACCCCAGGTAATGAGGTTTTTTCATAAAACTATAAGTCAATAATAAATATTTTTTTTTTGAGATTTTTATTTGAGAGGCGCCTTAAATGTAAATTATTTTTTTCAGATTTAGGTGGTACCTATACGAGTGCTGAAGTTGTCTCTAGGATAATTGATCACATTAGCAACGAAGTGTGGTATGCTCAAAAATCTCAAACTCAATAATGCTAACAAAATTATTAATTTATTGGTTCTTGTTCCTTATTTCCAAACATTTTTACTGTCCACAGAATTTTTAACTTATATAAACTTAACTGAAACGTTCCATTAGTTCTTAATGTAGGAAATTGAAAATAAAAATTTTGTTAGATACCGAAGATTGTGCGTGTGTTTAACAATAAATCAATTTAAGATGTAATAATTATATTAATTTAATAAAATACAGGATTTTTGATAGAAAGTACTCATTTTCTTTTAATTGACTTTTATAAGTGTAAAAAAAGTTTTTAAAAACAAAGCAACTGACATTTCTTCCACAATTAATTGCTAAATATACACCTGAGTAAGAATCCAAGAGTTTTCATGTTACAAAGCTGGAAATAATTGCTAGTCACCTTTAGCATCAATTTCGGTGTCGTTTTTGTTATAATTATCAAAGGGCCTGCTAAGTGGCGTGCACAATGTACTCAAGAACCCCTAAATTATAAAATTCATACGGATCTCGTTAATCAATTCATGTGCGTCACTCTCATATTATAGTGACCGATTTAGTTCCATTAAATCTAATCAGCTCTAAGTAAGTATCAATATTCAAGTACTAAAAATGTGAAGTTTGGTTGTAAAATTGTTACTGATTTTGAAGGTAGAAACTAGAGAAGAATGCGGGACTACTTTTTCTTGTCCCGTCCCGCGGTGCGGCCTTGTCCTGCAGTCCCGTCCCGCGGGTCCCGTATATCCCGCGGGTCCCGCATATCCCGCGGGTCTCGCATATCCCGCGGGTCCCACGCGTCCCGCAGGTCCCGCGCATCCACCCCCTGAGCACTGTTTTATTTTATAAATAGTATAAAAATAACAATTTTAATTGTTTTTTATTATTTTTTTTAATAACTTTTAAAATTTTTACTTAAGTAAAATAAATTTATAAATCAAACGCGGGACTTAATTGGCATCCCGTCCCGCGCGCGGGACGGGGCGGGACGGGACGGGATTTTTTTGATCCCGCATTCTTCTCTAGTAGAAACACAATTCGGTGACTTACAGATATTTCTTGTGTGGTCTTTTTCAACTCGTGGGACCTCAAGGAATGTAAATTTGTCAAAATCTGAAAGGGGAAGACACACGTCTCAGTTGCTTCCGTCACTTACAAGGGGCGAGCCAACATTGGCATTCACAGATTTGCACCATTTTTAATATACCTTTTGGTCATAATTATACGCCAGGTGTAAATTTAAGATCCCATAACTCATGATGATGGATCCAAATAAGATTTAGTCGTCTTGTTAAAACTAATTCTTCCGCGCCACTTTACCAATTAAAAATATCGCCTAAGGCCGTCCAACTCGGCCAGGTGTGCTACTGGGAAGGGATCTCTTTCATTTTTTTTTGCTGCAAATTTAAGCCAAAATACCCCTAAAAAGTGAAATTAGCTCGATGTTGTAGGTACAACTAACGGTGCTGCGACGGTCCGCATAGCATCTAATTGTTTACAGCGTTTGGTGGAGGTGCAGCCTCCATAAACCTCTTTCAACATCTCAGAACATTGCAATTGATAATTAATTGCATGAGTATACTGGATGGAGCCTTAGCATAGCACGAAGTTGAGTGCTGTAACGCGTGTGGCAATTATCAACCTGCGTAGGATTGAATGAAATTGACGTGAATATTACGAGTTTTACAGCAGACCAAAAGTAGGTTTGCAAGACAATTTAGTGTTTAGTTCCACTTCCCGATACTACAGCGATCTTAAAGAGACTGATCTAGGACGGTGCCGAGGTATTGAGTAAATACATCAGCTGTGTCCGTGCGAATTAATCCCTTGGAATTAATCTTAAAATAGAAAATAATTTAATCATTTCCAATAATTTGCATTTCCGTTGTCAACTTTAATGACAGTTTCTTGCACGTTACTGTGTACAATTTTTATTCGGGTGCTTACGTACTCTTTCGGAAATTCCAATGTCCGACATTGTTATTTCAATTTTTGTTTGTTTGACGGTTTTGATTGTGATTTTATTTTAAGTTTTTTGTGTCGAAATTACTTATTTTTTCTGTTATTTTATACCGTCGCTATATAATATTTTATGTTGTAAAAATCTGCATATTCGTTTGCAAATATTAACTGATGCATTAAGTTTATTCATCAAATTTTTGATTTGTAGGTTAGAATTTTAAATTCATTTTCAAAACTTTTTTTTAATTTTGTGCTTCTGCTTGTTCTAAATGCTTGCTACACTATAGTAATATCAATTTTACTTTTAGTTAATCATGTCTTTCCTAAAGGACCGCGCTTTGGTATTCGCTATAATCTTAAGTGATGCGTTAGCAGAAAAAGGATGTTACTACGAAGCGTATACAAACCTGAATAAATCTATTATGGTAAATACTCTCAATTACTTTGCTACGATTATTATAAATGTAAATCTTGAATTTTCTTGTAATATTGGTAAATTTTGTCTTTTAGAAGAAATTTTCTCGCATGGGTATGATTAAGGCCATGTCATACATGTTCCAAATTATTGATGAATGTAGCGCACATACACACGTTTTCTTAAAGCACTCCTTTGTAAACACAGCTTATCAAGACGCTGCTAAAATGGCACTTCAAGTAAAACGTCAATCGCAAATGCACTTTTGGGCCGGCTGTATCAAAATTTGCCAATTTCGAAACGAGGCTCAGCTTTCCGTGCTAAAGAGATTGGAAAATCTCATGAAGGCTCGTCAACACCTTCAAGTAAATATATTTTATTTATTATGATTTTAACGTATTAAATTTATATTTGTAGTTCACCGTTAATCAGAAGCCTAAACATATATTAGCACCTTACCTACTCACAGCCTGCGACAACTCTTTTCGTGATATAAGCGGGTAAGAAACTTGATAACTAATTTTACTTGATTTCAAGTTTTGGTTTCTCTTTTTAGAACAGTCCCATATCCTGAAAATGTGGCTAAAACACCAAACCAATACTACAATCAGGCCAATTCCCGAGAGGAACTCTTTTTACTACTGTCGTTCATTCTAGGTGAGAAATTTATTGATTATTATTAATTTTACAATATATGTAAGATAAATGGGATCCAGACATTTAGGCGCGACCATTTATGACACACCCATTAAAAACTCAACGGAATTTGATAGATAACATTAAAATTAAGCATTTAAGCTATTAGCGAACGTAAAATATTGTTTAGTTTCGATTTAAAAGTTTAGATTTTTGACGAAAATTTAGTTCTCATTGGCTGCAACTATTGCATTCTGTTGTCGGTACGTGGAATTTCAATGATTACTTACTGAAAGCATTGAAAGGGGCGAAGGTACCTCAGCCAATATTTTTTAATGATTTAGCACCTTTTTCAAGGATCCCAGTTACTAAATTTGACCAATTATTAACAGCACATTCTTGACTTGTCCAAGACCTGGCATTTTAAGTTACCAGAGAAAAGCTCTTGAGAATGATTTCTTCTGTTTCGTTATTACTAAACTACTCACATGATTTTCTTTTTTTTTAGGAAAACTGACCTTTTATGTGGATCAGTATTACGAATCAGAATGTTATTTAAATATGGTTTTATGTCAACACCCAAGCTCTGCTTTTGAGGATCAAATTTCCCACAAAGCATTGATGTTACTTAATCGCATTGCTGCATTGAAGGCGAAGAAAGCAAAAGAGTCTACTAAATAGAATTGTTTTGACACCGCTAAATTTCTTATTTACTTACTTAATCTGTGATTATTTTGTGATCTTATGTAAAAAAATTACTTGTAAAGTCGACGCAATAAACTTATAAATAAAATTTGTTTTTTTTTTTTAGAAACTAAATACAGTCAAAACTCTCTAAATCGACCTCCTTTTAATTCGAATTATTCTCTAAATCGAATTATTTATTTGGCACGTCCCAACTAACTTACAATCCAATTCTTACTCTCTAATTCGAACTCTCACTAATTTGAAGAAATTTTAATACATTATGAGAATTCGATTTGGAGTTTTGACTGTATTGCATGTTTTACAAATTGGATAAAAATCAGAGGGAGGAGTAGTTATAATTCTCTTCATATTTCTAGGGAGTCTTAATTTTCAAATTTTTATTGCTCATAATAAAAATGTAAATAGAAAATAGCATTCATTAACATTTTATATTGCATCCCTATAATTTTTAAAAAGGGTGTGGTCTCAGAAGAATCGGTTGCTCTGAGCCTAGTATTTTCTCTGAAAGGTCATGTCTGATTCTTCTGCAAATTCTAAATTTGTAAGACTAGATTAGTTAATAAAATGATAACCAATTTGCAAAAAATCCGATATGTTAAGTAAAGAAAAGTGTGTAGGGTGCTTTAACATGTTAAAACAAAGTACAGCAGCATAGGATGCACTAATAGCGTAGTCAATCGCAGATAGAGACATCGTAATGTAGTTACGAGGTATGTGTGCAATTCACATGGATGTGAAAGTGATTGCAATTTAGTGCATCCCAAATTTTAAAACTATGCGGTCCCTCTATGTATATGTTACCGGCAATCTGCGAAATCAGTCAATTTGCACAATGCCTAGATAATGTGCAAACCCACCAAGTCGCAAGGTATTGTGCAAATTCACTAGTACTTTAGGCAATCTGCAAAATGGCTACCGTCTTTCAGGCAATGTGCACATTGTCTATATTGTTAGTTAATGTGCTTTTTGAATATGTAACAGACTCACATTGACTAGACATTGTGCGAGATGCGTAAACTAGTAGTGGAGAGGCTTTCATGTTGCCACCTTAGCTACATTTTGATATTGGACCAATGTCATAAACTAAACTTTGACTGAAATCGAAACCTAAGGAGGTGTGGTCACTTTTAAACTAGTTCTGGAGCGGACAAAGCCAATAAGACAGTGTGTGTTGAAGAAAGTTTGAAATCTTGTATCTTGAAAATTTAAAAATTGAAATTGTGCTTTTGTTCTGTGCTGATAAATTGAACATTTTTATCGACAAATCTACGTCAATATTTTTTTTGTTTCTTTTTCATTCTTCTTCTGCTTTTGGCTAGAGTCAACCCTGTTTGCCTGGCCTTCCGGATTATTCAGTGGAAGAGGAGAACTAGCTCGGTGCCCATCTCTTGGGTGGTCGTTCCGGCAGTCTTTTCCCCGTAGGTCGTCCATTTTTATAAGTTTTTATTCAATTTACATTATCCTGACAAAATTTCAAACATAATATCATGAATCGGCAATTTTTTTCTGTATAATTCTAAAGTAGCGTCAAAATGCAGTTTTTTTTCGGCTTGCAAGTTGCTACCTCTCTTTCTTCGCTTGTTTACACTCATATGCAAGTTTTTATTATTGTTTGTTTACAATATTGTTATTGAGTCAAAAGTGAAGTGTTTTTATTGCATTTTACTGATATTTTCGGTGATTTATTTTACAATTTCCGTTCGCTCAAAATGTGCTGATATGCGGTTTATGTTTGCACTTGCCCTAATTGTGATTCTGATTCCGATAATGATTTCGAATGATTTCATATAATTTTACAAAATTAAATTTCGAAAATAATTAATTCTATCGCATTTTAATATTTTGAAACTGCCATAGTTTGGAATATAATTAAAAATTTTGTTTATTTAATTGAAAAATAATACCCTACCATAGTTTTCGATTGATATGTCCAATTACTTTAAAAAATTTCGTTATAATAACGAAGTTATTATACTTTACTGTTATACTTAATAATTCAAAAAATATTTAAAATATATCATTACAAAAATTTGGGAATAGAGATAAAAGATGTAGGTATCTACAGTTCAAATTTCATTAAATTTGAGAAAACACTTTACGAGAAAAAAAATTGTAAAGTTGTCGATGTGCTAATTGTTGTATAAATTGTGCCTCTTTTTTTAAATATCTGTATGCCAAAACCACACTATGAAGCCTATCACTTTGAAATTATATTATGCTATACAAAATTAAATTCTTCATCTGTATCTTCTTAGTGCATAAAATTTCATCAATTACTTTTTGAAATATAAGACTTCAAACTCAGGGGTCAGAACTTTTTACTCCGATAGTAGGCATTGTGCAAATTGACTGATTTCGCAGATTGCCGGTAACATATACATCACAATTCGCGCTATTCTTTTAGAGATTAATCACGTCCGCTACACCCATCAGATGAAAGCGATTCGGGGCCAAGCCCTGGTGTTCCGCAGTCATCCTTCCAAGCCACTGACACACAACTTCTTTCTCTATTTTTCTACCAACCCAATCGCCATCTAAACCAAACTCATGAACTACCTACCTCCACAAGTAGAAGTCTCCATCGACAATATGAACACAAATAATAAAGATCTCTCTACCTTAAAAACCCAAAAACAAGGCAAACTTAGTCTCTTCAAGAGAAAACTTTTCCTACACCCGACAACGCCAAATAAATTCATCGCTCTGGTCACCACCACTGATGCTCCACCCCCAAGACGTCTTGATGAACGATGAAACCATCTCAAACTGCCCGATTTGGATTTGCCCACACTGGACCAATGAACCAGAACACAAAAATTCGCTCCTCTTTTGCAGTTCCTCGCCCGATTCCATTAAAAGGGACCTGCAAATCAGGAGTGCGCACATCACCTCAATTTGCCAAATGCTATTCCTGGTCAAACTTAGCAGAACTCCTAAAGCCAAGGCCATTTACAACGAAAAGAAAATCCTCAAAACCAACATCACTCTGGAACCCAAGCGGCAAGGAAATATCCAGTGTCGAAAGTTCTTCCACCTGCAGTACAGGTAGTTTAGCGTAGCGGGGCGATAACCTAGAGGTGGGAGTAGTGTGAATGTGATAACCCGGACCTCGATTTAAATTTTTTTTTAATAATTACCTAAAATTTTTTAATCCCTTAATTAAGGGTCCTGTTCGCAATGCCCGTGTAAAATGGCCTTTAAAATGCTTTGTAAAACATATTTTCCAATAAAAGTTGAAATATCTTGGTCGGTTTTAAAAAGCAGCTCTATAGCGGAATAGAATAATTTTTTCTTGATATTGTCAACTTTTGGTAATTTTATTTAGTAATAGGTATATTAAATAAATCTTTAATTCCCATATTCAGAATTTTCAAAAAAAGGAATGTCAAATTTCTCTTCAAATGTAGTAATAAAGACAATTAAAAATACTTTGTAGTTTCCAGAAACGATCATTCTATTGCGCCAAAGAGCTGAATTTTTAAAATTCCAAAAATATTTAAACATTTCTTGAAAAATATGTTTAACGAATCTTTTTAAAGAACGTTTTACACCAATATTTAGTCACATTATGAACAGGACCCTTAAGGGGGGAAAACACTGTAACAGGTCGAAAAAGAGAGGTATTTTAAGAAATTTTTTACAGAAAAGTACAAAGCCAATCTTTTTCAAATTTTCCATATATTTTATTGATTATATTTTTATATTATATACATTTAAAAATTTTTTTTGGCTTGATTGTAGTCCATATACAGGGTGTACAGGACGCGAAAGTTTGCTCTTCAAAAACGAAGTGAGAGTGACTGGTTGACAGCAATTCGGCCATATGATTAGTTTGAAATCAAAATTTCAAAAATATTTACAAAGTACATACCAAGGTGTAGAAACTTCATAGGAAAATATTAGACCCTGATTTTAATGGTATTTTAGTTGACGGATTTTCTCAAGATGGCGCTGTTTCAATAGTTATTTAGAAAAGTAAACAATAACATAACATATAATATCCTATAAGTTGGAATTGTAAGACGATTAATAAATTATAATAGTGAAAAATAGTTAAATTGAATGGAAATATAGTGGAATAATTTAGTTTAGTCTGATTTAGTTGACCCATGACACCCAGGGGGCGCAACGAAAAGACAGTATAGACTGTCTACAATTTTAACATGGAAGTTTCCCTTCTATTGTAATCTTTTATTCTATGGTACATACCCATGACTATAGTTCGACGGGGGGAAATTTTGATATCTAGAAAAATAGCAAAATTTCAGATCTTGGAAAAAAAAATTTTAAAATCGAGCATTTATTGGGTGTCCTTATTGTAACATAGAAGCTAAATGGAACGACCAATTAAAAAAATCTCTCTTCGGACGATAAAGACGAATATTGTGAACAAAATGTTTTTTGAATCATATTAATCAGATGGATAGTTTTCTTGTTTTGCTGTCAACGAGATACAAATTTGTAGTTTTGAGATATTTGCTTTTAAACCCTGTATATGAACTACAACCAAACCAAAAATTTTTTTAAATGTATATAATATAATCAATAAAATATGTGGAAAGTTTGAACAAGATTGGCTTTGTACTTTTTCTGTAAAAAATTTCTTAAAATACCTCTCTTTTTCGAGCTGTTACAGTGTTTTCCCCCCTTAACAAAAGAATTATTGATCACTCAATCAATTCAATTTGCCCACAAATGATCCGCTTAACAATATAATTTCCATCTTTAAAAGCTTTTATTTAACTTGGTGTGAGCGTTGTCTGTCGTTCATCTAGATCATTTTTAACCAACTTCCCGACGTCCGTCCTGGAGAGCCGAAATTCGGTACATAGCTTTCACTTGCAGCGAATTTTCATATTTTAATTTTGTTTTTCTAAAATTCTGAAAAATAAACGAAAAATTTGCGCATTGTGAGGTCATCAAGGAGCAGTCTTACTGAATGATCATTAACCACCCTGGTACAATAAATTAAAAGGTATGATCTATAGCTAGAGATGAATGCGGGACGGAAAAATCCCGACCCGTCCTGCGTGGGACGGGATGTCAATTTAATCCCGCGCAGGACGGAATGCCAATTCAGTCTCGCGTTTGATTTATAAATTATTTTGTGCGCCAGGACGTTTAGGCGGTGACTAAATTGGTATTCCGTCGCGAGTGGGACTAAATTGACATCCCGTCCCGCGCGGGATTTTTTCCATCCCGCATTCTTCTCTAATCTATACCTGTTCTAAACTCATTCAATTGGTGCTGGTGACAACAATACCAGCATAAGATTACACCTCTTTAGTTATTATATCATGAAGCACCCAGTGCTATCAACTAAAATTATCAACCAATCAAATGACGCTGCTTACTGCTGATGACATACCACAAGTGGGAGGTCTGTTTTTTGCAGTTGAAACTGTTGACTTTAAGAGGAATCCTTGAAGTTGGAAAATACACTTTCGAAATTCAATGATATCTTGCTTATTACTCAAGAAAATTGCACAAAAGTATATATTTTTTAAAAGAGGACACTTAGACGCAGGTCACTGTGTTTTTATTTTTTTTTAAATTCTAAAAAATTTGAATTAAGTTTTTATTATTCAAAGGATATTTCTATGGATGGCGGGTAAGAACAGCTTAAGTCAAAAATTGGACCAAAATTTAGCTGTTGGAATTGATTAATGATTACATTACTGTTGGTGGTGGCACCATAACTAACAAATTACGTCCAATTTTTAGTTTGACATTATTCCGTGCATTGGCCAAAATTGGCTTAATTAATTTTTAACTTAAACCCTTCTTATCGCCATCTATAGATTTTAAGGTACAGAGCTCCAACATCTCTTTAAAAAAACTGGAAATCTGGGAATGGATTGAAGTTCCTCTGCAGGTGGATACGAAAACAGATATTTGGAGAGTAACATAAAATGTCTACTCTACTGATGAAAAAAAATGGAAAATTTCTCAAAATGGTTTCACAATTAAACTTGTTTATTAAATTATTTTAAAAACTTATGTTAAAAACAGAACATTAAAAGTAACAAAGATTAAAATTGCCAACAATGAGGTTGCAATTAAAATAAAGGATCTTTATTATTCAACAGATTTGGGATTACAATCAATAATTATATTATTATGACTTATATTTGTACCATCAACTATCACGCAACTATATTCCACCACTCTGTAAAATAAAATTAAGTCAAAAAATGATCACAAGAGGTTTAAAAATGTGTGTATCTAAGTACCTCTACCTTAGAATGATGCAAAGCTGTTAATCAGAACTGCTCAGAAAAATGGAGTCTCGTGCCATTCATATAGAGCTTAGCTGTTGATTAATTAGTTAAAAGAAAACATGCACATTCAATACGAAACCCTGTATTTATATTAAATTAGTAGGTATATAATAATTAATAACTATAATACATATCCGGCATTGTTTTAGTTAAATACGCACGCCATCATCGGTAACTATACACAAAATTTTTATTTTCAATTTTCTAAACTAATAACTAATGGAATGTTTTAATTAAGTTTGCACAAGTTAAAAATTGTGTGTACAGTAAAAATGCTTTTAGAAGTAAGAAACAAGAGCCAATAAATTAATTATTTTGTTAGCATTATTGAGTTTGAGGTTTTTGAGCATACCAGACTTTGTTGGTTTTGGTAATATGATCGATTATCCTCGAGACAACGTCAACACTTGTAGAGGTACCACCAAGATCTGAAAAAAAAAAACAACAATTTTAATTACGCTTTTGATACTAAATTGCTAATGTTAATCCGTTATCAAAACCAATTAAAAATTATCATGACCTTCAGAAAATTCTATAACCACTTTTGAACTGTAAAAGAAGTTTTGGAACAGTCTTCCTGTCCCTTAAACAAATTATAAAAAAAAGTACTTCATTACCTTGGGTATGAATTTCATCTTCACAAATTGTTTTGTAAACGGCATTCCTAATAAGATCAGCATGTTGATTATTACCCACATGTTCCAACAAATCCGTTGCGGCATTTATCATGGCTATTGGGTTGGCAATACCTTTTCCTGCAATAGCAGTTCCGGTGTTACGGGTACCAGGTTCAAACACAGCGTAGTGATCTCCGTAGTTCTTTCCAGAGAGTAACCCAGCGCCTCCTACCAGACCACAAAGTACATTGGATACAACGGTTCCGTACAAATTGGTGGTCAATACAACATCAAACTGATGAGGATTAGAAACAAGTTGCATGCAACAATTGTCAATGATCATATTATCGTGCTGAATATCTGGATACGATTCTGCAACTTCCTTGCATACTTTCAAAAACAACCCATCGGATAGTTTCCTGTTAGATAAAAATGTGATAAAAAGTGAGTTTCGTGTAAAATTAGCAAAACTTACATGATGTTTGCTTTGTGTACTGTAGTAACCTTCTTACGTCCATGTCTACGTGCATAATCAAACCCAAACCTCGCAAGCCTTTCTGAATTTTGGCGAGTGATGATTTTTAAACTACTGACTAAACCATGTACGCTCTCGTGTTCCAACATGGAATACTCCCCTTCCGTATTTTGACGAATAATGATGATATCAACGTCCTTATGCCTTGATCTAACGTTTGGGTATGATTTGCAGTGGAGAACATTAGCATAAAGGTCAAGTTCGTTACGGATAGCTACATTACGCGAAATGGTGTTGGTGTCCTCACTGCTTGTTTCAATATTTCCTGTAAATAATAGAAATTAAGTATTAATCACAGCAGCAACATCCCAACCACTTCATTATGATTTCATTTATTATTAGTTTTGTGCACTTGATAATGAAATGGTTACTCCCTTCGAAGCACTATTGTCATATTTCAACAAATATATAAGCATGAGCAAATATTAGCCGATATAGAAGAAGTATCTTCTTCGCAATATCAACAAATGTAATGTTTAATTAATATAATTGAGGAGTTATAAAATTATTAAACAAAATTTGTATTTTGTACTCCCCTAAAAAATTACCCTTTAGCGATTATAATTTTTTCACTATTTTTGGAGTATCCACAAGTTTAATATTAATACAGTCAAAACTCTCTAAATCGAATTCTCATAATGTATTAAAATTTGTTCGAATTAGGGGGAGTTCGACAGTAAGAAAAAATAATAAAAAATGTTTATAAACTATAAAAAAACACGTATGTTCTGATTGTGTCAGCGTCTTGAGGTACCAGATATATACCGTGGGTTTCACGTTAAAGAAATGCTTATAACCTACATCCATATGCCGAGTCATATTCATTGAAATGAAATTAGATTTATAGAGTGGCGAACTACATGTAAATTGAAATCAAATGCCTAACATTGGATTTGATTTAAAGAGAGTTCGAATTGAAAAATTCAATTTAGAGAATAATTTTTACACACAAAACCCTATTTAGTTGCACGTGCCAAATAAATAATTTGATTTAGAGAATATTTCGAATTAAAGGGAGGTCGATTTAGGTTTAGAGTTTTGCCTGTATAATTAAAGAGTTTTAAAATTATCATACAAAATGTTTATTTGCAACTCCCATAAAAAAATTATACCTAATGACTAGAATTATTTCACAATTTTTGGAGTATTCACAAGTTTAATTCAAATTAAAAAATAATTATTTCAAAATTTTTAAATAATACTTACTTCTCTTTCAAAAATTACCCCTTCGCGATTAGAATATTTTCATCACTTTTCGAGTATTTAATTTTAATAGGTTTAATATTATAATGAAAGAGTTACAAAATTTTCAAATTTATTTTTAAACCTCCCCATAGAATGTTTCCACAATTTTTGAACTCTTTTATAATCCGAAGTTTCAAATTTTTTTTTTTTCAAAACAAAAACCCTCCTCAAAAATTACCCATTGGCAATTAGAATTTTTTCACTATTTTTGGATTGTTCACAAGTTTAATACTAATATAATTTATTAACGAGTTGTATAATTTTTAAAACAAAATTTTTATTTCTTACTACCCTCAAAAATTGCCCCTTGGCAATTAGAAATTTTTCACTATCTTTGGAGTATTCATAAGTTTAATTTATAATTAACTAGCTGACCCGGTGAACTTCGTACCTTAGTACGTAAATTCAGAAAAATCAAAAATCTCCTAAGAAATATGAAGACAATTTTTTGAAATTCATTCACTGTATCATCATCAAAAATGCAAAATTCTATTCAAAGTTGTGGTAAAAGTCAGATTTTAAAGCAGAACTATATCAATTTTTTTTATACTAGTAAGAAAATGACTGAAGATAGGCTTCCTGCAAAGATTTACAAGTATAAACCAGCAGGAAAGAGAAGCCTAGGTAGACCGAGGAAGAGATGGGAACCGTAACAGGAATTTAAATGCCTAATACGAAAAGTGCAGAAGAAGAAGAAAATTCTAACATGGTTAAATCGTTTTTTTAAAACTTGATCAATTCTTATTTCGAGGAATTCACTAATTGTATTTCTTAGGTGATTTTTGATTCTTCTAGATTTGTTGAGATTTTTCGGATATGGTTTAGTACAAAAAAAAATGAAGAAATGTGAAAAAGTAGTTCTTCCCTCTCAAGTCCACAGGAATTAAATTAGGATACCGAAATTTTGCATAACAAACTTTGTAAAATATTCCCACCATCAAATTCAAAAAAGGCATTTTTAACATACTTAACCGGTCAGACCCTTTAAATATTGATGAACTATCAAGGGTGCTTATATAAGGTGACCAACTGTACCCCTTTTTCGTGAACCATAGTCTGTTCGTACTCCTAAATCGTAAAAATCATAGATTTAATAACTCTTTACTCCCTAAAAGAGCTAAAATAAAAGTCTTTTGTTAAAAATTTACATTTCAACTTTTATACCTTTTATAACTAAAATATTTGATCACCTTAGGTTACAGAAGAGGCAGTCATCACCAAATAAGTAAAATTAAGTAACTTTTGCAAAAAAATTACCTTTAATAGCAACGCCATTTCGTTTAATTGCGGTGATTGCATCTTCAAATGCAGAATCGGTTGAATTACTATCCATTTCAACTTCTTGTAAATCAATTGGTGCCCCCGAATACCTAAATATTTCTGTAACATATTTCATCAGTTCAGGGCCGATACCAGAACCAGGTAAAACGGTAACAGCATGTCGACCTCCATATAATGAACTCGGTATAGGTGTCTTCAGAAAAACAAAGTTAACAAAAAATTGTAACAGTTTTATAAAAACCTACAGTTTTCTTTATCAACGGTTGCTTATGTTGCCTATCGTAATCCGACACTGTTTCTCCCATAGCCGATGCCTATAAAATAACAAATTACTTTACGTTACAAATTTAATATGCACGATTAAAGACAAGAAAAGTGAAACCTGTTTATTTGGTTAAGCGTTAAATAAAAAATGTGCAACAAAAAATTAGAACAATTTTAGGAATGATAATTTGTACCATATTTTTAAAAATGCTGGTCCCAAATTTATCTACTCGTCAAGAATAATGCTATTAAATAATTGAAAATCTGCCTCCCCTGTTTTTAAATTAATGTAGTATAAACTTACTGTATTGTGTAACCACGGTCAATTTGGATTAGGTTGTTTCAAAATATGGAACTAGAAAACAATTTAATAATTATGCCAAAAAATGTAATCAAATTACACGAAGAATAAAATTCGTCCATGCTTAAACTATCAATTCTACAAAAAGGGTTCGTAGTAACTACAAACGGTGAATGATTGGAACCACTCATTTTTAAAAATCGTGGTCGCAAATTTCTTCTACAAGAAAGAACAGAAACAGAACACTACAAGAAAGATTGTTCCGAATGGTGAGCACCACTCGGAAGTAACCTATAGACATGCAACTTACAAATAGATAATCAAATTAATTATCTAAATACTGCAACTAAATTACTAACCCATCTTACGGACTGTTTACTGTGATTAAGATTTTCAGCCTACAAAATAATCACATATCTACGCTTACTGAAATTATTAGATAATCATTTACTTACCAACTTGCGCCATTTACTGTCGAAAAGAAATTTCTCACCTAGAACGCGTGAAACCATCTTTTCTTCGCTCTTTTATACTTACAATCTAAAAATCCTTATAATTTTTAATACTTAAATAGATTCAATAAATTAAAAATACTTTGCTCGATTAAAATATCGCCAATATTCTATTCGAGCGACACCAATCTGCGACGTACGTTACTAGGACGATGACATAAACTTGAGCACTTGAGCAGCTACTGCGATGGCTACAGTCAGTCATTCGACCAATACGAGCGATGCTATACCGCGCGCGAATTTATTTTTAAGTTTGATGTTAATAATTTAGAAAGTTGATATATTTGAAATTAATATTACTTTAATTGTAAATAGGATCATAATAGAATACAATAAGAATTATAAAAAATTATTTGATAATAAATTAATTGTTATATTTGAAATAATTTTACTAAAATTGAATTAAATTATAATATTATTTTTTAGCTTTCAAGTACTTACGCGCTCTTTTTCAGAATAATCCATATGATTATTTTTTGTTTGTTATCGAAGTACTTGTCTATCATTGAAATGCATAAAACCCCCAATACATATTTACAGAGTAATTAGCATGTAATTAGGTACAAAACGATAGTGTGGTTGTAAACAACCCCCAGCGTAACATAAACAACCCTTATAGTTACATGGTACAACCCCTTTCGTTACAATATTAAGGTATACATGGAAACGTATACATTGCATTGTCATTTGAACGGTAACTGGATCCAATCCAATAACCGCGAGTTAAGAAAACCCTGATTTGTGTTTCGGCAAAAAAGGAAAACCAAACTCTAAACATACTGGAATTAGATAAGTAATTGGCTGTATATGCTACTCAAGCCTTCTATATCCGCTTGACGGCTCATGGTATTCTTCGTTTTCTTGATGCAAATCATTTCAGGTAAAAGACGATCTTTGTAATTGCTAACGGATGATTTTTGTGTTATTAAAATCGGCATTATACCCATCGATTAGAATATGTTTGGCTATAGCGGTGGTTTCGGGTTTGTTTTTAAATTTCTGTTTTCCTTGTTCTTAACAAGGTTCACCTGAGTTTATTCTATTTCTTAAAACTAAACTTCCGTTTTATTTTCTAGTTCTTGCAACTCTCGTATATATGTTGTAGTTACAAAGTTATATGCAACAAAGTTCCAGAATGTATGACTCATTTTTCTTAACATTTCTTATTTTTTCTTAAAATTATGCTTATATCTAGACACTGCTAAATACTTATCTACAATACACTCGAGTGCAAATAAATCAAACCACTTCACACTTTAGACTTTGAATGCAAATTCAAATCTGCTATCTATCTTACAAATCAGATATGCGATTAAAAAAGCAAACTTGTTTGATAGATTGTTTAGGCACTTTTAAAATGAATTCTATTTGTTTTTAAATTTCTCTTATCTTCCTGAGTGAGAAGTTTTACATTGAACAAATTCCCATTTTATAATTACTAACCCCATTAACCGCCTACTTCGTCTAGATTATCTGTAAACATTATTAATATGTTAAGTTACTAAAATGTAACCCTTGTTTTTATCAAGTTAAATGGAATAAAATCTATTATTCTTCTTCTTTTGATTAAAGTTCCCTAAATTGAAGTTTAGTGGTAATTAGATTCATCAATAAACCATGAATTATATAATATGTGAGCCAAAAAGTGGAATTGTAAATATTATTAGATAATTATTATTGGATACAATCAAGTAATTATTATTAATAGTCCACTACCTCAAAAAGAGAAAAATAAAATAATAATTATTATTTATTCTAAAATATTAAATTATATTATCTCGGACTGCTTCTTGCATTGCAAGGTAAATACACACCTCACAACACATCATGCTACAGCTAGTAACTGTTTATCCGTTCCCTTTTCCCAAGTCTTTTGCGAGGCTTGGTCTCAAAGCTTTTTAGTTTTCTTTACAGGTGATGAGGAGCTGGCCCATCGCCCCGACCCCCCAACCTGGAGGACCAGAGAGACGGCCAGAATAAAGTTCTTAATTCACCCGGATTCGAACCGGGCATTTAGCGTTCATAGTCAACTCGCGTGACCCCTATGCTCCGACCGTCTCTCTAAATATAAAATAAATAATAAAATGTTATACAAATTATAAATACATCAGAAGTAATATAACAAAAATTAATCAATAGAAAGAAATGCACTTGAAATTAAAATGTTTATTACCCCGTTAATATCAAAAATCAAATTTTTCATAGAAAATTTTGCAGTTTTGTCATACTTATTAGATTGTGTAGTTAAAAGACAAAAATAAACTATTTAACACAACTACCATAACAGTAATTGTATTACAAGAAATCTTAACCAGCAGTGTGGTGTTAAGGATATACTGGCAGGCTAGGGGCGGAAAACCGCAGTACTAATCCTAGTCGCAAGCGCAATCTTTAAACAATTTTTTATAACAAAAATAAATAGTAATTAAATATTTATTATAATAAATTTCTTGCTTTTTCCTTTGCGGGTTTAGTGGACAATAATTAAACTATACTTTTTTAATATATTAACGTTTCGAGGGGTCCGCAAAGGAAAAAGCAAAAATTTAGTAAAATATGGACGCAATAAATGAAATTAATTTATTATAATATTTAAAATGAATATCTGATTTCCATTTGACAAGCGAAACACAATCTTTTTGGGTGTTATTTCATTTATAGATTTGACTTTAAATAATACTATAACTTTAATAATAAAAGTTACAATTTAGTAACTTCATAATATAATAAGTTTCGTCCATTTATTTTTATTTCTTTTCAGGGTAGACGACTATTAATTTATTAACGGTTTATGTAATACTCAAGTTATAATTTTTATAATTTCATTTTAATTAATTTGTCATATTTTACAATTAATTAATATTATTTGTATTCTTGATCAAGCTTACAGTAAAACAGGAAACATTGAGTATTACATAAACCATTAGTTTGTTACACCACCCTGAAAATAATCAAAAAAATGTAATTACAAATTTAATTAATTTTTTATGGTTTTCGAAATGTCCTCGACGTTGTCCGATTTCTAAACTACCAACCTCGCAAATTGGTGTTTGGGTTTGGTTTATTAGAATTTAGAACTTTTTAGAATAAAAAACTCCCAATTTATTTAAATAATTTTGCTCATTTAGTAAACTTGTGTTTTGAACAAGCTAATAAGTGTAAATGAGGTTTTATTTTAGTTATTCCTACTTATTAATTAAATAATATTATAATAATATTTAAATAATAGGAATAACTTAAAATAAATGATTAAATTAAAATAATTAAAGAAAATGAGGATTTATTTTAGTTATTCCTATTATTTAAATCTTCTTCTTCAGGTGCCTATCCGATTTCGGATGTTAGCGATCCTCCTGGCTAAGCCAAGAAGACTTTACTAGGGAAATGTTAATGGGGTGGTTTCCCGTTGCTTTCCCCATAGTCCACAGATCGATTTTGGACTTTATAGATCACAGCACATATCCGACGTAATCAGGATTAGAACCGCGGTTTCCCGCTCTGTAGTCTATCCGTGTTTGATTTACGCCAGACTGCTGATCAGTGGGCGGAGCTATTCTCATAGAAATAGTCAATACCGTACTCACATTAATATTTCATTTTTTGGTAAAATTTAGGTCCTATTTGGAAATTCAATAAAATTTTTGTTTTATTGTGTTTTATAGTACTTACTTTTTTGACCGTTTACTATCATCCCTTATTACTAAGTTAATTTTTAAATTCGTGTGGACACTTACCGGATATTCCCGTTTATTCTTGTAAAATATAAAATTATAATATTAAAATCAAAAGTGGTACATAGTTTAAATTAAAAATAAAAATTTAACCAATGTGTGATTTAAAATTGATCAAAAATTTAATCAATTTGAAAACAATACCTAATCTGTAGTGTTCTGAACGAAATGGTTTAATTTTTTAAACTATGGAAGCCGACAACCAAAGCACACTAACCAGAGCTCTTCTGTGATTTCCATCATATAAATAATAATAATATTATTTTAATAATATTTTAATAATAGGAATAACTTAAAATAAAACCTTATTTACATATTATATTAGCTTATCAAACCACTTACTAAAAGGGAAAAATCATTTAAAGGACAAATAATAAGAATTGATTTGAAATAAATTGGGAGTTTTTGTTATAAAAAAGTTCAGAATACAACAGACACAAAAGTTATTTTAATCAAATAAAAGCAATCAAAATCATCTACACATCTGAAGCGAATCACACGAACCAAATTGAGAAAACAAAATTGCACGTTTACCAAAACTTAATTTTAAAACTTCATAACAAAATCACTCACAGTGTTTTTTTATTTGGGGGTTAAATCGCAAGATGGCAAAATAGATGGCCTACATTCTAACCGTTTCGACTTCACATTAATTTTTTAATGCCAATTGAGGTGTCAACAAAATTACAATACCGCGCAAAAAGATGTGAGAAAAATCTATTATCTAGGAAATTAAAATAAGAGCAAACTAAATTAAGGTTAAAATAATTTTATTAATTTTAAAATTTGTATTAATATTTATTAACAAAAATCAATATCCGAATTTTCACAAACAAAATCTCTTTTCAGATTATACGAATATTAAATTGAAGAGTGTTTTTAAATTTATTGCCAAATTAGACAAGTTTGCCCTGCCAAGGAAGAGTATAGAATAGATTATCCAATATGCTTCTGGATAGCCCAATTTATTTTGGCTTTCAGTAAAGGAGCAGATCTCGGAACTTTTTGGGTTGTATTGTTTTCCAGCGTTAGGTAACTGAAGAAAAAACAAAATAAGAATAACTTTATTTATTTTTGTGAAAAATACAGATAATATTAATAAATTTACATATAGATTACATTAAGGGAATAAAAATTAACAAATCTTAGTAGACTTTACTCTTTCTCCTGTTCTTTCGCCTCTTCTCTCGCCTCTTCTTTCGCCTTTTCTCTAGCCTGTTCTCTCGCCTGTTTTCTTTCTCTCTTCAGTTTTCTCTTCAGTTTTCTCATCAGTTTCTTCGTATGTTCTTCCTTCAGTTTTTTCAACTGTATTGTCCAGAACTCTGGTCTACTACATTGAAAAGTTTTATATTCATATTCATCAAGTTGAGATGTATTGGCTTCCTTAAAGTAGGGCATTTTCTTTATAGTCTTGTACCATTTCTCGACAAATGGGTATTCCTTGATAAGCAAACCACAAGCAATGAAATTCGTAACTGATGCTGCCAAAGATAGATCGGCGATTGTTGACCAATCTACAACTACATACAAATTTTCTTCTCCCAATTTATCCCGAGACTCGAGCATAGTATTGAAATAGTTAAAAACCTCTATTATTTTCTCGTATTGGGCTGGTATCAATTCTCCGTTGTTATAAAGTACTGGTTGCTAAAAAGAAGTAGTACATTTTGATACAGGTACTATTTTTATTACCCTTGTTTCATCGATGATGGTATACTTACGAAAAAATTATCAAACGAAGGGCACAATGATCCCGTATCAAAATATAACATCTGATTGATTTTTGCCCGGATTTCGGGAACATTTGGATATAAATTGAATTCTTCTCTCTTATCATATTTTTCTGCCAAATAAACTAAAATGGCCCGACTTTCCCATAAATTAAATTCACCATCCTTTATAGTGGGAACCGTACGTTTTGGATTGATCTAAAAAACAGAGACTAAATAATTAAATTGCTAAAACTTGTTTTAATTCTTGCTAGTGAATGTTACATTTTCTAATTCATCGCATAATTCATCTACATTCCTGGTATAAATCATTTTTAAATCGAATTCGATATTCAGAGCGGCCCCGGTAAGCATCACACCACGACATGGAGCATTTTCAGGAATATAATAGAGCGTAATTTTTGGCATTTTAGCTACAGGAAAGAAAAACAAACAAAATTAGCACAGAGCACAAAAAAAAATATTTTTGGGTTACACAAAAAAATAAATTTCTCTGAAAAAGATGTGAGAAAAATCTATTCTATGGATTTCAAGATAAATGAGAGTTAAAATAGATAATTAAGGGTTACGCGAATTCAACTTAATTATTAAAAATGAAAACTTACTTTAATTTTTAATACAATGAAACTTTAATAACAACACTTAGAATAAACTAAAGCCACATAAGTTAAATTTTATGATAATAGCATAATCTAATCAGAACCTGCAAAAAATGCAACATTCAAAATTGAGTAAAATTTTTAAAATTTTACACTTTCACTTTTAAGACTAAATATTGGTAGCTTTTTTTACATGTTTTGCTTGCATAAATTAACCCTTTATATCCGAACATCTCCGATTAGAGAATTAATTTACCAAATGTTAGAATATAACATTTTAAGCATATAAAAAAATTTAAGCATATAAAAAAAGAAGATATGTAGATATATATACGGATTTCTACGGCTGGCGCCGCCTCACCGTTCCCAGCTTCCAACTGTTTCTATCCTGACATAACTCTTCATCTATATTTCTGGAATTCATAAAAAAACACCATAAAAAAAGAAGATAAAAATAAAAATGTATAGTGTTTTTTGTAGATCTCCAGCATCATATATAATATGGACATAGACTTTTTGGGAATGTTGCAGATATGCAACATGGAGATACAAAGGGTATCGCTGTGCCAGCAAATCCGATTCCCACATTCACGTCGTACAGTAGCTGTATTTAAAGAAAAGAAGGCGGAGCTAATGACGACGCGCGACGAATGGATTAGTGAGATTAATCTACGAATCTATTGGGAGTATCGTTAAGTTATCACTAATCCGCCAATTAGTAGATCAATGAGATTGATTCTCGTTAATCCATTCATACCCGTCATTTCTCCAGTAACTCAGGAGTCTTCTAATCTACTGAGAATCTCGTTAATATATTAATTCACAACATATTACATAACAATAATGTTAAATCAAAATATTTAAAATCATTTTTTTTTTAGTCTTATTAATTAATTTTTTTTTAAATCCTGTTGTATTTCGTTTCAATACGTAAATACATGATTGACTGAAAATTGTTTTCCCCCTATTCACACAAACTTAAGGAAAGATTCGGTTGGATGAATCCCTTGAATTATAACAATTTCTTTAATTTTTCATTAATCGCACATCTCTTAAATTACATTATGATTTGAATTTCAATTGAATAATGCAGAAATCTATTGTGAATCAACCTAACAGAAAAAAAAAAATGGTGAAAAACCCTAACAGAGCAGTCACCTACCTTTTTAACTCATTTTTATTATTTTTTACACATTTCCAATAGCTTTTCACAATCAAATCGTGTTTAAATAACTTTTGGGCGGTATGAAGTTCGTCAGGTCAACTAGATTAATAATAATTAAAGATTATTATTATTTAAATAATAGGAATAACTAAAGTAAAACCTCATTTACACATAATATTAGCTTGTTCAAAACACAAATTTACTAAATGGGAAAAATCATTTTTTTGACATAAATAATATTAATTATTTTATATAAAAATATATAAATATAAATAAATAAAAATAAAAATGTATACAACAAAATTTTTTTCTCATAATTTATTTTTAATTTTTAAATACTATAAAGCTTCTATTATTTTCTTGAAATGGGTTGAATTTCCTGTTCCAAAAATGACTGGATAGAAAAATGAAAATTCTTGAAAATAGTAAAATAAAGTCACATCCAATGCAATGTAATATAGTAATAATCACGGGATATTGGATAGCAATTAAAAAATAAGTTTATTCGTCTACCTTTCGGTAATATCGCGACGATTGTTATTGATATTACCGAAACGTAGACGAATAAACGTAGTTTTTAATTGCTATCCATTATCCCGTGATTATTACTATATTCTTGAAAATATTTCTTGTTTAAAAACATGTGCGTCGGTTTGTACAATCTTCCTAAAAATACATGATTTACCCACCTACAAGTTGTTCCACTTTCTGTCTTGTTGGAAAACCAAGATTTTCATTTTTTAATTTAAAAGCTATAAAACCGCATGATTTGCAACGCCATATTTTCTAATTCGTTTGTATAGGGTGTTTTTTTAGCTGCATGAGAACTTCAAAATGAAATAAAACATTAAAAACCTGACGGAATGTTTTGGTTATAATTTTTTTATGAAAGTACAGTTAAAGGCATTTATGATTTGAACATGACTTCCGGCATGTGACCACCACGACTAATGGTTACGAAGCGCATCCGTTCAGTCCAATTTTTGACCACTTTTTCCAATATTTCTGGCTTTATTTCATAAATGGCTTGCTGAATATTAGCCTCCAATGCTTCTAGAGTTGTTGGTTTGTTAGCATAAACCATGGATTTAACATACCCCCACAGAAAATAATCTGGAGGTGTCAAATCACACGATCTTGGAGGCCAATTGATAGGACCACGTTTTGAAATAATGTTGTCACCAAATTGTCCTTTCAATAAATTGATGGTTTCGTTGGCTGTGTGGCACGTAGCACCATCCTGTTGGAACCATACGTTGTCAATGTTTAGCTCTTGAAGTTTTGGAAACAAAAATGTATTGAGCATGTGTCGATATCTCACACCATTCACCGTAACGGTAGCTCCTTCCTCATTTCGAAAGACATATGGACCAATGATGCCGTTGGCGTGTATTCCACACCAAACAGTCAATTTTAATGGATGCAATGGAGTCTCAAGATAATGTCCCGGATTAGTCTCACTCCATATACGGCAATTTTGTTTGTTCACATACCCATTTAACCAGATATGTGCCTCGTCACTGAACAAAATTTTACGGTAAAAAAAATGGATCCACTTCCAATTGGTTGTGAGCCCAATTTGGTAGCGTTGTTCAATGGTCAATCTATGCATTATCAAATGCCAAACCTTGCTAAACACAAATGTCAAAAAACTGTTTCCATAGCAATCTTGATTCAATTGTTATCCCTATTTAAAGTTCTCATGCAGCTAAAAAAACACCCTATATTAAGCGCTGTATTATAATTTCTTTATTTGCAACTTCAATTTCTTCTACATTAAGATTTTTGAATTCCAATGCCGTTGGATGGTCATGGAAGTCCCCAGTAGTGCAAATTATTCCAAAACAACATTTCAATTTAAATTCAAAGTATATTTGTTAGTAAATAACGAATAATATGTATTTTGAGTTGATCAAACAACAAATTAAATGTTACGTAGAACAAATTTTCAAATTTTAATGCAATAGAACGTCAAATTTTATAATTTTAGGTTAGTATGAATTATTTATTAGCTCTAAAACTTGTCAAACTGCTTTAAATACACAGAACAACCTGAAGACTCAGTACTCTGAGTCGCTGTTATACTTCGTCGCTGTTATAAAAGTTATTTTAAAATTGATTAAAATCATCAATTTTGGTTGGTTGGTGCCTTGCCTTGCTTTGGTACAGCCATTGTAATGCCATTGCAATGCTAAGGAAGAGATGGATTATCCAATGTGCTTGTGGATAGCCTAATTTATTTTGGCTTTCCAAAGGAGCAGATCTTGGAACTTTTTGGTTGTATTGCTTTCAGCGTTAGATAACTGAAGAATTAATTAAAGCATAATTAAGAAGAATTTTATTTATTTACTGCAAAATTCAGATATATTTCTATTAATAAATTTACATAATTAAGGGAATAAAAATTAACAAATCTTGGTAGACCCTACTCGATCTCCTCTTCGTTCTCCTGTTCGTTCGCTTGTTCTTTTGCTTGTTCTTTCGCATGTTCTCTCGCCTCTTCTTTTTCTCTTGCCTTTTCTCTCGCTTGTTGTCTCGCCTGTTTTCTCTTCCTTTTTCTCACCTGCATTTTCTGTCGTTCCTCCTGTGCTTTCTTGAACATTTTTTTAACACGACTAAAAGTATCAATTTCATAATCACGAAGTGGATCTATGTTGGCTTTCTCAAAGTAGGGCAATTTTTTTATAGTTTTGTACCATTTCTCGACAAATGGGTATTTCTCGATAAGGAAACCACAAGCAATGAAACTCGTAACTGATGCTGCCAAAGATAAATCGGCAATTGTTAACCAATCTACAGCTGCATACAAATTTTCTTCTTCCAATTTATCCCGAGACTCTAGCATCGTATTAAAATACTTAAAAACCTGTACTACTTTCTTGTATTGGGCTGGTATGAATTTTTCTTTGTTATAAAGTACTGGTTGCTGAAAAGATGTGGTACATTTTGATGCAGGTATACTTGATGATGGTATACTTACGAAATAATTATCAAACGAAGGGCACAATGATCCCGTATCAAAATATAACATCTGATTGATTTTTGCCCGGATTTCCGGAACATTTGGATATAAATTGAATTCCTCTCTCTTATCATATTTTTCTGCCAAATAAGCTGAAATGGCCCGACTTTCCCATAAATTAAATTCACCATCCTGTATAGTGGGAATCGTACGCTTTGGATTGATCTAATAAAACAGAGACATAAATAATTAAATTGCTAAAACTTGTTTTAATTTCTTATTGGTGAATGTTACCTTTTCTAATTCAACGCTTAATTCATCTACATTGTTGATATCAATCAGTTTTAAATCGAATTCAATATTCAGAGCGGCCCCGGTAAGCAGCACGCAACGACATGGACCATTTCCAGGAATATAATAGAGAGTAATTTTTGACATTTTAGCTACAGGAACGAAAATCAAAAAAATTAGCACAGAACAAAAGAAAATATGTTTGGGTTATTTTTAGAATAATTTTATTTCCTCTTTTTTTTTAACTTTTTATTTATATAAAAATTTGTTACTCAGCCTGCTCAGCAATACTGTGTTAATTTCTCTGAAAAAGATGTGAGAAAAATCTATTCTATAAATTCGAGATAAATTAGATCATTCTAAATTTAAGTTAAATTAAATAATTACGCAAGTACAATTTAATTATTAAAAATGAAAACTTACTTTAATAAATTTTGAATACTATGAAACTTTAATAACAACACTTGGAATTAAACTAAAGCCGGTTAAGTTAAATTTTATGATGATAGCATAATCTAATCAGAACCTGCAAATGCAACATTCAAAATTGAGAAAAATTTTTAAAATTTTACACTTTAAGTTTTAAGACTTAGTTTTGTGGAAGCTTTTTTTACATAATTTGCTTGCATAATATTAACCCTTTATATCCGAATAACTCCGATTAGAGAATTAATTTACCAAATGTTAGAATATCACATTTTAAGCATATAAAAAAAAATAAAAATTTATTGTATTTTTTTGCATATCTCCTTCAATAAAAAAAAAGTCAAATGTTAAGATGTTATAGTTCTTAGGGCCGATTTCATAATACTTTTAACGAGTCGTTAAAAATAAAAGTGGATTGCTATTGGCTTGTAGAGTGAACGGACATTTTCTATTGCTTAGCAATGATCTTTTAGTTAAGTCTCCATTAACGTTTTGATTATGAAATCGGCCCTTAAAGTTCTTAAAACAATTGTTGCTTGTTTTATAGTGCCATATTGCATTTTTATTGCATAATTGCATAAAGATTTTTAATCTTAAAATATTATTTAAGATATATTTTAGTAACAATTATTCAACGGCAAGTTGAATAGTTAAAATCTTTATCTTTAATTAATCATAAGAAATGTAAGAAATGCAATTGAAATTAAACATACTTTTTACTAAGCCACTGACAAGCTCATCCAACACATCTACTGCGCCGGATTTTGGCTACGCCTATTTTTCAACCAGTAATTCAACTTCAACAGAAAGAAAAAAAGGGCGAAGTGTCCACTAATTGACACCAACATACACAGGTCGGTACGAGTTTTTTTTACTTATCTGTACCGTAACTCTACCCCCTGACTGCAATCGTAATAGACTGTTGTAGCTAACGGGAAAGGATGAAAGTGCTTTAATGTGGGTTTTCCGCGCAAGGGAGTAAATCCTGACAGATATTGGATCGATGCGCCAGCAACTCATCACATGGAAAAAACATGAAACCTCTAAATACACCAATGTACAGCCGCGGAATAAAGACGAAAACAATTATCGACGACGATTGGACTAAACGGACTATGAAAGTGGGGACCTGGAATATGAGGGGAATGACAACATGACAAGCAAAACAACGGAAATAATAAAGAATAAGGAGAGGATGTCTCCGAAAGGCAATGCAGGTCTTATAACCTTATGGTCAGATGAGGATGGTACATGATCGAAAGGTTTAGAGATTGGGATTGGAGAGGATGGAAAGAGTGCAAAAGAAGAGAAAAAAATCATATCTTTCTACGCGCTCTGTCCTGGTTATTCTCTAAATAGAATCAGGCAAGTTTGGTTAGTTTTACATTTTAATTATTCGTTTTAAGATAGAAAAATTTAAATTTTGTGTTTTAGTATTTAAACATCAAGGATTTTGGAAAATGAAATCTCATTAATGCAATGTAATATTGAATATTGAGATACAGAATATTGAGATCAATAAGTGATCTAAATATTTCAGTTTTTGTGTCTCTTTTCTATTGTTTCCCTTGATTTATTGTTGAGTTTTATCAGTTGGTTGTCACACTCACTTCTTTTATTACATATTACATTATGTTTCAATTAATTTTTGTTTAATTGTCAGTCAATTATTTTACTTCAATCCAGACATTTTTTTTACAAATGTTTTATCATTCATATTAAAATTTTCATCACTCCCTAAAATTTTTATCAGGTCTGACGAAGAGGAAACACAACCCTCGAAACGTTATTTAATTAAAAAAATATATAGAGATTAATATTATTGTCCACCAACCCCGCAAATAAAGGAAAAGAAAAAAAGCAAGAAAATAATTTTTATCAAATTATTTACTATTGTAATGGTCGACAACTAATAAGTTATTAAATTTTACTTATTACAAGAAATTTATTTAACTTTATATTAGGCAATTTTTTGTGTAAATGAGGTTACTCAACTTATACTAATGTTATCACTAGAGCAAGGAATTTCATGTTACATACTAATTTTGGCACTAATAGGCTTCTAATTCCCTCCGTTTCAGCACAGCGGGTGGATGTCCCTGGAAGGATACGCTAAGAAATTTTGTGAAACCCAGAAATTTCCACTCTGTATTCAACCGTGAAACTCCTCCACTGCTGTGGCTTAAATATTTTCAATTTTAGTTATGTAATCAGATAATGGATTATTTTAAATGAATTTTTAAAAAATAAAAAAAATCTGCATAGAAAATGAATGCGTGCGGCGTGTGTAAACGAGTTCCAACAAAATACCAAGATTGCATCCAGTGTAAATTGAGGTGCAAGTCTAATTTTCATATCGAATGCATTGGAATGACTGTGACAACATTAAATGAAATTAATCAGAGCGGAGAATACCACCAGTGGATCTGCCCGAGTTGTATAAACGAAGACATAACCTCAAATTCACCCTCGCGTAATAGTGCATTGGAAATACAACAACATCAGCAGACACCCCTAACAGATGAGTATTGTGTCGATTTAACCGAAACTAACCAAACATCTCAACAGGTAGCTGAAGTATTTCAAACTGTCTATAATAAGAGAATGCGAAGTCCAGAAAAATTATTCACACGAAAGCAGCCAAAGTTAATAGATTATTGGCTGGGCAACCCCATACCAATTCGAAATCGCTACGAAGCACTCTCACAAGATGATACAGACTCAGAAGTAGGGAACGAACAACAAAGCAAAGAACCAAAGCCACCACCAATAACCATTTATAACGTACAGGAAATCAAACCCTTACACGAAGCGTTAATAAAAATTACGAATGGAGAATATCAAATAAAAATACTAGGTGACAATAAGGTAAAGGTACAAATATACAAAGCGGAACACTTCAACCCGATAATAAAACTTTTCGATGAAAAAAAAACGGAATACCACACCTATAAATCTAAACAAGAAAGAAGTTTCAGAGTTGTCCTAAAAGGAATACACCCCTCCATTACAACCGAAGAAATTAAAGAATTATTATTGAAAGCCGGTCACGAGGCTACAAATGTATGGAACATTAGAAATCGAGAGACCAAGGTACCGTTGCCAATGCACTATGTTGACCTAAAATCAAACGATAACAACAAAGATGTTTATAAACTGAAAGCAATCGGAAACCATATAGTTAGATTTGAACCTCCACACGCCAAGAGAATAATCCCGCAATGCACCAGATGTCAAGATTACGGACACACCAGGAACTTCTGTCGAAGATCACCTCGTTGTGTGAAATGTACAGGCCGTCATGAAACCATAAACTGTCCTAGAAAGATCAGGGATGACAAAGTACAGTGCGTCAATTGCGGAGACAAGCACCCCGCCAATTTTCGAGGATGCAAAGTCTTCAAACAATTGCAAGAAAAAATGTATCCTAAACTAAGGGAGAAAAGTGAAGAACTTCAAACAAAAGGCACTTCCAACCAACAACCACAGCGAACAATGACATTCCTCCCAACAAATAAGGGTTATGGTCACGCAAATCAACAAATACATTCAATATCATACGCACAGGCATGCAACTATAATCACAATTTCCCCAGACTTCCTTCTCAAATAAATGAAATACACGCTCAAACATCGAACAACATAGCGCAACCGAATTATCCAAACTGGCAAACAAATAAATCTAATTCAAACCGTAACAATGATGATCGCCCCACAAATAAAGATACAGACGACTTGAAAAGCCTATTGCGTGAGCTGATAGAGCAAAGTAAAGAAAATTCCCGCAACATGAGCACTTTAAACCTTCTAACTATGCTTGTCAACAAAATTAGTAATGGAGCAGTGCAAATATAAAATAGCCGTTTGGAATGCAAACGGGCTAAACCAACACTTACAGGAACTTAAAATATTCTTAATAGAACAAGACATTGATATCATGTTAATTTCAGAGTCCCACCTAACCGACAAGCATTACATAATGATCCCAAAATATAAAATATACCACACGAAGCACCCCAAAGTGGGAAAGGCACATGGAGGAACAGCCCTGATTATACGTGACAAAATTAAGCACCATGAAGCAGAGGGGTTGTACTGGAAGATGATTCCGGCAACTGTACCGTAACAGCTGTGTATTGCCCGCCAAAGCATCAAATCAAAAAAGAAGATTATGAAAATTTTTTCAATTCTCTTGGGAATCGATTCATAGCTGGAGGCGACTACAACTCAAAACATCAAATATGGGGCTCAAGATTAACTACAACAAAAGGCAGAGAACTGCATAAAACTCTACAAAATAACAACCTCAAATGTATTTCTACTGGCGAACCGACTTATTGGCCTTCTGACATGGAAAAAATACCCGACCTAATCGACTTCTGCGTTACAAAAGGAATCGATACTAGAAAAGTTAAAGCAGATTCTTGTCAAGATCTCTCTTCTGATCACTCACCGATAATTATAAGTGTCCTCGCACAGATAAAAAATAAAGAAAAGCAACCATCTTTATTCAGCAAACAAACTAATTGGGACACATCGAGAAAATCTGGACAAATTAATCGTACTGGAGAGATCTCTGAAAACAGAACATGAATTAGAAGAAGCAGTCAATGATCTTACCATAAGCATACAACAAGCTGCATGGCAAGCCACTCCAAATGCTTATACTTATGGAATTAAAGAATCGACACCAATTACAATAAAACAAAAAATATCTGAAAAAAGAACGTTAAGAAAACGATGGCAGCAAACAAGATACGCTGCTGATAAATCCAAGTTCAACAAAGCTACTAGGGAACTAAAAGAAATGCTGACCAATTTAAAAAACCAAGGCATGCAAAATTACTTGGAAAACCTAACGGCGACGCAGGCTACAGACTATTCGTTGTGGAAGGCTGTAAGAAGATTCAAGAAACCACAACAACACATACCACCGATCAAAGACGAAAACAACACATGGATTAGAAGTGACAAGGAGAAGGCAAATACTTTTGCAAAACATCTAGCTAACGTCTTCCAACCAAATCCATCAAGCATCACAGTAGAAGAAGAGACTGAAATTACGGATTATCTTAAAGCCCCTCTCTTAATGAATCATCCTATTAAAAAATTTAAGCTTCAAGAAGTAAAAAGAACCATTAAAAAAATCAACCCAAAGAAAGCTCCGGGATTCGATCTGATCACCGGAAAGGTACTGCAAGAAGTAACGGAAAAATGTTTTGCAGCAATTCTACAAATATTCAATGCGATTGTTAGACTCCATCACTTCCCTAACCAGTGGAAGGTGGCACAAATCATAATGATTCTAAAACCAGGTAAAAAACCCGAAGAAGTCAAATCTTATAGACCTATCAGCCTGCTTCCATTACTATCTAAAGTCTTTGAAAAACTACTGTTAAATCGGCTAATGCCCATAATAAAGCAACGGACACTAATTCCTGACCACCAATTTGGATTCCGTAACCAGCACGGGACAGTTGAGCAGGTGCACCGGATAGCTAAACAAATTAATAGAGACTTGGAAGGCAAGCGTTACTGTTCAGCGGCCTTCCTTGACATCAGTCAAGCCTTCGATAAAGTGTGGCACGATGGCCTGTTCTACAAAATAAAGAAAGCGATTCCACATGAACTCTACCAAATTTTAAAATCCTTCCTAAGTAACAGAAGTTTCATTGTTAAACATGGAAATGAATATACCGATCTACATGATATCCTCGCGGGTGTACCTCAGGGTAGTGTTCTGGGTCCAGTCCTATACTTACTGTATACTCACGATCTGCCAACAACAAGACTTACATTAGTTGCGACTTTCGCTGATGACACTGCGATTCTCTCTTCTCATGATGATCCTGCAATTGCATCTCGAAACTTACAGATCAACTTAACTGAAATCCAAAATTGGCTCAAAAAGTGGCGCATTAAAGCCAATGAATCCAAATCAGTGCATGTAACTTTCACCATGAGAAGAGACACCTGCCCACCCGTCAAAATTAATGATCATCTGATTCCACAAGCTGAGGATGTTAAGTACCTCGGAATACATCTCGATAGGCGGCTTACCTGGCGTAAGCACATCTTTACAAAACGAAAGCAACTTGGCCTGAAGCTGAGACAAATGTATTGGTTAATCGGCAGACAATCCCAACTCTCCATAGAAAACAAGTTGCTACTTTACAAGACCATCTTGAAACCAATCTGGACCTATGGCATCCAGCTTTGGGGCTCCGCAGCAAACTCAAACCTTGAAATACTACAAAGATTTCAAAATAAGGTTCTTCGCATAATAGTTGATGCACCAATGTATATGCCAAATAGTGTTATACAACGTGACATACCTATAAACTCCATCAGAGAAGAAATCGAAAGATTTAGTATAAACTACCGTGAAAGACTCACAGTCCATCCTAACATTCTAGCAACTGAACTGTTTGCAAACAACCACAGTGAAGTGCGAAGACTGAAAAGACACATAACGGCTGACCTAGTGACCAGATTTAAATCTTAATATTGACTTAATTTTGTAATTACAATCATAACATACTTATTGTATTATATATAGAGATTGCTTATTGAAGTAATTCTCTACTTATTATTGTTACTTTGTCAAAACATAAGCTTATTATCTTGTAGATAGATCGCTGTAACCGAGGAGTTCAAATAAAAAAAAAAAAAAAAAGTTATGTAATCAGATAATGGATTATTTTAAATGAATTTCCTCAGTAGAATTTAATTTGCCCAGTAATTACGCTCTCGACAGCGTACAACTCGCTCACGCCGACGGACGAGCGTTTTCAACGTTGGAAATTACGCTCGTGTAGTTTACTTCATTTAAATGTGGGTTTTGCGATCCGGCGGAGAATACGCGACGGAAATAACGCTCGTGTAGTTTAGCACTTAAGGGGTTAGGCTACAGTAGACATTTCAAAAAATCGATTTTCTGTTAATCACATTTTCCGTAAATACAATATTTCGAGAATATTCCCAAAAAGTTTTAAAAACATAGAAATTAAATTCTCGAAATTATCGCTGTTTAAAGTGAGCACCGTGCATTTAAGTGTAAAGTATCTAGAAACTTTGAAGTCGTCTCGAATTGACATTTTCAAATCGGCGACCACGATATATCGAAAACTACTGCATCGAATTGTTTCAAATTTTGTATGTTTATTTTAAATACAATAATTAGTACTTAACCGGGGGAATTTTGGTTTACACTTTTACTTTTAGTTTTACTAAATAATTTGATATATCGTGGTCACCACAAAACACCTTTTTTGAAACAACCTTCGGGCGAATGGCCATATTTATCTTGTTACTCAAAATTTTTTATTATAAAAATTATGTTGTGTGAGTAAAATCCTACTCCTTTTGATGTATATCAATAGATTTTTAAAAAAGTTTTATTGTCCTTACAAAAAAAATTCTCCAATTCTTCTTGCTTCTACTGTAGCGTAACCCCTTAACACAAAAGCACTAAATAAGCCGTCATTAGGATTCGTTTTATTTAAATTTAAATATATTTAAATTAATTAATCGTCTTAAATTTAACGTCTTTCGTCAGAAAAAATGTAATAATATCTAATTAATTTAATATTAATTATACCAATTAATAATTATTATTACTAGTTAACAACTACAAATTTTAGATATATTTTAAAATATTTATTTAATTATTTTTGTTCTAGTATAATATGCAATTTTGGTTATGAGTTATTAAATAAATTATTTTATTTCTTGTCCAAGCAGGGTAACGGACAGCAACGCCAACATCCGAGATCCGACGCCTGCCAAAAAAAAATATTTAATATTTTTGTACAGTAAATATTGAAATTTGTTAATATTACAAATATACAGGGTACCCCGCACTCACTTTACATAACTTAGGTGGTGATAGAGGACACTTTTCTAAGAACAATATTTAACAAAAAATTTTTTCTAAATTCAAACTCTCGAGAGTTAGGCCTCTTTAAAGCATTTTTTTTAATTTCCACCTTCACGTGGCCATATCCCCGAAAATATTGATTTTTCAGTAAAAGTGGTAGAGAGCTATTTTCAAGAGCGTGAAATAATCTACAAACTAGATTTAAACCTTTTATTGTCTAAAATCAACGGCTTTCGAGTTATGAACTAAAGTAAATTAAAAAATGTCGATAAATTTGAGCTTTTTCTTTTTTTGTTTTTTTTCAAAACCCTGTAACTTTTAAACGAAAGATTTTACAAAAAATCTGACGCCCCATTCCGGATAGAAAATTTAACGGACTACAACTTTTGTTTAGTAAAAATTTTTGAGAAAGCAACCCATTTTACAGAAAATAAGAAAATAAGAAAATTAAAAGTTTTTTTTCGTTTTTTTTTCGATTTTTTTCGACAAACATCTTTTAAAACGATCACGACTGTGTATTGAAAATAAAGGGTGGTCATTTTCAACATTTACTTAAATAATCTAATAGTGTAAAATTAATTAATAAAATAATTTTTCAAAAAAAATAAAAAATTTTTAATTTAATTTTTTGCTTTGTAGCTACCTTGTTTATTATTTTCAGATTTTCTGTGAAATGAATTGGTTTCTCAAAAATTTTTACTAGACAAAAGTTGTAGTCCGTTAAATTTCCTATCCGGAATGGGGCGTCAGATTTTTTGTAAAATGTTTCGTTTAAAAGATACAGGTTATTGAAAAAAAAACAAAAAAAAGGAAAGCTCAAATTTGTCGACATTTTTTAACTTAATTTAATTCATAACTCGAAAGCCGTTGAGTTTAGACAATAAAATGTTAGAATCTAGTTTGTAGATTATTTCACGCTCTTTAAAAAATCACTAAACCATTTTTACTGAAAAATCAATATTTTCGGGGCTATGGCCACGTGAAGAAGGAAATTAAAAAAAATGCTTTAAAGAGGCCTAACTCTCGAGGGTTTGACTTTAGAAAAAAATTTTTGTTAAATATTGTTCTTAGAAAAGTGTCCTCGATCACCACCTAAGTTATGTAAAGTGAGTGCGGGGACACCCTGTATATATAGTTGCTTTTAATTACAATTAAATACCTACATGAAATATGGAAACCCCACAATCGATTATTTTCTAAAGTAATTGATGTTTTGAGTTCATCATCTCATTAACCCTGCATTTTAATATTATCAATCTGACACAGTTTCATTTATGTAAATAACAATAAAATCTTCGGTGCAAGGCTATCGCCATTGAACCGCTAATTTATATTACTCAATATCCAATATAATACATTTATATGTAATATTTAGCACAATTATTATAATTTGTTTAGTTTCCAAGACAGATTTAGTTTACAAGAAAAAAAAAACGATTTATTATCAACTTAGCCCTGGGTCTGCAAGGCGCTTTGCGCTTATTTATCATGTGCTTGGTATATCTGCAGATATTCCTAATTGGGATTAAAATCACAAGTTTTTTATTTAAAAATCACTTTGATGAATATTTATTTAATATTATATTTCTGCAATTTTGCATTTTTTTCAAAAATATGCAGACATTTCAGTTTTGTCTTATACTTTTATGTATCTGATTTTCTTTTCTTTTGAAATTCGAAACTTCACAATGAAGTGGGGTCTTGCCTTGCTTCGGTAGAAAACTACCAAGAGCCAAACAAAATGAATAATTTTTTAACCATAGCAAACGATAGAAGAAAATACTTTAATCTACAGGTAGTGTGAATGAAAAACTGAACGATTTTGAAATCTAATAAGTCACAATTGTTTCTATTTTTTTTAAATAATTTTATTTAATATGTTGTCCTTGATTCTTATATACTTGAAGACAACGTTTTGGCCAAGATTGTAGCGATTTTTGTATCATCTCCAGAGGAATGTTTGATATCTCACGTTTTATTAGTTTTTTAAGGTGATCTGTGGTTTCAACTTTTGAATTATTTAACTGAGATTTTAAATATCCCCACAAAAAATAATCGCAGGGTGAAAGGTCCGGTGATGATGGCGTCCATATATTCGGATGAATAACAGATACGTCGTTCTCTTTAAGAAAATTCAAAGTCTTCTTAAAAGCGTGCGCTGGTGCAGAGTCTTGGTGAAATATCCAGTCACCAATAGGATATAACCTTTTTATATCAGTCAAAAGTGGTTTCAAACAATTCTTAATATAATATTCCGAGTTAATTTTAGCACCAGGCTCAACAAAAATTGGCATTGTGGTTCCAGAATTCGATATTCCCATGAACACCACAACTCCCTTTGCATGAGACTGTTTTGTGAATACGTCCAATTCTCTTGCCGACTGCTCGCGGTTCAAGTATTGAAATTTTCGTTGACCGTCAGCATTTGTTAGATGGAACCATGCTTCATCGACAGTGATATATTTTTTCCATTTATTACAATTTAATAAGCGATATAACCCTAGTGAACGCTGGTGTCTTTTTAATATCGTTTCTGCAGAAATGTGATGTCTTTTCGGCTTCTTCATTAATTTCAGGTTTAATATTTTATCTAAATTATACCGAATGATATACTTAGATGTTTTGAAATGTTTTGCCATATGTTGTAGTGTCGGAGGATTTGTTTTTAATGCCATTTTCTTCAAATTCGATAATTCTCGATTTGTCAGAGTTGGCTTTTTGCCGCTGCCTTTCTTCCGAATTTTGAGTTTATGTTCTGGGATACCATTTTTCTTGTAACTAGAGAGTGTACCTTTCGAAACACAAAATTTCTTATCTTTATACCTTTTCTGTATTTCAGTAAAACTGCACGGTTGTTCTAAAAGCTTAAAAATTGTGATCTGTTGCTCTTTAGTTAACACCATGATTGTAAGTGACGTTAGAAAAAAAAAATTGACATAGGTAAGTTGATATCACCTACTCTTTGGCATACTATAAATTTTGTTTAAATAATAACTGTTATTGGTGACATTTCAATTTAAAATCGTTCAGTTTTTCATTCACACTACCTGTAATTGGCGCTTGCCAGCTTTTTACCATTTTACCCCTCTTCATTGTGAACTCCACTTACCTCACTCTCTGTATTCTTGTCTTCTTTCTATTACTATAAAATCTTCAAACTAAGATGTTTGAACCCGAGCAACTAAAATTGTCCTTGATTTAATGTCCAATTAAATATTATTTTTATCTTAAGCTATAACCCGGTATCCTTGAAAAAGCTGCTATTATAAGATATAGTTTCTGTTAATAAATGAATAACATAAAATAACATATAACCTAAGCTTTAAAATCTGGTACCTTTAACAATTTTAATTATTCGCGTTCAAGCGTCTTTGAGTTCAAATGGTTAATTTAACTGGCTATATTCGAACGTCCTGCTTCGAATATAATCAGACTAAATAGGAGAGCGGTTCGATATAGCCCTAAATTCTTTTGAAGTTTAGCAAATATAACCTAAAAATAACCTCTATTGGAAAATCGAATAAAATTTTCCAATCTACCTGGAGATAGCGATGTCTCTTCCATAAACTATTGATCTAAAAATCTTAATTTTACAAGAAAACATTTTGAAGCTTGTAATGATGTATATAAGTATTTTTATTATATAATTTCAACAAAATACAATTTCACTATAATGCACACATAATTTTCAATTGAAATGCTCAAATGATCTGTGAATTTGATTAAAAAGTGGTTCCTTTTGTATGACTAAAAGTTTGCTGGCCGATATCAGTTATCTATAAATTAGTAAACATTTTGAAATACAAGAAATCAAGGATTTCTGATTGCAAACGTAGTATCGAGATAAATTTTATATAAATAAATCAAGTATAATTATATTATTTTTGTATTCTATTTTTCAATTGTCCTTAAATGAATTGATAAGAAACATCAACTTTCGTAATTTATTCTTTTCATTCCAAACAGATGCTAATACAATTTTGACTTGTTAGTGTGTTCCGAAACCAAATATTAAAACGTTTGAAAATGTTGATTTTATATATTGGTGGTACATTGTTAACGGCGTTTGTACTTTATTGGGTAATATGGTATTTCAACATGATGATTGTAGTAAATAAAATGCCAGGACCACCAACTTATCCGATAATTGGAAACATGTTAGATATACTTGTTTCTCCAGGTATTTGTGTTCCATTATTTTGCATTTTTCTCATTTCATCTAACGTTTGTGTTACTCTGCATTTTAGTTAGAGCTATAATGATAGGAATGGCATGCGGGCGACGTTATTTTTTCCTAACGTTAATTAAATAAGCGTAGATGTTCAGATTCCCATTTTCACTTCCAAATTTTTGAATTTATATGTGCCAAAAACCAGATTTTTTTACACTATTTTTAATTAAGAACTGATTTGTAACATAGATTCCATATTTCGCACTTAAATTATTTTTTTAATGGTTGGAAATAACATAAAAACTGTAGAAAGTTACTCTTTGCAACCTTAAATTGAAACGCTGTAAAAATATGCTAGAAAATTATGAACATAAAACTACAAAAAAGTCCTCGACAGTATATGTATGTCTATTTTCAAAATAAAGCTGAGCTTAAAGTAGAATTCCACATTAAATTAAAACTTTATACAGTTGTTTTGGAAAAGCGTACATTTATTGAATTAGAAAAAAGTACAATTGTTGTGCATAGTAACACATTGGATTTGTAGACAATCTAAACCCAATTGTGCTACTTAAAAACAGGGAGTTTTCAGCATAGATTAAGCAATAATCGCATTCTAATCAATATTTTTAAGTACTATAAGATGATAAAGATGTTAAATTTTAGATTAATTGTTATATTTTAATAATTTTACGAATTAATTGAATTAAATAATCTTTCAAAGTGCTCATGCACCTTTCGTTATATTTATAAGGCAAAATCATGTATTTTGTACCTGTGAGCACCTGAAAGCTTATAAAAAATATCAATTTAATTCGTAAAATTATTAAATATAACAATTAATTTATTATTATGAATTAACAACTGACCAATTTAGAAAATTTTATATGTAAATTCAAACTTCTATAAATCAGCAGAATAGAAAATTATAATACAAAATAATATATAAATAAAATTGTCAATAAATCCCAGCCAATGTTGAACTTGATCATTTTTCGCAATAGATTTGTTTGAACTCAATTTTTGAGTGCATTAGATTTCACAAACAGATTTGGATTATCTTTATCATAAGTTCAAGGATTCGTTTGAAAATGTTTGTCAAAATATCGTTTATTATTGATATATTTTTTATTGTTTTAATTCCATATGATTCACACCAGCAGTGAAAAAAAAAGCTAATTAAATCTGTTTACGTATTGGACCCCCTTTTGCAATAAGGAACCAAGTTCCATCGATCAAGTGGCGAATAAACGACGAAAACAGTTCTCAAGTTTTTCTTTTTCTTCAATAATTAATTGCTTTAATAGTAGGTATCAATAATTTGCTTTTTTGTGTTTTGTAAACAAATACTGTACATAAACAAAATTCATCATGTTTATATATTTTTTATTGTTAAAAGCCGATTGGCAATAACGATAAAAGTTATTATCACTAAATAAGAAACTAATTACGTCAAAGAGTTAATTATACTTTTTAAATTTTGTTTATACTTTGTTAATTATTATAAAGATAAATTAATAATTTCATGACATATCAAAATTTTCACAATTTTTGTATTTGCCCCCTTTATTTTGTTTATTTTTTGTTTTTGTATCTTTAGCAAGAAAGTAAGTGCCAAAGTGCAACAAACAAAATATATTTTATTTTATATTACAATATCCGTAGTAATATTACTGAATGATCTGAATTTAAAAGTCATATTCCTATTTTTTTTTTAATATATAATAACATATTTTAGGTTATAATTAAAAAATATTGAAAAATTATAACTTACAAATGAATTAAATTACATAATTGAAGTTCCTTGGTAATAAATAAAACAATAATTCAAAAAACCTCATAGTGTATGCCCAAATATTGTATTTTGAAAAATTTGATCAATACATGTCCAAATGACAAATAAAAATGTATAATATCTACTTTGACAGAAAATATATCATGGTTTATAGTTTTTCCTTTATAGATTCAATTTCCTATAACTTGAATAAAATAATCGTTACATTTAGTTACTATATCTTGTTATATCTCCTATCTTAGCTCGGGAAAAATTAAAAGATTGCATGATTCTTTTAGAAATTTAACAAAATTTTATTGAAATATACTACCAAGTATCGATTATAAAATATTTCGAGGTACTTAATGCGAAAATCTTGATAATTGGAGAAAATATGGCCGTTGCTCCAACACTTTCTTTTTTTCAGTGATCATGAATAGAGCAAGAAATTATATATGGAATTATATTTTTTTTGTAGCTATTTTGAAATCTATCCGATTTGTACAAAATAGAGTTCAAAAACCAAATTTTATAAATATAAATGCATATTTGATACATTGCTGCATATTTGTTGAAATTGTTGATTTTAAGAGAATATAATGTTTAATTAAGGATAAATTTTTGTCCATTTTTAAATTAATTTATTTTTCTTTAATAATTATTGAACCTACATATTTGCAAAATGTGGGCTAAATTTTTTTTTAAATACGGAAATGAGAATTAGAAATTTTAACGTAGATATTATTTGCATAAGACAAATCTGGTTAAACATAGAAAAGCGGTAAAAGGTACACAGTAAAATCAGGTTTCTCCGGTTTACCCGCTTCGATCCTTGCATTGAAATATCTGTTAGGTTGTCACCTTTGTTTGTATTTGTTTACTTTAATTAACATTGGAAGGACATCTCCTTATCAACTCATCAGTTGGTAAGCCGGTGCCAGTAAACCTGCGTTTTAGCCTTTTTGTACGATGAGTGGTAAGAAGATCCGCTGCGAGAGAGTTGGACACGATTCTGATATCTGGTGCTAAGTGATTGGACACATTCCTCAATCGTAGGTTATGAAGATCACAATGGATAACATGATTTAGTACGAACCAGGGAGCATCAGCGATAATTCTGAGGGTTTTTGACTGGAACCAAACATGAACATTGGCGATTTTGGAATTGCTGCCATGGATGCCATATGTCCAAATTGGTTTTTTATGGCTTTGTAAATGAGTATCTACTTGTTCTCCAATGAAAGTTGCGAGTTACGGCCCAGCAACCACATGTGTTTCCAAAGGGTGTATCACTGTTGTAGGCTCTTACTCCATATATGTTTATCCCAGGTCAGACATTAATCAAGATGTACACCGAGGTATTTGACATCTTTTGGAGGGATAATTCTTCCATTTAGCTTAATGGGTGGACAGGGTCTCTCCTGATTGTGAATATGACATGCACCTACTTTTGAATGTTGGCCTTAATTCATCATTTCCTCAACCAGATTTTAATTTCATTCAGGTTCACCTGTAAATTAGCAATTTTCGCATCTCGATTTTAATTACTTATTTTATTTGAGCAAGTACGTAGAAACGTACTTGCTCAATTTTTGCGTGCTTGATTGCGAAACCCGAACTGGTACTTAGGAATTATTTTAATTTTCTCTATTAAAGGCATCAGTCTTTCCAGGAGAAGCTTTTCAAAAATATTTGATAAAATTGAAAGCAAGCTGACTGAGACGGTCATTGCCTTGCAGCTAACGCAGTTGGATGCGAACATGGGGCACCGGGTTCAAACCTGGGGAGAGTCAAACTTTCTTATGACTAGTCTCCGTGCTTCGAAAGGCACGTTAAGCCGGTGGTTCCCTGGGTTAGTGAATTGCTACCATTAACATAATAAACCAAGATACAGGCACATCTGAAGGCAAGTCTAGCAAGCTACCTGATGGATGTAAAATATTTATATGCTCAAAGTTTCTAACCATGTATTGGAAAATAACAGGCCTTGGCCTACTAGAAGAGAATTCTCTAGAGAATTACTTCTAGAAAGAAGAAGAAGAGGAAGCAAGCTGATGGGCCTGTACGGGTTACTTTCTGTTGTTTTCCGGTTTTAAGAATAAAAGTATTTTCATCCCTGCGGACGAGAAACTGATGAAAAGTGCATTTCCTCAACTCGGCAGTAAAACGCCGCTACATCCTCGGGAGCGGTCGAAGCCTCGGCTCCTACTATCGCTCCCGCGGACGCGAAACGACTTTTTACGGCCTTGTGATGAAAAGTACTATTGGGCCAGCTTCCATTGTGCAGGAAAATAACCGAGTCTCAGGATGGAATTGCAGATTGTGGCAATAGATCCAATTAGTAGTTCTTTCAGAACTTTTGCGGTTATGAAGTCGAAACCTGGAGATTTGTTCAGTATTTGCTCACTGTTTTATCTTTTTTATTGGTAGTTCCATTGGAAGGGAACATCAAGGAATTTTTTGATGTTATTGTCGTCATTAGGCTCTTCTGCTTCAGTTCCTGGAGACATCTTTTTAGTATGTTAATTAGTTTGACTACATTGCATTTCACGTGACTAAGTTATGTGCATCTGTCAAAACAGTGTCAATTCTGTTCCCATTTTGGTCAGTGGAGTAGTTTTTTCCACTCTAAAGTTACTTCTTCAAAATATAATAAGTGGATTAATTTTAAATCAAATTTTTTATTTATTTGATTGTTTTTAGAACTTTTAACGATTTTGTACATGATAATAGCTAATATTATGCTCTTTCTCAGTCAAAACAGTTAGGGGCAAGTGCGATTATATACTGTGGGGTAAATGCAAATGCATATTTTGGAGCTGTGTTTTAAATTAAATTTTTGTAAAATGTTTTCTTTTACCCCCAACCATCATAAATAAGAAAATGAAAATGAAGATTGAGGTCTGAAATGCACTTGCCCCTAGCCTGGGGCAAGTGCATTTCTGCGACATTACCGTCTAATTTAGTTATTTTTAATTATAATCTGAATTTTAACATAAAAAAAACTTTCGGATTATTATTTAATACTGTAAAAATATTGTTACGCTTAAATAATTACATTAACTTTGCAATTGTGGGAATGAACTTACCCGAGTTGACCTTAGTATATTCTTATACCGAGTTCGTAACGCAGGGATTTTCATTTGGACCAAGATTTTTATAGCTATGGTTTAAACACTGACATTTTAGAACACCAAAAATTTAATTTTTTTGGAAAATCGTCGCCATTTCTATTCACTCTTCCTTCACGAGCTCCGTTACCGACCGGACCAATTTTTATTTGCACATTAGCCACACCCTGTCATGTTAGAGTGGCTGAACTGTACTTACTCAGAAATTTGAGAGTGGGAGTGAATGGATTTACGAGATTCGCCGCACACGGCCTTCGAATCATATCTAAACTATCTTTTATCATTATTTCATTACTTTTATTTGTTTGAACGATAAAGATTTGAGATCAAAGTTAATTACAATTTTGTTTTAGAAAACTTATGGCACTTACTGAGAAGGTTAGCTAAGCAGTATTATCCAATTTACAGAATATGGAGCGGTCCCTTCACAGCAATAGCTTTCTTAGAACCTGAAGATGTTGAGGTTTCTTAGACGGAATGAAATTAAGAAAGTGATAATATTTCGATTATTTTAGATACTGTTGTCTACTACAAAACATATAACAAAAAGCAGGATGTATTATTTGTTACAACCGTGGCTTGGAACGGGACTCTTAACCAGTACAGGTACGCTCTATCAATATCAACCACATTTTGAATCCAAAATAATTTAAATTGCTATGCACTAAATAACAAGAAGTTACTCTCTAACCTTCTAACTTTGCTTCTTTAAAGGCAGAAATCGGAGGATATTAGGCAGAAAACGCTGCATAAATAGAAAGTGAAAATGTCGTTAATCTACTCTTGCGCGTCAGTATCACATCTCGGAAAAAAAGTTTCAACGTGTCAAAAGAAAATATTGTTGTGGTATTTCATAATTTAAGGGTGCCAGCAGACGAATAGGGTAGTAATTTGACTTAATTTGCTTTAAAATCAGTAGGTCAGTTAATTTGACTGACATAAAAGGAAACATTTGCATCAAATTTACAAAAACCATCATTTGTAACGAATTCTACACATAAAAACAAACATTCTGAATTTATTTGTAAGGTACAAAATTTGTGACACGCCTTGTGTATAATTTTCATTTTAAAACAGCGCCATAGTTCTAAAAAAACAGTGTTAACAATAATTAAGTGCATACGCGAATAAAGACGTTATGTTACCTGGAAACTATATAGGGCCATTTTAGCCAACAAGAATAAAAAACTCCCACTCACAAAAACCAAATTTTGAAAACTGGAAACGCAAAGCCAGCGAGCAGAAAAAGCAGCCAGTTCTTTGGTAGATTCCAATTGAGGAACTCGTATCAAGCTTTTTGATCCGGGAATCAAGGAGCGAAATTCGTAATTTCACTAAAGTGAATAATTTACGAGAGTCGCGTTTTTACGTAATTAGTAATTACGGTCCATAATTAGTGGAAAACTGTGTATTTCGAACGTAATAAGGTATTAGTTAATTGAATACCTGTAATAAAAAAGTGATTATAAAAATTGTGCACGTGTATTTGAAATTGGAGGTTAAATTTCACATTTAGTGAGAAAATTAAGATTGGTAATTAATCAATCACTTACCTGAGGTGTTGTATCAAATGAAAATTGTTCGATAACGGTTAATAGAGAAGATTGGGTGGAAAAATAGCGATTTGATTGGAGTTTGGATACAGGTGTTAGCACGGAAGCACTGAACGTTGAAGAAACATCTGCAAATTGGTGGACGGTAAAGCATATGATCGATGCCGGTAAAACAGTGGCGCACGAAAATCTAAAGAAGTTTTACCAATTGTAAGGTAAAATTTGTTTTAAGTTAATAAACTCAGATTAAGCAACAATTTGTGTTGTTAATGATTTTATTAATGAAAATTGTACAATTGATTTAAAATTTACACCTGCTACACGAATGATCAGACATCCAAGTTTAGCTTCTGAATTTGAAAAATTTAATATTGCTTGATCTCTGAATTATTGCACATTATTGGACAAATTTGTTGTCGATCGCAATTTGATGCAAAGTTTCACAATTATAAAATTAAAAATTTTTTTGTTTAATAAATTATGTCTGTTGTGAATTACTATCTTATTATTTCGTCTGTTGAATCCACCGACCCTGACAAAGAGAAGAACTCAACTACGGCGTAAAACTGGTCCAGCGGCCTTTGTAGATTTTTTAAACGGAAATAAAGTATTTTGGATCCAAAATACGAAATGAGGGGGCGGACTGGCAAAATGAATGTTTACGGTCTATATATTGTATATTATTTTAGGGGAAAAATGGCATAACCGAAGAAAAATTTTAACACCAGCTTTCCATTTCAGTATCCTGCAACAGTTTATATCAATTTTTACAGAACAAGGTAAAATTCTAATAGATCGTTTACAGTTAGAATGTAAAAATGAACACACCGATGTAGTTCCAATAATAACGACATTTACTCTTCAAGCTATATGTGGTAAGATAATAACATGTTCAATGATATAAAATTAAAGTTTTGTGTTTGATTTTAGAAACTGCAATGGGAATTCGGTTAAGTGAAAGGTCATCAAAGAAGGATACTTACGTCAAAGCAGTTTATAAGTAGATTTATTTAATAAAAAAAAGTTAGAACCTCACTCATTATCATATTAATTTTAAGAGTTGGTGAATTACTAGTGAACCGTATATTGCGCCCATGGCATTACCTAGATGCGTGTTACATTTTTTCATCTCAATATTGGGAAAGACGAAAAGTAATTCAATATTTGCACAAGTTTTCAAGATCAGTCATAAGCGAACGAAAATCAACTTTCAAAGAGAGAGATTTCACAAAAGAAGATGATTCTGGATTAACAAATAAAAAACGATTAGCCATGTTGGATCTTTTAATTGCTGCTCAAAAAGCTGGAGCAAACATTGACGACGAAGGCTTAAGAGAGGAAGTTGACACTTTTATGTTTGAGGTAATAAAAGCAATCTAATTTTATTTTTTTTCGAAATTATATTTCTTGAATTTTAGGGGCACGACACCACGGCTATGTGTCTATCATTTACTCTTTTACTGTTGGCAAATAACCCGCACATTCAAGTAAAAAACCGAAAATTTTAAATTTAACTTTTTCTGAATTATAATTGTTTTAGGATAAAGTTATGGAAGAAATTAATGAAATATTTGAAGGATCAGATCGTTCGGCTACTTTTCAAGATTTGCAAAATTTTTCTTATTTAGAAATGGTTGTAAAAGAATCTTTGAGAATGTTTCCGAGTGTTCCGATAATAGCAAGAGTTACGGATGAAAAAATTTATACTAAATCAGGATATGTTGTTCCTGAATGGATATTTGTTCATATTTACATATACGACTTGCATCATAATCCAAGGGTATTTCCAGATCCTGAACGCTTTGATCCTGATCGATTCCTACCTGAAGAGTGTCAAAAACGACATCCTTTTGCTTATCTTCCATTTAGTGCTGGGCCCAGAAATTGTATAGGTCAAAAATTTGCAATGCTGGAAATTAAAGCTGTAATATCCACTATCTTAAGAAATTTTAAACTTGTAGCTGTCGATAAAGTAAGCGATATTGTTTTGATTACAGATATTCTGATCAGACCGAAAGACGGAATTAAAATTAAATTTGAACCCCGTCGTTAATCTTGAATTAAAAATTTTAAATTGTTATTTACATTAAAAATACTTATTTGGTTATAAGGCTCAAAGAAATAATTTTATATTATAAAGTAAGTACATTTTTAATATATACCTTTATATAGATTATAGACATATATTTTAGGTTATATTTTACAATTAATAAAAATTAACATTAAATTTTAAAATTGTATTTTATTCATCTAAATAATGAGATATAAATAACTGCATTCCAGTACCTTACAGGGCCCAGAAGATATACTAGGTGTTTACTAAAACTAAACGAGAAATAATCGATTGTAAAGTTTCGATTTGTTACGTTAAAACAGCCATGTTGTTGAAGTATGTTGACGGTACGTGCGCTCGACGTAAATACTTACAGCAAAACCTACCACAGTTGACGATGACTTGAAAACTAAAAATTTTATTTTAAATTCCATTTCGGTTATTATAGCGGAACATAAAACATACCATCCCGTTTGATTAGATATCCCGGCTTAAGAATTGCGTAGGCTTCAGGGACATTTTTCACTTTGTATTATTCACCATCGTATTTATAAATATGTCACTGGAAGGGTTGGGCTTATGGTAAAATTGTATTTGTCGCAAGTTTGTTGCAATTTTTTGTTTAAATCAATTAAAAATTTCAAAAATAATGGTAATTCGCTTATGATTTTTTCTTTTGTTTGTAGAGGGCCATAAATTGTACGTGAAGATTAGCGCGGGCCGCACTTCTTGGCAAATCCACTAAAAAGAGCTCTTTTTTTTTAAAGAAAAGTGTAAATCTACTAAAAAGAGCTTTTTTTAAAAAATGGTCATTTGTTTTAGAGTCCGCGGGCCGCACCAAGACCCTTCGAGGGCCGTAGGTTGCCGACCCCTGATTTATATGATGGAAATCACAGAAGAGCTCTGACATATTATGTGTGCTTTGGTTGTCGGCTTCCATAGAAAGCTCTAAAGCTAGAAAGAAAAAAACAGCTCTTCTATTGCAAACTGGACGAAAATCAACTTCATTTGTTTATTGCTGAAATTGGCTAGTTGAATCAATTGTTTTAAAAAATTAAACCATTTCCTTCAGAACGCTACAGATTAGGTATTGTTTTCAAATTGATTAAATTTTTGATCAATTTTAAATCACACCTTGGTTAAATTTTCATTTTTAATTTAAACTATGTACCACTTTTGATTGTAATATTATAATTTTATGTTTTATAAGAATAAACGGGAATATACGGTAAGTGTCAGCACGAATTTAAAAATTAACGAAGTAAGGGATGATAGTAAACGGTAAAAAAAGTAAGTATAAACACTATAAAACAAAAATTTTATGGATCATTGCAAAAATTACATGATGTGAGTACGGTGTATTGACTATTTCTATGAGAATAGCTTCGCCCACTGATCAGCAGTCTGACGTAAAGCAAACACGGATAAACTAGAGAGCGGAGAACCGCGGTTCTAATCCTGATTGCGTCGGATATGTGCTGTGATCTAAAAAAGTCCAAAATCGATCTGTGGACTATAGGATCCATTCCAACCCGCATTAGGCCAGCGTGGAATGGTAAGGCCTAAACCTTCAAGTTCTAATTTGAGAGAACTTGAAGAGGCGTATATTATCCAAAAATGGATGTAAATAAAAACTCTAATGAAGAAGGAGAAGAAGCTTATACGATGAGGCTCAATGCCTAATCTACTTTCAAATCATCAAAGCTAGTCATCACTCAGATGAAGGAGGAAAACGGGCTAGTCCCATAACTGATCCATCAAAGTTATAATATGATACCGATACCGAGAAGAAGCTCCGCCCACCCCACAATTTTGTTATTCATTCACAGAAGTTTATAAATATTAGCTCGTTAGTTTGCAAATTACATTCAGTACATCGGTATCAATCGCAATGGATATGTCAGGTCCTTATTAAGACAAAAAATACTTGAAAGGAGTTTGAATTGTTAAAACAATTCGCAATGTTAAAATAAAGCGCAGATAACTAATTATCCGGGATCTCTGAGACAGTCAATGTTAACGACAATGGCCAAAAAATAACCTAAGTCGGAATTTTTAAGCCAATGTAACTCCTAAACTGGGATATTAGCTTGATGTTCACTGTAATACGGGGTAGAGTTTCGTTACTAAAAAAAGGTTAAGTTCTATGTTTGTGCCAATTGATGGAATTGGGTGTCACGTGTCATCTACTGCACCTGAGCACCTGATTTTGGCTACGCCTTTGTTTCTTTCAGTAACGAAACTCCACGGTCAACTATGACAATCGCACTCCTAGCCACGCCCCGTTCCAATAGTAATGCAAATTACACGTACTGCCATCAGAATGAGTCAAAAAGGACTAGTGAAATTTGCGTGAAATATGTAAATTTTGCTAAACCAATCGATAAACATTCACTCATATCTTCAATGCTTTATTTTAACGTTATCTTTCAAATTCCGTTGAGTTTTTTTTTTAAATAAATATTATGTCTTCTGCGGACATTTACATTTAATTATTTTTTAAAATATATAATAATATATTTTGGTTATTAACTTGTTAGTAATATGATAAAGTTACTTAAATGTAACAATTATTTTATTCAAGTTATAGGAAATAGAATCTATAATAGGTATAACCATGCTTTATAGTTTTTCCTTTAAGGGCCGTTCAGACGAGGCAAGTTGGTAAGTGATTTAGTTAATTTTAACTTAATATTAACTTAATTTTAACTTAATTCCACGTGTAAACGGTTTATTTAGTGGTAAGTGATTAAGTAACAATTAAGTTGATAAGTGGTAAGTAAAATAGAATCCAGTCTATTTTTCGATTATATAAGTTGCGCGCGCATCATCTAAGGCGTGGTCAGCACTGTTTATAAACTTATCGCGTGTAAACACTTAATAAAAAACTTTTTTAACTTGACGTTTTAAACTTTTAAAGTTTAAAATCATTCTAAACAGATATTTGTTTGACAATGTCGAAATGGACGGAAGAGTCGACAATAAAATTTGTAGAAAATTATGTACTCCACGAATGTTTGTGGAATTTTAAAAGTTCGGCTTATAAAAATAAGCAAGCCAGACAAAGTGCCATGACTGAAATTGTACATCATGCAATGCAAATTAATAATTTTGGTATAAATAAAGTGGATAAAAAATAAAAATTATCCGACCTACTTACCACTTACCGCTAAACAACTTAAATGCGTGTAAACGGACAGCCACTAAATTTTAACTTAAAATTAACTTAACGATTTAGTTACCACTTACCAACTTGCCTCGTCTGAACGGCCCTTTAGATTCTATTTCCTATAACTTGAATAAAATAATTGTTACATTTAAGTAACTTTATTATTTTACATTTAATGTGCTACTGCTGAAAAAACACATTAATGCGACATTTGGATAAGTCTAAATTCAATAGAATCAATCAATCAATCATTATTTGACCTGAAAGTATCGATTTTCCTATCGAGGAACTATACAAATTCATTGGGTAATATTTACCTCTAAAAATCTTATACTTTTAACCAGATTTAGAATGTTATTGTTCATTTTGTTTTTCCTTTCATTTTGTCCTACATCCAAAGATGTAAGAAAATACAAGCCAGTGAAATGAGATTCCTGAGAGCAACTAAGGGATGTACAAGGGAGAACACGAGAACAGAATCAGAAACGACGGCGTTAGAGAAGAACTAAATGTAAATAGGATACAAAATCAAATTAGGAATAGCAATAAAAGATGGAATGATCACGTGGAAAGGACAGAAGAAAGGCTGCCACTAGCAGCCCGAAGATACAAGCCAACCGGAAAAAGAAGCATATGCCGACCGAGGAACAGATGGGTGCCGGAACAGGCAACATAGCGTAATCCATGAAGCGAAAAAGAAGAAGATTTTGTTTTTGATTAGAAATCTTTCCTGCATAATTTTTGTCGTCAATTATTATACAATATGACAATATAAACCTATGAGTGGGAGGAGTTAACTTATTGTTTACTAAAGTTACAAGTAAACTTATTGTTTACTTGAAAATAATATTTTAAGATTAACTTCCATAGACATTTTTTACGAGAAAACAGCTCATTGTTCTTTTGACAACGTTGATTGACCATGAGTACGATATATTGTCGTATTATTGTTAAGTAGCAAATACGGAGAATGAGGATCAAGGACTGGAGTTACATTTTATTTTTTATTTTAAGGAAAAATTTTAAATTGGTGCTGAATTTTAGGTTCTAATGTTGGGAAGCTCGACCAACAAAATATTTATTTTGATAAAGAGGAGATTTGTTCTCTTGTACATAATTGATTGATTAACCCTTCTGGGAGGTTTATATTAACTTTTTTTTGAATTGTGATGGTAGATATTTCACTTATATAAAAGTGAATAAAATTTAGTTAGTGAAAGTGTGACGTTTGCTATTTTTGATTTACCCAAGAAGCGCAAGAAAGGGTAGAACTTTTGCTGTTCGATGAATGGGTGCCAAGATAAGAGGTTCCTTTCCGGTTACCATTTGGGACAGATGGATATGCTATTTCTCGTCCAATATTAGTTTTGCGAATTTTTGAGTTTCTGAAGTCAAACTTGATTCCGGAAGTGATTTAGTTGCGTTATTCTTGAATACGGGAATTTCTCGAGTTATTTAAAAGCGATAATTTGGAGATTTTTGATAGTGCGAACTCATGGTGAGATTTGGTCGATCATTGTGCAATTTGTGATAATCTTGATATTTTTGGATGGATGGATGATTAATTATTATCTATTGTTGGTTTGGTAAAAAATCATGACTTTTTAAAATTATTTTTCTGGATGATATTAATTTCGTTAAATAAATGAATATTAAATTTTTGGAGATAAGGATCGATCTTACCTTAATAATATTGGTTTTATTTCTCCTGATTGCAAAAGAAGTTTATTTTGGAATTGTATCAAGACAATTAGTTTTTCTGGATACCGAAGTATTCCTTGAAGACAAAATTTTATAGCACTAGAACGCACGGTTCTTGTCTCTGGATTGGCTTTTCTCCATGGATCGGTAAAGAAGATTGTGGTGGCGTAACAATTATTGAAGTTACACCGAGAAAAAGAGAAAGGTACCAAAACAATTTAAATTTTTTGCAAAAAAAAATTATTTTTCAAATAATCTCATCGTGTACGCAAGGTGTAGAAGGATAATTGAATTTTAGTAAATGTCACTTTGCATTAACGAAGGAAGTGGTAAATCGGGGCTTGTAGTTGTCCCTTATATTAATTTAATGCGAATAATGATTTCGATTTGTGCTAAAAATTTATAAGGACAAGAGTCTTTTCAAAAATTAAAATTTTGTTTATTCTTATCAAGAGTTTTATTGAGTTTAATAAGGCGTCCTTCGGCGTATGCGCTTCAGTTCAATTACTGAGCATACAAGAGTCATGCAACTTGGATTGTCTTTGTGGGTCGTACTTTTTATTCGAAACTTCCCCGACCATTGTTATTGTTCAAAATGTTCTTTTTTTCACTATTATTTAATTAGCCCCCTCAATATTTTAGACGTTCCTATACGCCTGATCCTCATAGTGCACAGATCCATTTTTTGACTGAATGTTTGGTTATAGAGTCATTCCATGTAAAAACACCGAAAAAAAGAAAAAATTGTTGCTGCACTGTTTCAGATTTTGCTTAAACTTTGTGGAAATGTTCTTTAGGATTCCAACGACCAGAATCCGCAAGGATTTAATTTTCGCACGCGCCACATCCGGTCCACACAAAATAAAGCAATTGAAATTGCATGAAAAGTCTTATTTTTTTGCTTTGCGGTTTTAGCTGTAAAATTTTTTCTATTAGAGATGTCTACTCGATCAAGGTGGCATTTTGAAGTAGAAACATGGTAGTTTCTAAAAAAAATAAAAATTTACATAATTTATATATACCTGAAAAATTTATATATACATTGAAAATACATGTATTTTATTGATTTTTTGTGATTTTCAATGGACTCCAGTGTCTGCGCTGTTGAATATAAAAGTTTATCATTCTCAGATATTAAAGTGCATATATCGTAAGAGAACAAAAATTTAAAATCGCCTCGTTCAATCGTCCCGTTATGAAAAAATCTTTGCTTGAAATTTTGAAATTTTGAGAATTTGCATATTTCAGGCTACAATTTGGACGTGTTTAGGAATAGACAAAAATTTGAAATTTACAGGATACTTAGTTCTTACCTTTAACTTCAAAAACCTTCAAAGTCCAGGTTGGTTATTTGTCCTCTCGCGGATATACAGGCGTTTAAAGAGAAGGCTTTTCTTGAAATTATAAAAATTTGCATATGTCAAGCTACAATTTGGACATGTTTGGTAAGAGACAAAAATTTGAAATTTGCAGGATACTTAGTTCTTACCTTTAACTTCAAAAACCTTAAGGTCCTGGTTAGTTATTTGTCCTCTCGCGGATGTACAGGCGTTTAAAGAGAAAGCTTTGCTTGAAATTTAAAATATTTGATTGTTTTTATGTTAAAATTTGGACGTGTATGGTAAGAGATAAAAATTTGAAATTTACAGGATACTTAGTTCTTACCTTTAACTTCAAAAACCTTCAAAGTCCAGGTTGGTTATTTGTCGTCTCGCGGATATACAGGCGTTTAAAGAGAAAGCTTTGCTTGAAATTTAAAATATTTGCTTGTTTTTAGGTTACAATTTGGACGTGTCAGGTAAGAGATAAAAATTTGAAATTTACAGGATACTTAGTTCTTACCTTTAACTTTAAATTCAAAAACCTTCAAAGTCCTGGTTCTTACAACAAGCCAATCGAGTACTTCATTGTTTTTGTTCTCTTTTTTCACTGAGCACAGCACATGGACATCAATTCACAAAAAAAAAATAACGAACTAAATAATTATCTGCAAAAAAGCACGATTAAAAATTAAAACAAAACACTAGCGATAGAAATGCGCGCAAAGCCTACTATTTTGTAACACTTAAAAATTAAATGCAATAAGAAAGAAACAAATCGCTATATTTTTTGCATCTCTTTAAACGCTAGTATATCCGTGAGAGGACAAATACCCAAAAAGGAACTTAAAGTTATTCGAAGCTAAAGGTAAGAACTAAATATCCTGTAAATTTCAAATTTTTATGTCTTACCAAACACGTCCAAATTGTAGCCTGAAATATGCAAATTTTTAAAATTTCAAGCAAAGCTTTCTCTTTAAACGCCTGTAGATCCGCGAGAGGACAAATAACCAACCAGGACCTTGAAGGTTTTTGAAGTTAAAGGTAAGAACTAAGTATCCTGCAAATTTCAAATTTTTGTCTCTTACCAAACATGTCCAAATTGTAGCTTGACATATGCAAATTTTTAAAATTTCAAGAAAAGCCTTCTCATTAAACGCCTATATATCCGCGAGAGGACAAATAACCAACCTGGACTTTGAAGGTTTTTGAAGTTAAAGGTAAGAACTAAGTATCCTGTAAATTTCAAATTTTTGTCTATTCCTAAACACGTCCAAATTGTAGCCTGAAATATGCAAATTCTCAAAATTTCAAAATTTCAAGCAAAGATTTTTTCAAAACGGGACGATTGAACGAGTCGATTTTAAATTTTTGTTCTCTTACGATATATGCTCTTTAATATCTGAGAATGATAAACTTTTATATTCAACAGCGCAGACACTGGAGTCCATTGAAAATCACAAAAAATCAATAAAATACATGTATTTTCAATACCATGTTATTTTTCAGGTATATATAAATTATGTAAATTTTTATTTTTTTTAGAAACTACCATGTTTCTACTTCAAAATGCCACCTTGATCGAGTAGACATCTCTAATAGAAAAAATTTTACAGCTAAAACCGCAAAGCAAAAAAATAAGACTTTTCATGCAATTTCAATTGCTTTATTTTGTGTGGACCGGAAGTGGCGCGTACGAAAATTAAATCCTTGTGGATTCTGGTCGTTAGAACCCTAAAGAATATTTCCACAAAGTTTCAGCAAAATCTAAGATATGCTGGCTTTGCCGATTTGTTGATTTCATATGGAATGACTCTATAATGATTATGGTCGATAAATACTAACGAAATAATACAATCCAAAGAAAACCGGAAAAGAATTTGAAAAATAATAACAAAATTCCTGAATATTGTTTATTGTACACATATAGATTACATTACAAGGACATTTGAAATCCTTGTGGGGATAAAGTACATAATTCAGAAAGATAATAATTTTGTTGATATAATTGCAACATTTAATAATATTTATATAAAGACAGATACATTTATTTTTAGAATTTTTTTTTTATTTTGAGCTATCCCTCTCCCCAAGAAAAATGTCCTAGCGTATTAGGACAAGTTTCATTTAAACGCTTTTTTAGTGAACAAAACTAAAAATTGTTTTTTAAACAGTTTTAAGCAATAAACATCTTTTAAGCGTTGACATTGATTAATAATATCGATTAGTGTAATATAATATATTATAATCAAAAATAAAGATATACATAGGTAGTATGAAACACTAAAAAGAGCAACATAAAAAATATTGCTAATCACCAGGACTCGGATTTCAAGGTCCTCAAAAATGATAATTTTTTTTATTAAAATTTAAAGAGACCAAAAAGATGTTCAGAGCAGAAAAATCCAAGCCCTGCTAATCACAAAATTAAGGTAACATAACATAAAAGCCACTATAATTATACTCTTCGTATAAATCAAATATGTTTCCAAATTGTGGAGTGTCTGCAATGGTTAATGCCTTAAGAAGAGCAACGTATGGACCCTTTGCTGCTTTGTAACGGAGTATATAACTCCCAGCTTCATGGTTCACCAATTCTTCAAATATTTTTGAAACGACCAAAAATTTGCTTTCAGGTGAAAAATTAAAATTTTGCTCAGCTGTGTGACTTAAATCATCCAACTGGAGTTTCTCCAAATCAAGCACAAACTTGTTTCCAACAATATTTACTTGAAAAGAAAGTTATATATCAATAATTGTGATACGTGTAATGCGAAACAATTATAGGTTAAAATTGCAATAAGTATACTTACTATCATATAACCACGAATTTGGTCTGAAAAACAAGGAACCCCAACGTTTAATCAACTGTTGAGTGTTATAATAAGTTTTGTTGACCTTTGGAAAATAGGAAATTCCCCGCTTTAGTTCCTCCTGTAAACGAAAAACATAATTTTTTTCTTTGCATTAGTTTTGCTCTACAAACATTAAATGCATCCAATTTGCAACGCATCAGAATTTTCAATTCTTTGGGCTTCTGTGAATTACTATCACTTTCACTTGTAGACAAATTCCACAAATTATAAATGGTATTTTTGGCAAAAACATTTCTTCCGTTATCTGAAATAATCCAATTTATTAGGCTGGGCTAAATTCAAACTTAACAAATTAACTAACCCAAAGTCATGTTATTCTTCTCAAAGCTCACACTTTCAGGTATTTCTTGCCGAGGGTCAAACAAACTTTGAATGCCTTCTTTGGTAACTCTGAAAATATTTAAATCTAAATAAATAATAATAATAATAATAAATAATAATAATTTAAATCTAAATAAATATGTAAATCTTAATATAGTTTGCTAAAGTTAGCAGGAATGAACCGGAAGCAACTCACTTTTTAGAAGAGGAACAACAGTAAGTTCTCTTAATCAAGCGCTTCACATGTCCCGCTCTGATTTCTTTTACTGGAACGAATGGTAACAAAATCGTTTTATCGACGAAAATTATCTTCTTAGTAGTAGACCCTACAGAATTATTTAGTTATTAAAAATTAAAATATGTATATCAAATATGTACCGATATCAACATTTTTAATAATCACTGGTATATCCCAACCAGGGTGCCAATTGAAGTTATCCATTAATTTATGGATTGTACTTAAGTGCACAACAATGTCAAAATCAGCATGGAGGGCAAGGTTATCGATTTTTCCATCAAGGCTAACTAAAACATTCAAAATTCCTCGTTTATTATCTTCCCTACCTTTCAAAATATGGAATAAAATTTAAGGTTAATTTAGAAAATCTGATAAATCTGAAAATCTACTAGGTTCGACTGCTTTCCATATTTATTTTAACTACTTCTTAGTCTTCATTGGTCATTTTCAAAATAAAGATTATAATAAGTCTAGCTATTAAAATCGCAAATTAGTCCAAATTTTACCAGCCAAAAAACTCCCCTGATTGGTTCAATACTTTACTTTTGAATTCTTTTGCGAATTTCGCGAATTTTAAATTTTGTTTGCACGAAAGCCTAACTGAATCCTACTGATTAAGTGTACACAATTTTGTTCGGAGTGTAACAAACAGACAGACATAATAGAATATATTAATTGAACAACATTAATTAATTGAACATCGGTGTCAACGTTTTTAAATTTTTTTATGCTTTAATATTTTTAACTGTATATCTAATGCATCTTAGGGCTTAGAATTTTTTCGTTATTTTTCCTGTGTTTATTACAACACAATTAATATTTTCATATAATTTCAGAATATTTGAACAAAATTAAACTTTTATCAAAAAATCAAAATTAGCACTGAAATCAAGAAACTACAAAACTATTGCTTCATAGGGCTTAGAATTTTTTCGGTATTTTTCCTGTGTTTATTACAATAGAATTAATATTTTCATAAAATTTCAGAATATTTGAACAAAATTAAATTTTTATTAAAAAATTTAAATCAAAAATTGTAATGAACTCAAAATTACTACATATCTAATGCATCTTAGGGCTTAGAATTTTTTCGTTATTTTTCCTGTATTTATTACAATAGAATTCAATATTTTCATATAATTTCAGAATATTTGAACAAAAATAAATTTTTTGATCAAAATTGCAATGAAATCAAAATTACTGCATGTTTAATGCATCTTAGGGCTTAGAATTTTTTCGTTATTTTTCCTGTGTTTATTACAACAGAATTCAATATTTTCATATAATTTCAGAATATTTGATCAACATTAAATTTTTATCAAAATACTTAAATCAAAAATTGAACTGAAATCAAAAATAACTGCAATTCTAATGCATCTTAGGGCTTAGAATTTTTTCTATTTTTCCTGTGTTTATTAGCAACAGAATTAATATTTTCATAAAATTACAGAATATTTGAACAAAATTAAATTTTTATCAAAAAATTTAAATCAAAAATTGTAATGAAATCAAAATAACTGCATATCTAATGCATTTTATGGTTTAGAATTTTTTCGTTATTTTTTCTGTGTTTATTACAACAGAATTAACATTTTCATTAAATTTCAGAATATTTGAACAAAATTAAATTTCTATCAAAAATTTTAAATCAAAAATTGCAATGAAATCAAAATTACTGCATATCTAATGCATCTTAGGGCTTAGAATTTTTTTGTTATTTTTCCTATGTTTATTACAACAGAATTCAATATTTTCATATAATTTCAGAATATTTAAACAAAATTAAATTTCTATCAAAAATTTTAAATAAAAAATTGCAATGAAATCAAAATAACTGCATGGCTAATTTAAGCTTAATTGGCTTAATTTAAAACATTTAAGAATGTTTTCGTTATTTTTGGTGTGTTTATTACAACAGAATTAATATTTTCATATAATTTCAGAATATATAAAATTTTAAAGTATTGTTCAATATTATTGAAATATGAATATTGTTAGATTAGACATTGACGTAGATGCCGTTATCGCCATGACTGGAGTTACTTCTAGAAATAATACCGTCATAAATGATTTTTCAGCGGAAATAATTTATAACGTTATGAAATTTTGGTACACATATCCCTGAGTAGTATAGAATCAAATATTCGTCAAGTTTTTCCACCCCTGGAGATAGCATCATTAATAAAAATTCAAAAACTACTACCAAAACGGTGTATCTACTGAGTTACCCCCAACTTCATAAAACTTCTAACAAGCTGTTAAAGTTAACGGATGAATTCTATTAGTACTAACGGACGCATTCTATTGGTTCGTTAAATTTCACTCGTTGTTAAAACTTTTATGAAACCGGTCATTAGTAGCTTTTTCAATTATCTCTTATGAAAAATATTATATTCAGTAAAATTAATTAGAACAAGATTCTGAATAAAAATAATGTAATACAATTTTCTGTAAAAATTATACTTCGGGTGGTAGTGAGGCAGAGGTCTACAGTGAGACATTGAGCCCCAGAATACATGTCTAATTTTTCTGCAAATTGATTATCATAGGTCTAATTTAACTTCTAAATTTAGAATTTCCAGAAAAATTGTATCCATAATAGGCGGGGAAAACTCAATGTTTCACTGAAGAACCCAGTCTCACTGTGGACGGTCTCCATTAATTACAACGTTATTGAAATTATATTATGTTTTCCTATTTAAACTCATAAAATCAATACATTATTTTGTACATCAAATGAGACATAATCTTTTATGAATTTTAATAGTAATAATATCTTGTTTTGATTATTAAGAAAATCAAATTTTTCGCTAAGGCAAAGCTCCAAAGTATAACAAATTAACGGCAAATTGAAAATAATGTAAAAAAGCTTTTAAAAAATAGAAACGAACATAGCAGTATAGGAGATATTGCAATTATAATAAAATGCTAATAACAGTTCAAACAAAAATTTTAAATATTTACAAAAAATGTAAATGGAAGTATTCTCTTTTGAGATATGAACACTAATGTATCATTTGGGTGTCCCCGAGGAATGTTTAAAATTATATGTAAAATTAATTTAAAAAAAAGTTCAACACTTGATCCATATTTATAAACGAAATTAATAAAAAAAAAAATTACCTGGTCCTTGGCTACCCATATTTGGCATAGAAAAAGATTCATCAAAGTTTAAAATGCGAAATTTGCTTGATTTTGAACAATCAAATTCAGCAATGGAACCCTTTAAAAATGAGTAAGTAAACATTAAAAAAAAGCAAAATCAAAAATTACAATAATACCGTGGCTGATAAAGTATCGCAAAATTGAAAATTGCATGCTTTTTGTTCTTTTTCTTCCAAATCGGAAAAATCAATTTTAATATTTATGTCGTGATAAAATTGAGGATAGCTACGAAACTGTTTGATTTTTCTTGGAGGCCACTTAGTTTTAAGAAAACGAAGATCATCTTGTTCTGATTTTTTCATAAAATGAACAGGACGATCAACTAACGGATTTCCGTTTTCTCCGCCAATAATTTCACGATCTTCGATTTCACTATCGTCGTAGATGCGCTTCATTATAAATTATTAAACACAATTTAATTAAATATTAGTAAAAATAATTCACAACCGTTTCTACCACTTCCGTACGCGAAAATGTATCGATAAAGAATATTAAATTGTACCCTTCCCCGAACCCATAACCATAAAAAATAGTTAATTCTATTACCACTGCAGTTCCCACCTATAAGGTGTGATAACAGCCAACTTTATATAAACAATTAAATATCGAATGATTAAATTAATTTACTTAAGCTCAAGATACTTCAGAAAGAATTTGGTTGTTTACTACTTCTATATATCAATAAGAAACGAATGCGACATACAGGACATCATAAATTGGAGCAAAGTAAGGAGAAGAAATTGGAGATATCACGTCGAGAGGATGGAGGACGACAGACTGGCGAAAATTTGTAAAAATGGACGACCTACGGGAAAAAGATTGCCGGGACGACCACCCAAGAGATGGGCATAGAGCTGGTTCTCCTCATCCACTGAATAATCCAAAGGCCAGGCAAACAGGGCTGACCCTAGCCAAAAACAGAAGAAGAAGAAGACTACTTTATGGTGAATTGTTGGCCACCACCAACAGGATGCTCCTAAGGCTTTAGAAGAATGGTACAAATAAAAACACTTTCTCCCTCTTAGATAACCCGGAAAAAACATAGCTTGTACAAAAAAAAGTGTGTCATGAGATTCCTAGGATCACCCTCTGGCTCTAACTGCAGTTGTCAGACCATGTTATGCTACGGTACCCTTATATCATGGTCCAGAACCAAACAGGTAACAACAACGTCTTCCTTGAACCAGATTCAGGGATTTATCTGGGTGTAACAGGATTAATGCGAACAGTCTCAACTATAGCGCTTGAGGCCCAACTCTACCTTCCATCACTTGATCTTCATGAGCAGAAGATGGCGATGACGGTTAGGGATATCCTTAAGCTGCGTAGTTAAAAGATATGGAATAATTGGCGTTTGTCTGCGTGCATGTGCGGATTTTAGAGCAATGTTCCAAGAGAATACCTCTGCTACATCTGGAATCCCATAGAATCCACCCTAAATATATATTTGACAGGAAGTACAACGTCTTATAAATGCAAACGAAACATCCAGCTATGACATCGACTGAACACTGCATCAGATTAAGTAAACACCTTTACACGATAGGGTATCCATCCAGATGAGAGTTGACCCCATTTTGTTCGGTTTAAGTTGGAAGGGGGAAAATCTTAATAAAGACACCATCAGCCTGTGCTGCTGGTAGTGTGGGGTTATACCCGCACTGAAAACCCCTTCCCGTTAATCCACGCAGGTTTCACCTTTCGATAATTCTTCTGCGGGCATGACGTATACAAATCTTCTGCCCTTTCGGGACTTTGTTCTCCCTAGTTTGGGAAAAATTCTGTAGGGACGTGTGTTCGACCTACACGGTTAGTCGTACTTCTTCCTCCTCTTTTCTCTTCCTTAATAGCCATGATCTCATTGATGGATTTCGAGATCCTATTCCAATTGTCCTCTGACATCAGCATTGAACTAATGAGGTTGTTGCACGGCAATTGCTGCATTTCAGCGTTACATTTGATGTCGTCCCACCTGGGACAGTTGAAGAGTGTATGCCCCACGGTGTCCTGGATTGTCCCGCTTTCCGATCTTTTTTAGAAAGCTGTTGAAACAGCCATGTCCCGTTAAGAGCTGTATAAGTCTGAAATCTAGCTCACCAAAAGTGTGATTGACCCAAGGAAAGATGACCCTATATATCGTGAATGTAACGAAGAGAAGGAAAATGTTGAGCATGTACTTTCATGAGAGGAACCGTGTTGGGAGACTTCTGGCTCGACGTGACCAGAATCAGTGACAATCCGCCCCCAATGATCCTGGAATTCATCCTGCAGATGGGATGGCTTTATGCCATTATTTGAATAATTTAGTCATCAAGTAAAAAAAAACAGTTTAGAGGTGCGGTAAATTAGTTAAATTACAAACATAGAGGTCAGGGGTTTATTATTTATGCCGTGGTTCAAATCCCACGGTTAAAGCTGTTACCCCTAGTTATATATTTTTAAAGTACCTAATTTAAAAACATCCACTTATTATTTACAATTTTTTTGTAGGACATTACAACCAAATGTTATGGAAAAGCAAAAAAAAAAGTTAATATAACAATCCTAGTTATTTCTCTATCCTTGAAAACGCAATAACATAACAACATAACTTTGTTATCACTTTGTTTATATTACCTATTAATCATTGTAATAATTATTAAACAATATTAATAATAATATTAATAAGTCATCATTGTGATTGCAAATAAAAATTAGTTGGGGTTAACGAACTCTTAAAACTTAAATCCACAGCATGTCAATTTTCACCAGTGAATTTCGTGAAATCTGCGATTCGAATCCGGAATTTATAACTCAATCAGTGGTCACACCAAGCCACTGACTGCTGTTTAGAAAATAATTTTTAAAAACAAAACAGTTTTCTCCTACGTTTTAATTTTTTCGAAGCTGTTGTGTATTGCAAAAATACCGATAATTAATTATAAAAATAATTAATGTTGATAATAACAATAATGAAACAATGATTTTATAACTTGTAATTTGGGCGACTTCCATGCATAAACTATAATATGCTGTAATGGACTATTTTGTAATAAATTTAATTATACATATAAAATCGTTTCTACATAAATGATTGACATTTCATACCATTGCCGCAGCATTTTGAACAGCGGCGGTTCTGGGGTGGTGCGGTCGCACCGGGCGCCATCCTAAGGGGGGCGCCAAAATGACAAAATATTTCGAAAAAATGAATAATTTGTTTTATTTTTGGAAGAAAATATATTTTTTTGAAATATGCAAGCGCAAGAGCGAGGAAAGTGGCTTTGTAGTTAATTGTTCTTTCTTAATTTGTTTAAATAAACCTTTTCATACAAATCTTGTTTCTTTTTACGTTTTACTCTATGGCGGGGGGGGGGCGAAATGAGATCTCGCACCACTTAAAAATCTTGCTAGTGCCGCCGCTGATTTTGAATACAAAATCAACGCATCGATTTCCTTTTAGTTTTTTTGTGTATTTGGCATTTGTTTGGGTTCGATTTTCGCATCAGTCTATTTGATTGACCTATTAAGAAATTAAAGCTCGTCCATTAGTTCATTTTAAACTTCTTCTTCAGGTGCCTATCCGATTTCGGATGTACGGCGATCCCCCCGACTTAGCTAAGAAAGCTGTACCAGGGAAATGTTAATGGGGTGGTGGTTTGCCTTCCCCTTAGTCCACAGATCAATTTTGGACTTATTTAGATCATTAACATTTTAAGGATTCTTCTTGGCATATTACTCGGTGGTTTGCCATTGCCTTCCGAGGGGAGACGGTCAGAATAAAGTTCTTACTTCACTCGGATTCGAACCGGGTATTGAGCGTTCATAGTCAACTTGCGTTAGCACTATGCTGCGACCGCCTCCTAATCCTAATTTTAAACTAATCCTAATATTTTATTAGTATTTATATTGTAATTTATAATTTCATCATTATAATTTAAGCTTTATTGTCAACTAACTCTTTTTCTGAAGAAGCAGATACTATTTTCGGCATACGGTCATAAACTCCATCTATGGTTTTCAACGGATCTCCCAAATAATAGTTCAAAAGTGCGTTCTAAAAGATGAGACCCAGGACCATGCCTTGGAGACATCCTTTAAGACATTTTTTCCATACCTTACAGGGACCTGACTTAAGAAAAACTAAGCTCTCGAAGAGGTAGTTTTTGAAAAACACCTTAAAGTTAACATGGAACTTTTTCGCCCTATATGGAATGGAAAACGCTAGGCGACAAAAGGTTATCAAAATCCCCAGATATGTCAAAACAATTACTGTTATGAATGTAGATATACAAATTTTTACATAATCTAAATGTACCATGACTGCAGAAGATGTAGATTTACCTTAGGCAAAATCAAATTGTTTTGACCAATGCAATTGAGGACAATTTTCAAGCAGTCTTTTCTTAATGGCTTTTTCAAAAAAATTTCCCATTACCTACAAGTAAAAGTGTAATGAGCCTATAATAATTATTGGCAAGCTCACGACCCCTTTTGGGTCTTTCCATAGGATCCTTACGTTACCTAAATGCCACAATTTGGGAAAGTGGGGAAAGACGGGTTTGATTATGTAGTGGACTGGTGGAATCAATTTAAAATCAATATTTGAGCTTTAACACTTGAAAAATGACCCTTTTCCTAAATATCGAACAATAACCATCGAAATATCGAACTATAACTATCGATAATTATCGAAATATCGATGTAAAGTCCTAGCCCTAGTGTAGAATAAGTTTTATTCCGATTCCGAAGAACCGTATTGTGCACGAGAAATCATCCGATTATTTTATTTGGACATAATCAGAATCATGCGATTATTTTAACAATCGGAAACATTCCGATTATGTATTCCAAATGCGACCATCACTAATGACAATTATTTCCCTTCAATTATTATGGAAATTTCTCGATTCTCAAATTCCTTCGGACCACCTCCCACTTTCCTGAGCAAAAATTTATATAACGCCCTCCATTACTAAAATAGGGCTAAAAAGAAAGGTCATTCATATTTTCTTTTTATAAGAATGGCCCCATATTACTAATAAAAAAAGGGGACCGTTCGTATTTGTTATTATAAAAATGGTTCCATTCCCACCGCCCCCCGACCACACCTGAACGCCCCAAAATTCTTTCAAGCCCACTATCGCCTCCCTAGAACTAGAAATCGCCCACAGGGCCTGGGGGGCAATATCGCATATTGCCCACTTTGGGAACCAATGATTTAAATTAATACAGTTTTATCTTATCAGAATTCTTCAGGTATGTGTTTTAGATGTTTGATGCTTCACCCTGTATACATCATGCTCATACTGAGCATAGTAAGCAACATTAGCGTAGCTCGAGGGGTGCGGACCGCCTCTTAATTAATTATTAATTAATAAATAGGGTTAATTAAAAAAAAAGATCATTCAAGAAATTTTTAGGGGGGACATTAAAAGACATTTTTTCGGGTTGGGGAGCTATAGAAGTTGTAGTTGGTAAGCAAACAAACCGGACGGCTGCAACTTTTCTGCCTTATCAAATCCCGCCAATTAAAATATTCTGCAAAATAAAATGAATCTCGTTAATCTATTCATGTGCGTCAGTGTTTTTAAATATTGTACTATTTTTCGTAAAAAAATTATGGTTTATGGTCACCATAATTATGATCAATAATTATTATTCTATACATTAAATACTGTATATTGTAGATCAGCGGTTTCCAATTAGTTTTGGCCGCGGAACCCTTGGGTGATGTAAAAAATTTCGCGGAACCCCAAGTCGATTTGTTTACTGGTAATTAAAAAAAAAATTTTTAAGGGGGGGGTCAAAATTGCGCGCAGGCAAATTTTTTAGATTTTCAAGGTCAATAGAGAGCTTAGATTTGAAGTTAGAAATTATAAAAATTAAATAAAAAATTAAAAATTTTTAAAAAAAACCTTTTATTTAAAATTAAAAAAGTGCACTAAAAAATAAAAAATAATTTTCATAAGAATAAACAGAGCTTCTTGGAAACCAATATAAAAGCGTGGGGCTATTTATTTAGAGGTATAAGTAAGCAATTGATAGCCCCACGCTTTTATATTGATGTTTCCAAGAAGCTCTGTTTATTCTTATTAAAATTATTTTTTATTTTTTAGTGCACTTTTTTAATTTTAAATAAAAGGTTTTTTTTAAAAATTTTTAATTTTTTATTTAATTTTTTATTTTTAATTTTTTAGTCATGTTTGTCAAATACAGCTCCTGCTTCATCCTATCAGAATTCCTCTGCTATGTGTTTTTGATGTTTGATGCTTCACTCTGTATACATCATTAAAACAAAAAATTTCACCCTGAATTCGGTCCTTAAAAATGCGAATGCGATTTAGTTATGTAACTTTTCACCCTGTATGGTAAAACTGTACAATGCGCAGCCACGCATGCGCTTTATTATTTTTAGTTTTTTCCCGATTTTTCGCTTATTTCGCGGAATTTTGGGACACAAAATTAATATATGAAAATTCGCTGCAAGTGAAAGCTATATTCCAAATTTCAGCTCTCTAGGACTTCGGGAAGTTTCCATTTTCCATTCTTATCGGTGAACTTCAGCTTTGCCTCCTTCTACAAACGATTAACTTCTTGCTGGTAATTTGGGGGGGGGGTCGTGGTCTTGTTTTTATATTTTCCCTCTTTATTTGAATTTTGGGGTGAAATTGGTGTCAAACGTTAAAGCATCGTTAGAGTCTAACTGAGCTTCCATTTTTTCGTTTGAGCCTCAACCGTGGCGGAGTTATTCGCGAAATCTTGGAGGGGGGTATTAGATGTGTTTTTTTATTTCGTTATATTTTTGAAGTTTTTGGTGAAATTGGTGTCAGATCGTAAAATTTTTGTTTCGATTACAAAATGTAATCCTAAACCAATAATGAATGTTCATTTAGGTTCTAACGTATGATAGCAATTACACCCCAAAATTCGACTTACAGAGGGGGAAACGTGTCTACGTCCTGTAAGTAATGAATAAATAATTTTTTAGTCATATTTGTCAAATACAGCTCCTGCTTCATCCTATCAGAATTCCTCTGGTATGTGGTTTTGATGTTTGATGCTTCACCCTGTATACATCATTAAAACAAAAAATTTCACCCTGAATGCGGTCCTTAAAAATGCGAATCCGATTTAGTAATGTTACTTTTCACCCTGTATGGTGAAATTGTACAATGCACAGCCACGCATGCGCTTTAGTATTTCCGTTTTTTCCCGATTTTTCGCTTATTTCGCGGAATTTTGGGACACAAAATTAATATATGAAAATTCGCTGCAAGTGAAAGCTATGTTCCAAATTTCAGCTCTCTAGGACTTCGGGAAGTTGGTTAAAAACAGCCTCGAAAAAGTCCAAGGGACGGACGACGGACAACGGTCACACCAAGTTAAATAAAAGCTTTTAAATAAAAAAGTAAATAAAAAAATATTTTTTAAGCGGCAAAATTTATTGTTACGCCATTTTGAAATTCTTTTTGGCGGAACCCCATTTGGGAACCGCTGTTGTAGATGATAATAATATTTACTACAAATAATATGTACACCTTCGACAAGAAGTGGTTAAGTAGCACGCTAGCGCCACCAGCGGCTAAAGTTGATCAACTGATCAGTTTGACAGTTAATTTGACGTTAGCATTATATTGAATTCATTATGTGTGACATTTGAATTTCAACAGAAGGCGTTAATTTTCGTGTTACCTGAAAATGTAGTGATAAAAGTACCATAAGCTGTGCAGTAGTTATTCCGTTCGCTAAACCCTGCCCGGTGCGAGATTTGAAGACAGACTAGCAGACCCTAGTCTTCACTGGGCTTTGGAATTCAACAGAGGGGGCACCTAATAACCCTGGTGCCTGGTGTAAGCACCAGTTACGACCTTGTTACGACGAAGGAAATATGGGTGGGGGCCCATATCTGAATTCCAAATTGCCAAGAGTAGAAAAGGACAAGGCAGGACAAGGATTAATATGTGACAGAAGATAATGAATGGGTAAGTATGATGAATAGAAGATTAATAAGTTGGTATTAATGTAATTAGCATTTTATAAATTCACACACCAGAATTTACCGTGTTGAATAAATATTCAATACCCGCCTATGGTGATTCAACGTCCAAAACATCAAATTGACAACGTGCGTTAGTACATAACCTTATAATTTAGTTTTAAAATAATTGTGTAGATATTAGGTTGAATCACTTATAATCATGTCTAAAAAAATTTTAACCACTACCGAAATCAACAAAATGATACGGCAAGAAGGGCTGTGTGGTAATAATCGTCTGCCTTCATTTGGATTACCAAGAGACTTAAGTTTAGGTGGAACGAAAGCTAAAAGAAGTTACACACCAAATTTTAATGCAGCTCGGAGCAAAGATAAGATTACCACGTAAGTTGCAAACTTAATTGTACCCATTTTAACGTTAAAATTACATTTTTTTGAAGTCCTGTAGTTAAAAACGACCGATCCTCACAAAAACCTGGTAATCGGACACAAAAAAGGCATTTCGGTAATAAACATAATAAACAAGGAAAATATGTGGAAACAGATGGTGTGTTTTCTGAGGGAATGGGAAAAGCAACAAGTATCCCTAGGTCTTCGTATTCAGTCAAGACGAGCAGTACGAGGGAGAAACAAAATATAGATGCATTGGTCTTGCCAAAAATTAGTTCTACTGATTTTATGGTAAAACTTTTCTGATTATTTTATTACTTTTATTGATTAATAACGACTTTTGTAACAGATTAAAGATGAGGACGATTTAGAACATTCTCATAGTTTAAAATACGATGGCGACAATAATTTCGATTACGATGATGCATTTCAAGCACTTCGTGTCGTGGATCATGTTACACATGGTTAGTAGTTGAAATGTTGTTCTTTGTTAAATTAACGGTTGACATTTTAGAATTTGATGCTAATGATAAAATGATGCTCAAAAAAGAAGTTAAAAAAGAAGTTAAAATAGAAGAATGTAATGGTGATGAATTTCGTGATACTCATAGTAATAAGAAAATTAAAAATGATTGTAAGAAACATTTTAATAGAAGTTATTTTATCTAAAACGTAATTTGTTTGCTTAGTGAAATTAGAAGAACCCAGTACCACCCCACGGGTGGCCTATTCTGCGTTTACTGCAAGTACGGAAACATTGAGCGATGAGAAGCCTTCGTTTTCTTTATTTAAAGTAAGTTCTAGCATTAATTATTTACACTAATAATAATAATGGACGTATAATTCAACAGAAATGTAGGTTATTATAAAGTTTTTTGTAAAAGTGTCATTCCGGTCATAGCCTGATGAACTTCACGTAAAGTAAAACTTTTTTATGCTCGTCTCCGTGCTTCGGAGGGCACGTAAAGCCGTTGGTCCCCCTGGATTAATGAAAAACAACCAGGGTTCCAGGCACATCTGAAGGCCAGCCTAGCAAGCTACCTACCGGATGTAAAACAATTATGCTCACAAAACCACAGGAGGATCATTAAAGTTCTGCCCCATAGGAAACCATAACTCAGGATTTGAAACGTCTTTGAGTTGATCTTCGAGATTTTCATCACTGCTATCGGAATGTGATCTTCTATCCCAACTTGCAAGACCCACAAAACGCGAGATTTTCAAAAACTGAATTTTTTAATTTAATCATTTCCAAAATGTCAGTATTATTTAGACATAAAATTAAAACAAAACTTGCTAATTTGAGGTTAAAATTCTCCCGTTTTAGTTTCCAGATACTCTTTTAGGATTCCCTGGTGCAAGCGAAGATACTCATAGTAATTTACGGGATTTACCTGAAGGACAAATAGGTAAATTAATTGTACGTAAATCGGGGAAAATGGAAATGAATATTAATGGTGTTAAATATGCGGTGACGCAAGATAAAATTCATGGTTTTCACGTAAGTTAAAAAATTTTTGGTAAAACTGAAATTTTGGTGTTAACATTTTTTAATTTTTACAGCAAGCAATGATGTTTCCAGGCGAACAAAGTATGTCGACAGATCCTTCTTTGGTTGCCTTGGGGACACTTTCGGAAAAATACACCGTAACTCTTGATTGGAAAGAACTGTTTCAGAAAACTGGCAGCCTGGATTCGCAATGACACCACCCAAGTAGTATTTTTTATTACAATTTCTACATATTTATATTTTAGTTTAATTCGCGATTGTTATTATCGAAAATGTATATAATCATTTCTATGCTGTGCATTAGAAAGTGAAAACCAAATATAAATTTTATAGTATCTTAATATTATGTATATTATTATGTAAACATAATTTTTGATTTAGTGCTAAATTCAGCCATTCGATTAATTGCAATTTTAAATTTACATAAATGTTTTATTTATGAGAACTCAAAACTTAATCTGTTATTAATTATCTAATCATCATTTTTATAAAAAAAACTGTTTAAATGAAACCATGTTATGATTATGAGTTGTTATCAATTAAAGAAAATAACGAAATTTTGTTGCTTTTTTGGCAAGTTTTTTAACTCCCAACCAGGGATGTACCAACCTTTGATAACATCTCCCAGTTCTCCTAAATTAATAGCATTTAGATCACATTGCATTTTATACAAATTTATACTATCATGAGAAAATTGCAAATGTATTGATTGTAAAATTTACATTACAAAATTTTAATAAACTTTATTTTATTTTTTAATTGCGTTTATTCATTCTTTGTTGCCTTGGAAGCTTTATAAAAAAAATAATATTTTTATCGATTCCTGGAGGGGCAATTGTTCCCAACTATGATTTCCATCAAATGAAAATTTCGTATTTCTTAAGCTTAATTTTAATTCAAATCTTCACAAAATTTAAAATTAAGTATAATGAAATTATTAAATAAATTAATCGTTTTGTTATGGGTTATCGTGGTTATGTTACATAAACGTCAAAAGAGCTGACATTCAAAACAAAGGGGCGGGGATACTATCGACCTTGATTGTAAGAAAATAAAGAAGATTTCTTTAATGACAGTCTAGACCTATGGTCTAGACTAGTACAAAATTATTTCGTGGAATTTACGCTATACGCAAGGAATCGGAAGCCATCTTTACTATATTTAATGAATGAAAATTCGTAGTTCCTGTAATTTTTTGCATTTTTCGTTATATACGGATATTTTAAATAAAATTTTCAAAATTATTGTATGTAAATATTTTTTTATTAATCCGTCCCTAAAAATCGATTGCTCGCTAACAATTTCAGCCTGGACCAGGAATGGGAACGAGAATGGCAAGCTGAAGCGTCTCCTGAGATCCGCGACATTCTCCACACCGGACAGACGCCACCTGGTTTCGCCCTGCCACGAAATACATGGTGCAGACTGAACAGAGTCCGCACGGGCTGTGGCGTATGTGCTGCTTCCCTGTTTAAATGGGGTAAATCCATATCTGCCTCATGCGACTGCGGCGAAGAAAGGCAAACAATGCACCATCTCAGCTATAACTGCTAAAGCAGGCCGAGTCACTGTACAGCTGAGGACTTTCTGAGAGCCACATCAACAGCAGTCACTTGGATCGAAGGTTTAGATATTAATATATGACTATGCTTTGATATGTATGTAGTTACTTCTGTTTTCTTTTTTTGTATTATGCCATACGATAAATAAATAAATATCAATAAAATATTAGAATGGTTAATGGTGACATGGGTGTTCTTTTTTCCACTAAGGAAAAAATTACCTCTACATGACTTAAGTCAATTTCCCAGCGAAAGTGTGATTCGGTCTTGGGCTATGGAATGATTAGATACATGTGATAAATGATAAATGAGTGAGTATCAATCGGCCATAAATCAGAATCAGAAGGTCAACAAGAACGGAGAAAGCAATTAACGAAGTAAAGTCTTCCCTGTGCCAGCGAGTTTTCACCAAACAGATTCGAACGAGTGTTTGCATATAGATAACTCCCCACTAGACACAGTTGCGATTTTAGAACTTATGAGGCCCAAGGCGCAATTCAATTTTGAGGCCCTTTTCTAAGTATTTTCATTATTATTATTATTATTATTTGTAGCATTACATTCTACTTTTAGAATAGAGCTGTCCTTTAACGGACTTACAAAATCCATTTGTTGTTGTGGATTAATCCTGATAAATACATTTCATTCTATTTCTTCATAAGCCCCGATGCGTAGCAGCCTCATGTACAACCCTCCTCCATGCCACGCGATTCTTCACCATTTCAGCCCAGTCTCTTACACCCATCTTTTCAAGGTCTCCCTTCACTCCATCCCTCCATCTTAATCTTGGCCTTCCCTTTGCTCTCTCCTTTCCAGGTTTCCATGTCATTATTATTTTTTCAATTTCTTCCCCATTAGATCTCATTACATGGCCCCACCATCTTATTCGCTGTGCCTTGATAAACTTTACTATATCTTCTCCAGACATTTCTTGGAGTAGTTCTGCGTTATTTCTCAATCTATACTGATTATCTATTCGTTTCTTACCAACTATCATTCTCAAAACCTTCCTTTCGAACACTCTTAAATCATCCTCATCTTTCTTTGTTATAAACAGAGATAACTTCCGCTGCATATGCAAGTACAGGTCTTATCAGTGTTCTGTATATCCTAAGCTTTGTTCTTTTAGATATTTGCCTATCTCTTAGTAATTGCCTATTTGCATGATACGCCCTATTTGCTGCCTGTATTTTTGCCTTGATCTCTGTGCTTCTATCATTTCTATTATTAATCTGTACACCAAGATAGTTAAAGTCCTTTACCTGCTGGAAAACATCGTCGTCTATCTTTAATTCCTTCATAGTTTCATCATTCCCTCTCGTGCACTTCATATACTTTGTCTTGCCTTGATTAATACCCAATCCCATTCTAATTGCTTCCCTTTTCATTATTCTCAGCATCTCTATCATTCCCCTTCTCGTCCTTGATATAATGACCACGTCGTCTGCATATGCAATTACTTGGCTTTCCTCAGTTATTATTGAACCTGCGCAGCCAGTAGTTCGGATTATCTTTTCAAGTACAAGGTTGAAAAGGGTCGCCGACAATGCGTCGAGGTAATGTGAACTCCGCCAAAAGTGTTGTGAACTCCGCCAAATGCAAAAAGGTCGACAGTAATCCAAAATGTGAACTCCGCCAACAGCCATTTAACAATGTGTTAACTATTTATATCATAAGCCGGAGATTATGGTTATTAGAATTTAAGGACGGCTTAATCATACCAATAGAAATGCGTGAATTTTTCGTAAATATTTTTTTAAGAGAACGTCATTAAAATGTAGATACACCGGTAGAGTCTAGATTGGTGTTGGGAATCGACTTGTATTTAAGAAGAGATACCCGATTAAAAGGTGGATCCCGGTTGAGGCTAGGTTAGTGTTAGTTTTTGACTTTTCTTTTAAGAGAACGTCATTAAAATATAGATACACCGGTAGAGCCTAGATTGGTGTTGGGAATCGACTTGTATTTAAGAAGAGATACCCGATTAAAAGGTAGATCCCGGTTGAGGCTAGGTTAGTGTTAGTTTTCGACTTTTTTTTAAGAGAACGTCATTAAAATGTAGATACACCGGTAGAGCCTAGATTGGTGTTGGGAATGCGGCTTTTAAACGCAATTTTAATTCTCCTCATCCAAATATCTACCAATTCGTACATGCTCTTCAACAAGAGCAGAACAAAACATACGTTGCTCTAAATAGTACTGCAAAACCACCTATACAAAACAGTTACTCCAAAAACAAAGAAAAAGTTATTGAGCAACAATTGCTAAAGTATAATAACAAAGAAATTTCGCGGTTAGATTTCGTAAAAGCAGTCTCCTTTTACGGTACCCCTATTATAAGTAAATACATTTTTGTTATTTTTAAAAGTAAAATTATTGGTAAAAACAGGGATGCGTCGGTAGGTTACTGTTACAAACGATTACTTTTTTAATTAAATATAAATTTACTAATAAATCCCTCCCTAAATAAATCCCTTAAGCCCGTATGTTAACTCCACCCAAAATTGGCGTGGATTACATTTCAGATTACTGTCGACCTTTTTGGTTTTGGCGTAGTTCACACTTTTTTGTTTTTTTCTACCTGCCGAATTGGCGGAGTTCACACTAACCCCAATGCGTCACCCTGTCTCACTCCACTGTTCACCTCAAAGCTGTCTGTGTCACCTTCCATCGTTCTCACTTTGGCTTTTGCTCCTAATAGTGTTATCCAGATCATTTTTATCAATTTTGGAGGTATTCAGAACTCTTTCATAACATTTTTCAATTGGTAGTATCTATTAACTTTGTCAAAAGCCTGTTTAAAATTGTAAGACCCTGGTACTTTAGGGTTGTCTTTGATTATTTTCTCGTCCTTTGAATTTGAAATACTTACTAATCTTCTTTAATATTAAATCGATTTTCGCTACCACCAGTTAGAATTTTTATTCGAGATTCTAACAAACTCCATCAAGTTTATTTATTTATTAGTAGACGTGTTTGTTCAGAAGCGTAGGAAATTTAACTTATAATTTGTCACTATAAACTTTTATGAATAAAAGAATTGAAATTTAATTTACTCAATTTATTTAAAACAAAACAATTAATTTAAGACATACACAAACAAAACAAAATAAATCCAGTTCACATTTATTTACAAAGTTAAATAAAATAAATTGTAACTGAATAAAATTAAATAATTCTTATTTATTTAATTTTATCTTCGTTAAAATATAAAAGTTTGAAAAAGTTAAAAATTGTTAATATAAAAAGAAGTTGAAGAATAAAAAACATTTAAAAAATTTACTTACAAATATGTAGAAAAACAAACAGCACTGAATTTACTTTAAAACGGAAAATTTTGAACTTCTCTGGTTCAAAAGCAAGACACAACTGATTTTCTAAAATACATTAAGTTACTCTCTTCCCTTAAAATATATCTTATCATTTCACTTAATTATGGAAAATTTCCAGTATTTTGTAATATTAAATATCATACATGGTTTCAAAATCTATAATTGAAAGGCTGTAGCACGTTAAGATAGGTGAATCGGCCCTCGGCGATTTTTTCAATTTTTTCATGAGTCCTCGTTAGATACTCATAAAAGAAAATTTTTGAGCCCATGTTGACATTCCCACCCCCCTCCAGGGAGGCGTGACCTTGAAATATGTGATTTTAATGTTTTTAGCGATATTTTAGACATTTTTCAATCAATTAAAGCGAAACTTGGTGAATATGGAGTGGTTTTAGGTACAAATACCCTCAATTTTTTTCATATTTTTTTCATCACTTTTACACTACTAAAACCGGTTTAGAAAATTTCAAAATGGCGTCCTGAACGCCATTTTTGAGGTGGGAAGCCAAAAAATTTCATGAATATTTTTCAAGGTATTCTTCAACTATATACCCATTTTTAGCGATTTTCAAGTCCGGGCACATACCTAAACAACGAAAAAACCATTTTTTTGGATCAATTATCGCTTACTTTTGACCATCACTCATGACCATCGCTCACTTAGCATCGATATGGGTACCTTTTGAAAGGATTTTTTAATTTAAACCATTTGAAGGTCATTTTTTAAAAACAAAAGTGTGCAGAAAATTAAACAAATGAAAAGAAATAGGTTTAAAGCTTTCGATTTTATTTCAAATGTACTAATTAGGTATTATAATTTATAACAGCCAATTTTTTTTTCAGGATTTCTTGGTTTTCTCAGGTTTGACGTTTTTAGTGGATAAAAATTGTAGAAAAAAAAAGGCCAAAATATGACGAATACGCCGCTTAGAACGTCTAAAATGAGAAATAGTAATTTATGGTGTGCTATCTTCCGTAAGTGGATAAAAATATCTTTACTCAAGAGTGGCATACAACATTTTATCCAAAACCTGCAAGTAAAATGAAAATTTTCAAAATCAAAAATTTTAAATTGCATAATTATATTGCTTGCTTGTGACAGTAATCAATTTGACACTCTAGACTTTTGGTTGAGTTTTAATAAAATACTGTGATTTTGATAAAAATAATGTTTGAAAAAATTTGAATTTAAAATATAAGAATTATACAAAAATACAAAAAATCTTCAAACGTATTAGTTGACCATCCATTAAAATAATTAGAAAAATTATAGTTGAGAATGCGGTCATTAATGATCTAAATATAGATCCGAGTTTACTTCTTACATAGTGGTATTGTAATTATAATTGTAAATTGTAAAAAATGTAATCCGTTAAGGTGTCTTTTGATTTTATAATTTTTTCTTGCCAATTATTTAAATTAACTTCGTATATCCCTTAGACGGACCTATTTGTTCCTATTTTTGTTGTGATGATAATGTAAGAAGTAAACTCGGATCTATATTTAGATCATTAATGACCGCATTCTCAACTATAATTTTTCTAATTACTGTGATTTTACTCATTTTATTCACTAGTGAGCGAGAACTTCACTTTCGCTCACTAATGAATAAAATTCCACTTTAGTTGCTTGAAAATGTGAATGTAAAAGTTATTTTACTTGCAGGTATTGGATAAGCATGCATTTATACCCAAAATATGCACTATGAAATTGGGCTCATTTTACTCAGAATGTTATGATTCGCAAAGATCTACATGATATGCGCGATCTTCTCCAACTTAGGAAAATATGACAAATCATAAAAATCCGAGCTCTAGTTATTAACAATTTATTTGTAAAATACAAACATAATAGGTATACATAATATAATACACACAAAAAATGTTACGTATATCTTATTGAAAAATAAAAGTAATTAAAAAAAATACAACAAAGAGATTAATCATCATCGCTGTCTTCGTTTATAGTTGTTTCAGTATCTTCGGTTTCGAAAATTTTTGTTAGCATTTCGGCGCGTTTCTAGAAAACGCAGCGTAAGGAAAAATCCGGAATCGCAAGGTCGTTGCGTTCCGGGCACCGCGTTTTACGCAGTGTTGCCTATTTAGATTTTCAAAAAATAACTTTTTTCAAATGCCAGGGTAATATCATTTCGTTTCTTCAATACATAAGGAATAAAAAATCCTTTCAAAAGATACCCATATCAATGCTAAGTGAGCGTAATAATTAGAGACCGGATTTTAAGCATTTTTCATTTTGTTCAATTTTATAAGCAGCTCTTTGAAATTTGAAATCTACACGAATTACACAAAAAGAAGTAATTTGACATATACTTTTTTATGCTTTTTTTGCTTTTTTCTTGAAATTTTGCTTATTTGCTTTTTTTATGCTTATTTCTTATTTTAGTGCTTGTTTAGGCCTTATTTTAATAATTTCATGATATTATGTCAATTAAATTCCCGTTAAACTGCTAAATGTAAAATATACTATTATTTTTAAACATATTTTAAATGATAAGATACCAGGACCGTAGCCAGGATTTCATTTCGGGGGGGGGGGCACTTGTAAAAAGCCATTTTCGTTATTCCGGCTGTAAAATGAGCGGTTTACGGCCACATTTGAGGTACTAAAAGTGCCTTTTTACGTCCTAGGGAGAAAAAATACGATGTAACCAATAAAAATGACCTAGTCCCGACACAATAAAAAGCGGTTTACACCAACTCGACCTTAAAGTGATTTTACACCCTCGGGTGCGTTCCGGCTTCGCCTAGTCTACGAAAACCTGCCCCTCGGTTGTAAAATCTCTTTTTACGGCCTTGTGATGTAAATTACTATTTTAAAATGTAAAATTTTCGGTTGTTCCCCTTCCCTTTTCTTTTCAACATTTCTGGGGCCAAGTGCCCCCCCTGGCTACGGGCCTGGGAGACACAATTTGATAATGCAACATTTGGAACAATATTTATAAGCTCTTTTTCAGCAATAAATTAACTAATTTTTTTTGAAAACCTTTTCAAATGCTTTTGAATAATTTGAAAAACAATGCTATTGTGTATGCTTTTTTTAAATAAAAGTTTATGCTTTTTTTGATCAAGTTGGTGCTTTTTTTAGTTTTATTTGGTGCTTTTTTAAGCACTTTTTTTTTCAAAATTACGTGCTTATTTATCCGGTCTCTAGTAATAATGGTCAAAAGTAAGCGATAATTAATCAAAAAAATGGTTTTTTCGTTGTTTAGGTATGTGCCCGGACTTGAAAATCGCTAAAAATGGGTATATAGTTGAAGAATACCTTGAAAAATATTCATGAATTTTTTTGGCTTCCCACCTCAAAAATGGCGTTCAGGACGCCATTTTGAAATTTTCTAAACCGGTTTTAGTAGTGTAAAAGTGATGAAAAAAATATGAAAAAAATTGAGGGTATTTGTACCTAAAACCACTCCATATTCACCAAGTTTCGCTTTAATTGATTGAAAAATGTCTAAAATATCGCTAAAAACATTAAAATCACATATTTCAAGGTCACGCCTCCCTGGAGGGGGGTGGGAATGTCAACATGGGCTCAAAAATTTTCTTTTATGAGTATCTAACGAGGACTCATGAAAAAATTGAAAAAATCGCCGAGGGCCGATTCACCTATCTTAACGTGCTACAGCCTTTATGGCCTTGTTATTCTTAAAAATGACTAAATGTTACGTAAGTTTTACATATTTCTTTCAACGACTTCAAAATTATCACCCTTATCTTTAAAATTACTTTGTAAGGTTCTCAAAAATATTTAACATGTGGAAATAATTTGAATTGATAAAACCATAATTTAAATAACTAATAATTTAGTTAAATATTTTTGCTAACATAATATTCTAAATTAAAATACAATTATAATTAAGTAAGAAGTTTAATTTGAGTTTCAAATTAAATTTCCTTTTATTCAAATTTACCAACTTAAAATTTATATCATTTCAATAATGAGATAACAATATAAAATTATACAGGGTTGGCTTTAGAAATATAATTTTTATAATAACTAAATTTAAAACTTTTGACAATTGATAATTATTTATATCAATATTTAATTTATATGCAAAAATAATTATATTTCCAAATTAACGGTTAAAAGCGGGTTACTACAAAATCGACAAACAGCATATGCATATCAATATCATATTCATAACTTCTTTCTTGAATCTGTTTAATTAAGTATGTGCAATGCATTCACAGTCGACCTTCCTCTCCTGAAACCAAACTGGTAATTTCCAATTATTTCATCTGTACTGTATCTTCTGTATCTGTATCTTGTACGCTGTATTTAAAATCGTAATTCCCCTATAATTGCTACATTCTTCCGTGCTTCCTTTCTTCTTTATCACTATTATTGTCCCTTCTTTCCATCTTTGCGGCATCTCCTCCTTGGACCATGTCTGTTTTACTAATCCGCAAATTTTAGAAAGCAAATCTTCTCCCCCATTCTTTATCATTTCTGCCGTGATATCGTCTGTGCCAGGTGTTTTTCGGTTTTTCAACTTCTTAATTGCCTCCATTATTTCCTCGGTTGTCGGTTCTTCTACCTCATCTGCATTACATGCTTCTTCTATCTGTTCCTGTTGTCCATCTTCATTCTGTTGTGTGTTTAGGAGCATCCTGAAATGCATCTCCCATATTTTCTTAATCTTGTCTGATCTATGTTCCAACACTCCTTCTTCGTTCATCATTCCTTTGCTTTTTATCTCATATTTCTTACTCGTATTCTTTATTTGTTTATAGAACCTCCTTACATTATTGTTAACGCTACTTAATTCAATTTCCTTCATTTTTCTATTTCAATCCGCTTCCCTGTTTGGTGCTTTGGGCGATTGTAACTTCCACTGCTGGGTCAAATCTTCATTAATCCGACCTGTAAGTTCCACCAGTCGGTTTTAGGTCACTTTTATTCCACATGTAAGTTCCACTGATGGCGAATTAGGTCGAGGCGGTCAAGAATATTATTAAGTTTTTAAGTATTTCTAATTCTTTAAGCTTTTATTGTGTTTCTGGCAGTTGATTTTCATTCAAGATATGCAAAATTCTTGTGATTCATGAATTATGACACAATTTTAACTCGGCTCTTGACAAGTTATTGTTTTCCAGGACCGTATCTACCTTTAGGTTAGGACGGTTAGTTTAATAATAGACCGTTGGTGTAGTTCGCTCCAAATAAATTTGCCTCTACGTCATGAAATTCTGATTAAGAGCGCGCTGCAAATTTTGATGCAAAAACATGTTTCGACAGATGGCGTGCCCTAAAATATTAATCTTTTATAGTTATCTTTTCACCAAAACAGAATTCTAATAATTTATAAAAGTCATATGAATAAACGATAACTAAGCTAGGCAATAAGGAAGTTTGAGCTTTCAAAGATAAATATTTTTAAATATATTCAATATTTTCACATGTGCATATCTTTTTGGAATATACTTGTAAATATTCAACATTGGAAGCTCAAACTTCCTTATTGCCTAGCTTAGTTATCGTTTATTCATATGACTTTTATAAATTATTAGAATTCTGTTTTGGTGAAAAGATAACTACCGGTGCACCGTCCGGTGCTTTATGTCTGATACCATGGTTTTTTGCTTTAATTCTGCAACTACCAAGAAGTGGTCAGTGTCGGCGTTTGCGCCCCTGTAAGTTCTTACGTCTTTAATTGATGTGGCTCTCCTTCTTGTCACCAATATAATATGGTCTATTTGATTACCTTCATCATTATTGCAGCCAGCCCACATCCATGTAATCTTGTGCAGTTTTTTATATTTATATTTGGTGCTGCTAACAACCATGCCTAATGAAGCTGCAAGGTTACACAGTCTAAATCCATTGTCGTTTGTCTTTTCATGTATAGTATACTTTCCAGCCACCTCTTCAATAAGTTTCTCTTTTCCAATTTGCGCATTAAAGTCACCCATCATGATTGTAGTGTCGTGCTTTGGTACCAGGTCAAATAGCATCTCCAATTCATAGTAGAACCTTTCCTTCACTTCTTCTGTACTCTCTTCTGTGGGTGCGTAAGCATTTATTATTGACAAATTATTTGGCTTCATTCTGATTCTTAAGTAAGACAGCCTTCCACCCATTGGTTTAAACTGTATTATTACTCTCATATACTTCTTCCCGACTACAAAACTTGTACCTTTACTTCCTTGTTCTTTTTCTCCGGAATACAATAATATAAAATCTTCACCTCTAATTTTCCCTTCATTCTTCCATCTTGTTTCTTGCAGTGCAGTCACCTCTATTTTATATCTTTACATCTCTTTAACAATTTCTTTCATTTTTCCAAGTATTTTCATTAATCCTGCATTCGCTAAAGCAATTGATTTGAACCTCTGGTGCACGGGGGACGGGGGAATCCATCAGATTATTTTTTAATACCTTTTTACTAAAAATTGCACTGAAATCAAAGTAACTGCAAACCTCAGGCATCTTAGGGCTTAGAATTTTTTCGTTATTTTTACCGTGTTTATTACAACAGAATTAATTTTTCCATAAAATTTTATAATAGTGTTTGAACAAATTTAAATTTGTATGAACAAATTTAAATCCAAAATTGAACTGAAATCAAAATAACTGCAAATCTAAGGCATCTTAGGACTTGTAAATTTTTCGTTATTTTTCCTATAATTATTACAACAGATTTAATATTTTCACAAAATTTCAGAATGTTTCAACAAAATTTAATTTTTATTAAAAAATTTAAATAAAAATTATATTGCACTGAAATCAAAATAACTGCATATCTAAGGCATCGTAGAGCGTAGAAATTTTTCGTTATTTTTCCTATATTTACTAGAACAGATTTAATATTTTCATAAAATTTCAGAATATTTGAACATAATTAAATTTTTATCAAAAAATTGAAATCAAAAATTGCGCTGAAATCAAAATAACTGCAAATCTAAGGCATCTTAGGACTTGTAAATTTTTCGTTATTTTTCCTATAATTATTACAACAGATTTAATATTTTCACAAAATTTCAGAATGTTTCAACAAAATTTAATTTTTATTAAAAAATTTAAATAAAAATTATTGCACTGAAATCAAAATAACTGCATATCTAAGGCATCGTAGAGCGTAGAAATTTTTCGTTATTTTTCCTATATTTACTAGAACAGATTTAATATTTTCATAAAATTTCAGAATATTTGAACATAATTAAATTTTTATCAAAAAATTGAAATCAAAAATTGCGCTGAAATCAAAATAACTGCAAATCTAAGGCATCTTAGGACTTGTAAATATTTCGTTATTTTTCCTATAATTATTACAACAGATTTAATATTTTCACAAAATTTCAGAATGTTTCAACAAAATTTAATTTTTATTAAAAAATTTAAATAAAAATTATTGCACTGAAATCAAAATAACTGCATATCTAAGGCATCGTAGGGCGTAGAAATTTTTCGTTATTTTTCCTATATTTACTAGAACAGATTTAATATTTTCATAAAATTTCAGAATATTTGAACATAATTAAATTTTTATCAAAAAGTTGAAATCAAAAATTGCGCTGAAATCAAAATAACTGGAAATCTAAGGCATCTTAGGATTTGTAAATTTTTCGTTATTTTTCCTATATTTATTACAACAGATTTAATATTTTCACAAAATTTCAGAATGTTTCAACAAAATTTAATTTTTATTAAAAAATTTAAATAAAAATTATTGCACTGAAATCAAAATAACTGCATATCTAAGGCATCGTAGGGCGTAGAAATTTTTCGTTATTTTTCCTATATTTACTAGAACAGATTTAATATTTTCATAAAATTTCAGAATATTTGAACATAATTAAATTTTTATCAAAAAATTGAAATCAAAAATTGCGCTGAAATCAAAATAACTGCAAATCTAAGGCTTCTTAGGACTTGTTTTTTTTTTTTAGTTTTCTTATGCTTACTACCGCAGATTTAATATTTTCATAAAATTTCAGAATATTTCAACAAAATTTAATTTTTATTTAAAAAAATTTAAATCAAAATAACTGCAAATCGAAGGCATTTTAGGGCTTAGAATTATTTCGTTATTTTTCCAGTATTTATTATAACAGAATTAATATTTCCATAAAATTTTATAATTTTTGAACAAGTTTAAATTTTTATCAAAAAATTTAAATCAAAAATTGCGCTGAAATCAAAATAACTGCAAATCTAAGGCATCTTAGAACTTGTAATTTTTTTGTTAGTTTTCCTATGCTTATTAGTTATTACAACAGATTTAATATTTGCATACAGAATATTTCAACAAAATTTAATTTTTATCAAAAAATTTAAATCAAAAATATTGCACTGAAATCAAATTAACTGCAAATCGAAGGCATCGTGGGGCTTAGAATTTTTTCGTTATTTTTCCTATATTTACTACAAAACAGATTTAAGATTTTCATAAAATTTCAAAATATTTGAACATAATTAAATTTTTATCAAAAATTTAAATCAAATTAACACTTTGGAAATTATGGTATATGCTATGAATTTTTTTTGTCACTCTTAGGGAAAAAATCAAAAGTGATGAGTATTGAGTATTACAGGTAAATCGATTTGGCGTGGCGTGTTGCAGTTTTATTCATGAACGAGTGAACTTTTCTAATACTGAATTTTTTGGACACATTCGGCAAAACTTTGGTAGAATTTTAGAAATACTCTTTCTATACAATTTTTAAATTCCTTATTTGTACCGCAATGCGAATAAATAAAAGCAAAACAAATAAATTTGTGGTCACATTATATTAAAAGTCAAAAAATGCAATTTATTCGGATTTGTTGCTTTCTATTAGGTGAATAGGATGAAAGTGAAAGAACAAGGGTGGATTGCTGGTCGTCGTATGCCTGAATGCGACCCCTTTCTGTCTTTGCCTTGATTAGCTGAATGCTGAATTAGAGTTAGTAAACAAAAATGAAAAAGATAATGAAGAAAAGTAAAACAAAAAAGTTAAAGTTAAATAAAATACTACCTTGTTCATTAGTCTTCAGTCTGCTCCAAGATATGTTTGAGTATTTTGTCATTTAGAAAATCCTCGAACTGATAGTTATCAACTTTTGGATTAGTAAGTCAAAGCTCTCATCAATATTTAGTAGGTGAATGTAAGACGTAGTTTTAATTTAATTTAAAGTGAAAGAAACCACAATTTATTAATGGCGCAAATTATAACTTCCTTCCAAGTGCAAAACAGAAAATCAAAAAGATTATTAAATTAAATAAGAAACAAAAAAATTCAATTAGTTTCAAAATGATGGCCTTACGAACAAATAATGTTACTCTTGAAAAGGAAACAAAATTTTGTTACAAGGAAAAATAACTATCGAATATTTTCTATTCTCCTTAGTCTACTTTGTGGAGCGTGCTTTTCGCCCTATGCATATCAAATTTGAAATAGATTGCTTCGTTAGCTCCCGAGATAGAAGTTACACAATTTTGCAAAATGAATAAAAAAATAAGGCGTGTATGATTTTTTTATGCATAAGACTATACTTTTACATACAAAATATACTATAATTTATTATTTTAGACCCTGTCATCTTCAAAGTATTGCAATAGAAAATCTATTTCCACAACTCAGATCCCTAAGCAAAGCTAAATTGTTCAATTTCTTGTTTCATTTCAAACCTGGCAGGCAACTGAACCCTGTTCAGTCAAATACTGCCGTAGTTTCATAATTCTCAATTTCAAATCGCCAGTTAAAATTCATAATTAGATGAAAGAGATATAAAGCCCCCCCCCCAAGTACTCTGTAATATCATTCATGCTGTACTGAGCAACAGATGACGCGACTCGCGAGGGTTTTATCAAGGATGCACACAATGCAGATTAATTTTAGAGAAATGCTGATGTCAAATTAAAAACACTGCCAAATAACGTAAGCCTGAGGTTTTGGCACCTACGTTCATATTTAGTATCGTCTCTAGATTTTGATGCTAGTAATCCAAATTGTAACTACGTTAGGTGCGGGGAAGGATCAAATTCATCAGAGAATTTTCCCATTTCGATTGTTTTGATTATTCAATTTTTCTGAAATGCATTGATCAATGATTATGAATCGGAGTAGAAATTTCCTTTTCCAAATGATTCAATGTTGTGCTTCTGCTGGATAATTTTGTTGAATTAGCGCTATCTATGGGTAAGTCACAAACCTTCTGATCAACCCTCGTACTTTAGTTCGGTCATCGGTCTATGACCTCCATACCTAAGTTCAATCAATTGCATTACGTATCCACAGTAATGTACGTCCTAACATATTATAGCTCTTCCGAGTATGATTTTGGACGTGCAGTTGAGTTTATCTTATCTGAGTGTCGATCGCACGGAGATAAAGTGAAGCTAAATCTCCACCATTTTAGATGCAATATTTTCATGTCCGTACTATACTCTATTTATTAATCAAATGCAGTGGATGTAAACAGTAATCAACGCGTGACATGCACGTGATTGCATTATGTTGATTGCACCTGTAATTGCGATTGGGTGTTTGCAAGGTCAAAATAGATGCGTCTCTGCGCAATGACAAGCTCCTCCCTATAAATCACGTGCAAACTGCATGTATTTGTTATTCTCCACTGCATGTGAAAAATAAATAGAGTATAGTCACCTTCTGTCAACAACGCTGTTATAATTGAGATAAGGTGGAACTTCCCGTCTAAATAAGTGACATCCCTGAAGCTGACGAGACAAATTAGGATCTCGAATCTACTCGCCTCTATAAAGCGTCACATGGTTCTCATGGGAAGTCAACTATCCGTGAGTGTTTAATGATGAAACATTGGCGTTATATATAAAGGGTACGAAATGCCTTATCCTCATCCATAATGATTGTAACAGAAAACTACTCTCTGAATCGCAACCCCCAATGAGAGAGTTAGCCCAGACAGAGACCAGTTTCCGTCATAATCCGAAGATAACCTCTCCAGTTTGTTTGGCCACGATGCTAATAGACTAACTCGTTATTCATTGATCGTGGATTTCTGAAAAAAGACCGGTAGCTTTGGGGAAACTCAGAAAAACGCAAATAGTAAACAAATGCTTTAATTGACTCACACAGAATTTGAGAGATTCTGTCACAGTTCCAATAATTGCAATGTGTATGACTGTGCAAAACATAGACACAGTAGCCAATGATATTAATAATGAAAAGGTGCACCCAGTATGTGCGTGAAGTTAGCACTGCCATTTTCGAAAATCGTAAATTTTTTTATTGTGCTGAGTTGTGCCCGGTGTGTGCCGCGTTGTGCCGTATTTTTTTTTTTTAATTTTTCTTTTTTCGGATTTTATGGACATAGCCGATTTTTAGGGTAGAAGTTAGCACTGCCATTTTCGATAATCCTAAAAAATTTTAGTGTGCTGAATTGTGCTCGTGGTGTGCCGGAGTGTGCCGTAAATCATAAAATTTTATTTTGAAAAATAAGACTTTTATGGCCCAAAAACGAAAATCGAAAACGAAGTTAGCACTGCCATTTTCGACAATCCCAAAATTTTTTAGTGTGCTGGATTGTGCTCGTGGTGTGCCGGAGTGTGCCGTAAATCATAAAATTTTATTTTGAAAAATAAGACTTTTATGGCCCAAAAACGAAAATCGAAAACGAAGTTAGCACTGCCATTTTCGACAACCCCAAAAAATTTTATTGTGCCGGATTTTGCTCGTGGTGTGCTACTTTGTGCCGTAAATTTAAAAATTTTATTTTGACAAATAAAATTTTTATGGGCCAAACTCTAAATTTTGTTAGACGCGCATGAATGGATTAACGAGATTCATACTGTCCGAACCTCCTTTCTAGCCAAACTACAGCCAAGGGAACGGAAAAATAAGTGGGGAAAGAAGACCCTGTTGAGCTTGACTCTAGGGTGGCATTATAAGGATTTTTAAGGATTTAATTTATAAGGATTTGGGTCAATTATTTAGGATATATGAAGTCATAAAAGGTGGCGGGCTGGAATGCTTCTTTATGGGGGTTGTTACTCTCTTTGTTGATTTTCAAGAGGATTATAAATTTTGAAAACTCACAAGTGACTGTACTTTTACATTTAAATATAATTATAAAGTTTTATTCATTAGCATATTTATTTATGATTAATGATTAAAGTGTTGCCAAAATGGCTCTGGAGCGCTGCAAAGCGGAACGGAGCGTAGCGCGGCGCGGAAGAGTCAATTTTGACAACACATCCACCTACGACAGAGTTGGTTGGTGGTGTGCTACTTTGTGCCGTAAATTTAAAAATTTTATTTTGACAAATGAAATTTTTATTGGCCAAACTCTAAATTTTTTTAGACGCGCATGAAGGGATTAACGAGATTCCTATTGTCCGAACCTCCTTTCTAGAAAAAACTACAGCCAAGGGAACGGACTTGGAAAAATAAGTGGGGAAAGAAGACCCTGTTTAGCTTGACTCTAGCGTGGCATTATAAGGATTCATGAGAAGTGTAGCATTAGGTGCCGTAAATCATAAAATTTTATTTTTACATTTAAATTTTTTTGGACCAAACACTATATCGAAGGAAGTTAAATCGATAGTTTTAAAAATTTTAATTAGAGCTTTGGGTCACCCTGTATAGGAAAACTTCCTTCAGTTTTATACGGAAGAGTCAATTTTCGCAACACATCCACCTACGACAGAGTTGAAAAAAAAAGCGAGATGCAGGGTGGATGATAAAACAAAAAATTCGAAATTATTACTGTTACCAACCACACAATATGTGAAAAAGTTAGCAAATGGTTGTATTGGTGAATGAGTTATTGATGAGTAGAGCACAGAATTATATGCAACAACAGACCGGTCTTAAGGTAACCCTAACAAACTAACCAATAGAAAATATAAATTTCCAATTTAAAGCTCAACAGGGTCTTCTTTCCCCACTTATTTTTCCAAGTCCGTTCCCTTGGCTGTAGTTTGTCTAGAAAGGAGGTTCGGACAGTAGGAATCTCGTTAATCCCTTCATGCGCGTCTAAAAAAATTTAGAGTTTGGCCAATAAAAATTTCATTTGTCAAAATAAAATTTTTAAATTTACGGCACAAAGTAGCACACCACCAACCAACTCTGTCGTAGGTGGATGTGTTGCCAAAATTGACTCTTCCACGCCGCGCTACGCTCCGTTCCGCTTTGCAGAGCTCCAGAGCCATTTTGGCAACACTTTAATCATTCGGACAGTATGAATCTCGTTAATCCATTCATGCGCGTCTAAAAAAATTTAGAGTTTGGCCAATAAAAATTTTATTTGTCAAAATAAAATTTTTAAATTTACGGCACAAAGTAGCACACCACCAACCAACTCTGTCGTAGGTGGATGTGTTGTCAAAATTGACTCTTCCGCGCCGCGCTACGCTCCGTTCCGCTTTGCAGCGCTCCAGAGCCATTTTGGCAACACTTTAATCATTAATCATAAATAAATATGCTAATGAATAAAACTTTATAATTATATTTAAATGTAAAAGTACAGTCACTTGTGAGTTTTCAAAATTTATAATCCTCTTGAAAATCAACAAAGAGTGTAACAACCCCCATAAAGAAGCATTCCAGCCCGCCACCTTTTATGACTTCATATATCCTAAATAATTGACCCAAATCCTTATAAATTAAATCCTTAAAAATCCTTATAATGCCACCCTAGAGTCAAGCTCAACAGGGTCTTCTTTCCCCACTTATTTTTCCGTTCCCTTGGCTGTAGTTTGGCTAGAAAGGAGGTTCGGACAGTATGAATCTCGTTAATTCATTCATGCGCGTCTAACAAAATTTAGAGTTTGGCCCATAAAAATTTTATTTGTTAAAATAAAATTTTTAAATTTACGGCACAAAGTAGCACACCACGAGCAAAATCCGGCACAATAAAATTTTTTGGGGTTGTCGAAAATGGCAGTGCTAACTTCGTTTTCGATTTTCGTTTTTGGGCCATAAAAGTCTTATTTTTCAAAATAAAATTTTTTGATTTACGGCACACTCCGGCACACCACGAGCACAATTCAGCACACTAAAATTTTTTAGGATTATCGAAAATGGCAGTGCTAACTTCTACCCTAAAAATCGGCTATGTCCATAAAATCCGAAAAAAGAAAAATTAAAAAAAAAAAAATACGGCAAAACGCGGCATACACCGGGCACAACTCAGCACAATAAAAAAATTTACGATTTTCGAAAATGGCAGTGCTAACTTCACGCACATGCACCCAGTCTAAATATAAACAAGTACCCAATAAAATGAGTAACCTCTAACGGTTACTCATAATTGAACACAAGAGCCCAGAAACACGTCGGTTCATGCGAATTGGAAAAGATAAAATTGCTTACCTCGAGCTTGGATAAACTTACAATATAATGGTGACAGGTGTTCCCTCCAACCGCTATCCTAAAGTGTGGCTTCAAAGATGAAATCTGTAACTTGTCAATTTGCACAGGAAAACACTTGATCGACATTTCTCGAACACAAAACACTGCATGCAGACCTGTAGCTGAAACTGGACCTGTGAGAGATGGTGTTGGGTGTTGGAGATGTCAACAAGATTGGACCATCTAAACAATGAAAAGAATTTCCCAGGCGTCATCCAAAACAAGCAACAATAGGATGTTACGAACTTCAGGAAATCCAAAATGGTTTCATAACTTGCGCACCAAAAACTGCATAATAGATTGCGAATTAAGAGCCTTTCCTATTTCCAGATGTTACAGAGCCAAAAACACTACACGACAACTAAACCACTGTTTTACACGATAAGGCACAATTAAATTGCTGCGCTGGAAAAAAAATACTGGACAGGCACTTAACAAAATCGTCGTGAAAACAGAGTACGTTTGCCATGGTTGACCTTGCAAGACTCCAGATTCAGGTATTCCTACGTCGGAAAGTTCACACTATCAACCATTTGTAGCAAAATGCATTTAATTCTACGATTTCATTGACTAAAATGCATGGGCCGTACTTAGAAATATTGAAATTCAATGAGAAAGTAGTACCACGTAACGAATGCAAAAATTCGTTACATGATGATTATAATAGCAACAAATTCCTGGTCATCTCATTCCATTATTGGCTTCAAATGAGTGGTGATTCCTAGATCTTGCAAATCTAAGAATGTCAATGCATAAGTAAATTGGAAGATATTTTCGTCGCAGGTGCTAGATATCATCCTACTGAATAATAATCTTTATTTACGGAAACGAAAGTATTGAGGTCCCACCCAGGGAACTAATAATGGACTTTACAGTTTACAGCCGGCGATGAATTCAACTACTTCCCAATTATTTGCACCGCCGTTTGGATTCCACGTTAAAATCTCTACATAAAATGGTTTATCCGTAATTAAAATACTTCCTAATACTTTTCCATAATTTAGCACAAACTTTTCCCTAATTTTTCCGTAGTACTCCCAAAGCACTGAATTAATCCAAAAAAATAGTTTTTGACTGTTCAAAAACTCTCAAAAATGGATTGTTTACAACAATTTCTTCATTTCCGAATTTTTTGTAAAAGGAAAAGCAATTGACCACAATTCAAAACAATTTTCTTTCCAAAAATTTTACACAGACCGCATGTTCTCGCTGTAATTGCAGAAGACAATTAAAATTCATAATATTATGCAAAAAGTATTGCGTTACTTTATAGTAAGAAATTTATGATCAAATTTACATTGTTGTATCCTCTGTAATTAGTTTAATCAAGTAATTGGCACGTGCGCACAAGGCAGCCGTAACCGAAGATAAACGCCGGCGTCGGTCCTCTCCGAAAACTCATCGTTTATGTCGATTACAACGACGCTTTCCCAGATGCCCTACGAGCGTCGCATAATATGTACTTCCTTAAATCTGAAAGCTTTAAATTAATTTAGTTTAATAAAAAAATGTTATATTGTTTAGTTATAAGTAGTGATTAATTACAAATTTAAATTGAGAATTTAACCTCATAAACAGTCTAAATAAAACGGTAAGTGAAATTCTTACAAATAATTTAAATGTTAATGATAATCAACCAAAACATGTTTGAAGCAAAATAACATAAATTTAATAAGTTATACCAAATTTCATCTTTCAACACGAACAAATTAACTCTTTAAATTCACTTTTTAGAATTTTTAAAATTTAATTTTAAATTTTAATCCGGTGAAAATTAGCGTGAAAATTTAATAATATAAATTTGATTCTTCCTTGTAATTTTTCTTATGTTTCTAATTTTGTTATGGTTTAATTTGAAACAATTTTCACCAAATTAGTTTCTGAAATTGAATTTTCTCGCATTGTATCGATAACCGGGAAATAGGAAATTATGCAATTAATAATTTCCTCGATTCTGATGTAACAAATTTTTTGTTTACTTATTGTTTTTCTGCAACAGGTACTCAATTTTTATTACCTATTTATTACAAATTGTTGTTCAACTATTGAAAGTTAAGATTTTAAATTAATTTATTTATGTTTATATCACATAATGGATTTTTAAAGGCTAAATGGGGGTTTTTAAGTGTCGCTAAATGTGAGCGAAGTGCTATACAAAAGTAATGGTACTTGAGTATTACTTGAATGTATAAAAACTTTGTAATGAATCTGCGTAAAATTTTTTAAATCGAATAACTTTTTAATGTTTCAAAACATAAAGGAAAGTAACTAAAATGTTTTAAATTTTTAATATCGCAAGAAATTTAAAATTGTAATTTTAAATATGCGGGGCTTAAAAGATTTCCGTAATCTTAAATTTAGGAGGGTTGCAATCTGAAAAAAATGTTTCAACGCAATTTTTCAAGAATTATGGGTGTAATTTTAAAAACCTTATGAAACGATACGATGACGTTGTTATTTATTATTCCTTTTTCAAAATTTTTCTTTAATGCAAAATTTGAAACTAGCATTTCTTAATAATTAGGTAAACAAAATTATATTAACATTATTTTGTAATAAAATTGTAATATTTGTGTAACATAAAAATAGTAAAAGTTTGTTATGCAGTTTTAACAAATTAGAAATTCTATTAAAGTTCAAAATAAATTTTAATACAACTTACAAGAAAAACATAAAACCGACAAAAAAATTCGCTTTTGTCTCAGAAAAATGAAACTTGATTGGGAGGTATTGTATGGTATTTACGGATAAGGATTTAGGATTACGGAGGATAAACCGACACTAACGAATTACAAGTCCGTGCATGTACATAATAGCCCCACAGCTTAACTGAGATTCGAACTCACGATCATCAGTGCCCTAAATCAAACTACGTGTGCATGCTTGATTTTCTTTCCAGTACTTTTCAAATTTTATTTATGATACCAATTTTTCTTCGTCGTGAATATTTACGTTAACTCAGGAGATTGCCATATTTACACGTTATTACTTTCCTTCCCAATCCTATCGCATGCTTTTTTGCTTTTTAATGCAACATTTGAATTTTATGATATTTAAATTATTTTAGTAACTTTAAAACTTTCTGAATTTTTGTTACTTTAAAACGTTTGTTTGTATCATGCAAGATAATTTTGTTTTATTAAATTACCTGGCGTCCAGCAACACTAGCATTTTTTACGGTTAGCATCCAAACTAGCAGCTGAGAAAGAAAATTCACGTTATCCCGGCTCTTAAACTAGAAAGACAGATTATTAACCCAAAAGATTTGCCCCCCCCTCCAGCATTTTAACAAGCAGTTTAAGTGTTAATATTTACTTCTAATTAGAATTTGATTATAGAAAATTTCCTTTGAAACATATGTTTATGTACTTCAAGCCACAGCAGTGGAGTGATGTGATCGTTGGTTGACTACAGAGCGGAAATTCTAGGTTCAAATTGCGGACTTCACAGAATTTCTTAACTCGGTTTTCCAGTGGACGTCCACACGATGTGGTGAAATCAGAGGTAGTATAAACTACAGAGTTTATCTTGCCCTCCACAATACAAAATGGTTTCTTTAAGGTTAAAATCTTTTTATGGAATGTAGTATTACTCTTGAAAAACATTCATTCTCTATTATCAAATAAATAGTTTTATTAATTATTCTTTGCTTCGATAACTTCTCGTGATTCTACTCTTCATTTACCAGGCTTAATGTATACGTCATTTACTTACCGATCTTGCAAAATCAATGTAAATGGACCTTTACGCAATCAAACACTCCGAAGTCAGATCCGATGGTCTAAGCATGATTTATATTGTTGCCGATCTTGATATTGATCAGGACCAGTCTTCAACTCTTACTCCATAGCCGATCGACATTCATTGGAGGGCCGAGCTAAGAAACTCTGAAATCTGCAAATGCTAATGAATATAAACAGCACAGAAAGAAGGCAGGTAACTGGACAGATATTCAAATATGCTCCGGCGCTGGTGAACCAGCGCATAAAACCAATCTTTTATGTTTACACATAGACTCACTAAGTTTCTTACCATCCCCAAATCTGTGGAATGAAGTTAAAAAAAATTATTAAAATAGAAATTCATGATAAGAAATATTCTGATGATAAATGCAAAAATTCTTTTTAGCCTGGTGACTGGAGGATGGCACATGCATACACTTGTAGAATTAGCATGACAACATTAGAGATAATATCGATCTTGCATTTCAAATGCATATCTCGAAAAATACACGCGTGCCTATCATCTATGTTCAAAAAATTTTGCATTAAGAGTTCATTAGCAATAAATAATAATTTATCGCAATCCAATCTGATCTTTCCCATATAAATTTTTAATTGTATTTTGCTTTTCAACAGATCCATACCATAATATAATGCTTATCTTTTGAATACGAGCAAACGAAAATTTTAAATCAAAACTTTTTGACGATGCCATTTTTCTTAACTTTTGGCTGAATCATTTTTCTTTACACTGAAAGCAAGAAGCAAGCAAGAATATCAAACAATGTGATTTATCATCCTCGTCGGTGCTCGGACTTGTGACATGTCACTATGCATAATGGGATAAATAAGAATTAACTCCGTTAAAACGGAACATGCGTATGAAACAAAATGCCAGTAACTTCAAATGTTTGTTTTTGGTACATAATTTGTTTTAATTAAATTAAATTAACGGATTTTTTGCAGATTTAACAAGAATTTATTTTAAATTTTAACTTATCTACGTTTCTGTTATGAGTTGATTTAATTGGATTTCAGAGCAAAAGATTTGTTTACGTTTGAGCGCTTTTTAAATTAAAAGTGGTATTATATCAAAATCAATTTTTGAAAATTCCCATTTATATATTTTCTTTCTTCGTAGAGTAGATATTGTTTCATTGATTAAGTGCTAACGTGCAAACGAATGGGTAACTGAAAAGGATGAGAAAATTTACAATCCGTAATAATTACTAAGGGTGCAGCCACAGTGCAGTAGCAGACTGACTACGCTGAAAATGCCGAAAATTTCGTATGGGCCGGCTTTCACCAGAGCAGCACTTTACTAGATTTCCTACAAAAATTTTATCAATGGAATTAATCAATATTTAAATGTCATTCCATCTAGAAAATCTGAATTTGAATTCAAATACTTAATATTTTGGGACAAGTGCGGACAAAAAGTAGTTAGATTTCGTTTTACCTTCCTGAATGTAGTAATTTATTTACCATTCATATTCTGTCTGTTCATAACGCACATCTGATGAGAATAAAAGCAATTTTTATAAAATCAGAAGAAATCAAGACTGCACCCCGACATACTGTTTAACCCGCCCTTGTTATAGGAAGCAAATTATTTTATTTTAATATTATTTGATTCCAAACCAAGAACAAATCAAACTCAGGACCTTCCTTCTTGATCCACCAATATTAACAAATCTTTAGATGTTTTTATATTGATCTACAAATGTTTGTCGATAACAAAACTAGAAATGGTACGATTAGGGGTAGAGTGGGGCGAAAAAGCCAATTGAATGTCATTTCAAGAAAAATATTTCAAATCGCGCGTCTACGGTAATGTAGAGTCGCCATGATAGTCCGCAGCGATGGCAGTCAGTTCACTGTAGGAGCTGTCATGGCGTAGTTTGTAGAGCGTCAGTCGTGAAAAAACGTGTTCAAGGAAAATATTTTCTCTGCTTTCTTTGTTGAATAAAGTGCATTCAAACTACACACATAAAAATCCGGCGAGTGTTTTCTTATGTAAGAAAGGGTGCTGAACACGAATATTTAGTTGGTTTCTCGATATTTTTCGCATTTGATTCGTGTATCGTGATTTTCTTAAAAAAGTGGTGGTGGGGCGAAAAAGCCAAGCACCGTAAATGCTGCGGAAAAGTCATAATTTACAAGTGTGCCCACTGCCTAATTGATCCGTGTACGAAGAAGACATGGATGTAGACGACGAATACGACGAAGAAGCTGAAGAACAATAATTTTCTCTTATTTTTAATTTTTTTCATTTCATGATTTTTGGGCCGCCTATTTTCGACATTGGCCAACTCCTATAATGTTTTTCATACTCTTAATTCACTATTGGACATAAATAAAAACTTTTTGAATCAATAAACTGCGATTAGCACAACTTTTGTGGTATTTTCTGTCCCATAAAGCGACTGGCTTTTTCGCCCCACCCCCTGGGGCGAAAAAGCCAACTGAGAGGTTTTGGTAGAACGACTGTAGCTCAGCACGGACACAAGTTACACGAAAGTGTTCCATGGCGATTTTGTAGCCAAAGAATCAAGCTTTCCAAAATGGGCTGGCACTTGACGATAGCTTCAAAAATACGTGCTCTACAGCTCGACAACAAAAAAACTGGCGGTTTCGCCCCACTCTACCCCTACCTACGATTATTTCAAACTTACAATAAATTATGTAAGACGGTCGGAGCACAGCGGTTGAATAGTTGTCTATGAACGCTAAATGCCCGGTTCGAATCCGAGTGAAGTTAGAACTTAATTCTGTTGTTATTTGTTTTTGTGTTAATTTTGTGCTGTATTTGTAAATTTTGTGATATAATAGATTTATGCCCGGTTTCATAAAACATTTAACAACGCGTTAAAGTTAACTAAGCAGTAGAAAACGTCCATTAGTACTAATAGACCAATAGAATTCATTCGTTAACTTTAACAGCTTGTTAAAAGTTTTATGAAATTGGGGGTCAAAGTATAAAGTCATAATTGATGTGGTGGTTGGTAGCTTAATAATATCAAGCTACAACTATTATTTGTCCAATTAACGCGCGAATAGTCTCATTGAAGAGCACCCACAATTATAACTTACTTCGTTTTGTTATAATTAATTTGATAAAGATACCGATATTTGATTTAGCCGTGTAGTAAACACATCTCTCTATCTGTCCGTAACGCCTTCCTGCACTTCTGATTGGCTGTTCGTTTATTACCAACCCAAAGAAAGTTACGCCCCTCTGATTGGTAGCACACCAATCTAATTCTAATTAATTACTTTCTAGTATTGCAATAAAAGTTAAAAAAGAACTGACTAAAAGCGCTCGACTTCATTTTTATTGATTTCATGAAAAATCTTTGGCGCATTTAACCAATTTGATGTCTTTCAAGTAGTTGATTGAAAACTTTTTGTTTAAAAATTAATTTTTAAATTTGTTGCTACTTAAATTCTGTTTAAGGACTATCGTTATTTAATAATTGAAGTGTGAGGTCACACGTAAATTGAGACTGAGATCGAGTCGTGTACCCTGAACCAAAACCTGTCATACTATAATATTAAATTTTATTAGATATATAGGAGTTATGAATATGTTCATTGTATTTATGAATTTGTTCATAGTTTTTATAGAAATTGTAAAAAAATCAGTGATTTTTAATCAATGAAGCGAAATCACTGATATTTTGCAGATTATTTTTTTTCAGTGTAGATAAGGTTAGTATAATGCAATAACCTTTGTTAGTATAACGCATGAAATACACCGAGAGGCTAGGGAGCGGAAAACCGCAATTCAATACCTGGTACTTTTCACTTTTTTGCTTCTTATTTCCAAGATGTTTCTGAAGAATTTTTTTTTTTTTTTTCTATATCTTTTATTAAATTTATAACCTTTTTTTACACCCAAAATGTGACTGTTAAAATATGAGGAGTGAAAAATTACAAGAAATAGATCTCTGGTTGCGCCGATTGCACTGCTGTTATCTGAAATCAAGCATCAATCTGTGAGCTATAGATAAGGAAGCTAAAACTAGGAACCCACTTCTGGTTGATTTATTATTACTAACCTCACTTTATAAACACCATAAAATAAACAACGGCCCGCGCTGTGTTTGCTGTCATTCGAAGTAAAATTATCTTTATCTTTTATTGGCAACGCGTTACATTTCTACCAAAAAAGTCGCAGGTGAAAATTACGCTAGTTTAAAAGTTCAGCCATTGTAAAGTTATAAAACTTAATTGGTATATTTTAAATAATTTTACCAGTTAATTAAATTATTTAAAATTGGTTTATTATTAATTCGTGAAATTAAATAAGTTTTATTTTTAATAAATTTCTTATTAATAATAAGCTTTCGATTGAGTATTTCAATCATCATCAGAAAAGTACAAATACTCAATCGAAAGCTTAAAATAATACTATTAACATTATATCCTTAATTCGTAATTTATTAAAAATAAAACTTATTTAATTAAATTATATTATATCTTTATCAAGCTTTCAAGCACTTGCGCCTCATCGTCAGAATAATACATAATGGATAAACATGGAAACATTTATATTGCATTATCATTTGAAAGGAAACTAGATCAAATCTAATAACTGTGAGTTAAGAAGAACCTGAATTATGTTCCGGCAAAAAAGGAAAACCTACCTCCAATACATAAATGTAATTAGATAAATAATTGGCTGTAATGTTACTCAAGCCTTCTATATCCGTTTGGAGGTTCATGATATTCTTCTATTCTATATGAAAAAAACGAAGAATAAGGCTCAAGTATCATATATTATATCCGATTACTCATCTAATGTATGTATTGAAGTTGGGTTTTCCTTTTTTTTCTGGAACACATGTCGGGTTTTTCCTAACTCACGGTTATTGGATTTTGGATTTGATTTAGTTACCGTTCAAATGACAATGCAATGTAAATGTTTCCATATTTATCCATTATGTATTATTCTGACGAAGAGCGCGCAAGTGCTTGAAAGCTTGATAAAGATATAATATAATTTAATTAAGTGGTAAAATTATTTAAAATATACCAATTAATTTAAAATAAACCAATTTTAATAAAACTGAATCTACATTTTCTAAGACACATCTGTTTCTCGACGGCGTGCGCCACGCCGGTTGCAGAGCCGCAGAACGAAATATCAATGAAAAACGGGAAATCATAATCGTTTTTATGAAGAAACGAGGAATTTTTTTGAATAAACTAATTAATTTGAATTAAAATAGTTGATCTGGATTAAGTAATCAGTGATTAACTAAATCGTAACGCTTCTGAAACCGGCAATGTTATGCAATAAATAAAATGTACATTTTATGGAACCTTTGACATCCCCAATCTCTGCGACAAAGCCTCGTTGAGCGCTTGTTTATAAGGACCTTTAGTCTTAAATAAGTAAAGGAATCCCGCCGCCTGAAGTGTCCCGACGACATCAGGGAATACCCTAAGATGTAAAAAATATTAACTTGAATTATCCTAGAATTCGGATTCTTATAATAAATAGTTTCTTCGTTGTCAGGATAACTAGCCTAAAACTATTAGTTGTTAAGTGACGCGCACGAATCACATGCGAGATTATAATTACAATATGAATCTATATGCAAATCAGAAACATTTGTATGAAAATCCATAACAAAGGCGTCGAAAAATAGTAATTTATTGTAAAATAAAGGTTTATATCCACAATAAAAATTGAGTCATTTTATTTAAAATTAAGTGAAACGCCAAAAACACATAAAAGGACTGAAAATGTAGCATTTAAAATGTACATAAATTCGGCATATAAATTTTTTAATATTATTTTGATGAAATCTTGATTTTACGACATTGTTTTTTAATGTAAATTTTTGTCGTCCATTTTAATTGAAATTCGTGCATAAAGACATAATTAGACTTATATACTTACAGAATGTAGAAATCTTAATCTGCAAAGAAAAAAATCTTTTTTCCTATTTTTCGTGTTAAAGAATTATCGAATATATCCGCCGAGACCCTTACTGGTATTGATAAATTGTATATTGCACTTATTGACAAGCAAGATATATGGCACTTTACATTATTACGGTATTGGTATATATTGATATACAGCCTCGGGTGATATGCGATACCATAATTGTACAACAAATAAAATGAAGAGATTTTTTCTAAACTTTTATCCTTAATGCAAATATTAAGTTACTTTATTTAAAAAAAATATCATTAAATAAGTTGTATAAGTTGTATGAGACAAAGAAAAACGACACAGTATCTCAAATCCGACACGAACTAATTTCCGAAAACCATTTATATATTTTTATGTTCCTTCTTAGGTTTTCACGAACATAAGATGAGTTTACGTTTTCTCGTTCGTTTGATGGGTTCAAGGATCAGGACCGTGACATTAGATAAAATCCCATTCGTCTTTTAGGAGATCTTTGCTGAAGGAGCTGCTACGATGTTGCAAAAAATTTAAATTGTAGTGCTTTTTAATTAAACTTGGCAAAATTTAGCTACAAAATGATGAGTGTGTTAGTTTTACTGCATGAAACATTCTTGCAACTAGGAGAAATAAATTAAGCAAAATGAATCATTATCAATTTCCTGACCAATTTACAATCACGACGTGAACGTGTTATTCCACTTAAAATACGGCAATAAATAAACTTTCGGGTCTTTTCTATTTTAAGAAGTGCATTACTGAAATTAGTGTTTCATTTAGTTTATTGGAGGTACTTTAAAACCATCAGCCGCGTTTATTTTAAAAACTTCTTATAGATATGGATAATTATCTAAATTCTAAAAGCTTCTGATGATAATAAGTTATTCCAGACATAAATAAACTACATTTTGTAAGTTCACATTTTTATTTTATCAAAAATATTTGCGATTAAATTGCATTAGTAATTCTAAAAGCCGATGCGAATAGTGTGCACTTTATATTACTGAAGCTCTTAGTTCAGTTCCCGGTAGATACATTTTCTTCTTATCGAATTTTTTTATACTTTTCTCATTGCGAAATAAATTCACGACAATATTATTAGATCTAAGTATCTTAATTAATTATCTTCATTTTATTAAATTATTTTTTCACCCTTGTAATTTAACTTTTTGAACTTTAGAAAGTTAAATTATCTCTCAAGTTTCTAAATTAATTTTGTTACCAATTACAACTGTGAGATTGGTGGAAGCACAAAAAAATTTTAAACTAAGTTTAGTTTCATGAATTTTAAATAAACAAGACCGTAGGAAAGCGGGGTAATATAGCTTAATTTTGATACTTCATTCGAAGTGTATGATTAATCACTTAAAAAATTGCAAATTTAGTATTTATAATTTGAAAAATTACTTATACAACATATTCAACAAACGAAAGTTTGATTTCAGTAAAGGGCCAATGCAATCGATGCCATTCTTCATTTTTTGGCTCACAATTATATGTATTTGGAAAGTGTGCAATATAAAGATTTACGTTAAACTGCACTTGCCAATTAAGCCCTGAATTTTCGAGAAGCTAGCCTTTATAATCAGCATCGAAAACAGGAATATCTTAATTTAATAAAACTAAACAAAACATGAGAAGGAGCTGCTTCATCAAATCACCAATAGAAATAGTTATAAGAAGACGCTATCATATTTTGGGAATTCAAATATTCTAAATATAGTGTAATCGCTTATAACGTCCTTAAATGATCAAAGGCTTGGTTCATTATAAGCAGGAAATTATTTTCTACATTTATAACTTAGAAGTTTAGTTCAATAATTTATTCATTACAGGCGAGTTTCCATTATAAGTAGATTACACTCACAATCTCACGTAGTAACAAATGGAAGTCTTTACAGTGCAATCAGGTAAATAAGCGCCGAAAGTGGATGTCGGCGCTGGTATTTATCGGAATTAAGTGTTCACAATGCATGCAGGTTTTTTAAGTGCCGACTGAAGTGCATAATTTAACGTAAGAGAAGTAATTGACCACGTGGTTACAAGAATTAGTACCGGGATCAGCACAACAATGGTGTGTTTATTCTTTGCGATAGGTTACTTGCTACAATCACTATATAATTAAATTTAATATTTGGTTTTGAAACTTTATATTAATATGTAGATACATAATTGTTACTATTTTATTAAAACCAGCCCCCCGATTGTTTCCTCGTATAAAATTTTCCAAATTAGCCACTTCGAGCGACTGTGTTATCTTCTTATAAAGGCCGCCGCTGGCTCGTCGGAAATTTCTTGTCACCTTACGCGTAACCTTCGCTTGTCTTTAATAAATTCTACTATTTCGTTTAGTTGATCGGAAACGAAAACCTTCCAAATTTCTTCCCTTAGAACTAAAGGAATCAAAAACAAAATTGCACTACTCTTTCTTCACTATTACTTTTATTTTCTTTACTCAAAATTAAAATCAAAATTACCACTCGCCTGCACGGCGGTCAACGTGCGAGACCCTTATCTTCCCTGCGCCGTAAGATTTGCTCCGCAGCGACCCCGACTAGCCGAGCAATTTAAATTTAAAATTTTACAAATTAAAAACAAATCTAAATCTACACTTCTTCATCCCAAATGATACATGACAATCTATACTGCGATGTGATGTCTCTAACGACACCATACCGCATACTTACTGATTTTAACCCAACTTTTATGTGATTTCCGCTTATATTTTCTGTAACCACAGCCAGAATAGCGTCCCCACCAAGATTTGGGCTTTCTGATCCAATGAAAACCAATTTTACAATTTAATGGATAATGGCACGTGACCAGATACGATTTAAAAATTTAATTAGCTGAATAATTTATTTAACAAAGCCTTCCAAAAATTAAAATTACACCCGAATAGATTGGGTGCTTTATTTCCTTCTCCACAGATCCAAAAATGTGATCTTTTCTGTTTCCATGCACCTCCGAAATTCGTTGTCACACCTTCACTTCGGAAAGACCAAAATAACTGTTTTCTTATATTCTTCTTCCTCGAAGGACCAAATACACAAAGTAACAAATTTATTTATTTCTTTTTGTGTAAGCTCACACTTTTTTCGACCTCACGGTTCGAAAACTAAAATGAACTCCTTGTTGATTTTTTAATTTTTTTCGACCGCGATCTCCAGTTATCCTCTTGATTTTTTTCTAAACATGCTTACTTTTTTCTTTATTTAAAAGTTCTCATAATAATTCGGGTGCCTATTTTAACATAATTATATTTATTTTACATTTCCTATAATTATTTAACCAAATGGTCTACGTTCTTTCACACCTCGTCATCCTTAGTTTCTTGAAACCATACTTTTCGTTTCAATGAACGCATGTCCTTGATGACAACCCTTTTCAAAATAACAAATCATCACATAAATGATTTGTCACAAAAACTTCTCTCTGAATCGCAACCTCTAATGAGAGGGTTAACCCAACCAGAGACAAGAGTCCTTCACAATCCGGAGAGGACCGCTCCAGTTTGTTTGAAACGATGTTAATAGACCAGCTCTTTATTAATGCGAAGGCATGGGTCGTGAATTTCTGAAAAAAGACCGATAGCTTGGGAAAACTCAAAAAAACGCAAATAGAAATCATTGCAATTGTTGCAAGTATGGCTGCGCTAACATGCACAGAGTAGCAATGAATTATTTATTATCAAAAAGTGCACCCCATACTAAATACAAACAAGTACCCAATAAAACCAGTAACCTCTAACTGTTACTCCAAATTGAACACAAAAGCCCATAAACACGTCGGTTCATACGAATTGGAAAAGATAAAATTGCTTACCTCGAGCTCTCGTATAAGTTTACAATATAATGGTGACAGCTGTCTCTTGTATCTGTAACTTGTTATAATTTTCAAATGAAAACACTTGATTGATTTCGCGACACTGAACACTGGTTGTTGCTCTGTAGCGAGAACTGGACTTGTGAGAGGTGGTGTTGGAGATGTCACTCAATGCAGGACCATTCAGATGATGAAAGAATTCCCCAAGTATCATCCAAAAACAACAATAGGATGTTGCCAACTTGAAGAAATCCAAAATGGTTGTACAACTTGCACACCAGAACGTAGTAGATGCCACATTGAGTTCTATGATGTTGCCATCAACCAGATGTTGTATCATCAGCCCTATCAGCCACAGATCAGCCAGATGTTGTACAGTGCCCTCAAAAACATTAGCCAGAGCCGGAAAAACTTGCTACATAACTAACTGGCACGATGACGGAAGTCGTTAAACCAAAAAACTTCAAATCGGCACTCAGAAAATTGTTGCAATAAAACAGGTCCGCTCTGCTATTAGGTGCTAGGGTAACTAAAAATTACTATGTGAGAATGTTCGTATAAATTCAAACCACAACGTTCACGGATCCACCATCTGCTATCCAAAATGCATGCAATCATCGATTGCAAATACAATAAATGCAAGGGCCGTCTTTAGAAATATTGTGAAATGATATGAAAAGTAGAACCACGTAACAAATTGCAAAAATTTGTTACAGCTTTACTTTTCTATATTTCTTTCAGCTCTGTTAAATTATATGTTTTATTATAATGCCTTTATGTGACTGTTGCTCCTTCTCTTCGTCTCGCAGACGCGTGCAAGACGACCATTGCAATTGTAGTCGCAGACCCCTCGTTTAGTCAAATATCACCGCAATACATTTCATTAAGCATTTTATAATTTATGCCGACATTCTGGTGTCTCCGACGACGCCATCAAGTTGTTGAAAAGTATTCCGCGGATCGTTGCAGTTATTTGATAATTACTTCAACAAACAAGCAAACAAAACAAAACAAAACCAGCGTTTACTGTGCACAGATCTCTTGGACGTAAGCGCCGACTGTCAGTACCGATAATCAGCAAGCAGGCTGCCTGATTTTGCTGTGAGCGTACCTTAAACAGGGTCGCCTTAAAATCTCACTTATATTGAACATTATTGCTATCAATATCGAATACCAAATATAGAACATTTCAGGAATTAACCCAAATTACAGTCTTCCCAAGTGAATCAGGCACTTGAATGTAAATCATTGTTTTGTAATGAAGCAAAATGTTAAAAAAATAATAACTGCCAGTAAATATTTCAAAATAGCATTGTTAAAATAACGGAATAACGCTGAAATGATTATTCACCTGCAAATCATTAAATGATGCTTGTTAAAAAGAAACAAACCAGGAAAATATCAAACTTTTACTCCTTTTTCAAAAAATAAATACTGATGCATGTGCTCTTTTCATGTGTCCTTTATCAGCTTCGTCTGAAATGATAAGAGAGTGTAAATATGCATAATTCTCATTGTTTACCTGCGGAATGAGGGAAACTGACAGTTGAATATAATAAGAGTTCCTAAAAAAATTGATGAGTTTGGGTCTCCATTTTTCGCATTTTTTTTTACTGTTTGATGATTATTTGTTACCAGTCAAAATGAAATGTTTGTTTTATACGCATTTTATGATAATATTATATGACGTGATCTCGAATATTTTAAGTATCCAAAAATTTGAAAAATTCATTATGTTATCTGAAAAGTTAATCGAAATGAGGCGATTCCATTTATTTTGTAGGAATTACAATTTTTACCATTTATTTTTGTAGGAAATTTTTGTGGGAAAATGGGTTTTGAAATGAATTTCCTTCATACTAAGAAAATGTTCACTCACGTTCATTAAATATTTAACTGTTGAATTAAAGTTTGAAATGTAAGAAGTAATTTAGAAGGTTAGATACTTTATTTTCCAAGTTCTCTCGATTTTTTAATATTAAATATGCATTTTATTTCCAGAAACTGTTTCAACGTAATCTTACATAGTTGGATCTTCAAATCTTAAAAAAATTCATGTTAAGAATAAATTTTTGTTCGTTTTTATACCCACACTTTTGATATTTTACTTTATATGATCGTTAAAAATGCAAAAATATGAGTTGCCGTGGAAAATCATTGCTTGACTTGACAAATAAAAAAAGAATGATCACTTTAAATTCTTCTTAAAATTTGCTCAAAACTGCGAAGGGCATCTTTTCAAATAAAATCTAATGCTAATTCAATCGTGGTGAAAAAAACCATTTCCGAATTACATCCGAAAAAAATAATTGATGGTCGCATTCAGACGACGACTATGTTATTCCAAAATGAAATGAAGCGTATGGGGTCAACAAGTCAACCTTTTGATATGTCAATTTCAAAACAAATAGGGTTCTCTATAAATACATGATGTGATTAAACTAAATAACAGGATAACCTAATTTACATCGCAATTATTGTGTCAAAAATAGTTATCGGCAAAATTTCAGAATTACGTAGATACGTAACTTGTCATCCCGAAAGTTTTGATAATTTCTCAACTTTAATTATCCCAACAAAATATTGCTGGGCAAAAACAAGGAAGGAATTTGTAATTTTGTTTGGGTTGAAAACCTAATTTAAAATTTTATGCAAAATTTTATTATTTAATATTTTTGAATCTAAATAATTTTAGAGTTGTGAATATTAAATTAGTCCTTTTCTCCTTTTGTATAAAAAATTTGATAATGTTGAGAATTTAAGAGTGTCATTATTAATTTATAGGTTCCGTTTTGTAGAAAAATTCTGAAAAATGCCTGACTTTGCAATTTCACATTTTGAATGATATTTTAAACCGCTTAAATCGTGAAAAGATTGAGTACTTAATATAAATGAAGCGTTTATTGCAATCGGCTCATTTTCCACATAACTGAATTGAAAATCATAATAATTCAAAGCATGGAGGATTACGTTTAAAAACTTTTAGAATATAAAATAAAAAATATTTTTTCTTCGTACCATTTTAATTTATTTTATTATCTAATTTCATTTGTCAATAAAGTTTTTATCTGTGTAACGATTTTATAATTAAAATAGGAAATACATTTGTTATCGCTATCGTAGTATGAGGATAAAGGAAATTTTATTAAAGAAAATGTCTGTCAATCGCTCTCAACTGAAAGATATTAATATTTGACAAATGCCTCCCATTTTTAAACTTAAGATTAAATAATAAATTGGTTTCTTTATTAAATAATTTATCACCCCTTTATAATCAATCGATTTTTCAAATTATCAGGATATTTTCGCGTTCTCATTTTTTATCCCCATATTTTTTTGTAAGTTTAGGTTGTAAACAAAAACCCATTGCTCAAGGAGCAATCAAGTGACAAATCAACATGATTGAATTTTTGGAATCATTTTCAAAGTTAACTCACTTATAAATTCCAAGTGTTGCAAATTGAGAAACATAAGAAATAATTGAGTTACATTTGAATCACCGATCAGTATATTGTCGTGAAACACAGCTCAATCAAACCCCCAAGTAATACTACCGGGAATAAAATCTCGCCCAATGTGTACACTCGAACAAATGAGCCCCAGCTAGCTTTACGTCGGTTTGCGAAATTAAGGCCACAGTATCTGCAAGTTGTAGGTATCGGCGAGATAAGATCAATTAAAAAGTGCAAAGAGTCAAGCGGTAATTTATTTGAATTTATTTGATGCGAAACTGGAGCAAATTGAAACAGACTTGACACAATTGTCAAAGAGAAAGTAAATTTGTGTACTTGTGTGCACAGTGTAAACTGGATGGTATTATTTAAATGCAAACAATATTCTATACCTCCACTTAACACAGTGTAAATGTTAAATGTGTAATAAAATAATACAAAATCAAAAATGTTCACAAATATAAAATTCAGTACCTTTTTCATTTAATTCTTAGTAGACACAAATCTTTGAATCACCTTGTACTTCGTAGTAGAGGCAATTGATATGACGTGGTAGGCAAACAGCACGGCAGCGTGGCTTCCAACCTGGTCGTATAGACAGTAGTCGACTTCCGTATTCTGTTCCAATCTTCCTTCTTTGCAAGGAAACAGTGAAAGTGATGAGTGAAATCTTCTCAAGTGGTATTCAAATCTCGAAAATCGATTTAAATAGAATTGCACGGCTTCTGTGTCGTACAACAAAAATGTGGACATGTGTTGAGAAACTTAACCTCCAAATTTTAATCGTGGTTAAAATCATCCAATTTCTTAAGCATCAAAATCGGTAAATAGGATAAATCTTGATTTATCTAACGCAGCAATCATGAAATAATCAATTTTCAGGATATTTTAGACGCGATGGCATCCAAAACGTAAATTTTATAATAAAATCGAAAACGTGTTCGATTCACAAAAAAGAGTGTAAAAACCTCAGTTTTACACAGTAAAATATTCAACAAACTCACTTGTTCTATTAATCGCCAATATAATAGCTTTTGTGGCAACAAAAGCTTGCAGAAAGGTCTTCTTTTGTAAAATCGCGAAGACGTTCGCAATTTACACGCGTCTCCTTTCACATATGGCACAAGACAATCCACTCGCCGCAATTCTTGCTCAAAAGTCCCTATTACCATCCAAATAACAATAAATTATAGCAACAATAAAATGTGAGTATGCACGATCATTTTGCCGCCTTAATTCAAAAAATCACTCTCCACTTTTCAGAACAGATCACAAAATTCGCACCAAGTTACAAATACAAAAAATCAAGTTTGTTTGTTTTATGTGTCATGGGTTACAAAATATCTCTTTTGTGTCGTCAACTTGCATCCAGCTTTGATGTCTTCAATTCGACACAATTAATTTAAAGCAAAATTCAACAGGCAAAATCTACCGACCTTTTGCACACTTCAATATTTTTTTACTAGGAGTTAAAGTGTTACTTTTTGTGGCGAGTCTGTAGTTTAACGGACGACAGTAGGATAAAGAATAATATTAATGCAGAAACCGGAAGAGCCGTTTGATCAAAATAACCAACTGAAAATAAAGCTAAAAATAATTTTCTTTGCATAAAATAAATTATACTGATCAAATTTTCAAAGACTGCAGTATATAATAATTTGCCTTATAAAATTATTTCTCGTTTGTTCCAATTTTTTACAAAAATAAAGAGACATTATTATGCAATGCTTTATTGTACTGTTTGCATCATTGCAAAAGGAAAATAAAGTGTTCTTTTCAGAAACTCAAAACACGTAAGTGTGCAATATGTAAACGTGCTTTATCTTGCATATTCGCTCTTTACAAAAAGGAAATACATCAGTATTTGTAATACAAAAAATTCTCTAAATTTGTCATACATTATTCTTTTTACATTGAGCATCCTGAATTTTTATTGGGTTCTTGTTCCACTAAAACAAAGAAATCTATTTACGGTTTATGCCTAATTGATTTTCTTTTAAAAGATGCTAAAAAAGAGAAATTTACTAATACAAAGCATACTTCAGTTTAAAATAAGATAAACGATATTTAACCGAATAGTTTCTTATATTTATAACTTCTGAGGTGGATTGGTGTGTTCTTTAGTTGAGTCTCAAAATCTGATTTTGCACCCCCTACGAGGTGGGATGTGTAAGTTTTTTATTTGGTGCCTGTTCTTATTACTGAATTTCTTGAATTGCTACCCCAAAATTTATGATGCAAACGTGAGCGATCCCTTTTCCACACGTGCTATTGAGATGAAGTACTTGAACCTGGTATTTCGACACAACGTCTATCAATATAGAAGCAGAAATGTATTTATAAATATTTCGTGTAAATTGTTTTACCGTTATTTCAATTTATCTAACAGTCGTTTTGAATTTTAATCAACTTTGGTATTGCATTTTCCAAATTTATTTCCCAAATTGACAACTTAGTCAATGTAGTAAATTTTTAAAAAGCTCATTCATTTTGTTGGAATATTAACACAAGAAAACTTTTTGGAACGGCTGTTGAAATGCGGATACAAGGATAGTGGGTCGATGGTAAATTGAAATCAATGCTCAAGAATTACATAATAAAAATTTCTTTGTAGTGTGGACTGGAAATGTAGCTATTCAATTTTTACAATTTTCAAAATTTGGTGAGTTTATCAAAAGTCGAGGGGAATTTCGCAGGGGAATTTTGGTGTACAATCTTTAGGAATCAGTAAGGAATTAGTGGGGAATTAGAAGAAGAAACTGGAAGCGAATTAGTAGATCGTGCAACATTGCATCACATATAACTGCTAACGCGTGATCGCCGTCATTGATTTTGGTTTTTCAAAAATAGAAGAAGGTCGGAAGAAGACATCAAATCTCATCAAATCAAGGCTATATACGATGTCGCCACAGGGTTAACACCAGTGTTGGTACGAAGATGTCGAGAGAAATGTGACTAAATGCAGAACCTGTCAACTCACTCAAAATAACTGCAAGCAAACGCATTTAATTGACTCACTCGACGGAATTTATCAAATTCTGTCAATTTCATTCAGCTATTGAAGTCACCACCCTATCATCCGTAATCAAACGGATTGGAAAAGCGACATGTACAGACTGCAAAAGCAGCATTGGTTAAGTAAGCAGTAGTTAAGTGCCACTGCAATTTTTCCACTGGGGAATACACTGCCACCTCTGGTCATCCCATGACCTTGAAGGTTCCAAGAAACAAACATCTCCTGACAGATTCTCATCTCAAAAGTCAAAAGACAAGACGAATTACAGAATGACAAAAGATCTGAGGGGGACTTTTACATTTCCAAGTGAAGACAACGGATTAAAAAACAGACTGAAGAAGGAAATTTTACCAAGTGGAGAAGAAATTCTCAATTTGGATATCAAAGCTACAGTTGAAGAAGCTGTACAAAATGTCATACAGGACATGAAACATTTTGGAATCAATGGAAAAGAAAACGATCGGAAATATATGCAGGTACCGTTAATAAGACGGAAACAAAATGTCGAAGTTACACAGGAGTACTAAAACATCGACGAAGACGACGTTGAAGTTGACAAAACCCCCCAAGGAAGTGAAATTGACCAAGATGTGGAAAAAACAAATAATATTAGTAATGAAGAAGAAGAATGAAGAGTAATGGGCGAGGCTATGGACTTATTTGGAGGAGAAAATTTATCGAAAACTCTCGGACTCGAGATACACTTAGAAAACTATACGCGGTTTTATATAACCAATTGTGGTTTATTGGTAGGGTTATTGAAGATAGAGCGAATTAGCAGAGAATTTATTAGTAAAATTAGGGGAATTAAGGGAATTACTAGATATTTTGGGCACAGTTCATAGTAGCACAATTTGCCAAGTTGGAAGGCCTTAGGGGGATGTTTTTAATGAGGTCCGAGCGCGCCGCTTCACTTCGCTACGCCTGCACGCTCCAGAGCCATTTTGGCAACACATCCACCTACGACAGAGATCTAACGTCTTTAAATCAGTAATCCTTTTCAAGAAATACTACAATGAGATCTTGTTTCTCTATTCTAGGTCTTCGTGTGGTAGTCTGGGTTTCCTTCCTTCTTTTCTTGGTATGGGATCTTCGCGAGTGTCTACTTCGGGTCTTGTTTGGAGGGGGGGACATGCATGCTCCCCTTTTGCGTTTTTGTTGGCCTAGGGTGTTTCTTGATTCTTGATAGTCCTATAGGCTGTGGGTTCCATTATTTCCTTTCACATCCTTTGGAAACCTAACTGCCTTGAAAGGGAAGGAAATTATTAGAAAGCACCATCGATTTAGTTGGAAGGGAGTGTGTTAGGGGTCTTTCTTGGGTAGTATTTGGATAGGATATCCAATTGTTTACGATGTTTGAATCGGGGAGGGGTGAGTAATTTTCTAGTCCTTTTATTAGTGGGTTGGTAGAGTTTGCGCTATTGTCATAACGGGTGACAACTAGAAAATTTCACAAACTTTAAAGGTCCATATCTTTTAAAATACTGAGAAATCAAAGTCGACTATGTAACACAAATTATTACCCTGGATATGCTTTATTGACTTTGCATAGCAATTTTTTTTTTTAATTTTTATTAGTAATAATAATGGCGTCGAAACAAGAAGTCCTGCGCGAACGCATTGTACGGTTCTATAAAACAAATATTAAATTCGGGAAAAAGTTTTCTGTAAGTCATTTTAAAGCGGAATCAATTTCCCAAAGAACAATTTACTATATTTTACAAAACATGAAAGTGAAACGCGAAGGTTGCACCGGCCGTAAAGCTAAAATTATGACCAATAGGAACATTGAAGCTTGAAAACGCTTTTTAACAACAAAGACAATATTAGTCAACGAGATGCCGCCCGAAAATATAATTGCACACAGCAATATGTTTCAAAAGTATTGAAAAGGTGTGAAATCAAAGTAAGGCATAAGCAGAGATCGCCAAAATATACAGAGGAGCAAATTCTAACCGTGAAAAAACAATGCCGTTGGATAACCCGAAATTATCAAGGAAATCATTATGTTTTGGAAGATGAAAGTTATTTTGGATTAAGCCGCAGTCAAGTACCTGGAAATGATATTTTTTATACAGACAATATCGCGAATACATCTAATACCGATGTTAGATATAAATTTAAGGCAAAATTTGAGCCGAAGGTAATGTTATATATTGCAATATCAGCGAAGGGTATTTCAAAGCCTTGGTTCAAGCCAAGTGGGATTGCAATCAATCAAGCAGTGTATCAAAACGAGTGCTTGAAGAAAATTTTGATTCCATTTTTAAAGGCACATCAAGGGGATGATAATTATGTATTTTGGCCAGACAAAGCATCGTCCCACTATGCAAAAAAGACATTGGAGTTTCTCCAACTGAATTCGATAAAAGTACCCAAACTGCACAATCCCACAAACTTACCACAGTGCCGTCCTATTGAGGATTTTTTGGAGCTCTAAATGCCGAAGTATATAAGAACAACTGGAAAGCGAAAAATACCAATGAACTCATCAATAAAATCCGATTATGCATTAGAAATTAGAAATTAGAAATTAGGACAAATCACGTGTACAGAGGGCATGTGAACGCATCTCGACTTCGTTACGCAGTGTGGCTGATAAGGGTCCATTTGACCAAGTACATTAATATTTTCTAAAAAAGGATATTAGGTGGAATAATTTGAGCCATGATTGAATTGTTTTGAATAAAAACTAAATATTTTGTTAACCATCAAAGTTTGTGCAATTTTCTAGTTGTCACCCGTTATAGCATTGAGGTAATGTCCTGTATTGTTTCATGCAGGGGCTTGGCCTTGGTAGACGGCCTGATCTGTCTGTTAGTTGCGTACCAAGGGACTTTTACGGTCTGTCTAAGGTACTTGTTGTGGCCTGAGAAGAGCTTCTCCATTCCTGTTTTGCTTGCGAACGTCCATGCAGGGGCCGCGTAAGTCAAAACTTGTTTCATTACGCTTTGGTATATCATTAGTTTATTTTTGGAGTGCAAGTTGCTTTTTCGACCTATCAGGGGGTATAGAACCTCATTTAAACCTTTGGTTTGGCTTATACAGTTGCTTATGTGTTTGCACCAGGAGAGGAGGGGTCAAGTGTGACCCTGAGATATTTAGTGTCATTTTTCCACGGAATCACCTGGTCGTACATGGATAGATGAGTTTCGGTCGGTTGTCTGTGTGCTTTGCTGAAAACCATTGCTGCGATTTTGGTTGGGTTTACCTCAAGCCTCCATAGATGGTATCAAGATTCGAAGGTTTTGATCACTTCCTTCATGATTTTTATCATAATGTCACTTATATCGAGACTTTGTGATGGAATGTACCTTGTATTTATAGACTTCTGGTGAGGTGTGGTTTACGAGAGCCAATGAAATATTGTAGATCGTTGGAAACTCGTAAGAAAATTTACCTTTTGAAAGCCCTATTTACAATGGTTCGCAAATTTTCTGTTTTAGAATTATTCTTTGGACCCTTTGTTATGAGAATATGCATTTAAAATGTTTAAAATCGAGGTCCTGGTGAACTAACTATTATTCCCTCCTGAGAATTATGGTACACATTTTTGTTAGCTGTTTACCCTTCATCAAAAGTTGAATGAATAAATTTTTTTAATATCTAATTATTGAAATATCTATTGTGCTGGTATAGAGGAGACTAAGGAAATTTGAAATTTGAAAAACTGCTGTTTTTAAAAACTGATCCCTCTATTTTCATTATCGTGAAAGTTTTTCTACTAGAAAACCATTCAGAATTCATAAATTAATTAACATCATGCAAGCCAGCAAATTGTTAATAGTTAAAATTACAGGTTCTAGTCATTGGTTATTCGCGAAATCGGCGCTCTTGTTTTTCTTAATTTCAACATTTATAGGAAACAGATACACATTTGTAATAATTTTAACCAATGTTTATTTACATATAAATTATGAAAACAATTGTGCTATGGAGCCCATAGAAGCTTATAAAATGGCGGTACAGTCTGCGGCATATTAACACATTTTTATTTCATTTTTACATACTATCGTCCTTAAAATTAAACTTTTTCCGGCTCTGCAAGTTATCTCTCTTTTCCTAAGATACGTAGTTTTGCACTGAACCTAAAATCAGAACTATTGAAACGGAATTGTTGAACTGGTAGACGAGAAACCGCGATTTCTACGATAAAAATGCGATGTTCTTGTAACTGAACAATAAAATCGCGACTTTACAATTTTTTTTGGAAAATCTAGAATTTTCATCGATGATTTCGGAGGTTCAGGCATAAATTATACATGTTTTATGTATTCTCAATTTTTTTCAAGTTGCCAGGGACCTCCGTTCTCTTGGAATTACTGCAAAACCAACCAAAAATGTAAAGTTCAGAAAAATCCGATTTCGCCATTTTATAAGCTTCTATGGGCTCTATGGCACAATTTTGTTCATAATTTATATGTAAATAAACATTGCATAAAATTACAAATGTATATCTGGTTCCTTTATATGTTAAAATTAAGAAAAACGAGAGCGCTGACTTGGCAAATAACCAATGCCTAGTTCCCTTAATCTCTAAGAAAAATTACTTATTTAAGCCGAATTCCTTGGGATTAAATAAATGAAAACCAAAACCACTCCATTAAAACTGTCTGCGGCTTCAAATCGTATAGCCACGTACAGAAGTAAGTTCAATGGCAAAGTGATCAACAAAGATACGGATCAACAACGTTAAATTTAAGGGTAATTGGTAAATATCGTAAATATCATTGATTTGATATCCCTGGCATGCCATAACTAGTGCACGCAAACAAGTTAATTGAGTTTTTCTGTTTATTTTCTAACACCCAGTATATCAAATTAATAAATACCCCATTTTTACGGCACTTTCCTGTGAAAAACTGTGTTGTCACTCAGCTGCTGCGATCAAAGTGTAATTTGTCTCAAAAATGTCTCGAGAAAGATAAAGGGAAATAAATTACTTCTGAAAGAAGGTACCCTAATGAGAGGAATATTAGTTAGATCTAAAAGATTAACTGCCGAAACTCAAAATCTCAATAGTTCAGAAAAACTAAATTCAGAAAGGAACATCAAACGTTTGAAATATCGAAGCTATCAATCATCAGAATTGGATGATAAAAATGGAAGTTCCGTCACATCTAATTAACAAATCAAAGCTTTGTTTCACATTTATATACCATTTGATCTGATGGTTTAAAAACGAGGCGCCGTGGGAAAAGTGAAAATTCAGCTTGGTATATAAAATCCGCTAGAGAATCAGAATTTATTCTGATCTGAAAATCGAAATTTTTATGTAACATTTTATGTTTCAAATGAACCCATCTACACGGCATGTAAACAAAATTTTCCTTTGTACCTGCATATTTAACATAGGAATGGCTGTATCCGAGAAAATCTACGAAAATATATTTCAAACCGAATTTTTCGTCTAAAGACGAAAGAATTACAAATTTATAAATGGCATTTTTCCCTTATTAATTTTGTTTTTCAGCAAAAACTTTTATATGCAAAACATGTCTCGCCATTTGTCAAACACCAATTAATCTTCCAGAAAATCTCACCCTACTGGTAATAAAATAGGAATTTTCCTTAGAAATTTTTCTTTTAATAACAAATTTGTATTCACGTAGCCAAACATTGGATAATTTAACGGTGCAGTTTAAATATGGAAATTTTATGTTTTAATTAATGAATATTGAAGAATCATTAAAATGTTTAATATTTCATTTGTTTCAAAGAAATGAATAAAATATTTTAATAACGTTCGTATTTAATTAAAATAGTAGGTTAATTAAAAATATTTTATTTTTCCATTTTTGCTTTTACTAAGTAATTGTAACATAATGAAATGAAACTTGGTTATCGATTTTCAAAATTGCGCCCTTTTTTGATGTGCAATTTCTGTAAATATGTTTGCGTAAAAAAGTAAAAACTAACCGATAAATTTATTTCAACTTTTTTACTGTTATCTGATTTTTTAGTGCTTCCTTTATCTCCCTTCGGTGTAGTAATAATGGTGAAGCACTTAAATGTCTCCTTCGTTTAGTATAGTCCTAGTCTTTATCAAACGTTTCAGTTAGGACTCATATTTCTGAATTATGTACAGGGTGTAAGATTATGGTTGATTATTTTACATTAGGGTGAGTATTGTTTTAAAGGTCGCTATCAGTTTGCACACATTTGGGGATGTCTGTACTGCTGTATCCATAGCAACTCTTGCTATTTCACCCTGGCGCACCTCGCATTCACACTGAAACCTTATCTACTATCAAATTTAAATATTTTTCTTCATCCCTTTAATTCTAATTTAATTACTTTGTATGAATAATTAACAAAAATATCGGAATTCTTTATTCAAAATTTTACAATGCGCCTTTAATAATCACGTCGTAATCACATGCAAATTGCAATCATGCAACCCCTGCTAATTACTTTTAGTTTCGTATAACCACGGTAATCTAATTTTATTTTGAATTGATTTAAAAAAACAGACGTTGACTGTTTGAAAATCCTTATCTTGTGGAAATTTGTATAATTCTTAACAAACATTAATATTTTAATTTGTTTCATTTGACGGAAAACGAAAACTACTCAACTATATGAAATATTCAGAAAATTCTGGAACCAAGGATATTTTCAGTAATTAAACTAATAGGCAATTAGGGAAAACGTAATAGCTATGTGCATGAGATAAATTTTGCAGGGGTGACAAGTTTATTATATAGTTTTCGTGAAAAGTACATTCTTTAATTTCTGGAGAGTTTCCCTTTTGTTCTGAGATTTGAGAATCGAGCCCGCATTATTATTATGTTGTATTAATTATTATTAATGATTACATTAACCCTAATTAGTAGAGATTACTGAAACATATCTAATACTATTACCAAAATTCGATTTAGATTTCCATCGGCAATTTTCCTTAAATTAATTATTATTAGAAGTTCAAACAAAATTTTAATTAATCGCGCGAAATAAGATATTTTATTTTAAAATAAACCAGGAGTTTAATTAATGATAATGCTGATTAATTTTAAGTGAACAATAGAAACTTGATATAGTTTGGTGTACATGAGGTGGCTGTCTAAGTACCGTATCAATAAATGGGGCTCACTACCGCATCTATAAAGTGCCTTTAATGAAACACCGTAATCCCCAGTAGACCATTCCATGCAGTTCCATACAATGGAAACTGTTTGGCAAGAACTGCCTCCTTGGAACTTCTCTCAACATTCCATCATACGTTATCAAACTATAAATATGCTTACAATGCCAAAAATGGCATCGTTATGTAACACAATCTTCAAAAGATAGGAGAAAACGTTTCAAAGTTTAGTCACTTTAAACATTTCAAAACGCAAAAAAGAGTTAACCAATCACTGCTGTATTAATTGTTACGTAATTAGCAATGCTTTCATTGTTCAAATTAAAGCAGTTAGGACATAAAAATTGAACAAGAAAATGGCGTGACTGAGTACGACAATAATTTTCATGCTTATCGTTGAATTCTGATGGAATAATCTAATGGATTTTTTAATGAAGCCCAACATTATCCAAAAATAAACCGTTAGGGGAACGGTCCTCCACTGGGAAGCCAATATAATATGGTAAAGTCCCAGTACAATAATTGTTGAATAATTAATTATTATGTAGTAATTAGTAGGCGCCAAATTTATAATGCATTTGCTTATTTTGTTTGCTTGATTGGTTTCAATCTATTTTTGGATTCTAAAAGTTTCCAATAAATTTTAATTAATTAATACTACAACATTTTATTCTGTGCGTAAATTGAATTATTTTGCTTTTTCAAAATTTTGAATTTTAGCATAGAGCATAGACCATTGAATCTAAAAGACTTCTATCTTGACATATTCAAGTATTCAGATATTTAGGTGCGATCGAAAACGGCAGCCGATTATATTCCAGACATCAGCAGATGCAGACTGAAATATAAGATATTTGTGTGGCTGCGGGGGGGGGGGCTTAATTCATCCTAAAAATTATTCCTAGCAAATAAACAAAAATACTTAAAAATGTGGTAAAATTAACACGTTAAAGACAGCTCAAACGATATCGCGTGATGAGCTCCTTGAACGTTAATAGCTGTCACACAATATCGAGTTAAATTTATAAATACTCGTACAATGGAATTACAATGGAATTACAATGAAACTAGTGAAAATTTCGCGACGTTCTGTTCAATAATTTCCAAGAAAACGTTTTCTTCTTCAGCCTACCCTAGTCCACTCTGGACCATAGGATATGGAGGTTTTGGCCATAACTCCCCACGCTGGTCAGACGGGTTAAATGTGTTAAATTTCGTAAATCTTCACCCTGATTGGTTAGATAAAGTTAAAAGTAGAGAATCCTAATTAGAGCCAATCAAAGCGAAAATTACGAACAAGTTTGAAACGAAAACTATTTTCTGAGCCCCCCCTCCTTAATGACAGGGTCAACCCAAACAAAGAGCAGAGTCCGTCACAATCTGGAGATGACCTTTCCAGTTTGTTTGGTCACGATGTTAATAGGCTAGCTTTCGATTTGTGCAGAGGCTGGGCCGTAGATTCTGAAATAACTGGTAGCTTAGGGAAACTATAAAAAAAGCAAATGGTGATCAAGTGCTTTAATTAGAGAGGTGCTTCCGCATACCAATAATTGCAATGTAGTAAATAACTGTGCTAAACAATGCACAGTAGCAAATGAAAATACGGTGTCGCGATCACAATAAAGTGCACCCACCTTAACTTTTCAAGCAGCCAAACAGTAACCGCTGTGGCTTACCAACAATTTAAATACAAAAGCCAAAAACACATCGGTCAAACGAATAAGAAAGAATTAAAATTACTTACTAAAGCGCTTTCGTAAGTTTACAACTTGGTGGTGACAGGCGTTTACTTCTACTCAAAATACAACGTTTGGCTCCAAAGGTGAATCTGAAACGCGCTACAAACACTGGCACAGATCTGAAGGCTTGCTAGCTCGTTGAGAGAGACGATGATGGTGTACGAAGTAACACCGACCCCTGATGTCAGAAAACTCCAAATAACGAACTCGAACTTATAAAAGACAGAAGTTCGTTGTTATGTTGTTTTCTCAAACAAAGAAAAATACCAACAACCATTTACGTCGCTAAACGAATGAGGTCGGACACCTTGTCGTAGGACACTTCCTCACAAAAAAACAAAAACTCGTAGTAGTCGTTGGCGCAATCGAGTAACCTAACGAAATGAAACACATGTGTGCTTTGTGCAAATTAATTCGTTGCAAATTTTCTCGGCAATGACTGAGGAAAAGTAAGTCGTAAAATTTTCACCCGTTTTACGGTCACAATCGGCACCCACACCAAAACTGAACCAAATCGCTGATTTTGAGGTCTGGTGGTCTTCTTAAAATTTCCAGTTATCAAAGTTTGACTGTAGTTGCTGGTAGTTTTTGGTATTCCGTGTAAGTTGGATAACAAAATTAACGCTCGGTAAAGTGGCTTTTTTTTATTCAAGAAATAGTCAACACTCACACTGGATTCTTTCCCTGCGTTCGGAGAGAAGCTACTTTCGCTACCAAACGCCTTGACTCCCTACCTACCTAAATTTTTATAGCGTTTGTAGCGACTGAAAAGGGCGGAGCCAAAGCGTTTGGAAGCGACTGGAAGCTCGAAAGAAGGAAAAAAAGAAATGTTTGGTAGAGTTTGGTAGCGAAAGTAGCTTCTCCCCGAACGCAAACTACAGTATAGCACTCGAAGCTAAATACGACTATAAAAACAGACGTGATATGATTTGGACGCAAACTTATTAAAGTGCATCAGATATATGAATACAATTTTCGCTTAATCCGGTGATCTTCAAGAAATCAATAAACTAAGTCCATTATACTTTGTCACAAAAACTACTCTCTAAGATCTCAACCCCTAATGAGAGGGTTAACCCAAACAAGGACCAGAGTCTGGAACAATTCGGGGAGAACCTCTCCAGTTTGTTTTGCAACGATGGTAATATACTGACTCACAATTTATGCAGAGGCAGGGATTGTGGGTTTCTGAAAAAAGACCGGTAGCTTGGGAAAACTACAAAAAACTCCAAAGAAATTGACACAGAACTTGAGAAATGTATCACAGTTTCAACAATTGCAATGTATATGGCTGCGCTAACATGCGCAGTAGCAATAAATTATTACAATCAAAAAATGCACCCCATACAAATATAAACAAGTACCTAATAAACACAATAACTTCTAACGGTTACTGGTAATTGAACATAAAAGCCCATAACACGTCGATTTATGGACTTTTCTTATTGGAAAAGATAAAATTGCTTACCTCAAGCTCTCACATAAGCTTCGAATATAATGGTGACAGCTATTTGTCTCCAATCGCTTTCCGAACATGTGCTTTCCATGATGAAATCTGTAACTTGTTATAATTTTCATACAAGAAAACACCTGATTGATATTCGCTGACACTGAACACTGCAGCGGATTTGTAGCGTTATTTGTAAATGGAAAGAAAAACAAAAACAATAAAATATACCAACTCCAGAAAATCCAAAATAGTTCCACAACTTGCGCACAAAGAAACTGCGTAATAGAATTGCGCAGGAAGAGCCTTCCAGATGTAGATAACAGAAGCCAGAAACACCACACAACGACGATACAATTGCTCACATGATTGCTCATCATTTCCAGGCACCGGCTAAATCGTTGTGAAACCAGCTCACGTTCGCTATGGTCGAGCTTGTAAGGCTCCGCCACATTAGGTTACCCAATTTACTGCCAGATGTTTCAGTAGCCCCAAAAAGAGTAGCCAGAGACGGATAAACTTAATGCAAAATAAACTGGCCGAAAACGGAAGTCGTTAAACCCAAAAACATGTTCAAACACACAAACAATTCGGCACCCAGAAAATTGTTGCAACAAAACCGCTCCACTCTGCTATTAGGTGGTCTGGTAACTAAATCAAAATTTACTACGCCGTGATGTTCCTATAAAATCAAACGCTCACGATTCGCATACCATCTCCTATCAAAATGCATTAAATTCACCGATTGCATTTAAATAAATGCATGGGTGTACTCAAAAATATTGTGAAATGATATGAAAAGCAGAATCAAGTAACAAATTGCAAAAATTCGTTACAACTTAGGAGTTCATTTTAAAATTATTTTGATATTTAAAATTAAGATGTTTATTCCAAGAATTCGTTCATTATAGGCGAGTTTCTATTACAAGCGAGTTCATTACAAGAGGATTGAGTGTTATCACTTGGGTGATTGAATAATCTGAATATAACACATCAAGTTAAATTGAATATAAGGCAAAAGTACAAAACTTATATAATTTAAAGTAGAAACAACTCTGAATTGCTCTCGTGGAACTACTTTAAATTTTAATTTGTTAGAAAATTGCATGACATGAAATACTAATGGACATCGACGAAAGATAATAAAAGTACGTGAAGTGATTCCTGAAAGTTTTATATTTCAATTACATCACTAAAACTCCAATCTCATTTTTGTCTCCTTATATAGGATTTGTTCAAATGACAATAATTACATTTTAACAGTTTCCATGTTTACTTATTATTGATTATTTCCAACAAAGAACGTATTTATGTTTGAAAGCTTAATAAAAATATTAAATAATTTAATTATTTACTTTCTAACTCGACATATTTTAAATTATCTTTATAAATACGTAAGATGAGAATGAAACCGCGAAAATATAACAAAATTTTACGTAATCTGTATTGAATTAGTACTATGCAAGTCACACTTATTATTATAATACCATAAGATTTATAAGTACATGGTAAAGTCTTATGATGACAACGTTCTGAAACGAAAGCTACCCTCTGACTTCTGAATAGCAACCCCTCATGAGAGGGTTGACCCAAACGGAGACCAGAGTCCGTCACAATCCGGAGATGACCTCTCCAGTTTATTTAGCCACGATGTTAATAGGCCAACCCTCAATTTAATTGCTTTAATTTCCAATAGAACTTGAGAGATGCTAGCAAAATTCCAATACTTTTAATGTAAATTACAGTAGCAAATTAAATACGATGTTACATCAAAAAGTGCAACCACTTCAAATTTTACAAGTATCCAATATAAAACACAGCAACCTATTTAAGGAAAAAATTAAATTGCTTACCTCTAGTTCTCGTGTAAAGCTTACAACTTAAAATGGTGACAGGTGCTTGCTTCCAATAGCTGTGCAACGTGTGGCTTCGAAAATCTGGAACACTTGATCGACTTCGCCCCACAAAACACAACTTGCAGATCTGGTGTTGGAGCTGGACCTGGAGAGACCTGTTAGCAAGATTGGACCATCCCATTAACGCAGTAATTCCCCAATCGTCATCCAAAACAACGACAACAATGGTCATTAACTCGAAGTTATGGTAAACAACAACCAAAAACGTCGCAAACCGAATTAAGTTCGATGTTATCGGACCACTTGCGTATAGAACTTAATTTTTGCATAATATAGGTTTTTAAGACTGAATATATTGAAATAAACCTCATTGATAACATATTAATTGGCAATTTATTTAATTTATGCTTTAAAACTGACGTAATATCAAAACTATTGATTTTTTAGTGTAAGTAGTAGAGTGCGTTTTAGAAAGCATGTGTTTGTGTCTTTATGTCAATGTCTTTATTGTTTAAAATAAAATTTGAATTTTTATTTATTGAAAAAAAATGTTTACGTATGTTAAGCCTTGGCCTCTTTGCGGATAAGAAACTTAACGTGCCACAATTTTGGTTTAGTAAGCTTTTAGAGAAACTAATCCATTCCATACTAGCAAAGCTGATAACGGTTGATGTCGTTAGAATTTATCACCTAATTCTGACATTAATCTTTCTTTTAACGGATTGATTTTTCAAAAAAATTTACTGCACAAATTTGTAGCATTAATTTGCTATCCAGAAAGGGGTGTCAAATATTATATAAAATGCATAATTTAAAGATAAATTATGGAGCTTTTTTCAAAAATACAAAAAAATTATACTTCGAATGTTTTTAGGTATTAATAAAGGAACCAAAATAATGGAGCTTTTTTTAAAATAATGTAAACAATAGCATCATGAGTACCAGTGATACCAACACAATAACTCAGATATAATAAATTCCTACAAGTAAACCATCGACGCAAAAACAATGTACTACTATTTACAGTTTTCCAAGAGGAAATTAATAAATTTATCACAACTGGTTTACGCTTAGAAAGTAAACTGCATGTCTTGATTGTTGAATTTCCAAGCGTGCCAACATAAATTAATTCGAATGTGAGAGACAATGCAAAATCAAAATTAAATCAAGGTATTTAAAATTGTAAAAATGAATAAACGTGACCCAGATGTAATTTGCCATGTCGAGAATATTGATGTGCTGAGAAACAAGCACAACAAAGGGGTAAAGCATGGGGTGATGTTTTAATTAATAAAGAGATATTTAACATAATTTCAGTCATCATTTTTCCTCCTTAATATTTGATCTTAAAGCGTTTCTATCCAAAATGTAATTTTCTACCCAAAAATATAATATACCAAGTGTTTTGTTTACGAGAAAATTTTGATTAATAACTCGAAAATGCGTTGCTCAATCATTTATGCCATCATAAAATCAGCGTAAAAACTTCTGCTTTATTAATTTATAACCGGGTTTTATTAGATTACGGAGATAATAATGGTGCGCACTTTATTTGGATCAATCTGTATTATTGCATTTTTGAATTTAATATTTTTTGTATTTAATTTTGGATATTCGGCACTTCACAAAACCTTAATTATCACACACCACTTTAAAAATTTCTGAAAATCCTCTTAGTTGCCTTGACTACAATCGCAGCTTCACTTTAACCTAGTGAAGCTTTTTGAAAGGTGTGTGCCTGATTTATTGATGTAATGAATTTCGTTTAATGTAATTTAATTTAATATAATCTTACTTTAACACATTTTTTGGATTGCACTTTAATCTGTGAGCTCATTGTTTTTGTACAACATTTTTCGAAACGTTACAACTTTATAACTGTTCACTCGGGGTTCAGAATTAGGGGAAAAAATGCTTAAGTGTATGTAAGTATGAATTTTATTTCTAATGTTTAAATGAATTAGAACAGATATCATAAATGAAAGTATTAATTATAAATTAAAATTAATTAAATTTGTAGACAAAAATACTAATAGTTTCAATTAATTATTATTTTCATTATAATTATAATTTATCACTTTGGATAGAAGTCATCATTCATCGACATCGTTTCTCAAAACATCAATAAAATCATTAATGTTCAGAAAAATTTATTGAAATTGGTGAAATTACCAAATAAATAACAAAGAAAAATTTAAATTAGTAAATCACTGTCGGTTTTCGTTAGCCCTCATACCTGAACGCGTTCAACATCGATCGATGGTTACGCCACTGAACTTAAAATGTTGAAACGTTCCAAATAAATTATTAAACTAAACCGAAGCACGATTAATTATTCAAAAAATTCTGTTCGAATTAAAAATGTATTTATATTTTGATATGGTAAAATATAAAAAGGAAAAATTTATTTCAATTTATACGCTGAAAATATTACGAAGATCAAAGAAAGTATATTTTTCAGTATTGATAAATTCGGAATTATAATTTCATTACGTTTTTATTAAAACTTTAAAACCGTATCGTTACTCAACCAAAAATAATTTAAATAAGCATATTCATTTAAAAAGCAATTTTTAGCTTTAAAAAGATTGCGGGTTTTCTTGTTTATAATACTTCAAGTTTTCATTCATTTGCTTTTTCCACCTCTTTAAGTTTCAAGTTTAATTCGTATTTATTTTTTATTTAAATATTTTAATATTGCAAAATCTTTTGGAGGAAAGTGAAAAAGCTCATATACTTAGGCTTATCGTGTCGTACTTAACAAATCCATTTCGAGTCCTCTTAAATATTTGCATAAGAAATATTTCGTTTAATTTTTAATATTCTTTATCTTTCTTCTAATGCGTTGAAAAGTTTCACATGTAATCATCTGGATTCGAACCCGAGCTTTTAACTGCGAATACGAATGCTAAACCAACTGCGCTACCAGGACGATTGGTGGTATGTTACAAGAGTCAGCTATATTTGTTACTAATTCTCGGGCCGTTAAAGCTTTAATTTTAAAATTAAAATTAATTTCTAATCAATAATTTATTATGGCTTCAAAATTACCAAAAATAGTTTTATCCTTTACCTAATTAATTCTATTTGAATCATTTAGACATTTTCATTATTAACAGCACAATCTTGACATGTTCAAGACTTCTTCTTCAGGTGCCTATCCGATTTCGGATGTTAGCGATCCTCCTGGCTAAGCCAAGAAGACTTTACTAGGGAAATGTTAATGGGGTGGTTTCCCGTTGCCTTCCCCATAGTCCACAGATCGATTTTGGACTTTTTAGATCACAGCACATATCCGACGCAATCAGGATTAGAACCGCGGTTTCCCGCTCTTTAGTCTCTCCGTGTTTGATTTACGCCAGACTGCTGGTTCAAGACACTGCATGTCAATTTGCGAGAGAGGCGCCTTAAGATTAAAAAGATTAATAGAAATCTGTGAAATCCCTTGTTTGCTCAGTCCATATGCGGCAATTTTCCTTACTAAAAAATTCATTAAGTCAAAAATGAGCTTTATCTCTGAACACAATTTTGCGAAAACAACGGAGCAGTTTCCAACTGCTCTAGGGCCTAATTTGCACTAATTAACTTACCTACGATTTGGCTAAGTCATCTGGTCTCACTTAGTTACATATTGTGACCTCCCCCCCTTGGCATGGACGACCTGTAATTACTAATTTTTTTTATGTTGAATGTGCAAATCTACTGATCATGGACTATTATTATTGGTGAACGGGTGGTGATTCTGCACCTAGTTGCACTGAAGCTCTAGATCCATTATATCCCGTGTTCCGTGTTTACCCCATCAGGTTCTTGGGTGATGGGTGCTTGGATCTTAGGTCTCTTAGTCAAGGTCTCTCAGTTTTTTTTATAACTAGAGCTGGGCATACACATAGTAGGTGGTACGGAGTTTCTTCTTCCTCCCCAAACTTTCTGCATATTAATTTCTTCGACGACTCCAATTCAGATGCTTGTTTAGGCAGCAGTGTGCTGTGTACAACCCGGTACAACCCTACAATTGTTCTCAGTTATGTTCTGCTAAGTTGAAAAATTTCTTATTCCCTTTCTTCACCGCTTGGAACAACTAATGAACATCCCTGACTGCCTCAGTCCCGGAAGGGTCTCCCGGTACGTAATGTGTTTTTTTCTTAATAGTTCCTTCATAGTCCCTCTTGTTGTCCGCAAGTTGGTTCTGGATTAGCCAGATTTCCTATAACTGCCTTAGCAAGGAAGTCTGCTTCTTTATTGCTCCCTTATCCAACGTGTCCCGGCACCCACCTCATCGCTAGCCCAGTACCACTATTGCCTCGAGGAAGTTTTATGCGCTGTAACAATTTCTTGCACTTCGTTACATGGTACTACTTTCTCATTTCATTTCAATATTTCTAAGTACGACCCATGTATTTATTTAATGCTATCAATATTGAAAATATTTGGCGTTTGAATTTATATGAAAATTTTAGCGTAGTAATTCAGTTACCCGAGGACAAATAGCGGAGTAGACCTACTGCCGATTTGGTGTGCGTTTAAGCATGTTCTTGGTTTAACGACTTCGTGCCAGTTTCGTTTGTGGAGGTAATGGGGTAAATCAGTATGGCAATTTACTACATAGTTCTGGTGTGCAAGTTGTACGATCATTTCCGATTCTCTACGGTTAGAAGCGACTTTTGTGTTGTTGTTGACAACCCAATCCTAACCTACCTACTTCATTTTCCGTGGGATGACGGATCACTTAGGGAATTCCTTGATCATCTGGATGGTCCAGCGTTGCGTAACATATCCAACATCATCTCTCACTGGTCCAGTTCCAGCTACACATCTGCAAGCAGTGCTTTAGTGTCGCGAATGTCGATCAAGTGTTTTCCTGTGTAAATTGACAAGTTACAGATTTCTATCTTTTAAGCCAGCCGTGGTATGTCGAGTGGAGGGAGACGTTTGTCACCAGATAAATTTCTTACTCATCTGACCGATATTAGACTTTTGTATTTTAATTACTGGTAACCCATAAAGGTTGCTGTGTGTCTTGATGCTTGTAAATTTAAGTTGGGTGCACTTTTTGATTATAGCACCATAATCATTCATTTCTACTGTGTGTCTGTTTACCACGGTAATTAGCATTGCAATTGATGGAACTGTGATAGCATATTATTATTTTATTATTATTATTATTATTAATTTTATTAGGCAATATTAAAATACATAAAATACATTTTAGTACATATTACCTAAAAGGGTGAAGGGTCAGCAAGGCTGTTTTTCACCTAAACCCTCAATATAGTTTGACCATCAACCTCGCTTTGAACGACTCAACATTCCGAGACGCCGAGCATATGTCAGCATATTTGTTAAAAATATGTGACGCTAAGAATTGGAATGAACCTTCGAATTTGGAACCATGGTGTTGTGGAACCGACAGAAGCGAATTGGAGCGAAGATCTCGGTTATGTACTTCCGACCTTCTGATGAGGAGATCCTTCAGATATCCTGGATGACCAAACTTTAATATTTTGAAAATCAGCACTGCAAAGCGGAATTTGAAACGATTATCCAGTTTCATTATTCCTTGGGCGGAATAATGAGGGGTAACATATGGTCCCTATACCCGACGTCATAAGCAAAGCGGAGACCAGCATTTTGCAGGACTTGGAGCTTATTTCTAAGTTCGTCCGTCAGATTTCCATAGTATACAGTGATACAGTAATCGACATGGCATAGTAACAGACTCTCGACAATTCTCCATTTTACCACGGACGACAGGAAGTTCTTGTATCTATAGATAGTCTTAAGCTTGAAATAGCATGTCCTGACGATCTTCTTGACATGAGCAGAAAAAGACAAATATCTATCCCATATCACTCCAAGGTTTTTTACTTCGGTGCACCACTTCACTACGCACCCGTTAACATGTACGTCGGTATGTTGAGCTTCCTCTGCTGTCTGACAGTGATGAGGACCGCTCTCAATCTCAAATTCTGTATGTCAATTAAAGCATTTGTTTACTATTTGCGTTTTTTGAGTTTCCCCAAGCTACCGATCTTTTTCCAGAAATCCACGACCTACGTTATCGCATGAATAAGGAGCTAGTCTATTAAATAGTGGCCAAACAAACTGAAGAGGTCATCCCCAGATTGTGACAGACTCTGGTCTCTGTTTGGGTTAACCCTCTCATTAGGAGTTACGATTCAGAAGATAGTTTTTGTTGCAGCGCATAACATACTCGTACATAATTTCCCCTTATAATAAATTCAACATCATTTTATTTAACAAAAATCAACGTTTTTGAATGGACACAAGAATCTCGTTAATCCATTAATGCGCATCTTTAATTTTAAAGTTGCTATAACTTGAATAAAATCAAGACCATCTTTTTTGTTCACTTTGTCGTTTCCTGGACGATTACATCCATCCAGAAATAATCACCACGATATCATAACAGCCAAAAAGAACAATAAATTTGCAAAATTAATTTTCAAACCAATTCTAGAATTAGAAAATAATTATACATTATTTGTTTTGTGCACTATTGATAAATTTAAAATCCTTTTTTATTTGCATTTGTTTAATAAAAACTAATTTGTTTGAGTAGACAGAGAGAATCTCGTTAATTCATTCATAGATCTCATCCTCAATTTTATAATTCAATAACTTGCAAAGTAACTTTTTACGAGGAAGGTTCAAGACAACTTTTTTGTTACTTTCGCCATTACCTTGATGAAGGTGACATTTTTCTAGTTTTCTGTACAAAAATTAATACTTAATCACAGCATCGCAAAAACAAAACTTGGAAATAGAAAAATATTTAAACAGTTAAAATTGACCTATTATTATGCATAAAATGAAGTACAGCAGAAAACCCATTGAAATAGATGCCTGAGTTTCAGCAAGTCATTTTCAGATGGAACGCCCCTCAATTTAACAATTTTGCTACTCATCGCTAAATTGCAAGAAGCATTTCATGATCATGATCGATGAAAACTTTGGGAAAACTATTTTAAATTGCTTTTTCGAATTTTCTGCTCGTGTTTCCCAAAATAACTAAACTATACATAAATATTACCGAGAAACAGAAGCGGAAAACTTGAGACAGAAATCTATAAATTATAAACCGTTTTTAAAATTGATTTATAAATATTTAAAACCTTGGCAATAGTATTAGCCTATTGAAAATGTTCTGGTTCCATTATAACATCGAAATTAAACAATATGCTGCGCGTTTCGTACTTGAATGGGTGACCATCTATCACATAAAAAGCAACTTTTGGAAACGAAAATTAATAGTCAAGTAATTTAAATATTTTAAAGCGGAAGTTATAAATTTTAACAACTACTACATGAAAATAAATTAATTTTGATTTGCAAAATTTAATGAAATTTTATTGAACTTCAAAATTCAAAAAATAAATGAAATTTTAATAAACCACGCTTAATTAATCAAGGGTTTTCCATTCCTGTCGGAATATTACCAGATTGTGGATGTCCACTGGAAGGCGTAACTAAGAAACTCTGTGAAGTCCGCGATTCGAACCCAGAATTTCTGCTCTGTAACTCAACCAGCAGTCACATCACTCCACTTCTGTGGTTAACGAAAATTTATGTGGCTTTCGATAGAATAAAATGTAAACTAATAATTTCTTAAAAACTCATTTCACATGGAATCGTTATATTTTGAAAGAATTTTGTTTGAAAATCAATTACCAATTTAAATTCAACTGAAAACATTGACAAAGACTTTTGCATTTATAGCATCCCGCGGGGTAAATGACCATTTAAAATTATAATACTAGGGGGAAAAGAAAATGGTATCCAACATCAATATCTGAAAAATTCAAATAAATATATTGAAAGTTAAAAAGGTAAAATCAATATCTTCTTGTTTAGAAAACATTTAACACGGATCATTTTTAAATGTAGGTTATTGGATGAAAATTTGAAATACAATTTCCACAAGCTGGCGCACTTTTAATGAAACTGTCGTCAAGTAGAAAATTCAACTAACGATTTGTATTGCCGGTCAAAATTACAACACGTGAGGTTTTGGATTACTATTCAATTTAGATCATTAAATATAAAGGTAATTTGTTTTATTACTTTATTTCCGGAATAATCGTCAGTGTCTATCAATTAAGGTCGTAAATCTTTGTATGTGAATGTAATTTTCATTATAAGCGACATTCTAATGAAGCAATTCTTTGATAAGTACTTCAAGGCTATTGAAAATTAACGACAATTTTAATATTATTTGTATCATTTTAGAAATAGGGGAAATGTGCCTATGAAATTATCCGTTAGTTCATTTGTAAATAGTTAAGTAATATTAATATGTAAATCATGTCAACAATATGTTAATATTTACCTTCTTCTTCTTTTACCTTTATTAGAAGGAATTTTCTAGAGAATTCTCTTCTAGTAGGCCTTAAGGCCTGTTATTTTCCAACATCTCCGTCGTTTCCTTGGCAGTGTTAGAAACTGTGAGCATATAAATATTTTACATCCATCAGGTAGCTTGCTAGACTTGCTTTCAGATGTGCCTGTATCCTGGTTTTTATGTTAATGGTGGCAATTCACCAACCCAGGGGACCACCGGCTTAACGTGCCTTCCGAAGCACGGAAACTATAGTCCTAAGAAAGTTACATAAAATAATTACTTTTAAAAATACCTCAAGTATGCCATCATCATCATATTTGCTCTAAATTTGCTTAATATCAAGAACAATCTTCCTAAAATATAATATGAAGCATTCTTTGAAGTCTTCCGATATACTTTATCATGTTATATAAATAACGAGAACTGTGAGATTCTCTTTTACCCAAGCAATTGTTAGTAGTTATCACTTGTTATCAACTTGCTCAAATGCCTATATTATAATATAGTTTCCACCATTCGTACTCCTACCACATTTTTAAATGCTGTTCAGCAACCAAAATGAAAATGAATTGTTATTGTTGACAGAGAAATAAATGAGCAAATTCTTCAGTTGTATACCTTTATAACAGAATTTTGTAGAACAATATAATAAAGCTTTAGAAAAATGTTTGTTGGTTTGTATGTATTCAGATGGGAGCTTTATATAGCATGCGGTTCGCAACACAAAGAGAAATTGTGATTCAAGAATCTCATTGTTTTGTCAAAACGTGCAAGTGCCAAGAAAGTAACTTACAACATTTATATTGTTGATATAAGTGAATACATTTTTATTCCAAATGATCAAAAAAGTATTAAAAAAGATTAATTATGATTGCATTGCCTCTTCCGTTTCTTTATTTTAGAGAGTCATTTGGGTTGATGCTTTTTTGAACCCCAATCGATATAGCACAATAAAGAAAAATTCGCTCTCGCTTCTTGAGCACGTTGTTTACAATTCTTTGAATAGAATGTAATAATTTATAATGGACAGACAAGAATTAATATTTTGATTAATTATTTTTTATTGTGGTCCATCCACTGTTATTTACTGCAACGAAATATCTAATCCACGCGACGTTCTGAAATTCGTAATCGGATTAAAAAAATATAAATAAAGATTTGTTTTTACAAACAAGAATTAATTGGGTTCCATTTCTTTTATCGATGCCAATCGTATTAGATAACAGGATAAACTTTTTCCAACATTTCGATTGAATCTATAAATTAGTATTTACTTTTTATTTTCGCAGTAAGTGTAATTCATAAAGAAAATCTAGAAACACGTTCTTCGTAAATTCTATAGTGTACAAAATCAACCATCCGAACGAGCTATTAATTAAATCATTAATAAATTAAAACACAATCAAGACTAAAACTGTGCGTACGGAAGAAAATATCATTGCTGTAGACGCCAGTGTCGAAGAATATCCAAATTTTGCCTAAAATTACTGATTATTTCGTTCCGAATTTGCATGATATTGATCTGGAGGAGATGATGTGGTTCCGACAGGATAGTGCCACATGCCATACAACCACGGTAATAATTGATTTATTGAAGGAACAATTCGGAAATAAAATTATTTCGAGAAGTGGACCTGTCAACTGACCACCAAGTGACGCCTAGAAAAGTTTACATAGAATCAAATCATAAATCAAATGACGCGACGCGACGTCGCCCTTAATGTGCCGGTTCAGATTTGATTCTATGCAAGCTTCTCTAAGCGTCAAGAAACTTGTCGCTTAAGTGTGCAAGCACCTTAATATATTCGTATTAGAAACATTTTGAAGAAAAATGTATTCGGGATTTCTTACCCCACTCCTCTTGATTGATCTATTTGTCACAATTTTTGGTACCCCTTCAAGAACGCCCGAGTTTGAACAAGTTAAATTTAGAACAGTTTGTAGCTGGAAATAAAGTACGACATAAAAGCGTTTACAGAGACATTTCCAGACGAATTAAGGTGCTCGCACACTAAAGTAAGCGTTAAGAAACTCGTCGCCTAGGGTCGCGTTACCTAAGTGTGCGAACACCTTTAAAGTTATAGTTTAAGACAGGGTTTCTTAACCTTTTTGTAGTCATGGACCCCTTTCAAATTTTCAAAAAGCCTATGGACCCCTTCCGAAAAAATAAAAAAAAGCAAGATTTAACTTTTGCCAGGTTTTATTGTTTGCGAACTTTACATAGTCACATAGTTAGTGTGACGGTTGCTGCTGCTTATGCCGGATTAGAACGTCAAATTGAGGAGCCGTTTTGGATAACGCAAGGCGCATGTCATCTTTCACTTCTAACCGATTCCGCTTCTTAGTTTTATTGATACTAAACTTGAAAACCCTGCCTCGCAGAAATAAGTAGTTCCAAACGGAATCAGAACTGACATAGCTCGATTGACAAGTACACCACGATGTATCGTGAATGACACCAAAAGTCAACAATGTTTTTTGTGTCAAATTCAAATTGTGTCTTTTGATCTCAAATGAATGAGATCATCTTCCACGAGGTCCTCATCGTCAATTTTGTCGAGGTCAATCAAAAATGGACTTCGTACCCATGTTTCCTGATTGAACTGTTCTGGACAAAAGAATCCTTTGAAAGCGCTCTGAAGTGTTTCCATATGCTTTGACATATCTTTTTGAATTTTTTCGACAAAAAAAGGCTTAGATCAGGAGTTGGACCCAATTATTATATTATTGCATTATGTTAGGGCAGGCTCACCATGGACCCCCGTCGATCATTACACGGACCCCTTAGGGGTCCATGGACCCCTGGTTAAGAAACTCTGGTTTAAGACTATGCTAATAGAACAATTTTAGATTTTCTTCGAGGTATAGCTCATAATTTTCAGTTACAAATATAAAATTAAAATTTACTCCTCTTTATTATCAATAAATATTTTTATCACAAAAATCGTGGCGCGCGATTAATTGCCGCGCTACAAATTGACGTGGATTCTCCGGAGATGACCTCTCCAGTTTGTTTAGCCACGATATTAAGAAGCCAGCTCTTGATTAGTGCGGAGGTCAGGCCGTACATTTTGAAAAAAAGCGGTAGCTTGGGGAAACTCAAAAAAACGCAAATGGTGATAAACTGCTTTAATTGAAACAAGAATTTGAGAGGTGCTTTTACAATCCCAATAATTGCAATGTAAATTACTGTGCTAAATATACATAACAGCAAACTAAATATATGACAGTTACATCAAAAAGTGCACCTTCCTTAAATTTAACAAGTACCCAAATATAAAACACAATAACCTCTAATGGTTATCCAAATTGAAGACATACGCCAAAAACATCGGTTCACAAAAATTGCAAAGAATTAAAATTGCTTACCTCGAGCTGTCGTATATGCCTATAACTTAAAATGGTGACATATGCTCGCTTCCAATCGCTTTACAACGTGAGGCTTCAAAATATGAAAACTGGAACAATTGTCAATTCTGCAACGGTTATACTCGATTGACTTCGCGACACAAAACACAGCTTGCAGATCTGAAGTTGGCCAGATCGTGAGAGAGATTGTATTGGACCTGATAAACAAGATTGGACGATCCAGATAACGAAGGAATTACCCAATCGTCATTCAAAACAATAACTTTGGTCGTTGCCAACTACGTAGTAGTTTGCGCATATAAGAGCCTCTCTTATCACATTTGCTCGAACACGATGTTCTCACAGAAGCTCAAAAATACTATACGACAGCCGGACTCTTGTCTCAAACGACTTGGCACGAAAAAATAGTAACATTGGACAAAAAACTGTTTGTCCAAACAAACTATCTGGACCTAACAAAGTTGTTCTGAAATTATGTACATCCACTGACTGTCGTAGCTATTGCGAGACTGATATTCCTACGCCAGGCGTTCTACCAGCAGATAACATCCATTCAAAATGCAAGCCAAACGTCTGCAATACTAAATTGCATTAAAATAAAAACACAGTCAGGAGTCTTTAACGAGTTCTGAAATGTCTTAAAAATTGCGATGCGGAACTGTCACCAATATTTCTAGTTTAATTTTATTTCGACAGAACTTGAAAGGCGATTAATTATTTCGATTTTAGAATGAAGTGAATGACAAAATGAAAACGGAACAAAAGCTCCCGCTCACGAGACAAAATATTCACGCTTAAAGGTACAGCGTTACTAAATTAAAAATTGCATGCGAGTATAATGCAACGCGCACCTCATCCAAAACCATTTTGGTTTATTTTCAGTCACTAGATCTCTCGCTTTGTAAAAATGCAATTTAAAATGCATTGTTCGAACGAATATTTAAAAATATTTTCGGACAATGCGATAGAAATTGCAATGTACAGGGGTCGTTCAAAATGGAGCCGCACGACTAACAAGGAATTGTTGCATTAATTGCAATAAAATTAATGCTAAACAACCAATGTTTATTTTTGTAGGTGGTGAACATCATTCGGGATTGTAAGAGGATAACAAGAATGGTTAAGAACGAATAAGCAAAAATTCATTACAAGATGTTATTTCTGATGGAAAGGTGATGGTTTTGAGGGAATTTTTTGAATTTATTATAAAAGTAAAGATACCATCATAGTAGACGCATACTACTGATATTTTAGGAGGCTTTAAAGAAATTAAATCAAATATATAAGATGAAAATTGATCAAATGCATATTTATGCTGCAAGACAATGCACCCGTTCACAAAGTGAGATTTGCATTGAGTACCTAATAGACATCATGAGGTTTTCAAAAAATTTATGATTAAATATAATATCCAAATTTGGTATAGTTGTATTTTTCCTTAGTGGTTGGGAGTGGTTAATGTTCAGAAACGAATATTTGTCATTTCGGTTCTATGTTTTTTGTCAATTGGCTACAACTTTGATTTTGATATTGGCTGACCAATATATATTAACTTTTAATATCAAATGGCATTCACAGCATTGCATTTTTTACTTACGACGTAGACGGGGAGCCAGCCCGACAAAGAACCCCCAACCTGGAGGACTAGAGAGACGGCCAGAATAAAGTTCGTACTTCACTCGGATTCGAACTCGCATGACCACTATGTTCCGACCGTCTCTTATGATTACTTGAAGGTTTCAAAATTGAAAAAATAACTTTGTCGAAAGTATTTTGAGAGCGATATAATCATACTCAATCACCGGTAAATGAGCATTTTATATATAAAAATAAAAATTATGTTCTGATGGTGTTATGGTAAAGAAAAATTAATTCAAAAACCTAACGAATATATTGATATTCAAAGATCAAAGAGAAAATACTAAAACAAAATTTTTCGGTTTCCTTCTGTCTGGTTCGTAGTAAAGTAAAAACACAAATGCAGTAAATAACGAAGAAGATTAATTCTTGTGTAAATTACGGTTACTGAAGTTTTATAAAAATGAAAATAAAAATAGGCATCAAAAGTGCAAATTAAATCAACACAACTACAAAGCGGATTTGATATCATAAATCAACTGTCAAAAAAGTAATTAATATGAGATATAAATGGTCTCAGTATCCCGCAGTTGGTCAATTATTAAGAAGTAAAATTGAGTTCGTAATACTAAAACGCTAAAATATTGATAGCTTTAACTATAAATTCATGATTAAATCATTAGTACCTAATCAAATTATCTGCAATGGGTAACGGCAGTTTTTAATTATTAAGAGATAAAATTGCAGCATTTAGAAAGGGAAAGGCGTCAGTTTTTCAAATGTCAGTCGTGCCAACAGTTTAAAATTTACTTGTCGCGTCAATTTGTTGAAACCAAATTGTTGTAGAAATGAAAACGAAATTATGCGTTTTTCTTGAAAATGTTGTGAGGCCTTCTCCTTTGTTTGCACTCGAGAAAATTTCAATTCGGTGAACTAACTTAATCGGGAAATAAACCGGTACATTAGGACCAGAACCAAAAACCTTTCGTGGATATTACTCTGCGTCCGGCAAAACGTTTACTCCGTAAATCGACTACCTAATGTTTTTTGTTTCATCAAAATGTTTGGTTTGGGATTTGCTAATTGAATGCGTTGTTATTAGAATTTGATGTTGGAAGCAATTATTTTAAATTGTTAAGAAAAACAAAATGGTTTCACATTATTTTCAGTTATTGAATATTTTCATACCAATACATCAAACTTACAAAATAAATTTGTTTCAGTAAAAATGTTAGGAAGTAAATTGCGTTCGTGGATGGAAGCGGTTCGACCTAGAAAAAAGCAACAACGTAAAGAAAAATCTCTAAAATCAAATTTAACAAACTCTAATGGCGCAGTTATACCAATTTCACAATCCATATACAGTTCGCAATCATCGGAGAATGAAATCCTGGTAAGCAAAATTTTCGGTTATATTTTTTATTTCGTAATATAAAATTTTTACTGTGTAGTACTGATATCGCATGATGTGTTTTCTATTGTGTAGGAAGACGTGAACAGAAAGTCGATTCAAACAATTGCCAGCCACGCGCCACGTTATTCGGGTACCAATTTGTCTTCGCCAGAATCTGCTTACTCAACAGGATATTCAACCGATGGGACGTCCCCTGGAGCTGCACCCCCAGAGTACTATATAAATATTAGAACAGGTAAGTGTAATTTTTAGGCGATGATGCACTTGGGGATTGTTTGGAAACTTTATTCACAATAGAAATAAAATTTTGACGTAATTCTAAAATTTAACGATATAAATAACTTTTATATAAATTATTACTATGTAACATGACAATTTTTTTAGGAAATTGCACTTAGGAAACTTAGTTTCTTGTGCCTATACACAAGAGCCTCTAACAGTGAAATGAAAAATGATGGAATATTCCAGTGGGAGTTTAAAAATTAATGTTTTTGGTTTTGTTCCAAAATAAAATTTATGGCTTGTTTTTCTTTATACATATAATTTTTATTGGTTAAGTTAAAAAAAAGTCAATTTTAACTATCGATGAGACCTTTGAAGTAAATTTAAGTATCTCTCACAAAACAAGTAACAAAAACTTTATCCGACAGTAGCATTAAAAAAATTTATCGGCCACCTAAATTTAAGATTATTCTTATTATATTGTTTTGGCGCCAAAAACCGTTACGCTTTTATTATGTTTTTTAGGGACACGCTATTTTCCACTTGAAAGTGAAAAACTTTCGCAAGCACCTCAAACAAATTACGCAAAAGTTTATACTAGCGAGTCTCAAACGCTACTATCCAATGGGCATCACCCTCCAACTAAAGAACATCATGTGTCAGTTCATTTCAAGAACGATCAACCTGCAGTTTCTCTGGCTAAGGAGGTAATTATCATCCAAATTTTTCCAATTTGAACTCGAGGGTTTTCATACTACACAAACTACCTCGGTTGTATATTGGGAAAGCAAACGTAAACTATTTTACGTCATAGCCTCCAGCATTTATCCAAACCACGCTATTGGCTTTCCGCTTTCTACTTTAGTCATTCTTATTTCACTTAGATACTTGATCGTCTCAGTTTTAAAAAGTTGTTGGGATAGAAGTCCTAAACATACAAATATCTCACAAAAAATTATTTTTTGTAGACGTCGAACTACGAAAAGCATAAAAGCTCGATGTTGCATTCTAACGTACCCGTTTCTAATAATATCCAACCACCAAATGGGACTTCATCAAGACTTTCGGAATTGGTTGTAAATTCGGCTCTTACATCACCGAGACAACGCAATCGTATTCGAACAAATCCATGGGTGCCCACTACTAATTTAAGTCCTGGAAATAGTTGTGTCGGTCTTCACGTTCGTCAAGAATTTTCAAAACAAGCATATCTCAATAGCCCGTAAGTATTTTTCAAATTTAATTAACAACAAAACTAATTAAACCGATTTAGACTACCATCTCACTGCTTAAGCCCTTCCCTTCATCGAAGTCCAATAAATCGAGCTATAAAGCGACGCGAATCCATATCTTCATCATCGTGCTCTTCCAACAGCACAACCAGCATTAATTGGGACGTCGATTTAATAGGAAGAAACCCAAGAATTAATTCCGATAGCGATGGAGAAGATTGCACTTTAAACGAAATGATGGGAAAATTTGATGAAAGTTACGTTTACGAAAAAGAAACCGATATTCTCAGTGACAGTGATCCAACCGATTGTGATACCGATATTGATACCGGACAAGATGGTGGAGACGAGGACGATCCTCTCGATCACGAATTTGATTTTATCGATAATGGCTCATATTTAGATTTTAATATCGACAAGGATGCAAGAAATACGGGTCACTGCATTTATTACAACTACGAAGTACATAGAAAAATGTCACGTCGCAAAACCATGCGAAAATCACAAAAACACGACCCTCAAAATACATCTTCCAAACAAACAAGTGAAAAACGGCGTCGATCGACTTCGTCCAAAAGAAAACAAAAGGTCACCGAAACAACTGCGAGAATAAATCACTGCGTAATTAATAACCATCCCCAAATGAACGGATCGCGAAGTGCCGGAACAACTCCATTATCTGTACGCCGTACAAAACAATCATTCTCCAAACAAATATTTGATGAACACTTGAAGCGTCGCTCAAACTCAGTTAGTCTCAGCACACCGACATCTAAAGCTATCGACCAAAGAGACAAGGAAGCTGATAAAAAATACAAGGAACTTATTGTAGAAGCCGAACATATTTTAATGAGTATGAAGAGCAGTGGCTTCTCACCAAGACGTATTCCTGGTCCTCCAAACAAGAGGGTGGAACTATTACGTAATGCCGAATCGACGAAACCAGACGCTTTTATTAATAAAAATAGACTGATCGAGGATACTGCAAATATGCATTTGTCGAGAATTCCGTCCAATAATTTTAACTCGCCAAGATTTAGCCCTAAAAAGAATCACATTACTAATTTTATAAATAACAATTCTCCTGTATTAATTCGAAGAGAGTTGGAAGTAAGAGGATCTCCTATAGCTTCACGGAAGGAACTGCAACCGTGCTTAAAGGCCCAAACTAATTCTGCATTAGCAAAACCAAGATCGTCTTTATCTAAAATAGATGCAAGTGTGGGAAAAAGTCCAAAATTAAAGAGAAAAGGTTGCAAGACCACTCAATTCAAAAAAGCAAGCTTTGGGTCGGATTCCGATGAAGAAACAGAATGCATTAAGAGTTCAGAAGGAATCGAGTTTTGGTGTCCACAAAGTGAACCCGTAAAAAGAAAAGTATACAGCAACCAATGCAAAACAGTTGCTTTCAATCTCAACTATGAAAACATCTCTGATACGTTGGGTAGGTAAAATTTTTATCAACCTTATTTAATATTAATTATGTTTTTACTCTATAGAAGTTCCGAATACAAAATATGGAAAGGAAGATAACAAAAGTAATAGCGAAAATTTACGCCAACAAGTTTTGCTTAACACCATCGCAAGTTTGAAGAGGAGCTTGGAAGACCAATCCGAATCTTTAAGGCAAGTTTATACAAGTTCGCAAAATATATCGACATACAGGCGTAAGTAATTTCTCCAATTAATTTTAGCATACTTTTTCTTTATTTTTATAACGAAATTTACAGGGTGTTTAACGTAAATAAATTACTTCTTATTTGTAAAGTTTGGATTTTTCCAACAATATTTTGTTGGTTGATAAGGAACTTGCAGGAAACTATGTATAAAATTGTGAAGAAAGTTATTAAGAAATTTTGGGGTATATCGCATGGTACTTAATGCGGGCCTCAATTTTTTTTGTTTTACAGAACGTAATTTTACTGATAATCCTAATTATTTCAATAAAGGCCTAAATTTGCTACGACCCTGTGAATTAAATTAACTTTCTGCAACTGTCATAATAGGTTTGTTCCAACTAGCCGAGAAACCGTATATGTACGGTTGTACTCATGCGCAATAGATAAAAGGCGTTCCTTTTTACCTATTGCGCAGGAAAGTGACCGTACATTGTACGGTTTCTCGGCTGGTTGGAAGAAACCTTAGATGTTACAAACACTTCGCAATATTACGTACAATTTTGCTGTAAATTAATTTATGAACCAACAACTATGTTAATGTTAAGTTTTAAAATACTCGAATACAGGGTGCTTTATATTATTTTTTATTCCATTAATGTTAATATTTCTCACAGTATTACTTTTGACTTAAAGATCTGTAAAAAATATTCTGTAAATATGGAAACTCTCCTAAAGTTAATGATATGTGATTTTAAAAATGTAAGAATTAATCGTATCGGTTTTCTAATACTTTTAGTACCATAGGTACTTAAAAAACAAAGTCGCATGTTAATAGATATATGTGGATAATAAGCAAATTTTATAAATGACGTAAGTCTACGGCTTAACTTCGACTACTGCAAGATTTTCAAATAAAGTATTCTACCTAATACTTATTTTTATACCTAATTTTCAAGATATAGCCACACCGGATATATGTATGACAGACATATATTATGTTTTTCTTTCTCTGTTTATTCTCAGTACATTCCTTACTCAAAATAAAACTTTCACTTGTAGGTGATGTTGTCCCATCCACTATGTGATTATTAAACCAAAATATTCCATTTTTTATACTTCCTTTACATTGTATAAAAAGAATATGGCGAATTTTAAAATCCGCCATATTGTTTTCAGAAATTAAACAAAATTCGATATATCTATTAATTTGTAGTCATTTTTGTGTGAAAAATTACTAATTTATATTACCAGGAACTAACGTAATACCTTTAATTATTTGTAGATTGTTAAATAGTAGATAAATCATGAAAGTGTGTTAATTATTTCTAGTATCCGATAGACTAGTCACAATGCATCTAAATTGAAATTATATAATAGAAATGTGTAATATGTTTGTAATCAAATAAATACAAATAGTGTTAAATTGACAAGTAAATTTATTTAGTAGTTACATCTAGAATTTTATTAGTTCGAATATGTAAACTTATTCCTGTTCTCTTTATTTAGGGAACCGTAGTTTTTAAGGTTGTGGATTGTAATGAAAGCGAGAAATTTAAGGTTAGGTCTGCTTTGTTACGACCGCTCACCTCGTTAAATATTAACAACCTTAATGAAATGACTCGTATTTATAGTTTTATACATGTAGTGTTTTCTATAGTTACTGTTAACATAAATTTTAGTTGTTTTTTAAGATCACAAAAGTTATTATTATGTTATTCTTTAATTGTTAAAAATAATGCACCATGATAACAAATGTACCTACAAATGTGAAACACTCAAGTGTGAAACACTAAGAAACTAATTAGACCTACACAGAAGGCCTCTTTTGTTTTAGACTTATTGGTCTCAAAATAATTATTAAATTTAAGTTAAGAATATATTTTTGTTATAAACACGTTGAATACAGTTAAATACTTTAATAAGTATCCAACTTACTGTTAAAATTGTAAATTTTAAATTTACATCGTATCTTCCAAAACATTAAAAATAAAATTTAGTACTATGCCATTAAAACAATAACAATTTTTTGCAAATATTGAATGTTGAAATCATATTATCTATATTTAAATTAATGTTGGGATTACATTACCCCCCCCCCCCAAAAAAAAACAACTTAATAAGCCATAAAACACTTCTATACTTTATCTATCCAACAGATTCACCTAAGCTCCTCCCAAAAAATTAATTAATATAATGCTCATGCGCAATAGATAAAAAGGACCGCTTCTTATCTATTGCGCATGAGCGTGGCCGTCAATGTACAGTTTCTCGGCTGGTTGGAACAAACCTGCAGTTACAACTGGAAACTGGTTTTTGCTCTCATCAGCGTATATTTTTGGGAAGGAACTAAGTTGGATACCTGTTGGATAGACAAAGAATAGTAACCATTTTTTTATTTTAATCAGTGTCAATCATATTTTTGAAATTTTTTCGTTTAAATTAAATAAATAAAGATTTTCACTATCCAACATATTGCTAAATATAGTTAATATATACAATAACTGTGTTATGAATATATTTTTACAATGCTTTTGAAGACAATGTTTCCCACCAATGTTGATAACTATATTTTTTAATAAAAACAATACGAATATACTATAAAGAGTGGGAAAACTGATCATTTTTAAAATTTTTTATTTTATTATATTGAATAGTTTGATATTTTGTTTACTGTTTTTGTTTGTCTATGTTATTGTATATGTAATGTTGTTGTGATCTAAATTTATTGTTACAATACCTAATTATTACAATTGCTAAGTGTAGATATAAAATAAAATTTTGAAAAATAACAATTTTATTTCTTTCATTCATTCATAAATCCATATCATCAGGAAAATTATGGGTAGCAACCCATATAAGATAAATCTTTCAACTGTCGCATTGGCGGTGGCATGGGGTATAATTTTGTAAACAATCGGAAGCAAAGAGTGGCGCCCCTAGAGGAGGAGGTTAAAACATCCAGGACCCTAGGGGTGTTTCCACCCAAAAAAATTCAATTTGGCTTTAATTTAATTACTCGTCGAGTACCAAACTAATAAATTTATTGAAAACACACAATCTATAAAAAAAACTGTTTAGCCAAATTTCACCTCGCACTAAAATAAAATGCAATTAAGCATTTACCGCTTGAAGAGGCGGTCGGAGCATAGCGTTCACGCGAGTTGACTATGAACGCTAATCACCCGGTTCCAATCCGAGTGAAGTAAGAACTTTATTCTGACCGTCTCTCCCCTCGGAGGGCAATGGCAAACCACCGGGGTGTAATCTTCCATGAACGCCTTTAACAAGCATTGTTAAAGGTCACGACGCTTCTGTCAGAAGCAATACGACGGAGAAGGAAAAATAAAATGCACGATTTTGTAGATCCCACTGTTGTTTCAAGCATCGATATTTGGTTTCCGCAGCCTTAACTGATTAACCGAAGTTCCTCAAGTAGGTAATTTACAGTTACTTTCCTTCTTATAGTTTAACGGTCTAGGTCTAGGCCAGTGTTTCCCAAAGTGGTCTATATCGACCCCCAGGGGTCGATAACGACTTGCAAGGGGTCGATGTCGGCGAAAAAAGAAATTGGGGGTCCATGAGATGTAAATGGGGGTCCACGACTTTTCGTGGATGCTTTTCCATCCTCATAATTAGTGGAAAGGGGTTTCAGCGCGGTTGCCAATCTTTTTGAAAAAAAAAAGAAACAGACTGGACATCACTAAAGGCGTAATTCCACTGAAGCAACACTGAACGACATGAGGCATGCTACTTGTTTTCTGGTGTTGTCAATGGGGTGAATAATGAGATAACAGCTTCATTTATAGAAGAATACCATAATTTACCCGTATTATGGAACAATAGAATAAGTATTTATAAAGATAATCGAATAAATAATGAGAAATTAAATAATTATGTTAATTAAATTAATGTAGCATTTCGTTCAGTGTTGCCTCAGTTGAATTCCGGCTTAACAGATCGCTAACAGAGGAGATTTGAGAGTAAACCTAACTAAATTGATACCAAATGTTGAAAATTTATTATTAAAGCACCAGACTCATCCCTCGCACTAAAATTTAAAAAAAATATTTTTCCATTAGTTATTTAATGTAAATTTTAATTTGTTGAAATTTAATGTCCTAAAAAAAAGGTGAGCAGCAGAGGGGGTCTATGCGAAACCAAAAATCATGGCAAGTGGTCTACGAGAGAAAAAAGTTTGGGGAACACTGGTCTAGGCCATTTGAACGCAGACACTTGAACGCAGACACAGACTCAAACGGACGCTGACTCGAACGGACGCTGACTCGAACAGACTCAGACCCAAAAAGACGCGGGGCATAAAGACGCAAATCCAGAAAGACGCAAACCCAGAAAGACGCCAAAACTTATTTTACATTACGTAATACGGCCAAGTGTGCTACTGGCAAGGGGGTGGATTTCTCCTTCTTTTCAATCACACAATTAAGTAATGTATAATCATTCCTTTTTTTGATATTATATCAAAAATCGATTACTGGATCCGAGATAGGAAGTGGTTACGTTGTTAAAACTGACACTCTCTGCGCTCTCCATTCAGATAAATATTCCATAGGGCCGTCCAACTCGGAAAAGTTAATAGATCTCAATAGTTTTGTTTCAAAAGCACTGTAGTTTTGATTCAAAACCGCTTTAGTTTTACTTCAAGAAAACTTTAGTTTTAACAGAAAGCTAGTTTTAGTTGTGTTTAAAACTACTTTGGTTTTGCAAATCCACTTTAGCTTTATTTCAAGAAAACTTCAGTTTTTATTCAAAGGTAGGATTCCTTTTGATTCAAAGATAGGATTCGTTTTGATTCAAAACTAAGATTCGTTTTGTTTCAAGAAAACTTAAGTTTTGATTCAACGCTAGGATTCGTCTTGTATCAAAACTACTGCAGTTTAGATTCAAAATAACTTAAGATTTGTTTCAAGAATACATTAGTTTCGATTCAAAGGTAGGATTAATCTTGTTTCAAAACTACTTTGGTTTTGATTCAAAGCCACTTTCGTTTTGTTTCAAGAAAACTTTAGTTTTGATTCAAAACTAGGATGTGCTTTGTTTCAAGAGTAGGATTCGTTTTGTTCCAAAGCTACTATGGTTTTTTTTTCACAGAAGAAGTGAGTTGTGGTTGCTTCCCATCTCTTGCCAAAACTTTTCAAATAAACGCTAATGTAACGATCATGATTTTAATAAGTTCACTATTTTAACGGCAATGTTTAAAACATTTCTTAAATCATCTGAGATGATGATGCATGTGGACTAACTGCAAACAATGAATCACGACCACGGAAGCACTGTTTTACATAACCCCTGCCGGCCACATCTAATAGGTACAATCTAAACTTTTGGATTTTATATATTTAGATTAAGTTAGTGTTCAAAAAAATATGTAACCAAATCCACGATGTATGTACGGTGTACAGTTAAATAAATGTGCACTATTATATACATCGTGGAATTGCTTACATTTTTTTTAACAAGATACCGATTTTTACAAAAGTATTCAAGTTAAAAGTCAAGACATCTTTTTTGTTTGTTTTAACCATTTCAATAATGACCTTCAATTTATCGTAATGACCACCATTATCCTCATGCTAAATAGTTGTATACCGGGTGACCAGCCGCCGATGTGAACATAGGAAATTAACATGGGAAATTAATTTTTCTTTAATTCCTGCTTCCCATCAGAACGGATAAGAATGATAAAGGTATCAATTGAAAGAGTTTTATTTTCCGCGTTTAGTGTCCTTAGGGACACCCAACACTTGATGTTTTGTTCATTAATAATGTTAAAAATGTAGAATTAAAATAAGCGATTTTTTAAAAATCAGACCTGCTTTGGATGGTTGAACTGTCAAAACTGTCAATTGTGTTTGTTTTCAAACAAAAACAATTGCAATGAATTTTAAACAAGGCATCTAATATCTATTTCAAAGTACTATTTTGTCATTTTATTTTGAGTTTTTAACAATGATCAAAGAACAAATCATCAGGTGCTGGGTGTCTTTAGACGCGGAAAATAAACCTCTTTAAATTGATACTCTTTTCGTTCTAATCCGTTATAATGGGAAGCAGGAATTTAAAAAAAATCAATTTTCCATGTTATTTTCCTATGTTCACATCGGCGGCCGGTCGCCCGGTATAATTGTTATCGTGTAAATGGAACTTTGAATAAATTTGACGTTTAGTTTCCAAACCCCATCTGTCATCTGTTTCGAATTCGAATTTAATATAAATCACTCACAAAACAGTTAAAACAGTAAGCTCAAAGTAAATTATTTTCAATTTACACGAGCTTCTACGCTAACTTTCAGTTCTACAGATGACAGTGGCGTTTGGAAAGTAAACGTCAAATTTATTCAAAGTCCCACTTACACGATAACAATAAATTATATCCAACTATTTAGCAGGAGGATAAACTAACTGACTTTGGTGATCCTCGCCCTAAGAGAAATATATTCTAAGCCATAATATGCATTAGATTTGCAGTTATTTTGATTTCGGTGTAATTTTTTATTTAAATTTTTTGATAACAATTTAATTTTGTTTAGATACTTATTCTAAAATTTTATGCAAATATTAATTACGTTTTAATTTACACAGGAAAAAATTTTAAGCCCTCAGATGCATTAGATTTGTAGTTATTTTGATTTCAGTGCAATTTTTGATTTTTTTTGTCAAAAATTTAATTTTGTTCAAATATTCTGAAACTTTATGACAATATTAATTCTGTTGTAATAAATAATACAGGAAAAATAACAAAAAAATTCTAAACCATAAGATGCATTGGATTTGCAGTTATTTTGATTCCAGTGCAATTTTTGATTTAAATTTTTTGATAAAAATTTGATTTTGTTCAATTATTCTGAAATTGTATGAAAATGTTAATCCTGTTGTAATAAACACAGGAAAAATAACAATTAAATTCTAATCATTAAGATGCATTAGATTTGCAGCTACTTTGATTTCATTGCAATTTTTTCATTTAAGGCGAAGCATCACCACGTGACTAAATATTGGTGTAAAACGTTCTTTAAAAAGATTTGTTAAACATGTTTTTCAAGAAATATTTAGATATTTTTGGAATTTTAAAAATTCAGCTTCGTAGCTCAATAGAATGATCGTTTCTGTAAACTAAAGTATTACAATAATTGTCTTTATTACTACATTTGAAAAGAAATTTGACATTCCTTTTTTTGAAAATTCTGAATATTGGAATTCGAGATTTCTTTAATATCGTATTACTAAATAGAATTACCAAAAGTTGACAATATCAAGAAACAATTATTCTATTGAGCTACGAAGCTGAATTTATAAAATTCCAAAAATATACAAACATTTCTTGAAAAACATGTTTAACGAATCTTTTTAAAGAAGGTTTTACACCAACGTGGTGATGCTTCGCCTTAAATTGTTTGATAAAAATTTAATTTTGTTCAAATATTCTAAAATTTTATGAAGATATACATTCTGTTGTAATAATAACAGGAAAAATAACGACAAAATTCTAAGTCCTAAGATGCATTAGATTTGCAGTTATTTTGATTTCAGTGCAATTTTTGATTTATATTTATATATAAAACAAATTATAGTTGAGAAAAGATCTAGAATAATCCAACAAGTAGATTTTAAATTTACTTCTTACAATCCATTAACACAAAAGCACCAAACAACCAGGGCCGTCATTAGGATACGACGTATATTCAAAAAATTAGCAAAAAAAATTCTAAAATCAAAGAAACACCTTAACGGATAATGCATTTCAAGATTGGTTACGTTTCTACACGTAACATTTCTATCATCAGACCCGTATTGGTTTTATGAAAATACAACTTTACTCACCAACTTTCCAAAAATACTCCAATCCTTTAGATCCTGATTGTTAAATGCCTTGTTAGTCCAGTCAATAGAGATATTCGTTATAGGTGTGACTTTGCAAAAATTCTGCACAGCATTGATATTTTTAGGATCGTTAAGTAGGCTTATAAAAAGCTTAAATTCAAAAATGAGAATTATGAAACATCGAGCGCTAGCGGCCATCTTGGAAAACGCGTTTCGTATCATATCTCGGAAACGGCTTACTTTAGGATGAAAAATATAGACACCTTTTTTGAAGATAATTGAATTTTCCACTTTTTTTGTTCGAAACTTTTTTTGATTCAACTTACCGTTTTTCAATTACAGCTCCTTCAATGTCGCAAATCTTCTGTTATTTGCTGTTATCCGCTGTAACTCCCTGGAAAGTCGATTTAACGATGAAACGTCCTGTATTTTCGACATTGAACGAGCTGTAATTGAAAAACGGTAAGTTGAATCAAAAAAAGTTTCGAACAAAAAAGGTGGAAAATTCAATTATCTACAAAAAAGGTCTCCATGTTTTTCATCCTAAAGTAAGCCGTTTCCGAGATATGATACGAAACGCGTTTTCCAAGATGGCGGCTAGCGCTCGATGTTTCATAATTCTCATTTTTGAATTTAAGCTTTTTATAAGCCTACTTAACGATCCTAAAAATATCAATGCTGTACAGAATTTTTGCAAAGTTCATTTCTCTATTGACTGGACTATGTTGATAATGTAATGTAAGAAGTTTACACGAGCTCTTTTAGTATTAGAGCGTGGACGTGCAAGTATTGCCAACTGCTCAGGCGGTTGATAAATTAATGTTTCCAAAATTTGAATTTAAAAAAACCAGAATTTTAAAAAACGTATATAGTTGATCTTAAATTAATATAAAACAAATTATAGTTGAGGAAAGATCTAGAATAATTATTAAACAAGTAATTTTTTGATAAAAATTTGATTTTGTTCAATTATTCTGAAAATTTATGAAAATATTAATTCCGTTGTAATAAACACAGGAAAAATAAAGAAAAAATTCTAATCCTTAAGATGCATTAGATTTGCAGTTATTTTGATTACAGTGCAAAATTTTGATTTCAATTTTTTGATAAAAATTCAATTTTGTTCAAATATTCTGAAATTTAATGAAAATATAAATCCTGTTGTAATAAACAAAGGAAAAACAACAACAAAATTCTAATCCTTAAGATGCATTAGATTTGCAGTTATTTTGATTTCAGTGCAAAATTTTGATTTAAATTTTTTGATAAAAATTCAATTTTGTTCAAATATTCTGAAATTTGATGTAAATATAAATGCTGTTGTAATAAAGAAAGAAAAAATAACAAAAAAATTCTAATCCTTAAGATGCATTAGATTTGCAGTTATTTTGATTTCAGTGCAATATTTTTGATTTAAATTTTTTGATAAAAATTTAATTTTGTTCAATTATTATGAAATTGTATGAAAATATTAATCCTATTGTAATAAACACAGGAAAAATAACAAAAAAATTCTAATCCTTAAGATGAATTAGATTTGCAGCTATTTTGATTTCATTGCAATATTTTCATTTAAATTTTTTGATAAAAATTTAATTTTGTTCAAATATTCTAAAATTTTATGAAGATATAAATTTTGTAGTATAAGAACAGGAAAAATAACGAAAAAATTCTAAGCCCTAAGATGCATTAAATTTGCAGTTACTTTGATTTCAGTGCAATTTTTGATTTACATTTTTTCATAAAAATTTGATTTTCTTCAAATGTTCTGAAAATTTATGAAAATATTAATTCCGTTGTAATAAACACAGGAAAAATAAAGAAAAAATTCTAATCCTTAAATACATTAGATTTGCAGTTATTTTGATTTCAGTGCAAATTTTGATTTAAATTTTTTGATAAAAATTTAATTTTGTTTAATTATTGTGAAATTGTATGAAAATGTTAATCCTGTTGTAAAAAACACAGGAAAAATAAGGAAAAAATTCTAATCCTTAAAGATGCATTAGAATTGCGGTTATTTTGATTTCAGTAGAGGAGAAGGTAGTAATATAGAACCGCCAATTGTTTTTTTCGATTAACTCTACAATTTAGTAAAAAAAAAATGAAAAGTAATGATATGTACTGAATCCTATACTAATAACCTATCACATTATGAAGATTGCAAAGTAATAAAACAGATATTTTTCTAAATAAAACGTTTAATTTAAAATATGAAAATTGACAAGGTATTTTTTTTATGCCTTTAATATGGGACACAGGTGTCTTTAAAATGGACCGGGTGAAATATAATATAATATAAAAATAAATGAGTTCATAGATGTATCCAACCTTTGTGGTTGGATACAATGACTAACCCTAGCTGAAAAAAATATTCTAAATGTTCCAATTTTATGTGTTTTAATGCCTACAGTAGTTGGCCTTCACGCCTTGCCCTCGTAAAATGCTCATACATTTTTTAACATAAAATTCAACATATTTTTCTTAAGAATTCAATTTATTTATTCATAATTCGATATATTTTAAAATTTCTTATTTATTTATTATCAAAAGTTAATTGCTATGGATAAATGCGGTTCCATAATAAAAGCACCAATGTGGACCATAATAAAAGCAACTTCATTTTTAATTATTTTCAAATTTACTTCAAAATTATTTAAAATCAACTGAGCTTACCATCACTGTAGTCTAAAACAATCTTTTATACTTCGATTTCATTCTTTCTTTAACTGAAAATGTTTATTTAACACAAATAAAACGATCACAACTTATACACGCACAAATCATTGAAACTGTAGGTAAACTAAAACTTGTTATACGAGCCCTATAAACAAGTGTGGGTACACTGTTTCAGTTTACTTCACCCTTTTAGTATCGCTTAACATTTATTTTGTGATTTTTGGGTAGGGGGAATGAATAGGTTCGTTGTAATTAGGGTGGTCCATATTAAATGCTGGTTCCATATTACTACCTTCTCCTCTACAATTTTTGATTAAAATTTGAATTTGTTCAATTATTCTCAAAATGTATGAACATATTAATTCCGTTGTAATAAACACAGGAAAAATAGGGAAAAAATTCTAATCCTTAAGATGCATTTAAATTCACAGCTATTTTGATTTCATTGCAATATATTTTATTTAAATTTTTTGATAAGAATTTAACTTACGGGTGAAACCGGGTGACCGGGTGAAATATAATATAATATAAAAATAAATGAGTTCATAGATGTATCCAACCTTTGTGGTTGGATACAATGACTAACCCTAGCTGAAAAAAATATTCTAAATGTTCCAATTTTATGTGTTTTAATGCCTACAGTAGTTGGCCTTCACGCCTTGCCCTCGTAAAATGCTCATACATTTTTTAACATAAAATTCAACATATTTTTCTTAAGAATTCAATTTATTTATTCATAATTCGATATATTTTAAAATTTCTTATTTATTTATTATCAAAAGTTAATTGCTATGGATAAATGCGGTTCCATAATAAAAGCACCAATGTGGACCATAATAAAAGCAACTTCATTTTTAATTATTTTCAAATTTACTTCAAAATTATTTAAAATCAACTGAGCTTACCATCACTGTAGTCTAAAACAATCTTTTATACTTCGATTTCATTCTTTCTTTAACTGAAAATGTTTATTTAACACAAATAAAACGATCACAACTTATACACGCACAAATCATTGAAACTGTAGGTAAACTAAAACTTGTTATACGAGCCCTATAAACAAGTGTGGGTACACTGTTTCAGTTTACTTCACCCTTTTAGTATCGCTTAACATTTATTTTGTGATTTTTGGGTAGGGGGAATGAATAGGTTCGTTGTAATTAGGGTGGTCCATATTAAATGCTGGTTCCATATTACTACCTTCTCCTCTACAATTTTTGATTAAAATTTGAATTTGTTCAATTATTCTCAAAATGTATGAACATATTAATTCCGTTGTAATAAACACAGGAAAAATAGGGAAAAAATTCTAATCCTTAAGATGCATTTAAATTCACAGCTATTTTGATTTCATTGCAATATATTTTATTTAAATTTTTTGATAAGAATTTAACTTTTCTAAAATAAAAAAAATAAACTTCTGAAATTTGATTACAATATTAATTCTGTTATAAACACAGGAAAAATAAGGAAAAAAATTTAAGGCCTCAGATGCACAATTTTAAATGCTGCATTTGTCTGTTTTTGATTAGATTATGCTATTAAATATCATAAACCAGCTTTAGTGTAATTCCAAGTGTTGTTAAAGTTTCATTATATTAAAATTTTATTAAAGCAAGTGTCATTTTAAACCTAATTAATGTAAGCCTAATTAATTTATTTTAACTTTAATTTAGTTTGCTTAATTAATCTTAATTTCCTATAGAATAGATTTTTCTCACATCTTTTTCAGATAAATTAGCGCAATATTGCAGAACAGAATATTAATAAGTTTTTAAATATTTTTTTGTGTGCAGAAAAATAACTTTTTAAAATTGTTGTTTGGAGATAACCTTCATCTATAATGTTTTACCTGTGATAAAATTTTGCGATAAAATAAAGTTACATTCTAGAACAAATTATTCCAAAAATAATTTTTGTTATCGAAATAATCCAAAAATATCTTCTTTTTTTTTGTGCTTTACTACATTTTTGTTTTTCTTTCCTTTAGCTAAAATGCATAATATTACACTCTATTATGCTCCTGATAATCCTCCATGTCGTGCGGTGCTGCTAACTGGGGCCACTCTAAATATAAATTTCGATTTAAAGCATGTGATTATGGATGAGAATGATATTGGATATAATGTATCCGATGAATTGAGAGAAGTAAAATATTTACCCACATTTTTAAATTCATTTTTGCTGACTCAATTAAATCACTGTTGAAGTCAATTAATAATCAATATTCACCAAAAAGGAATTTAAACAAACGAATTGTAGCAATTTACTTATTTATGTCTTTGTTTTATTAGATCAATCCAAATCTTTTGCTTCCCACTATAAAGGATGGTGAATTTTCTTTGTGGGATGGTTCGAACATTTCAACTTATTTGGCAGAAAAATATGATAAGAGAGTGGAGTTCAATTTATATCCAGACGTTCCCGAAATCCAAGCAATAATTCATCAGAGATTATATATTGATGTGGAATATTTAAGCTTATCGTTTGCTGAATGTTATGTAAGTTTACAATCATAGATAAAACATAATAAGTAGCATCTACATCAATTTTATCCTTTTCAGTATCCAGTCATTTATGAAAACAAAAATTTCAACGCAACCCACTGCGCGAAAGTAGAAGAACATTTTCGGAAGTTTAATACGATTTTAGAAGCGCGAGATAAATTGGGAGAAGAAAATTTGTATTCAGCTGCAGATTGGTTAACAATCGCTGATCTGAATTTGGCAGCAATAGTGGCGAGTTTCGTTGTTTGTGATTTCCACATCGAAGATTTCCCATTTGTTGAGAAATGGTACAACACTGTAAAAAAAATTCCCAACTTTGAAGAAGCCAACATTATTCCACTTCGTCAGTTTAAACATCTTTATGAAACAAGTGTTAAACGTATGGTCCAGGCAAAAGAGTAAAGTCTCCCAAGATTTGTTAATTTTTATTTCCTTATTGTAACCTATATGTAAAATTATTAGTAGAAATAATATGTCTGTATTTTGCACAAAAATAAATAAAGTTATTCTTAATTTTGTTTTTAGTCATTGTTAGTTATCTATGGCTGAAAAGCAGAACAACCCAAAAAGTTACAAAATCTACTGCTTTATTGAAAGTGTTTCAAAATAAATTGGGCTATCCAAGAGAATATTGGATAATCCATACTCTTCTTTGGTTGGGCAGACTTCTTGCCTAATTTGGTAATAAATTTAGAAACAACCTACAATTTAATCTTTATAATCTAAGCATTAGGGATCTTGATTTTTATTTATAAATATTAACACAATTTAATTTATTTACGTAATTAAAAAAAGCCTAAAATGCACTTCTTTATTACTTCATGTATATGTCAAAGATATCACTTCCTTCAAACAACAGGAAACATCTGACTCGACTAACGTGTATCCCAAGAAAAATTGCATAGAGTCACTGGACCACTTTTGAGAACAGTTGTGATAGTTGGTATAAATTTCAAATTAACCCGATGTAAAAAATACTCGAAGGTAACGTCGCATAAATTACGAACCTGTCACTTCAAAACAGTTCAACGAAATAAGGAACTTCTTGATTTCAGTCTTAGATTGGTAAAAGAACACTATTGCATATTTAACAAAGTCCAATTATATGGCTTCGTTGAAAATTTGCACAGATGAATGAAGGACCAAAGCCCCAACTAAAATTTCTTCTCATAGCTTAGATAATAAAAACAGATGTGACTGGTAAAAATTGTTAAAAGAATTCCCGTGAGTGTAATTAAATTACCAGTACCTTACTACATAATTATGTGCTTTCATTTGGGTACCTACCCGGGCTGGAAAAAATAAATATTTAGAAATTTAGAATAAAGGCGAGCCGAAGGCGAGCTGTGGTTGTCGATTCAATCAACATCACTTCAAGATGATGGCGGCCCTAAGTGCGGGACCAGTTGCGTATCAGCATACAAGTATACCGATACACCAGAACCGGTAACTGAAGTTCGGTTGTAGCATTTCAAATGCTATTTTTATATTTTGGCGGAAATCTATGCATCACCCTGTGTGTGTTTCAAACACGCGCAATCGTATTAAATTTCGAAAATTTATCAAAATTTCATTTCTTCGCTTATCTTTATGAAAAGTAGAAGTTTCATTTTTCGTTGTGTGCAATTTTATGTTTTAAGAGCCACAAATTGTTAGCTTATTGAAGTGATCTTTTTTATTTTACCTTCTGTGCTACATTTGTGGGTAAGATTGCATTATTTTCTATCATAAGCGGAAGTTTGACTTTGATAAATTTTAGCTTTTTCGTACTACCACGTCAATTTTTTGTGACGTCAATTTTTGGTTTCCAATCATAATTATGGTTTTCTGAGCGGGTGCACATGGTGATCAGTAGCCCGATTGTCCATCTGGCTGTTTTTATCCACCAACCATATGGTTGTTTGTATGGATGTGGGCCGGCAGTTTGGTTGTCTTGTTTCCGCCTGTGATGACCTTGATTCCTGCGTCGGGCCATCTGTGTCAGCCATTTTTAACGATGTTGGGATTTCGTTTTTGGGTTCACCATTCCTGTATGAGATCAATGGAGAGGGCAGGACTGATCAACATTCGTTTATCCCCAGCTTCACCGCAGTTTTGCATTTTTGATTAAGAAGTGGTGTGATAAGTTTGTCACTTTGGCCGTCTCCTTTGACGATTTATCCATACTTTTTGGGAAGACGTGCGAGCTCCATTCCAACATTGTGGGATTTTTGTCGCAGCGGTAGCGTGAGCCTATACCACTATTCCATCTCTAGTGGTTAGGACAGCACCAACGACGTAGGATGGCTGGAAAACCATTAATTAGTTTTTTTTTTGGAAGCGCATTTAAGAGATTTGCTTGTCTTAATTATTTACATCGTCATTAAGATGCTATACCGTTCGCAGGTGAATTGATTCTTGTTTAATTGTGCAGTTTTTGTTATTTTTAGCTTTACACCCGAAACTCAGTTTAAACGATGAACCATTAATATTTCAGAGGTTCCAAAAGAATTGAGATGTTGAATCGGACGGATTGAGGTGGAAGGGTAAGTTAGAAAGCAATTGCTGTATTTAATTTTACTTGATGATATCTCTTGCGAATGTGTTATTTGCAGTCAATTTTACCAACGTTTTATGTCTGCATTGGGCAATCTCCTGGATGCGCGGATTATTTTGTGAGTTGTTTTCAGATAGCAACTCATCTGTTATTTTATTTTTTTATTTGATTGTCCCAAGGTATCCCCTCAGGGTATCTTGGATTTCACTTGCTTTGTTATGTGTTTTGTGTCTCCTATTGGAGTTTTGGAATCAGATATTGTCAACCCCATCTTTATCTATACTTTGTTCTTTAAATAAAATCAACTCTTATTTACTTCCGTATTTTATTTAGAGGACTGGCGCCCGAAAGGTTTTTTTTCCTTAGTTAGTTGCCATCTGATCGCTTGAGCCAACGGAAGAACCTACGAACCGCGTCCGCGCGACCCATGCTCTGGCACTGGACGGGGGTGTATTCCCTTAGCTGGCCTGTCTACCATTCCATTCATAGATCAGCCGGGCAAGTGGCACAAATAAGAGCAATTTGCGTTACACGGTTCAGAAAGCACCGTGTTCCTCAAAATTACCATGTCTCACTTTTAACTCAGACCATAAGGGTTCAGGTGATTCACCCGGCACATCGGGTTACCTTCTGTGACGACCTCCTGCGACATACTCCTCAAGTTTTCAGGTCTCACTTTTAACTCATATTGCTATATGAGGTGGGACAAGGTCTCCTGATTCGTACACGTTAAGGTCATTTGGCCCATTGGGTCCTCCTGATTCCCGCTAAGGTAAAACCTTTCCGCCCCCGACAAGCCGATAGTCGAGGCTTTTGCGCTTTTTGGGTTTCAGGGAATTTTGTTTTAATTCAAGGGAATCATAAGATTCCGGGGCACACCCAGTCGCTATTGAATACTTGTGTGCTGTGCCCCCCTTGCCGGACTTTGGTTTGATTACCAGCACTAAAGCAAGACAGAGTTTCAGTGGATCATTAAGTTTACCAAGTCTTGCCGATAGATTAGGTCGCGCCATAGTCTTGCAAAAAGAGACCAACCCAAAGGACTTCATAGTCCTTGGGTTGCCCCCGGATCTTATTTGCTCAGTTTCTATTTTGGTCTGCCATCTAGACCTAGCAAAATGCGTGTAGTTATATTAGTACCAATATATGTCCATATGGACAGTAATATTTTTGTCCTTAAACAAGTGCACTTTCTCCACACTCTTATCCTTTCGGATGGTCCTTAGTGGAGTTATTTCTAATCCGGATTTTCCAGGTTAGTTGGACCAGATGTCAGTAGGTTCCACCAAGATCATAACCCGAGCGTTAAAGTTCCCTCACTTAAGGTTCCTTTGCTTTTCGATCTTGGACCTTCTTTCTGTTTTGGACTAGATTTCGCTGAGCACAAGGTTTCGAGTGTCCACCATCTGTCCCTTAAGTATAAGGCGGGTATATTCATCGCCTTCTGAGGTTGGTCGAGGAAGTAAGTCGGATGAGATGAAGGTTTGAATTTGGAGATGAAGGTTTGAATTTGGAGATGAATTTGAATGATAATTTCAGCTGATTTGGAAGTTTGTGAAGTTTTAATAAGCTTAAAAGTTTTTGAAGTATGGAGGTTTAGGGGGTTTTGAAGTTCAAGAATATATGATTTTAAAAGAGATATTGAAAAAGAAAGAAGGGGGACGGAGAAGTCACTGTGCGTGCGAAAAATTTTAAAAAATTGAGTAAAAAATAAACAATAATAAAAAATGTAGATCAAATATTTATAGCCAGTTTGTTAATGGAAGACAAGTAATGTGATTCAAAGCTTCAAATATCTTTCACATTTGAAAACATAAAAAAAACTGCATCATTGTATTGCCGGGGATGGAAATGGGACAATTAGAATAATGTCAGTACTATTCGGGAAAATTCCCACAGAGGAAGCCGATCCTTACTGCACGACGACACGTACCGAATCACGAATATATTCTGGTGCACGATTTTTGTCACACAAACAAGTCATTGTACTTTACCATCCACCCTAACCTTCCGATTTAGCTCCTTTCCGTTCTCCACTCTTAAAAGTTGATATTGCAATGATGTAGATGGTTGGATACCATACAAAGACGTATACTCTGAAAGCTATATCAGTTGAGGAGCTGCACTAGTCGTTTTAATAGTTTCTAAACAGCTATCATCATATATAATTACGAGGGAATTATATTGTAGAGCCCATTTTTAACGTGTGATATTTCCTACTTACTTTCTCTTCTCTTTTTTCTATTTTCTGCAAAACGTAATGTTTCCTTCCACAGTTCATAATCTAGAGTGAGCATTATTTTCCATCATAATTATTTCCAATTCTGTCTATTACAGAACTGCTCTGCCTATCCATCAATCCTCATTTTCCTCATTTATAGACTTACATATTATTCGATTTGTCACAATCCCCAAGTAATGCACGATTAAGTCTAAACCCAATCTTCTTCATCTGAAGCAGAAAGACCAAACTTTAAATATTTACTGTGGTTTGAGACATCAAAGTAACTCGAAACAGTAACGTACTGGTCTCGATTGCGAAAGCTGATTCAGATAAAATGTGGTAAGGTTCGGCACAGGTGAAAGTATAGCGGTGAGAAGAGATCTTGAGTTTTTTTCATGGGAACTTTGTAAGACTGGGTTCCGTAGCAGAAGGCAACATTTTTATTGTCGTAAATTCGTTCTACTGAAGCTTCAGCGTCAGAAGAGTCCTGAGAAGAATGGCCATCATCCCTTTTAGTTCTTGGCAGTGGTCCTTTATTGATTGCGCCTTACTGGAGGGACCGTTTGGGCGGCTTGTGTTGCCAGCTCGGTTATCTTGACGGGCGGACGTCTTTCAAGTTTAACTTTAATTCTTTGGAATTTTTATTGCGAATTTCTTTAAGTTATTTTTTACATCTGATAAAAGTACGTTATTCAAAAATTCAATTATTGAGACTTAATACATACTTCAATTTATCAACTTTTATTTTTTTATGGTAGAACCAATATCTTCTTCTTCTTTCTAGAAGTAATTCTCTAGATAATTATCTTCTAATAGGTCGAGGCTTGTTATTTTCCAATATCTAAGTCGTTTCCTTGGAGGTATTAGAAACTGTGAGCATATATATTTTACATCCATCAGGTAGCTTGCTAGATTTTCCTTCAGATGTGCCTGTATCTGGTTTTTTATGTTTATGGTAGCAATTCACTAACCCAGAACCAATATGAATTTCATACTTGGTGCCTTATACTCGGTTCGGTTCCTGATTAGATTTCGGTTGAAATTAGTTTACGGAAACTTAAGCGAAAGTATTTCGCATGAATAGATTAATGAGATTTCATCGCTGTGTTTTTGTAAAACCAGTCAGTGGTTCGTTTTATTTTAAGTAAATTATATTCAAGACGCACAGCTCACGTGTATAGAGATTATGCGTATATGGGCGCCGAATTATAGAGAATTTATTAAAAATAAAAAATGAGCAAGTTGAAGTTAAATAAAAATCCAAGTTAAGGGTTTATATTACGATGTTAATGTCTTTCACCACTAACACCGAATACTCACAGTGAATTGTCACAACTTATATGTGAATTTAACTTAGAAATTATTGTATCTCCGACCACAATCAACATAGGGTCCCCACGTTCGGCAACAACCTCGAGAACCTTGGAAGAAACACCAAGATTGTGTCCTTGTGATCCAATGCAAGCAAAATTTCAAATTTTGTGGATGATGACACATGATCAAATACGATTAAAAATTTATGTAAATCAATAATTTATTTCACAGAGTCAATTTATCATGCCCGCGACCTTGGTAATTACTTTATACAGGTTTTACCCCAAAAATTAAAATTACACACAAATTCAATAATGCAGAAATAAATATCTAAAATTAAAAAACATGTAGCGCCCGAATCGGTTAAGTGCTTTTGTTCCTTCCTCACGATCCAACAATGATTTATTTTTTTCTGATTCCTTCGCACCTACTATGGTCCATACACCTCCATTCGTTGTCACCCCTTCACTAAATATTAAGGCTGGGAATTTTTAAAATTTTTGTATTCGAATATTCGTTCAAGAAATCACAAGAATATTCAAATTATTCGAATATTCGAATGATTATTTTAATATTAAAATTACTCGAATATTCGAATAATCATTCGAATAATTTGAATATTGCAGTTCAGAAAATATTCATATTAGAATACTCGATTAGTTGATTATATTCCATTTTTTGCACAAAATAATTTTTAGACCCTTTTTTTTAACCTCTTGCTCTCCCATGGGGGGGGGGGTTGACCTCCAAAACCACCCCCGTATAGAGTAGGTTGGGAATTTTTAACATTTTTGTATTCGAATCATTCAAATTACTAAAATATTCAAATAGTCGTTCGAATAATTTGAATATTCGAATGAATGAGATGAAAACCGGCACTAGCTACATATTATTAACTGTATTTAGATTGTAAATTTGTTAAAATTGTAATAAAGAGTATTATTATTATTATTATAATTTGAATATTCGAATAATTTGAATAATTTGAATAGTGCCGTTGAGAAAATATTCATATTCGAATATTCGAATACTCGATTAGTTGATTATATTCGATTTTGATTCCCAGCCTTACTAAATATCACTAATTTAACATTCGATTAACGAGATTCCCATTGGATTAGTACAGATTAGTACCCGTGAGTTTACTGGAGAAATAACGGGCATGTATGGATTAACATGAATATCACTGGTCTACTAATCTGGGGAATAGTAATAAGTTAACGATACCCCACGTAGATTCGTAGACCCGTAGATTGATCTCACTAATCCAATCGTGCGCGTCGTTTGATTTTTTGAAATTGGCTCAACAGTGAGTTTTAAAACTTTAGATGAACTCGTAATAATTATAATCTGCACGTATAGGGATGATAGATCAAATCGGTGATTCCAAGTTGGAACTCCCCACTGAAGTTTGATGGCTGAAAAGGGGGACATTATGTAGTTCATGTTCACACAGCCCTACACCATGTAGATTTTCCACTTATGTGGATATTGTGCGACCAAAAATATTTAAAGAAACGTTTCCAATCTCTTCTCTTCTTCATCAGCCTTTTTCCGCCCACTGCTGGACATAAGCCTCTCCATATTATGGAGGATCTGGCCATAACTCACCACGCTGGCCAGACGGGTTGGTGAGTAGTCCGCAGATCGATTTTGGACTATAGTTGTTTTACATCTGTTAGAAGCTTGCTAGGCTAGCATTCAGATGTGCCTGTAGCCCTGTTTTTTTAACGGTGGCAATTCGTCAACTCAAGGGGACCGCCGGCTTAACGTGTCCTCCGAAGCACGGAGACTTGGTCATAAGAAAGTTTGACTCTCCCCAAGTTTGAACCCGGTACCCCGCGTTCGCATCCAACTGCGTTAGATGCAAGGCAATGACCTTCTCTCTTTCCAATATAAAGTGTATATTTACAAAACTGTAAAATTTTACAAATTCTAAAAATTTTGAATGGAATTGTCGGTTTTTGATTAGATTATGCTATTATCATAAAATTTAACTTAACCGGCTTTAGTGTAATTTCAAGTATTGTTAAAGTTTCATTTAAAAATTTATTAAAGTAAGTGTCATTTTAAATTAAATTGAATTCATGTAAGCCTAATTAATTTATTTTAACTTCAATTTAGATTGCTTAATTAATCTTAATTTCCTATAGAATAGATTATTCTCACATCTTTTTCAGGGAAATTAGCGCAATATTGCAGAACAGGCGGAGGAACACATTTTTTAAATATTTTTTGTGTGCAGAAAAATAGCTTTGTAAAATTTTGGTTTGGAGATAACCTTCATCTTTAATTTTTCACCTGTGATAAAATTTTGCAATTAAATAAAATTACATGCTAGAACAAATTATTCCAAAAATAATATTTTTGTTCTCAAAATAATCCAAAAATATCATCATTTTGTGCTTTACTAAATTTTTGTTTTTCTTTCCTTTAGCTAAAATGGATAATATTACACTCTATTATGTTCCTACAAGTGCTCCATGTCGTGCGGTGCTGCTTACCGGGGCCGCTCTAAATATCCATTTCGATTTAAAAGATTTGACTACTACAATCCTTTCTAAACGTCAAAAATCCGATGAATTACTAAAGGTAAAATATTTACCCAAATTTTCAAATACATTTATGCTGTCTCAAATGACTCCGTTGGTGTGATATCAAACCTATATATTATAGGTGTTTTGACATCATCACTAATAATGGAATTAATTAATAATCAACATTCACCAAGAAGGATTTAAAGCAAATTTTAGTATATTTATGTCTTTGTCTTATTAGATCAATCCTAACCATACAGTTCCCGCTATAATGGATGGTGAATTTTCTTTATGGGATTGTCGGATCATTTCAACTTATTTGGCAGAAAAATATGATAAGAGAGTGGAGTTCAATTTATATCCAGACCTTCCTGAAATCCGAGCAATAATTAGGCAAAGATTATATTCAGATTTGAAATTATTTTGGGATCTACATGCTAATTCTGATGTAAGTGTAAACTGATAGTAATATCACCGATGAAACATAATAGGTAGTGTCTACATCAATTTTATCCTTTTCAGGATCAAGCCTATTTCCCGAAAATAGAAAGAGCTTTTAGGAATTTTAATACGATTTTAAAAGCGCGGGATAAATTAGGAGAAGAAAATTTGTATTCAGCTGCTGATTGGTTAACAATTGCTGATCTAGCTTTGGCAGCAATAGTTACGAATTTCGTTTTTGATGGTTTCCATATCGAATCATACCCATTTGTCGAGAAATGGTACAACACTGTAAATAAAGTGCCCTACTTTCAGGAAGCCAACAATTCCACTTAATATTGTAACTTATCGTACTTTTAGAACAAACGTTTCAAAATAGAAGAGCTAGAGTCCAGGCGAAAGTGGAAAGTCTACCAAAATTTGTTAATTTTTATTCTCTTATTGTAACCTATATGTAAATTTATTAGTAGAAATATATCTGTATTTTGCACAAAAATAAATCATCAAGTTATTCTTAATTTTGTTTTTAATAATTCTTCAGTTATCCAACGCTGAAAAGGAAAACAACCCAAAAAGTTACACAATCTAGAGCTTTACTGAAAGTGTTGCAAAATGAATTGGGCTATCCACAAATATTGGGTAAACCATATAGTCTTCCTTGGTAGGGCAGACTTGCCTAATTTGGCAAAATAAAACATTAGTCCAATGCCAAATTTTAAATAGGGTGGCAACCTGCAAGCAGTAACAACCTGCCCCTACATATTTTCAATATTTGGAATTTTGTAAAATCTTGAGACATTTCTTGATGGTGTTATACACAATTTTTCCAAACTTTCAAATATGCGTTAAAACTAACCGATAATTTCTATTGGCTTGTTTAGAATTAATCGACGTTTTCTATTAGTTTGTTAAATTTAACGTCTTTTAAATTTAAAGTTTTTGAAACTTGTCAATACCTCTCGATTGGATCTGACTCTCAATTCAAGACCACATGAACTTTCGGCAGAAACAAACTGGCTCGGCTGACTAACTTGCGATCGCCAATTTCAATTTCAAATTTGGGTAAACTGAAATTGGGGCCAAGTGGAAATAAGTAAAAAAAAAAGAGTTGTAGGTTTTTGAGAAAAATTGAGTAGTTGGTCAACATCGGGGCTTTATAAACGGTGGGGCCAATCCAGCCCTGGCTTTCGGTCCCGATAGCAACTCAAACCTTATGGTTATGCCCTTCACCATTGCCTCCTATACTTACAAGCCGTGAAGTTACATTTGGCAACGTCGCATTTGCAGTACTTGGTGGTCCTACTTGCAAAGTGTCTCATATACAAATTATTTGTTATTTTATGTTCATAAACAGATTTAATAAATTATATAATTTTATTATCAAAAAGTTAAACTAATTATTATAAAAAAGTACTTACTTTACAATATAAACACAAATATAACTAATAAAAGCAATTTCTAGGTTTGTAAAAGTGTATGTAATTTTCTCTATTTTGTTAAATTTTCAACAGTTTGAAATTGATCATTTGTAAGTTTTCTGTTATTATTTAAGAGAATATAACAAAACGATTTGTACATTTGAATAATTAAATTTTTAGGTCACTTTCCACATGAATAGCATAGTAAAGTAATTGCACCCCTCCCCCTCTGTAAATAAATCGACGTTGATAATAATTATCATAGATATTATCATTTACCTTTCGTATTTTTGCGAAATTTGAAAATTGCAGAATTTTGACAGTCATATTTTACGAAACTGAAACACTTATCACTATATTGTCTCATCTTCGACATGACAAGAAGTGTTGGAAATTTCAAAATCGATATTCATTCTATAAAATAACGTGAACTTTTTTCATAAATTTTATAATTCCAGTTTTCAAACTTTAGCTTGTTGGTAAAACTTGCAACGAACTATAATTTTCTATTTTGTCGTTTTTAAAAATTCTTAAATTTTTGTAGTTCTTTTTAACTATATTCATTTCTTTCTTGTTCCGGATTCTTTCTAGGTAATTTTTTTATGTGCAATCTGGCACACAGTATCTAGGATCTCTTAACAATGTCATTAATAAAGTGTACTAATAAATAATTATTCAATATGCAACGAATTACAAAAAGTAAAGTATTACCTTTCAACTATTTAATAAGGAATTGAATCAATTTTTAGGCTACAGACTTATTTAATACAGTTCTTGTACACTTACCTATGATTGTAGTTAGTTTTAGTTGTTAATTATTACTAACAAAGTGTTCTTACACAAATTTAATATGCATAAATCACATAAACATCAATACAAGAATTTGAAAATTAGGACCACCGGCGACGTTGCCAAATTTGCCACTTCACGGCTTGTAAGTATAGGAGGCAATGCCTTCACGCTTCTATGGGTATCATCAACGCCTTTCTTCTATAATAGCCGCTCGGGGCTGAAGTAGTCAGAATTCAATATTGATTGCGCAAAAGCATATCTTTGTTCTCGATACACTCAATTTTCAGCAACTTCACCGTTGTTGAACCGGTGACCCGTCAAAATAGCCCCGTCAAAATAGCCCCGTTAAAATAGCCCCGACAAAATAACCCAGCGACAAAATAGCTCCGACAAAATAGCCCGACGACAAGATAGCCCCGTCAAAATAGCCCAATGACAAAACAGCCCCGACAAAATAGCCCGACGACAAAATAGCCCCGTCAAAATAGCCCGGCGACGAATAGCTCCGGCAAAATAGCCCAAAGATTCAGAAACTAAACAAGTTTTATATATTTACTAGCTGGAAGGCCCATCTACGGACGGGCAGTTCGCCAAGGTTAAAAACTCTATTGGTGTGCTACTGGATCCCAGGGGGAGGTCATTTTAACATTTAAGTTGGTACTACCAACGACCAATCAGAATACTGCTTTTCTACAGTATCCAATGCTCTTTCTATAATACTTGCAACACATTTTGCGGCTACGTTTTCTGCTGGATTTGGAGCGTGGTCGTCATGGGGTGTAACAACTAGTAAGTTACCATCTGTAACCTTCACTCGTCCTTGGCAGTTGGATTTGATGCACCTCCAGGAAACACTTGCATCGGCATTTTCTCTCGCTTTTCGATAGCGATAGCCTTCATGCATTAGCAGCTCTCCACCCTTCTGTGATCGAATGTATTCCATTTTAGCGCAGTGATATTTTTATTAACGATGGTATATGGTGTTATGCGTGTATTCGTATGAAAAGTTAAAGTTATAATTTACAAGAAAGTGTTTTGATTATAATTTGTATAGTAATGCTGGGTTGGTATACCGGTTGGTAATGATAGGTTGGTAGGAAAAATATTAAATAAAAAATTTAAAAAAACCTTTTTTTTTAAATTGAAAAGGTGCATTGAAAAGTAAAAAATAATTTTAATAAGAACTAACAAAGTTTCTCGAAAACATCAATATAAAAGCGTGGGGCTGTTTATTCATAGGGGTAAAAATAACGAAAAATTGGGATATTTTGGGGGGCTTAGCCCCCCAAGCACCCCCCCCCTAGTTGCACCTATGCAAATACAGCTCCTGCTTCATCCTATCAGAATTCCTCTGGTATATGTTTTTGATGTTTAATGCTTCACCCTGTATACATCATTAAAACAAAAAATTTCACCCTGAATGCGGTCCTTAAAAATGCGAATCCGATTTAGTAATGTTACTTTTCACCCTGTATGGTAAAACTGAACAATGCGCAGCCACGCATGCGCTTTTAAAAATCCTTTTGGGCTTTTTAAAATAGGGCTATTTTGTCGGAGCTATTTTGTCATTGGGCTATTTTGTCATTGGGCTATTTTGTCGGGGCGGTTTTATCATTGGGCTATCTTGTCGGGGCTGTTTTGTCATTGGGCTATTTTGCCGGAGCTATTTTGACGGGGCTATTATGACGGGGCTATTTTGCCCGGGGCTATTTTGTCGGGGTACCAGAATTTTTGCTAAACTCATAGAAAAAAATATAAAAAGCCTCTTTGTAGAGACTTGCACCATCTACTAATTTGGTAATAACTATTTTTGAGATACCATTATAGTTTAAGATGTAATCCAAATGTTTCTGAAGTTTGGACTTTTCTTTGCCTATTTTGACTGAACCAAATGGTTCAACGGTACCCCGACAAAATAGCCCCGGTCTATTGGTGGTCAAAATAGGCAAAGAAAAGTCCAAACTTCAGAAACATTTGGATTACATCTTAAACTATAATGGTATCTCAAAAATAGTTATTACCAAATTAGTAGATGGTGCAAGTCTCTACAAAGAGGCTTTTTATATTTTTTTCTATGAGTTTAGCAAAAATTCTGCGTGTATGAACCACATTTAAGAACTCGCTAGAGTATTAGTAAACCAACGGATAACCAAAAATGATGTTAATGCATCTTTATTAGAAAATATTTAAGAAAAGGGATTTTTATACATTCTGCTCTAAGAAATCCATTAACAAGAGACCAATGCTAGCAAAAATAATAACAGAAGAAAAATAACAAAGAGACGGAGATGAAAGAGAATGTCGAGTACCTTATTTGTTCTGAAACATTTCTAGCATCTTCTCCAGGAGAATGATGGGCAAAGTATGTGGACTGTAAGGGCTGGACACTTCATAAGCTTCTTGGCTTGAGAATGATAACTGCGATTCATACACTTGCGATAGTGATCCATCAATACCATACCATCAATGGAAGCAAGTTGAATTGGATGACCAATTCCAAATTGAAACTATTACACACTTTTATCAAAATTTATCGGCACAAAAGAGAATAAATTGAAAATCCTAAACAAATCAGTTCACTAAACACCAAAGTCCTCTCCAATCGACCGATATTGCACCACTAAAATAATTTAGCTTGAAACAACAAATTTAAACTTTTTTGTTGTTACGGAGTTACGACGAATGTATGAGTAATCTTTTTGATAAGCAACGGCTTAGAAAGTTATATTAATTTGATTCAATTGAACGTATAATGACTAATGACTGTGTCGTTTATGGTGCACATTAAACTTACAAAATATTGTGGTGTTTCAAACAAGTGAAGGACTCAGGGGTAGACATCATATTCAAAAGGGGTGTAAAATTGATACCCTTATATATACGTCAATAATAAATCCTGTTCAATCTAAAACCTGCAAAAGATAGACTTTGGTAGGAACTTTGAAATTGACTGACTGACTGACTGATATATCAACGCACAGCCCAAACTACTGGCTCCTTAGAGATGAAATTTTGCACAGAGGTTCCTGTTATCAGGTAAGCGAGCACTAAGAAATGATTTCATGAAAATCCTATCCAAAAGGGATTTATCACCAATTATCTAATTAGTGGTGACGCGATCGAATGGATTAACGAGATTCCCATTGTGTGTTTGGATTAACGAGATTCCCACTATCGACTTCTCTAAAGTTTCCAAGGCACAGCCTAAATGTGGGTATACTGTCTAGAAGCATGGAATTTTCTTTAGAATAAAAAATATACATCAATATGGGATTTATCACCTATTATCTAATTAGTGGTGACGCGTGCGAATGGCTTAACGAGATTCCCACTGTCGACGTCCCTCAAAGAAAAAAAAATATTTGTTAAACAAAATGTTAATATAAATCCATGTATTTCGTTTATAATCTTACCTCAAATGCTAGAACTATTAGTTTTTTTAAAGACCGCTCAATTCCATTTACTATTTCCTAAATTCAAATAATATAAAACTCAAATCAATTTCTTTTTCTTCAATATGTTTTCTTCAGTTTGTATGGTATTTATGACTATGATAGGCCTATACAGCCTGAAAAATATGGTTATTATTATAAGTGAATTCCACGCGGACGAAGTCGCGGGCAACAGCTAGTTGGTATAATCCGACGTTAGGAAGCAGAACAAAAAAACTGCGCGTCTGTCAACACCTGTAGTGAATATCATATGACGCCACACTCATCAACGAAGGCAGGGCAACTATTCCAATGGTTTCAAAACAGTGTGCTCAAAAGGGTTCGTCTGAATTTGTATTTAAACATTTTTGTTGTATAAAATTTGAATTTTGCCACATTTTATTATACACGAAGGTCTCGAACCACAATTTAGATATCAAATTAATAGTAAATGTAATTGTGGTCCGAAACAGTCTTACAAGTGGTTAACACTGATTTAATTTCGTGTAGTATGGGTGGCTTGTATTTGAGCGTTTTAACGTCACATTAATGGAGTCAATTGCTTTTTGATAATATTTAAAATGCCTTGAAAGTCCAAGTTAAGGGTTTATAGCTTTCTGTTATTTCGAGAGATCCCTTTTTATGGAGCACGACAATGAATCCTTTCCTCGGTATATGTATGCACGAATAATATTTATCATATTAAGCAACGATTTAGCTGAATCGGCATAATCGACGATATCAAACACTCAAAAATAGTAATCTTCTTCGTTTGCGTTTTAACTTGGCTCCTCTAACAAATGACAAGTGTTAGAAGGGTCCCACATGGGAATCACCGATTTGATCCATTATCAGTTTTCGAGTAGATCATAATTAGGATTTCATCAAATTCACCATTTATCCAATTTCAAAGAAATTGATTTCAAATAATTTGAATTAACATTTCGATTATAACGAGATTCCCTAACGATTCCCAGTGGATTCGTAGACTTGTGAGTTCATTAGAGAAATGACGCGTATTAACGAGAAAATTGATGGTCTACTAATCTGCGGATTAATAATAAGTTAACGATACTCTCTATAGATTCGTAGACCATAGATTGATCTCACTAGTCCAGTCGTGCGCGTCGTTTAACTTTTTTTGAAATTGGCTCATTGAGAGTTTTAAATTTTAGATGAACTTGTAATTATTGTGATGATAGATAATGAATAGGAATAAGATCAAATCGGTGATTCCAAGGTGGAACTCTCCATTTGAAGTTTAATGGTTGAAAAGGGGGAGATATAATTCATGTTCACACAGCCGTATACCATGTAGATTTTCCACTTATGTGGATATTATGCGACCAACATATTTAAAGACAAGCTTGCAATATAATGCATAATATATCTAAAAAATTTATTTTAAAACTTAAACCGTAAAATTTTGATTAGATTATGTTATCATCATAAAATTTAACTTAACCGGCTTTAGTGTAATTCCAAGTGTTGTTAAAGTTTCATTGTATTAAAATTTTATTAAAGTAAGTTTCACTTTAAATTAAATTGTGCAGAAAAGTAGCTTTTCAAAATTGTAATTTGGAGATAACCTTCATCTATAATTTTTCACCTGTGATAAAATTTTGCGATTAAGAGCCAATTATTCAAAAAAAAATGTTGTATCTAATACTTTTTTTGTGCTTTACTAATTTTTTTTGACGTGAAAATGTCTGTAAAATCGGTAGCATGTTAAAAAATTAAAAAAAATATGTAACCGAAATTGTGTGTGTGTACGAAATAAAATATGTAACCGAAATTGTGTGTGTACGAAATAAAATGGGTAGCGTGTACAAAAAAAATATGTAACCGAAATTGTGTGTGTACGAAATAAAATGGGTAGCGGTTTAAAAAAAATATGTAACCGAAATTGTGTGTGTGTACGAAATTAAATGGGTAGTGTTCAAAAAAAATATGTAACTGAAAAAGTTTCATTATAACTTGAAGGGTCCACTGGAAGAACGATGAGGGTCACATTTTTAAATAGTCGAGTAAAACGAGGTTTAAAGTTTCACAACTCTTCAAAACACGTAACGTTACATTATGCTGCCTATTTTCAACCGCAGTTTTTAGTGGAATTTCATTGTTTGTTTCCTGTGAGGATTGGTATGTTCATAGCTTATGTTACAAGCTAAGAGATGCCGATAAAATATCGATTTTGAAAAAAATGGAGTCTCATCGTTCTTCCAGTGGACCCTTCACTTATTTATGTTACTTGTAAAAAGTTACGTTCTAAAAAAGTTAAACTTTATGTATGGTTTTACTTATATAGTAAAATTTTCCGTTGGTATAGAAAAGATTATCGGATGAGTTTAATATTATCTGTGCTCAATAGAAATGTATGCGAATGGATGTACGCTAAGATGTTCATTTAGAAAATTTTTACTTATAATAAATTTTATTAAGTTAATATTACCCGTTATTTAGATTTAATAATAAATTATCGCCACTTCAAATATTTTGTGAAATTAGTGTTTTTTAATTTTTATTCATTTAATTTTTTAAATTAAGAAATATTTTGGAAAATACGTCAATTAATGTTCATAATGAAATACATTCATCATTTTATCAGACAAGACGTGTATCCCGCGATGACGTTTTCACGCAAAACCTAACGGCTATGTTCCTGAATATAGCCTCGGATCCGAAGGATCCCGATTTTTTTTGTTTTCATTTTCTTTAGCGAAAATGCATAATATTAAACTCCAGTATCTTCCTGAAAGTGCTTCATCTCGTCTAGTGCTGCTTACCGGGGCCGCTCTAAATATCCATTTCGAATTAGAAGATGAAACAATTTTTTCTAAAATAATTTTTAGACATCAAACATCCCATGAATTACTAAAGGTAAAATATTTACCCAAATTTTCAAATACATTTTTCCTGTCTCAATTGATTCCGTTAGTGTGACAAGCAAGGCGCCTAGAATAATATACTATGCCATCCATACTACGCTATGAACGCGACACAATTTCAATTTAAACTCAACGAATTTAAATGACTTTTATTATGTGTACATATTTGTGTAAAAATTTTTATTAGATCAATAGATAATCTTGGTAGATCATGGCAGAATTATAGTAGTATTTTATTAAGTAAATGTGTGAATTCTGTTTTGACCTATAAAATCGTAGGTTGGTTGGAATTTATGTTTTTAAAATTTCAAAGGAAGAAATTTTTCGTGCTAATGTGCACAACAGGTACATTCTGTAAATTTTGTAATTTTGATATCCTCCTTTTTCATGAGCAAATAAATTTTGTTGATTTGAAAGTACTTTCCAAGGTTTTATTTAAGACGACTAAGCTAGCGGGGTATAAAAAGAGTCCACCTGTTCCTGACGCTGATGGGAAGCGAATAATTATAATAAGGGAAGGTAAGGAGACAATATATAGGTGTTTTGACATCATCCACTAATGGAAACAATTAATAATCAACATTCACCAACAAGGATTCAAAGTAAATTTTAGCAATTTAATTATTTATTTATGTCTCTATCTTATTAGATCAATCCAAAAATTATGATTCATTTGCTAATTATTACGTAAGTTTAAACTGATAATAATATCACCGATGAAACATAAGTAGTCTCTACATCAATTTTATCCTTTTCAGATTCCAGTCATTTTATGTAAGTTTATCAGTAGAAATGTGTCTGTACTTTGCACAAAAATAAATAAAGTTATTCTTAATTTTGTTTTCATTAATTCTTCCCAAAAAGTTACAAATTCTACTGCTTTACCGAAAATGTTTCAAAATAAATAGGGCTCTCCATAAATATTGGATAAACCATACTCTTCCTTGTTAGGACATACTTGCCTAATTTGACAATAAAATAAATAATTATGAATTTAATTTTAACTGGAAAAGCCTCAAAAAAAATCTCTGCAGTAGTGCCCCCAGACCTACGGGGAATACCCCTCCATCAGGCCTTAGCCGACTACTTCTTAGCCTTTAACCAACCAAAAAAAAAAGGCTAATGAAGAACCTACCACTACTACTAAGAGGGGGTCCATTATGTTAGTATGATAAGCTAACTAGGTCTCGCCCCGCGAGACTTAGTAGAGGAGTCAATGTGGCCCACGGGCTAAAAAGTTTGGAGACCCATGAACTATAGGATAACCAAAAATGATGTTAATACATTAACAAGAGACCAAGGCTAGCAAGAGGAATAAACAGCAGAAAACTAACAAATAGTTGGAGATGGAAGGGAATGTCGAGTACCTACCTTATTTGTTCTGAAACATTTCTAGCATCTCCTCCAGGAGAAGGATGGGCAAAGTATGTATACTGCAAGGACATTTGATGAGTTTGTTGGCTTCTTGAGGATGATAACTGCGATTCATACATCTGCGATAGTGATACCATCAATACTGTCGTGAATAATTTCAACATCCAAAATTATTACCAAATTAAAAATAAGATTAAAGTCGTAATGGGTTGAAATTATTCACATGAAACATAGAACCCCAGGTTGGTTGAACTTTCAACGGCTTCCGTGGGAAGTTCAATCAACTACAGTTGCAATTTATAAAATGCAATAATGCAATTAAAAGCAAACAAATCGTGGCGTGACCGGATCCACGCAAGCAAAATATACCCGGGCTCACCGATCAGGCGATTGGAAAATCAGGTGGGAGTCGAACACATAAATATATCGAATCGATTGATGAGGGATAGTTATCGGCAGTGAGAGTGCTAGCGAGTGCCCGTATCGTGGTGTCAAGGGTCGGTTCGTTAGCAAGCTGACTAGAGATCACTATCCTTCCATCCAGTCGTCATTCAAAATAAGAAGATGATCTTATTAATGTAAGTAATTTTTATATATTTGTGAACTGAAACATATTGGGAAAATTAGAAAATAAATGTATGAAAAGAATAAACCGATTGTTATTTGACCAAGTGAGAAAGCTACCCCCCACAACAACCAACATGGAACAGTTTTGGTAATTATAGGTACCAAGTATTAGGGCCCTAAAACACAACGGCCTTAAATACGACATGGTGGAGGAGTCCGGTCCTGGATCTTTTCAGGAATCCCAAATTTTTAATTACCAAATAATTTTTTTCAGAAATTTGTATTTTTTAATTTTTGTTTGAAAATTTTTTTAATAAGGCGTCGATGCAGGTTAGCAAACAATTATCCGATTGGCGAAGACGAAATTGAACAAACCATCTCCCAAAAAATTAAAATTTGGGTATTTTAATAAAATTTTTATTTACAGGTTATTTTAGCAGTTTTTTGAATTGGTTTATTTTGAATTTGAATCTAAGTCTAAGGTTTCCATGTTCTCATTTGGTAAATAATGGTCCGGGTGTAATTATTTTTATTTTTATATTTTAAAGTTAATGAACTAACAAGGGGAAGGCCAACTTTGGTCGTCACAGATCTGCACCACTATCTTTATATCTTTACAACCCAATTAGAACGTCACTTCATGAAAGTTTAACAACCCGGAATTCAGAAAATTTTGTGAAAATAATTTTAAGGAGCAATGTAAAATTAAAGCATTGGTAGTTCAAATGCATTTCATTATTATTTCCTTCCTAAAAAAATCAGTCGACAACTGCTCGACATAACCTTAGATTTACCCATTATTTTATTTATTAATTTGAGCATTATATCTTTGCTTTGTGATGTAACAGCTTGCAATCCTTTTTGTAACAGCACAAAGTTTACAAATATACAACCTGTAATAATGGTTACACGATAAATGAAAAAAGAAATTTAAAAACTCATACTGGTGAGAAACCGTTTGCCTGTAAGATTTGTGACATAAATAATGCTTAATTTTGGTTTAACTGTATGCACATTGCATACAATCTGAATGCACACTTAAAGATATTGATAATCAAGAAGTGGAATGTTTCAAGAACGAGGTTCAAATTATAATTACAATCAAAGTATTACTGATTATATTGTTTATATCGCAGTTATGGTATTATGAGTTTTTAAATGTCGTTTTAAATTTGATTTGTGTACACATTTTATAGGCACAAGACTCACAAGCACAAAACTTTTCTCCTGTGTGAGTTCTTAAAATGATCCTTTAAAGATGATTTTTGAGCACATTTTTATAGTCACAAATTTGACACGCAAACGGTTTCTCACCAGTATGAGTTTTTAAATTTCTTTTTTCATTTATCGTGTAACCATTATTACATGTTGTATTTGTAAACTTTGTGCTGTTACAAAAAGGATTGCAAGCTGTTACATCACAAAGCAAAGATATAATGCTCAAATTAATAAATAAAATAATGGGTAAATCTAAGGTTATGTCGAGCAGTTGTCGACTGATTTTTTTAGGAAGGAAATAATAATGAAATGCATTTGAACTACCAATGCTTTAATTTTACATTGCTCCTTAAAATTTATTTTCACAAAATTTTCTGAATTCCGGGTCGTTAAACTTTCATGAAGTGACGTTCTAATTGGGTTGTAAAGATATAAAGATAGTGGTGCAGATCTGTGACGACCAAAGTTGGCCTTCCCCTTGTAAGTATACACTGCTAGCTTGCAGTTACATAACTATGATTTCTTTAGGAATTTGTACCATAAACGGAAATACTTTTACACAAGTAAGCATTTTAACAGGTCAACAAATAAAACGAAATGTATAATTTTAGAGCATTATTTTAATCGAAACTTAAAATAGGTAAACTTAAAATATAGATAAACTTAAAATTAGGTAATTATGAAAAAGGTAAAAATGGCTATAGAAGAATGATTAAATCCTGCGTTATTTGAAACAAAAAGACAAAATATTAATTTGTGTAACATATTTAAATCAAAATAATTTTTAATGTCAGGGGTGCATCAAAATACACGCACAAAAGTTAAAGGTTCAAAAATTCGAACCAAAATCATATTTAATTCAGTTAGTTTGGAAAACATAGTGGTCACTATGAAACAAAAGAGAAGGGTATATTAATTTTAATTTTTTAAATAATTACTAACTTTTAATTTAATTTTGTAAGATATAATAGCTTTAATGTAGGTGAAATTTTAAAAGCAGTAGATAAAAATAGTAACATTTAATTTTAAGGTCACCTTATTTTGAAATGAAGGTAAAAAATGTCAATCGAGGAATTGGAAATTGGCGATATTCCTCCACGCTTCCCTCGGTATAAACCAATTGATTCGTTTGATCCGAGCGTTAGCAATCCATTAATATTTCTTAAAGATTTTGAAAAAGGAGCTATTTTCAATGGTTGGACCAACTCTATAAAAATTCCTACTTTTTGCATGTTTTTAGAAAAATCGGCATTTAATTGGTATGCAAATTATTTAAACAACCCTGCCAACAGAAATAAAACTTGGGATGACATAAAATTTGATTTCATTAATAAATATGCGGGAAATTCTTTTTATAAAGAAGCTAAGGCTAATTTAAGGAATAGAAGACAAAATGACTCAGAAAGTATAAAAAGCTATTATTTTGATTTGCTTTTTATTTAGCAGAAAACGTGTCAAATATAATTCCCATTGAAAAGTTTTTGGAATTTTTTGAAGAAGGTCTGGATGCTAAATATGTTTCTTTATATTATGGCTTAAAAATAAATAACATGTCCTATGATTTTTTAGAATCTATAATAATTAATCAAATTTCAAATTGGGAATACCAAATTTCTAAATTTAATTCTAGTAATCCTTTACAAACTGATGTGTTACTAGAAAACCAAATTGACTCTAATTCAATTAAATTTCAGAAAAGCCATCATTATCCTAATTTTTCTAAATATAACTTTAAACGCTTTAAATGTAAATTTTGTTATTATTGTAATAAATATGGTCATAAGGCATATACGTGTTGGTATAAGTTTGATAACAATCGAAATAATTTTAACAAAAATTTTGTATTATTTAATCATGTTAATCATAAAAAAGCAAAATTTACGGCAAATTACGTAAATGAACATCGAAAAAATTATTTTTATGGCAATAAAAATTCCAGGTTTAAGAAAAAATATAGAGGTCCTGGAGCTTATAATAGTACTTCGTTTTTTGATTCCCGAGAGAGGAAGAGAAGACAAAAATTTAACGTACAAAATTACGAACATAAATTCAAAAACCCTATAATGGCAATTTCTTGTATGACACAACTCGAAAACATAGACTCGAAGATCTTAACAATTCCTGGAAAAGTAAATAACAAAAACGTAGACGTAATAATTGATACGGACTACTCAAAAAATATCATCTCCAGTGATGTTGCCAAATTTATTAAAAGGTACAATGGTAAAGATCAATTTGTTAAAACTATAGGCGGAGAATTAATCCCTGTGGTAGGTCAAAGTAAAGCGAGGATTCAAATAAACGAAAAAATTTTCTTTATTAACGCTCTTGTAATCGAGAGTTTGCAGCAATCGTTATTTCTGGGATCAGAATTTTTTCAAAAAAATAATATAACTATTAAATGTGAAAATAATAATGTTACGTTGCAATATAATAACGAAATTGCATCTGAAAATTTTGGCGCAAATATAACAGAGACAAAAAATTATAATTTGAATTCCATAAACGCACCAGAAAACATATCTTTAACAACAACTTATGAATTAATTGACAATCCTAAGGATCAGGTATGTAAGGAGGAAGATCTAAATAATTTACCTTATTACCCCTTGGATTTTTCTGAGATAGAAACTACGCAAGCGATTTCATTATTAAAGGATACGACACAAGCCTACTTACAAAATCCAAATACACACGAATTTGATCCGATCAACAATATGGAAAACAAAAACGAAGATCAACTTACACAATTACTTAATAAAATGCCAAAAAATTTTTCTGATTCTCCCCACGGTAGTTACGAAAATTATTTGTTTATAGAAGCATTGTTAAGGGAAAGGGATTTTTTAAGTGAATAAATAATGCTATTCAAAAATAAAAGTAATTTTTAAATGTAAAAATCAAATTAAAACAAAAATTATTTCACTTAACTGTAAATTATAAATTTAAACCCAATTACAAAATTATAAAGTTTCCCGAAAAAGTTTTAGGTCACATTAATTAAACTATTTTAAAGAAACCACTAATTGCGATTGAAAATTTTAAATTAATTATTAGAATAATGTTTTCAATTTTTACACCAGAAGAAGGTAACTTAATGCAGTATGCTACATGCTCGCATACGGACTTCGCGTCCCTGTTCCATCAAAATAATTTCAAATACGAAAATTTAAATTTGTTAAAATTAATGAATAATTTTATAATAATTATTGAAACCAGTAAATGAAATTGTTACCAGCTTAAACAATCTCACCACTAAATTAACATTTGAAGAAGCGATAAATTAAAAATTTGCAAACATGACAAATCATGAGTTACGAAATGGTTTAACAATAATAATAATTTGCTTACCGTAAGTTTCTTTATAGAAAAATAATAAAACATTAGCGTTCACACAAGATTTACATCGTTATATTTAATTTTTTTACAAAGTTTTGATAATTTAAATTTGTAAAATTAATATCTTTCTATATTATTAAAAGTAACTTTTCAAAATAATTGCTAACAATAACAAATTTAACTTACCTAATATAACTTACCCAAATTTACTTTTTGTCAAAGATTCACCAATTATTTTTGTAAATAATTCAATTTAGCAAATCACAAATAATTATAATCATAAAGATTAAATAATTCAATATTGAAAAAATTTTGTGGTTAAGGATTCATTCAAAACGGGTTAATATTTGGAGATCATAATTTTTCGGACTAAGTTACACGTCCATAAATTTTGAAAATTATACTCATGCCGACTATAGCCATTTTGATTTTTTTTGGCGTAGCGTCCGCCCATCATTTTGAAGTCTGATCAACTTTAAAAGTGGTAGACGTGTAATTACCAATACATCTTTAAGGTTATAGGAGTACAAAAAACAGAAAGATTTGGTCTGGTCCAAGTACTAGCTACAAGTATCCTTGTATTGAACAAATATTGACCACCTCGTAGCAAAAATGGAATGAATTAGAACAACACTAAACTTATGTAAATCTTAACTTGAATCATAATGAAATTTCAAATATTTATTTTTTTTAAATATTATACTTAATAAAATGATTAATTTAATTTAGATAATCCAAGGACATTCCTGAATTACCAACAAAGATAGAAATAATGAGAATGTTTCAGATTATTACCCTAGGGTATAACATTCAAGGACTATCTGGAAAGTACAGAGCAAGTACCACAAAAGAAAACCAATTTCACTAAATGGAGTAAGAAGGTTTGGAGCATCCGCCAACCACAAAAAAGTACAAGGTCCAATTAATTAACAGAGCCTAGGAAGAAACCGTAGGAACACATCCTTCAGCAGAAACGATCATACATGTCCAAATGGATCCAGAAAATCAAGCAAGAAAAGGCCTCAAAAAAATTTGGATTCATCAAAATATCTTACCTTTCCATGCAAATCAAAACCACAAAATTATATCCTAATTTCTTTAATTAAATCCTTTTTAAAAACAATATTTTCCTTCAACAAAAAATTATCAAAATTTTCCTATCAAAAATTTATGCTATTCATCCCACCTACAAAACATTTTTCTTCCTGTCAAATTCAAAAAATAAATCCTAATCGACGCGTTAAAAACAAATGGACTCTGCTCAAATACAACCAGCCCAATGAAGCCGGTAAACAAAATGGGAATGGACAAATCAATAAAAAATTACTACCAATGGTTTATTGGATTTACAAAAAGAAGTACTATGGTCATGTGAAATTTTGGATTAATCAAACTGTTCCACAACAAGTATGACGACAACATAATTTGGAACCTCATCATAATAACTTTCTAAATGGTTTTGAAAAAAAAAATAATAAGAAGAATCTGCAACAAGTGTATAATCTTATAATCCTTTTTACGAACTAAACTGAAAATAATCTAAAAAACATTTTTATTAGTTAACCAACCAAACTCTATAGTGTAATAACAAGCAAAATAAGCATTTAAATACAGTGTCATTAAAGTGAAAGAAGAAAAGATACGCGAAAATAAACATTTTTAGCTTGAAATATTTTACTGGACGGAGTAAAAATAAAATATAAAATGGTTCAACATCGATTTTTGATATGGTTTGAAAAACAGGTACATTTGGAAATGGTTGACGAATTAGAGATAATAGTTTTCCTTGGGACAACAATCTATATTTGGAGGTGCTTGGCCGAAATTTTTTGGAAATAATACTCTGGCCAACTACAGTTATATTGGATTATTTTGGTACGGGACTCCATGAATCAAGCTTGAAGATTAGCCAACTTCACGTCAGACTACATGGATCACCCTCTTAACTAGTGACCTAGTTAAAAATACATTACAACAACAATAACAAATCGCTCGCAGGGTAAATGGTGAAAACAACTCATATAAACTCAAATCGCGAACCCGAAAATAAAGTGACATACGAACTGCAGTTAAAAAACCCAGAGGACGTCGCAACACTTAGAAACTTATTAAAAAGTGAAAATTAACAATTAATGGTGATAAACTTATTAAAACAATATTAAAAATAATCGGTAATTAAAAAATTAAGTGCGGGTAATTAAAATTTAAAGTTAAAGGAAAAATATAATTATAAATAAAGCCAAATAATAAGTGCCAAAAGAAGAAAGAAAATTTAAAATAATTAGTGCCAAAAAAAAAGAAAGAAAATTTAAAAATAAGTGCCGAAATAAAACGGGAATAGAAGAAGAATAATAAGTGCCAATAAGAATAAAAGAAGAAGAATTAAAATAAAGTGAAAAAATTAATAATGAGTGCCAGAAGAAATAAGAAGAAAAAATGCGCAAACATAGATAAACATGTAAGAAATAAAATATTGTTTAATAATGAAAAAATATGTATAGACGTCTAAAAATGTTTTGATTAAAAACATTTAAAAATGTGGCGAGGAATTTAGGCAATGAACATAAAAACATATAGAGTACTCAAAATAAATTAACATCAAATAAATATGGCGCCGTTCATTACCCAAATTTATCAAAACATAGGGGAAAATAATGTAAAATAATGAATAATAGATGCATTCGGTGAAAAAAGGCGGGCACCATGAGGGATCAATTTTTGAATGCACACACACACCACATATAGGTGAAAAGATTATGGCAAGGGAAAGTACTTAATTAAAATATTAAAAATACAGCGCAAGACAAATTAATTAAATTATATAGGGCACAAAGAAGAAATTTTTAGGCACTTAAATCAAAGGCACAAAACAGAATTATAAAGAAAATTTTTTGAATTTTTTAAAGATAATCGAGCACTGTTGTATGCTCCATTTAACTAATAAGATGGTGAAATAACGAATTAAAATAAATTTATAATTGTACTAGGGTGAAAACAATTTTAAAAATAATTCGCTGTAAGGATTCTTTAATCCAGGAAGAGATAAATAATTTTAGTAGATGTCTTACAATTGCAAATTTAATTCGCTAAGAAACTTTAAAATCTCAAAATTCATCATGAGGATACCAAACAAAACAAAAAATTCAAATCAACCAAAATTGCTATTTCAAACTAATGATTTTTAAAAACAAAATCAATAAATACTGTTGGCAAATTAAAGAAAATACCAACAAATTCATTACGGACGACACGGCTTTAAAAGCTTAAATTAGTGCGACGTATAATGTAAATGGCAAAGACGTATGATGCGTCATTTTAACTGAGAAAAAATCATAAGTACCAACTATGTACAAACATGAGTGAACAAATGACTACATAAGACAAGAAGATCATTTTTAAGAAAATTTTGGTATATAAGTTTGAATTCTCATTTTGAAAAGTTATTTAAATCGTGCTCAATTTGAATTTTGTACCATCATAAAGCAATTCTAAGACACTACCAATCAAATACTTATATTTTTATATAAAAGTAACTAAATAGTATATAAAGTGAAGGATAATTTAAAGTGACTAAAAGACTAAAAGTGGAACCAAAAAACTTTTATAATTTTTTAAAAATATGTAAAATAATTTTATAAATTTATTAATTAAGTAATCATAAATGCTTAGACTTCATACATGTTACGAATAATTTTTTTATATTTTTTTTTTATTATTATTTTATACATATTGTAGATAAAATTAAGTTTAAGATAGAATTTTTTTTTAACTTTTTACTCCCCCGGTTTTCTTGTCGCTTGTTTGGAAGACTCGGGTCAGTCTTCGTGCAGAGGGGGGAAATGTCGTGAATAATTTCAACATCCAAAATTATTACCAAATTAAAAATAAGATTAAAGTCGTAATGGGTTGAAATTATTCACATGAAACATTGAACCCCAGGTTGGTTGAACTTTCAACGGCTTCCGTGGGAAGTTCAATCAACTACAGTTGCAATTTATAAAATGCAATAATGCAATTAAAAGCAAACAAATCGTGGCGTGACCGGATCCACGCAAGCAAAATATACCCGGGCTCACCGATCAGGCGATTGGAAAATCAGGTGGGAGTCGAACACATAAATATATCGAATCGATTGATGAGGGATAGTTATCGGCAGTGAGAGTGCTAGCGAGTGCCCGTATCGTGGTGTCAAGGGTCGGTTCGTTAGCAAGCTGACTAGAGATCACTATCCTTCCATCCAGTCGTCATTCAAAATAAGAAGATGATCTTATTAATGTAAGTAATTTTTATATATTTGTGAACTGAAACATATTGGGAAAATTAGAAAATAAATGTATGAAAAGAATAAACCGATTGTTATTTGACCAAGTGAGAAAGCTACCCCCCACAACAACCAACATGGAACAGTTTTGGTAATTATAGGTACCAAGTATTAGGGCCCTAAAACACAACGGCCTTAAATACGACAATACCATACCATATTATCAATGGAAGCAAGTTGAATTGGATGACCAGCTCCAAATTCAAACCACAACATACTTTTATCAAAATTTACCCGCACAAAAGAAAAATCACACACAAATCGGTTCACTAAACACTAAAGTCCTCTCCAATCGACCGATATTGCACTACTAAGATAAATTAGCTTGAAACAGCAAATTTAAAAACTTTTTTGTTGTGACGGAGTTACGACGAATGTATGAGTAATAATTTTTAAGCAACGGCTTCGAAAGTTATATTATTTTGATTAAATTGCAGGTATAAATGACTAATGGTAATGACTGTGTCGTTTATGGTGCACGTTAAACTTACCAAATATATAAATATATTGCGAAATTGTTGTCAATATTTTTTATAAATAATTATATTCCTAAGTAAGAAGAAGTAAGAACTTTATTCTGGCCGTCTCTCTGGTCCTCCAGGTTAGGGGTCGGGGCGATGGGCCAGCTCCTCATCACCTGTAAAGAAAACTAAAAAGCTCATTGAACCATGACCAAGCCTCGCAAGAGACTTGGGAAATGGGAACGAATAAGCAGTTACTAACTGTAGCTTGATGTGTTGTGAGCTGTTTATTTACCCTGCAATGCAAAAAGCAGTCCTAGGTTCCTAGGTATGTATACCTACCCTATATATATAAAAAGATAAGACAAAATATGCAACGTTTTTATGCAACGTTTTTATGCAACGCTGAGAACAGCTATTGGACGACACCAAATCAACATTATAATCACATCAACGGATGAATCAAAGCAAATCAAAGCAAAGCAAATCAAAGTAAAGCAAAGCAAAAGCATAAGCATATAAGCATATAAGCATAATTAAATATTCTTACGAGTTAATAATACACATAAATATATAAGCATAAGCATATAAGCATAAGCATATTAGCATAAGCATATAAGCATAAGCATATAAGCATAAGCATATAAGCATAAGCATATAAGCATAAGCATATAAGCATAAGCATATAAGCATAAGCATATAAGCATAAGCATATAAGCATAAGCATATAAGCATAAGCATATAAGCATAAGCAAAAGCATTAGCATTAGCATTAGCATAAGCAAAAGCAAACGCAAAAAAGCAAAAAGTAAACGCAAAGCAAGGCAACAAAACCATGCGACGCAAAAACACAAAGATTGAAAGATTTATGTAAATGCAAAAATCCGTTTGGTGGCAAATTTGTTATTTTCGGTGGTGACTTTCGTCAAGTTTTACCTGTTATAAAATACGCTTCACCTGTGGAGATAGTCAATTATACTTTAAAGTCAACATCAATTTGGCCAAGCAGCATTATATTATTGAAAGTGCCGAATAGCTGGAAATCTACAAATATAATTCAGCACATTTACAGCAATTCAATTGCTTCTAATGCCGATCTCTCCGACAGAATTATATTAGACTGCCACAATGATGATGTTCGCACACTTAATAATAAAATATTAAATTTGGTCGAGGGCGAGATTCATACCTACTTAAGTGAAGATACAGCTAAACATCGAGGGGTCGATCAAACAGATGAGGACATTCGGTTGGAATATGAAGTCGAATATTTAAATTCGTTGAATTTCCCTGGTTTTCCGGTACACAAATTAAAACTCAAAATAGGATCTGTTGTTATGCTAGCAGAGCTTTAACAAAGATAGGCCTTTGTTTAGTCATGGACAGTTATATGTAGCATTATCAAGAGATTCCCACTGTCGACGTCCCTCAATTTTCCAAAACACAGCCTAAACCGGTGAGTCTACGTTTAGAAGCATGGGATTTTCTTTATAAACAAAAATATACATAAATATGGGATTTATCACCTAATATCTAATTAGTGGTGAAGCGCGCGAATGGATTAACGAGATTCCCACTGTCGACGTCTTTCAAGTTTCCAAAGCACAGCCTAAACCGGTGGGTCTACTGTCCAGAAGCATGGAATTTTCTTTAGAAAGGAAAAAAATAAACATTTAGAAATTAAAAAATAAAAGTGTGAGATAGGTTAGGATAGAACGAGAACCTCCGAAAAGTTGATTTGGGTTTTCGTTTCTAGCGCGAGTAGAGAGAGAGAAATGAAACGTCAAACGGAATGGAAAGAAGAAGGGAAAATGAGGAAGATACAAAGAGTACGAGAGGTGGAGGTAGCCGGAAATAGGAAGTGATGGGAGTTGGAGGATGGAGTGCCAGAGTAATCTTGAAGCCAGGAGTAACAAGCTAGGTACGATTTGGGAGCTGTAGAGGTGGATGAGTGGAAAGAGAGCGTGTAGGACAGGACTGCATGGAGAAACTGTGGACAACATACCAGGAGAGAGAGACCGATGGAGTAGAGAATAGAGTATAGAGACGGAAGGAAAAAGGTTTGCGCGCAAAAAAGTGAATTCCACGCGGACGAAGTCGCGGGCAACAGCTAGTTGTGTATAAATATTATAACGTGCAACAAAAAACTAAAGCAATAAAGGCGCTAAAATCACGTTTTTAAGAGTAAAAATTTCCAAAATCCCAGACCCCCGGTGGTGACTCCTACCAGATTCATCACCCCCCCCCCCCAAATTCAAATCCTATTTACGCTACTGGTGCTGACGTCACAGAGCAAAGAATTCCCAACATAAAATGGCTCACCATTTATTGGATAATATTGACTCAGTGTGTGACGTCACACTAATAGACTCAATTATTATGATTTATGATCTATATAATATATTGAAATGTCATAAAGTCAATCAAGGAAGTCGGTCAGAGATTTTCTTAGAGTTTAAAATTTTGTCATTTGTAAGACATCTAATGTGGAGACAATTTTGCATAACAAGCAATAAATTGTAACTTTTAACACAGAAAACTAAAACAGATTTGATTTCCTTGAAAGTGTGATGTGCTTCATGCGGATTTGTGATGTGTTTACACAGGTATATCGATTGTTTACCTGAAATTTGAAAATTTCTGTGATTTGAATAAACAGCGCCAGGAAGTGACCACCTACGATTTTTGTGTTGGATTTTGGATGTTTATGGTGGTATGGATAATTTTGATAAGTTCGTTTCCGTCAAGGTTGTCTTGCACGAGTCGTCTTGGGGACACGTTTGATACTTGCGGATTTCAATCGCAATTATTCCCAAGAAGACAATTTTGTGAGCTTTTGAGTCACAAAAGCAATTATATCGATGAGATAAATAAATTGTGAGTATTTGAAACGCTTTATTTTGGTGGAAACGGAGTTTTCACACGTTTTTCGTTGGTCGCAAGCAAATCTGGACCATAATATTAAATTTCATATTTTGGGTTTGTTAAACCTGAAATAAAGTGAGGAAGTTAAAATTAATGAGTGATTTGGTATATGAACGAGTTTTACATCACTTATTATCATCGATGACCAGTAAATTTTGCCGATTATAAAATACCACATAAAAATTTTGAGGTTAATGAAAAAATTGCACGTTTTTACTACCGTTTTGGTTTAAAAGTTGGAGAAAATTATTTAAATCAATCCTTGAGATTTAAATGCACCACAGGAGAAATTTCACACATCACGTCACTAATTTCTGGACAAAATCACAGGACTTGGGATATTACAGAAGCCGTACTACTGAGCGTATGGAAGCTGGAAGCCTTTTGACGAATGGGTTGCATATTGTCGAATTTGATCGTTGCCAATGTACGGAGTGCTACACAAATTGCGTTTAACATCAATTTATTATTTCAAGTAAGAAATCTAAACTCTTTTTATCAAAACACTATTGTACAAAATTATTTTTATTCTTGTTACACGATTTACATAAACATAACGCTAAATGAAAGTATAGCTGAGTTTTTGATAGTAAATGATACTTTTTATTTATCGTTAGTACACTTTACACACCATATTGCACATTGCTTGACATTTGTGTCAGAGATTATCAAAATTGCTCCATTTTTGAATTTGTTTAGTCTGAATAAACTGCCCTCTGACTTATTGAGATCTTTGATTGACTTAATATCGTTGAATCTACGACCCTGCAGATATTTGTGGCCTCCAATTTGTGAACCTGACTTAAAGCTACGCGGACCTCTATTGTTCGAGTGTACACATTAAGCGAGGTTTCATCCCTGACTATAATTAGGGGTGTTATTGAGCCGTGCATCACGACAATATATAGGGATGATAGATAATGGATAGGGATAAGATCAAATCGGTGATTCCAATGTGGAACTCTCCACTTGGAATTTAATTGTTGCAAAGGGGGGAGGAAATATAGTTCATGTTCATACAGCCCATCCCTATACCATATAGATCTTCCACTTTTTAACATTATGATACTAAAATATGTAAATAAAAACTTCCAATACAAAATGTATTTCTACAAAATTCTTCTTCGATTAAAACTTAAACTGTAAAATTTTAAAAACTTTACACAATTTTGAATGCTGCATTTGTCGGTTCTTGATTAGATTATGTTATGAGTATTATCATAAAATTTAACCGGCTTTCATTTGTTTCATTGTATTTTTAAAATTTATTAAAGCAAGTTAGTGTCATTTTAAATTAAATTGAATTCGTGTAAGCCTAATTAATTTATTTTAACTTTAATTTAGTTTGCTTAATTAAATCTTAATTATTCCAAAAATAATTTCTGTTCTCAAAATAACCCAAAAATATATTCTTTTTTGTGCTTTGCGTACTAATTTTTTGTTTTTCTTTCTTTTAGCTAAAATGAATCATATTATTACACTCTACTATATTCCTAGAAATCCTCAATGTCGTGCCGTGCTGCTTACTGGGGCCGCTCTAAATATCAATTTCGATTTAAAAGACATGGAGTCAAGTATTGGAGATCAATATCCCGCTGAATTAAGAGAGGTAAAATATTTACACAAATTTTCAAATACATTTTTGCTGTCTCAATTTGAATCCATTCTATGCGTCGAAACGTCACCAAAACGGAATTAAAACAAATTTTAGCAATTTAATTATTTATATCTTTGTCTTATTAGATAAATCCACTACATACGGTTCCCGCTATAAAGGATGGTGAATTCTCTTTGTGGGATGGTCGGATCATTTCAACTTATTTAGCAGAAAAATATGATAAGAGAGTGGAGTTCAATTTATTTCCAAACGATCCTGAAATCCGAGCAACAATTAATCTAAAATTATATTCTACTATGGTAGCATTGTCTACTTCACTTTTTAGTTATTATGTAAGTTTACCATCATGGACCTATAGCAATTTTATCCGTTTCAGTATCCATTCATTTTTAGAAACGAAGATTTCAACCCAACCCATTACCAGAAAATAGAAGAAGCTTTTAGGAATTTTAATACGCTTTTAGAGTCTCGGGATAAATTGGGAGAAGAAAATTTGTATTTAGCTGCTGATTGGTTAACAATCGCCGATCTACATTTGGCAGCAGTTGTTGAGACTTTCATTACTTGTTATTTCCCAATCGAAGCATACCCATTTGTGGAGAAATGGTACAACACTGTAAGAAAAATGCCCAACTTTGAGGAAGCCAACATTATTCCACTTCGTCAGTTTAAATATTATTTTGAAACACAAGTTAGAGCTAGACTCGCGAGTGAAGAGATTGAAGAGCTTGGAAAGACTGAAGAGTAAAGTCTATCAAGATTTGTTAATTTTTATTCCCTTATTAATTGTAGTCTATATGTAAATTTATTAATAGAAATATTATGTCTGTATTTTGTACAAACATAAATAAAGTTTTTCTAAATTTTGTTTTTTTTAATTCTTCAGTTATCTAACGCTGGAAAGCAGAACAACCCAAAAGTTACAAAATCTACTGATTATCCAACACATTGGATAATCCATTGTCTTCCTTTTCCTTGGTAGGGCAGACTTGCCTAATTTAGCAATATATTTAAGAACACCCTTCAATTTAATACCTATTAGTATAATCTGGTTATTTATCTAATTATTGGTTAATTCTTTTAAGTGTTAAGTGTTAATTGAGTGAGCGTAAATCATTCCAGATCAGATGAGCTTCAACAGGACCGGACTGGTCCGGCCCGTTAACTGGCAATCGCCGGTCAAATATAGGCAAACTGAAATTGGGGCCATGTGGAAATAAGTAAAAAAAAAAGAAGCTTGAGGTGTACTAAATTATTGACCATTTGGCGCTAACAGAGTTTTATAAAAGGTGGAGCTAACCACTATCTAGTCCGGCCCTGCCTTTCCATCTCGATAGCATCTCAAACCGTAAGCCCTCCACGCTTCTATGCCGCTTCCCTCGTCTATGGAAAAAATTCGATATCATCGTTATCCACAAACCAAGTCAAGATAGATCCTAAATAAAAGGTACCACAGCTGGAGTCCTCTAGGCTCCATCATCTTTTTAGATGATGTTTTTATTTTTATGTTTTTGTTTTATATTTTATGTTATTATTTTATTATTATACTAGGGGGGCTCCGCCCCCCTGGCCGCTAACGCGGTCCAACCCCCCAGGGCCGCTTTGCGGCCCTAATAACTTCAAGTTATAAAACTTATTTACATACAACATTTTTTATGTCGCTTTCACTTTGAATTTGTATTCCATCCTTCGCTCGACATCTTGATAATGCTACATATAACTGTCCATGACTAAACAAAGGTCTATCGATGTATATTGAAGTGTTATTTTCCACCCTTAAATATTAAATATCGAATCGGCGGAGAAATCACCTTCTTACCCGGCTGGCTCAATCGGTTATCTTTCAGTATCGCCCACTATCAAGCGACCTTGTATACCTTTGTATACCTTTTCCGAAATAATTCCACTTGCATTTATTATAATCCACAAAATTTTCTCTTCTAATGTCTCAATCTAAAAGAAATAACACTGCTTCAAACTTTACTTGTCTTTTATTCTCAAATAAATCAAATTTTTACAACTAAAAATCGTCAGAAATCAAAATGTCGACCGTCCACGACTTGGACGGCGTACGCAAGTCTTCTTCTTCACTGCTCGCGCTCTCTCGGCTTCCGCGAAACATACAAAATTCAAATTATTTACAAAAACTCAAGCAAACCATTTCCTTATTCCAAAAATTACACGACAGCAATCCTTCCTGGCTTATGCAGAAATCCAGGAGGGATTTCAAGAAAGACACATAACGTCGTGCTTTTGGAATAAGTAGCAAATTCTCTAAATCAACATCTTCAAAAATAAATAACAATATTCAAAAGTAAATAATAATTAATTAATGCGGCAATCTAATTTACACACCTAAATTAATTAATTAATCAACATCCCGAACTACCTATCTTGACGAATGATCACTAAACAATTCATAAATGACATCCAAACTTCTTTGCAATAATAACAATTTCTTAGATAACTCGATCCAAAACTTTCTTCGAAATAACTGCAAATTTTTTTTATCCTTCCAAATTTTATTCCATAATTTTTCAAAGCTCCTTCTTTTTCCGTTACGGACCTTTCATAATTTGGATTCTCTTCTAGTGTTCTGCAATTTCATTTTCATATTCAATGTTCATATCGACCCGTCTTTAATAAAATCCTTCACTACTACTTAATTTTTAAAATTTCCAACTAACAATTTCATCTCCTTAAATAATTTCATCAATTTTGCTACATTTTAAAATTGTAGCTTCATACAAATTTTTTTAAATATGCAATACACATCATTTAAAACTCTTTTACCTATTTCTTTACTAATCATCCAATTTCAATTTTCGTAGTGACAAATTCCTTCAATAACCATCAATTTTCAAATTAAATTTTTCCATTTGATTGCCATAAACGCTAATTTCAAATTTACTATTATAAAATGCAGCAATTAATTAATCCATTTTTCAAATTTTCAATTTTTGGAAACACTTTTACTTTCTCAAATTTTGTTATACAATTTATAAACTTTTCGTCTGCTTATCTTTCGAAGATTGTCCTTTTCACTTGTTACATTGGTTATTATTATTTTCAGTTTTATCATGATGTGTAGTTCCTTCTTTAAATTTTAATATTTACAAACTTTTTTTTAATTTTATCAAAACACATTTAGTTCCATTCATTTTCCATTTAAATCGCGGTTATCCTTAAATTTGTTCAATCTTCTTTATTCGTCCGTGGTTACTTTTTATATTTGATTAGATTAGCTACCCTCCATCTTGATCGCCGATACTGCCACTTTTCCAAAATGACCTTCATTTTGTTTTCCATGACGTCTTCCTTTTTAAAAATACGTTTCTTTTCACCAAACCACTTTTTCTTTATTTTCTTCTTCTTGTAGCCCAACTCTTCTTTTTCAAAATACCAAATTACTTTGTTGGACGGCATATCCTCTTCATCCTTTATTTCATCCTTCCAAATTGCTGAACGGGGAACATCATTTCCATCGGAAACCATCTTGGATGAAGTAATCATGTTCGTATTAATTTTATTTTTCTTCCTTTTACAATAATTATTGTTATACCTTCTTTCAAAATTACTTTTTCGTCTACCTTTCATCTTTCGCCATTTCATTCGTCGCATCTGTGTTCTGGTGAATATCCGGGCTTTTTTATTAATGTCGCCGGTATGACCCGTTTCTTTATTTACTTCTCCTTCCATTTTTTCATTTCTCAAGTCTTCTTTATTTTCATTTTTCTCAATCTCTTCCGATAGTTGCACTTTTTCTGCTAAAGTTTCTCCTTTTATTAAACTTATTTCTTCCTTCTTATCTTCTAGTTCTTCCTCATTTTCATTTTTTTCATAATTGGCACTGCTGATTGTTCTGCTCAATTCTTCACAATATTTTACCCATTCTTTTTTGTCCTCGATCCTATTCTTTTCCCTCTCTCTTTTATCTTCTATTATATTCGTTCTCCTCTCTCTCTCCTGTCTTCAGCCATTTGCTCTATCAGCTGTTGAAGCCTCCACTCAATTTGATCGATTTTATCCCAGCCTGTAGCCATGGTCAAACCTTTCTTACTAAAAATCTCAGGGTGACAGCCGGTTCTGCGGTGAACATTTACAACCATAAACTAATCATCCCAAATTGAATTCAAAAAAATGTTCACCAAATGCCGCACGTTCGGGTAGCCAAGTTGAAGTGTTATTTTCCACCCTTAAATATTAAATATCGAATTTTCAAATCTTCTTCGTAAAATTCCAATTCGGGCGGAGAAATCACCTTCTTACCCGGCTGGCTCAATCGGTTATCTTTCAGTATCGCCCACTATCAAGCGACCTTGTATACCTTTTCCGAAATAATTCCACTTGCATTTAGTATAATTCACAAAATTTTCTCTTCTAAATTCTCAATTTAAAAGAAATAACACTGCTTCAAACTTTACTTGTCTTTTATTCTCAAATAAGTCAAATTTTTACAACTAAAAATCGTCAGATATCAAAATGTCGACCGTCCACGACTTGGACGGCGTACGCAAGTCTTCTTCTTCACTGCTCGCGCTCTCTCGGCTTCCCCGAAACCGCGAAACACTAAATTCAAATTATTTACAAAAACTCAAGCAAACCATTTCCTTATTCCAAAAGTTAAAGCTCTGCTAGCATAACAACAGATCCTATTTTGAGTTTTAATTTGTGTACCGGAAAGCCAGGGAAATTCAACGAATTTAAATATTCGACTTCATATTCCAACCGAATGTCCTCATCAGTTTGATCGACTCCTCGATGTTTAGCTGTATCTTCAATTAAGTAGGTATGAATCTCGCCCTCGACCAAATTTAATATTTTATTGTTAAGTGTGCGAACATCATCATTGTGGCAGGCTAATATAATTCAGTCGGAGAGATCGGCATTAGAAGCAATTGAATTGCTGTAAATGTCCTGAATTATATTTATAGATTTCCAGCTATTCGGTACTTTCAATAATATAATGCTGCTTGGCCAAATTGATGTTGACTTTAAAGTATAATTGACTATCTCCACAGGTGAAGCGTATTTTATAACAGGTAAAACTTGACGAAAGTCACCACCTAAAATAACAAATTTGCCACCAAACGGATTTTTGCATTTACATAAATCTTTCAATCTTTGTGTTTTTGCGTCGCATGGTTTTGTTGCCTTGCTTTGCGTTTACTTTTTGCTTTTTTGCATTTGCTTTTACTTTTTGCTTTTTTGAATTTGCATTTGCTATTGCTATTGCTTTTGCGTTTGCGTTTGCGTTTGCGTTTGCTTTTGCTTTTGCTTTGCTTTGATTCATCCGTTGATGTGATTATAATGTTGATTTGGTGTCGTCCAATAGCTGTTCTCAGCGTTGCATACAAACGTTGCATAAAACGTTGCACAAAAACGTTGCATAAAAACGTTGCATATTTTGTCTTATCTTTTTATATATATAGAGTAGATTTTATTATGAAGTTTTAGATTTGTTCATCTTCTTTGAAAACAACAAAGCCCTATAAGCGTCGCTAACCGAGTGGGGTTGGATATGGTCGTCAAAACTTGATCACCAAAACAGTGTAGCAAAATAAATATTGAAAATGTGCGAAAAAAACAGCGAACTAGAGGGCAGAGGATTCCACACACAAAAATGAGACCCTCATTTACCCCCAAGTACCCCCGAAAAACGGCAAATGAAACGGGAGGGAGGAAGGGCTGACCCTCTCCACGATAGGCCGCGACTAGATCACCCTCCAATTGAGTGACCGTTTGTTCCAATGTCACGACAGTCGCGCGGACGGAGGTTCATAAACGGCCTCAGTTAGGTAGAGAACAATTCGAACCCACGGTTGCGGAACCATAGGATAGGGGGACCTCCAACCCTCGAGAAAGGTATGTTCACAACGGCTTGATTAGTCCGATAAATAGCACTCCGAAATTCATACACAAGAATCCTAAAATCGAAAGGAGCAAAGAAAATCAACAAATCGGTTCTCTTGAAACCCATCAGGACCAGGAAATAAAAAAACACGATTTCAGTCTCGAGTACCTCCAAAAAACGCCAGGTGCGACAAAAAGGGAAGAGGGCTTAAACTTCTACACGATAGACTGCGACTAGATCGACATCCGTTCAATTCGGTGATTGCTTTGTTCCAAAACCGCGATTGCTCGCGAACTAAGGTTCGTAAGCGGCCCCAAACTCTCGGAAAGACTTCGAACTCACGGCCACGGATCTATAGAGTGAGGAACCTCCAATAAGGTTAAGACAAATCGGAAGTCTAATATTTCATTAGGGCAATGAGAGGAAAAACACGATTATGTCGTGTGTACACTTGATCTCTGCGTGCGGTAACCAGCACTCACTTATTAGGAGGTCAACACCGCTAGAAAATGGAGTAACTAACAAGATTCCCACTGTCCCACCTGTCACTCCGCCCTATGAGGCCGTAGGCCGAACAACCGTATCCGACACTCATAGAAGGTGAAGGCGGCCGAAGACCGCTGAACCGCCTAGTGTAATTAATAAATGAACAGTTTTCAAAGTAGGTTACGCCCTTGGCATTAATCTTAAAATAACAAATAATGTAATTATTTCCAATAATTTGCATTTCCGTTGTTGACTTAATGACAGTTTCTTGCACGTTACTGTGTACAATTTTAATTCGGGTGCTTACGTACACTTTCGGAAGTTCCAACATCCGACATTGTTATTTCAATTTTTGTTTGACGGTTTTGAATGATTTTATTTTTAAGTTTTTTGTGTCGAAATTACTTATTTTTTTGTTATTTTATACCGTCGCTATATAATATTTTATGTTGTAAAAATCTGCATATTCGTTTGCAAATATTAACCGATGCACTAAATTTATTCCAAATGTTTTGGATTTGTAGGTTAGGATTTTAAATTCATTTTCAAAACTTTTTTTTAATTTTGTGCTGCTGCTTGTTCTAAATGCTTACTACAGTATAGTAATATCAATTTTACTTTTAGTTAATCATGAATTACCTAAAGGACCGCACTTTGTTAACCGCTATAATCTTAAGTGATACGTTAGCAGAAAGAGGATGTTATTACGATGCTTATACAAACCTGAATAAATGTATAATGGTAAATACTCTCAATTACTTTGCTACGATTGTTATAAATGTAAATTTTCATCTAATATTGGTAAATTTTGTCTTTTAGAAAAGATTTTCTCGAATGGGCATGATTAAAGCCATTTCATATATGTTTCAAATCATTGATGAATGTAGCGTACATACCCACGTTTTTTTAAAAAACTCCTTTGTAAACACAGCTTATCAAGACGCTGCCAAAATGGCACTTCATGTAAAAGGTCAATCGCAAATGCATTTTTGGGCTGGCTGTATCAAAATTTGCCAATATCAAAACGAGGCTCAGCTTTCCGTGCTAAAGAGATTGGAAAACCTCATGAAGGCTCGTCAACATCTCAAAGTAAATATTTTTTATTTATTATGATTTTAATTTATTAAATTTATATTTTTAGATGACCGTTGATCAGAAACCTAAACATATATTAGCACCTTACCTACTCACAGCCTGTGACAACTCTTTTCGTGATTTGAGCGGGTAAGAAACTTGATAACTAATTTTTATTTCATTTAAAGTTTTGGTTTCTCTTTTTAGAACAGTCCCATATCCTAAAAATATATCTAAAACACCACACGAATACTACAATCAGGCCGGTTCTCAAGAAGAACTCTTTTTACTATTGTCTTTCGTTTTAGGTGAGGAATTTATTGATTATTATTCCGGATCCGGATATTTAGCGTAGGCCCAAGTACACTTCCACTATTATATTAGGCTAAATTAAAACTAAATTTGACTTGTGTAAGACCCTTGCATTTTAAGCTACCAGAAAGGCTTTTGAGAATGATTTCTCTTGGTAGTTTAACTATTACTAAACTGTACTCACATGATTTTTTTTTTTAGGAAAACTGACCTTTTATGTGGATCAGTATTACGAAGCCGAATGTTATTTAAATATGGTTTTATGTCAACACCCAAGCTCTACTTTCGAGGATCAAATTTCCCACAAAGCATTGATGTTACTTAATCGCATTGCTGCATTGAAGAAAGCAAATCAGTCTACTGAATAGAATTGTTTGGACACTGCCAAATTTCTTATTTATTTACCAAATCTGTGATTATTTTGTGATCTTATGTAAAAAAATTACTTGTAAAATCGACGCAATAAACTTATAAACAAAATTTGTTTTTCTTTTTTGAGAAACTAAATATTGCATGTTTTGCAAATTGAAGGTCTCTAATAAAAATCAGAATTTCAAATATTCATATTTGTAAATACCACCACCACTGGTGCTTACCCAAAGACGTCTTGATGAACGACGAAACCATCTCAAACTGTCCTATTTTCCCACAAGAAACAGCCGCTAATGGGACAACTCTTTCAATTTCCACGACTAACCAAGGAACCAGAACACATAACTTTTCCCCTCTTTCTTGCTCTTCCTCGACCGATTCCATCAAAAAGGACCTCCAAATCATGAGTGCACATATTACCTCAATTTGTCAAATGTTATTCCTGATTAAACTCAGCAGAACTCCCAAGCCAAGGCCATTTACAACGAAAAGAAAATTCTCAAAACCGACATCACTCTAGAACCCAAGCGGCAAGGAAATATCCCAGTAGTACAGTATTTCCAGTGTCGAAAGTTCTTCCACCTGCAGTACAGCACCAGTTAACAAATTCGTGATGTTCATCATCCTTTTTGATCCCTTTTGCAATTTTCCCTACTGAAATAATGTTTACTTCCGTCCCCAACCTGAAGGTCAATTGTGGTAACACATTTTTTGAAACTTACTGTATATTTTTAATTCAAATATTTTCGAATACCTTCGGAAATATTCGGAATTATTATTTAATTTTTTATTTCTGACGTTTTTCAACTGATTTTATTTTAATTTTTTTTTTGTGTCGAATTACTTATTTTTTCTGTTATTTTATACTATTACTATAAATCTTTATTGCTGTAGAAATTGGTGTTATAATTGAGAAATACTAATTAATACTGGTAAGTTTATTCTTACATTTGGAGGTTAGGATTTTGAATTCACCTGAGAATTTTTTCATATTTTGTGCTTTCTGCTTATTCTAAATCGTATTACAATAAAGTTTACTTTTAGTTAACGATGGATTTCGTAGAAGACTTAGATTCAAGTATGAATGCCTCTATGATGAAAAGTGATAAGTATGCAGCGGACGGTTTCCTTTACGATGCGTTCATAGTTATGAACAGGGCTCTAGCGGTAAATACTCTTAATTTTCTAATTAATAAAAATTTAGTATAACTTGAATTTGGTCTTTATAGTTTCGGTTCAGTCGTATGGGTTTCATGAAAGCAATTTTTTATCTTTTTCAAATGGTCGATGAGTGTCTAGTACGCAGTAAAGTTAGTCTAAAAAACGCTTCCATTGTTAACGAATGTTATAAAGATATCAACAGGATGACCAGGTTAATAAGAAATCGATCTTATATGCACTTTTGGGCTGGCTGTATAAAAGTTTGTCAGTTTCGAACCGAAACGCACCGTTCCGTGGCAAGTAGGTTGGAGAATCTATTAAAGGCTCGTCAACATCTCCGAGTAAATATTTTTTATCACTTATATTTTGTAACATATGTTTATTAAATTTATGTTTTCAGTGTGCCATAGATTCCAGACCAAACCATATATTAGCTACGTACTTATATACTATGTGTGACTCAGCCTATCAAGATAGGAGTGGGTAAATAACTTTAGCACTAATTTGTACTTCAATTGATGTTTTGTTTTTAGAACACAATCATATTATTGTGGGGATTTAAAATTACCTGATGACTTTTACGTGCAATGTGTTAAGCAAGAATCAAATTTTCTTTTACCATTTTCCTTCATTCTAGGTAAGAAATTTATTGGTTATTAATCTTACCCTTTTTTTTTGAGCTCCTTGTCCTTTTATAAAAATTGATAATAATTATTGTTTTCTTTTATAATATTGTCCCTCAGAACACATATTGGCGTATTTCAAATTAACTGGAAGCTTTTCTTCACAATTAATTACTACCATAAAAATCACACAAAAACTTTAAAAGCATCTCATGAAAAATTACTATGAGTATGTTTTGAGGGATGATATATGTCCCTATACTAAATGTAAACAAATACCTCCAGTAACATTAATTACTTAAGAGGTAAAGCATCTCCAGGTCCCACAAATAGGGCTAATTTCAAGAATGTTTTAATCGAAGCAGTCAAAAATTTAGTTGCAATACTTTATTAAATATTAAAGTGTAGGGTCAAGTGGTGTAAAAACGAGACAAATTTGATATCTATTTATTTTAAGTGGATTACAATTTATTTTATCAACATCATCATTTTTCTGGCACGTCTCCTGTGGATGGTAAATAAGGTTACTTGCTTAATTTGTGTCTGATTAACCTATTTGGGTACATATGAGACAGCGATAGGGTAAAAACAAGACAACATATTTCATATCACTTATTGTTTTCTGAATTTTAAGTCAATTTGGAGAAAATCGGTAAAAATATTAGGATTTCAATAGCTCCAAATTAGCACTTTTCGGTCATTTCCGAGAAACACGTATTAAATCTTCGTATCACAGATCTGTAATCGAGATCTGATGGGTTCCTGAATTTATTATCAACCTACAAAAGTGCACCAATTAAATTCCAATTAATCACTCAAGAGAAATTGTAATCATTGCGGTTTTGTATGGGTAAAGTTTTGTGTGTGTGATTTCTACCTCTAGAGGGGCGATAGCGGGCATAAAAGAATTTGGTGGGCTTTCAGGTGTGATCGGGGAACGATGAAAATAGAACCGTTTTTATAAAAGAAAATACGTATGACCGATTTTCGGAAGTAGTCCAAAAGAGTTTGAGAAGCTATGTTCTATGTGCTAGTCAGTTTCCAAGTTTGAACTTGAAAGCTTCAGATTCATGGATTAAGGTCTTCATATCCTCTGTATCCTAATACAGGACCCTCTCAAGGCTTTGTTTAGACTTTAGAAGAACGGTGCAAAGAACACACTCTCTCTCAGTTAACCCAACAAGGACAGAGCTTGTTCTATTTACCAAAAAAAGAAAGATGTCAGCCATGGTTATCTCCAGTTTAACAGGATACTCCTAAAAAATAGTCGATGAAGTTAAGTATCTGGGAATAATACTTGACAAAAGCTGAACTGGAGAAAACATTACAAATGAAATTAGAAGAAGGATGGCTTTCTGGCAGTGTTAGGGAATAATGGTACGGTCATGGGGTATGTCCCCCTAGGATCACCCTCTGGCTCTATACCACGGTTGTCAGACACATATGATGCCCTTTTCTATAGTGGCCCAGAACCAAACAGGTCACAACAGTGTCTTCCTTGCGCCAGATTCAGAAATCAATCTGTCTGGCTGTAACTGAAGATCTTCATGTGCAGAAGATGGGGGTTAGAGCTGCCCTTAGGCTGTGCGATTAGAAGATATGGAATAATAGGCGAGAAACTGCTGACCATACGCGGATTTTAAAAGGATGTTTCAAGAGAATAGTTCAGGATAGATGCACTGTAACACAAATTGCTCTAATTTGGGCCACTCGCCCCGCTGGTCTACGATGGAATGGTAGACAGGCCAGCTAAGGGATTACCAGTACCAGAGCTTGGGTCGCGCGTACGCGGTTTGTGGGTTCTTCCGTTGTGACTCGGGCAATCGTTTGGCAAATAACTAAGGAAAAAATGTCCGGGCGCGAGTCCTCTAAATAAAACATTCGTTCGTTTGCTGCCTTTTGGCCAGAAACATGGCACCAAAATTTAATCATCCGGAACTGAATGTGTCTGCACCACGTCACAGTTTCTTTGTATGAGGCCTAATTTTATCGATCTCCTGACCACTGGGTACAGTCCTTTTGTTTAACATCCTAAAACAAACTTTTGGCCCGACATTGCCAGATTCAATGACTTCACCTGCCAATATCATGGAGTTCATCTTACAATTGGGATAGGACAATAGGTCCGATTTAGAGACCTAAGTGCATGTGAGGTTACCTTACTCCCAACAACAACAAAAGTTTGTCATTTTTCTGCCCGAATGGAATTATTTTAGTATTTTTAAATTGAGTGTCTTATTCTTACCCTAAATTTTAGCAGTGTCGATTTTACACCACTTGACCCTATAAAAAATATCGGATGTAGTTGTTCGACCTTCGGAGGCCTTTCTTCCTGGCACCTGGAGTGGCGTTACTCATTAGAACATTAGATAATTTGGTAGCAACTGGAAAACGATTAAAAAGTTTCTATTCTAAGAAGAATGCAATACTTGCAAGAGCATGTATCTTATTACACTGAAAAAAAAAAGGTACGCCATATTGATGAACACCACTCATCAAGTGAAATTCATCGTAATGATGATGATAATTATCAATATGATGTACAAAAACTTAGATAAAATAATGAATTTGATTTCATCAATTTATTTTCATCATGGAGATGAAATAATCATCAATGTGCTGTACCAAGTCATCGATGAGGTTTAAAGAATGATAAATGATTCATCAATACAATGAATTTTATTTCATCGGTTTATTTTCATCATCGTGAGAAATATTCATTGACTTTTTTTTTCAGTGTAGGTTCTCCTGCACAGGTGCAACTAGGCCCAATAGTAAGCCTCCCCTGCAAATCAATCATCAACCAATAGCTGGTTGATGATTTACATCCATCATAGTCGGATGTAAAGCCTCCACCATATTTTTTTTTTTTGGGTTGTTAACTTGGGTCATAACTCGCCACGGTGGCCAACCGAGTTGGCGAGTGTAGTCCACAGATCGATTTTGGACTTCTTAGATCACAGCACACATCCGACGCAATCAAGATTAGAACCGCGGTTTCCCGCTCTCTAGTCTATCCGTGTTTGATTTACGTCAGACAGCTGGTAAATTCCTGTCTGAAAATAAATTCCTACAAATGAAATACAATTTTTTTAATGAATTTAGTAACCCAAGACTTAGGTTTTAACCCAGAAAAAATATTGTAGATATGGACATTGGCTTAAGTAACCGTAAAGCAGTCGTTATCCAACTTTTTAGAACCACAATTTATTCTTCTTCAACTTATTTACAGCCTTAAGGCCTGTTATTTCCAACATCTGCGTCGTTTCCTTGGCAGTGTTAGTTCTATATGAGTATTATACATCCATTAGGTAGTTTGCTGAGTTGGCCTTCAAATGTGCCTGTAACCTACTTTTTATGTTAATGATGGCAATTCATTATCCCAGGAGGACCACCAGCTTAACGTACCTTCCGAAGCACGGAGACTATTCATAAGAAAATTTGACCACCCTTCGTAACTGATCGCGTTAGAATAGTGGTACTGAAAGAAAGAAAAGCGGAGCTAATGTGCTGTAACGAAAACTCGTACAGACGTGTTTCACTCAATCGCTACTGCGTCGGGTTTTGGCTACGCCTTTCTTTCTTCCAGTACCGCAACTTTAACTGCAAGGCAATGACCGTCTCTCACAGTTTATTGTGACTACAAAATTATTTTATGATAAAACGTTTATGATTGGTAGTGCATGAAGATGAATTAAAAAACACATCTGAAGTCTTTGAAAACTTTTTTACATATTATTATCTTGTCTTGCTGATATTCTGAAGTACTCACATGAATTTCTTTTCTTTTTTTTTAAGCAAAACTCGGATTGTATTTAGAAGAAAACTGCCATTGTGACCACTATGTGGGCATAGCTATGTCTGTAAAACCACAGACAGATTTCGAGAAGAAGATTTCTAGTCAAGCAGACGCATTAATGACCATCATGATTAAAGCGAGGAAACCTCTACCTGAAAAATATAAACCTCCACCTTTAAAATATAAACTTCTAATATTTGAAGAAGATGAACCTCTACTTGAAGAAAATAAACCTATATTTGAAGACGATAAACCTCTACATAAAAAAACTAGTTAAAAGTATTGTTTTGGTCATGACCAAATTACTTGTTTATTTACCTAATCTGTGATTATTTTGTAATATTATTTAAAAAATATTTGTGATATTGACGCAATAAACTTAAAACAAAAAATATTTTGTTTATTCTTATCTTATTAGCTCAATTTTAGAAACTAATAAATATTACATTTGTGACTCTTTTATGGCTCTACAGTCTACAGGAAAAAAGCTTGCTATTCATCCCCAGTGGCGTAGCTAAAACTTTTGCCGCCCGAGGCGGTTCCAAAATTTCCCACCGCCCGCGCCCCTCGAAAATATTTTTAAAACTTCATAAATATAAAAAGAAATTCCTTTGCCTCCCCTAACATTTTTTTAATGGCTTTTTCCTATTTTTTGATGAAATATTAAAATAGTTTTCTTCCCCCCCCCCCATAGCTACGCTACTTCTCATCCCGCAAATCTGATTAAACTCTACTACCATTTACCGAAAGTTGGTGAAGCTTGTACAAAGTGAAACATTATTCCGTGGTGATGTGGCAGGGTAATCTGTATTTTCAAGGATAAAGCAAAGAGGATGACGTGGGATCAAACCCCGACCAAGTATACTACACCGAATTTTTTCGAGCCATGTTTCCCTCGCAAGATCCTGGCAACATTTTTGAACTATTTAATCCCCATATTACTTCTTTGGAGTTTGGAGCCCGCGTTAAACTGTAGGTTCCCTGTATACTTGAATAAAGATATTTTAATAAGCTCACTACAGACATAGGAGAGAAGGATGGGGGAGATGCAAATAACTATCTTTTGCAACTGTTGAGATAAATGAAAAGCTTTATAAAATCTTTTTATTGAGTATAAATTATAAAATTGATTTTATTTATTTAATTTATTATCACGGGTTAACAACTAACCAAATTAAAAAACTCGTTTATTAAATTTTAAACTCGGAAAGGTAATTTTTGTTCGTATCCGGTACACTTTTGGACGTCACTGTATATAATTCCAGCTACTTTCGGGAGATTTGTGCTTTCGGGTATCTTCGGAAATGTCCGGATATCTCAGAATATTTCATTTTGTTTATATTTGACGTTGTGATTATAACGATTTAAACTGTGATTTTATTTTAAGTTTTCTGTGTCCCGAGTTAATTATTATTGTGATATTTTATACCTTCATTATAAATATTTGATGCTGCAAAAATTTGAATTATAAATTACCAATATTGGTTAATGTGAGTATATTTATTAAAATAGTTTGTATTTGTAGGTTAAGATTTTGAATTTACTGGAAATTTTGTGCTTGTTCTTTGTTTGTTGTTTGCTTACTCCACTGCTTTACTTTCAGTTAACGATGTCTTTTGTACAAGACGCTATTTTAATGTCTGCAATCATCCAAAGTGAAAAATTGTCTAATCAAGGTCTCATTTACCAAGCATTTACAACGATGAATAGAAATCTTTTGGTAAATACCCCCAATTTTCTTACTACTTATTAGAAATATTAAAATCACAACTACTGGTTTCTTATATTTGTTAATTTTATTTTTATAGAAAAACTTCACTCGTTTGGGCGTTGTTAGAGCATTAGCATATCTTTTTGACATTATTGATGGGAGCAACGTAAGACAGAATCTCTACCTCAAAAGCTCATTTATTAACACGGCTTATGAAGATGTTGTTAAATTGACTTATCAAGCGAAAAATAAACCACAAATGCAATTTTGGGCTGGCTGCTTAAAGCTTTGTCAGCTTCGAAATGATCGTCACCTTGCTTTGTTTAATAAAATGGAAAACTTAATGAAGGCTCGTCAACACTTTCGAGTAACTATTTTTTACCTGTTGTAATTTTAATTTATTAAATTTATGTTTTCAGCTTACCTTAATGAGCAAACCTAAGCATATTCTAGCTCCCTACTTACTCACAATATGCGACAATGCTTATCTTGATATGAGCGGGTAAGAAAACTTTGACGATGATTTTTGCTTGTATTAAAGTTTTGTTTTTAGAACTATTCCATACCCCAAAATTACGTCAAAAAAGCCGGAAGAGTATTACAGCCAGGTTTTATCCCAACAACCATCTCTTCTCTTATCGTTTTCCTATACTTTAGGTAAGAAATTTTTAAATTATAATTAATTTTACATTTAAGTTTGTTATAAATAACTCGAACAATGCAGCAACTGATTTAGCATTTTATTTCGAGCTGCTCGTGTTTGCATGCATCTCCAATTTATATGTTTGTAATTATGTATTGATATAATTTGGTAGCAAACTGGAATCAAAGTTTTGACCAAAGTGCAATTTCTTCTTAAGTAACCTTATACTGTAATTTAAGGGTGCGATTTTAAGAGCACTCCGGATCACGTGACTTTCTCTGTTTACGTAGGGAACGTCTAATTCGATTATTATATAAAAAAAGTTAATTTTGCTTTTGCTATTTCATTTTTAAATGTATTTTGAACTGTGGATACTCCTTAAAATTTGAAAAAAAAATTAAATAATTTTTTTTTTTACTGAATTTAAATATTATTCGAAATAGTATTGAGTATCCACTGTTTGTCTCTATATATTATTAATAATAGTTCAAATTGTTTACATAAAATAATTGCGTTTATAGCCTACAGAAGTTCCTTTCGTAATCAAAAGGAAGGCGTTTGATTGGCTTTCGACTGAGAAAGTCACGTGATCCGGAGTGCTCTTAATGACTGTTCCAAAAACTTCATTTACAGCTCAAAATTGGTATAGTACAGCGATGAATTTTTTTTAATGGAAAAAGGAGAATTTTCCATAGGTCATCATGGCACAGTTAAAATAGCAATCTTTAATATGCTGCAAGTTTTGTAAGTGCTGTAAATGAAGTCTCACTTCGACCATAATTTTAATGATTTCAAAAGACGCGTCTATGAAATCAATCAAATTTTTCTTTCATTCTTTCCAATCAGTGAAGACGTCATTTATAATTAAATTATAAATCTAAATCTTTTACATGCACTAGCAAAATTAAATCTATTCAATGCTTTGAATTTTAAATTGCAATTAATTAATGATCATCCTTTTATTAAATTAATAATTATTCAAATTATTATAAGTAATTGGAACATTATCAACAGAATCATACAAATGTGCGTGTTAGCTAGCGGTTATAGAAGAAATTTCGTGGATTTTCTATAATTTCTACGTTCCGTGGGCAAACTAGGAAGATGGATAATTTAAAAGAAAATTTCGCTGGTAAAAGACGAGGGCTAAATAAGAGAAAACGTAGTTGTACAAGCATTCTGCTGTGGACAGAATGCAGCAGCGTCAGAGAACATTTACGTATTATGGTCTGAAAGTTCAACCGCCATCAAGACATCTACTTCAAAATTTAAGAAAAATAAGTAAAATCGTGACATTCCAAATTATGATGTAAAAAGTATTTATTAAAGACCGTTGAGCAAAATTTTATCTTATTTATAAAGCTAAAATAAATGTTACCGGAGCCGTTCCAATTAACATGAGAAAGATTGTAATCTAAAATTTAGTAAGTATTCGAATCTCATTTTTGATTTAATTATATATAATCTTAAAAAAAAAAAAAAGTTATATTATAGCTAATTAATTATGTGTTTTTGATATAAAATTGCTAATTTACATAATTAAAATGTTAATCCATTATCAAAACCAATTAAAAATTAAATCATGACCTTCGGAAAATTCTCCTCCCATTAAAAAAAATTCATCGTTCTATCTAGAACCGATTTTGAGCTCTAAATGAGTTTTGAAACAGCCGTTAAAATCACACCCCTAAGGGGCCAGCCATTAATTACGTAAGGGTTTAGGGGGAGGTATTGGAAATCTTACGGACCCTTACGAGGGGTGGTAGGGGGTCCGACGTATTCCTTACTTAAGGTCCTAGATCAATTATTGCACTAAATCACAAAATTCAACAGATGTCTCTAGTTATTTTATGCTATTTCATTGATATATTTTATTGTGATTTATTGATATTTACTTCGGATTGGTTAAAATTTGAAATTTAATGTAAATCTCTTCAATTCTAGTGTTCAAAATAAATAATGGTAAATAATTCATTGGAAATCCACAAAATATTTCCTCAGGCAATAGCACCGAGTCCGGAAGGGCTCTGAGGATCGAATCCTTTCTGAGAATTTCCACCCCCTTCATCCCTCGGAGAATGTCGCTACTTTGCTCGGATCCATTTTTTAACAAATAAAAGATCAGAAAACTGAAAATTTTTGTATAACAGACCTATTTTTCTTAACTATTCATTTGAGATGGTTGCACCTTGAAAAGTCTAAAAATTTTCATTGAGTCTGTCCCCCGCGCCTAACTGCAAAGTTAGATTTTGTGAAACTTTTTGCTAGTCAGCAGTTATAATTAAATACAGTCAATTATAACAACTATAATGTAATAAACATAGAACGTGGGATTCAACCCATGGCACAAATAATTATGTGGAGAGAGACACCTAATTCCACCAATTGACACAAATATAGAACCGAAATAACGAATATACATTTCTACGCATTAGCCACTCCCAACCGCTAAAGAAAAAATTCAGTCTAGTCATGATGTTGACTTTTTAATAATGCCAAATGTTGGTTTATTTTAATATTAAATATTTACGATTGTACATTCAATCTGAGGAGATTTAATTCTTCTTTATCGTAGCTATAGCAATTTGTTCAAACTGATTTTCCATCATCGTTGTTGATCTTTTATTTAAATCTTGTAGTCCATTAACTTAATTTTACTGGTTATTTCCTTTGATCTATGACTTTGTTTTATGATTTCCTCTTTCCTGAGTTTTATTAGATTTTAATTTTCGTTTTTATTACTGTGTTACTTTGTAAGATTTAAGTACTTTTGGGTCAAACTCCTTGTGTGAGTCATTTGATTTTCCAAATGACCAAATGAATTGAGGTTTACCTATTATTATTTTATATATTAGATTATTTCTTATTTTCTCTTCACGAACGCATCTTAAATCTTTGAGAAACTCATTTACTTTTCCCGTCTTGCTAATAAATAATCATATAAATTTCTTTTTTAAAGGAAAATTCTCATTTTATGTTGATCAACACTACCTGGCAGAATGCTTCCTAAACATGGCTTTGTGTCGACAACCTACCACGGCTTTTGAAGACCATCTTTCATACGATACCTTTATGTTGTTAAATCAAATTGCTGAATTGAAGGCAACTGCCTATTGTTAAAAGAATTGTTTGTATACGACCAAATTATTTATTTAATTACCAAATCTGTGATTACTTTGTGATGTTATTTAAAAAATTATTTGTAATGTTAACACAATAAACTTAAAATAAAACTTTATTTTTTAGTCTCACTCCGTTACCTTATAAAATAAAATCAAAAACCTTAGATAACAACCTAACTGATGAGTCACTTCAGTTTTTATAAAGTTTGGACTTTTCTCTGAATTTCTTTTGGAAATTTTTGTGGAATTTTACTGTAGGTACACCAATTTTAGACAATACTATCATCTAAGCCCCCAAGCTTCCAGTTTTTAAAATCTAAAATATTACTGCAAAATTAGAAACACTGTAAAATTTTATAAAAAAAATCGGTTTATATTTCGAAAATTGTTTCCTTCAATTTGCACATGTTGAAGTCCTAAACATGACCTACAAAGTGATAATAGATCATATCAGTAAGGCTAGGTAAGTACTAATCTGGAAGTCATGAACAAGGATAACGAACCAACCTTTGTCAACTCGAAGAAGAGAGAAGTTGTAGATTTAACAATCGGGACACCGATTGTATGTGGTGTGGTAAGTAAGAGACTGGCACGTCGCTCTCAGACCACAGATATATCAGATTTGATATAAAAACTTCGCAAGAAGAGGCAGAAATGTACAGGAATCCAAAAACCTGCCACTGGGGAGCTCTATAGGTAGCACCTGGAACAGGGACTGGAAAACTGTCCACAGAAACCTAGAACTGGAACTGTATAATGCCTACGAAAAAAACTGTCCAATGAGGAGAAGGGCAGCAACGAACGAGACCACCTGGTGGAATCGTGAGCTTACCACGTTACCACCCTCAGGGCAGAAACACGTAGATTCTTTAACCGGGCCAAAGTGAACGGTGATTGGGAAACTTATACGGTGACCCGTCTAAAATACGTTGAGGCGAAAAAGAGTTCTTGAAGGAAGTACTGCGAGGAGGTCGAAGGAACTCCAGAATATGCTGACTCCAAAAAGCTTTGGTGAGAGACAACAAAGGCAAAATTGGATCTCTACAAAAACCCAACAGGGAATATACGACGAGGGGGGAGGAAACTCTGGAGCAGTAGCACTTTCCAGGTAGCTCACCAATACAAGTTCAAGCAGCGGACCAACCGATCTCAGGTAGCCCGAGGAATCGGGGTGTCGGGGAGGGATGGACAGTTGCTAAAGAACTGATTAACATATCAAAACTTGAATGGGCAATGAAATCTTTCAAACCATACAAGTCCTAAGATATTTCCTGCTCTACTTCAACAAAGGATGGATAAACCCTCCACCCCCTTTTGTGCACTATTTACAAGGCCAGCATAGCCCTTGAATATGTGCCAATCAGCTGGCGAAAGGTTAAAGTTAAATCTTTCCGCCCAATAAACTAAATGTCATTTCTCTTCAAAACCCTGGAGAAACTGATAGACAGGCATATAAGGAACGGTGTTCTGACAGCAATGCCTCTGCACCGGCACCAGTATGCCTACCAATCAGGAAAATCATGTGAACTAAGTATTCACAAATTAACCCTAAGGATAGGAAAGGCTCTCCAGTATTGAGAAATACCCTTGGGAACTTTTCTTGACCGGGGTGGAGGGGATTTGACAATTAATACGTCATTTAACTCCATAGAAAATGCTCTTCGAGGACGTGCTGTTAATCCGTTCGTAATAGGATGGATTGGCGCTACTCTGAAAAGTAGAAGAATAAGTGCCGCCAGGGCCGTTCCTACCGGGTATGCAGGCGGCAAAAGTAAGGGGCGGCATTTTGGAGAGAGATAAGAATTTTTTTTAGATTGATAGATTTTTTTTTTTTTTGCTCATCAGACAATTTCCCGGTTGATTTTTCATAGCCCATCTAGCATAAAGGGCGGAACAAATTTCTTGCATGCAGGCGCAATACCCCCTAGGAACAGCCCTGAGTGCCGCACTAGGTCCAGCTACCGTGGGGGTTATGGCTGGGCGAGGGTGCCTGCAAGGAGGAGTTCTCTCTCCCCTTCTGTGGTGCCTGGTTGTAGACAACCCCCTGGTGGAATTGGAACTATGCGGAATACACATATGCGGGGATGATATCACAATCCTTCTCATTTTTACTTTACCTTCTCTCTTACTGTCTTACTAACTAAAGATGATGGGGAGGGCTTATGTAAATAAGCGAATCTGTATCATGTCCGATAGCCAAGCAGCACTCGGGGATTTGGAAGCAATAGAAATATAATCCAAGGCCGTGAAGAAAACCAGCTTGACAACCCAAGAAGAAACCACCAATCAAGACATGTCCTTCAGACACTTTTTATAACTATTTAGATTAAATCCATCAGACACAATTTTACTTTGTATTTTATAATGTTTTTTGGACGAATCCTCTGGTAATCCACCTCTGTTAAAGGAGATTTTTTTTTTTTTTATTGACTTCCTCTAATATATTACAATCTGTCTATTGACAATTAGTAAATGATTTGACAATAAATAAATGGCATAGAAGGAGTTTGCCCAGTGGCTCGCCCCCTTAACATTCAATACACATGTGTGCTATGTCAGGTCCTTGATTGAATCACCTCAAAATCGATGCCGCAGATCCATTGGGTCGTTACGTTTCAGTCTCCTGGTTCGATTGGCTGTCAGCAGGTCCACTGCAAGAGAGTTGGGGTGATTTTGTACACGATCATAGTACCTGGTACTGTGTGAAGTGATACATTCTTCGATGGTAGGGATTTCAAGGTCACGATGGATTACTTGGTTAGGTACGAACCATGCAGCATCAGTTATGGTTCTTAGAATTTTCGATTGAAAGCGCTGGATTTTAGCTATGTTGGAATTACTCGCGGCTCCCCAGAGCTGGACACCATATGTCCATAAAAGGAGATTTTTAGGAATTTTTTTTACATTGACGATTCCTTGAAGACTAGAATTTTCACAAACCTAAGTACTTGCGGTGCTTTACTCCATTGCACTTCGAGCAAAGCACCTACGGTGCTTTCTTTTTCTCCCAACCTTTATTTTTTTTTATTTAAATTTATTTTCACTTCTCAAGTTAGGCTCAATGCCAATTAAGGTGCATATCACCAGCCTCCCCCATTTTTAATCCAAAATAGTCTCTTAGGTTCTAGGGAGGGGTCATCTACCACATTGTGACCTTTATACGGATTATGAAATAAAAAACTGAAGTCTAATTACAAATTTAAAAAAACCCCAACCCAAAAAAACTCTAAAATTAAACCTCTAAAAAGTAAAATAATAATTAAATCGATCTAACCGTAGCGTCGTCGTGTCGGGGGACCGACGGGATTTACACAGAACGATTTGATATTGTTAATATTTGCTTAACGGCCCCCGACACGACGCGACGACGCGACGGTTAGATCGATTTAATTATTATTTTACTTTTTAGAGGTTTAATTTTAGAGTTTTTTTGGGTTGGGGGTTTTTTAAATTTGTAATTTAATTTTTATTTAGTGCTTTTTAAAGTTTATATATTACTCCCACCTATTATGTATGTATTATGTTCAATATAATATATTAATTTTTACTCCACCCTGTATATAAAATAAAATAATGGTTTGAACTTTAAATTTTAAATGTAAATGTCAAATAATGAATGTAGTGCATGCGCACTAGATACGGCTTACTGGGAATTCCTCGTTTATGTGGGGTATAAAAAATTATATTCTTTCTTTTCTAATTTTCCGGCCAACTTTTTTAATTTTTCTCTCCGTAAGAACCATCCTTGGACTATGGAGAACATTTAAAAAAAAAATTAGCCAAATTGGTGTATCCGTTTGGGAGATACGTGTCCTCAAACAAAGAGCGCACACACACACACACACGTTAAACTTATAACTCCCCTCTTTTTGTGTCGGGGGTTAAAAAGGTCTAAAAGTCCCTCTTTAAATTTGATATACGCAAGTACCGTAATTACCTAGATAATTACGTCCTGTCCTGCCCCTCAAACCGTCAATTTTACAATTTAAATTTTACTTTTTCTCGATTGCATATTTCTCAAATTTCTATTTCCTCTTTTTCTTGTTCACCGTGTATAATTTCAATTTAGGTATTTACGCTCAACTTCGGAAATGTTCGGAAATAATATTTTTGCTGACGTTGCTGACTTCGAAATATCCGGAAATATTTTAAATTTTGTTTGTTTTTGACGTTTTCGAACTGGGATTTTGTGTTAGGTTTTTTGTATCAAAATTACTTAATATTTTGTTGTATTATACTACCCCATTAGGTACTTTATGCTGTATAAATTTGTGTTATAATTTACAAATAATATTAATTAATGTAAGTAAGTTTATTCTGAAATTTTAAATTTGTAGGTTAGGATTTTGAATTCGTTGAAATTTTTTTTAAATTTTGTGCTTTTTACTGCCTCTGAATGATTATTACATTGTAATAATACAAATTTTTCTTTTAGTTAATCATGTCTTACGAATGTGACCGTATCTTGAGGTCCGCTATGATCGAAAGTGATAAGTTATCGTCGCAAGGTCTCTTATACGATGCATATACAAACATGTACAAAGCTATTATGGTAATATTTTTACTACGATTTAAACTATTAAAATTACAACTAATGAAAACATAAAATTTAAATTTTATTCTTACAGAAAAATTTTACTCGTATGGGTGTCATTAAGACCATATTACATCTTTTTGACATCGTTGATCAATGTAACATGACCACCAAAATATTTGTTAAAAACGCTTTTATTACTACGGTTTATCAAGATGCCAAGAGAATGACTTTCTTTGGAAGTAACAAGTGTCAATTGCACTTTTGGGCTGGATGTGCCAAACTTTGTGAGTATCGAAATGAGTCTCACCTTCCCATGTTAAAAAAAATGGATTATCTAATGGTAGCTCGTCAGCACTTCCGAGTAAAACGTTTTTTATCTGTTACGACTCCAGTTTATCAAATTTATGTTTTTAGTTCATCATACATTACAAACCTAAGCATATATTGGCTCCGTACTTACTCACAGTGACTGACAATGCCTATTTTGATTTAAGCGGGTAAAACACAATATAGCTCATTTTTCCTTCAATTGAAGTTTTACTTTCTGTTTTTAGAAGAGTTCCAATTCCTGATGTTCCGCAAAGAAAAGCAGTGGACTTTTACAACCATGCCTTGGGTCGACACCAAGAGATTTTTATACCATTAGCCTTTGTTTTAGGTGAGAAATTAATTTTACTTCAAACACATCTTGCAACAGATATTATTCCCTCGTGCTTACACATATCACCATTTTAAACATTTTTTCTTTAAACGGCAATAAAAACATGTCATTTTCTTACTTATATGCAAGGTTCAATTCAAGAAAAACATGGTACTTTGTTTGTTTTTTATTTTAATCAATTGAATGTATAAAAATTATTTTTCTTCTCTGAATTTCCGGACTTCCTGCAGTCCTGCGACTAAATTACAGACTTAACGCGAAAAAACTATAAACAATTGGCAAAACTGATGGCGCCCCCTAAAATAATATCTTTTCTACGAATCTTTTCACCAATACAGAATTCTAATAATTGGCGCAGGCCACGAGCGCACAAATTTAAGGTACAAAATAAGATAGGGGACTTAACTACCGTAGAAAATAGAAAAACACTTAAAAATGAGATAAAATTAAGTATTTATGTTCCTGAAAGAATCTTTCCAACCTGGTGGTTACTTTTAAAAGTAAACTATTGGAAAGCCCAGGGTCTGGGGGGTATGAAATCCCCACCAGCCATAAGTAAGCAGAAAGATGTTTTCTCAAGAATTAAATTTGCATCTTTATCAATTTTGGTAAGTCACCGCGTAACTTCCTGTTGCTGGGGGGTATTCCAGACCCCCGGTTTCTTCACGTTTTAGGGGTCTAGCGGGCTTAGTCACCTTAAACTAGAAAATAGAAAAAATACGTAAAAATATGATAAAATTAAATATTATGTACTTAGTTTATGTTCCTGAAAGAATCTTTCCCCAACCTGGTGGTTACGTTTAAAAATAAACTATTGGAAGGTCTGGGGGTTATGGAATACCCAACAATCATAAGTAAACAGAAAGATGTTTTCTCAAGAATTAAGTTTGCATCTTTATCAATTTTGATAAGTCACCGCATAACTTCCTGTTGCTGGGGGGTATTCCAGACCCCCCGGTTTCTTCACGTTTTATGGGTCTAGCGGGCTTAGTCACCTTAAACTAGAAAATAGAAAAAATACTTAAAAATATGATAAAATTAAATATTATGTAGTTTATGTTACTGAAAGAATCTTTCCCCAACCTGGAGGTTACTTTTAAAAATAAACTATCGGAAGGTCTGGGGGGTATGGAATACCCATCAAGCACAAGTAAACAGAAAGATGTTTTCTCAAGAATTAAGTTTGCATCTTTATCAATTTTGATAAGTCACCGCGTAACTTCCTGATATTGGGGGTATTTCCAGACCCCCCGGTTTCTTCACATTTTATGGATCTAGCCTCTAGCGAGCTTAGCCACCTTAGATTAGAAAATAGAGAAATTACTTAAAATGAGATAAAATTAAGTATTACGTAGTTTATATACTTGAAAAATCTTTCCCTGAAGAGCACTTTTAAAAGTAAATGGGTGGGGGGGCACGGAATACCCCCAGTCATAAGTTAGTAAGAAAACGATATTTTCTCAAAAATTAAATTTGTTTCTTTATCAAATTTGAAAAGTCACCTTGTTACTTCCTGATGCTGGACCCATCAGACCCCCCAATTTCACACCCGTTTCTTCATATTTTAAGGGGTCTAGCCATCCTAGAAAATAAAAAATACACTTAATAATCTTCTCCTGACCTGGAGAGTCATATTTGAAGACATTATTGCTTTGAAATTAACTTTAATTTCATGTGAAATTATGATGAACCCCAAATATCTCTTGATCCAAATTCTCTTGATTTTAATGCACTGATATATTATTTGCTTTAGCGAAGGTTCATAAAGGATAAATTAAATTATTAATTTAAAATTTAGTGTATCACATGACCTTTTCCTTTTATTAAAGATTTTTGTATACAGCGCCTCTGGCTCTGGCACACCGGCGCCAAGCAAACTTGTTACGCCAGTGAATATCTTAGCATAAAAATTAAATTTTAGAAAATAACTTATAAATAACCAAAATAACTTGGAAAAATTTTACTTGGTCTTAATAAAATTTTCACATGAATTTCTTTTTTTTTTTTTAGGGAAACTAACTTTTTATTTACAACAATATTACCTGGCTGAAAAATTTCTACATATGGTTTTGAGTCGAAAAGCACGCACGCCTCTTGAAAATTATCTTTCACGTGATACTTTGAAGCTATTGAATCAAATTACTGAATTGAAGCAAAGTCAGAGTTATTACTAAAAAAGTTTTTTAACATGACCAAATTAGTAGTTTACTTATTACCAAAGCTGTGATTACTTGATGATGCTATTTATAAAAATTATATGTTATTTTGATACAATAAACCTAAAATCGAAATTCTTTTTAATTTTTACTTCTTAGCTTTATTTTAAAAACGAAATTGATCTGTTTTACAAATTGGATGAACATGCAGATCACCTGTTTTAGGCACTGGGGGCACATGCTCCCGCTCTTGAAAACTTTGTCTAACAAAACCAATTTCTTTGAGAAAATATTTTTTTATTTCAAAATTCTATTTATTGTAAACCATTAATTTTGAAAAATTATTAAATACTTGCCTTCAATATTTTTCATTTTGATGGGTGGTTTAATAAAAACTTCTCCAAATTCCTGCATATTATAATTATCTTCAAAAATCAAGGGCGGGGCACCCCCAAGAGAAAAATCTGGCTACCTGCCCTTTTTTTTTATACTCATCATAACTTTGACCACACGAATCAAAATAGATTTTTGCAGCAATTTTTGTAATTTATTTATTTAGATTTTAAGCACTAGAAACCTTAAATGATGGTGTAATCTAACAAGGGGAGGGCGAACTTTGGTCGTCACTCACTGGAGTATTTAGTAAGTACCTACTTGAGAGGCCCCACGCGCAATTTAATTTTGGGGCCCCCTTTTTTTAAAAACTCGTATGTTTTTTACTCTAGTATAAGTAGTCAATGGGTATGCGCCCTTGATTTATGAGGCCCCAGGCGCGCGCCTATTCGGAAATCCGCCACTGCACTATTGCAAGCAGTTCTTTGTACTCATCTCCTAGGGGAGTAGTGTTTGAGGAAGGCATCTAAAGCTTTGACGGTAGGCGTAACCATCGGCTCTGGGTCGCAGGGAAAACCGAGCCGCTTCCGTTGATCAGCCTTTTCGTTGCCCTCGTTTTTGGCTAGATGTCTTATTTAGGGTCTGGATGCAGTCAAGATCTAATAACCCCGAAGTGCCATAAGAGTCGCCTTACACTCTCTAATAGAATCTGGATATTATTATTATGGTTGGTTAGGAAATTGGGTTACGCAAAACACGAAACTTCGATCGGTTTTTTTTTTAATTTTGAAAGATTTAAAAAATTCAAATAGTTTCAGTTCATATTTTTCCCGATCGTTATCAAATTTAGCAAAGGAGTAGAATACGCCATATTTTTCCATTCAGATCCTTCATATTGCTTTTCAAAACTTTATAGATCTTATCGATTTTCGTCAAAAATTTTGATCTCTTATAGAATTTAGGCCTATGTTATAAGCAAAAAATTTTTTTGATTGTTGCCCAACTTTTACCGTTCTTTTATGTTGGAAGAAACATTTGCTTGGTTCAGTAGTTGGATGCTACTTAAACTAAGGTAAATTTAATATTTATCGTAGTTGGCCATGAAAAATCTTTGGCGAATTGTTTTTCGTACAGTAATATAAATATGGATTTTGTGTAAGTGTCACATTTTAGCAAAGATTACTGTTGATTAACAGAATTTTTAAGTTTGAAGAAAGCACATTTTTGGCATTTGGTCCTAAAAGTCTTCCAACTGCAAAAAATTCATCAGTGGGAGTATTCGGAATAAACTAGACAGGTGAGCACATTGCGCTTGTTTGGTTCAACGCCAAAACATTTTCAAAATTTATGTTCACGGAAAATCCTGTTGGAAATTTTGAAAAACTAATGACCACTTCGGAAATAGTTACAATTCAGACCTGAAAAACTGGACATGACCAATTGAGCACAGAACTAACTAGGTGCAGACCAACTTGACATGAACAGAATTTTGACGGTCGAATTAGGAACAAATTTGGCTTGCTCCGAAGGTTGTCGTGTTCCTCGGTCCAGGCCAACTACATTTGGGGGTTCGAAGCCCAAAAATGTATGACCCCTCATATTTTTGGCCGTTGCATCCCTCGATTAGCAGATCAAGGTGTTGGGCGAAATCAAACTTTAAAAAATCTTACGAATTAAATTGAATTTTTGTTGTTAATTTTAGCTTATTAGTTTTTAATTTAATGATTTGCTTGTAAAATTAGATAATTATTTGGTTTACAAGAGAGAATAAAAAACAATGGAATCTAATTTGCAAAATTTGCGGTTAACGCAAGAAATACAATATATTAAAAGTTACAGCGATTACTCCCTAAAATTTAAGAATTTAAACCAATACGACAATTTAAAAAAAATTGGAAGAGGATCGTATGGGTTAGTAATATTTTTATTATTATTTGTGAAGGATTTAATTTTATTTTTGGAATAATTTATTAGAGTGGTATATAAAGCAGAGGAGAAGGAAAATAAAAACAATTTTGTTGCAATTAAGAAAATTGAGATGCACGACAAAAAGAACGGGGTAACTTTTAGTTTTAAAAAAAAACTATTTCACCAGATCTTATGAAATTTTTTTTAGTATCCAATTACTATTTTACGAGAGATTCATGTACTCCAAAAGATTGAACACCCAAACGTAGTTCGCTTGCTGCATTTGTGCCAAAAAGCGACGGATGGTAGTCCTAATCTACCCATGATTTATTTAGTTATGGAATATTGCCAATATGACTTAACTGATATTATTGAACATCTAAAATTTAATTTGGCCAACAGAAAATTCATACTTTCCGAAATACTGAAAGGCATTAATTACATTCACTTCAATAATGTAATGCATAGAGATTTAAAGCCTGCAAATATTTTGGTCACCAAGATTGGGGATATCAAGCTAGCTGACTTTGGGTTAGCTAGATTTACTTCCTCTGAGCATAATACGTAAGTTACTCTAATTATTGCTCAATTACAGTTCCAAGCACATAATGTAACTAATAAAAGATAGAAAAACCGAGGCTATGTTCGGGGACATAACCGTGTTACATCGTCCACGGTTTTTGTTACATCTTTTTTGAACATGTTACCGATTTTACAGACGTATTCACATCAATAATCTAACATTTGGCCTGCAACTTTAATTGTATATCTACTGGAAAAAAAATTATGTAAAATTACACTGCAAATCATAGGCAACTTTGTTACCAGTGTAAAATTACATATAATCTAGATCGATGACGTTCGGTTTGTATCACTCTTATAGGGTGAATAGTATAATATTGGTAACGATCCCAACTCTGTGAGGCCGAAGGCCGAACAACCCATAAATAAGAATCATACAACCCCCTGCCCTTCTAGTAATTATACTAACAAAACTTTTTATGATAATTGTAGATTAACAACTCCCATTATCACTATGTGGTATTGCCCTCCTGAGATTTTATTGGGATCACGTAATTATTCTTTATCGGTAGATATGTGGAGCTTAGGCTGTATAATGGCGGAATTGTACACTAGGAAACCAATTCTTCAAGGTACTTCCCAACAAAATCAGTTAAGCCTGATAAGTTGTTTATGCGGATCCATTACTCCAGATGTATGGCCTGAGGTGGAAAATTGCCCCTTGTACCACTCCGTCATTCTTTTAGAGAATAGGAAGATTCGGGTAATATCCACGCTGTATTTTTAAAACAATACATTATATTATTACGTTTTTTACAAGCAGATTAGAAAGCAATATCCAAAAATTGCTAAAGATTTCTATGCGATTGATCTATTGAAAAGCCTCATCAAGGTTAACCCATCTACAAGAATTAATGCTGCGCAAGCATTAGAACATTGTTATTTTAAAACAGCTCCATTGGCAGAGAATTTAGTGCAGAAAATGCATAATTTAATGGAATCTTATCATACTACTTTTTAACAAAAAAAAGACTTGGAATCGTCTTCTTCATTGGAAGAATTAAAACGGTTACTATGTCATTTTACCCGGGTATGTCATTTTAGGCTAGTATCTCCTATTACTATAATGCTTAAACTTGACATGCATGGTTACGAACTACGATAGAAGTAATAATAAGTAGGTAGTAGTCAAAATAATGAAAATAGCTTTTAGCCCAAGGTGTGCATTCTCGTAGTTACGCCACTGGTTATAGCAGATCATACATGTTATTATTATTATAATGTTAACTGTCTACCACTTGTATGTAATATTACCTAATCAGGATTTAAAAAATAAATGAATCACAATAAAATATATGGGTTGTAATTTTTTCAACATACGAAACATTCAAAACTGAAAGTGTTTAATAACACTTGGCAACGCCGCAATGTTATTATGGCTACTAATGGTTTGGGTTGTGCGTCAGTATGCTGTAATTTTAAATGATTAGTTAAGTGTTATAGTTTTTCGAGCTTGAAAGGTTTTTTGATTTAATAAGAGGCAATATAAAATTTATAGTAACATCGAAATGGTGACGAATTATGTACGAAATTTAAAAATATACACAAGTAACCATGGATAATTAGCTTGTTTTTCCAAAATGGTGGGTGTTTCTTACTTGATAACATTTATTTGTTGTTTGTGTTCTATCGCGAATTGTGCTAAAGATTGTCCGAAAAATTGCGTTTGTTTGGGTGATTATGTTGACTGTTCTAAGAAGAAATTATCCTCAGTGCCTTCCAATATACCAAAATGGGCTTTACAATTGTAAGCTGTTTTTTATTTACCTTTGTGCACCTGTTTATTTTTTATTGTTTACATACTTCATCCTGTACATTTTCTAATTGCGTATCTAAATATTTTCCTTTTTCACGATTACAGAAATTTAAACAACAATCGAATAACAACAATTGATAGCGATGCCTTAAAAAGTTTAACACAATTGACTGAATTAAAATTAATTAAAAATAAAATCGGCTCTATCTCCAAAGATGCCTTCGATACGTTAAAAAGATTAAAAATCTTGTAAGTTATTATTATTATTAACCCAACAGAATGATTTTTAATTCAACTCGTTTAAATTTTCTAACGACATTATTATACGAGATATAATCTTTTCACATTTAAATCTCACCCAGACACTTTTGTTGTACAGGTAAATATTAGCACGTTACATTTTCTTTATTTGTAACTGCTAAGTAGGTAAATGTTGTATGACATTGTTTTTTATTATTATTACAATTTACTCAATCAAGCAATGAGATGAAAATACAGATTAAAACATTCAAAATTAAATTGCATAATTTACAGGGTTCACTTTCTATAAAATATTTGTAAAATTCGCTTTTTTTAATTAAGTTTTTATAATCTAAAATTTATTTAAAATGAAGATTTGAAAAAAAAATTAGGAAGGGTAAGAAATTTTCTAGCAGGTGAAAAAATGTATAGAAAATAAAGCAGGTAGTAATTTTTCTGGAAGATTTTAAAAAAATGTCTGTGTTTACGTGACAAATTTTAGAACAGGATAAGGAAAGCTGATGAGTTAAGCTCTTTCAACAGATAAACCTATCAAATGTTTACATTTTATTATAAATGAATTATGACTTTATTTATTAGCTAGCCAATTTGGCGGCCTCCCATGTAGCTCTGCGAAATATGACAAAAGGTCAAAAGATTCAGGAAATACAAACATATATATTTTTTCAATTAAGGTGGCCGAGAAATTCGTTTTTCTTGTTCGACACAAATCTCAAAAACGAATAAAGTTGAAGAAATTCTAAAAACAGTATCAGAAAGCCTAAGTTTGATATTACAAATTGGGTGTTTTTCAAAAAAAAATATCGCAAAAAATTTATTTTAATGAGAGTTTTTTACAAATATTTCTTTCATCGTAAATTTTGAAAGCCCAAATTTGGATTCTAGTTGTAGCGGAAACCTTGAAGAACAATATTTCACAAAGTCGGTATGTTAAAATTTTCTATTTTTTGAGTTTTGTGTCGAATAGAAAATGTCTTGAAATCTTTCTAATAACACATATATGTAGGCAACCAACAGTGCAGATCTAATTTTAAAAATTTACGGTAATATCCTTCCAGGTATAAGGGAGCACACAATATATACCTAAGAATATACCCAAATTTTTTTTAGGTACGGTTGCAACTACTATTACAATAATTGTAATAAATCTATTCAGTTAAGATACAGTAGACTCGCGTTAATGTGAACAACAAAAATTAACCTGAATAATATTATAAAAATTCGTTAAATAACACAACTTTAAGTGTCTTTTGTTCTTTATAATAAAGGATAATAAAGGATTATAAAGAACAAAAAACACTTAAAGTTGTATTATTTAACGATTTTTTATAATATTATTCAGGTTAATTTTTGTTGTTCACGTTAACGCGAGTCTACTGTATTTAAAAAACACAAACTATTAATTATAAGTTAGAGAAAGAAAAGCAAAATTAAATTAAATTGTGTTTTAAAATTTGATTTTAAGAGCGCGCTGCAAATTTTGATGCAAAAACATGTTTCAACAGATGGCGTACCCTAAAATATTAATCTTTTATAGTTTTCTTTTCACCAAAACAGAATTCTAATAATTTATAAACGTCATATGAATGAACGATAACTAAGCTAGGCAATAAGGAAGTTTGAGCTTCCAATGTTGAATATTTACAAGTATATTCCAAAAAGATATGCACATGTGAAAATATTGAATATATTTAAAAATATTTATCTTTGAAAGCTCAAACTTCTTTATTGCCTAGCTTAGTTATCGTTTATTCATATGACTTTTATAAATTATTAGAATTCTGTTTTGGTGAAAAGATAACTATAAAAGATTAATATTTTAGGGCACGCCATCTGTCGAAACATGTTTTTGCATCAAAATTTGCAGCGCGCTCTTAAGGGGGACCTCAAAATTCAGATTTTTTGGACCACCGGTTTAGTGCATATATCAAAATAAAAAATTCATCCCGATCCTGTCACTCCCCAAACCAGTTCAAAAAAAATAATTATAGACATTAGTCATGGGGGGGGGGGTTATGAGGGAGCACGATAATTATAACATAGTATGATACTTATAGAATAAGTATTTTTACTTGTTGAATTGTTATTATCATAGTTATTATTACTATTAGTATAATGCCCGTTTGCACCACCTATCCTTAAAGGTGCCGCTTAGCTAAGGAGTGGACTAGAATGGGCTGAAGAAGAAGAATTATATTATAATTAATTATATCCAGTGTTACATTGAATAATTTGTGTTTTATGTCATTTATTTATATCCTATATTATAGAAGTTTTCTATAGAAGCATAATTATTCGAAAACTAAGACTGGAGGGGGGGGGGGAGTTTCCCACATTCTAATTTTCGGATAACGTGGTATTCCAATAAATAAATCAATTTCCTTTAGCGTGTTTATATAAAAAAATGTTGAAAAATTGTGCAATGCTAGCAATTATTTTAATTTTTGTACCGTCCTGGAAATAAATAACATAACACACATATCAATGACTCTGAGCTCTTTATCACAGAGAGAAAAAATCGTCGGACAGCTAGTAATTTCGGTTTAGTCATAAATAAAAGAAAAACTACTCACTGTCACAACTTGACTGGGGAAAACGAAATGAGCTAGTAGCTGTGTTTTGATTTTGAAAATGATGAAAATAAGCAAGAGTAGTATCCGCCAAATCGCTCGAATACTTCAACCAAGATGTTATTCGCTCGCATCTGGTAACATTTTTCGTATGTTCGTTAGTGTAAATATGAAAATAAATAATTTTTGAAATTGCTTGTTAGTTATTATTGAAAATGAAATTAATGAGAACGGCACTGGCACGTTCTCTCACCACTTCTACTGTGCAAGAAATTGGCTCCGCCCAATTATCTAACTTTAGATGAACTCTACATACATTGTGTTCGGCAAATTAGTACTTGTATTTTAGACATGTGTACGCCCTTCGTCAGAATAATATAATATTTAATTTAATTGTTATTTAATTTATTTATAACTCTATATTTTAAAATATCTTAATTATTACTTCGTCATCACAATCAATAAAGGTGATTTACTTTTAATGAATTAGCATGTTTACAACACTAGAGCTTAAAAGTATTTTCCCACCTTATAAATTGTAATGCAATGGTACCGCGCGTTTCAATTGTAAAATCCTTTCATTTAGGCATATTTCTAGTAAATTATTTGAAACAGCACAGTTTAGAATAAAAATATGTTACAAAATTTAAGATGTATTTACGGTAAAATGTAAAATTACCTATTGTGTCCCTAAAGAAAAGGATTGCTACCTGCTTTGAGTAATTTCAGCCCCTAAGCTTCTAGGATAATAAATTTTTGCCACAAACCTATTTTAATGCGAAAAATGAATTTGCCGCTACAGTAGCGACACCAAACAGATTTAGTTTGCTATTCGGACTTCTCGGCCACCTTAAATCACTTTATTTATTAAGGTGGCCGAGAAATTGGTTTTTCTTGTTCGACACAAATCTCAAAAACGAATAAAGTTGAAGAAATTCTAAAAACAGTATCAGAAAGCCTAAGTTTGATATTACAAATTGGGTGTTTTTCAAAAAAAAATATCGCAAAAAATTTATTTTAATGAGAGTTTTTTACAAATATTTCTTTCATCGTAAATTTTGAAAGCCCAAATTTGGATTCTAGTTGTAGCGGAAACCTTGAAGAACATTATTTCACAAAGTCGGTATGTTAAAATTTTCTATTTTTTGAGTTTTGTGTCGAATAGAAAATGTCTTGAAATCTTTCTAATAACACATATATATAGGCAACCAACAGTGCAGATCTAATTTTAAAAATTTACGGTACTATCCTTCCAGGTATAAGGGAGCACAACAATATATATCTAAGAATATACCCAAATTTTTTTAGGTACGGTTGCAACTACTATTACAATAATAATTGTAATAAATCTATTCAGCCATCTACGACATCATTACAATTCCGATATAGCTCTAAATTTATTACATTTTTTTTGGTTAAGATATTTAAAAAACACAAACTATTAATTATAAGCTAAAGAAAGAAAAGCAAAATTAAATTAAATTGTGTTTTAAAATTTGATTTTAAAATTTCAAAATCCTTTTGGATTCTGGATTTATTGTATAATGTATAAGATAAACTCACACGTACTTAGGCATCTAAATCGGGCCCATTGTCAGAGGCGGATTTCCAAAGGCCTGGGGGGACCTCAAAATTCAGATTTTTTGGACCACCGGTTTAGTGCATATATCAAAATAAAAAATGTGTGGATAGAATGCACACCGTAGGCTGTAGATGTAGTGAAAATATTTTAGAGAAGGGCCTCAAAATTGAATTGCGCCTGGGGCCTCTCAACTACTAAATCCGTCACTGCCCATTTGTACTACTTCCGATTTTCAACTTCATCCCGATCCTGTCACTCCCCAAACCTTTCCAATTCAAAAAAAATAATTATATTAAATGCAATCATAGTCAGGACCGTCTAAAAGACTCGACGTCCAGGCCCGTACCTAGACATTAGTCATGGGGGGAGGGGTTATGAGGGAACACGATAATTATAATTATAACATAGTATGATACTTATAGAATAAGTATTTTTACTTGTTGAATTGTTATTATCATAGTTATTGAAGAAGAAGAAGAAGAAAGAAGAACTATATTATAATTAATTATAATAAATTATATTATTAATTATAAGCAATATCCAGTGCTACATTGAATAATTTGTGTTTTATGTCATTTATTTATATATCCTATATTATAGAAGTTTTCTATAGAAGCATAATTATTCGAAAACTAAGACTGGAGGGGGGGGGGAGTTTCCCACATTCTAATTTTAATTTTCGGATAACGTGGTATTCCAATAAATAAATCAATTTCCTTTAGCATTTTTACATAAAAAAGTGTTGAAAGATTGTGCAATGCTAGCAATTATTTTAATTTTTGTAACGTCCTGGAAATAAATAACATAACACACATATCAATGACTCTGAGCTCTTTATCGCAGAGAGGAAAATATCGTCTGACAGCTAGTAATTTCGGTTTAGTCATAAATAAAAGAAAAACTACTCACTGTCACAACTTGACTGGGGAAAACGAAATGAGCTAGTAGCTATAAAACAATTCGAAAAACTGAAAAATATTGAGGTTGAACCAAGTGGATTTTTTATAGACCTTAAAACGGGATATTTAGGAGCCTCTCCTGACGGTTTAGTGAAAAATAGCGATGCTATAGTTGAAGTCAAATGTTTACATTCAGTTTTCAAGCGAAATATTACTGAGGTAGAAGCAGTGCAATCAAAAAAACTTATCTATTTGTTTGGAAATGTGTGAAGGAAAACTTCAGTTAAAAAGGCATCATAATTATTATTACCAAATTCAGGGTCAACTGAATATTTCAAATTGTAAAACTTGCTATTTTATATTAGTTTATACAGGAGGAGAGCTTTTTATAGAAGAAATCACCAAAGATTCAGAACTTTGGCAAAACAAAATGCTACCAATATTATCAACATTCATTGGCGCAACTAGGCTCAAAAGTTTGGGGGGGCTAAAAAAATATTTTCGAACAATTTTTATAACGAGGGGGGTAAAAATAAGGAAAAATTGGGATATTTGGGGGGGGGGCTACTATGTCAACATTGTATATGAACTGTCTCATACAAGAAATTGTAAGAAGACGCATTCCTAGGAAATTACGGAAAATGATAAAAATAAGCAAGAGTAGTATCCGCCAAATCGCTCGAATACGTCAACCAAGATGTTATTCGCTCGCATCTGGTAACATTTTTCGTATGTTCGTTAGTATAAATATGAAAATAAATAATTTTTGAAATTGCTTGTAAGTTATTATTGAAAATGAAATGAATGAGAACGGCACTGGCACGTTCTCTCACCACTTCTACTATGCAAGAAATTGGCTCCGCCCAGTTATCTAACTTTAGATGAACTCTACATACATTGTTTTCAGCAAATTAGTACTCGTATTTTAGACATTTTTAGACATGTGTACGCCCTTCGTCAGAATAATATAATATTTAATTTAATTATTATTTAAATTATTTATAACTCGATATATTTTAAAATATCTTAATTATTACTTCGTCATCACAATCAATAAAGGTGATTTACTTTTAATGAAATAGCATGTTTACAACACTAGAGCTTAAAAGTATTTTCCCACCTTATAAATTGTAATGCAATGGTACCGCGCGTTTCAATTGTAAAATCCTTTCATTTAGGCATATTTCTAGTAAATTATTTGAAACGGCACAGTTTAGAATAAAAATACGTTACAAAATTTAAGATATATTTACAGTAAAATGTAAAATGACCTATTGTGTCCATAAAGAAAAGGATTGCTACCTGCTTTGAGTAATTTCAGCCTCTAAGCTTCTAGGATAATAAATTTTTGCCACAAACCTATTTTAATGCGAAAAATGAATTTGCCGCTACAGTAGCGACACCAAACAGATTTAGTTTGCTATTCGGACTTCTCGGCCACCTTAAATATAAAATTAATTTTTAATACCTTCTGAATTTGTACTTCAAAGTAAAGTTACACTGGGAAATGTATTCTTCCAGTTTACAGTAAGTACAACAGGTGATCATAGGATCATGATCATCAAAGCTGTAAAAGGACGTTTAGCTCAATGTGGGATCCGAATCGCAGCGACAACGATACATGTTCCTAATAGGGTCACCCATCCACGTACTAAACATGCCGTACATTACGTGACTACGGTGTTCCAGGAAATTGTAGGAGACGTATTCTACAACTATTCATTTGAAAATTTACATATTCAGATAAAACTAATAAATAATCATAAAACTATCATCTCAAAGTGATGATTTTTGAAAAATTTCAATACATATTCATGACTTCAACAAACTTATAACTCATATAAGAATGGATAGTTGTAGAATAGCTCTTCAGGACCGTTACCCTATTATAATTAAACATTTTTGGAACAATAATTGCAAAAGTAAAAAATTGAACTCAAGGCTACATTCGGGGACATAGCCGTAAGTTCCATCGATTGAGTATAAATTCCTAGTACTTAATTATTAAACGACTTTTTTGAATTTTTTTTAAGTTTTTACAGTTTAATTTCGTGCTGGTGGATTGTTTCCATAGCCATGGACTTCTATTATTTATATTTATAAAATTTAAGGGGGGTTTCTAGTCAACACGAGGAATTTGTATGTGATTTTTATTAATTTGTTTCAAAGAAACGGCTGTATGTAAAATGTATCCAGATGGTAGCAGTGATTTTTGCCGTTGTACTTATCTGAAATCAAAATACAATAAAAATTCTTAATTTATACAAGTCTACAAGTGTGGCATCGTCCGTACCAGAATGAACAAAGAAATAACAAAAAATATTATAAAATGTCAGCAGTACATAATATATTTTTGTTTTTTAAATGAAATTTGTCATGTTTTAAAGAAACAGTAATCATTTTCTTGATTTGATTCTGGTAGGGGCTATTTAAAAAAAATTTGCGGATTATCTCAATAGCTTAGTTTGCTCTGCAGTTCATAACGCGTTTGCTTGATCCTGACGCATCTGGATTTATAATAAAATTGTCATTTAGAGATTAAATTAGATGATGAAATGATTAATCTGCACTCGTTAGGACCAAACCTTCTGAACAGCACAAACCAAGCTCATACCAACCTAAAATAATTGATAGGTATATAAGGAAGTATGATGATTTTAGATAAGGTTTTAGCCCTTTTAGATAGATTTTTAATATTTGTGCTACATGGGTAATTATTTTGGATTGGAATCATTACATCCTCAAAGATTTTCGTTACATTTTTTTTCAACATGTTACCGATTTTACAGACGTATTTAAAATAAAAACAGATATTTTTTAAATTATTTATCTACATTCTACAACATTAAACGTAAAAGATTTAATTTTTTCTTTTGGGGGAGTAACCTCATAAAACTATTATATTTATAAGCGGAGGTACAGCGATGTCAACTTGATAACCAAAATATAAACCAAATAAATAGAGGGATCATTGATAAAGCAGATTGTATGTTGAAAAACGAGCACAAATATTTTATTATTTATAATATTATAATCAATGGATATTAAACTTTTTTACGGAAATAAATTATAAAGTTTTGACATTTTGTACACATACTCGTGAATACTGTCGAGTTCAATATTTACATAATATTTTGTTTATCCAATTAACAAAATTGGAGATATTATACTCTAAAATTGAATATATTTTTATATAAGCTAGGTATAATAAAATGAATTACATATGTATTTTTGAAATTGAGTACTTTCGTTCCTCCCCTTGGTGAGAGCTTCATCTCTTAACATTACAAGAACATTCCCAAAATAGCGAAAATAGTTTTCGCAATTACATTGGAAACGGTGCTTCGCTTGGAAGAATTTTATATTGTGCATAACATTTTGAACAGAAATGGCTAGTCTCCGTTTGCCGTAAAAGCTACAGTTCGCGTGGTATAGAGGTCAAAAATAGGATTAATTCTAGCACTCGCGAAAACAATTTCCAATAAAATGGTTCTCACTCTGCCACTTCAGTTATGAATATTTTTAATTAAAACTCTTCGTTTAGTAGTTTTTTATAAAACCCGAGCGCGAGAAACGAATTGTGCGCTTTGTTCAAAATTGTATCCCTATCAATTTTATTAGATATAAGGATATAACATATTTCAGGGGTTGCACTGTATGAGATAATTGAGAAAAATTGCTCAGGTACACCAATTCCAATTTTTTTTTGAATTTTTAAAGATGTCTCCACAAGGAGAGGGGTAACATAACGAATATTGGATTCTACAATATTCAAGAGCATGTGTACAAAATTTTAAAACTATTAACACGTAGACCGCCACGCTTAAAAATATCCTATTGTTTTTAATGTGTTCAAAATGTTGAAATATCATCTGTAAAACTGATTATTTGGTCAATAACCAGCTTAATTGTTTTTCATTTTACGCCATTGCAATCAGTATGAATAATGTCTAATGATTACATTACTAATGGTACGTAATTAATTTTGCTCGGTAAATAAACGTAGATAATAAATACTCAGAAATCCATATCAGTTAGAAAAAAATGTATTGAAAATATATTTGTTTGTTTTTCTTATTCAAACAATATTCTTCCTGTATGAATGTTTCAATTTAGCAACACAATTAAAAACCTATTATGTAGTTCGTTATACTCATACGTTTAGTTTATTATAACCGAGTTTCTAAACCCGGATATTACTGAAAATTATTTTCCTGCTGAGTGATATCTAATTTTTAAATGAAATGGAGCTAGTTTTACTTAGAAACCAAAAAGGGTGTCAAATTACCAAAAAAAGCTGTTTTTTAGGGCTTATCACAATCAGGTTTTTGAAAATATTACTTATAATTTTACTTTTCCCTGACACGTAAAACTCATATTGACGAACCTTGCTAATATAATAGCGGAAGTGCAAACTTCAAAAGTTATAATTAGCTTAATTTATTAATTTTGCAAATTTTACTGTTTTGTAAATGTAAACAGATTTAAATCACTCTTAATAGGAATTCTATTAAATGGAAGTTATATGACTCCCCAATTTCCCCTAATTTAAATTTCTTGTTAGGCATTTCCACAAAAATTTGGCAGTATTTTCGTTTTTCAAGGTTTTTAATATTGGAGGCGAGAATCGCCTGGGTTACATAAATGATAATAATCTTCAATTTTTGTAAGGATTACTTGCTGCTTCATCATCCGAGGATCATTATGAGTAGCCATAGTTTCGAATCCCAATCATGGTGTTGAATAACTTCAGAAAATGTCGAAATACAACTACCTATAGGTAGAATGCATAGTTAAGCTAGCTGAACGGAATAATACTTGACAAAGATGTTAAAAAAAATATACTTGTACGTGTTATCTATCTATCATTAATTTTATGATATCGTCAAGTGTATTATTCGAATTACGCAGCAACACAACTAACAGATAATATGATAATCCCTAGTGTGCACTTACAATTTGACGCTTAATTAAATGTAAATAATACAATTTTGAGAAACTAAAAGCTAAGTTTGCATTTCCGACTTTGGAAAAAAAATTCACAATCAATAAAATGATTTTCGTGAAGGGTTGAAAAGCGCAGCCTTAAGTGCGGCGCGGTCAATTGTACATATTTAAAATTAACTTCCAATTATTCAATTCATAAGATTAAAGCTGTGTCCATTCAAATAATAAAATTATAAACGCACCTTTTAACGAAGTTAATCATAAATGTCCATTTATTGTTATTGTTTAGTTAAAAATTTTATTCTCGCAAATCGGTTTGATAACAATGGTCATTAAAAATAATCTATTTATTTTTTATTAATGAAGTGTTTAATATTTAATGAAGCATAATATTGCTAAATAACTGGTTCAAAATGTGCTGATATAAAAATATTCGTTTCAAATAAGCGATAATAAAAAAATTAATGATATAAAACCAGACATACTAATAATAAAGTTTATTATATTATTAATTTGGCATTTTTTAAGAGATTATGACTGAGTTTAGACTGAGATACCATTCAACCACAACAGATAAAATAATGGTTCAATTATTAGCCATCATTGGAGGACCAGCCATCTCTTTTTTATTAAATGAGAAATTCAAACAGAATTTTTTTTATATATTCCTCCTATATTCAAATCAATTTCCTATCAATGTTTATAGTCACTAGGATATTTTTATTATAACACTTGGAAGGAAGTCTAAAATTCATTACAAGTGACCAATTTAATGCTTATGAAAGCCAATAAATGATAAAAAAATTGCAATAATTGCTTTTAGATAATGTTAATTGAAGGGCAATTTGAAATAAATAAAGCGATTAAAGTGGAAACTACAATCGAGGCGTTTTAATTATGATGTGACGACGTGACAAAGAAAATCAATGATTTTATGACTTCTTAATTGATAATTATTCTAAAAATAATGCATGAATTAATCAAAATTAACGCAATTGCTATTTTATTCAAATGCATTTTAATTTCTTGCCTTTAGTAAATTGTAAACGAGATATTTTGAAAATCTAAAGATCATTCTGAATCTCCTTCATTTCGTGTCACCCTTACTTTATCAATTACATTGTAGAGAATTAAATCGAAACCAAATTCAAGACCTGGAGGCTTTAACATTTAAATCTTTGGAGCAATTAACTGTTCTAAAATTGAAGCACAATCGTATTACTCATCTCAAAGATGGAGCTTTCTTTGGATTGACAAAAATTAAATCTTTGTAAGTAAAATGGTATTCTTTTTTTTAATTTTTGATTTAATTAAATTTTTTTTGTAAAGAATGTTGGATTGGAATAACATCGAAACCATTTCCAAGATATGGCTATATGGTTTAAATAATTTGAAAGAGTTAACTATTTCAAATAATGTTGTAAGCCTGATTGAGTTCGACGCTTGGGAATTTTGTGAAGATTTAGTTGATCTGTAAGTAATTTGTTTTAAATCATTTATGGTTGAAAAAACCATAACAACTACGAGAAAGTGACTATTTCGTAGGAAATTATTCCTAAAAATTGTCTATTCAGTAGAATCTCAAAGAAGGCATTGTTAATAAATATTAAAAATATTTTCAGCGATTTGTCAAACAATCGTATGACATCGATTAGGAAGGACACTTTTAAATACCTAAACAATCTTCAAAAGTTGTTATTAAATCACAACAATATAACATTTATAGAAGAAAACGCATTTGATCATCTTTCCAATCTAAAAATTTTGTAAGTAGATATTTACAATAATAAATTATAATTTATAAATTTTTTTAAATCTGAAAATTTAGGCAATTAAACCATAACCATATATCTTGGACGATTGAAGATGCAAATGGAATATTCGGTAGTTTAAAAAATTTATTAAATTTTTCCATTACACATAATAATATTAAGTCAATAAATAGAAACGCTTTTAAAGGCCTTAGTAGTGCTGTTTATTTAGATTTAAACAATAATAATATTACGTCCATACAACGAAATGCCTTTGGTGAATTACCATCCTTAGAGGTAAGAACTATCAAAATATTTTTATTATATTTTTGCTAACTTCTCCTGCTGTTTTAGGAATTATTTTTAAACACAACTATGCTATTGTGTGATTGTAATTTGCGATGGTTTTATGATTGGTTGAACACCAAAAAATTTAATGTGCGTACTATTTGTTCGTATCCGGAATGGTTACGAGGATTGCCTTTATTAGATGTGCCTATTAGTAACTTTACTTGTGGTGAGTTAACTCATTTAAATTTTTGTTATTGTTTTAATTTGTGGTTTTTAGATGAATTACCAAAGCCCAGGTTGATAGAGGAACCTGCAGCTGAAATTATGGCGTTAAAAAACGAAAATATAAGTTTGAGTTGCAAAGCGATGTCCAGCGAAACGGGATCTATGATTTTTACGTGGAAGAAAGATAATATTGAACTCGTTGATGCTAATATAAACGTTGTTGCAACTACTTTGGATGGAAAGAATACAGAAAGCGTTTCTGTTTTAAATATTTTTCACGTACAACATTCCGATGCTGGAAAATATCAGTGCACGGTAGCTAATAAATTTGGAACCACTTATTCTCAAAAATCGGTTATATCTGTTTTAAGTAAATTTTTTTTTTTTAATATGTAGTATATAGATTTAATTTAAATGTGTTCTAGTTTTTCCAACATTTGTTAAAATTCCTGCAAATGTTACCGTTAAGGCGGGTACAATGGTCCGATTAGAATGCGCAGCTCATGGTGAACCACCACCGGAAATAGCTTGGCAAAAGGATGGTGGGAATGATTTTCCAGCAGCTAGAGAAAGACGTATGCATGTTATGCCAACAGACGACGTCTTTTTTATTATTAACGCTAAACTTAGCGATATGGGTGTTTACAGCTGCACTGCAAACAATGCAGCTGGAACCATCGTTGCAAATGCAACTTTGGTTATTGAAGGTGACATTTTTTTGTTTGTATTAAATTTCAAACTAACATTTCGTGTTATAGAAATGCCTTTCTTCACCAAACCAATGGAAAACAAAGAAGTAAATACAGGTGAATCGGTGGTGATCCAGTGTATGGCAGGTGGACAACCAAAACCCAGTATCGAATGGTTGAAAGATGGTGAACCTATTCGAGCCACGGAAAGGCACTTTTTTACTGCCGAAGAACAGTTAATGATAATTGTGGATACTTCGTTATCAGATTGTGGAATTTACCAGTGCCAATTGAATAATTCATTGGGGGTTCAACATGGTTTTAGCAAGCTGACTGTTAAACCAAGTAATTTTACAACGATTCTTAATCTTACCACTTGGATTTAAAATATCCTCATGAAACGTGTCACAATTGATTTTATGTAGTTCTTTTCTTGTTCTTATAAAATTTATTCTAAAGTGGTCAGATTGGGTTTAAATTGCGCTCTATATTAATTTGGAATGTTTCAGATGTTAGTAACGATAACGAATTGATGGGAATTATAATAATAACGGTGGTCTGCTGTGCAGTGCTGACTTCCTTTGTGTGGGTGGTTATAATTTATCAAACACGCAAACGTTTGACTCCATCAAAGGCAATTGAACAACACATGGAGCCTCCGATGTTAGATATAACTGATAAGATTTTGAATCAGTTCAGCGATAATACTTCCGAACATTCGTCTTGCAAAGACAGTGGAACTGGCGATTCAGCCAAGAGAAGTAATGATGATTTACTTCCAGGAGATGAATATGCTTTAATAATTGGTGAGTTCTCTAATCTATTTTCCACTCGATTAGGAAGTAAGATCACCTTATTTCACTTACGACCTGATGGTCTTGGAATCTTTCCTATAGTTTTGTGTTCTCTTAAATAAACGTCAGCTACTATTAATTTAACTAATATTTTTAATTTAAAATATATACCTTGAAGTGGTACACAATATAATTCTCGTTGATCAAACTTTGTGCTGGACTAATGTATGCAAATTTATTACGTACCAAGTACAGAAATTATGATTTATGCTATGCAGTTCTTAGAAAAGCATCAATAATAAAGATAGAAATAAAAATGACCTTACATTCAAAAGTTTACTATCTGGATGCATTAATAAATCACATATTTTTACAAGCTTTAACTTAACTTCACATTATGTTTGCTATAAATCTTGTAATCCAATTTTGACCTGCTTTTATGTGTATAGAGCACATTTTTCAAGATCCCCTCTTGAAATTTTGTACGCACGTTTAAAAACCTATTACCAACAACCCTGCCAAATTTCAAAAACCGTATTAGAAGCTAAGGATCTGAACAACCTACCCTTAGATAAAAAATGTCGGATGTGGTTGTTCGGCCTACGGCCTCACTGGGTTTCTGATGTGGCCATCCCATGACTTTACCATACATTAATGATATGGTAATTATATAAAAACAGTGACATCTCGTTAATCCATTCCCTCACGTAACCCCCACCATCCATTTCCGTGAACCAATTTCAGCCAAAATCTAATCAGTTCTAAGTCTTAATATAAAAGACCTAAATATGAAATTTGGTTATGAAATTCTTATTGGTTTGGGCGCTAAAGCGCACACAAAATTGAGTGACACACAGACATTTGTTGATGTTTGGTCTCTTTCAACTCGTTGGACCCCAAGGACTCTAAATCCGTCAATATCTCAACTTTTTTTTTTTTCGATTTTATAACTCCCATACTATATGGTATACTACGTATACTCATATTTGTTGTATGGTAAAGTAAAAAAGAAAGCAACTAAATTGAGTATCCCGTGCGCATCTATTAGGATCCCCTCCTAAATTTTTGTACACAAGTTTAAAATGCCATACCAATAATCCCACCAAATTTCATAAATCACATTAGAGGCTAAGAGCCTGAAAACCTACCCTTGCTGAATGGGGCGAACACTCCAACACTTTAGGCATCCTGTCGGATCTCTCATGCTGGAGATCCAAAACAAAGATTAATTATTGGTTATTGTTATTATGGTAAACTATGTACCTTTAACACATAACATAATAATATTTCTTAAATTTTTCGTATAGCTAAAGAAAGATGATAATTTATCTGCTTAATCGGAACATCATCAGCAGCGTTGAAGTTGTTGGTGACCTTAAAGGTGATCTATTTTAAAATTTACAAAAATTTAGGGGATCCCAAAAGATGCGTCCGGGACACGCAATTTAGTTACTTTTTGCATCTAAATGTAGGATTTTCAGGGCTTAGCCTCTAATGTGGTTTATGAAATTTGGTGGGGTTATTATTTGTAATGGCATTTTAAACATGTGTACAAAAGTTCAGGAGGGGATCCTAAAAGATCAATTGTAACACCCCAGCTGCGTCTTTCCTTACCTTGTTATTTAAAATTTGGTAATTGTTTTATTTGTTTGCCGTTTGCGGACAAACTACATTAACAATTACGCAGCTGCCACCAGGTTCACTTTGATGTGGGTACATCTCTTAACGCCAAATAGAACAGGATTTATTTTATTTAATGAATTATTTACATTTATTAATAATTTTATCAATTAAACGAAAAGAACGAAGACATGAATAATAATTAAGTTTAGTTACACATTAAAGTTTAAAAAACATTAACAAAACTTTGGCTTGCGTAGCAAATGTGGAGGGAGAACGCTTGACACATAATTCCACCAAATGACACAAACATAGAACCGAAATGACGAATATACGTTTCTGTACATTAGCCACTCCCAACCACTAAGGAAAAATACAACTAGGTCAGTCGGTAGAAGATCGAAATAGGGGTGTTTTTTGCAAAAGGTGGTGTGGAAGCTTTTATTTTTTTAACTTGTATAATATACTATAGGTGCAAACATGTAAAGAAACAAAAATGCTAACACGAGCGACCTCAGGAGAACTTTTGGCCTCCAAAAACCTCCAAATTTTAGGACCTTTTTTACGTTGGTAAAGTCGCCAGTGTAGATGGTAACCATTCTCAGCAATCTCGTTATGGCTGGTGAGTGGGTTGATGTCCTTAAGTTCTTTCAAAAAGGTGACCATGCTGTTCAGCTTCATCTTTCCTTGGCCAAAAATAGCGGATGTCGGATCACATTTACTAAACGCATGGATGAAAAAGATGGCTGGATATAGATTGGTTGAATTTGAAAGATTTTGTCAAATAGGTAACTTCATAAGCCAATTACCGGACATCGGATGATTGCCAATTTGGAGAGGTGTACTTGACCAAATTTAAAAATTTTTGTATTCTATGGACGTACAATTTGATGCTCTACAATTTTTATTTTATGAATTTTTCTCTCAGAGTACTCATTTTCAAGCCACAAATTAATTTATAGTACTATACCTCAGTTTTTGAGAAAAAATCGTCGTTTTTTATGGTACTTATTCGATGCAGAATTGAATGCTCTTTAATTTGTTATATCGTAACTTTTTTGCTAGGTTGCACCATTTAGGAGTTACAGACAAAAAACAAAAAAATCATAAAATTTGGAGGTTTCTTGGAGGCCAAAAGTTCTCCCTGCACATGTTTGCACCCATGATGAAGTATTCTAATCCAACCCTTAAAACTTTATCAACGAAAAAATTAAATCCACAAATTGGTTGGACTATCAACTTTAATAATTCCCAGCTTACTCACTCGGTCCTATCTACCACTTCTAATACTTTCTTCAATTTGCTTCAAACTAATTCAATAATTTTTGCTTACTTTTAGAAATCTTCCTTTCCAAATTACTAAAATAAATTGCATCACGAAATACTGACTCTCGTATTTTACTCAAATTTTATTCCAAAAACTTTCAAAATAAATCACAAAATTTTCTCTCTAAAAATTGCGACCCAGCCACTCTGCTGGTCGCTTGCGCATCCAATCCTACACCTACACTTCCAGCCTCCTCTTTCAAATTGCAACGAAATTATAAAATTTTCAAACTTGCAAATTTTTACAAAAAAATTGAAAACTTCTTCACCCCCAACTGGAATACGACAATATAATATACAAGTTAAAAAGATAAAAGCTTATACACCATCTTTTGCACCTCTACTGACTGGCCTATCCCTATATACCTTTCTTAGATCAGTTTATATGTTTTGCTGTTCAGCACAATCTATTACCTTGATTATTATCGGATGTGGAGACCGTGGTAGTTTTATAAATAACCAAATTGCATTCTTATTGTAAATCTTTTTGAAATAATTCTGTTGAGACTTATTAAAAACATCAAGCATTTCCAAAATTCCTATGACGCGCATGTTTAGATTAATGAGATTCCCAACACTCCTTGGTCAGTAGAAATGAAACTAAAGTGTAGTATTATAAAATAAAGATTAAATTTTAACTTGTACTAACAAATGTTATATTTGCAGAAAATAATACAGAAGATAAAGGTGGACCAGTAAGAGCAGCTAGCTTAGTTTACTTAATGTCGGACACCAACAATTCTCACACTCCTTTGTTGCACAAGGATGAGTCACCCTACCAACGCTCGACTAATCACGATAGGTTGGAAGAAACTGATAGCACCACATTAGAAATTAAGGATGATAGTGTATCTACAGGACGTTCAGAAATAGAAGAAAGCTAATTGAATAGGCAACTATTTATTATTTATTTAAAGTAAACGTAAATATTGAATATCACAAAAACCTTCAGAGGCAGTTAAGTTATGTAGTCTTGAAATATCCTATTTAAATGTACAACTTTTTTTTAAGTCGAGAAATGCAACATTTTACATTTTTAGTTCCTCAATAATTTTAAGTATTTTGATCATATCGAAAGGGCATATTGCAATTGATTCATTTAGATTTTACATTTTAACAGAAATAATTTCAAAACAGTCAGGAAAGAAAATCAAGGACTTTGACAAAAACTAGCATCTGCCAGTGATTCCCAAACATTTTTAAATGTTTCCTCATATTTACTCCATAGTACAAAAATACAGGTGGCTCCGACTTGGGTAGAAAAATTAGTTCAAAATTTTTTGAATTACAAAACAATTCTTTGTTTACCGCGGGCAATTGAAAATATACTTTGTTAAAATCTTTGGGACCAAATTAATTTTTTACTTAATTATAGTTAGATTAACAGCCCACACTAAACATAAGAATGTTTATAAAAAGCCATTCTACTTAGTGCCATTTTGTGTGGTTCAAACAGGTTTGGATCTGTTTGTTCCATGGACTTCCCCTACCTACGTATTGTTTATTTAGTTTCTTCTACTGAAGTCCAAGACCACTTGCAATTTCAAATTGTAAGTTTAGTAAAGAAAAGGAGCTTAATTGTTCAACTTATTGTTAGTATATTATTCAGTGTATGTAAATGTATTCTTGTAGGTTTATTAACAAGAATGATGTAAAGTATTGTTTTTTTGTTTATGTCTGTTATGTTTGATGAGATGTATGTTTTATTTATTGAAATTTGTGTGCTTGTCTTTTATAAAGATAGATTTTAAGAATATATTATTATAGCACAAGTTTGTACCAAGAATTCATTTGGTGGTTGAATTTATGCCAAAATTTCTATTACTTAAATTGAGTCAAAACAAAGTTACGCTACTATAGTTTAATTTTTATTAGATTATGTAATATTTTTTTTTGTTACTTTAGTTTAGATTTTTTTTCTTTACATGTTCTAAATATCTGTACCTTTCTCATTTAGTTGTAGTCGAATCTACTTCATAGTATTATTAGGTATACCTCATTGTGATTTTAACGACAAAATCTATTGGTTTTTATTATTATAATAAATTAAATTGTCTTCAAATGATGTTTTTTATTTTGTAAAACTACCAAGTGATTGTCCTGTAATAAGTCAATACTATTTACTTTTTAAATTTTTACCTGATGAAGTCCTAATTATGATATATACGTATAACAATAATGGTGCAAATCGGTGATAACCATTCCTCGTCCTCCCCTTGTAAGGGAGTGAAGATTTATACTATTTTTCTTAAAGTTTTTGTTTGTCACTGTTGTATAAGGTAACTGGGGGTCTGTTACCTGCTTAAAAAATTGATACATCTGGGCTTCTCAAGATTAAACAGGTCCTAGAATTGATCCTTTTCACTTCACCATTGTTAAAGTGTTCAAGAAGCACCATTGGTTTGAAACTAAGGTGTCTGCATAATAAATCAAAAAATAATTGATACATCTGGGCAAAGCAGAAGTCCTAGAAATAATCTTTGAGTTACCCCTATTCAATTCACTAATTTTAAAATATTAAAAAAGCACCCTTTATTTTGAAACTGAGGTGTTTGTCATCTACATAACAAATCAAAAAATAATTGATACATCTGGGCATCTCCAGAAAAAACAGGTCTAGAAATTTTCCTTGAGGTACTCCTCTTACTTTACCATTCACCCAAGTGTTAAAGTAGTACCGTTTGGTTTGGGCAGCGTGTAAGCTCCGAATTCAAAATTTGCATACTTTTAAGGCTTTTAGTGTTAAATTTTTAAAGCAAAAAAAGTGCATTACTATAATACGTAATTTCTTTCTATTTTTGTTAGTAACTAGGAGACTTCCCCTCCCGTCGGTTTCCAGTTTAAATTTGAGATCCTTTGTCCCCTTTCTGAGTTAAAAATTGTTGCTATAATTACGAAAAAATTTAAAATTTGATTCAAAAATCTAAACAGTTCGGAGGTCACCGGAACTACAAACCGCGCTCTACTAGTGCCGGCACTGTCGGTAATGCAGTTGTCCGTGTTTGTTTATGGACACAGAAGGACGCTAAAATCCGACCATTTTGTTCGAACAAAGTGTCGCATCACGGTTTTGCCGAGCACAAAAATTAAAACGGTTTGGGACATGATAATTAACTTTCGGTAATTAATTTAATGCATTGTTTTAGTGTTGTAACGCGAGTCACTCGGAAAATGTAAAATGCTTGCTTTTGTGATTTAATTTTATTTTAACATGTGCATCCGCGTTGGTAAAAAGGCAGAACGGTAAGTCATCCGTTATCATTTATTTGCAATCATCGAAGGTGAAATAATTTCGGCTTGAATTCCGATTTCCGTTTTAATAAATTTCGCCCTCTTCGATTGCAAATAAATGAAAATTTTAGTCGGCTAGGCTAGGCCCGGCCGCCATTTTACCACAGCGTTACTAAATTTGATCGAGTTCGTTTTACATTTTTATTTAAACAGCAATCATTGCCAGTAATTAACACGATGCATTATTTTAGTTTTGTAACGCGAGGACTCGGAAAGTGGAAAGTGCTTATTTTTGTGTTTTAATTTTGTGTGTGTGTGCATCGATGAGTAGAAAACCGTCCATTATGTCGAGACATCTCGGCGGGGCATTACGGTTTTGCTAGGCAAAAAAATTAAAACGGTTTAGGACATTATAATTAATTTCCGGTATTAACATGTGCATCGACGTTGGTAAAAAGGCATAAGGGTAAGTCATCCGTTTTCATTTAATTGCAATCATCGAAAGGGAAGTATTTTCGGCTTGAATTCTGATTTCCGTTTTAATAAATTTTGCCCTCTTCGATTGCAAATAAATGGAAATTTAAGTCGACTTAGGCCCGTCCGCCATTTTACCACACCCTTAAATTTGATCGAGTTACTTTTACATTTTTACTTGAACGGCAATCATTTCCAGTGATAACACAATGCATTATGTTAGTTTTGTAACGCGAGGACTCTGAAAGTGTAGTAAAGTGCTAATTTTTGTGATTTAATTTTTTTTGTTACATGTGCATTGATGACCAATTGATTACTTAAAACTAATGTAAGTTACCTTAATATTGCTATTTAATGTAATACTGATCATTTTTATGTTTATTTTTAGAAAGAAAAGTGCAAGTGAAAGTTACCCGAGGATGGTTCATCGTTGGAGGTGTTGTGCATTGATGACCAATAAATTACTTAAAAATAATGTAAGTTACCTTAATATTTCTATTTTATGTAATACTGATCATTTTTATGTTTATTTTTAGAAAGAAAAGTGCAAGTGAAAGTTACCCGCAGGATGGTTCATCGTTGGAGGTGTTGTGCTTCTACGACTACAGAAAGCTGCTGCCTGCATCAATAGTAAGTGACCTTTTTGTATTTAAAATTTAACAACCTAAAATAGGCATATACATGGTAATATTTGTGTAAAATCCTTGTGGTTTTTATATCGGTACATTGGGACTTTCGGATAAAGTAATAATTATCAAGGTAAACCTAATCGTAGGTAAATTAATTTTTAAATAGGAAATTAACTGCTACTATAATGCAGTGGTTGTATAATTTGGGTTGTATTACATTTTTTTGTAGGGTAATACTTACTTCATAATTATTAAAACTACCATAAATTTGGTAGTTCCGAGTTCATGTTGTTGCTCGATTGTGACAAAACGTTCGGTAAATTACAAAATTAATGCTACACAGGTTACTATGTGAACTTGCTAAAAAATAAAAATTGCTTCGATGGAGTAATAATGAAATAATCACCGATTACAATAATTCATTTTTCTTCCGGAAACTTTTTATCGTTGTTGGTATCTATATTTTTTTCTAACGATAGTTATATATCTAGTCAGTGAAATGTAATGCTGTAATAGTACATCTTGTCGTTAGTATTTTCATTCGCAACAACTTTTTCATTTACCTCGTTACTATTCCAATCTTACCGATGGATTGAAAATTCATAATTTTAATATTGTAACTTTCTTATATAATAAGAAATTATTTCTTTTTTTTTTTAACCTCTAGATAAGAAAGTTACAATATTAAAATTATGAATTTTCAATCCATCGGTAAGATTGGAATAGTAACGAGGTAAATGAAAAAGTTGTTGCGAATGAAAATCCTAACGACAAGATATTTTAATGGTATCGCAGGAAAATTCATTTATTCGACTAAACTTGAATTGCTTTTTACTCTCTAGTTTTCAGAAAATAAATGATATTTTATTAATCGAACAACTTTTAGGTTAATTTTGTCAGCAATTTTGTAAAAGATATAAAGTAGATCGGTAATATTTATCGCCTGGCCCTAAATGAAAAAAGTTAGGGGTCGTTCCCGGTAATTCCCATAACAGGTTACAATTTTTTTTGTAATATTTTTGTTTAAGGGTTGGTACATACCTAACCTAACTTATTTCTTTACCATTTAGGTAAATTGAAATTATTTCGCAATTTTCCCACCATGTCTTAAAGGGGCGGAGCCAAAGAATTTGGAAGGGAGTGAATAAGGGTGATTCCCACGGATTCCGTTTCCGTTCAGATTAATATAAACATGAAGTCGTAATATTACACGTAACATAATACGTAATATAAACGGGACAGGAATATTAAATGCGTTGTTTTTAAAGATTACGTGCTAATGAGACGTGTGCTGAAGTCAGCAAAATTCGAAACTGTAGTGTTGGATGTATTATATTACATCTAATTTATACAGTCATCATCAGTATTATTTTGCATTACATTTCTTGTTTTTAAAATTGCAAACTTACAGTAGATTAAGTTGCGTCATTTTTATTTATAGGTACGCGAATTCTAATTTATTTTTTGACACAGTAAACAAAATTTTATTACAGGAAAATTCTTAATTAAGACGTTAACCGCCACGTGCATTAAATTTAACTCACCAACATTAAAAACAATAGACTAGTTTTAAGCGAGGCGGTCTACGTGTTAAAACGGACTGGGGAATTCAAATCCACCATTAGGTTATATTTTACAATTTATTGAAAAAATTGAATAAGGTTGTTGCTATCTGGGTAAGAGGTCGGAATGGTCTAATGTGACCATCACATAACTTTACCATACATTCATACTTATAAAACAAATTGTTTATATTTTTGGTCGTCCCTTATGATTATCGAATTCATATAAAAAAATAATTTCTAAAACACAATGGCATTTCGTTAATCCATTCTTGCGCTTTTTTCTTTTTCTTGCAATATTTATGCAAATTGGTGAAGCCACTTCCCTTATATTAGGTATGGTTAAAGGGTCGGACATTAGGGAGGGCTTCATTCTCGTTCCTTCAGAAGAAACAATTACGAGTTGTTTTGGTTCAATTTTTATAATTGAATCAGTTATTTCAGAAACAACCTAAGTCACTTTTTGACCAAATTGAGTTAACACATGGAAAACATATTTTCGACAATTCCGCATCGTTTGGTGCTAAAAAAACTTAAGAAAGTATATCCTTTATGGCAGAAAACGATATTAGAAATTTTCGGTTTAGCAGGTTGCTTACCTAACTGAAACGTTTTTTACGTTTCCTGAACATCTATAAAAAGTGACTTAGGTTGTTTCAGCAATAACTGATTCAATTGTATTAGTAGCGAATTTATTATTAGTGTTCGGGGGGCATTTATCCGGAATTGTTTTCTGAAAATTTGGTGCAAAATGGTGATTTTTATTTATTTGAAAGAGGCGGTCGGAGCAGAGTGGTCAATCAATTAAGTTGACTATGAACGCTAAATGCCCGGTTCGAATCCGGGTGAAGGAAGAACTTGATTCTGGCCGTCTCTGGTCCTCCAGGTTGGGGGTTCTACGTCGGGCGTGCTCCTCGTCTAGATATTGAAAGTAAAATGCTAACAAACTAAATTCTTAGATTTGGGTATCGGACAACGTCGTAAGACGTTTCAAAACCGACTATATAATAAAATAATGTATAATTTTGCGAGGCCCGAAATCAAGCGTTAAGGTACGTGCAGAGTAAAAGCGGGTAGCCAGCAAGCTCATTTCAGCGAGCTTATTACCAGTAAACCGATAGCTTGTTCCGAGCAGAGTAAACGCCGGTTTTGCCCGCTTACATTAACTGTTATTTAAATATAACAAGCATCGTAGCATCTATCTTTGTTTTTGCTGCGTATTAAAGAAGCTAAATTGTAACACGTTCGTTGTGAATCTATTACATACAAATGCAACGTTTATTTCTGTAATTGAATACTTTTCATCAGCGCCAGCAGACAGACGGCCGCCGCGCCGCGCCCACGCCAAAGACGATAACTACTGCACGTGCACCTACGCATACTTGTAATCTAATACTATTGTATCATTTTGAACACATGCATTTCTTTATCCAAGTTTATTAACACTTTTTATGATTATTTAATTTTTATATAAACTTGGAAATAAATTACATTATTATTATGTAGATACTTAAAATTGATACGGTTTTTGATGTTTATTTAAAATTTAGTGCATACTAATTAGCGATGCAAATCAATTACATCTTAATTTATTAGAAGTGGAAAATATTCAATCAATAATTTTTACTTAAAAAATATTAGTAATATGCATGCCTATTAAGAAACTTGATACCGCTTGCTTTCTCGTTTGCCGACCAGGTCGTAGATTTAACTTATGTCTTTTCAAATTGTGTTAAATTTTAGGAAAAAGTAATTTGCAAATTATTGAAAATATCTACTAGTAGAAATTGAAACACTTATCGAATTTGTACTAATAATTATTATTGCACCTGTCACATGAAAATGATTTTTTTTATTTATTTCGGGTTTTTATAAAATAGTAACAATAAATTAATTTACGGTGTAGATAATGTACATATTATTACATATAAAGTTTCAAAATCAAATATTGAATTAATTTATTTAACGATTGAAAGCAACAAAGCGGGTACCTGCTAGCAAACAATGAACAAATCATTCTTTTAAATATAGGCAAGCAGGCTACCAGCGAGATTCGACCTTGCTTATAACCACGTGATCACTCCCATCTCTTTACATTGAATTATGAGCAAAAGTCGGCGCTTATACAAAAACCGCGTTTACTATGCGCACTGTATTCCGACAAACAAGCAAGCTGGTTCGAGAAACCCGTTCCGATATATCTGATTACACTGTGAGCACTTGCATTTAATTACTACGTGGGATTGTTGGTAGCGATAATCTGAAACCGGCAACCCGCTTTTACTCTGCACGTACCTTTAGGTCGTACACATCGCGTATGCCTTACTCCGCCACTAGGTGTGTGTACGTCGGACAATAATATTTGAATTCTGATATGAACGCAAAAAATATTTGGTGGCGCTTCGAAGCGAAAGTAGTGCCAAAGCGAACACGGATTAGTAAATGTTCTCGCGTATGCCTTACTCCGCCACTGGCTGTGTGTACGTCAGCCAATAATATTTGAATTCTGATATGAACGCATAAAATATTTGGTGGCGCTTCGAAGCGAAAGTAGTGCCAAAGCGAACACGGATTAGTAAATGTTCTCGCGTATGCTTTACTCCGCCACTGGCTGTGTGTACGTCAGCCAATAATATTTGAATTCTGATATGAACGCATAAAATATTTGGTGGCGCTTCGAAGCGAAAGTAGTGCCAAAGCGAACACGGATTTAGTAAATGTGCTCTTCAGGCGCTTATCCGATTTCGGATCAATCGGAATTAGAACCGCGGTTTCCCGCTCTATAGTCATCCGTGTTTAGTTTACGTCAAACTGCTGATCAGTAAATGTATAGGCTCTTAAAATTTTTCGGGAATTCAAACCCACCAAAATTCAGTTACATACAGACGCACAGACAGGCCCGGACTGGCTAGTCGGCGATCGCCGAGGGCCTCCGACCAAAGGGGGCCCCGAAAGGGCCTCAAAAAGGTAGTTTCTACTACTCTAGTAACTTCCAAGTCTCAAAATAGCGGAAAATGTGATTTTCGAAAATCTTCCCTTTTGGTAAGGGGGCCCCTCATCAGTCTCTAGCCGAGGGCATCCAAATGAGCCAGTCCGGGCCTGCACATAGAGATTTGTTGATGTTTGGTCTCTTTCAACTCGTGGGACGTTTAGGAATGTACCTTCAAAATCTGAAAAGGAAGTGCTTTCGATAACAATTTTTCAATAACGTTTTAGATTTAAAAAAAGGAGTTCGAATTTTTTAGTTTCTATAGTCAAGTTTTGCAACGTAAAGAAACCATAAGAAATTATTTTATTCATGCAATTTATTAGAAAATTTTTGTAGCTAAACATAATTTGTTCTACTTGACACCATAGTATGGGAAAGTATTTTAATCTAAGAAAATTTTTGGATTTATGTTCCCTGTATATTTTCATGTTTAAAACTCGAGAGTGGCAGTGACGCGCACGAATAGATTAGCGAGATTCCAATGGGTTTTTATTGAAAAAGATTGTTTTATTTTGTGTAATGAGGTCATGGGTACACTGTGTACATAGCACATGGGCACCGAATAATAGGGGCGGCTAAAACCGGACGCAAATGTGCGTAAATGAGAATTAAAACCCAAAAGTATATCGACCAATTTTATTTAATCGATATTGAATAGTACAAGACCTAGATAATATTATAAAACCATAAAATTAATGTATGGTAAAGTTCATGTGAAGACCAATTCTCTCACCCAGTGAGACCGAACAACCACATCCGATTTTTTTATACTAAATTTTGCATTTCTCTTATAAGCCCTCGGTTATAATATACTAGAACATAATATTATTATGTACTGTATTTACTAGGTATCTTGAGGTTTGTTGTATCCGGGTTGTATGTCTTTACCATTTCAGAAAAATTTTATTATTTTTGTGTAATATCCTTGATACGAGTATTATGTTGGTAGTCTTAAAATAATCATTTTTTAAGGCGTCTCCCTAAATTAATTTCGAACCCATGATGTGTGATGTCTTTAAATATGACCAACTCATATAAAACACTAGTTATATGTATCTGTTCGTAACGTACCTGATTGTTTGGGATTAAAAGCATTTCTAATATGAAAATTTGGCGGGCAAGGCCTAAGGCCGAACAGCCACATTAATCATGTAGTAGAGGTAATTTTATTCATAGTGGTTGGCACGTGACTGGGGCTTGCGCAGCAAATATGGAGGGAGAATGCTTGACATCCAATTCCACGAATTGACACAAGCATAGAACCGAAATGACGAATATTCGTTTCTGTACATTAGCCACTCCCAACCACTATGAATAAAATTACCTCTACTTAGATGGCTAAAGCCGGCTAATGTGCCAGCATATTTTAGGTATAATAAATAATAAACGTGTAACATGCTCAAAGCATGAAGCATAATCTTACATTATGAAAGTTATTATACGATGATCACAGGCATAAATGTTGATTCTTACTAGTGATGGGCGCATTAGGAATACATAATCGGAATGATTCCGATTATTAAAATAATCGGTTGATTCCGATTACTATGTCAAAATGGTAATGAAAAATAATCGGATGATTTTCGAATGCGCGCGCAATACGATTCTTGTTTCGGCGTCACTCGTTCAAGAATCGGAATATTCAATCGAATGCGTAGATTGCGGAATAAATGAAATTGATTGAATATACCTATTATTATAATGAATAAATTTCATTTATTCCGATCGTATTTATCGGTCACCCTCCCCCATATCATAATGGGGGATAAAAAAATGTCTAATTTTTTTCCGACCCCCCCACATGGCATTTTTCGGAATGCTGCCCCCCCCCCCAATGGTTAGCTACGGCTCTGCTAATATTAAAATTTTAATGGACGGTTTCCATACGGAGCGGAATATAAAATAATCTGATGATATTCCGATTATTTAAATATTCCGGATACCAACATTCCGATTATTGAAATCATCCGATTATGCCCATCACTACTTCTTACTATACGTTTCATACCGGTTCCGTTCAAATATTACCGGCTGTGATTGGCTTCCATTGGAGGTGTAACTGTGGCGCCATCTGTGGGTGCGGTGATGTAACTTATAAAATTTGATTTTGCATTGAAGTTATTCGAAGTTGGGTAGTAGACTTGCATTTATCCAAGCATGGGAATTTGTTTCTGTTTTATAGTTAGAAATAGACGAGTGTCTAGCGCCAGTAACAACCTGGCTATGACCGTGGCGCCATCTGTGGTGCGGTGATGTAACTCTTAGAAATTTGACCCTGGCAGTGAGGTTTGCGAAGTTGGGTCATGTAGAGTTGCATCTAGGAAGAAGAAGATAATAATTGATCCTGAATTCAAGCATGCGCATTTGTTTCTGTTTTGTACTTTACAATACCAAATTTAATTTTGACAGATGTCAAAGTACGCTTTGTTATTTAAATTATTTCCTTCTACAATAATAGACCATAAACAGTAATAATACTACTAATTGTCAAATTAGTAGTATTATTACTTTACAAATTAGTAGTATTATTAGACACTTGTTTAAGTGTCAAATTTGTTATTACAAATGTGCACATAATGACAATTAAAAAAAAATTATTGTTGTAAACTCATACAGACCAGAAACCGTTCAAGTGTGAAATTTGTGACTATAAATGTGGACAAACGAAAAGTTTAAAAATTCATTTTAAAACTCGGACATTATATACTATAATTTATCAGTTTTACTTATTTTCCCTTATTTTATGTAGACAAAATATATTAATAGTAATTAATAATTGAGAAATTTCATTTTTTGGTTTTATATTGTATAATTAATTTGTTCTCTTTTAATTTAAAATTAAATTAAAGATAATTTATTATTAATATTGAATTTGTTTTCATTAATTATTTACTTTTGAGGACTTTTTAGAAAATCAATTTATATCTTCAACCGACTGAAAATAATAAATTAATGATCATAATTTTTTTTAAATCCTTTATTCAATAAATTAATAGTAGTAGAGTAAAATAACATACAAGAATATTGTTAACGTACAATAATGGAATTTTCGTACATGTACGTTTATCCAAACTACAAAGGATTAAGTTCGTTACAGAAATTTGACATCTGTCAAAAGTATAAAACAGAAACAAATGCGTATGCTTGGATAGATGCAAGTCTACATAACTATGGGTCTACATAACCCACGACCATTTAAATTTATATGTTAATATCTCCTTGAATAAAAATTGAAGCAAACATGTATGACGTCACTGGTGGGGTTATATCGAGATTTATATTAGTACTGAACTAAAATAAACTTTTTTTTTCACTTAATTTTTTTCACCAGTGACGTCATTTATGTTTGCTTCACTGCTTGAAAGTTAAGTCGTGTCTATAAGTTTAAATGGTCTAAACCAAGGTATATGTACACAAATACTTTACTATTATTTATAGTAAGTACTATTCATAGTAAAGTATTTGATGTACATAACCCAATTTCGCATAACATCATTGCAAAATCAAATTTTCTAAGAGTTATATTACCGCCATATATATATTATATGGCGCCACAGTCACAGTCGCGAGACACTCGTAGAAACAGGAATACCAAATTTTTTGACAGATGTCAAATTTCTGTAACGAACTTAATCCTTTGTAGACTATGCACTTCGCACCCAGCGAATATCGCTGGCTGCAAAGTGCATAGTGGGGGTATTAAAAAACGGCGCCAGCGTCCGCTGCGGACAAATTGTTCTTTGTACATACAAATTGTTCATACATTCTTGTATGCTATTTACTAGACTACTATTTAAGTTATTGAATAAAGCATTTTAAAAAAAATGATGATCATTAATTATTGTTTTCAGTCGGTTGAAGATTATTAGTTGATTTTCTGAAAAGTCCTAAAAGAAATGATAAATAAAATCACCTTCATTATTAATAATAAATTATCTTGAATTTAATTTTAAATTAAAAGGTAAACAAATTAATTATACAATAATGTAACCTTAAAATGAAATTACTCAATTTTTAATTACGATTAATATATTATGATACATAAAATAAGTAAAACTGTTGTAAATTAGTATATAATGTCCGAGTTTTAAAATGAATTTTTCAACTTCTCTTTTGTGCACATTTATAGTCACAAATTTCACACTTAAACGGTTTCTCGCCTGTATGAGATATGTAATGATTTTTTTTTAATTGTCATTCTGTGCATATTTATAATAACAAATTTCACACTAGAGACGGTCGGAACATAGTGGTCATGCGAGTTGACTATGAACTCTAAATACCCGGTTCTTTATTCTGGCCGTCTCTCTGGTCCTCCAGGTTGGGGGTTCTTCGTCGGGCTGGCTCCCCGTCGTAGGTAAAAAATGCAATGCTGTGAATGCCATTAGATATTAAAAGTTACAATTATAATGGTCAACCCCATCAGGGTTGTAGCGTTACACAAAAGGAAATTTCACACTTATACTACTAAATAATTAATTAGTATTTACTGTTTACGTTCTATTATTATTGTAGAAGGAAATAATTTAAATAACAAAACGTACTTTGCCATCTGTCAAAATTAAATTTGGTATTCCTAAGTATAAAACAGAAACAAATGCGCATGCTTGAATTCAGGATCAAATATAAAATTCTTCTTCCTAGATAAAAGTCTACATAACCAACTTCGCAAACGTCACTGCCAGTGTCAAAGTTCTAGATCACCGCACCACAATCAGGTTATTATTGTCGCGAGACACTCGTTTGAACATCTCCAGTATGGAACGTATAGAGTGCGTTCCACTTACAGACCACGGCGGGGTCTCGTGGCTCTTTGATTCAACTGACGATCGATCGCAGTCGTCATGGACTTTAAGTGGAACGTATCCATGTGAGCATCAACCTTAATTGGTATTTTTGTCTAATTGTAAAGGTTAAGGACTTGAGATTTATGGGTCTCTGGTTCGAATCCCACTCTTAAATTGTTTTTCGTTATTCCGGCCGTAAAGTGAGCGGTTTACGGTCTCATTTGAGGTACGAAAAGTGCCTTTACTTCCTAGGGCTTAAAAAGACGAGGTAACCAATAAAAATGACCTGGTCCCGGCACAACGAAAAGCGGTTTACACCAACTTCGCCGTAAAGTGAATTTACACCCTCGGGTGCTTTCGGGCGCCTCGGCTTCGTCTCGTCTACGAAAACTCGCCCCTCGGTTGTAAAATCTCATTTTACGGCCTTGTGATGTAAACTACTATTGTCAGTAATTTAAAATATGATAAAACTGGGTCTCAAAATTAACGGTTCTACTTCTTTTAGTTGGAATATTATTAAAATTTAAATCGTTTTCTGACTGACTTGTGAAGTTCCATTATGCTTTCTAGCGTCGAAACGTGAAAAATAGGTAGATATACATTAAAGGTTAAATGGGTAATCAGCAAAAAACTGAACTTAACTAATAGCAACATCTCAAGAAATTGTTCATAATAAAAAAATAATTTATAAATTCATAAAAAGGTAATTAAAAAGGTACTAATAAAAGCTATTTTAGTATGGGTGTATGAATAAGTTTTAAAGCATTTTTTGGGTTTTGCGAAAGATTTATTTCAATATAATTAACGGTTGAATATTTTCTTTCAAAATATTGTCCATCTGAAGCTACTACTTTGGCCCATCTTTTCGGCAACAAACGGATTCCGCGCTCGAAGAAATGTGGATCCAATTTTTTATTTCGTCATACGAATGGAAGTTCTGACTGGCGAGGGCTCACTGCATGGACCGAAACAAATGATAATCTGAGGAAGCAATCTAGTTCGATCCTGCTAAGTAATATTTCACCGGTCGAGCAACATGTGGTCTTGCGTTGTCGTGTTGGATAATCAGTTTGTAGTGTCTGTTCTTCCATTCTTTTTTTTTTCTTTGCTGATTAATCAATATTAAATTGCGCTTTAAATGAATCTCCATCGAGTAGTTGCTCCAATTCAGCCTCTTCTAACATCTTGGGAGCTCCAGTGCGCTCTTTCTCACTGACGTCAAAATCGTTGTCTTTGAGGTGTCTAAACCAATATTCCCAAGTGCTTTTGATTGGGACACGACCACCATAGGCTTGGTGAAGCAAACGGAAACTTCCTGCCGCACTTTACTGTTGAAGAACAAAACGGAAATGAAGAACAAAACTGAAATGAAGAACAAAGCAGAAAAGAAGAACTACCCGCAAATTTTACTTTTTGGGTACAAACTCGTCTATATTCAATCGATTTAAAATAATTTATTGTTCTTCACACTTTAATGTGTAAATATCATAGACTAATAATTATGATATCTTGTGTACAGCGTTGCCAACTCTTAAATTTACAAAACCGCTAAATTACACTCAGGATTAGTCAAATCCGCTTGGAAATTAGGAAGGAATTTGCATTTTGCATTATTTCCATCCGTACTGTCCACGTAAACTCGAACCATTTCTTCAATTCTTGGTCTTTTAGCCAAGCATCTCTAAATTTTACTATAAAAGCAATTACTTTTATAAATCGTTAGCTATTCTTTAACTGAGCTAGAATTTCCGCTAGTCGCTAAATGGTAGTTTTTCACCACTAAAGGAACTTCCAATAAGTCAGATCTAGCAGGATATCCGCTAAATTGGCAACTCTGCTTGTTTAAAGTGCTAACACATTCACATGCAAGTATTACCATTTTAATCTATGTACAAGAAGTAGTAGTTTTTCTGACATATATTAGAAATGCTTTAAAATTTATTGGTATACCTAAACTTTAATGGTCATTATTAAAAATTAAAGTTATTAAATTTCATTAATAAATTTTAATAATAAATAATTTAAATATGTTATAAAAATTTAAAAACATAGGTATTTTTCAGCAAATTGTTTAAAAGGGCTAAAAAAACAATTGGGCTTTTTAAAATTAAACCAATTTTAGTTCTATTAAAATATAAATAGCGTAAATAATTAAGGTAAAATACTAAATATGTCATCCCCATAAAATAATATATAAATAAAAATAATTTATAAAAAGGTAATTAAAAAGCTACAACTAATAAAAGGTATTTTAGTGTTATAATTTTAATGGTCATTATTAAAACTTTTTTTTTCAAAATAAATTTGAAAAAAATTCTAAAATAGGTTATAAAAATTTATAAATGTGTAGTACTGTATTTGTGTATGTGAGACTGGTGGGGAGGTTTTTTTTTGGTTTACTGGGCTTTTAATTGGGTTGACAATGGCGCATTTCCATTTTTGTGGGAAGTATTTATTTTTTAGGCATGCATTAAGTATGTACAAAATTTGGACTGCTTTTTTTATTTCGGCTGCTGATGTAAGATCGGATTCGGGGGTAGGGGATTAGGTGTTTATTACTATACTTACATAGGAAAGTAAAGTTAAATAAATACTCAAATTCTTTATAAGGCTTTTTAATTTTAGTCACAGTATTAAAATTTTTAAATGGTTTTTACTTTACCATACATAGTATGAGTATACGTAGTATACCATACATAATGGTAAAGTATTGTTTAATTTTCGTCATTCTGGTGCTGAGTATGAGAAAGTAAAATTAAATAAACAAATAACCATCTAATTGTTATTAATTAATTGTTCATGCGGTTATATTCTATTTCAATCGTGTGCTTGCAGCTGCTGCACACGACGGGTATATCTTATTTGATGAGGTCCTATAATTTACATACCCTTGGAACATTTATACTACTGTTACCAGCGTACGTTGCAAACTCATCAGTTCCTACCACAGCTAACAACTCCGGTAAAAATATTTTTATTTGGGATCTAGTTTTTATTACCCTCGGAACATAGTTGTTAGAGAAAATTAACGAAACATTTTGATAACCGCACGGTAATACGCATTGATTCCTTCTTAATTTCACACCTAATTGACGCCTCATCCGTATCTTGGTTCGGGCATTCCGGTTGCAGAACTATCGTTCTTCCTAATTATTACGTTTTGCAAGTAACTAATTATAGGGTGGTGGAGTGATTTGGCGGAAACCGAATTGTTCGAGAAGTAGGATGTTGTTTTTCTTTCCGAAGGTTTGGAAGCGGCTGATTTTTCAAGGATTTTGTTTAGGTTGGTGAGGCTGGTGGGGAGATTTTTAGTTTACAGGGATTTTGGATTGGGTTGACAATAGCGCACTTTCATTTGTGGGAAGTATTTATTTTTTAGACATGCATTGAGTATGTAAAAAATTTGGACTACTTGCTTTTTGGGAGTTTTTTTTAGTATGAATGGGGAAATGGAGTCGTGACAGGGAGCTTTGTTTCTATTATTGTTTTGATTTCGGCTGGTAAGGTAAGATCGGATTCGGGGGTAGGGGATTAGGTGTTTATTACTACTTACATGGGAAAGTAAAGTTAAATAAATACTCAAATTCTTTATAAGGCTTTTTAATTTTAGTCACAGTATTAAAATTCTTAAATGGTTTTTACTTTACCATACATAGTATGAGTATACGTAGTATACCATACATAATGGTAAAGTATTGTTTAATTTTCGTCATTCTGGTGCTGAGTATGAGAAAGTAAAATTAAATAAACAAATAACCATCTAATTGTTATTAATTAATTGTTCATGCGGTTATATTCTATTTCAATCGTGTGCTTGCAGCTGCTGCACACGACGGGTATATCTTATTTGATGAGGTCCCATAATTTACATACCCTTGGAACATTTATACTACTGTTACCAGCGTACGTTGCAAACTCATCAGTTCCTACCACAGCTAACAACTCCGGTAAAAATATTTTTATTTGGGATCTAGTTTTTATTACCCTCGGAACATAGTTGTTAGAGAAAATTAACGAAACATTTTGATAACCGCACGGTAATACGCATTGATTCCTTCTTAATTTCACACCTAATTGACGCCTCATCCGTATCTTGGTTCGGGCATTCCGGTTGCAGAACTATCGTTCTTCCTAATTATTACGTTTTGCAACTAACTAACTAATTATATAGGTTGGTGGAGTGATTGGCGGAAACCGAATTGTTCGGAGAGTAGGATGTTGTTTTGCTTTCCGAAAGGTTTGGAAGCGGCTGAGGATGATTTTTCAAGGATTTTGGTTAGGTTGGTGAGGCTGGTGAGGAGATTTTTGGTTTACAGGGTTTTTGGATTGGGTTGACAATAGCGCACTTCCATTTGTGGGAAGTATTTATTTTTTAGATATGCATTAAATATGTAAAAAATATGGACTACTTGCTTTTTTGGGAGTTTTTTTTAGTATGAATGGGGAAATGGAGTCGTGACAGGGAGCTTTGTTTCTATATGGTATAGTTAAATAAATACTCAAATTCTTTATAAGGCTTTTTAATTTTAGTCACAGTATCAAAATTCTTGAAATGGTTTTTGGAATTTTTTAATTCCTATAATTTTTAATTTTAGTCACTCTGGTGCGGAGTATGGGAAAGTAAAATTAAATAAACAAATAACAATCTAATTTATCTGCCTGGTGCTGCAATTCGAAACATTAAATAAAATAAATTTCATCAAGTTCAAATTCATAGTATTTTATCAACCCACAAAAGCGAAACACTGACATGGATCAATTGATATAAATTCAATGTTTATAATATTGCAAGTTTCCCGTATATTTGGATTGGGCAGTTTCTCTCTTCTCGTTTTCCCTACTGAATTCGTTTTATTTCCGAGTTCCAGCTACCCTTGCTTCGCAGCTATAATAAAAATATGGAACTTGATCACTGCATATTAAAATTCCAAAATTTTGGGATCAGCGTTCAAATGTTAGTTGTTGATAGTTAAAATCAATAATTTCAATAGAAATTCAAGAAAAAAAATAAGTGATTAGTATCGAGACAAATAAGGCCTCTTGATTTTCCTTAAGGGTTTGTTTTCAAAGATGTAGTTATTTTAAAGTAATTTTAATTTGGGATCTTTTGGCCAATGGCTACCTATAATACTGGTGTCCGCGGCATCGGCTTTAGTTGGGTTGTTACTACAATATCGATTAATGTTATAAAACAGCAACAAGTAAACGGGTTGTTTATTATGTTGACGTTGTTGATGGTTGATTCCTTACAGTTTGTTGATAAAGTTGGATCAAAGTTCGAATGTTATCGATTGATTTTTCAGCCCGAATATGAAATCCTTGCCTAATTTCTCGTCTGTTACATGTACGTCAAGTACATATAATTTGCATTATTGGCATCTTTTATTGAAGTGTACTTGACGTATGCCAATCCCAGCTTTCGCCCGTCCCAGTTGTTGGACGGGCCTACTGATCTTTGAGTGGCGCGGACGAAAACGTACACATATATACCTCTACTTTTAAAATGAAGTTGCCCAATTGTCATAAAATTAAGGTGCAAATTCTTATAGGGAATTTTATACTCTAAATATTATAAACCTTACTCCTTTTAAAACCTTATACTCAAAAGATTAATCTCCGTTTTTACTGATGTTGTTCTTTAATTGTATCCAATTGAAATAACATCCGTGCAACCGTTGCATAATACAGCGATTTTCAAATCAATTAAGTCTTCCAGTATTCAAATTAAGACTATTAATAATAAAACAACAATATACAACTCCGGTAAAAACATTTTTATTTGCGATCTAGTTTTTATTACCCGCGGAACATAGTTGTTAGAGAAAATTAATGAAACATTTTGATAACCGCACGGTAATACGCATTAATTCCTTCTCAATTTCACACCTAATAGACGCCTCATTTGTTTCCTGGTTCGGGCATTCCGGTTGCAGAACCATCGTTCTTCCTAATTATTAGGTTTTGCAACTAACTAACTAATTATATAGGTTGGTGGAGTGATTGGCGGAAACCGAATTGTTCGGAGAGTAGGATGTTGTTTTGCTTTCCGAAAGGTTTGGAAGCGGTTGAGGATGATTTTTCAAGGATTTTGGTTAGGTTGGTGAGGCTGGTGAGGAGATTTTTGGTTTACAGGGTTTTTGGATTGGGTTGACAATAGCGCACTTCCATTTGTGGGAAGTATTTATTTTTTAGATATGCATTAAATATGTAAAAAATATGGACTACTTGCTTTTTTGGGAGTTTTTTTTAGTATGAATGGGGAAATGGAGTCGTGACAGGGAGCTTTGTTTCTATATGGTATAGTTAAATAAATACTCAAATTCTTTATAAGGCTTTTTAATTTTAGTCACAGTATCAAAATTCTTGAAATGGTTTTTGGAATTTTTTAATTCCTATAATTTTTAATTTTAGTCACTCTGGTGCGGAGTATGGGAAAGTAAAATTAAATAAACAAATAACAATCTAATTTATCTGCCTGGTGCTGCAATTCGAAACATTAAATAAAATAAATTTCATCAAGTTCAAATTCATAGTATTTTATCAACCCACAAAAGCGAAACACTGACATGGATCAATTGATATAAATTCAATGTTTATAATATTGCAAGTTTCCCGTATATTTGGATTGGGCAGTTTCTCTCTTCTCGTTTTCCCTACTGAATTCGTTTTATTTCCGAGTTCCAGCTACCCTTGCTTCGCAGCTATAATAAAAATATGGAACTTGATCACTGCATATTAAAATTCCAAAATTTTGGGATCAGCGTTCAAATGTTAGTTGTTGATAGTTAAAATCAATAATTTCAATAGAAATTCAAGAAAAAAAATAAGTGATTAGTATCGAGACAAATAAGGCCTCTTGATTTTCCTTAAGGGTTTGTTTTCAAAGATGTAGTTATTTTAAAGTAATTTTAATTTGGGATCTTTTGGCCAATGGCTACCTATAATACTGGTGTCCGCGGCATCGGCTTTAGTTGGGTTGTTACTACAATATCGATTAATGTTATAAAACAGCAACAAGTAAACGGGTTGTTTATTATGTTGACGTTGTTGATGGTTGATTCCTTACAGTTTGTTGATAAAGTTGGATCAAAGTTCGAATGTTATCGATTGATTTTTCAGCCCGAATATGAAATCCTTGCCTAATTTCTCGTCTGTTACATGTACGTCAAGTACATATAATTTGCATTATTGGCATCTTTTATTGAAGTGTACTTGACTTATTCCAATCCCAGCTTTCGCCCGTCCCAGTTGTTGGACGGGCCTACTGATCTTTGAGTGGCCCGGACGAAAACGTACACATATATACCTCTACTTTTAAAATGAAGTTGCCCAATTGCCATAAAATTAAGGTGCAAATTCTTATAGGGAATTTTATACTCTAAATATTATAAACCTTACTCCTTTTAAAACCTTATACTCAAAAGATTAATCTCCGTTTTTACTGATGTTGTTCTTAATTGTATCCAATTGAAATAACATCCGTGCAACCGTTGCATAATACAGCGTTTTTCAAATCAATTAAGTCTTCCAGTGTTCAAATTAAGACTATTAATAATAAAGACAATAATATTTATTCACAGAATATGGAGTAGGGATGTCTTGGTTTAATTTGGTTTTTGTAAATGTGGTAATTGCGAAGTCAATAATCGTTGGAATGATTTTTGTGTTGTACTTGAGAGTAAGTGCAACTTGCTTACGTTTCTAGGTTACTTTGGTGTTAATAAATTTCGTTATCACGAAGTTAAATCTTCGGAATGATTTTTGTGTTGTACTTTTTGGCAGTAAGTATAACTTCCTTAGGTTCTTAGGTTAATTTGGTTATGGTAAATTTGATAATCGCGAAGTTAATATCTTCGGAATGATTTTTGTATTGTAATTGGGATTAAGTAGATACAACTTGCTTATGTTCTTTGGAAAATTTGGTAATTGCGAAGTAAATCAATTTATTTTGAAGTAAATTTAACTCATGATCTTTGGTCAATGGATATCCTTGACATCCACGGCATTGGATTGTTCTAATTGCCTAATATTAATATTCAACTTTCTCCAGCAATTTAGGATATCTTCCCCAACCCAATTCCTAAAACAGTTTCTTAATCTTATTTTGCTCGCGGATACAAAATTTACTAGCGAAATTATATAAATAATTATCTATATGAAATGCAAACTTTTGAAGATTTTAATTAAAATTTGCTTGTACGGGGAAGGATTTTCACGAATAATTCCACCTTTGATATACTTTTCCATCCATTATGTTTCATTAATTACTTTCAGACACCTAATTACAATAATAATATATACACACACATATTAAAAAGGAATTATATCTTTAACATTATTTAGCGTACAATAATTTAATTTACTTACTCGAACATTAAACTGTATATGGGGGTTGAATGCGTCTTGGACACTCCACGTTTGACTGGCCCATGGTAACCCTCGGTGGCCCAACAATAACTCATAATAATATAGTGATTTAATAGCGTCGTTTCGTCGAGGATGTTAAAGAAAATGTCATTCGTTATGAAATCTATCACTTTTTCTTGTTTTTCAATCATAATTGACATCTTTTGAAGGCTAACTTTCCGATGTCTTTATATGCGTCGAGACTATTTTCGTCATTTTAAATTATAAAGATGACATTGTTCCATCTCTTGTCATCTAGCGCAAGATTTATCACTTTTTTATTTATATAGCGATTCAAATCATAACATAAAATATTCTAGTTCGGAATTAGCGATCATAGTCCTCATCCAGTAAATTTCTCCGAATTTCGAACACATTGGGTTAAACTATTATTCAAACATGTCTATTGGGTAGTCGTTCAGCATTGATCTCATGCGTGGTTTTGGGTTCCGCCATTCCGGTTGTTCCAATCTCGAATTCGTTATTGTTCTCTGAAGCTGCTGCAGTCTGTCTCCAGCAGGTTGTCCTTGGACGCTTGTAGCAACTACGTTTTTTCTCATTTGGCCCTCTCCTTTTACTAGCGTCGATTTTTTATTATTGGAATTCATTGTAGAGGTTACCTCACTTCCAGTTCAATGTTCCAGCATCCTGGTTGCAGGCCATTGCTCTTCATCCAAATTCAGCAGTCCAGCATTTCGGGTTCTGTCCTTTTACATTACATTTTATCAAAAGTACCCAATAATTGTACAAATGTATTTGTTCTTGCAACTGGCCTTGACTTACGTAATAGCTAGCTCTAATTGCCTAATATTTATATTCAACTTTCGCCAGTAACTAGTAGAGTTCAATTTCGCTGAGCTTTGCCCAATCAACAAATCCGAGCACGTGGGGCATACTTTTTTAATTTCCTTCATCCAAAAATATGGACAGCTTAGTATGGATGATAAAAGATGCGGAGTCCGGTCGTCGGCTTTCGATCTTAGCGGTCGAAGCATTTCGGCGGGGGGCAGTTCAACTCAATTCCTATAACAGTTTTTTTGCTCGCGGATACAAAATTTACTAGCGAAATTGTGTAAATAATTACCTATATGAAATACAAACTTGTAAAGATTTTTTCGTTATTCCGGACGTAAAAGAAACCTTTTCGTCAACAAATTCAGGTACGTAAGTACCTGTTTTCATATATGGCAGAAAAACGAAAAGCGCTTTACATTACGCAGCCGTAAAGCTTCTTTTTCACCTCGGGGGCGTTCGGGTACCTCGGCTCCGCTAACGCTACGCCTCGGCACCCACCCGCGCCCCTCGATCTAAAAATCTCGTTTTACGTCCTTGTAATGAAAAGTACTATAATTAAAATTTGCTTGTACGGGGAAGGAGTTTTAAGAATAATTTCTCTTTTGACATACTTTTCCATCCATTATGCTTCATTAATTACCGTCAGACATATAATTACAATAATAATAATATATACACACATATTAAAAAAAATTATCTTTAATATAATACTCAACCTTAAATTGGAATGCCACGCTTTTACTTATTTTTCTTACATTTTGAAGTAGATGTCTCGATGGAAATAAAACTTTCAGACTGAAATTCATTATTGTTCATTGAAGCTGCTTCAGTCCATCTACAGCAGGATGTCCTTGGACGCTTTTTCTTATATGGCCCATATGGCCCTCGTCTTTTACCAGTGCCCCAGCGCTTTTTTTTTTAAATCATCCGTCTTGCGGCTCTTCATTCTTTGTATTTTCTTTGATGGATCCGGATTGGCTCGGAGTTTCATATTGGACAAAGGTTAATAAAAATATTCAATCTAATTTATATTAATAGTTGCCACTATAAAATGCAATTTTATATTGCAAAATTAAAATTTGCTTATACTACTAGACAGGTTACATACTTTTCGTTATTCCGGACGTAAAACTAACCTTTTCATCAACAATTTCAGGTACGATAAGTACCTGTTTTCGTATATGGCAGAATAACGAAAAGCGCTTTACATTACGCAGCCGTAAACCTTCTTTTTCACCTCGGGGGCGTTCGGGTGCCTCGTACTCCGCTAACGCTACGCCCTCGGCACCCACCCGCGCCCCTCGAACGAAAAATCTCGTTTTACGTCCTTGTAATGAAAAGTACTATTCTATCCACTATGTTTCGTCTATTACCGCTAGGCAGCCTGCTCATTTATAAAATTCAATCTTAATTTTGGATTAATTTGTTTTCAAATGCATTAATTGGTTCATGATAAGGGGATCTATAAGTTAGACTATACATCTTCATACTTCGGAAGTCAAAAGTTTAGGGTTCTGTCCATTAACACTTCCAAACTTTTGACTGTATCTATCTCGTGAAAAAAGTGTCAATTAGCACTTATTTCTTTATCTTTTAGCGCACTATTTTATGTAGCTCTTCTCTATCATATTTTAGCATTTCCGCCTGTACCTATACCATCTTCTGCACTTCTATTCTTTTTTAGTTTCGATATCACTTCTCTTATATCCTCTTGCGTTGGCTCTTCCACTTTATCTAATCTAAATAATATATAAATAATGTCATATATTTAAATAATAAATAAGTACTACATAACAAAAACTATTTAAACAGTTTGTAAAGGTTTGAAAGAACATTTATTACGTTGCTCTACCAGGCGATCCAGCGCAAGTCAATTTTATTTTGAGTGGACCATCTCTTCGCATCTCTTCAGGTTATTCTTTATTGGCGCCGGAACTTTTCATGAGATCCTATCTATTTCAATAATTGTCTGAAATCAGTAATTGCATATGACGAGGCTTTCCAGTTGGATGAGATCCCATAATTTATATACCTTGGGAATTTATATAGTGCTGCCATAGCCACAAATTCTGGAATGCATAATTTTGCTGTGTTCCTTGTTTGTTACCGGCCATAGCCTAACAATTTCGGAAATTTTTCTTTTCATTATATCTTGTTTGTATTGCCCGTGGTACATAGATGTTTGAGAGAATTAACGAAACGTTTTGATAACCGCACGGTAATACGCATTGATTCCTTCTCAATTTAAAACCTAACGAATGTTTAACATAGACCGTCTCATCCGCTTCCTGCTTCGGGCATTCCGGTTGCAGGACTATCCTTCTTCCTAATTATGTATTACGTTTTGCAACTGTCCTAGACTTGCAAAATAGCTGTTTTCGCTGCTTATTAATATTCAACAATTCTCGTCGGCTCAAGTGTATAATTATTGCTTTATTGGCATTTGGTTTTGCCACATGGTATTTTGTATATATGCATTTGGTACCTTTCTGAATTTCTTTTGGATCGTAATTCATAATTGTTTTCTGAAACTGCTGCAGCCTGCCTTCAGCAGGATGTCCTTGGACGCTTGTAGCAACTATATTTTCGTGTTTTACCAGAGCCCCAGCGCTTTTTTTTAAATCATTCGTCTTGCGGCTCTTCCTGTATTTTCTTTGCTAGATCCGCATCTTTCATATTGGTGAAAGGTTACATTATAAATTAAATTTCAAGTTGTTTTGGCGTGTCAAATATTTAATCGAATTTATATTAATAGTAGCCACTATAATATGCAAACTATTTTTGAAATTCTAACTTAAAATTTGCTTATACTAATAGACAACTTCACGAATAATCCCACCTTTTACATACTTTTCTACCCTCTAAGTTTCGTCTATTACCGCTAGGCAGGGGTGGGCAGACTGCTGATCTGTGTGCTGTTGCAATCTCTCTACAGTGTGTTGGCCTTGGACGCATGTAGCAACTACGTTTTTTCTTATTTGCCCCTTGTTCTTTTACCAACGTTCCAGCGCTTTTTTTTTAAATCATCCGTCTTCAGGATTTTCATGATTAGAATTTACTTGGTTTCTCGGACTTTCTTTCATATTGGAAAAATGTAAAATTATATGTTAGATTTAAAGTTGTAATGTTTTGTCAAAATATACAAGCGAAATTGTATAAATAATTGCTAGTATAAAGTGCCACTGTTTTGTAAATTTTATTTCAAAATTTGCTTTTGCGAATAAAAGCTTCGCAAATTAAAATACTTTTCAAGCCACTAAGTTTCGTCTATTACCGCTAAGCAGCCTGCTCATTTATAATATTTCATCTCAATATCAAACCTAACAAATTTGATAAGTTTGTCTTCATTTAGTCCACCGGTTGATGATTCGGGCATCCCTTATTATCATCTTCCAAGTTCAGCAGTCAAAAGTTTAGGGCGCTGTCCATTAACACTCCCAAATTATTATTATTAGTTATTATCTCGTTATAATAAATAAAAAGATATTTTAATTGTATCGACTTATAAATAATCAAATAAATTAAATTTTTTTTATTTTATGGAATATCAATTTTATTGCTTAATAATCAGCTGTTTAATTGCAAAACAACAGTTCCTACCATAGCCTACAACTCCGGGAAAAATTTTTTTGTCTTGTTTCTTCTTTTTCTTCTTCTCTTTCTTTAGGGGAGTTATTATCTCGTTATAATAAATAAATAAGATATTTTAATTGTATCGGCTTATAAATAATCAAATTAATTAATATTTTTTTATTTTTTGGAATATCAATTTTATTGCTTACAATCAGCTGTTCAATTGCAAAACAACAGTTCCTACCATAGCCTACAACTCCGGAAAAATTTTTTTTGTCTTGTTTCTTCTTTTTCTTCTTCTCTTTCTTTAGGGGAGTTATTATCTCGTTATAATAAATAAATAAGATATTTTAATTGTATCGGCTTATAAATAATCAAATTAATTAATATTTTTTTATTTTTTTGAATATCAATTTTATTGCTTACAATCAGCTGTTCAATTGCAAAACAACAGTTCCTACCATAGCCTACAACTCCGGGAAAATTTTTTTGTCTTGTTTCTTCTTTTTCTTCTTCTCTTTCTTTAGGGGAGTTTTTATCTCGTTATAATATATAAATAAGATATTTTAATTGTATCGGCTTATAAATAATCAAATTAATTAATATTTTTTTATTTTTTTGAATATCAATTTTATTGCTTACAATCAGCTGTTTAATTGCAAAACAACAGTTCTACCATAGCCTACAATTCCGGGAAAAAATTTTTTGTCTTGTTTCTTCTTTTTCTTCTTCTCTTTCTTTAGGGGAGTTATTATCTCGTTATAATAAATAAATAAGATATTTTAATTGTATCGGCTTATAAATAATCAAATTAATTAATATTTTTTTATTTTTTTGAATATCAATTTTATTGCTTACAATCAGCTGTTTAATTGCAAAACAACAGTTCTACCATAGCCTACAATTCCGGGAAAAAATTTTTTGTCTTGTTTCTTCTTTTTCTTCTTCTCTTTCTTTAGGGGAGTTATTATCTCGTTATAATAAATAAATAAGATATTTTAATTGTATCGGCTTATAAATAATCAAATTAATTAATATTTTTTTATTTTATGGAATATCAATTTTATTGCTTAATAATCAGCTGTTTAATTGCAAAACAACAGTTCCTACCATAGCCTACAACTCCGGCACAAGTTTTTTTGTCTTATTTCTTCTTCTTTTTCTTCTTCTCTTTCTTTAGGGGAGATATTATCTCGTTATAATAAATAAATAAGATATTTTAATTGTATCGGCTTATAAATAATCAAATTAATTAATATTTTTTTATTTTTTGTAATATCAATTTTATTGCTTACAATCAGCTGTTTAATATTGTCGTCATTGTGTTTCAAATTATACAAGACGTTTAGTTCATAGCATCCTTAGCAGTAATTGTGTTGGCTTCATGTTCACATTGTTGAAAAGCGGAGCTAAGGATTTGTTTTTCTTCATACTGCTCCAGGGTTTTGGTATATACAGTGTGCGTCGGTTGCCCAATAGAGAGTTACTGTAAGTTTTTGGTTTGAATATAATTGCTGAACTCGTGGGGTTATCAATGTTGATCTCCAGTGGTGATACTTTGCGTTGAAGTCGCCCTCGACCAAAAAACAATATCCCAATGAGTCGTTAAAAGTTTAAAAGAGCTGCTTCATCTTGTGTTAGAAAATATACAGCCAGCGGGCAGCAATATATGGCACGCAAAAATCTGGGTTATGCCTGCAAGAATTTTGATTTTAATTATTTATTTTGTTAGGCAATGTCCTCAATTTTTATTAAATTAAAATTAATCGTATAGGTATTTATTTCATGCCTTAAGTTCATATGTTGGAAGGTTATCGATTGATCTTTCGACTTCTATCGGAAATAATCTTCCTGTCGGTTCAATCATTATTTTATTGTTATTAATTTTTTGCGCACCCATTTGGTACCTTTATATATTACTTTTGGGGGTTGAGCTATTTTAATGAAACATTTACGTTGGTAACATCGTCTATTCTATATAATGCGACGTTAAGGTCTTTCGGCCCTAACACCCCATACTTAAGTTTGTTATTTGTTACTCTTATACAACTCTTAGGTACTTAATTTAATTTTCGGTCGCCAACCATAATCAAATCAATTTTCTTTTCCAATCTATAAAAACTTCGAGAGAAACGACCAAGATCGTATCCTTCTGATACAATGTAAAGATAATTTCAATCTTGTGAATAACAACACGCGATTAAATGACAATAATTTATTTAAACACAAAATCTCCTCAAAATCTATAGTTCAATATAAGAAAATTTCAAATAACAGGAATAAATAACAAAGAATATAACCTGGTATCCATCGCTCGGTTTGGTTTTCGTCCAAACTTATTTCGCACAGGATTTCACTACACGTCCTTCGGTTTTTCCATATCACCACGTTCCAAAATTTAACTATGGTTCGCCCTTTCACTTTCACCTTTTGTGTGAACGGAATGTGTTTTGATTCCACTTGACTGGACTAACTTCACTCGAATTTTCGCAAGTTGAATTATTACACTATAATTATTTGTAATTGTCCCTTGAAGCTGCTTTATTCTGCTTACAGCAGATTGGCATTGTACACTTGTAACAACTGCGTTTTTTCTTATTTGGTCTTTTTTACTTTTCAATCATCCGTTTTGAGGTTCTTCCTGATTTGTATCATTAGCAAAATGCCAACTATTTTGAAAATTTTAATTTAAAATTTGCTTGTACTATTAGAAAGCTTCACGAATAATCCCACCTTTGAAATACAATTCCAGCTACGAAATTTCTTCTATAACCGCTAGGCACCATGCACCTTTCTATGAATCAATTTCAAACAACAAAAAACATATTATAAATTAAATAAACATGTTTAATAAATAAGTACTCCAAAACAAAAACTACTCTAATTCTTGATAGGGGTTTGATAGTATCTATATTATTTTTGGAGTACCACAGGGTCGATCGTAAATCACCTTTATTCTGTATAAACCACTTCTTTTCAATTTAATTTTTAATGGGTCCAGAATTTTTCATGAGACATATCCTATTTCAATTGTGTTCGTGCAGTATTTGCACAAGTTCGGGACTTTCTAATTTTTGGGATGATCCTTTAGTTTACATACGCTCGGAGCTTTTATGGCGCTAGTACCGCATTACTTTGTAAATACATCAATTCCTACCATACATAACAATTCCAGGTAAACAATTGTACCTACTTCCTAGTTGTTGCCAGCGGAACGTAGAGATAATAGAAATTCCACAAAATTTCTTCTATAACTACTAGGCACCATGCACATTTGCATGATTCTATTTCAATTTCGAACCTAACAAACGTCACATAAAAAATTAAATAAATAGATATTGTAAATAAATAAGTACTACAACTCAAAAACTACTCAAACTGTTGGTAAGGGTTTGAAAGAACATTTATTACGTTGCTCTACCAGGCGATCCAGCTCAAGTCAGCTGTATTTTGTATAAACCACTTCTTCTCAATTTATGTTTTTATGGTCCACAGAAGTTTTTATGAAACCTATTTCAATCGTGTGGGTTCAGCAGTAGCACAAGACGAGACTTTTTAATATGATGAGGTCCTTTAATTTACATATACGTTTGGTACTTTTATGACACTAGTACCAGTGCACTCTGTAAACACATCAATTCGGGGAAAAACAAATTTGCCTGGTTGCTAGTTTGTATTGCCTGCGCAAAGCAGAAGGCTGTACACACTAGCAACCAGGCAAAATTATTTTTCCCGGAATTGTTAAGTACGATAGAATTAAAGTGTTTGCAAAGTACTCCGGTACTAGTGCCATAAAAGCTTAAAGGGCCCCATTAAATTAGAAAGTCTCGTCTTGTGCAACTGATGCACGTACACGATTGAAATATGATAGCGAGGTTTATGCAAAAATATAGGTGACTTGTGCTCCACCGCATGGTACTCCCAAAAATAATAAATATACTTTGAAACCCTTCACCAACAGTTGGCGTAGTTTCAGTTACGTAGTACTTATTTATTATTATTATTTATCTAATAAATAGATAATTATTTATTTAATTTTTAATATGGTTTTTGGTAGGTTAGAATTGAAGAACCTTACAAATGGCCATGATGCCTAGCGGTTATAGACGAAACTTAGTGAATATAAAAGTATGTTCAAAGTAAAATTCGGGCAACAGAAAGTAAGGAATCAGGCAAAAGTTTTCTTCCCGGAATTGTTGGGTATGGTAGGAATTGCCGAGTTTACACAGTACTCCGGTACTAGTGCCATAAAGGCTCCAAACGTATTAAATTAAAGGACCACTTTAAATTAGGAAGTCTCGTCTTATGCAATTATTGAATTCACACAATTAAACTAGATTAAATAATCTCATGAAAGCTTCGAGAACCTTAAAATATAAATTGAAAAGAAATGGTTTATGCAAAATATAGGTCACTTGCGCTCCATCACATGGTACTCCAAAAGACCCTTACCAACATTTGGAGTAGTTTTAGTTATGTAGGACATATTTATTATTATTTATTATCTAATCAATAGATACCTACTTATTTATTTAATTTTTAATATGGTGTTTGTTAGGTTAGAATTGAAGAACCTTACAAAATGGCCATGATGCCTAGCGGTTATAGACGAAACTTAGTGGATATAAAAGTATGTCCAAAGTAATAAAAAAGTTAAAGGAATCTTTCTACCCGTAGAAAAAAAAGAAAAATAAAGTGTTTGGACCTTAGCAAAAGACAAGGGCCAAATATCTAAAGACGTAGTTGCTACGAGCTACCAAGGCCATTCTGATATAGACAGATTGCAGTAGCTTCCGCATGCATGTTATTTCAATTGGGTGCAATTCAAGAAAACATCAGCAGAAACTAAAACAACAGTTGAAGGGAATTATTGTTTGGCTGATCTGGAGCACATAGAAATATGTTAGTTGATTATGATTGATTGAATATCAATTGTAGCGATAGGTTCCCCTCTGAGGGGGGTATAAATGATTGGTGACTTCTCTTGTAATCTTCTCATCGAGAACGAGTATCAACTCCGGACGACGGTAAGACGGGCTTTCAAAACCCGCGGTCGTTCACAAAGGAGTTAGGTATATATACTAGAGTATGAGTCGACCTAACAACCTGTCCAACTAACATATATCTTATGGCATTACAAAATTTCTACGCCTTGGATTTTGATTTTATCTCAAGATTTTTCGGGAATCAAATCAGGTATATCGATGTCTGTTTCTGACCAGCCATAATTATGATCTGGTCCATAATCCCTTTGTTGTTGTGATCTAATTTTGTTAGTATCTAATTGACTGCTCTGCTGCGTTTTTGTTCAAGCTTACCGTCAATTTTAGGTGCATGTTGCTTCACTTTTCTTTTTCCACTCTTTTTCCAATGTTTTCCACCAAAAAATTTAGCCACGATAGAAAAGCTATCAACATGAGCTGTGAGGATTCTTATACCCGTTTGTATGGTATCTCAAACACCGCACAGTTTCAGATCATCCTCATGATTGAAATCATTTTCTTGATTATTAGGATCTGCGTTCAAATGTTAGTTTTTGATAATTAAAATCAATAATTTCAATAGAAATTCAAGAAAAACAATAAGAGATTAGTTTCGAGGCCAATTAAGGCCTTTCGATTTTCCTTAAGGGTTTGTTTGGAAAGATTTAGTTATTTTGGGTCTTTCAAGAATATTTTGTTTATTTTAAAGTAATTTTCTGATCTTGTGATCTCTTGGTCAATGGATATACCTGGTGTCCACGGCATCGGCTTTAGTTGAGTTGTTACTACAATATCGATTAATGTTATAAAACAGAAACAAGTAAACGGGTTGTTTATTATGTTGATGTTGTTGATGGTTGATTCCTTACAGTTTGTTGATAAAGTTGGATCAAGGTTCGAATGTTATCGATCGATTTCTCTGCTTAAATGTGAAATACTTGCCTGATTTCTCGTCTATTACATGTACGTCAAGTACATACTTGCATTATTGGCATCTTTTATTGAAGTGTACTTGACGTATGCCAATTCCTGCTTTCGCCCGTCCCAGTTGTTGGACGGGCCTACTGATCTTTGAGTGGCTCTGACGGAGACGTACACATACCTCTACTTTTAAAATCAAGTTGCCCACTTGCCATAAAATTAATGTGCAACCGTACTCCTCTAGGGAATTTTGTACTCTAAATATTATAAACCCAACTCCTTTTAAAACCTATACTCAAAAGATCTCCTTTGCATTCTTTGTACTCTTTTATAATCTATTTTGGTGAATCCGTATTCCTGTGCAACATGGGAATAGTATTTTTGCAAAACGCACCATATGCGCAAGGGAATATTTGGAGACGGCCTGTATTATAATATAGGGGCATTCGTTATCGATTTATCACTTTTTCTTGTTTTACATAACGATTCAAATCATAATACCTGTGGAAAAAAAATCAGGTATATCGATGTCTGTTTCGGATTCTGTTCTGTTCCAGCATCCTGGTTGCAGGCTATTGTTCTTCATCAAAATTCAGCAGTCCCAAGTTTCGGGTTTTGTCCATTTACATTATATTTTATCAAAAGTATCCAATTATTTTCAAAATATATTTCTTTTTGCAAATGCCATTCACTTGCGAAATAGCTAGTTCTTGTTACCTAATATTCAACAATCTCCAGTAACTTGAAAAGTTTCATTTCACTGAACTTTTATTAGCATTCCAGGGCTTTGTCTATTACATCATTTCTTTCGGACTCGTTTTGTCTGAGAACCCATGGTGGGTGAAATCCCCCAAGATTTCGCTTTCGGCGATTATTGAGAGAACGCTCAGTGGCCGTTTGGTCCAATTCCGCCGTAATCGGTGCCGTCTCCCGCACATTTATTGTTGACGCCTCCTATGTATCTGAAAATCCCTGGTTTTGCTCTTGCTCTCTTTCTTGTCTTTCTGCGGAGTCCTGTCGTCGGCTTTCGATGTTTACGGTCGAAGCATTTCGGCGGCGAGCAGTACGAGCAAGTGTGAGTGAGGTATGCTTATATAGGGTCTACCAGCTGCCCAGGAAATCTTCCCCGAACTCAATTCCTATAGCAGTTCCTTAATCTTCTTTTGCTCGTTGATACAAAATATACAAGCGAAATTGTATAAATAATTGCCACTATTAAATGACAATTTTGGAGATTTTAGAGTTTCACGAATAATCCCTCCTTTGACATACTTTTCCATCCATTATGTTTCATCATTTAAGAACATATTCAGGCGATAAGCCGTTTTAGTGTGAAATTTGCGATTATAAATCTGCACGAAAAATGTTAAATTATACATTAGATTTTAAGTTGTAATGTCTTGTTAATATCTCCTCCTCCTCAGTCCATAACCCTTCTGCAGGGTGTGGTGAGCCTTTTCACAAAGGCTCTTAAAGGCAGATTACACCCTGGTGGTTTGCCATTGCCTGCCGAGGGAAGACGGCCGCAATATGATTCTTACTTTGCCCGGAGTCGAACCGGGTTCTCTGTGTTAGCAGTCTATGCGTTTAATCGCTATGCTAACGACCGTCTCAATAATATATACAAGCGAAATTGTATAAAAATAATTACTAGGATAAACTGCCACTATTTTGAAAATTTAATTTTAAAATTTGCTTGTACGAATAAAAGCTTCACAAATTATTCCACCTTTTACATGCTTTTCGATCCACTAAGTTTCGTCTATTACCGCTAGGCAGCCTGCTCATTTATATGATTCCATGTGAATATCAAACCTAACAAATTGGATTAATTGGTCTTCAAATGCATTCAGTGGTTCATGATTCGGGATCTATAATTCAGACTTTATACATCTTCATACTTCAGAAATCAAAAGTTTTTATCGTTCTGTCCATTAACAATCCCAAACTTTTGACTATCTATATCGTGCAAAAAAGTGTCAATTAGCACTTATTTCTTTATCTTTTAGCGCACTATTTTATGTAGCTCTTCTCTATCATATTTTAGCATTTCCGACTGTTCCTATACCATCTTCTGCACTTCTATTCTTTTTTAGTTTGGATATCACTTCTCTTATATCCTCTTGCGTTGGCTCTTCCACTTTATTTAATCTAAATAATATATAAATAATGTCATATATTTAAATAATAAATAAAGTACTACATAACAATAACTATTCAAACAGTTGGTAAGGGTTTGAAAGAACATTTATTACCTTGCTCTACCAGGCGATCCAGCGCAAGTCAATTTTATTTTAAGTGGACCATCTCTTCGCATCTCTTCATGTTATTCTTTATTGGCGCCGGAACTTTTCATGAGATCCTATCTATTTAAATAATTGTCTGAAATCAGTAATTGCATATGACGAGCTTTTCCAGCAATTGGATGAGATCCTATAATTTATATACCTTGGGAACTTTTATAGTGCTGTCATAGCCACAAATTCTGGGATGCATAATTTTGCTGTGTTCCTTGTTTGTTTTGCCCGCGGTATATAGTTTTTAAAGAAAATTTTGCTTCGCAGCTATAATTAAAAAACAGAACTTGATCACTGCATATTAAAATCCCAAAAATTTGGGATCTCCGTTCAAATATTAGTTTTTGATAATTAAAATCAATAATTTCAATAGAAATTCAAGAAAAACAAAGTTAGTTTCGAGGCCAATAAGGCCCTTTGATTTTCCTTAAGGGTTTGTTTTGAAAGATGTAGTTATTTTGGGAAAGTAAAATTAAATAAACAAATAACCATCTAATTGTTATTAATTAATTGTTCATAATACGGTTATATTCAATCGTGTGCTTGCAGCTGCTGCACACGACGGGTATATCTTATTTGATGAGGTCCTATAATTTACATACCCTTGGAATATTTATACTACTGTTACCAGCGTACGTTGCAAACTCATCAGTTCCTACGACAGCTAACAACTCCGGTAAAAAAATTTTTATTTGGGATCTAATTTTTATTGCCCGCGGAACATAGTTGTTAAAGAAAATTAACGAAACATTTTGATAACCGCGCGGTAATACGCATCGATTCCTTCTTAATTTCACACCTAATAGACGCCTCATTTATTTCCTGGTTCGGGCATTCCGGTTGCAGAACCATCGTTCTTCCTAATTATTACGTTTTGCAACTAACTAATTATAGGGTGGTGGAGTGATTTGGCGGAAACCGAATTGTTCGGGAAGTAGGATGTTGTTTTGCTTTCCGATGATTTTTTCAGGATTTTGGTTAGATTGGTGGGGAGATTTTTGGTTTACAGGGTTTTTGGATTGGGTTGACAATAGCGCACTGCCATTTGTGGGAAGTATTTATTTTTTAGACATGCATTAAGTATGTAAAAAATATTGACTACTTGCATTTTTGGGAGTTTTTTTTTAGTATGAATGGGGAAATGGAGTCGTGACAGGGAGCTTTGTTTCTATGTATATGGGAAAGTAAAGTTAAATAAATACTCAAATTCTTTATAAGGTTTTTGGAGTTTAGTCACAGTATCAAAATTCCTTGAAAGGTTTATTAATTTTAGTCATTCTGGTGCTGAGTATGGCAAAGTAAAATTAAATAAACAAATAACCATCTAATTTATCTGCCTGGTGCTGCAATTCGAAACATTAAATAAAATAAATTTCATCAAGTTCAAATTCATAGTATTTTAACATTTTATCAACCCCAAAAAACGATACACTGACATGGATCAATTGATATAAATGCAATGTTTATAATATTGCAAGTTTCCCGTGTATTTGGATTGGGCAGTTTCTCTCTTCTCGTTTTCTCTATACTGAATTGGTTTTATTTCCGAGTTCCGCTACCTTTGCTTCGCAGCTATAATAAAAAAATAGAACTTGATCACTGCATACTAAAATCCCAAAATTTTGGGATCAGCGTTCAAATGTTAGTTGTTGATAGTTAAAAGCAATAATTACAATAGAATTCGAGACAAATAAAGGCCTCTTGATTTTCCTTAAGGGTTTGTTTTTAAAGATGTAGTTATTTTAAAGTAATTTTAATTTGTGATCTTTTGGTCAATGGCTACCTATTCCTGGTGTCCACAGCAACGGCTTTGGTTGGGTTGTTACTACAATATCGATTAATGTTATAAAACAGCAACAAGTAGACGGGTTGTTTATAATGTTGACGTTGTTGATGGTTGATTCCTTACAGTTTGTTGATAAAGTTGGATCAAGGTTCGAATGTTATCGATGGATTTCTCGGCTTTTATGAGAAATCATTGCCTGATTTCTCGTCTATTACATGTACGTCAAGTACATACTAGCATTATTGGCATCTTTCATTGAAGTGTACTTGATGTATCGTCGCTGTTTTGTAGTAAGGGCGAATAAACCAAATGAAAAATTTAACAGGCAAGACGTTTACGGCTATTGTGTGAGTTATCTATTAACGATTTAAAATTTGTTAAGTGTTCATATTAAAGTCTAAGGATATTACTTACTATAAAATATAAAAATAATGCTTCAAATTATTTGTGCAAAGAGATAGAATTGATAGAAATATGTAATTCGCATTTTCGTAAAATGGCTTATTCGCCCTAATCTTTGAGTGGCTCTGACGGAGACGTACACATACCTCTACTTTTAAAATCAAGTTGCCCAATTGCCATAAAATTAATGTGCAACCGTACTCCTATAGGGAATTTTGTACTCTAAATATTATAAACCCTACTCCTTTTAAAATTGTTATGGTTTTATCACTTTTTCTTGTTTTACATAACGATTCAAATAATAATACCTGTGGAAAGATTAGAAATTAGATCTGGAAGAAAATGATCCAAAAAAATTTTCATAATTTTGGTCAACAATTTCTCGCTTTGTTTTAGATAATTTGGTCAAAATTAATTTTTATTTTATCTCACATTCTTCGGGAATCAAATCAGGTACATCGATGTCTGTTTCTGATCAGCCTTAATCTTGATCTGGTCCATAATCCCTTTGTTATTGTGATCTAATTTTGTTAGTATCTAAATTGACTGCGCTTTTGCGTTTTTGTTCGAGTTTTCCGTCAATTTTAGGTGCATATTGCTTCAAGTACATGACCGAAAGCTGCTGCATTCGATCTACAGCAGGATGTCCTTGGACTCTTGTAGCAACTACGTTTGTTCTTATTCGGTCCTCGCCTTTTACCAGCGTTCCAGCTCTTTTTTCTTTTAAATAATCCTTCTTGAGGTTCTTGCTTCTTTGATCTATGTTGTATCCGGATTTTCTCGGACTTATTTTCATATTGGTTAAATGTTTAATTATAGGTTCGATTTCAAGTTGTAATGTCTTGTCAAAATAAACAAGCAACATTTATAAAATAAACATCAACGCTTGACATACTAAATGAAATTAATTTATTAGGTTTTACAAAGTAATAACGTACAGGAAAATAAATCTTTGAGTAAAGTAGCGTTCACATCCAGATTACTTGTCTTGCAAGGTAAAAGCTTGCAAGCACCAATCAAATTAAAGTAAAGAAAATTATACCGTACTAACAAGAAGTGTGTCCAAATTTTGAATTTTAAACTATAATTTTATATATTAATAAATTTTAACACCGGTTATACATAATTAATAAGGTAATCCGATAAGAAACCTTAAAATTACATCGGACATTATTTAACAGGACAAATAATGCAACTATACCTTGTCTACACTACGCACCGTATGCACCTAAGCTCGTCCTGAGTCCTGACACTTATTGATGCACTCATTGGCTTAAATTTTTTGAGAGGAGCCTAGTTGGTGGTAGATTTTTTTTTTATAATTTTGAGTCTTTTTGTCTACAATTGTGTTTAATTCGCATAAAAACGCGATTCAGAATTCATCAAATATGGGCCTTTCTTCACTTCTCATAATATAATAACTCCTGCAAGAAAATGTTATTCGCACAAGGAAATTCAATGTCAATTTTTATCTTTACGAGGAATTACAGCACTCCACACTTCTAACATGATTTTGGGCACTTTAAAAAAATAAAACCTTGTCGTTTCTATATTTTGGGTAACCACTCTTGCAAGTAGGTGCAAAACAATATCTATTAGCCATTTTAAAATATATTTCTTCTTGCAAATGCCTTTCAATTGCAAAATAGCTAGTTCTTGTTACCTAATATTAATATTCAACAATCTCCAGTAACTTGAAAAGTTTCATTTCGCTGAACTTTTACTAGCATTCCAGGACTTTGTCTATTACATCATTTCTTTCGGACTCGTTTTGTCTGAGAACCCATGGTGGGTGAAATCCTCCAAGAATTCGCTTTCGGCGATTATTGAGAGAACGCTGAGTGGTCGTTTGGTCCAATTCCGACGTAGTCTGTGCCGTCTCCCGCACATTTATTGGCGACGCCTCCTATGTATCTGAAAATCCCTGGTTTTGCTCTTGCTCTCTTTCTTGTCTTTCTGCGGAGTCCTGTCGTCGGCTTTCGATATTTACGGTCGAAGCATTTCGGCGGCGAGCAGTACGAGCAAGTGTGAGTGATGTATGCTTATATAGGGTCTACCAGGTGCCCAGGATATCTTCCCCGAACTCAATTCCTATAGCAGTTCCTTAATTTTCTTTTGCTCGTTGATACAAAATATACAAGCGAAATTGTATAAATAATTGCCACTATTAAATGACAATTTTGGCGATTTTAGAGTTTCACGAATAATCCCACCTGTGACATACTTTTCCATCCATTATGTTTCGCCATTTGAGAACACATTCTGGCGATAAGCCGTTTTAGTGTGAAATTTGCGATTATAAATATGCTCAAAAGCATGATTTATAAAGACACTTGAAAATGCATTCAGGTGATAAATCGTTTAAGTGTGAAATAGATGGGGTTTTGCCCCATCACCCCGTGTACACTCTCATAATTGCTCTGCGTTTTTCCGTTAAAGTTTACCATTATTCTCATTAGGTTAATTTGTCCAAACTTTGTACACATTGGGTATAGCTGTGATCAACAAGGCGGAGCATGCTCTTTTAATATCCTGCAAAAAATATAAAAAAAATGGATTTAGAGTGTACACTTAAATGGTTTATATTAAATTTTTTTCGATAATTTAATGGTAATTTTTGTATATTTAAAATACAAAAACATATAAAAATTTTTAAATATAAATGTTGACTTATGTTTATCGTTTGATCCGTCCAACCTGAAGGGTGTCTCCCCCTCGCGCTATAGGCTATAGCCATGCTGATTTTCCCCATCCACCGGGGCTGGTTAGTGGATATATAGCCATTGGTATAGCTGTGATCAGCGAAGCGGAGCATACTCTTTTAATATCCTTCATTTGACAAAAAAGGACAGTTTTCAAGTTCTTCACAATTTTATTTTATTAACAACTATTTTATTTAATATAACCATAATTTGGAATTCCACGCCTTTACTTATTTTTCTTACAATTTGAAGTAGATGTCTCGATGGAAATTGAACTTTCAGACTTAATTGATAATTGTTCTTTGAAGCCGCTGCAGTCTGTCTACTGCTGTATGTCCTTGGACGCTTGCAGCAACTACGTTTTTTCTTATTTGGCCCTCTTTTTTTACCAGCGTATAAACTATTTAAAGAGTTGATGAAGGTTTGAAAGAACATTTATTACGTTGCTCTACCAGGCGATCCAGCGCAAGTCAATTTTATTTTGAGTGGACCATCTCTTTGCATCTCTTCATGTTATTCTTTATTGTCGGCCGAACTTTTCATGAGATCTTATCTATTTCAATTGTCCGAATGCAGCGTGGCACATGACGAACCTTTCCAATTGGATGAGATCCTATAATTTACATACCCTGGGAAATTTTATAGTGCTATCATAGTCAGAAATTCTGGGATGCATAATTTTGCTGTGTTCCTTGTTTGGTTTGCCCACGGTATATAGTTGTTAAAGAAAATTATGCTTCGCAGCTATAATTAAAAAATAGAACTTGATCACTGCATATTAAAATCCCAAAATTTTGGGATCTGCGTTCAAATGTTAGTTTTTGATAGTTAAAATCAATCATTTCAATTGAAATTCTAGAAAAACAAATTAGTTTCGAGGCCAATAAGGCCTTTTCATTTTCCTTAAGGGTTTGTTTTGAAAGATGTAGTTATTTTGGGTCTTTCAGAAATATTTTGTTTATTTTAAAGTAATTTTAACTTGTGATCTCTTGGTCAATGGATATACCTGGTGTGTACGGCATCGACTTAGTTGGGTTGTTACTACAATATCGATTAATGTTATAAAACAGAAACAAGTAAACGGGTTGTTTATTATGTTGATGTTGTTGATGGTTGATTCCTTACAGTTTGTTGATAAAGTTGGATCAAAGTTCGAATGTTATCGATCGATTTCTCTGCCTTAATATGAAATCCTTGCCTAATTTCTCGTCTGTTACATGTACGTCAAGTACATACTTGCATTATTGCCATCTATTGTACTTCCCAATCCCAGCTTTCGTCCGTAGAATTGACTAGTTTCCTTATCGGGTAGACCTAACACCTGTTTCTGAGTTCGAGCATCCCAGTTGTTAGACGAGCCTACTGATCTTTGATTGGCTCTGACGGAGACGTACACAACATACCTCTACTTTTAAACTGAAGTTGCCCAATTGCCTTAAAATTGAGGTGCAACCGTACTCATATAGGGAATTTTGTACTCTAATTATTATAAACCTTACTCCTTTTAAATCCTGCACTCAAAAGATCTCCTTTGCATTCTGTGTACTCTTTTATACTATATTTTGAAGAACCCGTATTCCTTTGCAACATTGAGAATAGTATTTTTGCGTAACGCTATATACGCAAAGGAACATCCTACTAATACCGGAAACGTTGGCATACCTGTGCATCCATAATTAAGTTATTGTAAAATTCTATATATTTAAACTTACGCGGTGAGGTACTTTTGCATAATATGTTTTATTACAATTAGTATGTTTCACATAATACGAGTTTTCGTCCGGCCGCGTCCACATAGGTGCAATTTCCACAAAACTTTTGCCTCCTGCTATTTCAACTACGCTTACGATATGTTGATATATTTAAATTATGTAGCAATACTGAACTGTACTTGACGTAAACTAATTTCCGCGTTTCTCCATTAAAATTTACCTTTATTCTCATTGGGTAAACTTTCCCGAAATGGGAACAGATTGGTAATAATTGTGATCCAACAAAGCGGAACCTGTGGGGCATACTCTTTTAATCTCCATTTTTACTGATGTTGTTCTTAAATTGTACCCACTCGATATTGCACCTGTACAACTGTTGCATAATATACCGTTTTTCATTTCAATTAAGTCTTCTATTTTCAAATTAAAACTATTAATAATAAAGGCAATAAGATTTATTCACAGAAAATGGAGTAGGGATGTCTTGGTTTAATTTGGTTTTTGTAAATGTTGTAATCGCGAAGTTAATATCTTCGGAATGATTTTAGAATCGTAATTGAGAGTAAGTAGATACAACTTGTTTACGTTCTTTGGTAAATTTAGTAATTGCCATATAAATTTAACTCATGATCTTTGCGCCATTGACTTGCGAAATAGCTTGTTCTAATTGCCTAATATTAATTATTCAACTTTCTCCAGTAACTAGTAGAGTTCAATTTCGCTGAGCTTTGCCCGATCAACAAATCCGAGCATGTGGGGCATACTTTTTAATTTCCTTCATCCAAAAATATGTACAACTTAGTATGGATGATAAAAGATGCGGATTCTTGTCGCTGGCTTTCGATCTTAGCGGTCGAAGCATTTCGGCAGCACGAGCACGTGTGAGTGAGGTATGGTAAGGGGCTAATACTAAGTGCTTGTACGGGGAAGGATTTTCACGAATAATACCATCTTTGATATACTTTTCCATCCATTATGTTTCGTTAATAACTGCTAGACATATAATTTACAATAATATATACACACACATATTAAAAAGGAATTATATCTTTAACATTATTTAACGTACAATAATTAAATTTAATTTACTTACTCGAACATTAAAATGTATATGGGGTTGAATGCGTTGTGGACACTCCACGTTTGACCGGGCCCATGGTAACCCTCGGTGGACCAACAATAACTCGTAATAATATAGTGATTTAATTGCGTCGTTTCGTCGAGGATGTTAAAAAAATGTCATTCATTATGAGATCTATCACTTTTTCTTGTTTTTCAATCATAATTGACATCTTTTGAAAGCCAATTTTCCAATGTCTTTGTATGCGTTGAGACTATTTTCGTCATTTTAAATTATAAAGATGACACTGTTCCATCTCTTGTCATCTAGCGCAATATTTATCACTTTCTTATTTATATAGCGATTCAAATCATAACATAAAATATTCTAGTTCGGAATAGCGATCATAATCCTCATCCAGTAAATTTCTCCGAATTTCGAACACATTGGGTTAAACTATTATTCAAACATGTCTTATTGGGTAGTCGTTCAGCATTGATCTCATGCGTGGTTTTGGGTTCCGCCATTCCGGTTGTTCCAATCTCGAATTCGTTATTGTTCTCTGAAGCTGCTGCAGTCTGTCTCCAGCAGGTTGTCCTTGGACGCTTGTAGCAACTACGTTTTTTCTCATTTGGCCCTCTCCTTTTACTAGCGTCGATTTTTTATTATTGGAATTCATTGTAGAGGTTACCCTGTTCATTTACATTACATTTTATCAAAAGTATCCAATAATTTTACAAATGTATTTGTCCTTGCAACTGCCCTTGACTTACGTAATTAGCTAGTTCTAATTGCCTAATATTAATATTCAAGTTTCTCCAGTAACTAGTCGAGTTCAATTTCGCTGAGGTTTGTCCGATCAACAAATCCGAGCATGTGGGGCATACTCTTTTAATATCCTTCATTTGACAAAAAGGACAGTTTGCAAGTTCTTCACAATTTTATTTTATTAACAACTATTGAACTTTCAGACTGTAATTCATGATTGTTCTTTGAAGCTGCTGCAGTCTGTCTACAGCAGGATGTTCTTGGGCGCTTGTTGCAACTATGTTTTTTCTTATATGGCCCTCGTTTTTTACCAGTGCCCCAGCGCTTTTTTCTTTTAAATCATCCGTCTTGAGGTTCTTCATTCTTTGTTCTATGTTGTATAAGAATTTTTTCGGACTTATTTTCATATTGGTTAAATGTTTAATTATAGGTTAGATTTCAAGTGGTAATGTTTTGTCAAAATATACAAGTGAAATTGTATAAATATTTGCTAGTATAAAGTGCCACTATTTATTCACAGAATATGAAGTAAGGATGTCTTGGTTTAATTTGGGTTGTGTAAATGTGGTAATTGCGAAGTCAATAATCGTCGGAATGATTTTTGTGTTGTACTTGGGAGTAAGTGCAACTATCTTACGTTTCTAGATTACTTTGGTGTTGATAAATTTGGTTATCACGAAGTTAATATCTTCGGAATTTGCGTAACGCACTATATGCACAAGGGAACATCCTACTAATATCGGTAACGTTGGCATACCTGTGCATCCATAATTAAGTTATTGTAAAATTCTATATATTTAAACTTACGAGGTGAGGTATTTTTGCATATGTTTTATTACAAATAGTAAGTTTCACATAATACGAGTTTTCGTCTGGCCGCGTCCACATATGGTGCAATTTCCACAAAACTTTTGCCACCTGCTATTTCAGCTACGCTTACGATATGTTGATATATTTAAATTATGTAGCAATACTGAACTGTACTTGACGTAAACTAATTTCCGCGTTTCTCCATTAAAATTTACCTTTATTCTCATTGGGTAAACTTTCCCGAAATGGGAACAGATTGGTAATAATTGTGATCCAACAAAGCGGAACCTGTGGGGCATACTCTTTTAATCTCAGTTTTTACTGATGTTGTTCTTAAATTGTACCAAATCGATATCGCACCTGTGCAACTGTTGCATAATATACCGTTTTTCAATTCAATTTATTGAAATTTTTTATTGTTCTAGAAATGTATTTTCATCCCTCCGGACGATAAACTGATGAAAAGTGCATTTCCTCAACTCGGCTGGTAAAACGCCGCTACATCCTCGGGAGCGGTCGAAGCCTCGGCTCCGCTTACGCTCCGCTCTCGGCTCCTACTATCGCTCCCGCGGACTGGAAACGGCGTTTTACAGCCTAGTGATGAAAAGTACTATTCTCTTGCAACTGGCCTTAACTTGCGAAATAGCTATTTCTTGTTGCCTTCTCCTCTTTCTCTTCTCTCAATAATCTCCAGTAGCTTTGCCCGATCAACACAGTGGAGCATGTGGGGCAAACTCTTCTAATTTCCTTCATTTGACAAAAAATTGATGGTTTTCAAGTTCTTTATTTTGTTCAATAAGCAAAACATCAAATTAAGACTATCAGAATAAAATAAAATGTTCTCTGAAGCTGCTACAGTATGTCTACTACATGTCTTAGACACTTGTAGCAACTACATTGTTCTTATTTGCCTTTCGTCTTTTACCAGCATCTCAGAGCTTTTGTTTTCTAAATCATTTATCTTGAAACTCTTTTTGTCTGAGAGCCCATGGTGAGAAAAATCCCCGAAGGTTTTACTTTAAGCGAATTTTGAGGAACTCTCGGTGGCCGTTTGGTGGAAGCATTGGTTCAATTCAGTGTTCAATGTTGAAAACTGTTTTGTAAATGTATAAAAAAATATAATAAAAATGTCAACTTATATTTGTTTTCTCTTGATTTTGAGCTAAAGTTTCCATACTTTTTTCCACAAGCTTCCGCTTGTTGCTTCTTGGTTCCATAATTCCAATCGTAATATTGTAAAAATTTATGATTTAATTTTGCTTTGCTGTGAACCACATAACGGTTCTTGTGCGGCTTTTGGTAAACAATTATTCTTGCCTATTTCAATTGTCTGAATGCAGCACTTGCATAAGACGGTAATTTGATGAGATCCTATATAATTTACATACTCTTAGAACTTTTATAACACTGGTGCCAACGCACGTTGCACCATTCATCAATTCTATCACTAAGGCCTTTATCACCAATTGTAGTTATCTTTGCTAGTTATAAATATCAGCACTATAATTTTTGCTTTAATTTAAAAACAATTCTCGTCATCGAACTTTTGCGTTAGCTGATCGGGAGCTGTCAAACTGCTCTCACGAAACGTATTAGATTATGGAGTGAGTTCAAAAATTATACAACTTTCATTGTTTTCCTTCTTTTATGCTTTTTCATATCAAAGCCACTTTGACACTTCAAATAAGTCTTTCTTGATTTTTAAATTATACAAAAACTTATCACCGATCTTGGTGAAAATTGGTACAGATTTAAAACACCATCTCCTTATTGATAATTCGAATATGAAGATTCTCAATGTTGGCCACACTCTAATGTTCTGAACCTTGTTCATGACATATTTTATAACGTTACTACATTTATTTTTGTAACCGAACTTTGTTACTTTGGCCGTAATCACAAAGACTAGATTTGCACTACCGTCAAAGAGCGATTTCAAACGTTTTTATTTATATTGTCTTCTTGCAGGGCAAACCTTACTCACTACTTAAATTCTTTGTACTGCTGTAAATATATTATTGGGATATTAATAATCTTACACATGTAAAACGATAGAATCTAACAAATGTGAAGGATATCCAAGTGATTTGTCAGAATTCAGAGGTTGCTCTTTGAGCTTTCTTAGCATCTGAGATTAGGAATGTAGTCTGTATTGCTCTTGGTTTTCCAAGAATCAATTTTAATACCTATATTGCTAGCGTAGTTAGTTTCATCCTACTAAGGATGAAATAATTTTTCATTGGCATATCCAGTAATTTTGATCAATGGTTCGAATCATCGAATTATTTCATCTGATCACAATTCTGCACCGCTTGACAGTAACTTAAATACTGGTGTAACCAAGTTACACTTGGTTCCAAATGTCAAAATGACATAAGAAAACTTGGGTTTGGTTGCAATTAACTCAGATTGTTTCAGTTCCTCCTTTTATACCTTCTTGATGTAAACTTTCCAAGATTTTCCAAATCTCGGTTAACATGATTTTAACTTTTTTTTCAAAAATCATCACCGATTCGAGTGAAAATCTGTGACGATTTAAAGTAACATTTGATTATACTGTCTCTCATTAGATAAATCTCAATTAGCTTGGACGAAGTTTTATGAGCATTTTCATCTTTTCAAATGTAAAAGAAACACTTTCTACTTCTACAACCTAATTTATTTATAAAAGGCTGAACATCTTTGTTTTTATTATTAACATTAATCGATATTGTAGTAATAACCTTACATAAGTCAATGCTGTGAACAACTTGGTTAAATTTTGCATTTGTGTGATTATTACCATTTTGCTTATGTGTGGGGATATTAATATCTCAATCCTTCACGCGGCGCACCTTCCCGTATAACCAGAACAAAACAGAATTACACAGAATATCAACCAAAAAAATGCTAATAGCAGCATATGATTTAGGGCTACAAACGAACAAAGTACTTGATATGGTCAGCAACTTCATGAGGAAGATAGTAGATCATTAACAAACGTCACATAAATAGATACAGAATCAAGCTGCAGCCAAAACGATTTGAATCGTTACTTAAAGCAAGAAATAGTGATAGATAACATGGAAACCAGGAAAGAATGAGAATCGATAAAGACATCTTTGCGGTTGGCACGTTGATGGAATCCAATTGTTAAAATTTTGAAATCTATTGGAATTTGAAATTTATTGACATAATTGTAATGGACAGGACTTGTTTTGCGAAATACAACCTTGAAGAACACCGTCATAAATATGAAAACATTCATTTCTACCAACGGGAACTAGATTCTCGTGCATCTCTGCGTGGTTTTAGTTACGTGGGATTTATTTATTATTATTTATTTAGCTAATATTTATTTATCTACTTCTTTATTTAATTTTTAATATGGCTTTTGTTAGGTTAGAATTGAAGAACCTTACAAATGGCCATAATGTCTAGCGGTTATAGATGAAACATAATGGATATAAAAGTATATAAATTAAAGGACCTCTTTAAATGAGCAAGTCTCGTCTTGGAGTAGTTTTAGTTACGTAGGACATATTTATTATTATTTATTATCTAATCAATAGATAAGTACTTATTTATTTAATTTTTAATATGGTGTTTGTTAGGTTAAAATTGAAGAACCTTACAAATGGCCATGTTACCTAGCGGTTATAGACGAAACTTAATGGATGTAAAAGCATGTCCAAGTTAAAAATGGAAAGGAACCTTTCTCCCCGTACATGCAAAATTTAAATTAAACTTTTAAAAAGGGTTGACAATTTAGAGCAGTGTCGGATTAGGGTAGCGCGGGGCCCGCAACAAGTGTTGTCATGGGCCCCCCCATATTCTTTAAACCACAAAGTTAATACAAATAAGGAAGAACCTCAAGACGGATTATTTAAAAAAAAAAAAAAGTGTTTGGACGGTGGCAAAAGACAAGGGCCAAATATCTAAAGACGTAGTTGATACGAGCTACCAAGGCCATTCTGCTATAGACAGATAGCAGTAGCTTCAGAATGCATGTTATTTCAATTAGGTATAATTGAAGGGTGTAACAGAGTGACTTACCCCAATTTAATAAAACTTTTAACAAGCTGTTCAAGTTAATTGATGAATTCTATTGGTTAGTTAAATTTAAGAGCGTTTTTAAAAGTTTTATGAAACCGGGCATTAGGCTAGTAAAAAATGAAGAATTTTATGAGCTTTATACCCTAGATATTTATTTATTTATTATTTATTTATTTATTTATTATTTATTTATTTATTTATTATTTATTTATTTATTTCTAGTTTTTAGTTCTTCTTCTTCTGGAAGAAAATGATCAAAACAATTTTTTCTTAATTTTGGTCAACAATTTCTCGAGACGGTCATGGAGCTAACGTAGTTGGATACGAATGCCGGGCACCAGGTTCAAACCTGGGGAGATTCAAAGTTATGACTAGTCTCCGTGCTTCGGAAGGCACGTTAAGCCGGTGGTCCCCTAGGTCACTGAATTGCCACCAATAACAAACAGAAAACGGGATAAGAAGAAGAATTTCTCGCCTTGTTTTAAATATTTTGGTCAAATATAATTTTAGTTTTATCTCAGATTCTTCAGGAATCAAATCAGGTATATCGATGTCTGTTTCTGATCAGCCATAATCTTGATCTGGTCCATAATCCCATTGTTGTTTTGAAATAATTTCTTTAGTATCTAAATTGACTGCTTTTCTACGTTTTTGTTCAAGCTTTCCGTCAATTTTAGGTGCATATTACGCCGTCCTGTTGGTTTTTACAGGTATAACTGTTTCGGAAGTTGGGTATCGTTCATCCTCATCAGGTGTTTTCTCCGAGAAACTGCTTGTCTTTATGCAGACAGGTCACGGAAGCATGAATTCATTTCTCTTCATGCGAGGTTTGTCCGACGCGGACTTAAATTCGCGCGGTGAACCTATTATAACCAGAAAAATTACTATGAATCAAAGAATTCTCGGCTACATTAGTACAATCATTCCGATCAATTGGATTTAAAGTTATATAACTAACCTCATCCGAAAAAGGTAACCTTTCAGTATTGGTCACTTCAGGGGTAACAGTAGGCTGTGGGACGTTAGAAACGCTATTTTTCTTCGTACTACTTCTCGTAAAATACTTTCTTGGTTGAGTGGGAACATGGCTAGAGATAACCTCACTTGGTTGAGCTGGAGCCGGTCCTGTATTATTCGACAAAATGTTATTATTATTAACGGACTGTCGTTGATCATTAATAATAGCCTTTAACAAAGTTACTTGATGATTCAACTTACTAATTTCCTGTTGTAACGGTTTGACATGCTTTGATAATATTGCTTCGATAAAATCCCAGTTAAAATGTTCACGCAAAATTTCGGAAATTGCACCCAAAAACAATTTATTATTATCCAACTTAACAACTATAATTGTAATTAATAACCACTACACGAAGAAACTTGTTAAATATCGTTTCAAAATCACACTTAAACACGCTATAACATAACCTGGTATTTGCTAAAACCAACTAATAAAACTAACTGAAAACCGATGCTTTTCTTATTTGCCTTTCGCTATTTACCAGCATCCCAGGGCTTTTGTTTTTAAATCATCTATCTTGAAACTCTTTTTGTCTGAGAGAAATCCCCCAAGGTTTTGCTTTAAGCGATTTTTGAGAGAACTCTCAGTGGCCATTTGGTGGAAGCGTTGTTTCAATTCAGTGTTCAATGTTGAAAACTCTATTGAAAATGTATAAAAAAATATAATATAAATGTTAACTTATATTTGTTTTCTCTTGATTTTGAGCTAAAGTTTCCATACTTTTTTCCACAAGCTTCCGCTTGTTGCTTCTTGGTTCCATAATTCCAATCGTAATATTGTAAAAATTTATGATTTAATTTTGCTTTGCTGTGAACAACATTACGGTTCTTGTGCGGCTTTTGGTAAACAATTATTCTTGCCTATTTCAATTGTCTGAATGCAGCAGTTGCGTCTTATGCAATTGCCTTTCTAATCGCCTTTCTAAAATCGTACAACTTTCATTGTTTTGCTTCTTTTATGCTTTTTCATACCAAAGCCAGAAGCCACATTGACACTTCAAATCAGTCTTTCTTGATTTTTAAATTATACAAAAACTAATCACCGATCTTGGTGAAAATTGGTACAGATTTAAAACACTAATTTAATTCTAAATGTCAGAATTCACGCGAGACTTTCGAATGTGAAGATTCTCAATGTTGGCCACAATGTTCTGAACCTTGTTCATGACATATTTCATAACGTTACTACATTTATTTTTGTAACCCAACTTTGTTACTTTGGCCGTAATCACAAAAACTAGATTTACACTACCGTCAAAGAGCATTTTCGAACTTTTTTATTTATATTGTCTTCTTGCATGGCAAACCTTACTCCACTACTTAAATTCTTTGTACTGCTGTAAATATATTATTGGGATATTAATAATCTCACACATAAACAAAATGATAAAAATCCACAAGTAACATTTGATTATACTCTCTCTCATTAGACAAATCTCAATTAGCTTGGATGAAGTCCATCCGATTTATGAGCATTTTCATCTTTCCAAATGTAAAAGAAACACTTCTTCTTCGTCAATTAGAACGGATGGGTCTTGTATTATCCAATATCTTATCATGCCGTGTCACTACTTAAATTCTTTGTACTGCTGTAAATATATTATTGGGATATTAATAATCCTACACATGTAAAACGACAAAATTTCACAAATGTGAAGGATATCCAAGTGATTTATCAGAATTCAGAGGTTTCTCTTTGAAATTTCTTAGCATCTGAGATTAGGAATGTAATCTGTATTACTCTTGGTTTTCCAAGAATCAATTTTAATACCAACGTGTATTGTTAGCTAAGGATGAATTAATTTTTCATTGGTATATCCAATAATTTTGATCAATGGTTCGAATCATCGAATGATTTCATTTGATAACAATTCTGCACTGCTTGACAGAAACTTAAATACTGGTGTAACTAAGTTACACGTGATTCGAAATGTCAAAATGACATAAACCCAATGTGGTCTTTTATAATTCAATTACCATCAATAATAATAATTATGTAGTCTTTTATAATTCAATCACAATCATAGTAAAAGAAATAATAAAGTATGGACAGTCGAGCATTTTTGCCGTTCCAAATTTTTATACGCATGTCCGAAAATAGTTTGAAGTATGTATAGGTGTTCACAGATGTCGCAGTCGTCGCACGACATGTGACACGACAACTATTCACAAAGCGTCAAACTTATAGGTTAGAATTCATAAATAACAAAAGGCTCCTTCTTTTACCGTCTTCATAAATCGTTTTACGTCTCTTCAAGTCGTCTTCCTGTCAGTCATCTTACTTCTGTCAAACGTCTTACTGTCATGGCCCTCTCGTCCTGTAAGTGGTGTCTGGTCTCGTCAGACGCGTCTCGTCTAAATCCCACATTCGGCCATCCGAATGTCTAATCCATAATCCAAGTCTTCAGATATTCGACGCAAGTGGAAGTTATCGTCGGGCCTTCGTCATAACCTTCCTTCATAACATACATACGCGGATACAAAATTTACTAGCGAAATTGTATAAATAATTATCTATATGAAATGCAAACTTTTGAAGTAATTGTAATTAAAATTTGCTTGTACGGGGAATGATTTTCACGAATAATTCCACCTTTGATATACTTTTCCATCCATTATGTTTCGTTAATAACCGCTAGACATACAATTTACAATAATATATACACACATATTAAAAAGGAATTATATCTAACATTATTTAACGTACAATAATTAAATTAGATTTATTTACTCGAACATTAAAATGTTATATGGGGTTGAATGCGTCGTGGACACTCCACGTTTGACTGGCCCATGGTAGCCCTCGGTGGACCAACAATAACTCATAATAATATAGTGATTTAATGGCGTCGTTTCGTCGAGGATGTTAAAGAAAATGTCATTCGTTATGAGATCTATCACTTTCTTGTTTTTCAATCATAATTGATATCTTGTGAAAGCCAATTTTCCAATGTCTTTGTATGTGTTGGGACAATTTTCGTCATTTTAAATTATAAAGATGACACTGTTCCATCTCTTGTCATCTAGCGCAAGATTTATCACTTTCTTATTTATATAGCGATTCAAATCATAATATAAAATATTCTAGTTCGGAATATCGATCATAGTCCTCATCCAGTAAATTTCTCCGAATTTCGAAAAAATTCGGTTAAACTATTATTCAAACATGTCTACTCGGTAGTCTTTTAGCATTGATGTCATGCGTGGTTTTGTGTTCCGCCATTCCGGTTGTTCCAATCTCGATGGAGATTGAACTTTTATACCGTAATTTGTTATTGTTCTCTGAAGCTACTGTATTCTTTCGATTCCAAAATTTCACTGTAAGATTTCAAGTTGTAATATCGTACAACCACAATTGTATAAATAATTGCCACTGTAAAATGCCAACCATTTTGAAAATTAAAATTTTTCAAACAATTAAGTTTGGTTTGTTACCAGTAGGCTAATTATTTTTTGCTCTGTCACTTTATGTCCACTCTTATCATTGCTGCTCACACTATTATAATGCTTGATCGTTGTATTATTAGCTACATTTTTCTGAAGCTGCTGCAGTCTGTCTCCAGCAGGTTGTCCTTGGACGCTTGTAGCAACTACGTTTTTTCTCATTTGGCCCTCTTCTTTTACTAGCGGCGATTTTTTATTATTGGAATTCATTGTAGAGGTTACCTCACTTCCAGTTCATGGTTCCAGCATCCTGGTTACAGGCTATTATTCATCGAAATTTATCAGTCCCAATTTTCGGGTTCTGTCCATTTACATTTTATCAAAAGTATCCAATAATTTTACAAATGTATTTGTCCTTGCAACTTTTAAAGATTTTAATTAAAATTTGCTAGTACGGGGAAGGATTTTTAAGAATAATTCCACCTTTGACATACTTTTCCATCCATTATGTTTCATTAATAACCGCTAGACATATAATTACAATAATAATATAAAAAGCACATATTAAAAAGGAATTATATCTTTAACATTATTTAGCGTACAATAATTAAATTTAATTTACTTACTCGAACATTAAAATATATATGGGGTTGAATGCGTCATGGAAACTCCACGTGTGACTGGCCCATGGTGGCCCTCGGTGGACCAATAATAACTCACTGCTTTCAATAAAGACTGGATAATAATTTTTTTTCTGTCACCCCGTGTACAATCTCATCATTGCTCACACACTATTATAATTCATTAATGTTACCATATTGGCTTGATTATTATCGCGTGATCAATTCTTCTTATACCCAATTAATAATTTTAAATATGGCAGTACTAAGCTGTACAATGTACTTGCGTTTTTTCGTTAAAGTTTACCATTATTCTCATTAGATAAATTTGTCCAAAATTTGTACACATTGGGTATTGCTGTGATCAACAATGCGGAGCATATGGGGGTATATATCAAGTTCTTCACGATTTTATTTAATATAACCATAATTTGGAATGCCACGCTTTTACTTATTTTTCTTACAATTTGAAGTAGATGTCTCGATGGAAATTGAACTTTCAGACGTAATTCATAATTATTGTTCTTTGAAGCTGCTGCAGTCTGTCTACAGCTGGATGTCCTTGGACGCTTGTAGCAACTACGTTTTTTCTTATTTGGCCCTCGTTTTTTACCAGCGTAAAAACTATTTAAATAGTTGATGAAGGTTAGAACATTTATTACGTTGCTCTACCAGGCGATCCAGCGCAAGTCAATTTTATTTTGAATGGACCATCTCTTCGCACCTTTTCATGTTATTCTTTATTGGCGCCGGAACTTTTCATGAGATCCTATCTATTTCAATAATTGTCTGAAATCAGTAATTGCATATGACGAGCTTTTCCAGCAATTGGATGAGATCCTATAATTTATATACCTTGGGAACTTTTATAGTGCTGCCATATCCACAAATTCTGGGATGCATAATTTTGCTGTGTTCCTTGTTTGTTACTTGCCATAGCTATCAATATCGGAAAAAAATTTTTATCATTATTATCTTGTTTGTATTGCTCGTGGTACGATGTTCGAGAGAATTAACCAAACGTTTTGATAACCGCACGGTAATACGCATTGATTCCTTCTCAATTTAAAACCTAACAAATGTTTAACATAGACCGTCTCATCCGCTTCCTGCTTCGGGCATTCCGGTTGCAGGACTATCCTTCTTCCTAATTATGTATTACGTTTTGCAACTGTCCTAGACTTGCAAAATAGCTGTTTTCGCTGCTTATTAATATTCAACAATTCTCGTCGGCTCAAGTGTATAATTATTGCTTTATTGGCATTTGGTTTTGCCACATGGTATTTTGTATATATGCATTTGGTACCTTTCTGAATTTCTTTTGGATCGTAATTCATAATTGTTCTCTGAAACTGCTGCAGTCTGCCTACAGCAGGATGTCCTTGGACGCTTGTAGCAACTATGTTTTCGTGTTACCAGCGTCCCAGCGCTTTTTTTTAAATCATTCGTCTTGCGGCTCTTCCTGTATTTTCTTTGCTAAATCCTCATTGTCTGGAACTTTCATATTGGTGAAAGGTTACATTATAAGTTAAATTTCAAGTTGTTTTGGCGTGTCAAATATTTAATCAAATTTATATTAATAGTAGCCACTATAATATGCAAACTATTTTGGAAATTCTAATTTAAAATTTGCTTATACTAATAGACAACTTCACGAATAATCCCACCTTTTACATACTCTTCTACCCACTAAGTTTCGTCTATTACCGCTAGGCAGGGGTGGGCAGACTGCTCATCTGTGTGCTGTTGCAATCTCTCTACAGTGTGTTGGCCTTGGACGCTTGTAGCAACTACGTTTTTTCTTTTATTTCAAAATTTGGGTTTGCGAATAAAAGCTTTTCAATTTTTTGGTTTGCATATAATTGCTGAACTCGTGGGGTTATCAATGTTGATCTCCAGTGGTGATACTTTGCGTTGAAGTCCCCCTCGACCAAAAAGCAATATCCCAATGAGTCAATAAAAGTTTAATAGTTCTGTTTCATCTTGTGTTAGAAAATATACAGCCAGCGAGCAGCAATCTATGGCGCGCAAAAATCTGAGAAATGCCTGCAAGAATTTTGATTTTAATTATTTATTTTTTTAGGCAATGTCCTCAATTTTTATTAAATTAAAATTAATCGTATAGGTATTTATTTCATGCCTTAAGTTCATATACCTTCTCTAGAGTTGGAGGTCCCCCCATCATATGCTGAATTTCCGTCCTTGCTGAGGCCGTAAGAACCTCTGTCCGCAACTGGCGCGGCATTGGAACAAACGGTCGTGATATAGTCACGATCACGGTGATCTGTACTTTTATTTGTCTCAATGTTGTCGACTAATGAAAAACAAATTTATTTATTTATAAAAGCCTGAAGATCTTTGTTTTTATTATTAACATTAATCGATATTGTAGTAATAACCTTACATAAGTCAAGCTGTGAACAACTTGGTTAAGTTTTGCATTTGTGGGATTATTACCATTTTGCTTATGTGTGGGATTATTAATATCACAAACCTGCACGCGGCGTACCATCCTGCATAATCAGAACAAAACGGAATTACAGAATATCACCAAAAGAATGCTAAGAGCAGGAGATGATTTAGAGCTTACAAACAAACGAACAAAGTACATGGTATGGATAGATCGCGGTTTGCACGTTGATGGAATCCAATTGTTGAAATTTTGAAATCTATTGGAATTTGAAATTTATTGACATAATTATAATGGGCAGGACTTGTTTTGCGAAATTCAACCTTGAAGAACACCGTCATAAATATGAAAACATGCATTTCTACCAACGGGAACTAGATTCTCGTGCATCTCTTCTGCGTAGTTTTAGTTACGTGGGATTTATTTATTATTATTTATTTATCTAATATTTATTTATCTACTTATTTATTTAATTTTTAATATGGCTTTTGTTAGGTTAGAATTGAAGAACCTTACAAATGGCCATAATGTCTAGCGGTTATAGATGAAACATAATGGATATAAAAGTATATCCAGGCAAAATCAGGCAAAACTATTCTTCCCGGAATTGTTGGGTATGAGTAGGACATATTTATTATTATTTAAAATTTAAATAAAACTTTTAAAAAGGGTTGGCAATCTACAGCAGTGCCGGATTAAGGTAGCGCGGGGCCCGCAACAAATGTTGTCATGGGGCCCCCATATTCTTTAAACCACAAAGATAATACAAATAAGGAAGAACCTCAAGACGGATTATTTAAAAAAAAAAAAAAGTGTTTGGACATTGGCAAAAGACAAGGGCCAAATATCTAAAGACGTAGTTGCTACGAGCTACCAAGGCCATTCTGCTATAGACAGATTGCAGTAGCTTCCGCATGCATGTTATTTCAATTGGGTGTAATTCAAGAAATCATCAGTAGAAACTAAGACAACAGTTGAAGGGAATTGTTTCGCTGATCTCCTATCTAGCACAAGTTCAACCTGGGCTCAATCGTAGGGTGTAGCAGATTGACATAATAATAATAATAAGAGCTATACGGACCTTGTAGACCCATGGCTTGAACAATCTGTCTCCATCTCTTTCGGTCACTAAGCTGTCCAGTCTTCTACTCCCGTTGTCCTCAGGTCCTCCTCCACTGCATCTAATCATCTCCTTCTTGGTCTTCCTCTTCTTCTGGTACCCATCGTACCCTGCCTTAGGACATTTCGGGTCGTTCTCTCTCTCGGTAGTCTTTCCACATGCCCCAACCACCTGAAAGAAAATGATTAAAAAAGAATTATTCTAAATTTTGGTCAACAATTTCTCGCTTTGTTTTAGATATTTTGGTCAAAAACAATTTTGATTTTATCTCACATTCTTAAGGAATTAAATCAGGTACATCGATGTCTGTTTCTGACCAGCCATAATTTTCATCTGGTCCATAATCCCATTGTTGTGATCTAATTTTGTTAGTATCTAAATTGACTGCTCTTTTGCGTTTTTGTTCAAGCTTTCCGTCAATTTTAGGTGCATATTGCTTCAAATACATGGCCGAGAAACAGCTTGAATTATTTTCCTCTGAAATTCGGTAAGGCAAAACAGCGGCAGCTTTACATCTTTACAAAATTGCATATTTTTCCACCAACAAATTTAACCACGATAGAAAGGCTATCAACATGAGCTGTGAGGATTCTGATACCCGTTTACAGAAAAAAATCCTTGATGTTAAATTCGCACAATATTGTGTTCTTGAAATTGTGTTCTTGTTAATCCCAAATTGAGTTCTTGATAGGTACTGGGCTTGTTAGAAATATGCAAATTTTTGTACCTGGAAAATTGTATTGTATATGGTAACTATTGTTGTTTAAGTTCCACCCAATAATTGTGTTCTTAAGATTGTGCGAATTGTAAACGTAAAATTTTACTTGAATAATTATTATTAAAGCAGTAAAATTTAAAAAAAATTTTCGTTTTTAGATTATATACATTTAATCCGTAATTATGCAAACGATTAAAATATAATTTAAATATTTACCGTTATTTATAGTTTTAACACGTGGATAATAATTTTATTTTAAAAATTTAAACTTAATAATTATTATTAATAATTCTCCTTAAAATTAACGAACATTTTAAGATTAAAGAATTTACTGCAATTAGAATTAAATGTTAAAAATTTAATCTAAAGAAGTGTGATAATCGTATTAATTTACTGTAAAATTATAAATTCAACAAAAGCTTAAGTAAACGTTAAAACATTAAAATTTTAACCGTAAGTAAAGACAACATACAAGAAATTTTATTTAGAACCTTTTATCACAAGATAGAACCAGAAAATATTGGAAAATATGAAAATTTCAAATACGTGGGGGGGGGTGTCAAACAACGTGTTGTTTTTTAAAAAAGGTGAAAAATATAGTAAAATTATTGAATAATTTACAAAAGTATCTTATTACTTTTCGTTGTATCGTATTTACTTTTTAAATTCTACAATAATTTCACTATATTTTTCAACTTTTTTAAAAAACACCACGTTGTTAGATCCCCCCCCCCCCCGTATTTGACATTATTTCATATTTTCTGGTTTTCTTGTGACAAAAGGTTAAAACTGTTTCTAAATAAAATGACTTGCATGTTGTTCTTTAATTAGGGTTAAAATTTTAATGTTTTTAAATTTTACTTAAGTTTTTTATAAGTTAATAATTTTAAAATAAATTAAATACGATTATCACACTTCTTTAGATTGTTCTTTTAACATTTAATTCTAATTACAGAAAAATTCTTTAATCTTAAATTTTGAACTTTCAGCAAACAGAATTATTAATAATATTATTAAGTTTAAATTTTTAAAATAAAATTATAACCCACGTGTTTAAAACTATAAGTTAGGGTAATTGTTACGGTAAATATTTAAATTTTATTTTAATCGTTTACGTAATGTAATATTTTAACGTTTGCTTAACGTTTTGTTAACTTTATATTAAAATTTTAAAATTAAAACAATTTTAATGTAAAGAATTAAATGTTATAAAACAGAAATCTAAAGAAGTGTGATAATCTGATATTGTAAAATTATAAATATAGAAAAACTTGAATAAGCGCAAAAATATTAGAATTTTAACTATCAGTAAGAATAACATTGATTAAATTTTATTATTTTTGAATTATTTCATTTTTGTTAACTCGATATATTTTATTTATTAAATTTAAAATTAATTCTCCAAGCATAAGTATAACTTAAGCTTATTATTATAATTCCCTGCGTAGACCAGTGGGTACAGCGTACGCCTATAGATCCAGAGGTTACAGGTTCAAATCTTCAAAATCAAAAAAAAGCTAAGTAAAATTTGTCAAGTGTGTTCCCCTACTGCAATTAAAATTTATCGCAATTTAAAAATGAAAGTATAATAATAAATTAAGATCTGTGAATACAGATATTTCTAATAATAATTTATTTATATATTAAAAATTTTATTTTAATAAATTTTCTTATACAAAACACAAAATTGTGTTGTGGACTAGTTAAAAGGTTTTACCATAAGAAGGCATAATTTGGGTTGTATGCAGGTATAGATAGGTTGACCCAAAAGTTTACCTGCTTGAAACACAATGTTTTACTTGTAACCTATTTCAACCCAAATTTTACCTGGAGTATGCACAATTTTACTTACGTTTAGCACAATTTTTTTTCTGTGTGGTATCCCAAACACCGCACAGTTTCAGATCATCCTCATGATTGAAATCATTTTCTTGATTATTTGGATCTGCGTTCAAATGTAAGGTTTTTTATAGTTAAAATAAATAATTTCAATAGAAATTCAAGAAAAACAATAAGAGATTAGTTTCGAGGCCAATAAGGCCTTTCGATTATCCTTAAGGGTTTGTTTGGAAAGATTTAGTTATTTTAGGTCTTTCAAGAATATTTTGTTTATTTTAAAGTAATTTTAACTTGTGATCTCTTGGTCAATAGATATATCTGGTGTGTACGGCATCGGCTTTAGTTGGGTTGTTACTACAATATCGATTAATGTTATAAAACAGAAACAAGTAAACGGGTTGTTTATTATGTTGATGTTGTTGATGGTTGATTCCTTACAGTTTGTTGATAAAGTTGGATCAAGGTTCGAATGTTATCGATCGATTTCTCTGCTTAAATGTGAAATACTTGCCTGATTTCTCGTCTATTACATGTACGTCAAGTACATACTTGCATTATTGGCATCTTTTATTGAAGTGTACTTGACGTATGCTAATCCCAGCATTCGCCCGTCCCAGTTGTTAGACGCGCCTACTGATCATCGAGTGGCTCTGACGGAGACGTACACATACCTCTACTTTTAAAATCAAGTTGCTCAATTGCCATAAAATTAATGTGCAACCGTACTCCTATAGGGAATTTTGTACTCTAAATATTATAAACCCCACTCCTTTTAAAACTTATACTCAAGAGATCTCCTCCTTTGAATCCTTTTACTCTTTTATACTCTATTTTGGTGAATCCGTATTCCTTTGCAACATTGGGAATAGTATTTTTACATAACGCCCTATATACGCAAGGGAATATTTGGAGACGGCCTATAATATAGGGGCATTCGTTATGGATTTATCACTTTTTCTTGTTTTACATAACGATTCAAATCATAATACCTGTGGAAAAAAAATCAGGTATATCGATGTCTGTTTCGGATTCTGTTCTGTTCCAGCATCCTGGTTGCAGGCTATTGTTCTTCATCCAAATTCAGCAGTCCCAAGTTTCGGGTTTTGTCCATTTACATTATATTTTATCAAAAGTATCCAATTATTTTCAAAATATATTTCTTTTTGCAAATGCCATTCACTTGCGAAATAGCTAGTTCTTGTTACCTAATATTCAACAATCTCCAGTAACTTGTAAAGTTCCATTTCACTGAAGTTTTATTAGCATTCCAGGGCTTTGTCTATTACATCATTTCTTTCGGACTCGTTTTGTCTGAGAACCCATGGTGGGTGAAATCCCCCAAGATTTCGCTTTCGGCGATTATTGAGAGAACGCTCAGTGGCCGTTTGGTCCAATTCCGCCGTAATCGGTGCCGTCTCCCGCACATTTATTGTTGACGCCTCCTATGTATCTGAAAATCCCTGGCTTTGCTCTCTTTCTTTTCTTTCTGCGGAGTCCTGTCGTCGGCTTTCGATGTTTACGGTCGAAACATTTCGGCGACGAGCAGTACGAGCAAGTGTGAGTGAGGTATGCTTATATAGGGTCTACCAGGTGCCCAGGATATCTTCCCCCCAACTCAATTCTTATAGCAGTTCCTTAATCTTCTTTTGCTCGTTGATACAAAATATACAAGCGAAATTGTATAAATAATTGCCACTATTAAATGACAATTTTGGAGATTTTAGAGTTTCACGAATAATCCCTCCTTTGACATACTTTTCTATCCATTATGTTTCATCATTTAAGAACATATTCAGGCGATAAGCCGTTTCAGTGTGAAATTTGCGATTATAAATATGCGCAAAAGCATGATTTAAAAAGACATTTGAGAAGGCATTCAGGTGATAAACCGTTTAAGTGTGAAATAGATGAGGTTTTGCCTCCATCACCCCGTGTACACTCTCATAATTGCTCATTAGGTTAATTTGTCCACACTTTGTACACATTGGGTATAGCTGTAATCAGCAAGGCGAGCATACTCTTTTAATATCCCTCATTTGACAAGAAATGGACAGTTTTCAAGTTCTTAACAATTTTATTTTATTTAATATAACCATAATTTGGAATGCCACGCTTTTACTTGTTTTTCTTACAATTTGAAGTAGATGTCTCGATGGAAATTGAACTATCAGCCGTAATTCATAATTTATTGTTCTTTGAAGCTGCTGCAGTCTGTCTACAGCTGGATGTCCTTGGACGCTTGTAGCAACTACGTTTTTTCTTATTTGGCCCTCGTTTTTTACCAGCGTCCCAGCGCTTTTTTCTTTTACATCATCTTTCTTTAGGATCTTTCTTATTTGCATTCTCTTCTTTTCTCAGACTTACATTCTTCTTCGTAATATCAACAATATGTTGATTTTGTGACGAGCTATGAGCAAAAAAGCTAAGGGGTGGCAACCTGCAAACCTCTCCCCTACCTATACCATCTTCTACTGGACTTCTATTGTTTTTAGTTTGGATATCACTTCTCTTATATCCTCTTGCGTTGGCTCTTCCACTTTATTTAATCTAAATAATATATTGCTATGTCTCTCTCGTTTTGTATATTTATAAACGTTCAGATGGATGCCGCTTAGTTGGAATCCGACATTCGCTGTGTTCCGCTCGTATGGTTATTTTACCTTGCCCGGCTTCTTAAATACAAGCTGTCAAAGTAACAGTTCATCGATAGACCCGACTCCAAGCCAATTCCCTTGTTTAATTATATTTGTAGTGCTGTTAATGAATTTAAACACAGAGTGACGTTATAAAAAAATTTGTTTACTGACAGGTAAATGTTAGAGAATACAAAAATGAACATTAACTTATAGACTAGAAAATATTTGTTAACACAGAAAATTATAACCTAGAAACCAGTGACGTGTTTAAATATTTCTGACATACAATATCAGTGGCGTAAGTAAATTATTTAAATTGTTTATTTAATTATTTAGATCGATCTAATAAAAATTTTACTACCTTAATTTCAGTGGAAACTGGTAATGAAGCACAAACACTCCGGACTAATTTAATTTCGCACAAGAATTACGTAAATAAAAATTATTTCAAAATAATTTTATTTCGACGAACAACTTTTTCTATCGTTTTGTCAAGTTTTAGTCAAACCATGTGACCTTTCGGTTGCAGCTACTAGACAAGAATGACCTTTACTTCAACTTTATAATGTAAATTTTTATGAAATGTAATATTTTTAATTTTATTAACTTTGAAATGCCACATCGGCACACACCATCCAAACAAAACCAGCTCTGTAGCCTATTCCAGCGTCTTAAACATGACAATATAAATAATGTCATATATTTAAATAATAAATAAGTACTACATAACAATAACTATTCAAACAGTTGGTAAGGGTTTGAAAGAACATTTATTACCTTGCTCTACCAGGCGATCCAGCGCAAGTCAATTTTATTTTAAGTGGACCATCTCTTCGCATCTCTTCATGTTATTCTTTATTGGCGCCGGAACTTTTCATGAGATCCTATCTATTTAAATAATTGTCTGAAATCAGTATCGTAATAATAATACAGTATAGTAATCATAATACCCATGGAAAGATTAGAAATTTGATCTGGAAGAAAATGTTCCAAAAGAAATTTCTTAATTTTGGTTTTTGGTCAAAAATAATTTTGATTTTATCTCACATTCTTCGGGAATCAAATCAGGTATATCGTTGTCTGTTTCTGATCAGCCATAATCTTGATCTGGTCCATAATCCCTTTGTTGTTGTAGTCTAATTTTGTTAGTATCTAAATTGACTGCTCTTTTGCGTTGTTCTTCAAGCTTTCCGTCAATTTTAGGTGCATATTGCTTCAAGTACATGGGGCCGAGAAACAGCTTGAATTATTTTCCTCTGAAATTCGGTAAGGCAAAACAGCGGCAGCTTTACATCTTTACAAAATTGCATCTTTTTCCACCAAAAAATTTAGCCGCGATAGATAGGCTATCAACATGAGCTGTGAGGATTCTTATACCTGTTTGTATCGAATCCCAAACACCGCACAGTTTCAGATCATCCTCATGATTGAAATCATTTTCATGAATCATGATTATTGCAATAAAATCGGTCTACTCGGACTAGATTCGTAGATAAAATTTTACTAAAAACTAAGAGAAAATTATTCTGTAATAAATAATTTTTACATAATAATTTGGTTTGACACGCTTTTACTTGTTTTTCTTACATTTTGAAGTAGACATCTCGATGGAGGTTGAACTTTCAAAACGTAATTCGTAATTGTTCTCGAAAGCTGCTGGATTCGATCTACAGCAGGATGTCCTTGAACTCTTGTAGCAACTACTTTTGTTCTTATTTGGCCCTCGCCTTTTACCAGCGTTCCAGCTCTTTTTTCTTTTAAATAATCGTTCTTGAGGTTCTTGCGACTTTGATCTATGTTGTATCCGGATTTTCTCGGACTTATTTTCATATTGGTTAAATGTTTAATTATAGGTTCGATTTCAAGTTGTAATGTCGTGTCAAAATAAACAAGCAAAATTTATAAAATAATCATCAACGCTGGACATACTAAATGAAATTAATTTATTAGGTTTTACAAAGTAATAACGTACAGGAAAATAAATCTTTGAGTAAAGTAGCGTTCACATACAGATTACTTGTCTTGCAAGGTAAAAGCTTGCAAGCACCATTCAAAGTAAAGAAAAATATACCTTAATAACAAGTGTGTCCAAATTTTGAATTTTTGGGAACTCTAATTTTATATAATAAATTTAACACCGGTACATAATTAATAAGGTAATCCGATGAGAAACCTTAAAATTACATCTGACATTATTAAACAGGACAAATTAATGTAACTATACTTTGTCTACGCCGCGCCGTATGTACCTAAGCTCCTCCTGAGTCCTGACACTTATTAATGCACTCATTGGCTTAAAATTTTTGTGAGGAGCCTAGTTGGTGGTAGATTTTTTTTTATAATTTTGAGTCTTATTGTCTACAATTTTGTTTTTCGCAAAAGGAAATTCATTGTCAATTTTTATCTTTACGAGGAATTACAGCACTCCACACTTCTAACATGATTTTGGGCACTTTAAAAAAATAAAACCTTGTCGTTTCTATATTTTGGGTAACCACTCTTGCAAGTAGGTGCAAAACAATATCTATTAGCCATTTTAAAATATATTTCTTCTTGCAAATGCCTTTCAATTGCAAAATAGCTAGTTCTTGTTACCTAATATTAATATTCAACAATCTCCAGTAACTTGAAAAGTTTCATTTCTCTGAACTTTTACTAGCATTCCAGGACTTTGTCTATTACATCATTTCTTTCGGACTCGTTTTGTCTGAGAACCCATGGTGGGTGAAATCCCCCAAGAATTCGCTTTCGGCGATTATTGAGAGAACGCTGAGTGGCCGTTTGGTCCAATTCGGAGGTAGTCGGTGCCGTCTCCCGCACATTTATTGGTGACGCCTCCTATGTATCTGAAAATCCCTGGTTTTGCTCTTGCTCTCTTTCTTGTCTTTCTGCGGAGTCCTGTCGTCGGCTTTCGATCTTTACGGTCGAAGCATTTCGGCGGCGAGCAGCACGAGCAAGTGTGAGTGAGGTATGCTTATATAGGGGCTAATACTAAGTGCCCCAGGATATCTTCCCCGAACTCAATTCCTATAGCAGTTCCTTAATCTTCTTTTGCTCGTTAATACAAAATATACAAACGAAATTGTATAAATAATTGCCACTATTAAATGACAATTTTGGCGATTTTAGAGTTTCACGAATAATCCCACCTGTGACATACTTTTCCATCCATTATGTTTCGTCATTTGAGAACACATTCTGGCGATAAGCCGTTTTAGTGTGAAATTTGCGATTATAAATATGCTCAAAAGCATGATTTATAAAGACACTTGAGCATGCATTCAGGTGATAAATCGTTTAAGTGTGAAATAGATGGGGTTTTGCCCCATCACCCCGTGTACACTCATAATTGCTCTGCGTTTTTCCGTTAAAGTTTACCATTATTCTCATTAGGTTAATTTGTCCAAACTTTGTACACATTGGGTATAGCTGTGATCAACAAGGCGGAGCATGCTCTTTTAATATCCTGCAAAAAATATTAAAAAAATGGATTTAGAGTGTACACTTAAATGGTTTATATTAAATTTTTTTCGATAATTTAATGGTAATTTTTGTATATTTAAAATACAAAAACATAAAATTTTTTAAATAAAAATGTTGACTTATGTTTATCGTTTGATCTGTCCAACCTGAAGGGTGTCTCCCTCTTGCGTTAGCCCTGCTGATTTTCCCCATCCACCGGGGTTGGTTACTGGGTATAGGCATTGGTATAGCTGTGATCAGCAAAGCATAGCATACTCTTTTAATATCCTTCATTTGACAAAAAAGAACAGTTTTCAAGTTCTTCACAATTATATTTTATTGACGACTATTTTATTTAATATAACCATAATTTGGAATGCCACGCTTTTCCTTATTTTTCTTACAATTTGAAGTAGATGCCTCGATGGAAATTGAACTTTCAGACGTAATTGATAATTGTTCTTTGAAGCTGCTGCAGTCTGTCTACAGCTGGATGTCCTTGGACGCTTGTAGCAATTCCTTTTTTTCTTATTTGGCCCTGGTTTTTTACCAGCGTATTAACTATTTGAATAGTCGATGAAGGTTTGAAAGAACATTTATTACGTTGCTCTACCAGGCGATCCAGCGCAAGTCAATTTTATTTTGAGTGGACCATATCTTTGCATCTCTTCGTGTTATTCTTTATTGTCGGCCGAACTTTTCATGAGATCTTATCTATTTCAATTGTCCGAATGCAGCAGTTGCACATGACGAACCTTTCCAATTGGATGAGATCCTATAATTTGGTTGGATCAAGGTTCGAAAGTTATCTATGGATTTCTCTGCTTTAATGAGAAATCCTTACCTAATTTCTCGTCTGTTACAGGTACGTCAAGTACATACTTTCATTATTGCCATCTATTGAAGTTTACTTCCCAATCCCAGCTTTCGTCCGTAGAATTGACGAGTTTCCTTATCGGGTGGACCTAACACCTGTTTCTGAGTTCGAGCATCCCAGTTGTTAGACGGGCCTACTGATCTTTGATTGGCTCTGACGGAGACTTACACAGCATACCTCTACTTTTAAAATGAAGTTGCCCAATTGCCTTAAAATTGAGGTGCAACCGTACTCGTACTCCTATAGGGATTTTTGTACTCTAAATATTATAAACCTTACTACTTTTAAAACCTGCACTCAAAAGATCTCCTTTGCATTCTTTGTACTGTACTTGACGTAAGCTAATTTCCGCGTTTCTCCATTAAAATTTACCTTGATTCTCATTGGGTAAACTTTCCCGAAATGTGAACAGATTGGTAATAGTTGTGATCCAACAAAGCGGAACCTGTGGGGCATACTCTTTTAATCTTCGTTTTTACTGATGTTGTTCAAAAATTGTACCAAATCGGTATTGCGTCTGTACAACTGTTGCATAATATACCGTTTTTCATTTCAATTAAATCTTCTATTGTTCAAATTAAAACTATTAATAATAAAGACAATAAGATTTATTCACAGAAAATGGAGTAGGGATGTCTTGGTTTAATTTGGTTTTTGTAAATGTGGTAATTGCGAAGTTGATATCGTCGCAAATGATTTTGTGTGGAACTTTGGGAGTAAATACAACTTGATTACGTTTTGAGGTTAATATTGTGTTAGTAAATTTGAATCGTAATTGGTAGTAAGTAGATATAACTTGCTGACGGTCTTTGGTAAATTTATATATATAACCGTTTCTGGGGATTTTGGAATATAATTAGAACAACAGAAGTCGCTAACAGGCCGACGTTTCGGTAAATTTGGTAATTGCCATATAAATTTAATTCATGATCTTTGGTCAATGGATATCCCTGACGTCCACGGCATTAGCTTTTGTTGCGTTGTTACTACAATATCAATTAATGTTGTAAAGAAAAAGAATGTTATGTTGAAATTGTTGATGGTTGATTTATTATATTTGCAGATCAAGTTGGATCAAGATTCGAAAGTTGTCTATTGATTTCTTAGTGCAACCTTAGGGTAACCATAGGGAGTTTTGTACTCTATTCTTGAGAGCCTTATTCCTTTATTAAAACATGTTCTCGAAAGAACTGCTTCGCATTCTTTGTACTCTTTTATACTGTATCTTGGTGAACCCGTATTCATTTGCAAAATAGGGAATGGCATTTTTTCTTTATTATACTCGCGAAAATATTAAGTGACTATGTCAAAATAATATAGTGATTTAATTGCGTCGTTTCGTCGAGGATGTTAAAAAAATGTCATTCATTATGAGATCTATCACTTTTTCTTGTTTTTCAATCATAATTGACATCTTTTGAAAGCCAATTTTCCAATGTCTTTGTATGCGTTGAGACTATTTTCGTCATTTTAAATTATAAAGATGACACTGTTCCATCTCTTGTCATCTAGCGCAAGATTTATCACTTTCTTATTTATATAGCGATTCAAATCATAATATAAAATATTATAGTACGGAATATCGATCACAGTCTTCATCCAGTAAATTTCCCCGAATTTCGTACAAATTGGGTTGAACTATTATTCAAACATGTCTGCTGGATAGTCTTTTAGCATTGATCTTATGCGTGGTTTTGGGTTCCGCCATTCCGGTTGTTCCAATCTCGAACTTTCAGACCGTAATTCGTTATTGTTTTCTGAAGCTACTGTATTCTGTCGATTCCAAAATTTCACTGTAAGATTTCAAGTTGTAATATCTTAATCGTACAACCACAATTGTACAAATAATTGCTACTATAAATTGCCAACCATTTTGAAAATTAAAATTTTTCCAACAATTAAGTTTGGTCTATTACCAGTAGGCTAATTATTTTTTGCTCTGTCACTTTATGTGCACTCTTATCATTGCTCCACACACTATTATAATGCTTGATCGTTGTTATTATTAGCTACGTTTCTCTGAAGCTGCAGCAGTCTGTCTCCAACAGGTTGTCCTTGGACGCTTGTAGGAACTACGTTTTTTCTCATTTGGCCCTCGCCTTTTACTAGCGTCGATTTTTTATTGTTCGAATTCATTGTGGAGGTTACCTCACTTCCAGTTCATGGTCCCAGCATCCTGGTTGCAGGCTATTGTTCTTCATCGAAATTCATCAGCCCCAATTTTCGGGTTCTGTTCATTTACATTACATTTTATCAAAAGTATCCAATAATTTTACAAATGTAGTATTTGTCCTTGCAACTGCCTTTGACTTACGTAATAGCTAGTTCTAATTGCCTAATATTAATATTCAACTTTCTCCAGTAACTAGTAGTTCAATTTCGCTGAGCTTTGCCCGATCAACAAATCCGAGCATGTGGGGCATACTTTTTTAATTTCCTTCATCCCAAAATATGGACAGCTTAGTATGGATGATAAAAGATGCGGAGTCATGTCGTCGGCTTTCGATCTTAGCGGTCAAAGCATTTTTTAAATGTGGCAGCACTAAACTGTACAATGTACTTACCGTAAGATGATAATCTCTGCGGTTTTCCGTTAAAGTTTACCATTATTCTCATTACGTTAATTTATCCAAAAGTTGTAGGTATAGCTCACCAAGGCGGAGCATGTGGTGGCATACTCTTTTAACATCCTTCATTTGACAAAAAGGACAGTTTTCAAGTTCTTCACAATTTTATTTTATTAACAACTATTGAACTTTCAGACTGTAATTCATGATTGTTCTTTGAAGCTGCTGCAGTCTGTCTACAGTATGATGTTCTTGGGCGCTTGTAGCAACTATGTTTTTTCTTATATGGCCCTCGTTTTTTACCAGTGCCCCAGCGCTTTTTTCTTTTAAATCATCCGTCTTGAGGTTTTTCCTTCTTTGTTCTATGTTGTATAAGAATTTTTTCGGACTTATTTTCATATTGGTTAAATGTTTAATTATAGGTTAGATTTCAAGTGGTAATGTTTTGTCAAAATATACAAGTGAAATTGTATAAATAATTGCTAGTATAAAGTGCCACTATTTATTCACAGAATATGGAGTAAGGATGTCTTGGTTTAATTTGGTTTTTGTAAATGTAGTAATTGCGAAGTCAATAATCGTCGGAATGATTTTTGTGTTGTACTTGGGAGTAAGTGCAACTTGCTTACGTTTCTAGGTTACTTTGGTGTTGATAAATTTGGTTATCACGAAGTTAAATCTTCGGAATGATTTTTGTATTGTAATTGGGATTAAGTAGATACAACTTGCTTATGTTCTTTGGAAACTTTGGTAATTGCGAAGTAAATCAATTTGTTTTGAAGTAAATTTAACTCGTGATCTTTGGTCAATGGATATTCTTGACGTCCACGGCATTGGCTTTTGTTGGGTTGTTACTAAAATATCGATTTCTACTTTTAAAATGAAATTGCCCTATTAACACAGGATTAAGGTACAACCTTAGGGTAACCATAGGGAGTTTTGTACTCTATTCTTGAGAGCCTTACTCCGTTTAAAACATGTCCTCGAAAGAACTGCTTCGCATTCTTTATACTCTTTTATACTGTATTTTGGTGATCCTGTGTGCACCATTGCGGTAAAAAAATTTTTATTTGGGATCTAGTTTTTATTGCCCGCGGAACATAGTTTTTAATTTTAGTCACTCTGGTGCGGAGTATGGGAAAGTAAAATTAAATACACAAATAACCATCTAATTGTTATTAATATTAATTGTTCATGCGGTTATATTCTATTTCCATCGTGTGCTTGCAGCTGCTGCACACGACGGGCATATATTATTTGATGAGGTCCTATAATTTACATAATCTTGGAACATTTATACTACTGTTACCAGCGTACGTTGTAAACTCATCAGTTCCTACTACAGCTAACAACCCCGGTAAAAAAAATTTCATTTGCGATCTAGTTTGTATTACCCGCGGAACATAGTTGTTAGAGAAAATTAACGAAACATTTTGATAACCGCACGGTAATACGCATTGATTCCTTCTCAATTTCACACCTAATACACGCCTGATCCGTTTCCTGGTTCGGGCATTCCGGTTGCAGAACCATCGTTCTTCTTAATTTATTACGTTTTGCAACTAATTATAGGGTGGTGGAGTGATTTGGCGGAAACCGAATTGTTCGGGGAGTAGGATGTTGTTTTGCTTCCGAAGGTTTGGAAGCGGCTGATTTTTCAAGGATTTTGGTTAGGTTGGTGAAGCTGACGGGGAGATTTTTGGTTTGCAGGGTTTTTGGATTGGGTTGACAATAGCGTACTTCCATTTGTGGGAAGTATTTATTTTTTAAGCATGCATTAAGTATGTACAAAATTGGGACTACTTGCTTTTTTTGGGAGTTTGTTTGTAGTATGAATGGGGAAATCGAGTCGTGACAGGGAGCTTTGTTTCTATTATTGTTTTAATTTCGGCTGGTGAGGTAAGATCGGATTCGGGGGTAGGAGATTAGGTGTTTATTACTACTTACATGGGAAATTACAGTTAAATAAGTACTCAAATTCTTTATAAGGCTTTTTAATTTTAGTCACAGTATCAAAATTCCTTAAATGGTTTTTTAATTTTAGTCATTCTGGTGATAAATACGGGAAAGTAAACTTAAATAAACAAATAACCATCTAATTGTTATTAATTAATTGTTCATGCGGTTATATTTTATTTCAATTATAATTTACATACCCATGGAACATTTATACTACTGTTACCACCGTACGTTCCAAACTCATCAGTTCCTACCACAGCTAACAACTCCGGTAAAAATATTTTTATTTGGGATCTAGTTTTTATTACCCTCGGAACATAGTTGTTAGAGAAAATTAACGAAACATTTTGATAACCGCACGGTAATACGCATTGATTCCTTCTCAATTTCACACCCAATAGACGCCTCATTTATTTCCTGGTTCGGGCATTCCGGTTGCAGAACCATCGTTCTTCCTAATTATTACCTTTTACAACTAACTAACTAATTATAGGATGGTGGAGTGATTTGGCGGAAACCGAATTGTTCGGGAAGTAGGATGTTGTTTTGCTTTCCGATGATTTTTTCAAGGATTTTGGTTAGGTTGGTGGGGAGATTTTTGGTTTACAGGGTTTTTGGATTGGGTTGACAATAGCGCACTGCCATTTGTGGGAAGTATTTATTTTTTAGACATGCATTAAGTATGTAAAAAATATTGACTACTTGCATTTTTGGGAGTTTTTTTTAGTATGAATGGGGAAATGGAGTCGTGACAGGGAGCTTTGTTTCTATATGGGAAAGTAAAGTTAAATAAATACTCAAATTCTTTATAAGGTTTTTGGATTTTAGTCACAGTATCAAAATTCTTTAAAGGGTTTATTAATTTTAGTCATTCTGGTGCTGAGTATGGCAAATTAAAATTAAATAAAAAAATAATCATCTAATTTATCTGCCTGGTGCTGCAATTCGAAACATTAAATAAAATAAATTTCATCAAGTTCAAATTCATAGTATTTTAACATTTTATCAACCCAAAAAAACTATACACTGACATGTATCAATTGATATAAATGCAATTTTATAATATTGCAAGTTTCCCGTATATTTGGATTGGGCAGTTTCTCTCTTCTCGTTTTCCCTATACTGAATTCGTTTTATTTCCGAGTTCCAGCTACCTTTGCTTCGCAGCTATAATAAAAATATGGTACTTGATCACTGCATATTAAATTTCCAAAATTTTGGGATCAGCGTTCAAATGTTAGTTGTTGATAGTTAAAATCAATAATTTCAATAGAAATTCAAGAAAAACAATAAGTGATTAGTATCGAGACAAATAAGGCCTCTTGATTTTCCTTAAGGGTTTGTTTTCAAAGATGTAGTTATTTTAAAGTAATTTTAATTTGCGATCTTTTGGTCAATGGCTACCTATACCTGGTGTCCACGGCATCGGCTTTAGTTGGGTTGTTACTACAATATCGATTAATGTTATAAAACAGCAACAAGTAAACGGGTTGTTTATTATGTTGACGTTGTTGATGGTTGATTCCTTACAGTTTGTTGATAAAGTTGGATCAAAGTTCGAATGTTATCGATAGATTTTTCAGCCTTAATATGAAATCCTTGCCTAATTGCTCGTCTGTTACATGTACGTCAAGTACATATTATTTGCTTTATTGGCATCTTTTATTGAAGTGTACTTGATGTATGCCAATTCCAGCATTCGCTCGTCACAGTTGTTAGACGGGCCTACTGATCTTCGAGTGGCTCTGACGGAGACGTACACATACCTCTACTTTTAAAATCAAGTTGCTCAATTGCCATAAAATTAATGTGCAACCGTACTCCTATAGGGAATTTTGTACTCTAAATATTATAAACCCCACTCCTTTTAAAACCTATACTCAAAAGATCTCCTTTGCATTCTTTTATACTCTATTTTGGTGAATCTGTATTCCTGTGCAACATTGGGAATAGTATTTTTGCATAACGCACTATGTGCGCAAGGGAATATTTGGAGATGGCCTGTATTGTAATTAGGGGCATTCGTTATGGATTTATCACTTTTTCTTGTTTTACATAACGATTCAAATCATAATACCCATGGAAAGATTAGAAATTTGATCTGGAAGAAAATGTTCCAAAAGAAATTTCTTAATTTTGGTTTTTGGTCAAAAATAATTTTGATTTTATCTCACATTCTTCGGGAATCAAATCAGGTATATCGTTGTCTGTTTCTGATCAGCCATAATCTTGATCTGGTCCATAATCCCTTTGTTGTTGTGATCTAATTTTGTTAGTATCTAAATTGACTGCTCTTTTGCGTTGTTTTTCAAGCTTTCCGTCAATTTTAAGTGCATATTGCTTCAAGTACATGGCCGAGAAACAGCTTGAATTATTTTCCTCTGAAATTCGGTAAGGCAAAACAGCGGTAGCTTTACATCTTTACAAAATTGCATCTTTTTCCACCAAAAAATTTAGCCGCGATAGAAAGGCTATCAACATGAGCTGTGAGGATTCTTATACCTGTTTGTATCGAATCCCAAACACCGCATAGTTTCAGATCATCCTCATGATTGAAATCATTTTCATGAATCATGATTATTGCAATAAAATCGGTCTACTCGGACAAGATTCGTAGATAAAATTTTACTAAAAGGTAGACATCTGTAATAAATAATTTTTACATAATAATTTGGAATGACACGCTTTTACTTATTTTTCTTACATTTTGAAGTAGACATCTCGATGGAGGTTGAACTTTCAAAACGTAATTCGTAATTGTTCTCGAAAGCTGCTGGATTCGATCTACAGCAGGATGTCCTTGAACTCTTGTAGCAACTACTTTTGTTCTTATTTGGCCCTCGCCTTTTACCAGCGTTCCAGCTCTTTTTTCTTTTAAATAATCGTTCTTGAGGTTCTTGCGACTTTGATCTATGTTGTATCCGGATTTTCTCGGACTTATTTTCATATTGGTTAAATGTTTAATTATAGGTTCGATTTCAAGTTGTAATGTCGTGTCAAAATAAACAAGCAAAATTTATAAAATAATCATCAACGCTGGACATACTAAATGAAATTAATTTATTAGGTTTTACAAAGTAATAACGTACAGGAAAATAAATCTTTGAGTAAAGTAGCGTGCACATACAGATTACTTGTCTTGCAAGGTAAAAGCTTGCAAGCACCATTCAAAGTAAAGAAAAATATACCTTAATAACAAGTGTGTCCAAATTTTGAATTTTTGGGAACTCTAATTTTATATAATAAATTTAACACCGGTACATAATTAATAAGGTAATCCGATGAGAAACCTTAAAATTACATCTGACATTATTAAACAGGACAAATTAATGTAACTATACTTTGTCTACGCCGTATGTACCTAAGCTCATCCTGAGTCCTGACACTTATTGATGCACTCATTGGCTTAAAATTTTTGAGAGGAGCCTAGTTGGTGGTAGATTTTTTTTATAATTTTGAGTTTTATTGTCTACAATTTTGTTTTTCGCACAAGGAAATTCAATGTCAATTTTTATCTTTACGAGGAATTACAGTACTCCACACTTCTAACATGATTTTGGGCACTTTAAAAATAAAACCTTGTCGTTTCTATATTTTGGGTAACCACTCTTGCAAGTAGGTGCAAAACAATATTATTAGCTTTTTAAAATATATTTCTTCTTGCAAATGCCTTTCAATTGCAAAATAGCTAGTTCTTGTTACCTAATATTAATATTCAACAATCTCCAGTAACTTGAAAAGTTTCATTTCGCTGAACTTTTACTAGCATTCCAGGACTTTGTCTATTACATAATTTCTTTCGGACTCGTTTTGTCTGAGAACCCATGGTGGGTGAAATCCCCCAAGAATTCGCTTTCGGCGATTATTGAGAGAACGCTGAGTGGCCGTTTGGTCCAATTCCGACGTAGTCGGTGCCGTCTCCCGCACATTAATTGGTGACGCCTCCTATGTATCTGAAAATCCCTGGTTTTGCTCTTGCTCTCTTTCTTGTCTTTCTGCGGAGTCCTGTCGTCGGCTTTCGATCTTTACGGTCGAAGCATTTCGGCGGCGAGCAGCACGAGCAAGTGTGAGTGAGGTATGCTTATATAGGGGCTAATACTAAGTGCCCCAGGATATCTTCCCCGAACTCAATTCCTATAGCAGTTCCTTAATCTTCTTTTGCTCGTTGATACAAAATATACAAACAAAATTGTATAAATAATTGCCACTATTAAATGACAATTTTGGCGATTTTAGAGTTTCACGAATAATCCCACTTGTGACATACTTTTCCATCCATTATGTTTCGCCATTTGAGAACACATTCTGGCGATAAGCCGTTTTAGTGTTAAATTTGCGATTATAAATATGCTCAAAAGCATGATTTATAAAGACACTTGAGCATGCATTCAGGTGATAAATCGTTTAAGTGTGAAATAGATGGGGTTTTGCCCCATCACCCCGTGTACACTCTCATAATTGCTCTGCATTTTTCCGTTAAAGTTTACCATTATTCTCATTAGGTTAATTTGTCCAAACTTTGTACACATTGGGTATAGCTGTGATCAACAAGGCGGAGCATGCTCTTTTAATATTCTGCAAAAAATATTAAAAAAAAATGGATTTAGAGTGTACACTTAAATGGTTTATATTAAATTATTTTCGATAATTTAAAGGTAATTTTTGTATATTTAAAATACAAAAACATAAAATTTTTTAAATAAAAATGTTGACTTATGTTTATCGTTTGATCCGTCCAACCTGAAGGGTGTCTCCCTCTTGCGTTAGCCCCGCTGATTTTCCCCATCCACCGGGGTTGGTTACTGGGTATAGCCATTGGTATAGCTGTGATCAGCAAAGCGGAGCATACTCTTTTAATATCCTTGCATTTGACAAAAAAGAACAGTTTTCAAATTCTTCACAATTTTATTTTATTGACGACTATTTTATTTAATATAACCATAATTTGGAATGCCACGCTTTTCCTTATTTTTCTTACAATTTGAAGTAGATGCCTCGATGGAAATTGAACTTTCAGACGTAATTGATAATTGTTCTTTGAAGCTGCTGCAGTCTGTCTACAGCTGGATGTCCTTGGACGCTTGTAGCAATTCCTTTTTTCTTATTTGGCACTGGTTTTTTACCAGCGTATTAACTATTTGAATAGTTGATGAAGGTTTGAAAGAACATTTATTACGTTGCTCTACCAGGCGATCCAGCGCAAGTCAATTTTATTTTGAGTGGACCATATCTTTGCATCTCTTCGTGTTATTCTTTATTGTCGGCCGAACTTTTCATGAGATCTTATCTATTTCAATTGTCCGAATGCAGCAGTTGCACATGACGAACCTTTCCAATTGGATGAGATCCTATAATTTGGTTGGATCAAGGTTCGAAAGTTATCGATGGATTTCTCTGCTTTAATGAGAAATCCTTACCTAATTTCTCGTCTGTTACAGGTACGTCAAGTACATACTTTCATTATTGCCATCTATTGAAGTTTACTTCCCAATCCCAGCTTTCGTCCGTAGAATTGACGAGTTTCCTTATCGGGTGGACCTAACACCTGTTTCTGAGTTCGAGCATCCCAGTTGTTAGACGGGCCTACTGATCTTTGATTGGCTCTGACGGAGACGTACACAACATACCTCTACTTTTAAAATGAAGGTGCCCAATTGCCTTAAAATTGAGGTGCAACCGTACTCGTACTCCTATTGAGAATTTTGTACTCTAAATATTATAAACCTTACTACTTTTAAAACCTGCACTCAAAAGATCTCCTTTGCATTCTTTGTACTGTACTTGACGTAAGCTAATTTCCGCGTTTCTCCATTAAAATTTACCTTGATTCTCATTGGGTAAACTTTCCCGAAATGTGAACAGATTGGTAGTAGTTGTGATCCAACAAAGCGGAACCTGTGGGCCATACTCTTTTAATCTTCGTTTTTACTGATGTTGTTAAAAAATTGTACCAAATCGATATTGCATCTCTACAACTGTTGCATAATATACCGTTTTTCAATTAAAGCTTATATTGTTCAAATTAAAATTATTAATAATAAAGACAATAAGATTTATTCACAGAAAATGGAGTAGTAGGGATGTCTTGGTTTAATTTGGTTTTTGTAAATGTGGTAATTGCGAAGTTAATACCGTCGCAAATGATTTTGTGTTGAACTTTGGGAGCAAATACAACTTGATTACGTTTTGAGGTTAATATGGTGTTAGTAAATTTGGTTATCACGAAGTTCATATCTTCGGAATGATTTTTGAATCGTAATTGGTAGTAAGTAGATATAACTTGCTGACGGTCTTTGGTAAATTTATATATATAACCGTTTCTGGGGATTTTGGAATATAATTAGAACAACAGAAGTCGCTAACAGGCCGACGTTTCGGTAAATTTGGTAATTGCCATATAAATTTAATTCATGATCTTTGGTCAATGGATATCCCTGACGTCCACAGCATTAGCTTTTGTTGCGTTGTCACTACAATATCGATTAATGTTGTAAAGAAAAAAGAATGTTATATTGAAATTGTTAATGGTTGATTTATTATATTTTCAGGTCAAGTTGGATAAAGATTCGAAAGTTGTCTATTGATATCTTAGTGCAACCTTAGGGTAACCATAGGGAGTTTTGTACTCTATTCTTGAGAGCCTTATTCCTTTATTAAAACATGTTCTCGAAAGAACTGCTTCGCATTCTTTGTACTCTTTTATACTGTATCTTGGTGAACCCATATTCATTTGCAAAATAGGGAATGGCATTTTTTCTTTACTCTGTTATACTCGCGAAAATATTAAGTGACTATGTCATAATAATATAGCGATTTAATTGCGTCGTTTCGTCGAGGATGTTAAAGAAAATGTCATTCGTTATGAGATCTATCACTTTTTCTTGTTTTTCAATCATAATTGACATCTTTTGAAAGCTTACTTTCCAATGTCTTTGTATGTGTTGGGACTATTTTCGTCATTTTAAATTATAAAGATGACACTGTTCCATCTCATGTCATCTAGGGCAAGATGTATCACTTTCTTCTTTATATAGCGATTCAAATCATAATATAAAATATTCTATTACGGAATATCGATCACAGTCCTCATCCAGTAAATTTCTCCGAATTTCGTACAAATTGGGTTGAACTATTATTCAAACATGTCTGCTGGGTAGTCTTTTAGCATTGATCTTATGCGTGGTTTTGGGTTCCGCCATTCCGGTTGTTCCAATCTCGAACTTTCAGACCGTAATTCGTTATTGTTTTCTGAAGCTACTGTATTCTGTCGATTCCAAAGTTTCACTGTAAGATTTTAAGTTGTAATATCTTAATCGTACAACCACAATTGTACAAATAATTGCTACTATAAATTGCCAACCATTTTGAAAATTAAAATTTTTCCAACAATTAAGTTTGGTCTATTACCAGTAGGCTAATTATTTTTTGCTCTGTCACTTTATGTCCACTCTTATCATTGCTTCACACACTATTATAATGCTTGATCGTTGTTATTATTAGCTACGTTTCTCTGAAGCTGCAGCAGTCTGTCTCCAACAGGTTGTCCTTGGACGCTTGTAGGAACTACGTTTTTTCTCATTTGGCCCTCGCCTTTTACTAGCGTCGATTTTTTATTGTTCGAATTCATTGTGGAGGTAACCTCACTTCCAGTTCATGGTCCCAGCATCCTGGTTGCAGGCTATTGTTCTTCATCGAAATTCATCAGCCCCAATTTTCGGGTTCTGTTCATTTACATTACATTTTATCAAAAGTATCCAATAATTTTACAAATGTAGTATTTGTCCTTGCAATAGCTAGTTCTAATTGCCTAATATTAATATTCAACTTTCTCCAGTAACTAGTAGTTCAATTTCGCTGAGCTTTGCCCGATCAACAAATCCGAGCATGTGGGGCATACTTTTTTAATTTCCTTCATCCCAAAATATGGACAGCTTAGAATGGATGATAAAAGATGCGGAGTCATGTCGTCGGCTTTCGATCTTAGCGGTCAAAGCATTTTTTAAATGTGGCAGCACTAAACTGTACAATGTACTTACCGTAAGATGATAATCTCTGCGGTTTTCCGTTAAAGTTTACCATTATTCTCATTACGTTAATTTGTCCAAAAGTTGTAGGTATAGCTCACCAAGGCGGAGCATGTGGTGGCATACTCTTTTAACATCCTTCATTTGACAAAAAGGACAGTTTTCAAGTTCTTCACAATTTTATTTTATTAACAACTATTGAACTTTCAGACTGTAATTCATGATTGTTCTTTGAAGCTGCTGCAGTCTGTCTACAGTATGATGTTCTTGGGCGCTTGTAGCAACTATGTTTTTTCTTATATGGCCCTCGTTTTTTACCAGTGCCCCAGCGCTTTTTTCTTTTAAATCATCCGTCTTGAGGTTTTTCCTTCTTTGTTCTATGTTGTATAAGAATTTTTTCGGACTTATTTTCATATTGGTTAAATGTTTAATTATAGGTTAGATTTCAAGTGGTAATGTTTTGTCAAAATATACAAGTGAAATTGTATAAATAATAGCTAGTATAAAGTGCCACTATTTATTCACAGAATATGGAGTAAGGATGTCTTGGTTTAATTTGGTTTTTGTAAATGTAGTAATTGCGAAGTCAATAATCGTCGGAATGATTTTTGTGTTGTACTTGGGAGTAAGTGCAACTATCTTACGTTTCTAGGTTACTTTGGTGTTGATAAATTTGGTTATCACGAAGTTAAATCTTCGGAATGATTTTTGTATTGTAATTGGGATTAAGTAGCTACAACTTGCTTATGTTCTTTGGAAACTTTGGTAATTGCGAAGTAAATCAATTTATTTTGAAGTAAATTTAACTCGTGATCTTTGGTCAATGGATATTCTTGACGTCCACGGCATTGGCTTTTGTTGGGTTGTTACTAAAATATCGATTTCTACTTTTAAAATGAAATTGCCCTATTGACACAGGATTAAGGTACAACCTTAGGGTAACCATATGGAGTTTTGTACTCTAATCTTGAGAGCCTTACTCCGTTTAAAACATGTCCTCGAAAGAACTGCTTCGCATTCTTTATACTCTTTTATACTGTATTTTGGTGATCCTGTGTGCACCATTGCGGTAAAAAAATTTTTATTTGGGATCTAATTTTTATTGCCCGCGGAACATAGTTTTTAATTTTAGTCACTCTGGTGCGGAGTATGGGAAAGTAAAATTAAATACACAAATAACCATCTAATTGTTATTACTATTAATTGTTCATGCGGTTATATTCTATTTCCATCGTGTGCTTGCAGCTGCTGCACACGACGGGCATATATTATTTGATGATGTCCTATAATTTACATACCCTTGGAACATTTATACTACTGTTACCAGCGTACGTTGTAAACTCATCAGTTCCTACTACAGCTAACAACCCCGGTAAAAAAAATTTCATTTGCGATCTAGTTTGTATTACCCGCGGAACATAGTTGTTAGAGAAAATTAACGAAACATTTTGATAACCGCACGGTAATACGCATTGATTCCTTCTCAATTTCACACCTAATACACGCCTTATCCGTTTCCTGGTTCGGGCATTCCGGTTGCAGAACCATCGTTCTTCTTAATTTATTACGTTTTGCAACTAATTATAGGGTGGTGGAGTGATTTGGCGGAAACCGAATTGTTCGGGAAGTGGGATGTTGTTTTTCTTTCCGAAGGTTTGGAAGCGGCTGATTTTTCAAGGATTTTGTTTAGGTTGGTGAGGCTGGTGGGGAGATTTTTGGTTTACAGGGTTTTTGGATTGGGTTGACAATAGCGCACTTTCATTTGTGGGAAGAATTTATTTTTCAGACATGCATTGAGTATGTAAAAAATTTGGATTACTTACTTTTTTGGGAGTTTTTTTTTATTATGAATGGGGAAATTGAGTCGTGACAGGGAGCTTTGTTTCTATTATTGTTTTGATTTCGGCTGGTAAGGTAAGATCGGATTCGGGGGTAGGGGATTAGGTGTTTATTACTACTTACATGGGAAAGTAAAGTTAAATAAATACTCAAATTCTTTATAAGGCTTTTTAATTTTAGTCACAGTATTAAAATTTTTAAATGGTTTTTACTTTACCATACATAGTATGAGTATACGTAGTATACCATACATAATGGTAAAGTATTGTTTAATTTTCGTCATTCTGGTGCTGAGTATGAGAAAGTAAAATTAAATAAACAAATAACCATCTAATTGTTATTAATTAATTGTTCATGCGGTTATATTCTATTTCAATCGTGTGCTTGCAGCTGCTGCACACGACGGGTATATCTTATTTGATGAGGTCCTATAATTTACATACCCTTGGAACATTTATACTACTGTTACCAGCGTACGTTGCAAACTCATCAGTTCCTACCACAGCTAACAACTCCGGTAAAAATATTTTTATTTGGGATCTAGTTTTTATTACCCTCGGAACATAGTTGTTAGAGAAAATTAACGAAACATTTTGATAACCGCACGGTAATACGCATTGATTCCTTCTTAATTTCACACCTAATTGACGCCTCATCCGTATCTTGGTTCGGGCATTCCGGTTGCAGAACTATCGTTCTTCCTAATTATTACGTTTTGCAACTAACTAATTAATTATATAGGGTGGTGGAGTGATTGGCGGAAACCGAATTGTTCGGAGAGTAGGTGTTGTTTTGCTTTCCGAAAGGTTTGGAAGCGGCTGAGGATGATTTTTCAAGGATTTTGGTTAGGTTGGTGAGGCTGGTGAGGAGATTTTTGGTTTACAGGGTTTTTGGATTGGGTTGACAATAGCGCACTTCCATTTGTGGGAAGTATTTATTTTTTAGATATGCATTAAATATGTAAAAAATATGGACTACTTGCTTTTTTGGGAGTTTTTTTTAGTATGAATGGGGAAATGGAGTCGTGACAGGGAGCTTTGTTTCTATATGGTATAGTTAAATAAATACTCAAATTCTTTATAAGGCTTTTTAATTTTAGTCACAGTATCAAAATTCTTTGAAGGGTTTTTGGAATTTTTTAATTCCTATAATTTTTAATTTTAGTCACTCTGGTGCGGAGTATGGGAAAGTAAAATTAAATAAACAAATAACAATCTAATTTATCTGCCTGGTGCTGCAATTCGAAACATTAAATAAAATAAATTTTATCAAGTTCAAATTCATAGTATTTTATCAACCCACAAAAGCGAAACACTGACATGGATCAATTGATATAAATTCAATGTTTATAATATTGCAAGTTTCCCGTATATTTGGATTGGGCAGTTTCTCTCTTCTCGTTTTCCCTACTGAATTGGTTTTATTTCCGAGTTCCAGCTACCCTTGCTTCGCAGCTATAATAAAAATATGGAACTTGATCGCTGCATATTAAAATTCCAAAATTTTGGGATCAGCGTTCAAATGTTAGTTGTTGATAGTTAAAATCAATAATTTCAATAGAAATTCAAGAAAAAAAATAAGTGATTAGTATCGAGACAAATAAGGCCTCTTGATTTTCCTTAAGGGTTTGTTTTCAACGATGTAGTTATTTTAAAGTAATTTTAATTTGCGATCTTTTGGTCAATGGCTACCTATACCTGGTGTCCACGGCATCGGCTTTAGTTGGGTTGTTACTACAATATCGATTAATGTTATAAAACAGCAACAAGTAGACGGGTTGTTTATAATGTTGACGTTGTTGATGGTTGATTCCTTACAGTTTGTTGATAAAGTTGGATCAAAGTTCGAATGTTATCGATTGATTTTTCAGCCCGAATATGAAATCCTTGCCTAATTTCTCGTCTGTTACATGTACGTCAAGTACATATAATTTGCATTATTGGCATCTTTTATTGAAGTGTACTTGACGTATTCCAATCCCAGCTTTCGCCCGTCCCAGTTGTTGGACGGGCCTACTGATCTTTGAGTGGCCCGGACGAAAACGTACACATATATACCTCTACTTTTAAAATGAAGTTGCCCAATTGCCATAAAATTAAGGTGCAAATTCTTATAGGGAATTTTATACTCTAAATATTATAAACCTTACTCCTTTTAAAACCTTATACTCAAAAGATTAATCTCCGTTTTTACTGATGTTGTTCTTAATTGTATCCAATTCAAATAACATTCGTGCAACCGTTGCATAATACAGCGATTTTCAAATCAATTAAGTCTTCCAGTGTTCAAATTAAGACTATTAATAATAAAGACAATAATATTTATGCACAGAATATGGAGTAGGGATGTCTTGGTTTAATTTGGTTTTTGTAAATGTGGTAATTGCGAAATCAATAATCGTCGGAATGATTTTTGTGTTGTACTTGGGAGTAAGTGCAACTTGCTTACGTTTCTAGGTTACTTTGGTGTTAATAAATTTCGTTATCACGAAGTTAAATCTTCGGAATGATTTTTGTGTTGTACTTTTTGGCAGTAAGTACAACTTCCTTAGGTTCTTAGGTTAATTTGGTTATGGTAAATTTGATAATCGCGAAGTTAATATCTTCGGAATGATTTTTGTATTGTAATTGGGATTAAGTAGATACAACTTGCTTATGTTCTTTGGAAAATTTGGTAATTGCGAAGTAAATCAATTTATTTTGAAGTAAATTTAACTCATGATCTTTGGTCAATGGATATCCTTGACATCCACGGCATTGGATTGTTCTAATTGCCTAATATTAATATTCAACTTTCTCCAGTAACTAGGATATCTTCCCCAACCCAATTCCTAAAACAGTTTCTTAATCTTATTTTGCTCGCGGATACAAAATTTACCGGCGAAATTATATAAATAATTATCTATATGAAATGCAAACTTTTAAAGATTTTAATTAAAATTTGCTTGTACGGGGAAGGATTTTCACGAATAATTCCACCTTTGATATACTTTTCCATCCATTTTGTTTCATTATAATTACTGTTTGACATATAATTACAATAATATATACTGTTAAAAGAAACAAGTATTTTTTATTATAAACAAGTAATTTCTTAACATTCAACATAACATAATAATCACACATCAGTACACACGTAAGCGACTCCAGCTCGACTGACTTCTTCCCCATCATTTTCTATTCATGCGCACCAAACCATCACGCAAACGTCCCGGGGAATCCCCATCTAACAATACACACACACACACACATATTAAAAAGGAATTTTATCTTTAACATTATTTAGCGTACAATAATTAAATTTAATTTAATTACTCCAACATTAAAATGTATATGGGTTGAATGCGTCGTGGACACTCCACGTTTGACTGACCCATGGTAACCCTCGGTGGCCCAACAATAACTCATAATAATATAGTGATTTAATTGCGTCGTTTCGTCGAGGATGTTAAAGAAAATATCATTCGTTATGAGATCTATCACTTTTTCTTGTTTTTCAATCATAATTGACATCTTTTGAAGGCTAACTTTCCGATGTCTTTGTATGCGTTGAGACTATTTTCGTCATTTTAAATTATAAAGATGACACTGTTCCATCTCTTGTCATCTAGCGCAAGATTTATCACTTTTTTATTTATATAGCGATTCGAATCATAACATAAAATATTCTAGTTCGGAATAGCGATCATAGTCCTCATCCCGTAAATTTCTCCGAATTTCGTACACATTGGGTTAAACTATTATTCAAACATGTCTACTGGGTAGTCGTTTAGCATTGATCTCATGCGTGGTTTTGGGTTCCGCCATTCCGATTGTTCCAATCTAGATGAAGATTGATCTTTCAGACCGTAATTTGTTATTATTCTCTGAAGCTACTGTATTATGTCGAGTTCAAGTTGTCTCTGTAAGATTTCAAGTTGTAATATTGTATCAAAATATATGTACAACCACAATTGTATAAATAATTGCTACTATAAAAGGCCAACCATATTGAAAATTAAAATTTTTCTAACAATTAAGTTTAGTCTGTTACCAGTAGGCTAATTCTTTTTTGCTCTGTCACCTCGTGTCCACTCTTATCATTGCTCCGCACATTATTATAATGCTTTATCGTTGTATTATTAGCTACATTTTTCTTCAGCTGCAGCAGTCTGTCTAAAGCAGGATGTCCTTGAACGCTTGTAGAATCTACGTTTTTTCTTATTTGGCCCTCTCCTTTTACTAGCGTCCCAGTGATTTTTTATTGTTGGAATTCATTGTAGAGGTTACCTCACTTCCAGTTCATGGTTCCGGCATCCTAGTTGCAGGCTATTGCTCTTCATCCAAATTCAGCAGTCCAACGTTTCGGTTTCTGTCCATTTACATTACATTTTATCAAAAGTACCCAATAATTTTACAAATGTTTTGTTCTTGCAACTGCCATTGACTTACGTAATAGCTAGTTCTAATTGCCTAATATTAATATTCAAGTTTCTCCAGTAACTAGTAGTTGAAATGTTGAAACAACATCACTTTCTCACTTAAAACAAACGTTAACAATTAACATTGTATAGGCGGACATTCAACGGTTGTAGCAATGTTGCTATAACATCGCCTCAACAATTGAAGCAACATTACTCCTTAATGTTAAAGCAACATTACTTTCTAATGTTGAAATAACATCATTTTTTCACTTAAAAGCAACGTTAGCATTTAATGTTGTATGGGCGGACATTCAACGGTTGTAGCAATGTTGGTACAACATCGCCTCATCAGTTTAACCAACATCGCAAGTGAATTTTTGATATCGCGTCAACATTGTGACAATGTTATCTTGCCTAGTGGGTAGTAGAGTACAATTTCGCTTAGCCTTTCCCGAGTAACAAAGCCGAGCATGTAGAGCATACTTTTTTAATTTTCTTCATCTAAAAATATGGACAGCTTAGTATGGATGATAAAAGATGCGGAGTCCTGTCGTCCGCTTTTCTTTTCAGTTCCTTAATCTTCTTTTGCTCGCTGATACAAAGTATACAAGCGAAATAATTATATAAATAATTTCCTCTTTAAAATGCAAACGTTTGTACCTATTAATTAAAATTCGCTTGTGCGAAGAGATAGTTTCAAGAATAATCCCACCTTTTACATACTTTTCTACCCACTAAGTTTCGTCCATTACCGCTAGGCAGGGGTGGGCACACTGGCACACTGCTCATCTGTGTGCTGTGCAGTCTCTCTACAGTGGGTTAGCCTCGAACACTTCTAGCAACTACGTTTTTTCTTATTTGTCCCTCGTTTTTTACCAACGTCCCAGCGTTTTTTGTTTTAATTCATCCATAATTTTAAATCTTCCTTATTTGCATTCTCTTTGATTTTTGGACTTACTTTCTTATTGGAAAAATGTTATATTATTATGTTAGATTTCAAGTTATAATGTCTTGTCAAAATTTACAAGCAAAATTGTATAAATAATTACTAGGATAAACTGCCACTATGTGGTAAATTTTATTTTAAAATTTGCTTGTACTTCATGCAAATTAAAAATAAAAATACCAAACAAACCAATGTGCGTAATAAATATTATACATTATTTTAAAAATATAAATAAAATATAAAAAATTATTTACTACTTATTATAGATCAGTTCTTTTAATTTAACTATTAATAATAATTATAAAAATATTTATTAATCTTTACGTCAGGTACAACATTAAGGAACAATAAAATTTTATTGCAACTATCTATATACGTCGAATGGAACCATTTTAATACAAAATCAATACAAAATTTAGCTTTTACATAAAATATTTTCTAATTCAATATCAAAAAATTTTATCACAACTTTTTAACTAGGTAAACTAATTTATGATTACCTTACAAATACATAATATTATTATGTGTTTTCCTTATACCATGTTAAAAATTTGCTGCTTTGTGTGGCTTCTTGCCTTCAAAAGATAATTAAGAGTCAATTTACACAGTTTAAAATATAAATATATCGGTAAGTTTTTAAATCGTGAAATTAATATTAGTTTTAAATTTTTTTTTTTATTAAATTTTTCTGGTGAAAGTTGTAACTACAACTGATAGCTCAAAAATATTACAATTGATTTTGTTGTTTGCGTTCAAAAAACCAAGGGATTGGTATCGTTTGCTACATGGAGCAAAATATTTTTATTCAAATAACTTAATTTTACATGTGGTTTATGTTTTTAAATGTTTTAAGAAATAATATGATATGATAAATTTATAATAAATAATGAAATAAATTGAGACACGAATCGCTTCACATTAAAAAACGATGAAAACTTAAGTGTTGCTCCCATGTTAAACGCAAGCAATTGTGTTAAATTACCTCCATAATTTTTTAATTTCTTTTATTAATAAAATAAATATGATAACAGCACTACAAGAGTCATCTGTAATAACAGGTGGCATTTATGAAAGTAAACATAGATGAATGAAAATTTGTAGAATAATTATTATTAAAAATTTAAGCTTCACGAATTATCCCACCTTTTACATGCTTTTCGAACCACTAAGTTTCGTCTATTACCGCTAGGCAGACTACTCATTTATATGATTTCGTGTGAATATGAAACGTAACAAATTGGATCAGCTGGTCTTCGAAAATATCCACTGGTTCATGATTCGGCCATCTCTGATTCAGACTATTGTTCATCTTCGAAATTCAGAAGTCAAAAGTTTAGGGTTATGTCCATTAACACTCCCAAACTTTTGACTGTATCTATCTCGTGCAAAAGAAAAGTTTCAATTAGCACATATTCCTTTATCTTTTAGCGCACTGCTCCAAGAATATAATCGTTTTTAGCAAATGTATCCAATAATTTTACAAATGTATTACTTTTTGCTGCAGCAATCACACTTATAGGATTCCATATTGGCTTAAAACCTTACAAATATCATATTAAAATTCACATCAGTGGTTGCGCCTTTAGGCCTGTTCCGACTTCTTGTTGCCATCGCTTTCGGGGTCTTCCCTGGTCCCTCTTTCCTCTAGGACGATATTGATACGAAAGCTTTGGCCATCACTGATCGTCCATCCGTTTTAAGTGGCCTCTTAATATCTGATAATAATATTTGAGTATCGTTGACTTTTATTTGTGAAATTTAATATTGTTGTATTTAACCCCTATTTCCATTTAGGGGATGTTAGGGGTTAATACTTGGTACCTGAAAATAGTAATAAATAGTAAGCATTACTTCCCGTGACTTTGTTTGTTTTTTTTTCTTTAGGAAAACTTCTATCGTAATATTCTAGTTCTTATTTCGCACTTTCATGTCTAATTTTCATTGGAAACATTCAATGAGAACTATGCTACTTAAAATCTTCCAAATTTTTCTGCCTTTCTAATGATACAACATTCATCTCTGGTTGGCGTATGTCTTTGTCCTGATGGGAATGTAGAGAACCGATCTGTTTATAGATCTTTGCTCCTTTCGTTTAACTAGATGCCCGTATGAGTTTCGCGGTGCGTATTTATGTCGCCCCTCCCCTCATGCCGCTCTGAACATACTTTCTCGAGAGTTCGAGGTCCTTTCATTATTTGCTGGGTTTCCGTCCTTGCCGAAATCGCTAAAGGAACCTCTGTCATTGGAACAAACGGTCACTCAGTTGGAGGGTGATCTAGTCGACTAATGTCGTGTCAAAATAAACATGCATAATTTATAAAATAAACATCAACGCTTGACATACCAAATGAAATTAATTTATCAGGTTTTACGAAGTAATAACTTACAGGAATATCAATTTTTGAGTAAAGTAGCGTTCACTTAGAGATTAGTTGTCTTGTCTTGCAAGGCAAAAGCTTGCAAGCACCAATCAAATTAAAGTATAAGTTTAAGGGTTCTGTCCATTTACATTACATTTTATCAAAAGTATCCAATAATCTTAGAAATGTATTTCCCTTACAACTGGCCTTAACTTGCGAAATAGCTATTTCTTGTTACCTAATATTAATAATACAGACAGTTGTAGCAACTACATTGTTCTTATTGGCCTTTCGTGTTTTACCAGCATCCCAGGTCTTTTGTTTTTTAAATCATCTATCTTGAAACTCTTTTTGTCTGAGAGCCCATGGTGAGAAAAATCCCCGAAGGTTTTACTTTAAGCGATTTTTGAGAGAACTCTCAGTGGCCGTTTGGTGGAAGCGTTGTTTCAATTCAGTGTTCCATGTTGAAAACTCTTTTGTAAATAAAATATAATAAAAATGTTAACTTATATTTGTTTTCTCTTGATTTTGAAGCTAAAGTTTCCATACTTTCTTCCACAAGTTTCTAATTGTTGCTTCTTGGTTCCATAATTCCAATCGTAATATTGTAAAAATTTATGATTTAATTTTGCTTGGCTGTGAACAACATAACGGTTCTTGTGCGACATTTGGTAAACAATTATTCTTGCCTATTTCAATTGTCTGAATGCAGCAGTTGCATAAGACGGTAATTTGATGGATCCTATATAATTTACATACTCTTAGAACTTTGATAACACTGGTGCCAACGCACGTTGCACCATTCATCAATTCTATCACCAATTGTAGTTATCTTTGCTAGTTATAAATATCATAGCACTTTAATCTTTGTTTTAATTTAAAAACAATTCTCGTCATCGAACTTCTACGTTAGCCGATCGGGAGCTGTCAAACTGCTCTCACGAAACGCAGATTATGGAGTGAGTACAAAAATCATACAACTTTCATTGTTTTCCTTCTTTTATACTTTTTCATATCAAAGCCACTCTGAAACTTCAAATAAGTTTTTCTTGATTTTTAAATTATACAAAAACTAATCACCGATCTTGGTGAAAATTGGTACAGATTTAAAACACCATCTCCTTATTGATAATTCACAAAATTCTAAATGTCAGAATTCACACGAGACTTTCGACTATGAAGATTCTCAATGTTGGCCACACTCTAATGTTCTGAACCTTGTTCATGACATATTTTATAACGTTATTACATTTATTTTTGTAACCGAACTTTGTTCCTTGGCCGTAATCACAAAGATTAGATTTGCACTACCGTCAAAGAGTATTTTCAAACTTTTTTATTTATATTGTCTTCTTGCATGGCAAACCTTACTCACTACTTAAATTTTTTGTACCGCTGTAAATATATTATTGGGATATTAATAATCTTGCACATATAGAAAGACAATATTTCACAAATGGGAAGGATATCAAAGTGATTTGTCAGAATTCAGAGGTTTCTCTTTGAGCTTTCTTAGCATCTGAGATTAGGAATGTAATCTGTATTGCTCTTGGTTTTCCAAGAATCAATTTTAATTGTTAGCGTAGTTAGTTTCATCCTGCTAAGGATGAATTAATTTTTCATCGGCATATCTAGTAATTTTAATCAATCGTTCGAAGTATCAAATAATTTCATCTAATAATAATTCTGCACCGCTGGACAGTAACTTATATACCACTGGTGTAACCAAGTTACACTTGGTTCGAAATTTCAAAATAACATAAGCCAACTTGGGTTTGTTTGCAATTAACTCAGATTGTTTCAGTTCTTCATTTTATACCTTCTTGATGTAAACTTTCCAAGATTTTCCAAATCTCGGTGAACATGATTTTAACTTTTTTTTCAAAAATCATCACCGATTCGAGTGAAAATCTGTGACAATTTAAAGTAACATTTGATTATACTGTCTCTCATTAGAGAAATCTCAATTAGCTTGGACGAAGTTTTATGAGCATTTTCATCTTTCCAAATGTAAAAGAAACACTTCCACTTCGTCAATTAGAACTAGGTCTTTTATTATCCAATATCTTGTCATGCCGTGTCACTACTTAAATTCTTTGTACTGCTGTAAATATATTATTGGGATATTAATAATCTTACACATAAACAAAAGGATAGAAATCCACAAATGTGAAGGATATCCAAGTGATTTGTCAGAATTCAGAGGTTGCTCTTTGATCTTTCTTAGCATCTGAGATTAGGAATGTAATCTGTATTGCTCTTGGTTTTCCAAGAATCAATTTTAATACCTATATTGCTAGCGTAGTAAGTTTCATCCTGCTAAGGATGAATTAATTTTTCATTGGCATATCCAGTAATTTTGATCAATGGTTCGAATCATCGAATTATTTCATCTGATAACAATTCTGCACCGCTTGACAGTAACTTAAATACTGGTGTAACTAAGTTACACTTGGTTCGAAATGTCAAAATGACATAAACCAACTTGGGTTTGGTTGCAATTAACTCACATTGTTTTACACCTTTTATACCTTCTTGATGTAAACTTTCCAAGATTTTCCAAATCTCTGTTAACATGATTTTAATTTTTTTTCAAAAATCATCACCGATTCGAGTGAAAATCTGTGACAATTTAAAGTAACATTTGATTATACTCTCTCTCATTAGACAAATCTCAATTGGCTTGGATGAAGTTTTATGAGCATTTTCATCTTTCAAAATGTAATAGAAACACTTCTTCGTCAATTAGAACTGGGTCTTGTATTATCCAATATCTTATCATGCCGTGTCACTACTTAAATTCTTTGTACTGCTGTAAATATATTATTGGGATATTAATAACCTTGCACATATAGAAAGATAGTATTTCACAAATGTGAAGGATATCCAAGTGATTTGTCAGAATTCAGAGGTTTCTCTTTGAGCTTTCTTAGCATCTGAGATTAGGAAGTCTTCTGGAGATGGGTTTACTCTGCCCAGTCTGTTTTCGTCCATTCTTTCTAAGTGGTCTCCATTGTTTCCTTTTATCTCTATCATTAGAGATACTCCCAGTATCGATCGTAATATATTTCTGTGTTCTGGAGGATTTGTTTTGGAGGTTTCTGTTCTTGTCTCGACAGCATATGATAGCATAGGTCTAATTACATGTCTTAAATATTCGCGTCTTACTTTCTGTCGTCGTGTATTTGTTGTTCCAGATGATGTCGCTCATCTTATCTTCTGTCAGAGAATTATTGAATATTTCTTGGGGGTGTATATTTCTGTTGGTGATGATATAGTCATCATATTATAAGGAAATAATAATGAATGAAAAAAATTATACATTAGGTGCTGGAAATTATCTAGATTTTTACGTCCTCCTCTAACTAAACAGGCCGAAAGCAATTGCCCGATGTTGACTGTTAGTCGAGTAAGTTCTTTTGATTTTTCAAAGAAATAAAAACTATAGGTATTTTTACAGAGCTTTTTTGAAAGTTTTGCGCTAAGCAAGAAGAATGCCGTTACGATGAGTACCTTTGCACCTGCTACAAGCTTGGACACTTCCGTGAAAGTTGAAGGTGATTGGATTGATGATGAAGATGAAGTTGAAGGTGCACTTGGTACTGCTAACCAAACTGACAATGTATGTTTGACTTTTATTTTAATTTAAATATGTACCTACTAATTATTTCTACTTTTAGCATTTGGGAGACGGAGAGCTGGTGGGGACGTTGAAGATACCAATTTGGAAATTCCAGAACTAGTGCCAGGCCAAAGTGACCCCGTAGATGGACAAGAATGTATTCATTTACAAACACAAGGACCTTTAATATAACTAATTTATTACTATGATATTATTAGTAAATATATTATTATTACATTTATTTTACTATGTAAATTGGTTAATTATTAATTCGTGAAAATAAATTAGTATTATATTTTAATAATGTTTTTATTTCGTTGTCGACTAGAAATCAAATTATTTAAGGCAGTTTAGGGCTTAGAATTTTTTCGATACTTTTCCTGTCTTTGCTATACTAAAATTAGTATTTCCAATTATTTTCAGAATATTTGAACAGAATTTATTTTTTCCCAAAAAATTAAAATCAAAACTCGCATAGAAATCAAATTATCTACATATGGATTTGTTTATTCTATTTAATTTAAATTAATTTTCTAAAGAAACCAAAGTAAATGTATTTCAATTCTTTCATTTCACAAGTTAAAAGAAAGTTTATCAGTGTAGTCTTAGTTTTCCTACCCCTTTCGAATACGTTACCTTCATAATCTTGGCAGTTTCTGTGCAAAACTGCTGGTGGCAGCTTTTAAAATCAAATTATAAGTTTAAGAACAATTGTAAGTATTAAATTCATCAAGGAAAATCAAATTTCTGGCTATCATTTTCAAGGCTAAAATTATAACATAAAAAAATTAAAATGAATAAACTAATTTATTAAAAAGTAAACAAAATAAAAATAATGAAAAGTGATAAGTAGGAGAACATGGAAATCGCCGATTTCATCCATTATTACACAATATCTGGAGGTAGGTAAGTAACCCGGACTGCGATTTTAATAATTTCCACTGTCAAGAATCATAGAAAACGATCCACAAAAAAATGTACAGTTTCAAAAAAAAAAGAAATTTTCATGAACTGTCTATCCACGACATAGTGTTGGCTGCCGCTATAAGATAAACTCCGCCCACCCCGCACTTTAACTCGCCCAAACACGCATTTTAATAAGTTTAAAGAATTTAAATTGATTTAACGACGTTGGATCAGGGGTGTAAGGTGGTTGTCTTGTCAAAACTGACTCTTCCGCACCTCATATATCCCCTAGGGCCGTCCAACTTAGCAAAACGTGCTACTTGGAAGAGGATGGATCTTTCTTTTCTTTCGGCAAATTTAAGCCAAAAATACCACTAAACAGTGATTTTAGCTCGATGTTAACTCTGTCATGATGCAAACACGACTACTGCTCTCGCTATCTTATGCCACACACACACATCTTCACACTGAGTCAGAGCGTCTTGGAAGCGAAGCTTCCATCGTCTCTTTCAACATCTGTGGACCGTCACGTTGATTACAAACAGGCCAGTTAATTAAAAACCAGCTGGCGAGCGGTGATCGAGCGCAAGGTCTGAACGCGCTCAGCGTTTCAGCCTTCGGGGTGAAAAAAGTTTTATTTTCGTCTAGGGCGAAAATAAAATTTATATTTTCTTTTCTGCAAAAGTTCGCTAACGTCTTGGTACTAGTATTACTAGTACTACAGTGTTATTCCGGTTTGCAGGGCAAAGCCCTGCTCCCCATCTAGTTTGCTTCCACAAGGGGCTGTTCTAGGTCGTTGCTGATGCATCCAGTTTTATTACAAACTCAATGCTCCAAACTGTGACCACCTACAGAAATGAGAGGCATTTCTGGCTCATTAAAACTGTTAGTGAAGCTCGACCGTTTTAGCTCAGAAGCTCACATGTGATTCACATGAGTTTCGCCGGGTCAGTCATACACCTTACATACCGTAATACTAATCATCGTCAAGCGCAGCAAAGGTCGGGCGTTAGCTCTCGACCTTCACTGGCTTGCTAGAATGCTATGGAGGTATTACATCGTCTCCTCTTGAAGCAAATTAAAAAGTGGGCTAAGTCCGTCTTTTTAATTCGAGATCAAGTAGTTAAGCTTCCTTGATTTCGTTGGTGTCGCGGGCGTATGATGGGATGGTTCGCGCCATCCCTGACATGACGCACGCGTGACTTTGGCGAGCAGCCAAAATCAATCGCTCTGCGAGGTGATCTTATGCCACGCCCAGCCTCTACTCCAAGTAGCTTTGCACGTACTGGTAACAGAATGTAGTCATTGGAGTCGCTTTTCGTGTAAAATTTAACACTTTAAAATCGATTATTTGCTAAACTAATCGATATATGACATTCCTCCTCACCGTAATCGCTTCATTTTAGTGTTATCTATCTAAATCCGTTGAGTTTTCTTTAATAAATATAATATCTTCGAGTTCGGGTTACTTGGCAGCTACCACAAGAATTCATCTTTCCGGTAGAGAAATCGATAACTCTAATCATATTTCGTGTAGTACTCGCAATCACCATATTATCGTCAAAATAGTGGAGCCTATTATAATGGTCCACGTAGGGCAGGGGTGGCGAACCTTTATGTATCAACGTGCCATTTTTTTTAAAGAAATGTTTAATAAGGCCATAGACGTGCCATCAAATAATTAAATATAATATTTAATAGTGTATTTTTTTATCGGTGGCGTGCCCAAAATATTGTGTCGCGTGCCATCGATGGCACGCGTGCCATAGGTTCGCCATCCCTGACGTAGGGAATACTTAACTGCAAGTAAGTGTTGTTCTTCCCTAAGGGGGGCGCCGAAATGACAACAAATTCTGAATTTTTTTTTGAATTGTTATCAATCGGTTATTGTTATCAAAAACCCTAAGTCCTGATGTGATTACATTAAGCGGGTACTATAATGTGATCGTAACATTTTCTATTCGCGTTTAGCTTATTTCGTTTTAGTCGTATCTGCAAGTTTCAGATATCAGGATATATCAGATATCATTATATATCAAGATATCTGATATTATTAATACGCATGCATTGCTTTTAATATTTTATATAATGCATACAATGAAGTTTGTTAACGACATATTACGTGCTTTTACGTGGATTCTTTTACTACCTTTCCTAACAACTATTATGCTTAACAGCGAAAAATTAAATTAAATATATTATAAATAAATTCAGTACAATTCTATATATACGATAGTAATAATGTCCCTACCTGCAAAAATCGGAATCCTTCGCATCCGTGGCTATGTTCAGGAACATAGCCGTTAGGTTTTGCATGAAAACATCATCGCGGGATACACGCAGATACACGTCTTGTCTGATAAAATGATGAACGTATTTCATTATGAACATTAATTGACGTATTTTTATTTCGTACACACACACACAATTTCGGTTACATATTTTTTTAAATTTTTTAACATGCTGCCGATTTTACAGACGTTTTCACGTCAAAAACTATCTGGCGCACAAAACTTAAAAAGAAAACGAAAAAGGCAAGACGAAGCTGAAAAACGAGACGGAGGAAGACCAACTTAATAGAAGTTCTTTAGACGAATACGAAACCCATGAAGTTGAAGAGCTGCATGTACAAGAAGAAGAAGATATAGCTATTTCTGGAATGTCATCTGTTCAAAATATTAAAGAAGTGGGCATACCGTCACCTTTTCCAAATACATTTTATGATGATATTTCTAAATGGTCACTCGTTAACCCCGCCAGCATAGATGAAATAATTATACGAGGTCCTGTTAGTAACCAAATGAACAACGAACAATATCCAAAAAAAAACGGATGGACGTCATTTTTCAAATACCCATTTCCAAAGGGTAATGCTAAATGGAGAAACTTATAAAAGAAGATGGTTCGTTTACTGTATATCTGCAAATAAAGTATATTGCTTTTGTTGCCGTTTATTTAACAGAAGTTCCCACTCTAATTTGGGTAAAGAAGGATTTATTTGACGACTGGCGGCACTTATCAGTGCGTCTCAAAACTCATGAAACTTCTTCACACCACCAGCACCCCATGCACAGTTGGATAGAAGCGTCGAATCGGTTAAAAAAACTTTAGCGGAATTGACCAACATTTGCAAAAACAAATTGAAGACGAGAAATCACGGTGGGTTGCTATCCTCCAACGAATGATGTCCATAGTATTCTTTTTAGCAAGCAATAATTTGTCGTTTAGAGGAAGATCTGGATGTGAAAAACTGTATACTCCTAATAATGGTAACTTTCTGGCTTTAGTGCAACTGCTCGGAAAATTTGACCCTGTGATAATGGAGCACCTCCGCCGTATTGTTAATAAGGAGACTAATGTCCACTATTTTGGCAAATGTATTCAAAACGAGTTGATCGGTTTACTTGGAAGTGAATTTCGAAATAAACTTTTGAGTATGGTAAAGTCATCTAAATACTTCTCCATCATACTGGATTGCACTACTGATGTCAGTCACGTTGAACAATTATCTTTAACATTACGTTTTGTTGACACTAATGAATAGAGCGCGGATTAATATGCACTTATTTTTTGAAAATAAGCGCTTATAATAAGCACTAAAAAATGAAAAAAAAGCACTAAAAAGTGAAAAAAAAGCACAATAAAATTTTAAGTAATCAGTCGAAAAAGCTACATACAAAATTTTAACTTTTAATCTTCACCAAAAATAAATGTATTCTTAATACATGAATGGCTTATACAAAATAGAATTAATTAGAATTATGGATGTTGTAAGAAAAACAGTAAATAATCAAATACTTTTCTAAATTTTCTTCTTCTTTCTACGTCAACTGACGTTATCGGCGCATATTTAAATACATTTGCTGGGAGTACTATTCTCGATCGTTTATCCTGTTAATAATTTTGCTGTGTTAGCAAGCACTTGAAAACCATATCATTTTTACAAAGAAGTTTTACAGAATCTAGCTGTAGAGGATTCTTTCCTTCAAGATTTTTAATACATTCACCTGCGTACCAATAATTAGCTTTCAGAAATTCCAAATTTTCCTGTCCTTAGTTTGTCATTTTTAAAACTTCTTGACGATCTTTAATTGCTACTGCAGCTGAATCGGACAAATTACACACGAATTTTTTAAATTGTCGTATATGTTCTGCATAATACACAGCAGATGTTAACCATGTTCCCCATTTGGAAATATGTATTTTAAGCGATGCTATATCAATAACATCTTATCGTTTCGGTTATTCGAGGTATGGGAAAAGCACGTAAAATGAATCATAGTTTGACGAAAAAATGTTAAGGTGGTAGCCGCTTTACCCATAATATGCATTTATGCATTATTTTCCCATGTGTTTAGGTGACTAATGTTGAAAGACGTTGTAATCTTGCAAGTGTAGTTTAAAAATAAAAAGATTACTTGCCGCACACTTTGTAAATAATACGTGACAATTTAAAATTTAAAAAAAAATATTCAAAATGCCAAAATTCATTAAAAAATGCTCAAATATGCATAAATATGGGTTTTATGCAAATTATTAAGAAAAAAGCAAAATATGCACTATCAACATTACGTCAAATCACCGCAATTTTTTAGAAACGTAAAGATCCAAAAGGAATATCTTCTGCATATAATTTACAGCAATAAGCAAAATGCATAGAATCCGTGCTCTACTAATGAAGATGAAGTCCAAGTGCGTGAGTGTTTCGTTGCTTACAAGCCGGTAAGTGACTCTTCGGGAGCTGGACTTACTGGCCTCTTTCTTGATGATATTGTACAAGAATTCCATTTTGTATATGAACGATTGTCGAGGCCAAGGATACGATAATGGATCTAATATGGTAGGAGTAAACAAAGGAGTCCAAAGCAGAATTTTGAACCAATATCCAAGAGCCTTTTTTTAACCATGTGGTTGTCATAGTTTAAATTTGGTAATAGCAGATGCAGCCAAAACATCTGTAAAATCGGTTTCTTGTTCGGATTTCTTCAAAAACTGTTTGTTCTATTCTCTGGATCAACAAGCATGTAGAAAAACTACCTCTGAAAAAAGTTTGTGAAACTCGTTGGGAAATTAGAGTTTCTAGTCTCGCTGCAGTTCGTTATCAATATTCCTCAGTTCGTGACGCCCTTCTGGATCTTCATGAAGAAACGAATGACCCAGTTGCAGCATCAGAGGCCTTGTCCCTGATTCAGAATATGGAGCAATTTGAGTTTATAGTAACAATGGTGGCTTGGTATGATATATTGTTTCAAATAAACATTGTAAGTAAGGCTATGCAGTCTCAAACTATGGATATAACAAACGCTTCACAATTGCTGAAGAACTGCTCGGAATTTGTAAAAGAGTACCGAGTTTATTCGTCTACTCTAATAACAGCTAGGGAAATTGCTTCTCAGGCTTGGATAGAGTGTATTTTTAAGCCAAGCCTTATCCGAAGAAAAAAGAGATTATTTGAATACGAGTCTGCAGATGGGACACCAACAGATCCTGAAGAATTATTTAAAATGAACGTTTTTTACCCTATGATCGATACAATTCAGAATGCGTTGGTCACTTGATTTACACAACTATCCAAATTTAATGATGTATGGTCCTTTTTATACCATATTAAAAAACTTCCCGAAAAGTCCAAATTGGAAAGAGCCTGTACAGATTTAGAAATAGGTTTAACCGATGGAAACAGTTGTGACATATCTGGTGGTGAATTGGTTGAAGAACTTTTACATCTGAATCCATTGTTGAAAGATATTGAATCAGTAGAACCAATAAAAGTTCTTCAACTTATTAAAAAAAATGGTTGGCAAAATGGATTTTGCTAACCATATTTTATTTCTTAATTTGTTAAAAAAAAAATTTTTTTTTTTAATAAACCTTTCAAACAAATATTTACTTTTTTTTTTAATTTCGTTTTACTATCCGGGGGGGGGGGCGCCAAAATGAGATCTCGCACCACCTAAAAATCTTGCTAGAACCGCCGCTGATCCCTTGGCAACAACATCGACCAAACTGCCATATCTATTATTGTTCCATTCGATATTTGACTGATTTCTCGTAATCCCGCATGAACATCTTGCATCCCCTACCCAAAATCTAGGACACCTGATGACATCTTCAAGCTAAGCATATTTTGTAGTACGACCTGTCTATATATTTTGTTTTACTGTGCTTGATATTTTGGGCCGTTCCTTTGCTATTTTATTTTGAAATATATAATTACTTTGTTCCATAATCTGTGGGTTTTACACAGTAGCATTTCTAATAACTGTACGCCAAATATAGCAGATTTTTCTAGTTTTAACAGTGGGTACTTTGTTGTGATATTATAGGGTGGACAATAAAACTACGTGGCGCTCATTTTACCATCTGTTATCGCCTTGCTTCTTGGAGCATAACTTTTCGGTGCCCCCTGTATTATCCATTTACCAACAAGGAAGGAGATTGGCACATCATTTTATTTCTTGCCCTCTACGAGCTAGCCAAAGGGACAATTTTATCTTATGTTGCTAGACAGCTCTGAGATTTGTGTTTTCCGGTAGCAAAAGTTTTAACGACCAACATCCAACGTTACATTGTGTTCGTAAAATTTGTCTGCTGTAAATTTCATTTCCCAAACGTAACAGTCACTGATTGCATCGTCCGCCGATCATTAAAATGATTTGGGCTATTTCAAACGGGTAAGTGATAAGATTTAGTACCTCATCATCTACAATAAAGCAAAAATAACTAATGGGGAACTATTAGGAGAAATATATCTTGTTGTAAACCATTCGGACCAGTAAAAGTAAAAGTTCTGTGATTACCTACATAATCTTTCCAAATACAATCTTCTGGTTCTTCCTCGCCGATTTGGTCCTCTTCAATTTTGTTTGATTCTGCGTCTTCCTCTGCTTGTAATTCGTTGAGAATTTCGTCTTCTCCTGATAGTATTTGATCATCTGACTTGTTGTCCAACTCCCATCAAGGATCTTTTTCCGAATTATCCGAATGGAAATCAGACAACGATTCCTCTAAATGTACATCTTCTGCTAAGTTGTAACTCATTTTCTCGTAGATTAGTAGACCGGTAGGTTAATTTCGTTAATCCATGCGTGCGCTTCATTTGATTATCTGAAAATTAGCTCAACAGTAAGTTTTAAAATTTTAGATGAAGTCCTAATTATGATTTACAAATATAGGGATGATAGATAATGGATAGGGATAAGGTCAAATCGGTGATTTTAAAATGGGATACTCTGCACTTCCAAGATAAAGCTTATTTCTACATTTGTCGGTTCTTGATTAGATGCTATTATCATAAAATTTAACTCAACCAGGGTCAGTTTAATTCCAATTATTGTTATTAAAGTTTTATTGTGTATTATTATTAAAGTAAGTTTCATTTTAAATTAAATTGAATTCATGTCCCTAACCCTAATTAATTTATTTTAATTTTAATTAAGTTTGCCCTAATTTATCTGAATTTTCTATAGAATAGATTTTTCGCACATTTTTTTCAGATAAATTAGTGCAGTACTGCTGAGCAAGCAGAGTAACAAGTTTTTTTAAATATTTTTTGTGTGCAGAAAAATAACTTCAAAATTTTTGTTTTTCCTTCCTTTAGCTAAAATGCGTAATATTACACTCTATTATATTCCTGGAAGTCCTGAATGTCGTTGCGTGCTGCTTACCGGGGCCGCTCTAAATATTGATTTCAATTTAAAGGTAAAATATTTATTATAAATTTTTAATTAACTCAGTGTGATGTCAAAACGGCTAGAAATAGGCCAACCATACTACGCGAATTGACGAAGTGCTCATCTACCATAAGAAAATGAACCTACTTATATTCGCTTTCTTACGGCAAATTATGGTTAGCCTATACGCTGGGTGCGTGACATTTGGCCATCATTTTTGCACAATTTGTCCGCAGCGGACGCTGGCGTCGTTTTTAATATCCCCATTATGCACTACGCACCCAGCCAATGGGTGCGTGACATCTGACCACCTTTTTTGCACAATTTGTCCGCAGCGGACGCTGGCGTCGTTTTTAATACCCCCACTATGCACTTCGCACCCAGCGAATACTATATAGGCGTTTTGACGTCATCACTAATGGACTCAATTAATAACCAACATTCACCAAACAAAATTTAATGACTTTGTTTTTTAGATGAATCCATTATATCCGATCCCCACTATTAAGGATGGTAAATTTTCCGTGTGCAAAAGTCGAGCCATTTCAACTTATTTGATAGAAAAATATGATAAGAGAGTGGAGTTCAATTTATATCCAAATGTTTCTGAAATCCGAGCAAGAATTAATCAGATATTACATTTTGATGAAGAAACATTGTACACTTTGTTTGTTAATTATTACGTAAGTTTACCATCACCGATAAAAATAGTAGGTACTTACAAAAATTTTATCCTTTTCAGTATCCAGTCATTTTTAGAAACGAAAATTTCGACCCAATCATATACAAGGAAATGGAAAAAGGTTTCAGGACTTTTAATACGATTTTAGAGTCGCGGGATAAATTGGGAGAAGAAAATTTGTATGCAGCTGCAGATTGGTTAACAATCGCTGATCTATTTTTGGCTGCATCAGTTGAGACTTTCATTGTTTGTGGTTTTCTCATCGAATCGTACCCATTTGTCGCGAAGTGGTACAACACTGTAAAAAAAATGCCCAACTTTGAGGAAGCCAATATTATTCCACTTCGACAGTTTAAACATCTTTTTGAAATGGCAATTGAAGCTAAAGTCCAGATTGAAGACTAAAATCTATCAAGATTTGTTAATTTTTATTCCCTTATAACCTAAACATAAATTTATTAATAGAAATTATGTCTGTATTTTGCACAAAGACTTTATTAAAATTAAATTGATCAATTAAAAAATTTATTAATATTACAATATCTGAAGATAGAACAAAAGACACGCTTTGGAAAGGATTCGAAGTTTGCATATCAAAAATTGGAAATGGTCAACCTCTAATGAGACGGTTGACCAAAACAGAGATCAATCTGGAGAGAATCTGTCCAGTTTGTGTAGCCACGGTGTTATAGACTAGCACTCGATTCGTAGCGGAAGCGAGGCCGTGGATTTTGAAACAAGAAGTAGTTTGGGGAAACATCAATAATACGTAGGTGATGGTAAATTGCTTTAATTGACAAAATTAATTCAGGGATGTAGTCACAACTCCAATAATTGCAATGTAATAATGACTGTGCAAAGCAATGCACACGGTGCAAATGAAAATACGCTGTCACAGTCAAAAAGTGCTCCCACCTCAATTCAACAAGTTCCCACACACAGTAACCTCAAATGGTTACCCAAAAATGAAATACAAAAGCCAAAATGATACATCGGTCTACACGAATTGGAAAAGATAAATATGTACTTATTTGAGCTCTTATGAGTTTATAACGTACATGAAGACAGGTACTCCCTTCCAATTGAAAGATGACGTGCGACCTTGCAGTTGAAAAACTGGAAACCTTATTACTAATCAATAGGCGACACTTAACTGGTGCTCGCGAACACACAGAACACTGCTTGTAGATGTTGACCTGCATGACCGTGAGAGAGTCGATGATGTAGTACAAAGCAAAACTGATCCTTGAACTTGACGTTACCAAAAAGAACAGAAGTGATGCTGTAACTCAAGGTTAATTGTTGTTGTTGTTAAAATAACACAACATATTCGAGAGCTGAACCACTTGTTACAAACGACCTGGCACGAAAAACAAAAATCGTCAAAACCAAAAATTTTTTTCAACGTAAATTAAATCGGCACCCCGAAAATCGTTGTGACCAAACAAAATTACTTCCGCTCATTTTTACAGTTATCAGAAGACTAAATATTATTATTATTCCTACACAGTGTTCAGCCAGCATATCGTCGGTGATGTGACAATACCTCCTATCTACATAAAACCATATTTTACAGAGGAGACAAAAAACTGATTATTTTTTATATACAAGCTACGAGATAGGAGATTATATTTTATTTAAATTTCAAGGTACATAATTTTTTCCGACTTACTAGATTTTACCATAACATGCGCATTAATTAGACCGTTAAAATGATACCAAAATCTCAATTTAGCAAAAAAATGAGATAGGAGGTATTGTCACATCACCGACGATATTACGTGTACCAAATTGCATGCATTCAGTGCATGCATCTAGATTAAATGTAAAATGCGCATGCTATGTAAATAAAAATGCAGGATCGGATCGAGGAATATCATGAAATGCAATTTAAAAGAGGAACCAAGTAACAAACGCAAAAATTTGTTACAATTTCAAATTGTACGTTTATTTAGCACCCTTCTGTATTCTGTATTCTGAATTATGTTCAAATTTAAAATAAAAGTTACTATTGTTCGATGTTGCAATAAACTGCAGGAATCTTAAAATAAGTACATAGTTTGCCATGTTAATCTTTTATGTTCAGGCTTCTATGTGTATCCTAGAATTTAATTACCTTTTTAATCTATTGTTTTGTAATCGATTTATAAAAATTAAATAGATCAATTTAAACAAATTTTCACATTGCAATACCTGAAGAAAGAAAGTTTACTTGTTGCTGTTTTATAACATTAATCGATATTGTAGTAACAACCCAACCAAAGCCGATGCTGTTGACACCAGGAATAGGTAGCCATTGACCAAAAGATCACAAATTAAAATTACTTTAAAATAACTACATCTTTGAAAACAAACCCTTAAGGAAAATCAAGAGGGCTTATTTGTCTCGATACTAATCACTGTTTTTCTTGAAATTCTATTGAAATTATTGATTTTAACTATCAACAACTAACATTTGAACGCTGATCCCAAAATTTTGGAATTTTAATATGCAGTGATCAAGATTATAGTTGCGAAGCAAAGGTAGCTGAAACTCTGAAATAAAACCATTTCAGTAGGGAAAACGAGAGGAGAGATACTGCCCAATCCAAATATACGGGAAACTTGCAATATTATAAACATTTCATTTTTATCAATTGATCCATGTCAGTGTTTCGTTTTTGTGGGTTGATAAAATGTTAAAATACTATGAATTTAAACTTGACGAAATTTATTTTATTTAATGTTTCGAATTGCAGCACCAGGCAGATAACAATTAGATGGTTATTTGTTTATTTAATTTTACATTCCCATACTCAGCACCAGAATGACTAAAATCAAAAAACCATTTATGGAATTTTGATACTGTGACTAAAATTAAAAAGCCTTATAAAGAATTTGAGTATTTATTTAACTGTACTTTCCCATGTAAGTAGTAATAAACACCTAATCTCCTACCCCCGAATCCGATCTTACCTCACCAGCCGAAATCAAAACAATAATAGAAACAAAGCTCCCTGTCACGACTCGATTTCCCCATTCATACTAAAAAAAAACTCCCAAAGAAACAAGTAGTCCAAGTTTTTAACATACTTAATGCAAGTCTAAAAAATAAATACTTCCCACAAATGGAAGTGTGCTATTGTCAACCCAATCCAAAAACCCTGTAAGCCAAAAATCTCCTCACTAGCCTCACCAACCTAACCAAAATCCTTGAAAAAATCATCTTCAGCCGCTTCCAAACCTTCGGAAGCAAAACAACATCCTACTCCCCGAACAATTCGGTTTCCGCCAAATCACTCCACTACCCTATAATTAGTTAGTTGCAAAACGTAATAATTAGGAAGAACGATGATTCTGCAACCGGAATTCCCGAACCAGGAAACGGATGAGGCGTCTATTGGGTGTGAAATTGAGAAGGAATCAATACGTATTACCGTGCGGTTATCAAAATGTTTCGTTAATTTTCTCTAACAACTATGTTCCGCGGGTAATAAAAACTAGATCCCAAATAAAAATTTTTTACCGCAGTTGTCTACACAATATACACAAATACAGTACACATTTATAAATTTCATATTTATAAAATATTTCATAAAATATTCGTGTTCAGCACCCTTTCTTCATAAGAAAACACTCACCGGATTTTTTTTGTGTAGTTTGAATGCACTTTATTCAACAAAGAAAGCAGAGAAAATATTTTCCTTGAACTCGTTTTTTCACGACTGACGCTCTACAAACTACGCCATGACAGCTCCGACAGTGAACTGACTGCCATCGCTGCGGACTATCATGGCGACTCTACATTACCGTAGACGCGAGATTTGAAATATTTTTCTTGAAATGACATTCAATTGGCTTTTTCGCCCCTCTCTACCCCTCCCATTTAGCGACTAGCGGAATTTCTAGCTCAGTTAAAGAATAGCTAACGATTTATAAAAGTAATTGCTTTTATAGTAAAATTTAGAGATGCTTGGCTAAAAGACCAAGAATTGAAGAAATGGTTCGAGTTTACGTGGACAGTACCGATGGAAAAAATGCAAAAATGCAAATTCCTTCCTAATTTCCTGGCGGATTTGACTAATGTGAGTGTAATTTAGCAGTTTTGTAAATTTAAGAGTTGGCAACGCTGTACACAAGCTATCATATTTATTAGTTTAAGATATTTGATTAAAGTGTGAAGAACAATAAATTATTTTAAATCGATTTAATATAGACGAGTTTGTACCCAAAAAGTAACATTTGTGGGTAGTTCTTCTTTTCTGCTTTGTTCTTCATTTCTGTTTTGTTCTTTAAAAGAAAAGTGCGGCAGGAAGTTTCCGTTTGCTTCACCAAGTCTATGGTGGTCGTGCCCCAATCAAAAGCACTTATGAATATTGGTTTAGGCGCCTCAAAGACAACGATTTTGACGTCAGTGAGAAAGAGCGCACTGGAGCTACCAAGATGTTTGAAGAGGCTGAATTGGAGCAACTACTCGATGGAGATTCATTTAAAGCGGAAGTACAGTCCTCAGAATCATTAAATATTGATCAATCAGCAAACAAACAAAAAAGATGGAAGAACAGACACAACAAACTGATTATCCAACACGACAACGCAAGACCACATGTTGCTCGACCGGTGAAATATTACTTAGCAGGATCGAACTAGATTGCTCCCTCAGATTATCATTTGTTTCGGTCCATGCAGTGAGCCCTCGCCAGTCAGAACTTCCGTTCGTATGGCGAAATCAAAAATTAGATCCACATTTCTTCGAGCGCGGAATCCGTTTGTTGCCGAAAAGATGGGCCAAAATAGTAGCTTCAGATGGACAATATTTTGAAAGAAAATATTCAACCGTTAATTATATTGAAATAAATCTTTCGCAATACCCAAAAAATGCTTTAAAACTTATTCATATAGCCATACTAAAATAGCTTTTATTATTAAAAAAATTACCTTTTTAATTACCTTTTTATGAATTTATAAAATTTTATATTATTTTTTTATTATGATACATCAATTTCTTGAGATGTTGCTATTAGTTAAGTTCAGTTTTTTGCTGATTAACCATTTAACCTTTAATGTATATCTACCTATTTTTCACGTTTCGACGCTAGAAAGCATAATGGAACTTCACAAGTCAGTCAGAAAACGATTTAAATTTTAATAATATTCCAACTAAATGAAGTAGAACCGTTAATTTTGAGACTCCGTTTTATCATATTTTAAATTACTGACAATAGTAGTTTACATCACAAGGCCGTAAAATGAGATTTTACAACCGAGGGGCGAGTTTTCGTAGACGAGACGAAGCCGAGACGCCCAAAGCACCCGAGGGTGTAAATTCACTTTACGGCGAAGTTGGTGTAAACCGCTTTTCGTTGTGCCGGGACCAGGTCATTTTTATTGGTTACCTCGTCTTTTTAAGCCCTAGGAAGTAAAGGCACTTTTCGTACCTCAAATGAGACCGTAAACCGCTCACTTTACGGCCGGAATAACGAAAAACAATTTAAGAGTGGGATTCGAACCAGAGACCCTTAAATCGCAAGTCCTTAACCTTTACAATTAGAAAAAAATGCCAATTAAGGTATTTCACATGGATACGTTCCACTTAAAGTCCATGATGACTGCGATCGATCGTCAGTTCAATCAAAGAGCCACGAGACCCCGCCGTGGTCTTTAAGTGGAACGCACTCTATACGTTCCATACTGGAGATGTTCAAACGAGTGTCTCGCGACAGTAATAACCTGACTGTGGTGCGGTGATCTAGAACTTTGACACTGGCAGTAGTTCTGATAATTTTTTCTCTTGATTATCTGTTTTCTCCTGTAATTCTATAACATTCTGCTCGACCTCTCTGACAATAATAATAATCAGTTAAAATTTCAACAGGAAAGTGGATTTCTCATGAGCCCATTTGATATACCATTATATTTTTACAGGGAGCAGTGCGTAAGCACCACCTAACGGAACCTACAGTGTTTAAAGTGGAATCCGAACTTCCAGCACAGAAAGAAAATCCTTCCGAGTAGGATTCGAACTTAGAAATTCTACTAACAAATTTTTTTTTCTTTCAATTGAAAGCTATAAATTTAATCTATCATTTAATTCAAAGAAAATGAAATAGGTTCATTCGTTTTCAAGCTATTGTCAAAAATGATTTTTTTTTCAATTTCCCACTAATATGTCAAACGAAAGCTATAAAATTACGCTATCATTTGGTTCAAAGTAATTTGATTTCCGTTGATTGATTCTCGAGTTATCCCAGAAAGTTACTTTTTCGACGAATTCTTATGTATTTCGTTGAGCAAGATCGACTCTAGCAGACGGTTTCTGCCTAAGAACAATATCTTGACATTTTTTAGACGATTCTGGTAAAAATTATATATTTTCAACTTGAGCGCTGTTCAATGACTTGGCAACACTTCGTTATCAGCCTTTTTCCGTCCACTGCTGGACATTAGCCTCTCTATATTATGGAGGTTTGGTTTGACCATAACTCACTTCGCTGGCCAGACGGGTTGGTGAGTAGTCCGCAGATCGATTTTGGAAGTTGTTTTACATCCGGTAGCAGCTTGCTAGGCTAGCATTCAGATGTGCCTGTAGCCCTGTTTTTTGTTAACGGTGGCAATTCGTCAACTCAGGGGGACCGCCGCACACTGGGCTGAAAAATGATGTAAAAATTTATTTTCCAATTAATGTTTATATAGTAAATTTTTTTAGTTGGTAATATTAAAAAAATCGCACATTACAATCGCAAAATTCGTTATGTTCTGGTGGATTGTTTTGCGTTTAAATGCTTATGAATATTAAATATGATTATATTAAACAGATGATACTCATAGCAATGCGTTTATTTTAAAATTTATAGGTAAAATAACGATTTTAGGGTTTATCTTAACTTGAACTTTTCGAGCGTTCTATAAAATTGAGAACTTTAAAATTTAGACCTGCGTTACTGTTACCTAAACATCTATATCGTGTATCAATTTCTCGCTGGAATGTTTGCCTATAAGGAAGATATTGTCATTTCAAGTTTTAATCTCTTAATTTTATGTACCAAATCCGCTCATTTTCATCATAAAAATATGAAAAAAATGAAAATATAAATGTATATCAAATATATTTGTAACACGTAAAAGGAATTAGATTAGTAAATTATTAAAATATATCAATTAATTTACTATCACGTATTAAAAACTAACCAATTATAGTTAGAAAATACTATAATAATTTATTATTGTTGCATTGATTATACATAGCGTAAAAGAGTTACCTATCAGCGAAAATTTAAAATTAGTTTTGTTACCAGAACCCACCTAAACAAATTTATATTTGATTTAAACTAATTTAAATTAATTTTTATTAATATATGAAAATAAATTATTAGTAGCTACATAATTATTAATTTGTATCGCTTTCAGTAGCGTCTGTTAATTCAATTTCTGGAGTTAATTCCAGTAATTCCAAAGTTTCGGGTTTATCATCAAGAATTTTTCTTATTTTTATAACAAATTCAGGATTTTCTTGTAAATGTTCTAAAATCCTTGCAACATCGTTAAGTCCATTGTTGTACATACTCCTGATTGTAGAACACATGAGCTCCTGCGTATCCTTATATTGAATAAATTCGGTCTTTTCTACCATATCTTTAATTTTCAGTCTTATACAATGAGGCCAATTAAACTCAGAATGCAACCATGAATTATTGTTCTCCAAAAAAATTTTTTCAGTACGGTTGGACTGTTTCCACTTCCTACGCAGCTTCAAACAAAGCATTCTAATACTATTTTTTAAAGTATTCAGTTCTGATTCACAAAAATTGATATCAAGTCTGGAAGTAACCATTTCAAAAAGTTTCTTGTAATCATCAAGATGTGTGTCAGGGGAGCTTTTAAGTAATAAATAAAGATCATAATTTGTTCTTAAATTATAATTCATCTTGATTTGATTTGCTTTTTTTCTAATTCTCTATTCTATTTCCTTTTTTATTTATATTTTCTCGATTTTCAAAACCTTTATAGGCATATTATCTCATCGTATATACGGATCAATGGATTCTGAAGCATGAAAGCTTTCATATTTTAGCGAAAATGAGCGGATTTGGTACATAAAATTAAGAGATTAAAACTTGAAATGACAATATCTTCCTTATAGGCAAACATTCCAGCGAGAAATTGATACACGATATAGATGTTTAGGTAACAGTAACGCAGGTCTAAATTTTAAAGTTCTCAATTTTATAGAACGCTCGAAAAGTTCAAGTTAAGATAAACCCTAAAATCGTTATTTTACCTATAAATTTTAAAATAAACGCATTGCTATGAGTATCATCTGTTTAATATAATCATATTTAATATTCATAAGCATTTAAACGCAAAACAATCCACCAGAACATAACGAATTTTGCGAATGTAATGTGCGATTTTTTTAATATTACCAACTAAAAAAATTTACTATATAAACATTAATTGGAAAATAAATTTTTACATCATTTTTCAGCCCAGTGTGCGCCGGCTTAACGTGCTCTCCGAAGCACGAAGATTTAGGTCATAAGAAAGTTTGACTCTCCCCGGATTTGAACCCGGTACCCCGCACTCACATAAAACATGTTAGCTGCAAGGTAATGACCGTCTCTTGGCTTGGCAGCACTTGCCCCAACAGAAATAGCGTTTTTCGCACTCTACGCATTCAGATTAATAATTATGCTGACTTATAAAAAGGATGTTCAAAATTTTATGGGATAATTGTGAAAAAGGAAATAAAGTTTTGAATTTTTTGACCCCAATTCGTAAAAGTTAATGCCCAACGGCGGATCCGTGTGACCATGTTGGACTGGGGAGGTTTTAATCAGTGAAACGCGCTCATGAATGAAATCATCAGGGTCTGGCAAAAAAGATTGGATGCATCCACGTATGGCAGGATCACCTACCAATTTGTGCCAAATGTATCCCGTCCTATCGCTGCACCTATATCCTTCAAATTGGGACAACTACGCACAGGACATGGCTGAATTTTGATGCCCCCTTGATTTATGGGGCCCCAGGCTCGCGCCTCTTGCGCCTGTTCGGAAATCCGCCGCTGGGTACTACTATCTGCATCAAGTATAAAAATAATAATTAATTAGTATATTTTTAATTAATGTATTAATTTTTATTAATGAAAATATTTTTATTTATTTACTACGACAAAACATTCGTATTTGATGTTTTTTAGTTTGTTAAATATTTTTGTTTACTCCAAGTATTTTGGGTTAAATGAAAATGTTTGCAAATATTCCAATCTTGATCGACCGTGATTGATTCGTCACGTAGTTAAATTACATGACAATGAGTCGTGGAAATACTCCTTACATCATTTTTTACAGAGATGAACTTAAAATTTTTATGATTTTATCGCGATTAATAAAAAAATTATTTCATGTTTAAATCAACATTGTTATCGGAGCCCGGATGTTTGTGCTCTTAAAAATTTCAAATATGAGCTATAAAATGCCCTTATAATTATTGTATATTGGTTAAAATTTAAATGGAAGTTAATGGATTTTTCAATCGACTAGCTTCAGTTTAACGCGGACCGAGCTTTTCTTTTTGGAAACGAAAAAATTCTATCTGTGTGCAGAAAAAATATGTGATATTTTGACGGATTTGCAAGTTTTGAGATTGATTAGATTTTGGTTACAATTGACTCACGGAAGCAAAAGTTTTCCACCTTGGAATGACGCGCAGGAATGGATTAACAAGATTTCGCTTGTTTTTTCACGTTTTCCTCGATAGTCCCGTTCTTTATCTGATTTGTTTGAGTTTGATTTATCTTGTTTGAACAGTTTCGCTGGTATACCATCGCTTTTGGTGATTTTCAGTTTTACTTTTGGTACTTCGCAGGATGTTTCAGACATTGAGCACGAAAGTCAGGTATTCAGTTTTACAGACCTTTGCAAAACGATGTCCCTGACTTTGTACATTAAGTAGTTGATCAAAATAAAAAGTTTTGTTCAACTTGATTGCATTGCATTGTTGCGAAATACTGAAGTACAGGCCTGCTCGGATAAGATTATTCAAGTTCGCTATGTTACTACTTAAGTAATTTTATAAGTCGCGCAAGCGTTGTTTCCATGAAGTGCTCTTTTAATATTTAAACTGTTGCTCATGTCAATGTAATTAAAAAGTTATATTAAATCGTCAAAACGAAGAGTAAATACATCAAAGTTGCATTTGAGCCAATATTTCAGTGTGTGACAGGGAAAATGACATCGAGTAAGTTTTTTAATATTTTCGTACCTAATTAGTAGCAAAAACTATGAGAATATAAATTCTTCAACAGGTGCACTTGGTTTTTTCATATTTTTTTTGCAAGTTGAAGGTCAACCTTGCGGAAGGTCAAATTAATATTAAATTTTACTTATCAATCTATTTATCTAATAAGGAGTTTCATTTTTTTTTTCGTTGCGGTGACCAAAATCAAAAATTGATTAAAATATTGATTTTTTTAAGTAGGCGCAAATTAATTTGGATAAATTTTTAATTAAGTTCGTCAAACGTAGGCCGCTTCATTGTTGCATGTAATTTAATATACTCGATTATAGATAAAATTAATAACGATACAACATTGGAAAACCCACAGGAAACTGCGGTTAAAATCGGAAAAGTTGGTTTCACTTAAAAGTATTTTAATATTGTTATAAATTAAACTGCATGACTCTTGGAACCTTAAATTTCAAATTTGCAGTTGGCGGGAAATTTTTAAATAATAATCATAATAATTAATGAGTAACCTTGGCCGTCTTTGATTTATTGAAAGTCACCTAATTCGCACACAATTTGCAAGTTATCGACTCATGTACTCGTTAAAATTATTGTAATCTTAAACATGGAATTTAAAAAGGTTTTCACTGATCAGCACGATGGTGATTTAATAATTCAAAAGATGTCAGTTTAATTTAACCTAATTTTTTTTTTAGAGAAATTGAATTCTGAGGTTTGTCTTCGTTTACTGAGAAAATCATTACATAAATGTACCGAAAAAGATGATGGAGCTTACTTTGATGGGCAACATCCTCATGTATTTGTAGTTCTAGGAGCATCGGTAAGATACCTATTGTTTACACCTAATTCATTCGTGATCATCACTCGATTACAAGTGCATATAATTGTTTATATTAGAGGCATGTAGGCATTCACATCCATCAGCGTGATTAGATAAAAATTTAATTTTACCAACCTTTTTTATGAATGTTTACATACTTGACAGTTATCAAATAAAACTAAATTTTTATGTTTAAGATAAGAAAAATCAATATTTATTTAATGTTTCAATTTTTAAATGTATTGACACTTTGTATTTGTTAGGGTGATTTGGCTCGTAAGAAGATTTACCCTACCTTGTGGTGGCTGTACCGAGATAATTTATTACCTGTTGATATTGCTATTTTTGGATATGCAAGAAGTAAAACCACAATCGAAGATATCAAAAACAAGTGCCTTCCTTACATGAAAGTCAAGCCTGAAGATCAATGTGCCTACGAGGAATTTTGGAAATTAAATCATTACGTTGCTGGTAATTACGATTCACTCGAAGATTTTCAAAAACTAAACCAACAAATTTCAACATTCGAAAATGACAGGATTGCTAACAGAATCTTCTACTTGGCTTTACCACCTTCGGTATATGAATCTGTTACTGTTAACATTCGGAAAGCATGTATGGCACAATTGTAAGTTAAAAACCTTTTATAAAACTTCAAAAGTTAACCCCTTTTTCATTACAGGGGCTGGACACGAATTATTGTCGAAAAACCTTTCGGAAAAGATTTCGATTCCTCCCAAAAGTTATCGGATCATTTATCATCTTTGTTCACCGAACATCAGCTGTACCGTATCGATCATTATTTGGGAAAAGAAATGGTGCAAAATTTAATGACTCTGAGGTATGTAATTTTTTAATTGTTCTAATTTTTTATATCCACCCATATACAAACCATTCGACAAATAATCTAAATTTTTGATTTCTAATCTCACTGTAAACTACTCACCCTTATTTTGGTAATTCCCTACATTTATAGCAGATGCTGCAGTCAATCTATATAATAATTAGAGGCCGGAAAGATAAGCATGCAAATATCGGATGTAGTTATGTGTATGATATTGGCCGACCCTATGATTCAGCACCCTCTTGAAATACAAATACTAAAACAATTTTGCTAAGCAAAACAGTGGCATCTCGTTAATCAATTCGTGCGCGTCATAACCACTTTCAAGTTTTCAGCCAAAATCTAATTTGATGGTGAAATTTTTATTGGATGTGGTTGTTTGATCTTTGGCCTCACTAAGTGAAAGATGTGGCGATCACATGACTTTACCATACATTAATCTTTTGATATTATAACATTGCACACTTGTAGACACATGTCGCTCAGAGGAAATGTAGGTGAGGGATTTAACAAGTTCGTTCAATTATGAAATAGGGTTAAAAAAGTCAATAAAAAAGGTTTTGGGGAAAAATTGAAAATTATTAAGTTAATTTATTATGCTTTTTATAAATGTAGTTTAAACTTTCTTCTTTATTTAACAAGACAAAACAGAAAATTTTACTACCTCTCCAATTATTTAATTTTATGAATTACAAATTCACACTGGGACACGCGGGACGAGACGGCTCTGCGGGATGGGACAAGAAAAATTAGTCCCGCATTCTTCTCTAGTACCCATGGTCCTTGAATTACAAAAAATTAAAACAATTTTTCAAAAAATAGTGAAATCTCGTTAATCAGTTCATGCGCGTCACGTCCACTCTCAAGTTTCCGTGGACCGATTTTAATCAAAATTTTAATAAAAGTACTAAATAATCTAACATTTGGTTGTGAAACTGGAAGACTGAGCTAAGAAATTCTGTGTAGTCTGAGATTTTGAACTTAGAATTTCCGCTCTGTAATTCAATTAGCGATCACATCACTCCACATCAAACTTTAAAAGTCTCGGTTACATATAACTATATTATAAATTATAATACACTTGGAGATGGGCGTAGCTAAACTTATACCTATTATTTTTTCAGTTTTTGGCCTATTTCGCCCAAATTTACCAAAAATCCACAGATTTTTATGTTTATATTTGTAATTTACAGCTTGAACTATTATAATTTCAATAGAAAATTTTTTAAATCATGGGCTTAGTTAGCTCGCTAAGGAAAACTTAGAGTTGATGTGACGCGCATGAGTTGATTAACGAGATAATGACTCTCTTTTATTTTTTAATTTAGTTACTACGAGATAGTAAGATATTTTTTGGAATTAACACATCAAAAACATTCAAAATCAGTTTTTAATTTTCCGGAAAACAAAAATTTCATTTTTTTTGTTTCTAAAGATATTCATTATTTTTCAAAATCTAAAAGAATATAATCCGAATCAGATCCTATGGCCTCTCTTTGTAAGATAGAATCATTTTATTATTATTATATCAAGCCCCAGTTCTGTAGGTTTGTCTGTTAGTAATGCAAAATGAAAAAAACTTTGTATTAATGAAATATAATAGGCGCATACTATATTTTTATTTGTATATTTGTAACTTCCGTCAAAATCAGTTCTGTATTTCAGTGGTAATCTCACTAGTCCACTCATGCGCATCTATAGTACTCGTGTATAAAAAAAGCTATCAATCAGTGAATTTTCGTCAAAATGGGTTGTTTTGTAGCCCCTAAGAAAAAACACAATGCCGTAATTTTTTTTCTTACAAGAGCAGTCGTTTACTTTTATCTAATTAGGTAATTCCATATGAGCGAAATCACTTTTGACCAACTTTATGAGTATATAAAAGCCGGTCGTTAATTTTATATCTAGTAAACTAATTAATTTTAAAATTGGTTTATTATTAATTCGTGAAATAAAACATATCTAATTAATTTTATACTACACGTTTTTGATTCGTGAAATTTATATTAGTAAATAAAATTTGAAAACTATCGTTCTAATTAAACACAATAAAATTAATTGCAGTATTTTTAAACATTCAGTTATGTTTACAACTTACAATTTTATTGTGTTCAATTAACTCGATAATTTTAAAATTTTAATGAGTAGTAATATAATTAGTTTTATTTTTACAAGTCTAAAGAGCAAATTAGTATTTCAAGAATATCAATTTCAATTTTTGATTACTACAGCATCGGCTATAAGGTACAATATTGAATTAAAATTACAAATAAAACAAACGTTCGAAGTTTGTACAATTGCTGACGGAAATTAGATGCCCATTGAGAAAACCTGTTACCTTCACATTACATGCATATGCAGGTGATGGGGCTAGATGGTCGCAGACCAAAGTGCATCTATGAGACTATACCTTATGGTTAAAGCCAAAATTACGATAATGCAGTAAGGTTTTTGTTATCCATCTTTTTCATAGATTTTGCATGTTGGGGAGCACTCTGCATTAGGGCTTCAGTTATGCATTGTAAAGGGATAGATCTCACATTGGAATCACTGATATGATTATATTATCGCTATACATGTCGATCATAATTAGGACTAAAACACACTGTTCAGCAAATGTTGAGAAAATATGTTTTGAAAACAGTTTCATTTGAAATGACGCGCATGAATGGATTAACGATACTCCTACTGTTCTACTAATCATTAATCGAATCCAGTGGATTAGTAGACTAGTGAACTGAAAATCTTGTTTATCCGTTCATGTGCGTCATACCTACTGTCTTTTAAGAGATTTGAAAATATAAGCTGTAGTTTTGCGGTAAAATTATTACCGATTTTTTGCAAGAAAAACATTTTTATAATCTCAAAATTTCAGATTTGGTAACAGAATTTTCAATCCGACGTGGAACCGAGACAACATCGCTTCTATTCAAATTTCTTTCAAAGAACCGTTTGGAACCGAAGGTCGTGGTGGATATTTTGACGAGTATGGTATAATCCGTGACATAATGCAAAATCACCTTCTTCAAATACTCACATTAGTTGCAATGGAAAAGCCTGCTTCCTGTCAACCAGATGATATTAGAAACGAAAAGGTAAAAGATTATGAAAAACGTTAACCAAATTTTAATATTTATAATACAGGTGAAAGTATTGAGATGTATCAAACCACTGGAATTAAAGGACGTCATTTTGGGGCAATATGTTGGAGATCCCAAAGGTACTGGTGAAGCTGCCTTAGGATATTTAGACGACAAAACTGTTCCAGTAGGTTCGACAACAGCTACATTTGCTTTAGGTGTTCTACATATTAATAATGAACGATGGGATGGCGTTCCATTTATACTAAAGTGCGGTAAAGCGTTAAACGAAAGAAAAGCGGAAGTTCGTGTTCAGTTCAAGGATGTGCCAGGAGATATTTTCGAGGGAAAACCAAAACGAAATGAACTGGTTATTAGAGTTCAACCCGGAGAAGCTTTGTATGTTAAGCTTATGGTAAAAACTCCTGGTATGGCTTTCGATATGGAGGAAACTGAACTGGATCTTACCTACAGTAACAGATATGCAGTAATTAATTTTGTCTTTTTAGTTGTGAATTTTAGTTAACTTAAAAAATTTTTTAGAATGTCAAATTACCCGATGCTTATGAACGCTTAATCCTTGACGTTTTTTGTGGTTCACAAATGCATTTTGTACGTTCTGATGAATTAAGTGAAGCATGGCGTATTTTTACACCACTGTTACACCACATCGAGAACGAAAAATTACCTCCGATTCCTTATAAGTAAGTAATTGTGAAAGTATTGAAATTTTGGCAAACTAACGTCTTAATTTTGCAGGTATGGTAGTCGTGGACCAAAAGAAGCAGATGAATTGTTATACAACAGTGACTTCCATTACTCAGGTACATACCAGTGGAAACCTGCAACAATTGCCTAAAGTAACACTTAATTTATTTTTATTAAAAGCAATAAAGTATAATATTGTTATTATATTAAATATTTATAATGCATTTAATCAACATAGTTGATACCAAATTTGCAAGCTTTAACTTTTATGAATAAAGAGTTTTATATGTTATATATTTGGCAATAAACTGTTTTTTACTATTTTTGCCTCCCAAGCAACAAAAAGTACAAATTTATACTAGGTCTCTGCCTCCCAGCCTCTAAATGAAGCGATCGATAAACAAAGTTGGCGCATTCGTTTTTGCACCACTTAAGAGGTAGAATGCAAGGCGCGTTTTTTTTACATGGTTTCCCCTATAACAAAATTTACAGATCCAATAAACAAAATTCGTATATCCAATATCAGTGCCTTGATATGATATAGCTTTCTTTTCTTTCAAATACTTATCAACTTTTCATTAGTTTCAAAGTATCATTTCATTAGTTTTCTTAATTTTATTCATTGAATCAATGAATTTTGTTCAATATCTATGAATTTAGTTCATGGGATCAAGAAATCTTGTTTATTGAATTAATGAATTTCGATAACGGTAATTATGTAAGCTTAAGGTCCTAGATCAATAGCAATAAATAATACAATTCAACAGATGTCACTAGTTATTTTATGCTATTTCATTGGTATATTTTATTGAAATATATTGATATTTACTTCTGATTGGTTAAAATTTGAAATTTCATGTATATTGCTTCATTTCTTGTGTCAAGTTCAACTCAAAAGCGAATAATCGTAGAAAGCTGAAATTTTCTGAATATACTTAAAATATGATTTTACTTAACGTAAGCTATTTTATATTTATAACTAAAGTGTATTTTATTGAAAACTGATGGCAAATTTTTTTTATATTAATTTTTTTCAAATAAAAAATAGCTTATGTTAAGTAAAATCATATTTTACGTATATTCCGAAAATTTCAGCTTTCTACGATTATTCGTTTTTGAATTGAACTTGACACAAGCTCAGCGCCTATTGATCTGCCCCCTTAAAGAGTAAAAACTGCCCTGGATTGCTTCCCATGTCTTTATTGTAAGCTCATAGTATTTTTATTACAATAACTAGTCAGTTTAGCAGCCTTCGCCCGCCTTAACCTCCTATAAGTGTCGGATGTGGTTATTCGGCTTCACAGGGTGGAAGGATAATTGAGATCTCGTTAATCCATTCATGCGCGTCACCACTAATTAGATCGTAAGTAATAAATCCCTTTTGGATAGGATTTTCATAAATCCGTTGTTAGGGCTAGCCTACGTCACATAAGGAACTCGTGTGCAAAATTTCATGATTCTAGATCCAGACCCACCGGTTTAGGCTGTGCGTTGTCTGTCAAGTAAGTTTTGGTTCCTCCTCCCAAACCCTATAAACTACTTTACTGCTACATAATTGATAAATTATAAACGCGCATGAATGGATTAACAAATTCCACTGGTTATTTTATTTTATGTGATCTTATATTCAGGGGTAATTCATCGATCCAATGTGTGCACTGCATACTAAATTTTGCCAGCATGCGTGACTCCAAATCTCGGTTCTGGGCGGGGGCATAGTAGTAATTGATTTTTTAACTTTGTATCCCCTAAATACTATCACAATAATAAAAGCTCCAACGTGTCATTTTTTTAGGATATAACGCACTCTGATTGGTTGTTGTTGAAAATCCATCCAACAACTTCCGATTTTTTAATACAATTTGCTAAAGTTCTATTACTGTTTCCTTGGCGTAACGCGAATGACCTGTTTTGCCCTATCCTACAATCTTACAGATTTACCTCGTCTCTCCGTGTGTTTAGCACACTATGAACAATAAGACGCGATGGCCCTGATTGTCAATATTTGGAAACTATTTTGTTTTAATTAAATCCGTTAAAAAGAAATCCACCAGGCGAGCTTAGGTTAGTGTTAGAAAATGAAATTTTTTTAATTAATACCGCTAAAAAAAAAGGGATTCATCGGATAGTTACCCGTCCGTGGACGGGCTTTCCAGTTAGTTATGTCATAAAAAGTAACCTATAGCAACCTCTATCTTCATAATGGGCTGGTCCAGAGGTGCTGGGAATTACTTAATTAAGTGATAGTCATACCAAAGCTGGGGAAGGAAATTCAAACCCTTCCAACTACAGGCAAATCTCATTAATCCCCACTCTTTCCAAGATAGCTGGAAGGATAGTTCTAAACCTACTGAGCGATGAAATCAACCAACTAGTATTGATTCCCGACGCCCAGTTCGACTTCAGACAAGGACATTCGACTACCCACCAGGTCCTAAGGGTAATGGAAGAAATTACGGGTGTGTTCGCCGGGGGTCAAAGGGCCTTGGGCGTCTTCCTATGCATAACGAAGGCGTTCGAAAAGGTCTGGAAACCTGGCCATCTTTTTAAGATGCTAGAGGAGGTGTAAAACTTGGACTTGTCCAATTGATCGCCTACTACCTGGACAATAGGTGGTTCCAGACTAAGGTCGAGGACCAAGGGCCGATGAAAGCAGGAGTACCACAGGCATATGCGCAACTAGGGGGGGCTAAGCCCCCCAAAATATCCCAATTTTTCGTTATTTTTACCTCCCCCGTAAAAAAATTGTTTGAAAACATTTTTTTAGCCCCCCCCCAAACTTTTGACCCTAGTTGCGCCTATGACCACAGGGATTCCTCCTCTTCCCGCTCACGTCTTTGAAGACATCAAAACGACAGCGGCAAAACGTTCGCGTCAAAATGAGCGTCATTCTTCTTCTTCTTCATCAGCTTTTTTCCGCTCACTGCTGGACATAAGCCTTTTCATATTATCGAGGATCTGGCCATAACTCACCACGCTGGCAGACGGATTGGTGAGTAAGTCCGCAGATCGATTTTGGACTATAGTTGTTTTACATCCGTTAGCAGCTTGCTAGCCTAGCACTCAGATGTGCATGTAGCCCTGTTTTTTGTTTACTCAGGGGGACCGACGCCGCCGGCTTAACGTGCCCTCCAAAGCACGGGTCAAAATTTCAAAAAATGAGCGACCCCACATAAATATGATTTATCGGTGGCAGGAAGGTAGGCAGCTCCAGTAGCTTTTTTTTTTTTGCTTTTCAATTTCTTTTATTTTTTTTTTCGGTTTAATAAAGCGACATTTTAACATAAATGCATACCACGCAGATCCGTGGACTTAAAATATAAGTTTTGGAGTTGCGTGGGCTTCAGGGATATTTTTAAATTTTTACCCAAATAGCGGACATTCGAGTTCCGGTTTTGGATCTTCATATATAAATTTAATAGTGGGCGGAGCTCAAGTTATGATAACAGCCAATACAATACTCACATATTATTTTTACGGTTTTTAGCCCTATTCAGGCCAAATTTTTATGTGAACCATTATTTTTCAAAAAAATCTGGTTCAGGTTTCTCGTGCTGCCTCCAACGATTCCATTAGTTAATTATATTGCTCTATTTGGCAGTTGCTATAGGATCTTGCTCCCCCCCCCCCTGTTTTATAACAAAACATAATATTTTGATTAGTACCTGTATATAAAATCTATAATATTTAAGATTTCTGCAAAAGATATGAGGAGTGTGTGAATTAAAATAAAAGATAGCGCTACGGTTGAAATTGTTATTGAGAGGTCATAACCCTGTAATAATTGCCAAGAATAAAGGATTAATGTATTGGATGTTTATTTAAAGAATTGATTAATTGTTATTAAACAAATAACAATAAAGTTAAATTTAAGGTGGTCTTAAATTTGGTGTTTAAAATTACTTTTAAGTAACCAAGTTTGAACTGACGTAAAAACTGGAAAGTGGCAAATAGACGAGGATTTATTAATAAAATGAATAAAAGTAAAGTAACGAGGTTTTGAAATAAAGTGTAGTTTTTGTGATAAATTGTTATTGGGTTTACTGTATTGACGGACATTCGCCCAACATTTTGTGAAGTCATTGACCTGTAAAATTCCAAATAAACGCAAACAAATAGGAAAATTTATAAGATAAACTAAGGTGCAAGTAATATTGGATGCGTTTTAAATGGTGCGGGTTAATTAGTGATAATAAGTTGATTTATAAAGTAGAAAATGTTGGTGAAAATGGACTTTCTTTTAAATTTTGAGATTTAGCGGCCGATTTGCGCACGCGTGTGGTAAGTGAGTCACCGGGCGCTTTGCAGCGGAACCATGCGGAACTAGCAGTTGCTTAGAAAGTATGGCTGTAAAATAACCAAATTTCTTTGTTTAAATGAACTGTTTAATAATTGATCTCAATTGGAAGGTATTTGCGTTGGTGAAGAGTTCGATTCCGAAACATGCCGTTTATTTAACTTAACAAATATTAGTAAATATGAACTTTAGGTAATTTTAAATTGGCGAGTTTAGCAGTGGTGCGTGAATTGTGTTTGCTTGGTTCGCTCTAATGATTGGCCATCAACCTTGTGAAATTTAATTATGCGTTGGTTGATTTCAAGAAATGACTAGTGCTGCTGTTGTAAACTGCATCAAAATGCCCCTTTCTCGTGCTCATCCATTTTCGGTTTCCTCATCCCATACTTACATCCAGGATGGAGGTAGTTTACCACCGCTGAAGATGAAGGATCAAAGCCCTCCTACGGTCACTACTGCTTCAGTAGCATTACCAGATTTACAAAGCAATCCTTGCAGCCTTCAATGTATGAATAGCCCCTGCACATTACATTGTTTGCAGTCACAAATGATGGGGCGAGCTATTAAGGGTCCAACACCACCCACAACTCAACAACAACAGCAGCAGCAACAACAACCAGAAAAAGCAAAACCACTCGTTGCAACTCCTGATCAAGTAATGGCTTTGTACATAAACAAATTAACTCCTTACGAACAACAAGAAATTTACAATTATCCTAAAATATATTTTATCGGAGCCAACGCAAAGAAGAGACCTGGAATTGTCGGTGGTCCTAATAACTGTGAATACGACAATGAACAGGGGTCCTATATTCATATTCCTCATGATCATGTAGCGTATCGTTACGAAGTTTTAAAAGTTATCGGTAAGGGATCTTTCGGTCAAGTTGTTAAAGCCTACGATCATAAAATGCATATGCATGTCGCACTCAAGATGGTACGCAACGAAAAACGTTTTCATAGACAAGCACAAGAAGAAATTCGTATTTTGGAACACTTGAGAAAACAAGACAAAGATAATCAGATGAACATTATTCACATGCTCGATTCATTCACATTTCGTAATCATATGTGCATCACCTTCGAACTGCTCACCATTAATTTATACGAACTCATCAAAAAGAACAAATTTCAGGGATTCAGTTTGCAATTAGTACGTAAATTTAGTCACTCGCTACTCCAGTGTTTAGATGCCTTAAATCGTAATAAAATTATACATTGCGATATGAAACCAGAAAATGTACTTTTAAAGCAACAAGGACGTAGTGGACTTAAGGTATGAATTGCATCTTATTTTTAGTTTCTAGTAACCTATCTGTCTATATTAATGAATGAATGATCCAACTCGTATTCTATTGTTATAATTTAATTTTATCGCCCTTAAAATAGGTTTACTATGCACCTAGTAACCTATTTGTCAACTTTAAATGCTAAATTGAGTAAACAATTTTTCAACCTAATTATTTCCTAATCAAACTCTAAAAAATATTATCTCCAAGTACGATACAAGATAACAACGATTTTAAACTTTCAAAATTCTAGATCCCTGACCCCCCCCCCTTCCTCCTACGAAATTCTCAAATAAACCAAAAAATGACAGTTCCCACATTTTGTGTATTATTTTTAAAATCTAATTTTTTCATTCTGCTTGTGTTTAGATGTAGACACTGAAGGAACTCTATTTATACTTTTTGTCAAGATTAACTTGCTTCTATTTTTCACATACATACGTTGGCCATCGTTTTAGTTTACATAATCTTCTATTCAAGACAAACTAATTTAAACATAATCAGTTTATACGAGGTCGCATTTTTCAAATTATTTGGACAATTCTTGCGTTACACATTTTAAATTTGAACTCATTTTTCATGCTTTTTAATAGAAAATTTTGTTTGCTTTTTTAATTCACCATTTTTGGAGTTTAATGAACCATGCCTTAGTTCAATGTTATTGTTTATCCTATTCATTTTGCCATGCTTTAATTCTGTCATTGTTGTACCGGATTTAGAACCCTATTTTTGTTCTAAAGCTCAAAAGTTCGATAACACACTGTATATCTTATCAGTATTATTTTTAATTGTTTTCCAACGTTGTCTTGGAAAACTCGGGGGATTCCCAAACTCTTAATTTTCAATTTTTTTGTGCAAACTAATTTTGTACGTGACATACGTAATATTTTAGGCACTCTTCAAAATATTTATTTTTGTTTTAGCAAGGTAACTAATTAGTCTGTTGCTTAACATGTACGTTCAGCAAAATAAATTTATGAAATCGCTTTTGCAATCAATGTCAATGTCGTAACTGATTAGTCAACGTTGTTTTTTCTTGTAAAATTAACACCTGAAAATGTAACTTCCCGTTATGGGTAAATAATAAAATTAATCATTACTTGAAGATTTAAACAACAATTGTTAAAATAACTTTCGTATTAGTATTTATGAATAATTCACAGACTGGAAAAGGCAATTGAACCATTTACTATTGCTCAATTTATGTTTGTTTACAAGTAGTCTGGCTCGAGACTATTAAAATAATAAATCATTGTTGGCTTCTCAGTTTGCATTTAATAAACTTCGTAGTGGTGACTTGTCACATTCTTTCAGTTTCTCAATTTTACGACCACTTGTGAATACGAGAAACATATTGGTTTTGTTCAAAAAACCTAACGCAGGGTTGACTGAGCGGACTACATCTCGTATCTCATTCATTCACCCACGAAAGTATCACAAAACAACTTTCACTTTTTTACCCTGTATATTTTTAGAACTAGGCTACGGGCCGACTACACCAACGTCATTTAAGATTTAAACAGATTTTTTAATCTCCTGTTAATTTAACTGACGTTGATGCAATCGACCCTGATGTTTAAAGAAAACGTCATAAACGAAAGTATGTGTCGTTTTCGCCAATTATACGGAAAAGTCTGGCGTAGCATTGTACTATATTTAGTAGAGCATATCTGGGTTAATACGGAATATTCAAAAATGAGGAGTTAGAAAAATATATTACAGTGACTAACTTTTAACGTCAAACCGGATCCATCCAAAAGGGAAGGGAGCACTGGGAAGTAAATTAAGGAGGTACGCGCAGTCAAGATTTTCAAAAAAACTAAATTTTGTTTTGCATTTTATTTTTTCACTTTTTTACGATTAATTTAAAAAATTATCGACGCATGTTGCTCGGAGCAAATGTAGGTGAAGGAATCGACAAGGTAAATAATTTGGGTAGTAAATAAAATGGGGTTAAAAAGGTCATCTAAATAAATTTTCGAGGAATTAAAATGGAGAAAGGGGTAAAAAGGTCATTCGTGCGGAAATTTTGTTTGCAGGAAAGGAATCTCGTAAATCAATTCATACGTGTTAGTACTTTCGTACTTGTACTACTCTTCTTTTTTTTTTTCTAAAAAAATTATTGCTACCATAATTATTATAAAGGGTGGTCCAGGCCTAACGTTTTATCGACAGTTTTCGTGTCAGTTCATTATTATGTCATTAAATAAAAAACATTATTCAACAGTTCAAAAAAATTCTTGAAAATGTCTATTTTTTCACGCCTCTCACTGCACGTACCCCCTTAATAGATAGATGCCTGCAGCAGCGGGAGGGGTGGTTTTTATTTACAAAATAATGTGTACATAATTATGTCAGCGTCGTATCTGGAAACCCTTATGAAGGAGTGACTCTAATTTAAGGGTGCGATTTTAAGGACTGTTTCAAAACTTCATTTACAGCTCAAAATTGGTTATAGATACAGCAATGATTATTTTTTTAACGGAAAGAGGAGAATTTTCTGAAGGTCATGATATAATTTTTAATCGGTTTTGATAACTGATTAATATTGCACATTAATATTGGATAAAATGCACAATTAATTAAAGTTTAACATGTCATAACTAGAGATGAGGTCGTAGAAATTCAAAAAAGGTATCTAAAATAAAGTCCTAAAAATGCTATCTTAGGGTCGTATAAAGTCAAAAAAGGTACCCAAAATGGTAACTTAAAAAAAGCTATTTTAGATTGGTATTTTATCAGGTAACGAACTGGTACCACCAATTAGGTACTAAAATTTTAATTGCCTTAATTATTAATAAAAAATTAATAAAATGGTATTAAAAAATTAAATTGCTTAGTTGTTACTTCGCGATAATAATACTTATATCAATTAATTTAAAAAAAGTTATTACTTTTAATTATTATTAAATTATTATTACAAAATTTAAATAACAAAAAATATGCTATAAATGAAGTTTCTTTTCGACCATAATTTAAATAATTTCAAAATACCTTTTAAAACCAATGAAAATTTACTTTCATTCTTTTCAACCAATGAAAAACTTAATTTTAATGAAACTGTAAATCTAGGTAACTGCGCCACCTGTTGAAAAAGTTCTCGTGCTAATGATAGATCGGACCCTTAACACAGTTAATGCGTTAAATTAAACAGATATAATTTAAACCTGAATTAATGGTGTAATCGTCTACAAAATTTGATGACTTGACTTTTTAAAATTAAATGAAAACAAATAATGACCTTAAATTTGCAATACCTTCGATAATTAATAAATTAATATGCAGACGAATTTCAGCAACTTGTATATTAAGATCAAATAAACAAAATACTAGAATATGTCCACATCTGATAAATTTTAAATCTTAATTAAATTTAATAACGCAATTTAAATAAACCACTTGCAATTTGCACATAAATGTCAATAACATAGTGGTTGTCAATCATTCAAGAAGAAACGGTACAAAAATTTTATTGAAAAGGTCTTAATAATCAGTTCGATTCCTAACGGACTTTTTTTTATTTATACAATTATTTTTATCATTTTTGGGAATATTTCATAACCTACTACCATTTCCTCATATGTAAAAATAAACTTTTTGTTTTTATTTCCCAACCTTAACTCAAATAATTTGGGAATAAATAAATGGGGTTTGGAGATTCCCCAAATATCTAAATTTATTTTTAATTTTGCATAAATCAGATCTCTGCTCCTTTAAGCTTCTAAATTTCTAAATATATTCATATTGGGTATAACTAAAGCGAATTAATCAATAAGAGGATTTTCAAGGGTTTGGTAGATACTTATTCGCAATTATGTTTTATTTGTCATTAAAACAATTTTTTTATTGCGAACAAGTACCAAACCCTTGAGAATCCTCTTAAAAATATTTAGACTGTTAGTTTAAAAAGTTGTAATATTTTATCTCCAACCAAGATCGAAAGATTTAATTTCTGATTCCCTATCACGAGAATAATTAATTATACGAGAGTTTTTTTTTATGTCTCAAATTTCATAATCTTTTCTGAACGACTTATGTTACAAGCGGTACGTTTTATCATACACAGTTAAAAATGTTTGTTGATACAAACAAAAAATTCTGTTATATCTACGCAACTAAAGCGTTTGTTAATCCAAATAAAAAAAATGTTTTGAGGTTTTTATTTGCCTTATTTGATTAAAACAATCTTTTATTTGAAGTAAATAACAATTATTAAAAATAAAGCAAAATTTGTTTATTGCAAACAAATTTTTAGATAACTTTTTTTTGAAATAACAAATTCAGTTTGTTTGACGGAAATAATTTTATTAAGATCAAAACAAAATTTGTTTTCATTAAGTAAAATTATTCAAACAAAACACGTTTTTACTCTGTAGAATGTTTAATTTTATGTAGGCGAATATGTTACGGAAAATGGCAGTTCTAATTTGAATTATATGGGAGGTTATGGGCCCAGTAATTTAAATTTCAATTAGCTATTTCCGATACAGGCTAATGGAGGACTTTTTAAACTCGTGCGTTATCAATATGTTTAAATTAACCTCCGCTTATATAATGGACCAATCTTTTCCCTGTACACTTTGAAATGATAAAATTGCAATTAATACTGGATTCGGCAATATTTTGAGAGGATAGCTATCAAAGATTCAAATTAATGCAGTTTTTCTCCTATTTTATTTACAAGTTCAGTCAGAAAATCATTTTAAAGCAAGAAGAATAATTAATTACATTAGTCTGAAAAGTGAAAACCTATTCGTATATGCTGTTACTTTGTTTATAAGTTAAACAAAATTGTAAAAAAGTAAAATTGCTATTGTTAGTATTGTTTATCACTTACTGTTTCAAACATCCGTTTGAATTGTTCTTACATTTGCAGACTGTTGTTTCTATTTTCTTAAAGGAAATTGTCAATTCGTACTTTTATTTTTGTCATTTGAAAGATCACCTTCCTGTCGGTGGTTCAAGTTTTTTCTAAGCCCTAAAGATGAAAAAACTCGGCTAAGTTGCACCGAGTCCATTTCCTGTTTCGTGCCCGCAAAAGAATAATTCATTACTACTGTTTCGAAAATGTCGTCGTGCAATCTCCAAAATAAATATACACTCTTTGTCTACTGTTATCTGTATTCATTCATATTCGCATATATTTTTACGCTATCGGTCCCATCTTGTTTGTTATGTAAGTCTTACACCTCTGTAACATAGTTAAATAAAATTGAAAGTTTGCCACCATGAATATTCGAACCTTGATGTTTTAATGGGCGCTAGTAACGACTAGGCCAACGAGGCGAACTAATTTAGATTGTTAATTTGGCTTATCTGTTAAGATGTACACTATCCCTCTTTTGTAAATTCAAGGTATATCACCCACTTGGTCCATCTTGTGGATTACTACTTTTTATGTCCTAATTTCTGTATTTGGTATAAATAATTTTGAGTATGCACCACTTCATCTTACATTATGTTATCTGCAGTCTGTCTTATGCTTTATGTTAGTTACGCTGACATTCTATATGATCTATAAATAAGGTTTGTTCCAACCAGCCGAGAAACCGTACAATGTACGGTTTTTTGGTTGGTTGGAACAAACCTATTGTAAATATTTTGGGAAGATATTTTGATCAGATTGTGTAGATCTGTAACAGATGTTTATATGGCATCGGCAGTTGACTGTGATTGACAAATTCACCCTATGTAGAGTGAAATTTTTCCTTAGTGGTAGGCACGTGACTTGGGCTTGTGCGTCAAATGTGGAAGGAGAACCCGTGACATCCAATTCCACCAATTGACACAAACATAGAACCAAAATGACGAATATTCGTTTCTGCACATTAGCCACTATTAGTTACTTAGCCACATTAGCTACTAAAGTAAAAATTAACTTTATAAAAGTAATAGAAGAGAATTAAAATTATTTTAAATGCTGTACAAAATCAATATTTCATCCATCGCCTTCATAATTTATAATTTTCGTTCTTTCAACTTAGTTAGTATGGCGTTTAAAATATTTTTAGATGTTGTTTTATAAAATGAAGGTTAATAAAATAGCTACAAGCTCAAAAATTTTATAATTAATTTTATTACATTCAATTAACTCGATAATATTTAAATTTATGTAAGGCTCATTGATTTTGATAATATATTATCGAATAAGGCTGTACCTATAGAAATATCTAGGGGTTGCAAATTGAATAGGATTGGTATAGACAAAAGTTTTAAGAATTAATGTTTCCAATATTCAGAAAATAAATTGCATACAGCATAAATTAATAACATAGTATACGAGCCTCAAAGGCGAAACGGCCAGCAAGTTGCTCGTCTAGCACCAATGTAAATATGAAATATTAGGGTGCGTCAACAGTTTTGCTGCTTGTCACAAATCGTTACAAGGTTATAACTAACAAAAGGAATCTTCTACAAAACTTGGCAGAGTATTTTGCTGTATCATAACTGAATCAATGAAAATCACAAACTGGGAAGTTTTTTGAGTCTACTAATCGATGTGTCAGGATCTCATCTTTTGGAAAATTAAATTTTGCGAAAAAAAAGCAATCTGAAAGATGTTCATTAGGAATTAAAGTACCATATCCCAGTCCTGATTGATCGATTATACAAGGTTGGTATAAAAAAATTTAGAATTTGTATAATCAACTAATCAGAATTGGGATAAGATAAGATCCGTTATAACATCGTTAAGCCGCCGGCCGCTACGTTATTTCCAAATTTAAAAAAAGACTCGATAATGACCTTAGACCACTTAAACTTATAGACACGTCCTTCGTGTAAACATGTATGACGTCACACGTGGAATTGTATCTAAGATAACGACTTGTCCTAATATAAAAATAAAAAAAGAGAACCTACGTCTTTCTCGTGTAAATAAAAATAAGAATAGTTACGATCGGAAATCGGTCCCCTAAGTTTTAATTATGAATCCTATTATTCTAATTATTTGCATTGACTCATGAATATTTTCCGAATGCTACGTATTTTTCGTGATGAAATCTCATTCAAGTTTATTTTATTGTTTAATTTTTTTAACTAACCACGAATTTCAAACCTCCTTCATTATAACGCCTTCACCCTACACCAGAAAAATGTAAATTAAAGTGAAATATATTGTAAGCTCCGAGCAACACCTCTACAATGACTAACTCTTTCTTATCTTCTTCCAAGTACTTTGTCGGGTCTCTCTCAGGTTGCCTTCACCTCCGTGTGTAAAGTCTTATTACGTATATTAGGTGACCTAAGTTTAACGTAGTCCTGAACCACGGGAAATTGCAGAATATCTCAACTTGTAAAATGATAAAAAATTAATCTTCGGGATATTGGATCGCAAACAAATCAATTGTCAGTCATTTCGGCTCATTTATTGTGATTTGGTTGAGGTGTTTCTTGATATCCCCCACAAAAGAGGAATTTTTTCTCTCAGACAAATTTCAACCCCAATTGTGGGTCTTGAGGATGGCTTCCAATAAATGGGCCGAAACGTCGACTGACAATTAATTTGTTTGATTGTGATTCAATATATCCCAATATCCCTTCTTCATCAATTTGTAAAAATGGATTCGTGCAAATGAAAACCGCGTAAATGGAGGGATTACTATAATAAAGAAACTTTTTGTTTCCAGTTATTCTTTAAATTTCTTTAAGAATCGTTTTGAAATTAATTTATTTCACGTAAGCTTATATTCATAGATAAGTTTATCAGTAACTAAGTACACATTTTCCATCCCTTATCATTATCAAGAGATTTGATAAATTTCCAATATTTATCAATAATTTGTTACTACAGAAACCATGAATAAATACTGCTCTTGTAAAATTTATCTGTAAAAATTTAAATTCGTCCTCATTTATACAAAATATTGGTCAATATTGCAATGCACAAAAAGGTCGCCGAGTAATAAAATTAGATATATTATTAGAAATAGTTATATTATTAAAAATTTAAGGCGCCTCTCTCGTAGTTTAAAATGCATTTTGAAATTAAAATTAATTTCGAAGCAATAATGTGACCATGTTTCAATTAAGATAGTTTTATGTTTTACCTAATTTATTCTTTTCGAACGATTTAAAATAAAAATATTTAGTATAGCACAGTCTTGACTTGCATTTTAAGCCAAGAGAGGCAGGCGCCTTAACTAGTAGATTACATTTTAAACCAATGCTTTTCAATGTTTATGAATCGGCAATTGGTGCTTTTAAAAACAAACCCTCCAATTATCCTAAAATAATAGCGTTGATCCTAAAAATCCTAAGAATACCTTAATATTAGATAATTAGATATAATAAGATGACCAACTATTTTTTGTACAAAAGAAGCACGAATTCCTTTTTTTTTCTAATTGGGTACAAATTTCAAATTTAATTTTAATAAAATAGTTTTAACTGAAAGTTGAAATGTTAACATGAAATTAATATCACTCATTTAGTTACTTTAATTAATTTTTTATCTCCCCACTTACAAATTTCCTTTTATTTATCAATTTTTTTTGATTATGTTTACCCGATAATCTATTTATAAGTACATAATATGAATATCTAATACTAATATGATCGAAATAATTTTAGTTTTTTAATTTTGCCTTATTCCAAAAAATTTCCCCCGCTCATTTTATTTTTCCCCTCATCTTCATCTATTAAATTTATATGCATTTTAACTTACAGTTACAATTATTTAATAGTTATTTATGTACCTAGAGCAGAAAGTAGTCAATTATCTCCTGCATTTGGACATAATGGTCGAGGCGCAACCGATGCCAGCAATGATGCATAAATTGATAAAACAAAAAATGTAGGGGGAGTGGAGCAAAGTGGAACCAAAATTGCTCCACTTTTATGAAATTATAATTTTTGTTCCATTTTACCCCACTCTCGCCTACACGTCATTAATTCTTGATTCTTGTGTAATACTGCAATTAATCCTTCATAATACCGGTATTGAACGGTACTAAAAATAGTCTTAAAAAGCACATATATAATTTTTATTTACGATAAAATCTATAAAACAATTCCATTTTATCTGAAAAATTTCGTTACATTTCATAACAATTCAAGAGCTAATTTTTTAATTGAAAAATTGCATTGTTGCTTGCACGCTAAAAAGATGTTTAGTTAAACTAATTTAGCCCTTTCGTTAAAAGGAGATTAAGCCCTCAAAGATTGGAAGCAAAACCGAGGTTTTAATTATTAATGTGCTTAAGAAAGATTCTAGAAACTTCAAACTTGAAGTAGAGAAATTTCTTTACACATGCACATGCAAAGTAATTAATTAAAAACTCGGTTTTACTTTACTCTTTTTGAGGGGCTTCTTCTTCTCTCATAAGTGGCCAAAATGTACGGGAATTATTTACAATAATGGGAGCTTATAAAATTTAAATATCAAAGAGTGGCGTTTAGACGTAATTCTTAGACAAAAGGACCAGTGTTATCATCCTGAACAGAAATACTACTATGTAATTATCCAATGGAAGTTCACTTTAGTTGAAGTGACGTGAAAATTAATGTTTTTGGTTTGGTACTGTAGGTTTGTTCTAACCAGCCGAGAAACCGTATAATGTGCGGTAACGCTCGTGCGCAATAGATTAGAAAGAACGATTTTTTATCTATTGCGCATGATTTTTACCTATTGCGTACGAGCGTGACCGTACATTGTACGGTTTCTCGGCTGGTTCGAACAAACCCAATAGCCATTTACGAAAATTATACCGGTATATACCGCATCTACCAGTTGCGTTTGAAAATTTAATCGTACCATCGTCCCACGTTCGAAAATTAAATGCCTAATGTATCAATTTACGAATTATCAACCAGGTACACATACTGGGGGTAAATTAGGTTTAATATTCTAATGTGGGACGAAGATACGATTGAATTTTTAAACGCCACCTGTTGAAGCGAAAAAAGCAAGTTCCTTCTTCAAGTACAGAGAAGATAGGAAGGTGATTATCCCGGGATATGATGCCATGGTTTGGATTCCACGGTAAACTGTAGATTCCTTAACGGGTCTGCATTACAAGGGAAATAGTAAATTTCTACAAGATAAAGGAAAAATGTAGGGCTGAGCCATGAAAATAAAAATAAGGTATAAGTTTTTGTTATTGTGTGTGTGTACAAAATTATATATATAATTCTGTTTACATGCCTTTAAATTTTGCTCACCTTGATATGTTTGAATAAATGGTTAACATGACTAATTGGTCGATTAATCAAATTTGAAATAGTTTAGCGAGCACCTGTACAAATAGTATGATTAACGTGTGAATGTTGAATGAATTGTAAGAAAAAAATTTAATTGGAACTTGCATAAAATTGTTTATTGATATAGTAATTTTATTTTCAGGTGATCGACTTTGGTTCTTCCTGTTACGAACATCAACGAGTTTATACATACATACAGTCACGATTTTATCGTGCACCTGAAGTGATTTTAGGTGCTAAGTATGGCATGCCAATAGATATGTGGTCATTGGGGTGTATTTTGGCGGAACTTTTAACAGGTTTTCCACTATTGCCCGGCGAAAATGAGGCAGATCAATTGGCGTGTATAATCGAATTATTAGGAATGCCTCCACAACGTTTATTGGACCAATCGAAACGCGCAAAAAATTTTATTAGTTCTAAGGGTTACCCTCGTTATTGTACTGCAACGACTTTAGCCGATGGTACCGTAGTTTTAAGTGGAGGTCTTAGTAGACGGGGAAAACCTAGAGGGCCTCCCGGATCCAAGGAATTAAAGCGCGCCTTGAAAGGGTGCGACGATCCGTTATTTTTAGATTTTATAAAACGTTGCCTCGAGTGGGATCCTGACGTGCGGATGACTCCTGCTGCTGCGTTGCGCCACGCATGGTTACGGCGCAGACTTCCACGTCCTCCACAAGAAAAAGAAGCAGTAAGAACACCTAGCGGTCCGCGCACTCCAAAAAGCAATACTTTATTAAATAATAGCAGCAACAAAGTTCGAGTTCAACTTAGTGACGAACGTTCGGCAACCCTTCATTCGCAACACAGCACTCATTCAGGAAAATTGCCTCCCGTTACATAGCCTCTTCCTTCTTCATTTTGCCATGTGATTCTAGGTTAATTAGTTAGTCAATGACTGTGTGGTTTGCACATATCGTACAATACGTACACGTGATGGTATGTAGTCAAATTTGATCGACTTAGTTTTCATTTCATTTTCTAGTAATCTATTGCTAGCTAACAATTTATGAATCATTTGTCATTTTTTTGTAAAACAATCGTTACTTTTATGTTCTCTTTTTTGTTTTTTTTTTTGTAATATCGACCACGAATCGATAAATGTTTTTTCGACTGTTTTTTATGATTAAATTTTTATAAGTATTTTGTACTGAATTTGACTTTACTTTTTAACTACTTCATGTGCAATATTAAAAACCGAAGTCAATTTTCATTGCATCATCCGTTTCTACCGAACTTACTTATACTTTTAGAAATTTTCTTATAACGACTAAGCAATTTTTTATCTTATCTTGGATTTTTATAAATCTTTTAGAATATCAAGTGTGATGTTATGTTCCAAAAAAATAAATTTTTAATGTTAACCAAAAAATTCAAATTTTTTTTGGCCGATGTGTCAAATAATGTGTGCTGATTAGAGTATTGGATGTGTAGTGAACTTAAAAAGGTTTTTTATAGCTGAAACCATAAAAACTATAGTCCTGTAAGAATTTTCTAAGAATTTATTATACAGGGTGCTTGTATATTACAGTTTTTTTATCGAAACAGGTGAATGTTACATGAAAATGTTTTATTTTAATGAATTGGAAACTTGCTTGCCACTTTTCTTATTATTTTATGAATGTGCCTCTGTTCGTGGCCTCCGTTTACTTTATTTTGTTACGAATTAAGAAATATTTTATAGAAATTATTTATTTTTTTTTGGGCGATTGTACCAAAGTCATTTGAGATTAACATCACAGTGTGCGATCGATCCCAAAATTTTTAATTTTAAAAGCCTTCTTTGAAAGTGGTGCAAGTATTTTGCAAAATTATATTGATTTCTGGCATTTGTTGCTTATTATATACCGAATATTCTTTTTATTTTGTGAAACAAGAGTGACACTTTCCTAGAAATAATTGAATCGACTATCTATTTTTTTAAAGTGAAACCTTCTTCCATAGACTTTTATTATTTTGTAATAGTTTGGGGCATTAGAATTTTGTTTTGAACCATTAAAAAAATTTCGATCTTGTCACTTTTGTAAATAAATAATCATTGAATGATTTAGGTGGATCACTTAATGAACGAAGTTGGCTTGTAGGCTTGAACTTGGTAAACAATAAAAAAAATTGTTAAAAATATGAAAAGCGTGAACTGTGATATATTTTTTTGTGGTTAATGTTATGTTTTGCTTGTAAATTGATGGTTTTGCATCTTTTTGAGATGTTTGGATTTGAAAAATAACGCTGAACGAATTTCATTTCTGATAGATTTATTGTGAATAAATGAGTGAGTCTTCTGTACATATAAACTTGTGTGTTTTTTGTTTTATTTACAATAAATTGGTCATAGTTAACAATTTTTGTCAAGTGAACCCAAAATGGTTTTTTAACATTGAATTTGTGCAATGAAATGATAACAAACTTTTGGACTAAAAGTATAAGGTTTATGTCTGTCTGCCCGTAATTTGCTCAATTATTTTACTTTTTAACGTACGTAAAGTCAGATTCATGAATTGTAGATTAAAAATTTTATACTTACAAACTAATGAAGATGATGTTAGCTTGCGCTTAATAATGTGAGCACAATGATTACATGTGTATTATTTGCATTTCTTAATGTTACCTCCTACTTTTGCTATAACACTAAGAAATGCGATGATTTATTAGATAAGTTTTAATTAATGAGCTTGGAAACCAAAATTCTGTTTCGTACAGACTTGCCGACATTAATTTGTAGTTTTTTGTTGCATTTCTACTAAGTCAAAGCTGCCTATTATCTTTTAGAATGTAGTAGAAGTTAGATTTATCTTATAGTATTTAAAAAAATGACTGGTGTGTTGAGTAAACAAATGCTGTTAATTTTTGCAAGGGCAGGTTAGCTTAATTTTATTTAAATGTTTTTGTGTTGTGTTTACCACAAGTATTATGAAAGACAGATTGATAGCATTTGTTTCATAGCCGCTGATTTGATAGTGCCTATAGTAAAAAATAGTGTGTTAAGTTGCGCAAGTGTAAATAATTGGCATAAGTTAGGTTGAGCCTTGTCATGAGTTGAAACATATATTGAACAAAATAAAAAAGATTTATTATAAGAGACTTGTGTCAAGGCTGTTTTTATTGATCTTGATCTGGCATTATGGTGATTTAATGTAGATGTAATATAAAGCCCGTGCTACAAACTGATGTATATCATTTTCTCTTTTAGGTTTTAAGTTTTTGACTGAAATGAAACTCTTATTTTTTAAGGCAATGCACGATAATCTAAGTATTTCACACTTTAGTTCATTTTAATTTTAACTTACATTTTTACTATTTGAATGTTGTGGTTTTTTGCTCACTGATTTATTTTACATTTTTTTCCCTGTACTTTTAGCTAATAAATGTGGACATGATTGATTGTACAATTCAATTTTGTTTCCGGCTCCGACTCTTGATAGTTAAAGGGGCGGGGCCACCCTTACGACCGAGCACGCATGTATGTATGTAGGGTACAGCTTCTAGCTACCGTTTTCTAAAGGGGCTTGATCTCGTAATGTTAATTGTTACTTATGTTTTGTTTGGGCTATGCTTTCAGGCCTTAACAATTTTTATAACTTATTACCAACTTGTGTTCCTTTTAAACAACTGCACAAATTGATGCGTTCCAACTTGATGGCAAGTCTGCATGACCTAACTTACTAACATAAATAACATATAGCAATGATGTGATGTATGTAATTTAGTTAAATATGTTTATATATCTATATCATACTAATAGGATTCAATAAAAACTCTTTATTAAAAATTACAGTTTTTGCTTGGCGTTTGTTCGTTTTTTTTTTCTTTTTTTTGCAATGCTCTTTACCATTTTGTTGTGTGCAATTTATTGTTAAAGCTTTAACCCGACCTTACACTCACCTTACGATCATTAAATTCATACCATAATTCCAAGAACCAGTTTGCACACGTGTCACAACTATAAAATCGTCATTCTTCAAAAAGACCAACTAAGAAAATTAATCTGCATTTTACGTTACTAAAGCGAGATAAATTATAAATTTACTAATTCAATTCCTTTTTTATTGCAATACGAGTATTGAATCGATGGTGGAAAGGCAAAAGATCTTAAACGCCATAACAGTAACTTTACATAGCCTCTTGGTGCCGTTCCAAGTTTTACTTTTAAGAAAACAAATTAACAACATGGTTATCCTTTGAATTGATGTGAATTTATAATGATGTCAGTGCCAAATTAACACTGTAGCAAATGCTACAGGCCCCTCGCTCAGCAGAATAGTTTACTATAAAAATGGTCATTCCTGTTTCCGCCTTGGGGAAAATATCGTTTTTAGGTTTAGGCGTAAAAAAGGGCCCCCCAACAACATCTGATGCAGGTAAATATTACGGGCAGTCTTAATCTGGCAAATTAGGACTTAGAATTTTGTTGTTATTTTTCCTGTCTTTATTATAATAGAATTTTAACGAAATTCTAGAATATTTCAAGAAAATTTAACTTTTATCAAAAATTTTGAATAAAAAATCGCACTGAAATCAAAATAATCTTAAATCTAAGGCAATTTAAAGCTTAGAATTTTTTCACTATTTTTTCAGTGTTTATTATAATAGCATTAGTATTTTAATAAAATTCTAGAATATTTAAAGGAATTTTAACTTTTATCAAAAATTTTGAATAAAAAATTGCACTGAAATCAAAATAGCCTTAACTCCTAGGCAATTTAGAGCTTAGAATTTTTTCATTATTTTTCTAGTCTTTATTATAATAGTATTAGTATTTTAACGAAATTCTAGAATATTTAAAGAAATTTTAACTTTTATCAAAAATTTTAAACAAAAAATCACACTGAAATCAAAATAAGGTTAAATTTAAGGCATTTTAAAGCTTAGATTTTTGTCATTATTTTCCTGTCTTTATTATAATAGGATTAGTATTATAACAAAATTCTAGAATATTTTAAGAAAATTTAAGTTTTATCAAAAATTTTAAATAAAATATCGCACCGAAATTAAATTCAAGGCAATTTAGGGCTTAGAATTTTTTCGCTATTTTTCCTGTTTTTTATTATAATTTAATTAGTATTTTCACGAACTTGCAGAACATTAATTTGAACAAAATTTAATTTTTATCAAAAGTTTTAAATAAAAAATCGCACCGAAATCTATAGACTGGGTGCACTTTTTGATTATAAGACCGTAATCATTCATTGCTACTATTGTCTGTTTACCACAGTAATTTTACATTGCAATTATTGGAACTGTGATAATTATCTCTCAAATTCGGTGTGTTAATTAAACCATTTGTTTACTATTTGCATATTTTTGAGTTTCCCCAAGCTACCGGTCGTTTTTTCAAAAATCCACGGCCTGTCCTCCGCACTTGATATTAAAAGGAGCTAGTCTATTAACATCGTGACCAAACAAACTGGAGAGGTCCTCTCCGGATTGTGATGGACTCGGGTCTCTGTTTGGGTTAACCCTTTCATTAGGGGTTGCTATTCAGAGGGTATTTTGTGTTATTTATTTTATAATTTGATACCGAATTTCAACGGGGGGATCAGGTTTTAAGTCTGTGTGACACTTGACAAAATTTAGTACTAAACGCTAACTAGCCAATAGAAAATGGTTGTTAGTAGCCGAGAGACGTTTTCTATTTGTTAGTTACCATCTATTACTAAATTTTGTCAAGAGCCACATAAGTGCAGATGCTGTCTCCATGTTGCCCGATAGGAAGTACGCCACTGCTTTCTAAATGTTGATTTGCATTTTTTTTGGTGCGAGCGACATCTGTTCGTGTAAACTTAATTTACCATTTTAAAAAATTCAACAAGTTTTGAAATAATAATATTTATAATTTGTTATATAAATTGTGACAAAAAGAGTAACGTCCTCTAAATTTTCTCAAATGTACATGTTTTGCGCAGTTTTTAGCACGAAAAGATATAGAATTAACCAACATAACCTTCGAGAATGTAGTTGAATTTTTTTACACTAGATGACAGGTACTTGAAAGGCCAATCAGAAAGCGGCATCCATTTCTCATCTGAGACCGTTGGAGATTGATTTTAAAATCTTATCGTTGTGCTTTTAATTTTATTGCTGAATTACCTAGGTTTTCATTTTGAACATTTTATAGTGATTTGCGCTGAGTGTTGGTGTCTTATATTGGTGAATAATTTTTTAAAGAAAAATCGAGTCGGATAAGTAGATTTCTGTATGCGTAGTTGTCGTTTGAATTTAGACGCATGAACATTTTGGCGTTGTTAAGTTGAGTTTGCAATGTGAGCTAGTAATGGCGGGTAAGGCGTTACAGTGGAAATTAGTGACAAATCCTACTGGACCGCAACCTAGACCTCGCCATGGACACCGCGCCGTTTCTATTAAGGATCTTATGGTAGTTTTTGGTGGCGGAAACGAAGGAATTGTCGATGAACTTCATGTTTACAACACAGGTATGTACTATTTTGAGGTATCCGCCGATAAATATGGCGGGTATGTGTTGATAAATTTTGAATATTTGATAAATTGTAACACTGTCAGAGCGGCAATTGTTTTCAGTTCACTCGATTTTGTTTTTTCTATTTATTGATATACATTTACCTTTTTTATATGAGGTCATTGTGTCAAGTTGTCAAATTTTAGGCTTTTGTTTGGGTACAAGGAACATGGCGTCACAATTTGCATTAGAAATTCTAAATATTGCAAATTTTTTAATTTTCAACTTGCATTTTCGGTTACTAATGGTACGTTCTGCTCAATTATTATATTTTACCATGGACTTATTGATACAGATCTAAAGGCAGCATTGTTTTGTCGCAAATAATAGGAAAAAAAAATTATCTTTAAAATTTGTTTATACCTTAAGTGAACCGACTTTTATTGCACTTTAATCGCATTTAAGTGTTGAATTTCAGAATTCATTATTTGTACAAAAGGTTTGAAATTTTTCCTGTCTTAGTCACGTTTTTGTAGTATGTAATGTGGTACTAAATTATCTTTTTTACTAACTTAGCTACAAATCAATGGTTTGTTCCTGTAACGAAAGGCGACGTCCCACCAGGATGTGCAGCATATGGATTCGTGGTCGATGGCACACGGTTGCTGGTGTTTGGTGGAATGGTTGAGTATGGAAAATATAGTAATGAATTATATGAATTACAAGCTTCGAGGTGGGAATGGAAAAAATTGAAGCCAAAGGCACCCAAGTCGGGCCCACCTTGTCCCAGATTAGGGCACAGTTTTACTCTTGTGACAAATAAAGTGTACTTGTTTGGGGGTTTAGCAAACGACAGCGATGACCCGAAAAATAATATCCCACGTTATTTGAACGACTTGTATGCACTGGATATAAGAGTAACACCTGTTCAATGGGAAATCCCTTCTACTCATGGTCCAACTCCACCTCCGCGAGAATCACATACCGGTGTGGCTTATGTAGATAAAACGCAAGGAAAATCTTTCTTGGTTATTTATGGTGGTATGAGTGGTTGTCGTTTGGGTGACTTATGGTTTCTAAATACGGATACTTTATCATGGAGCAAACCTCAAGTTTCTGGAATCACACCTTTACCTAGATCTCTACACACCTCCACATTAATTGGGCACAAGATGTACGTCTTCGGAGGATGGGTGCCTGTTGTGGCCGACGATGTAAAAACAGCCACTAACGAAAAAGAATGGAAGTGTACAAGCACAATGGCTTGTTTAAATCTTGGTAATAAAATTAATAATATTCTTATTAATAATTTACTGACGTTTTTCTCAATTTAGAGTCAATGTCGTGGGAAGATTTATTAATTCGTAACGAAGACGGTAATCCTCCTTGTGCACGTGCTGGTCATTGTGCCGTAGGTATCAATACACGTTTATATGTATGGTCAGGACGCGACGGCTATCGGAAAGCTTGGAATAACCAAGTAAGACTTTGAATCGACTCCAATTGGCGAAGTTAACAATTTTTTCGTTTCAGGTTTGTTGTAAGGATTTATGGTACTTAGAAGTGGATGTACCTCCTGCACCGGGAAGAGTTTCTCTAGTAAAAGCCGCCACACATTCCTTAGAAATCAATTGGACTGGTTGGCCGTCGATTCAAAATTATGTTCTTCAAGTTCAGAAATACGATTTTCCCCAAACAGCCAGTACACCCAAGCAGGTACCTGGTCATCCAACTGCCATTCCTGCTTTAATCGCAACACCAAAAATTACACAAGCAATGGCACCACCCTTAACATCCACAACCTCCCCTGGTACTTCAGCTGCAACCCCAAAAGCAACGTTACAATTGGGTACTCCCTTAATCACCACCCCGAAGATTGGAAATCCTTTAGTTAGAGGTAAGCGAAACAAACTTCGTACCTAATCACAATCTTATTACCTTTTTATTTTCAGTACGTACAAATCCCCCCAAAGTTATGGTTTCTAATCAACCCGTCCTTTTGACAAACGTATCATCACAGTCAAATTCACTCAATGCAGATAATGTAAAAACAACACAAGGAACTGCAATGTCAGGCATTCAAGCATTGGCTGCTGCAGCAGCTGCAACCCAGAAAATCACAGTCAGCCCGCAAACCTCTCCTATAAAAATCGGTAAGCAATTTTATAATTTGTTTGTATAACCAATAGGAAATTTTTTCATGTAAATATACACACATTGCATATTGAGAAATTTTCCCTCAACGATTAAATGAAAAGATTAAATTGTCATTTATCGTTGTCCAATTTATCCCAGCTCTTGGAATTGAACTACTAAGGAAATTTAAAGGATTTATCTAATTCATCATTAGTTTTTCTTCACAATCTACTGGAAGAATTCATTATAAAATTATTTGAAGTAATGTTTCCAGTGGGAGTCAATTATATCTAGGCAACCCCATTGTTAAAATTGGCAACACATTTTTTATGTAGTACAGTATTTCATGAAATAAATCTCCAATACGCCACAGTAAGGCTGGGACCCCTGCTCTAACTTATCAACAAATCCACCAATTCCAATTTTTTTATTGTGTATAAACGAAGATTTTTTTCACAACTACCTGGCTACATTTTGTAATGTACACCCGGTGTAGTAATTTCCTGGAGAGTTTGAGTATGATTCTTTTTTTAATGATGTGTGTTCTTTTATTAATGATGTGTGAATGAACGCACAACATTTGATTATCTATAACTGTGGTCATATAATACATAATTTAAAATGTTTGTTGGTAATTTCCACTCGGGGTAGCATTATTTAAAGAAATATTTTTCTTTTCAGCAGCATCGAACGTCAGGTTACAAGGCACAACTGGAACCGTGGTAAGACCGACTACAACATCCCAACTTCCGGGTAAACAACTAATTTTACAAAAAAGCGGAACCATGTTACAAAAAAATGTAACTCCTCAAATAGTACATTTGGTGAAAACTAGTACCGGTATGACAGTTGCAGCACTACCAAAAAGTAATGTTGTTCAAAGTCCAGCTAAAGGTCATACCGTGATTCAACAACAAGGGAAGAATGCAATTGTCAAAATACTACCGGGTGGTTCGGCTAACAAACTAATCAACATGAAAACCATTCCCTCCAATGTGCTTCAAATGAACAAAGCCACCGGTAAATTGGTTTTATCTAAAAATGCGGCCGGTCTACAAACAATAAATAATCAGCAAGTCTTGGTTGTGAGTACAAACACAGGAGTACGTACCATCCAGTCAGTGAGTCAAACTCAATCTGGAAGTATCACAACTCCGTCTAAAACCACTACGGTTCATATGCAACCGATTACTACGATGCCCAGTCTACAGGGAGTCAAATTAACCGGAAAACCCATCACCATTTCCATGCCGATGGGAACAACCAAAACCGTTACATTATCGAAAGGAACAAAACAAGTCATGATTGGTGGAAAACCTGTTACTGTCCAGATGACCGGTGCAAATAAAACCTTCACCTTAGTAAATCAGTTGCAACCTGGAAAACTTCTTCGTTTACCAACCACATCTGCAACGGCTACGAGTAGTGCCAACGAGCAAACAAAACTTATGATTATGAGACCCAAGCAGCCGACTGCAACATTGGGTAAGTGACTTGTTGAATCAAAATTTTGTTTGTTTAATTTTGTTTTGTTCAGCTGCAACATCTTTTGATGGTCCGGCAACTACTGATGCTGCTTTAGCTGCTCTTGCAGCCGAAGCCGGTTTAATCGACCCTGAACCTAAGGCAGAAATTAAAGAAGAGGAAGGTGCTTTGGAGCAAAATATTATGGTTGTTAATGCGGAAGATAGTGTGGAAGGTTCGGCTGACACGGATGCGGGTTCGCCAACTGAATCTGCAAGCATTGGGTTGTTTGGTGGGAACCCCAACTTCAAATCTCTGGGTCTGAAAGGCGGTGGTGAATTCAAGTTGGGTTTGTTTGGAGGTTCTCCGATAATACCGCCACCCCGATCGGTCGCCTACCGTGGTGGTCTATTGGGGGGTAACAAAGATTTGACTGACGGAAGTCAACCACAACCTAGTGACAACAACTCCGAAGATAGCGAAACTTTGAGTAGTAACACTAAGGAAGACGACTCCATCGAAACTGAAGATGAGGGACGAGAGGATGCTGCTTTACTTACTTCCATTAAGGAAGAAGTAAAAGATGTCTTAGATAACAGAAACATGGAATTACCACTATTAGTTAAGAAGCAAGAGAATGGTGACGCTTTGTCGGCTTTAGCATCTGCTGCTTTGCACCATTCGAAAGATTTTAACAAGACTGATAATGTGACTAAAGAAGTTGCGAAAGATGAAAAGGATGTCTGGTACACCGTCGGTATCATTAAGGGAACTAGCTTTGATGTTCAAAGTTACTTTAATTATGAGGGGGATACTTCCAACGTTACCGTTGATAATTTACCCGATTTTTCACATTTGTCTCGAATCAATTTGGAACCAGGAACTGCTTACAAATTTAGGGTGGCTGCTATTAATTGTGTTGGGCGAGGTGAATGGAGTGAGGTTAGTCGTTGATTCTTTTTTATTTTTTCTTGGCCTGACTCTTTTTTTTGCGTAGGTCTCTGCTTTTAAAACTTGTCTACCCGGTTTTCCCGGAGCACCTTCCGCCATCAAAATTGCCAAGTCTGGAGATGGTGCTCACTTATCCTGGGAACCTCCCAGTGCGGCTCAAGGAGAAATTTTGGAGTATTCTGTTTACTTGGCAGTGCGTAATAACGCTAAGGTTGGTGTAGTGATTTCTGTTTGTATTTGTGTACGACTAATTTGTTTGGGTTTTTAGGATAAAGCAATTAATACTGCAAATCAAATGGCTTTCGTAAGAGTGTATTGTGGGGCAAGTAACACCTGCACGGTTCCTAATTCGTCTCTCGCTGCTGCGCATCTTGACACCACCACGAAAGCTGCTATTATATTTAGAATTGCCGCTAGAAATGACAAAGGTTACGGACCTGCTACTCAAGTGAGGTGGTTACAAGGTAATAACGTTACTTTTAGTTGTTTTCCCGTTTTAACAGCAAATTTTTAGATCCTCAAGCGGCCAATAAAGGTGTGAAACGTGCAGGGGAAAATTTACAAGCCAATGTAAAAAAAATAAAGGAAGAAATGTAATCATGTAAATGAAACATGGTCTAACTATACTGTTAAATCGTTGTTTTTTGTAATTATTTTTTATTAGACTTTTTACGAGTATTACAATCACATTATTTTCTCAAATTTTTTTGACTTATTTTATGACGACTTTAAATTGTGTTTTTATTTATTGTGCATCAATTTTCATTAATTTTATTTGTCCGTAAATTGTTAATAGGAGGTAAATAAATGTTTGAGGAAATATTGGAATTAATTTTGAAAAATTGCAAATTTTTTATCAGGAAAGGGAGCTTAATTTTAAATTTGTGAAAAGGAAAGATCTTGTATTATTTGTAGAATATTATGTGTATTGTTAAGGTGCTTAGCAATCTTTTAAATTTAGTCTATAGTTACAAAACGTGAAAATTCGTATATTTAACATTTTTTGTTCCCCACTAATTAATTAATTTAGATTTTTTTGCCGAAATTTTTTACTTTATTTAATTACATTTTTATTTTATTTATATGGCTGTTTTCAACCATCATTGCATGTAATTAAAATGATAGATGTATTTTCTAAGATGTGTAAAAAATTTCAGGATACTTTTAAAAGTGTATATACATTTTTTTACATTTTATTGATGTAATGGTATGCAACTGTGGTAGACAATGTTACGCTAGTAACTTGTAGCTTTTATATTGTGCATATATTAGCTCAAGTCAACTCCTGGTAACGTTTTGATTAATTTATGCAAGTCGCACTAGCAATTAATTTAGTCGGTTAGCAAAATTGTTTTTTTTTTATCATGTATTATATTATTTTGACGTTTTTTATCATTAAATGTGGGGACAATATATTTTATCTCCTTTTTTAAGAGTTTTCCTTTGTCTTAAATTTTATAGGAATTTTGAAGTTATTTTTTTAAATATATTTAATCTGTTTATATACTTAAAAGGAACAATTTATTTAAAATATAAATTAATTTCAATAAAGTTTGTACATGTAAAACTGGTAAATTAATTATTATATGTAAGAAATTGTATTTTGTAGTTTCTAACTGATTTTATTTCAGTTTTTTTAAACGTTTCTGATACATTTTTATTTAATGTTGATTATGTTACTCTTATTTTTACAAAATATTGGCTCAGATAATAGCATAATGTAAATAAATTCAAAATTAAATTTCCATCTAATATATTTTCTATTTTTTTATCATTTAGATTTAGACCTTCATTGTAATTACTTAGTCTTCACTTCAATCAAAACTTTTATTCAAAATTGCCAATATTACATGTGCAAAATGCCATTTTTAATAAAGAAGTTGCTAAGGAAACTGTAGCTGCTCAATTGTACAAAGTTCAACTACAATTGCTAAAAAAAATTAATATTTTCAGAAACTTTGGTTCAACAGCCCCCTAAAAATTCTGATTTACCACAAAAGTCATGGCTCTACATTTATTATTTGGCCAATTCATGGTTAAGGTTTAAATGGTCTCTCATAACTAAAAATGCAGTACCTAATCTAGTAAAATTAAACTAAATTAATTTTGAAGCATTTTATCTTCAAATATGACCGACTTATCTAATAGCATCATTTCACAATCAAAAGTTATTAAAATAATAACTATTTATTACAATAAAATTAAGCTTTATCTGTTGAAAAACAGTTTATTTAAAATTATAAAGCTGCACTATTTATTTATAGGTAAGTAAGCAGGCCTGCTGTTCTGCCGTGCTAAGCAAGAGGGTCGTAACTGTAAATACCGATTAAGGAGATATTTTTTAAATAATTATTAACCCTTTCGGCAGTCGCGCCTTTTATTTTCCTTACAGCAGTCGCGCTGCGGACCTAAGGTCCGCATAATGAAGTATCAGTTGTTTTGTGAGATTATGTTGCATATCACACATATTTTTGTGTATTATTGTGTACATATAAATTGGCGAGGTCATTACAATAAAAGGACTTAACAAAGAATTTAAATAAAACAAATATAGAAATAAATTGCCACATTTTAAGAAGCAGATAGTATACCAAAATTTTAACGGAATCGTAAAATTATCTATGAGGTCCGAAGAGGATATAAAAATAACTAAAAACACTGACATGATCAGTCGCGCAAGGGAACGGAGGTTCGAATAAACACACCACTAGACATCAAAGACTGATAACATACTGAAGGTAATTTTCTAGTCGGGTGATATTGATATCAAATTTTGCCTACTATAGTCAGGAAAGCATACCTAAGCACATCATTCGATATAATGATGATTATGTAAACAATATCAAATTTTATCAATAGTGCGGACCTCTGTTCCTCGACGCGACTGCCGGAGGGTTAATAGCATCCTCAATTTTTACTGCAGAAGGTTCAAATTTAAAACGTAATTTAGAAATATGTTACTTTATCATTTCGCGTGTAGTAAATATTAAATTTTTTATGGTATGTTATTAAAAACTATGTAAATTGGAGACATTTCAGGACCGGCCTTATTTGCAGTTACGACCTTCTTGCTTAGCACGGCAGTGTTGGTGTACGAAATTCATAGCGAAGCTTTGTTCTTACAATTATTTTGTAGTAATATTTTTTCAAATACAACTTCTGTATTTATTCAGAAACAGCTTCATCCAGATATGTTTTAGATGTTTGAAGCTTCACCCTGTACACATTAAAACATAAAGGTCACCCCGAATGCGTTCCCTAAGAATGCGAATTAGAAATGTAAAACCATTCAATGCGCTTTATTATTTTCAATTTTTACCCGATTTATCGCTAATTTTCCAGAATTTTAGAACAACGCTCACACCAAATAAAATAATCGTTCATTGTGGAAGCAGTAACTTATCTTACGTAACCATTCGTTTTTGTCCTCTAAACAGGACATGAAATCAGGAATAACCTTTTTTTATATCATTACTATAATAACTTTTTTTTTTACTTTTTCAGCCATCTTTAAAAAGACTGGTATAGTTAGCTTACTTCTGTGGTTGACAGGCAAAAGGTTATAAATCTATCTATATGTTTTCCTGTATTTTAAATCGTGGAAGGTGAAATTTCAGCTTTAATTTTGAATTCTCTTTTTAAAAGAGTCCTCCCATTTTCACAGAGACCTGATTTTGCTGATTTTGATCAGACTGTAGATATTATTGTTATAAACGGAAACTTTTAGAGTGGGAGTGACCCGCATGAATGGATTAACGAGATCTTAATGGTTCTTGTAAAAATTGTTGTAAAGCTCCCTCAATAAATCGTAACAGGGCGTGGCTAATGTGCAAACACGAAAATCGGTCCGATTGGGTTCATGTTGGTGTGGAGCGTTCTCCCTCTATAGTGCAGAAATTTGGCCACGCCTTTTTACGATTTATTGCGGGAGCTCTATGCAATCTGACTTCCGTTCTGGACGCTCTAGAGCCGTTTTGACAACACTTGAACAAATAAAAATATCCACTAGGGCCGTCTAACTCGTCAAAGTGTGCTACTGGGAAGGGGATTGATCTCTCTTTTTTTTGCTGCAAACTTAAGACAAAAATACCCCTGAAAAGTGAAATTAGAATAGTCCCCATAGCATCTCATTGTTTACAGAGTTTGGTGAAGGTGCAACCTCTTTCCATATCTCAGAGCATGCACATGCACTTATAAGGTCTATTTTCAAGCAAAAATTGGTTCATGTAGCCTGGTTTTTGCACTCTTTTCCAGGAAGTAGCCAATACGGAAGATACAGAACCAAATCCCACCATCAGTTCTCGTTGATTATACTGCCACAGTTGGGGGCAACGAAAAGTTGCTTAGTATTAGTTTGGCTGGTGCTGGGGCGCAATATTGTTAAATAAAAAAACAAAAGAAGTGAAAATTGGAAACTTTAAAATTGATTATTAGCTAAACTAATCGATATAATGACATTCCTCTGCATCTAAATCGCTTCATTTTAATGTTATCTATCTAAATCCGTTGAGTTTTCTGTAATAAATTTAAAATCCTCAGGATTAGGATAGTTAGAGGTGAGATGACACATAAAACATCAAATGATGACATATTTTTCAGCCAATCACAACATGTTTTTGAACCGGGTAAGGAATGAGATGTGAAATTCATGGAAATTCATAAAGGTTAATTTTTTTTATCGGTGTGTAACTCGACCCAGTGAGCAGTGGCGTAACTAGCCATGTGCAGGGTGTGCAAAGAACACCGGCGCCGGCTTCATAAAATATAGGCTCTGCAGATTTTAGATATGCAACTCAAGCCAATAGGTGACGCTCTTAAAAATGTCGAAATTGTGAATGAAATGTGCATTTTTTCTCTTTCTTCTAGATATTTCTGTAGATTCAAAAGTTTTACTGTTGTGCCAAATAGGTACACACCAAAAATACAAGGTCCAATCTTGGGAGACATACAGGGGCGGTTGCCCAGGGAGCAGTGACTCGTAGTGGTTGTGGTAGGCCGAATGCTGGCAAGAGGAGCGGGGCTAGATTGTACCATCTGCTCTGGCCCTGCTCTTCTGCCTGTGAGTTGCATAGCAATCAATAACTCTGGTCCTAGTTCGAGTTCTCTTTTTTCCTAAATGCTATTAAAACTGTAAGCTACAGACCTGGCGTCATTAAAAATCAACTAAACGAAAATAAAAGAGATTTTAGCGGAAGGATTTCAACCGAAATCTAATCAGTTCTTTGTAGAATTTGTTCAAACACCATTTACAGCTGTAATTCAGCAAGCATCAAGTGTAATTCAGATTAGTCAATACTTCCGACCTTATAACTAGGCAGGTGAAACCGCACAAAAAAAGAACCGAATTTTTTTACGAATTAACGAAGCTTTAACGTTTGACACCAATTTTACTCAAAAATTCAGAAAAATAGGGAAAATAGAAACACATGTCTACAGCCTCCCCCCCATCCCAAAGATTTCGCGAATAACTCCACGACCGTTGAGGCTCAAACGAACAAAATAGAAGATCATTTAGGTTCTAACGAAGTTCTAACGTTTGACACCAAATTCACCCCAAAATTCGATTTGGGGAAAACGTGTCTACAGCCCTTCCCCAACTATTTCGCGACGGTTGAGGGTCAAGAGAAAAAACTGGAAGCTCATTTAGGCTCTAACGAAGCTCCAACGATTGACACTAATTTCACCCCAAAATTCGATTAGGGAGGGGCCAGCGACATGGACCTAAAAAAATGAAATATTTAATAGATTAGTATTATAAATACCTAATTTCAAAATCGCAAGAGCTCAAGATGAGTAAAATCGGTTATTAATAATTAGTTTTTGAGTTATTTTGTGAACCTCTTTCAAAAATGTACTTGTCCGGGAAAACCCGGACGCCTGACAACCGCAAGTTAATTCTTGATTTTTTGACCTCAAAAAATGAATATTGGAAATCGATTACTTTTTCGATGAATTCTTCTATATTCCGATTCATGTAGAATATAAACGAGACTTTAGGTACCAGTGTTTCCGCCATTTCAATGAGCGATTTTGCATTGTACGTCACCAAGAAAGTTCTTTATATAATACCTAATAATTTTTGTTCAGTTCACGAGTTGAGGGATGTCAAACATCAACAAATGTCTGTATGTCCGTGTGTCAGTAAATTTTGTGTGGGTTTTTTTTACCCCCAAACCAAATGTTATATTTACCAGTATTTTTATATTCAGACCTACTAAGATCTGACTAAATTTTGCTTGAAATTGCTGTTCTCGGAAACGGAAACGGAGAATGGGAGTGTCACTCTGAATGGATTAACGAGATTCCATTTTTTTTTAAATTTTATTATTTTATGTAATTCAATGTGCAGGAAATGTTACAAAATATAAGTCTAAAGTTCCAGGGTTATAATAAATTTATGGTCAGGAGCACGCAAGAATGTCGATAATGCGTATTCATGCGAGTCAATGGTGGATGCATAACGGATAAGATACAAATTACATTTTTTACGACACCTTTATGTTTATTATGGATCTTAGGCAGAAGTGCGAAGCTGAAAGCCGAGCTATGTTTTGCGATATTGAAAGTTGGCCTCAGAAAAAGACAAAAAGTGGTCATTTTTTCGACCAATCAAGATCCCAATTTTCTTGGTGATTCTAGGAGCCAAATAATTATCATCACTTTCTCGGCATTTAGTTTACTGCCTCTTAATTTTTGAGTTATGAATTTTTGAAAATAGACATAACTGCTATTACCATAGTATAATTATGGCGGCTATATTTTTTTAGGAAAAAGAATACAAGTAGGTACAAAAGCACTGACGCACATGGATTGATTAACGAGATTCCTTTTATTTTGCATTGATCTTCGCGTATTCCTAAATTTTTTAGGAAAAACTGTAAAGCGTTCACAATGAAGTGGGATATTTTCTTCTATCCTTTTCTATGATAAAAAAATTGTTCATTTCCGAAGCAAGGTAAGTATGGTGGTTATTACAAGAAAATGTGGTAGTCTAGACTCTAGAGGTAAAGTTTGATCTAACTTAAGACCTACGCATTACCATTCCTATAGCACAGTGTTCCCCAAACTTCTTTGTCTTGTAGACCACTTGCCATGATTTTCGGTTTTGCGTAGACCCCCTCTGCTGCTCACCTTTTTTTAAGGACATTTAAGGGTAATAGGACATTTTTAAAATTTCAACAAAATAAAATTTACATTAAATAACTAATGGAAAATATTTTTTTTTAATTTTAGTAGGAGGGATGAGCCTGGTGCATTAATAATAAATTTTCAACATTTGGTATCAATTTAGTTAGGTTTACTCTCAAATCTCCTCTGTTAGTGATGTCCAGTCTGTTTCTGTTTTTTTTTTGTTAAAATATTGGCAACCGCGCTGAAACCCCTTTCCACTAAGTATGAGGATGGAAAAGTATCTACGAAAAGTCGTGGACCCCCATTTACATCTCATGGACCCCCAATTTCTTTTTTCGCCGACATCGACCCCTTGCAAGTAGGGCTGGGAATTTATTTCGATTAATCGATTATTTAATCGATTAATCGATGATCGATTAATATTTTTGAAATAATCGATTAATCGATTGTTCGATTATTTGATTGTTTTCGATTAATCGATTGTTCGATTATTCGATTGTTTTCAATTATTCGATTGTTTGATTAATCGATTTTCCGATTAATCGATTGATCGATATAATCGATTGTTTTTACACAATCGATTTTCGATTGTTAAATTTAACAATCGCCCAGCCCTACTTGCAAGTCGTCATCGACCCCTGGGGGTCGATATAGACTACTTTGGGAAACACTGCTATAGCAGTTAAATGTCTATTTCGTCTCGTTAATCAATTCAAGAGCGTCAGTTTGTTGACACTTGACACAACATAACAGATAAAATCCACACTAGTTTTTCTGCACCCCCTTTAGTCTGAACAATTGCGTTAATTTGAACATGCTTTTGGATTTTTATGTTCACATTATCGAGTTTCTACTATATAATAAAATAAATTTTAAGAAATGTATTCTGATGAGATATTATTGTGATGAAATGTTATAAATTCACTTCTGTTGAAAGTTGAAACAACTGGAATCTTAAAACATTTTCTAATTGGTCTAATTGCGTTCTAGTCAACTCAATAATATTTTAAAATTTCATTTATTATATCTATTTTTTGATAAAATCGTTCTATTGTACCTAACTACTCTTTAATAACAGATAGTAGGTATGGTTACGTCAAAATAACGTGATTTTTACGTAAATTACACCAAAATATAATTTCGGTCATTTAAATGAAAAAACATTTATTTCTTTATATTATATTTAAATAGTTGATATGAAATTTAATTAAAAAAATTGTATATGTAAATATGTTATGATTAGTGATTACCATACATACACCTAAGTAAAGGTAAATTTAGTAAATTTAGTGTTGCGTAAATATTTTTTAAAGAAGCAATAGGTAATTGTTGGTAATAATGAGTAATAATTAGATTGCAGTTTTCTATAAATCGATAATGTTTAAGCTGTCGATTGTATTTATTATTATTTGTTATTTTTTTAAATTTGAACACGGCTAGTTGATCAATCAGGGAGTAAGTGCGAGATTATGCGCAATAAGGACGCTGTACTACCAATAAGATTCAAGGTGCAGACGGCCATATTGTGTCCATATTGTATCGAATGAGTGCGTGATTTGTACGGCTAAAGTTAGCCTTCTTAAATCTTCCAACATCGAGTAGTTGCGAAGATAAAAACATCTATTTATTATAATGGAGAATTCGTACGGTATTGGCGTATGCAATAGATACGCGTTATTTTTGGATGATGAGTCCGATCCGTTGGAATTGTTGAAAGAGAAGGAACAAGAAAAAGAACTCAAGAAAAAAACCAAAGTCGCTGAAAAGGAAAACAAGGGAAAATCCGAAAACCAAACCAAGCCAAAACCTGTACCCGGACAAAAAAAGATAATCAAGGAAACTGCTATTCATAAAGGACAAGATATCAAACGTGAAGGTAAGCAAATGTAGTTATGCCGCCATAACTATAAACCAGCTTGTTGCACATGTGATTTCGCTATATTTACTTTAACTTTATTCATTTCGTTTTACTCTTTATTTATCAACACTCGCATGTTGGAGTTTTTTTCAAAAAATTACATCGATTTTTAGACGCAAAGCCTGTTCACCAACGGAATAATGCTGACGGAAAACCTGAACGAAATTTCTCCAAGTTTAATAACGAAAACCGCGAAGAACGTAACAACAGACGGAATCGTGAAGACAGACAGTTCAATGGTGCAACGGAAGGCAACCGGTAAGTTTTGTGTTTACATTCCTTCAATTTGGTTTAACCGTTTCCTGTTTTGCTCAATAAATCTCCAATTTATTTCTGTACCTACTACAGCTTACCACACATCAAAATTAACTTTCTGCAATTTTATAATTTTTCTAATTATATTGTTACATAATTACCTCAATTAATCTTTTTACCTGAACACCAAAAATTAACTCTGAATTTACCTGTCAGAAGTTACTACCATAAAATTTACTTATAATTTTTCACTTTTTTTTTAAAACAACCTCATCAGAAAAATGCTTATGGTATAAAATTAAAGTAGCATTAATTATTTTTGAATTATTTTTGCATAATGTGGTTGTATATTACCTCAGTTTAGCCTTACATAACCTTGGCGTTATGTAAAGTGCAAGGTGGGCAATATAAGCAGGTCAAACAATTAAGATAAAAATTTTAACTCAATTTTGCAATGTAATGAATGTTATTTACGATTCTCCAAATATTAAGGTGCTGTGCTCACTACCAATTGATGCAATTTTCTGGTAGCAGGTGCAACTTGTGATGGTAACATGATTCCAGATACATGTGGGAAAGGCACCCATAACCTCACAATTTATTTTAATTACTCCAAAATTGTTCCAATTTCTTCAGATTTTGGTCATGCAAAGTTCAATTTCCTTTATCGTGTATAAAAAAATAAATTCTATTTATAACTTATTTACAAAGCTTGGATAGATTTCTCCTATCTGTTTGTTTATTTATTGACGACTTTAATTCTGTTATTGATTTAAAGAAAAAAAATTTAATGTTATTTTTGAGTACAAAATTATCAATTTTTATTTTGTTACCATTCAAAACAGGGTTTTGTTTTTTAATATAGCGATCGTGAGGACCGAGTAAGGCGAGATAACAATGCTGGCGACAACAACTTCGAAAATCGTAACCGTGGTGGTAGGAATCTTGGAAACAAGGAAAGTGGTGGACCCCGTGGCGGCTCTAAAGGACGTAACTTTGATAACCGGCGTGGAAAACGGGAATATGACAGGCAAAGTGGATCCGACAAGACGTAAGTCCTGCTCTTCTTTTTTTTGTAACCAAAATTCTGCACGCACATTTTTATGTTTGCTTCTTTCAATCATTCTTTGCTTTTTAGTTAGTAAGTCATTTTTAGTTTTTATTTTCATTCTATTACTACCATGTTTTTTTTTTATTGTTTGGGTTTAAGAGCGTTCACCAGTATAGCAAGAACGAATTTAACTTCTTCATTTCTCATGGTTTTTACCAAATTAATCTGCATATTACTGTATACTATGCTACACTTTAAAAAATTGCTTTGAGATACGATTCCCACACTTCAGCACCACAACACACATAGCTGATGGTGTATCTTATGCTCTGCATTTTAAAGCTTTAATTTTAATTCTTTGTTAGGGCTAATCAAAGATTAGGATTGGTTAATTAACCAGAGTTTAACCAAGCATTGAAAAATTAACTCTGGGCTTATTGTGTTCCAGGTTAACTAACAAAAAATTTATTATTAAAAAATAAATATCCTACCATAAATCAGTCAAATTACGGGCGCGTTTAAAGTCACCTGACCAATAGCAAAACAAGCTTTTTAATTTTCAAAAAAAAGTACTTGTTTATAATTTACTGCATAAATACATGTTGTGTTTGCATGCAACTGTTGAAAGTACCCTGCTATGGTTGTGATCAGTGTAACCTACCAAGTAGATGTTCCTACACAGCATGCAGCCCAAAACAAAAAATCGAATTTCATTGTACTCTTATTAGGCGAGACATTCCGGAAACAGATTTTTTTTATATTAATAATACCACAGATTACTATATAGATAGCCAACACCATTGTTAAAATTGGCAACACATTTTTCATGTAGTACAGGATACAACCACCGCTAGCGTGTTTGCCTGGTGACCATAACACTTACCTATAGTGGCCACTGGATGCTTCATAGTTGCTTCTAAAATACTTCATGAAACGTCAAGTAGAAAATATTATACATTATGCCGTTATAGTAACTTTTTCTGGTTTTGATACACACTACATTACATACAAATATAAAATACAGATTAATTTTAGATCTATTTCACACAGCATCATTTTTTTTAGTATGTCATTGAGAAACAATTCGTTCACATTCATAAAAATCTCTATTGCATTGTAAAATAGATCTAAAATTAATAATGTGTATTTTATTTTTATATGTAATGTAATATCAGTCGCATCAGGATTAGATCTACATTTCACTTGAAACGCTTTTTTCTCAAAAATGGCTGAAAGTTGCACCTTACTGCTTTCACAAAGTCAAGTCGGGTACTACTGATGTTTAAGTATTATTAATATCAAAAAAATCTGTTTCCCCAATGTCTCGCCTTCCCCTTGTAAGATACAAATGGTCTAACTCACAAATGAAAAATTTTACAGGGTCTGTAAGATTTCCGATACCCCCCCCCCCCTTAAACCACTGCATAATTAATGGACGGCCCCTTGGAACTTCATCAGGTGAAAATTTAAAAATAAGTAATTCAGGTTATTTGTAGATAATCGACTTTGAAAAACGAAAAATATGTATAATTCTGTAAGCAGTATAAGATTGAAGTAGGCAACCGATGTTATAAAATCTTATGCTATGCTTAAGGCTACTTGACATAAGCACAAATTTGTGCTCGTGTCAAGTGGCCTTTACAAAATTATACACATTTTTTTTGTTCTTCAAAGTCGATTTTTTCCAAATTGGCTGAATTCCAGATTTTTTAATTTTCACCTAAAGTTACTTACAATGGTAGTGGTGAAGGTCTTAAATCAATTTTACGCGTCAATCTGCTTTACCTGAATATTACTAAAATAAAACGGTACCAATGAAAATCGGATCTGAATTAAGCCAGAGTATCCTATCTTTTTAAGGCAGGGGCTTGCCTTAATTATTTCAAAATTTGGCTCCCCCTTGCAAACGTCCATCTTGAAAAAGAAGTCCGCATGCATTTTTATCTCGACATTGATTGGGCGTCATAGCTTCATAGTCTGTGAACAGATTCGTTAAGTGTCTGGATTTTTTCATTTTTCTTGTTTTTCATTAAACGTCGATCCTGAGAACGGCCCCAGTTGTTTTTGTCATTATTTTTTGATTTGTAGAAATTTATCTACTTTTACATTATTAACATTTGTTTGTTTACTTTTATTATATCGACACTGGAAAGGTCAATAGGCGTAACCCACATTAAAATTTTTTTTAAATATTGGTTGATATCTATTAAACCAAGGGTAGTATTATTACACAATAATTTGCAATTGATAAAACAAAACTTATTACAAACAACATTGCAGTTTTCAACCATAACATTGCATACATGAATAATTAATTTAGTTTCTCCTGGCAAAAAAATGAAAAATTTTTAGTGAGGGTTACGGCCATTGACCTTTCCAGTGTCGATATGTATTTTGGAGTTGATCTGGAGCTAGATAGCATAATTTAAGTTAAGAGGAATCTGATTGGAAAACACACTTTCGTAATTCGCTGTTATTTTCCTTATTCAAAAAAATTACACAAAAGTTGATTATATTTTTTTAAAAGATACCACTTGGATTAAATTTTTAATTCAAATATTTTTCAATCCTAGTGTCCTCTTTTAAAAAATATACTTTTGTGCAATTTTGTTGAGTAATAAACGAAATAACAGTGAATTGCCAAAGTGTGTTTTCCAACTTCCTCTTAATATCTTTCAAAAACAGTTAATTTTTAGTAAAACAGAAATTAATTCACATAATAGTAACTTAATTAATTTTAATGAACGAATGTCTCTCCATTCAATTGTTTATGTGGATTTCTTTTGTGAAAAATTACACTAAAAACAAATGACCTTACCTTAAAAATGTGACCTTACATTATAAACGTTACGAAAACCATTTCAAATTCCAAAATTCGTAAAGAAATTTTCTACAGAAAAGTCCGCGATAGCATATCTTAAGCGTTTAGACGCGGGAGGTATTTGCAGTCTCAGATTTAACTTTTTAATAGTTTTTCACCACATATAGTTGACAAAAACGGTAAAGCTAGCATCACATAGTAGATTGTCCTAATATTTATGGTAGTTTTAGAAGCGCATACAATAGACGGCTCGACTAAATTGGAGGCACAGATTCCAAAAGGCATAATTAAAGGTTGCAGATCATTTTGGAGCTTTGCAGGTTAAGTGAAGATGTGAGGGAACTGTTTGTTTACAAGTTCCTAACACAGCTGATGGTGATCGCTCTTAATCACTGTCATTACTACTCATTCTGTGGTTCTGGGGTTGTTTTTGTTTATTTTTTTTTAAGTAATGACGGCAATGTTTTATTACAGCGGCGTGAAACCTGTGGAAAAACGTGAAGGAGGCGGCGCTCATAATTGGGGTTCTCATAAGGACGTTATTGAGTAGGTTTTTTGTTGAATTATTTTAAATTTCTTAACATAGACTTAAAATGCATTATGGTGCAAAAGTCATTTTGCAAATGAAATCCAAATTAGTCACTCGGGCTTCCTACTTCAATAAATTTTTTTTCTTGGGGAAATTTCTAAAGCAGCTTTTTATTTGCTTTGTTATTGCGTGCACCAGTTATTTTTTATTTTGCACCACATTGCCGAGTCCTATGTATTAGTTAGGCAAATTTAATTTTTAGCTTTTTCATGTTCATTCTCTCAGCTCAGCCTGAGATTTAGTCTTAACAGTTAATTGTTTCCAGAGAGGCGGACAATAAGACTAACGAGGTTGAACCAAATTGGGGGGGAGAGGGCGAGAAGACCGACACGGCAGTTCCGGCTACTACCACTGAGACCAACAACAAGTAATGAAGTTTTGCTTAAAAAGCAAAGTTGAAGATTGTAATTTTGTTTTGTTTAGGGAACCTCCTACTGAAGTTGAGGTTGAAGTAGCCCCTGAGGTTGAGGAACCTAAGGAATTGACCCTTGATGAATGGAAAGCTCAACGTGCTGGACGTACCAAACCTACGTTTAAGACCCGCAAGGCAGGCGAAGGGGAGGACCAGAGCAAGTGGAACAAGATGTACGAGTTGAAGAAGAAAGAGGTTTCAGAAGAACAAGAATCTGAGGAAGAGGAATTTGACGCATCTGAGTATCCACAGCGCGTTGGCCGGCAAAAACATGTTCTGGAAATCGATATTACTTTTAATGACGCTAGACGTTCGGGTCCCGGAGGTCGTGGAAAAGGACCAAGAGCTGGAAGAGGTCCTCGTCCCAATCGTGACAGACAGCAACGTTTCCGTGCAAATGACGAACAGGTGATTGAAACAGATTCTAAGGTATTTTTGGGTTAATATTTTTCTCTTAAAAATTTCCAAAGCCTAAACATTATTGCATCCTTTAAACCATTCGAATTCCTTACGTTCTTTTCGCTTTTTTTTTGTGGGACCAGGAATAATAAAGTTTTTATTTGATAGGGTACTGTGGTGATTTCGACAGAAGATGCTTCACAACGTAACGAAAAAGCTCCAAAAGTAGATGATGAGCGTGATTTTCCGTTCCTTGGTTAATTGCTTGTTGGTCACTTTTAAAATTATATTATGCAAAATGTAAAGTAATCATTCGAATTTCTTAATTGGTACAAAAACCTTTAGCCTAAAACAACTTTGCTAATAGAAATGATAGCAAAATTTGATTTATAGACTTTTGAAGTTACTAACTAGTCAGTGTAAACTACATTGATTGTTACCTTGAAGAGTGCAGCATTAAAGTGAACCATTTTTAGCTGCATCAATAAATTTGTAAATTTAAAACTCGTTTTCTAGTTCTTACAAACACACTCAAGTTTTTTTTTATCTTGACTGATTTTAGTTGTGTGGACCGAATAGTGGAACAGCATCAATTTTATAACTTATTGTGTATGATTACTTTTCAAAATTATTTGTTTATATAAATTTTTTTCTAACTTAATGTCACTATCTTCGTGTTTCTTCTCTACAACCAATTCTAAGATAAAAGTATGAATTTTGTTTGTTTTAGGATTGATTAGAATAACAAATTGAAAATGTAATTGTTATTAATATTGTTATTTTGGTTTGTAAACTGTTTTGATTTTATATTACTTATATTATCAACGAAATCCTATTTTAGTTTTGTATATAGTTTTCATTGCTTTATTTTAAATTGTATTATAATGGCGAATGTAAATTTTTTACAGGACGATTTTCAAATTAATTTTTAATTTAATTAATTTTCAAATTTTAGTCACAGATTTAGTCATAATCTGCCTGTGTAATCATGAAAGTTACCATTTTTCTTGATGTCGGTTTTCATAGCCAACCTAAACACGTTTCATTCGCTTGACAATCGACATCGTCATATTATGTTTAACATTTTAGGTTTTTTCCTAATTTTATTTTTACGGGATTAATTATTTTTAAAATGCATGATTTACATTGACGAGGGACTGCCAATTACGATGAAAATTTTTTAGCATCTGGTCTCTTTCAAATTGTATTTAAAAATATTACCTTAAGGATGTACATAATGACCATACACCTAAAGACGTTTGATTTGCTTGACAATTGACATCGTCATATATTATGTTACAAATTGTAGGTTTTTGCCTAATTTTATTATTGTTTGTAAATTGTTAAGGTTTTTTAGTAAAGGTATTGATTAATTTTTAAAATGCATCAGTTACATTTACGGGAGACTGCAAAATACGAAGAAAATTTAGCAGCTGCAGTCTCTCCAAAACTGCATTTTAAATACCTTGAAGGATGCTACTTAAAATTATAATCGTCCTGCTTGTTTGATTTTAAACGAATATGAAATTAATTATGGTAATAGACATGTAAAATTGATTTTAAGATTGTTTTTTATATATTTGGGTACAGTTTTTTGTGTGCAAAGGGGCACTAATTAAGTTATTTTTCGTTGAACTGCTTTAGTTTTAAGTTTCTTAGCATCAATCTTACAATTGAGTACTTTTTAATTGTGCCTATTGTAACACTATTTATACTTTGCTTTCATTTGGAATTTTGAAATCTTAATATGCTTATGGTGGTGATATTTGTGTTATGAAAGAACTTTGATCATCACTTACGGATTTATAAAAAATTTTATATACATTTTTTTTCTGTTTCAAATACATAATTAAAATTTGCCATACATTAATTGTGCAAAACACAGATGTTATGCATTTGAATTTATATAAAGAAATGCTAATTCTACTTGGCTTTTTATTACCTTCTTATTCCCATCTCCATTCTCAACTTTCAGATCAATGTTGTAACTAAGCTGGATATTATGCTTGCTTGGCTTCACTCTGAGAAATCAAGATGTTTCACTTAACCCTACATTAATTTTCGCGCTTTAATTTTATTTACAAAAAGATAAACAAGTTTGAAATCTCATTAATCCATTCATGCGCATCACTCCCATACGAGTTTTCTTAATATAAAATTTGGTTATTAAATTCATATTGGTTTGGTAGGAATCCATTCAAGCGCGCCACTTCCACTCGATTCTCCTTGAACTGATTTTAACCAATATCTAATTAGGTAAAGAATAGATCGAATAGATGTTCTCTCTCTGACGGTAGCCTACCGGCAGGGGGGCGATTGACGCATGTTGCTTGGATCAAATGTAGGCTAAAGCAATGCTAAAGATTGAATAAGTTTAATCAAAGAATATTGTGAAATAGGATTATAAAAAAGGTAATTCAAAACAAAAGTGGAAACATCTCGGAATCGATTTTTTGCAGATCAGACCTTCCTTAGCACGGTAATTTACATTAAACCTTCCAAATAGTTAAGGTTTCTGCTAGCCCTGGAATTACAAAAAATCCAATGAAATCTCGTTAATGCGCGTCACTCATGCTCTCAAGTTTCCATGAACCAATTTCAAAATCTCTAATATAAATTTTTGTTGTGAAATTATTATTGGTATATAGGAGCTAGAGGTTGTTGGTCTCTTTCAACTTGTGGGACTTTGAGGAATATAAATGCGTCAAACTCTAAAATAATGTAAAAGGAATAATCTAGCAAAATAGGTTTTTGGGTGTAATAATTCCCAAAAAGATGGGGGAAATCATATTTTAATCAAAATACAAATGCAATTTATTCTTTATTTTCTATCTATGGAATTTTGAATAATCTCGTTAATCCATTCACGCGCGTCACTGGCCAGATAACGAGAATTTGGCTATACAAATAATTTATTTATCATCTTTACAATTAATAAACAAACACACATAAGAAATAGGATAAGGAAATTTAAGAATAAACGTACCCCAGATCCCGACTGACTTTCAAAAGTGAATATAATAACAGGCCCGTAACCAGGATTTCATTTGGGGGGGGGCACTTGTAAAAAACCTTTTGTAAAATTTTCGGTTGTTGCCCTTCCATTTTCTTTGTCTTTTCAATATTTCGGGGGGGGGGGGCACGTGCCCCCCCTGGTTATGGGCCTGTATAATATAGAGAGGGTTAATAATTGAAAAATCCTAACTTTCTTTGTACTACATGGAATTGAAAAGAAATTTTTGCTTTCAGAAAAATATAACAAATTTATGATGGGTTTAGATTTAGTAAGTATTTAAGGGAGTCTTCTGGTTTACAAGCATGAATTATGGGCGATTTGTCGAGCTCAATAAAAACAAACTAAAAAATATTTTTAAAATTTAAATTATATTTCTTCACTTCATCACGCTGATGTCCAAACTAGCTTGTGTGGTCTACCAGCTTGTGTTTTGTACAGGATCTTTAGATAGAAATAAGCCATCTACTGTTAAATAGTCAAGAATTCTGTAACTCTCCCTTATAGAAATTTGGTTTATAGCCAAAATATTAAATAATATAAAACATCAGCTTTGTGTCTGTTCATAACGCACATGAAGTATATAACAAGGTATGCTTCATTCCAAAAATGGCACCTTATTAAAACTTTTGCTGATGTATAGGTTTTTGGATTTCAGTTCAAATGTAACTGTGAAGTGATTGATTTCCATTATAAATTTGTTATGATACTGCAGATGAAGCAGGCGCCCGTAAACCACCCCAAATAATTATTATTACCAGCACAATCGAAAATTATATGGGGGGTCCCTTAGACACCGTGATCTTGAAATCCATAAATCCGGTACTGCAATGTTAAATTTTACGGTAAAGTAGAAACAACTTTAAATAGTAAAACTTATTGCAAATAATTAATATCGTTGCAATTAAAAGAGCTATGTTGAATGCGTAACCCGATAATAGGAAAAAGAGCAAATTTCTCTATGAAAATTTTATGACGCCGTGGTCTACGTGACGAGAATAAAGTTGGCAGCCGTGCGCCATTAGGCTGACAATATTCAGTGTCGTGTCGTTGGGGCATCCTTAAATCTTAAAATAAATATCCAAAATTATTTACGCAGTTGAAACAAATAATTCGAAATTAACTTTGCGTTTTTACGGGAATACTTTGTATATTTTTTACTGGAGTAGCTGAAATTTTATGTTGTTGTGCAGGTGTATCGGGATACGCCAATGGGTTTCAAATCGCCCACGGGTTTTGTTTAATGGATGCAAGTGTGTTATGGTTGTCCGTCAGTTTTTACAAAAAACCGAAATGTTTGTGAATACTACAAAAATAAAATAGCTGCAAAATTATACAACAGCTTTTTGGATGTTAGTGATTACAGGGTACGTAAGTGAAAATTTGACTTAACGTTACGTTTTTAACGCTCAGGTTACAATATTAGATATTATGGCGTCTAGCGAGGATAATGTTCCAGACGAGGAAAAAGTGAATTCAACAGCTTTAGTTATTAACAATTCGGAAAATGACAGTAAATGTGCAAATTGTGAAAAGACATTTTCAATATGTGAGTGTTGTAAAACGGCTCGTATACCTAATGGTGATACAAATGGCATCGGTAAGTTTTGTTTGTAAACATATAATTTAATTTTTCTATTCTTATTTCGCTTAAAACCACTATTTTACATTGTTTAAGCATTGCAGTTGATGTACACTTCTAACAAAATTATTTCCTTTCCGATACATTTTTCATTTGAAATATTCCAAGTGAAGTAAATCATTTTTTGCTTTCGAGTTGTGCTCCATCTATAAGAGCATCAAATTTGAAACAATGCAAAATTTCTAATTGTTATGGTTTACGATCAAGATTTACCCAAATTAATCTTGCCGGTACCCTAAAATGATGATCGTCACAAGATACGTTTCAAATGAGTAACCGTGTAGGTTCAATTTTTAGTGTTAAATTGGGTGTCTTTAAAGAATGTTATTATTTTATTGAAGATTTGCAAATATTATGCTTTGTAATCAAAAGTCTTTGTTTTTGTATTATTCGTAAAGCAGATTTTCACATTTAGGAAGTTGACTAAACCAAAAAATGTTTTTGTTATTATTCATCACTGCAGTGGTACTCAATAATTTAGTGTTTTATTATGTAGGCTTACAGACAGATCCTTGCATCTTTTCAGTCCAGATATTCCAGTTTTCCTTATCTGTTTCAATTTCCTTTTGTTATTTCGAACAATCATATTTCTTACTCTCAAAGCTTCACTGCAACAATTTAAACAATTATTCTTAAAATTACATTTGTAATGTAATTGAGAGATGAACCAGCTCTAACAGGCTACAAGTCCGCAGTTTTACCTATAGACTACATTTTCATGTACACATAACAGGACCTAAAACTTAACATGAAATTGAAACCACGGCACAAATAATTTAGGAGTGACCATTAGGTCTGCAGTTAACTTCTTTACCCCGTCACCAAAATACCTGTACTCTTCAGGTTTGTTCCAACCAGCCGAGATTTTATAAACTCTATAGTTTAGTAGTTACTGGTTTATAGGAACAAACCTATAGAAAGTTTATAAAATTTGCAACTAACATGCCATCTTGAACGTTTTATTTTGATCAGAATCATTTTATATACAATTTTTGATGAGGCTTTTCTTCATTACGAAATAGAAATTTGTAATTCACATGGTTCTTCTCTTATAGTAGTAAAATTAAGTTTAAAATCGGACTATATTAAGATATTTCGGTAGAAATACACTAAAGCTCAAAAGTAAATTGCCAAAAACAAAATTGTAAAGCTTTTCACAACTGAGTCCTATTTCAGTATGTTTCACTTTTTAAACGTCGATTGAGTTCTTCCCACAAATGCTCTATTGGATTCAGATCCAAAGACTGACTAAAGCCACTCAAAAAGTCGAATAAGTCAAAAAGCCTTATTCATATTGTATTCTATTAAATGCTTTGATGCGTGTTTCGGGTCATTATCTTGCTGGAATTAGTATCAATTCACGTGGAATTTTACCTTTACCTCTAAATGTACCTATCCATAATACCATCAATTAAGTGTAAGGGTTCAACGCCATCTCAGGAAAGCATCCTCACACCATGACATTTCCGCCACCGTTCTTTATTGTGGGAACTTGATATTTCACTTCATGTATTTTGTTTTAATAAAACAAATTAAACTTGCTCTCGTCGTCACTTCAAAGAATTTTTCGACTATTCGTTTTATTCCCCAGTGGTTTCTTTGAAGGACCTCTCCCAAATAGTCCAGTTGATGTTTTATAGTTGAAATAGATATCTTCTCTTGGCAATTTTCGTTAAAATCGCTAAGTATTTAAGGAGCTGTTAAGCATGAATTTTTGATCATTTTATGTTTTCTTTGGGATCAAACAATTCACTAAAAGATTTTTGCTAGAAAAATGTTTTGCAATTTGCTTTTAAACGCTACAGCTCGTTACGAATAACTGTCTAAGGACTATTATTCCATAGACCAGTGATTCTCAACCTTTTTTTTTGTTGCGGCACAGTTTTAACGATTTCAAAATTTGGCGGCACACAAAGAAAAAGATAAATTTAAAAATTATTTACTTACCTATATCCTTTAACACACTGTGTAAAATAGTTTATGATAATAATTTTTTATGGATTTAAATAATATCTATTCCTGTTAAAAAGATTTTTCTTTATAAATCATATTATTTAATAATATTTTCCCTAATGTTGTCAATGGCAACGTACTTTATAGGATATAAAATAAGTTAAAATTCTAATTTTTCTGTTAGTGTTAGAAAAAATATTGAAGACAACGCGTGTTTTATAGATTAAAAATCTTTGCCTATTAAATCCTCACTCCCTACGGTCGTTCGGATTTAAACTACATCGATTTTTAAACAGTCTATAAAACACTAGTTGTCTTAATAGCTATAACATAATTATATATCTAAAATTTCGCGGCACACTTTTAGAATTTCGCGGCACACGAAAGTGCCGCGGCACAGTGGTTGAGAATCACTGCCATAGACATTGCGCCAATTACCGATCTAAATTGAATTCGGTTTATTCGATCAGTAAAATATCTAATATTAGGTTGGGGAAAAAGTAATCCATTATTTTGTCATTAGATGGCTTTAGTGACATATATCTCGTGATCTATTCGTCGGATCGAGTAATCCCTATACTTTTTGGAAAGGTGGGAATGAGTACTAAAAATATTAATTGGCAGTTTAGTAATTGGTCAATCCAGTTTCCAGTTATAGTGCGCCAAAGATCTATGTAAACAGAGAGAAAATTTGCATAAAGACAAAATCGCAAGTGAGGCGGCTGAAAATGTGAATTGCATTCAAGGTCCCGACACTGTAACAGTTAATCTGTTAAAATTTTGATTTAGTCAATACCGTTCCGGTAATTTCGATGTCAAAGATGCAGCAAGCTCTGGAAGGCCAATCATCGAAAAAGTCGATAAAATGATGGAAATGATTAAGTTAGACCGGCATGCGATCAGTCTTAGCATTGCCCTTGAGCTAACCATCTACCATAAAACCATTTTGAACTATTTGAAATAGGTTGGATTCAAAAAGAAGCTCGATTCTTAGGTGCCACACGAATTGACGCAAAAAAACTTTATGGGCCGTATTTTCATCTGCGAATCCTTGCCCAAACGTCAAGAAATCGAACTATTTTTCCAACAGATGGTGACTGGGGATGAAGAATGGGTCACATACGACAATGCTGTGTAAAAAGGATCCGCCCTTCCGATTGGAAGCCGCCCGAACGGTTGCCAAGTCAGGATTGACGGCCAGAAAGGCTGTGCTGTGTGTTGGAATTGGTAAAGAATTCACCACTATGAGCTGCTCTCGTCTGGCCAGACACTCAATTCGAACCTGTACTGCCAGCAATTAGACCGGTTGAAGCTGGCGATTGATCGTAAGCGACCATAATTATCCAAAAGGAGAGGAGTCGTCTTCCATTAGGACAACGCCAGGCCACACACGTCAATAGTGACTTGCCAGAAACTCTGAGAGCTCGGATGGGAGGATTTAATGCATCTACCTTATAGTCTGGACCTGGTACCAAGAGACTATAATCTTTTCCAATCCATGTCCAACTTTCTTAGTGGTGTAAACGTGGCCTCAAAAGAGGTCTGTGAAAATTGGTTGTCGACGTATTTTGCCAATAGGGACATTGGGTTTTATGAGAGAGGAATCATGAAATTGCTATCACAATGGCAACAAATTATCGAACAAAATGACGCATATTTGGCTCAAATCAAATGATTGTAACCATGTTAAATAAAGCATTAAAGTAAACGCCAAAATAATGGATTACTTTTTCCCCAACCTAATATATACAATGAATTACTTTAATATTATGTAAAACTTAGCTTGTAGGTTATTGGTAAATGAAATCAATTAATGCAAATATAATAAACTATAACAATATTGTTTTTCTCTCATTAAAGCTCTTCAGATAGATTATGTTAGAATTTTATAACATAAAAAGTATCAATCTATAAAATTAATTGGAATCTAAAGCGGTGTTAAATCGAGGTTCTGTCTTGCCTTGCTTAGGTAGAAGCACAGATTACTATACAGATAGCCAATCCCACTTTCGCCGTCAAACATTTCTTTTGCGTTCGGGAAGAAGTTTTCAAACGCTTTGGCTCCGCCCCTTTCAGTCGCTACAAGAATTTAGTTGGGGAGCCAAAGCGTTAGGAAACGAATGGAAGCTTCTTCCTGAATGCAAGAGAAATGTGTTGTAACGAAACTAGCTTCTAACCGAACGCCTGGCATGTAGTACAGGAGACGACCACCGCTAGAGTGCTGGTTGGGGAGATCACGACATGACGACACTTAACTATGGTGGCCACTGGATATGCTTTATAGCTGTCGCTTCTAAAATATTTCATGAAATAATTTTATTATACATTATTCCGTTGTGTTATAGTATCATACCGTAGTAATCCCAAGTGTAATCACAGAATACAAGGCATAATACTATAACGGCGAAATGTATAAAACATTTTCTACTTGATATTTTATGAAATATTTTAGAAGCGACATCTATGAAGCTTATCCAGTGGCCACCATAGTTAAGTGTCGCGGTCTCCCTGACAAGCACGTTAGCGGTGGTCGTCTCCTGTACTACATGCCCTGCGTTCGGTTAGAAGCTATTTTCGCTACCAAACATTTTTTTTTCCTTCTTTCGAGCTTCCAAGCGCTTTGGTTCCGCCCCTTTCAGTCGCTACAACGCTACAAAAATGTTCGTGGAGAGTCAAAGCGTTTGGAAGCGACTGGAAGCTCTAAAGAAGGAAAAAAATAAATGTTTGGTAGCGAAAGTACCTTCTAACCGAACGCAGGTTTTTCATCTTTTGTAAATCACTTTAAATAAAAAATTTTTATATAAGGTAAAACACCCACTAGTTGAACAGTTTTGAAAGTAAAACCTATTTCACTCTAATTTAAGCAAATAAAATTCGATTAATTTGATTAAAATATGTTATTTATGAAAATATAGATAGTTTTGCATATAATAGCAAAGAAAAAAGGAATAATTAATAAAATTATCATATTTTTACAAGGTTTTTAAAATATACTTCAAATGCAGCTGTAATTGAACAATCTATTTTGAATCGCAGCCGTAATTGAACACTCCGGTGGTGGTTGTACTTGAACACGCGTGAAAATAGTAAAAATCAGTCAAAATCAAACAAAAATCCAATCGATATTCTAAAGATACATTTGACAACATTGATTTATTTATGTATGACAAACGTAATGGACAAACGTGATCATTTTATGTTAGTTTTTTCGAGTTCAAGTTCATAACCTAAAAACTGTGTTTGCGCGGTTTACGGTGTAGTAACTTTCGATGGCAAAAGTAGCATGCTTATCGGCTATTCCACATGTCAACTTTCAAGTTAACAAAAATATAATTATTTCGATTTATAATTTAAAAAAACTTATAGAAATCAATTGCTAAATCATCAAGTAATTATAAAATACGGATATTACTTATTATGAATATTCCGTTTTTGCATTAATACAATTTCAAAAATCTGTTCAAGTACTAGTTCCATTTCTTGCGGTGTTCAAGTGCTGGGTGTTTTACCTTACCCATCACCCGATTTAGACTTAAAGTTGGATGAAACAAATCTGTCAGTGTTACCGTAAAAACTGCCAAAAAATAAAGTACAATTTACAACAGTAGATGCAAATTAAAAATTGATGCTCTTTGATTGATGTTTCTTCTCTGATGTTATCTTTTCACGTACATTGTACGGTTTCTCGGCTGGTTAGAACAAACCTATTATTAAAATTAAGGTGGCCGAGAAATTGGTTATTTTTTATTAATATTACAAAATAATATACACTAAACATCTTGTAAGTAATCCAAGTACAGCTCTTAAGTAAGCAGCAATTCTAGACGTTTGATTTTACATAGTATAAAAACGTCCACGAATAAGCCGCCGACACGCCGGCCGGCGCCGGCTAATCCAAAAAGGATGTCGATGTATAACGCGCCAACGGATAATCGGGGTTCTACTGTAAATTATTTTATCATAAAACTAACCTTAGAAACATGGTCGACCTTGCAATTATAAAAATTGCCCTAGGTGTTTTCTTTTTTGGGAAATTGGCCCCCGCCTTTTTTTGACTGTTACTGCGCTAACTATAATATACTATTTTAGAATTAAAGATGTAGAAAATATTTAAGATGTGAAGATGAAAAAATTCCACATTTTTTTAATTGCTTTTGGGTAAAAGTTTTATTTACCAATTTTTCTAATAGTGTTTATTGAAACAGTTCGCAAATTTTAGTTAATTGATGATTGCAAGTCATCGGTGTCCTTGAATTGTTGTATACATTTTTTGTATTTATTATAAATATGTTAATTTAATTCAATAGTTAAACTGTTATAAAAGGAATATAGATTGACCTATTTATTTATTGCTATTTAATATAAAATATCAAAGAAAATTAACTAATTTTTAATTTTTTAATTTAAATGTTACGAAATAATTAATTCTTATGAAAAAATTCCACCTTATTTTTTTTTTTACAGATGCCATAGGAATAAATTCACTGGACTTGATAAGTTCCGAAGAATTACCAGTTCTATCGCGAAGTCCATCGCCATGCGAAATATTCTCAAATTCTAAACTCTCCGATGGTACTATTTACCGAAACCCGATTTTTATCCAACCACTGAGTGGAGAGATGACCGAAGAAGTGAATGGAATAGATTGCTCAGATTCTGAAAACAATGTATACAAATACGTGAAAGAAAAATACAAACTGCTATGTCAGGGTAATATCAAGCAAGACTATGATGGATCAAAAGAAGATGTAGTTTCAAATGGAGTATGCGATACTAATATCCTAAAATCGGATAAATGTTTCAATAATGGAGTCTATCAAAATAATGTCGATGTCTCCAAAAAAGTTTTGACTTACGAAACCTTTCAAAACATTTCTGTCCCAAAAGCAGAGCTCAATAATGGTGAAGCAAGAATAAATGAAATCGAAAGTCAGACGGTACATTCCATAAACGACTTAAGTACATCAAATTTGCAAGATTTAGAATCGGAAGAGTTAAATTTGCATTCTGTTGCTCACGAAGTAAGCATCGGGGTGGAAGAAGAACGTAAGGAAGTACTTGAAGATGATTTAGAAACAAAATGTGAGAAATCTGAAGGTTCTGCTATTATCGAAACAAAGGTACCAAAACAAAATCGTCCGACAGCCCTGGTAGAAACGTTGGACTACACCTTACTCGAAGGCAAAAAAGGTATCGACTTGTTGACCGCAATCGAAGAACAAACAAACGCCAGGTTGGCTCAAATGGAAGTTAAATTTTATTGTAGCTCAAATTGTAATTCTATGAGTTTTGATAAAGATGTTCCTCGTAAGACACAGAGGACTCGTTCAGTTGAAACAGTTTTGTACGATTCAGAAGAAACATTATATTTTAGTCACAAACATGGGGTTAAGCGTCCCAGATCTGTCGATTTTAACTTCTTTCAAAAGTCAAAGATGGCGAGGTTGGACATCGCAGGTTTAGGTAAAAGCAAAAGGAGCGATGCGGAGAAGACGTCTCAAGTTACTCCCAAAAAAGATGGGAGCAAGAAAGATTTGTCTCAGGAAAATAATAAACAGAAGTATTCGTCGCATAAGAAATACGAGCATGGTTCTTCCTCGAAGAGGTCATCACGTTCTAATGTTGGTGTTCAGGCTCGAGTTTCAAAAGATAGTAGCAGCAGTAAGCATTACCTCAAAGTAATGGAACCTCGGTCGTCATTGTTACCTAGTGGGAATTACGTGTATCCACCTCGTGATGTAAGAAGGCGTATTTGTTATTTTCATTGGGTTAATTTGTGTTTTTGCTTCTTTTAGTATAAATTGCGATGGAAAAAATATTTTTATGTTGAAGAGCATTGTAATGGTGGTGCTTTAGTTTTACATGCTTATCATGATCAAATCAAACACCTCAATAGCCATGATATGAACGATTTGGTGAATGAATTTTTTCGGGTTGCTTTTTCTGAAGATTCCAATGGTAAAGCATATCATGTCATGGCAATTGTTCACGGTGCTGCAAGTTACTTACCAGATTTGTTAGATTACATGGCCGAAACGCGGCCAAATTTACCAGTAAAGAATGGATTACTCACAAGAGGTTCTGATTTGGAAACTACTACTATGGTGGCTTATCACGATAACGTCGTTAAAAATTATAGTTTAGGAACTTATCGTTGTGGACCGCTCCATCAAATTAGTTTAGTTGGGACTGCTCACGAAGAAGTCGGTGGTTATTTCCCAGACTTGTTGGACAAGCTTGAAGAAAATCCATTTTTAAATGTGGTAAGTTTTTTACTTTACCATACATAGTTTTTATTCTATATTTCTTTCTTTTTTTTTTTCGTTTAAATCATTTCAATTTTTAATTATATGTACGTTACAAGAAATTGAAAATGGTAGTTTTTTTTATTGTTGACATTGTTGTATTTTGATATACTTCCTTGCAACCATGGTTGTCTTAGTTATAGCAATCTACCATCTTAAAATTCGCAATATAAGAAAATTCAAACATGCTTATTTTTATTTTCAATCGACATTGAAATCCATTTATATTTCTTTAAAAGTATTTTAAAAAAAATCTTAATTCAACGTGAAAATTGGTATTTCCATGTTCGACAAATAAAAGTTATACATATTTACACGTTCCGTTCCAGAAAGTATTATTCTCACATCTTAGGATATGGTAGCATACTATTTTACATTATTTGTTTACCAATTAAGCTAAATAACAAATGACACTTCACTCACATAAAGAAATGGGTTATTTTTCAATATGTGTGAGTTGGTGGTGGAGTTATTTTTGTAGTACAATATATAAGTAGCAAAATATGTTCATTTTATTTATTAAATATTTTCTTGTAAGCAAAAATTGCCTTTCAAAAAACCCACTGCCGATTTTTAAGATTTTCTAGACCACATCAAACATCTGCTACAAAAAATTGAATTATTCATAGCGTCAAGATATATAAAAGAGCTTTTTTTTTCTGTAAAAAATTAATATTTTTATATTTATGTTTCTTTCCCTTCTGCATCTTGGTTGAAGTGAATAATCTGAGAATAACCGGGAGTCGAACCTAGAACCCTAATCATAAAACGGTAACCATCATTGATGGTAAGTGGCGGTAGTCGATGCGCAGGTGCCGGTGAATTTTGATGACAATACCCACATAGTTTTTTATATTTCAAGAAAATCTCAAAAAATCTGCTGTGATTTTGTTATTGTAGTCATAATCACGGGAGCTCGATTGTAACGCAACCTAATTTTTAAAACTGATGAAAGATATTAAGAATATTGAAAAATATCATTGGTTTTAAACATTTTTGATATCAAATCAATCATCATAATTTTATAATATAAATACTGTTAACTAACACAAAATTTCTTGATATTGCAAAGATACTTACTTCTTCTATATCGGCTAATGTTTGCTCAAGCTTATGTATTTGTTGAAATACGACAATATTGTTTCGAAGGGTTGAACCACTTCATTATTATTTCATTTATTTGTAGTTTTGTGCACTTGATAATGAAGTGGTTAATCTCTTCGAAACAATACTGTCGTATTTCAACAAATACATAAACTTGAGCAAATATTAACTGTTATTTAAGAAGTATCTTCACAATATCAAGAAATTTCGATTTTTAATTTATCATGCTCTACACAAAAAAGTGTTACCTTTAAAGTAATACCTTTGAAAGACTGAAAATTAATGATCATTAACTTCTTTTTTTTTTGTAATGTGAATATTTTTGATAAGTATCCAATTCGTGAATTTCCGTCTAAAGGGATGCTTAATGATTATTAACTTGGCAGTGTGTCTTGGGTATTAGGATATTTTTTAATTTTCGTAATTTCTGAGTAATTTTTGGGATATTCCAGGCCCAGGTCATTGCACTTACATTTTATTTTTGATGTACATTAAAGAAAATATTTAATAAGTATATTAAAATTAATAATTTTGCATGAACTTTAATTATAAGTTTTCTACAAAGGCGTGGGATGACCAGGAAAAAAGTTGAAAGTCGAAGCGATATTTATTTTAAGTTTAAATTTGTACTAATTGCATGTTTCTTATTATAACCTAAAACTAACCGTAAACTTGCTTCATGGGCATCTTAGCTTACTAGACAATTGATTGTTCATATTAATGAGTGGAAGCAAAACAAACTTTTCTCTGCATCTAAGGCAAAGTCTCGGTTTGTTCCTCTTACAGGGATCCCATTAGTCGTAAATTCGAGGTGGGCTGAGGCACAGGAAGAAAATTTTATCATAAAATCATTAGTAAAATTAAATACATATCTTTGTAACCCCTACACCGATGATGTCGACTGTGACTGGCACTACCAACATGGTCGTTATAGTGGGTATAGTTGATATTGTTTAGATATAGGTTTTTTCCAACCAGCCGAGAAACCGTACAACGTACGGTCACGCTCGTACGCAATAGATAAAAAGCGTTTTTATTTATCTATTGCACATGAATATGACTGTACATTGTATGGTTTCTCGGCTGGTTGGAACAAACCTAATATAAACACATGAACTGACATCCAAGATATACTCATTTCACAAGTTCAACTTAGCGACGAGTGGTTATTGCCTATATTTGTTCGTCAGTATAAGTAATCAGTTAACTGCAGTAAGCTAAAGTGCCTATAGTGTGTAATTGTTAACCTTCTTTTTTTTTAATTCGTGTTTTTATTAACTTTTAGTAATAACTCAAGAATAACAAATTTGTTATAATTTCTGTACAAAAAGGGTAGGTGAAATGAGAGGATTCCTGAGAACATTGCAAGCGGAGTTAGGTAGAAGATTTATTTTTGTCAAAGGATTTCAAATGTACTACCTGTCGGTAGAAACTTCTTTTCTATTTAGTTTTTAAATCTAATATTTTACATCAATTTGTTACCAAGTTATCTTCTTACATGTGACTTGTCCCCTTCTTATGTCTGGTGTGTGTGTGAAGTGTTATCATACAAGTAGGGAATCTTCTGTTTAATGCAGGCTCCAAACCAATTTGAGATAGCTCAATTAAAACTATGATTTTCAAGTCACACAATAAACCTCCTCCTCTCCTCCAAAGAAGTTATGACACAAATCAAAATTCATCTAGATTTGCGTCAAAATCATTTTTGGTGTTAAATCAGTTTAAGTTTTCACACAAAATGACTGTTGGCATATACGTTCTTGGTTGGTACGTCCGAGTCTGGACATCATGATGAACTATGGTTTTTGCCACATCATAGATGTTGATGCTAGATCTTTGGGAGATGCTGCTCTCTTGGGATGAAGTACATATGCAGTGGGGGATCCTCTCCCTTCTGTATAGAGACGACCAGAATAAAGTTCTTACTTTGTCTGGAACCGAACCGAGTACACTTTTCGTGCAGACCATAATGAATTAAACATAAAAATTTCTTGATATTACGAAGATACTTCTATATTGGCTAATATTTGCTCATGCTTATATATTTATTGAAATACGACAATATTGTTTCAAATTTATTTTATTTGTAGTTTTGTACACTTAATAATGAAGTGGTTTATTCCTTCGAAACAATATTGTCGTATTTCAACAAATGCATGAGCAAATATTAGCCAACATAGAAGAAGTATCTTCGCAATATCAAGAAATTTTGATGCTGAACTTTCATTCTTTCGTTGCAAACATGGACCTGACCGGATGAATTTTCGTTTCTGCACATTAACTCCGCCTATAGTAAGTCAATAATTGCGCTCTACTTACTTGCCATGGCATGTGAATAACATGGAATTTGCAGTAACATACCCTTTCTACTTTTTCAAGGTTGTTGTGGTCATAAAAAATACGTTCCTTGGAAGTGTATGCTTCACGCTCACACCACTGACAAAACAAAATTGTTGTGATAACGTTTTAAAACTTTCTTTAACAGGAAAACATCAAACAAATTTCCTGTTCTACTTGGTCCATTTAATTGACTCGGCACATGGTACCTTTGACATATTTTCAAAACCATTATGTTAAATGAAGTTTAACGCGCCAAGAGTTCACTGGCTCACAAAGTCGAAATTTTTCTCAGGCTTGGCATTTGATAAACCTTCAAAAAGAGTCTCAGTTTTATTTCACAGGAGCTCTACGATTTTATCTTTGCTATTTATGGACCAATTTTGTTTCTTATAGTTCTTTTTAAATTTTATACTGTAATTTAATGACCTCTGGATTGACCAAGGAATCTAACCAATGTCGTACATGCAAGGGTTGCTAAAATATAATTTATATATAATAATGTTAAGGGCCATTTTTTTTCAATGTTCAGTTAAGGCTAACCAGCAGTTGTATCTATATAGGCCAGTCATTGGGGACTTAAAAAGTGAAAAGTTAGACAAAAATTCCGAAAGTTTTTAAATTTTGGAACATTTGAAAAGGTCAAAAAAATTTTGCAACCTTTATCACTCCCCGGAACATTGTTAAAAAAACTTTATTGAAGATGTTTTTTTAATGTTCTCCAAGGTTTGCATAAATTTCTGAAAATTTTTAAAAAAGTTATTGCAAATTTACGTTTTTTGTTTATTTAATAATGTTCCTGGGGGCGAAAAAGGGTGCAAAATCGGATTTATTATTTTTTTACCTCCAATGTTGTCTCACAATTTGAAAACTTTCGGAATTTGCCTGATGAAGCTAGCCAGAGATTTAACTGATCATTAATTAAAAATGGCTCTAAATGTAATAATGTTAATAATAAGTGAATAAATGTTATTAATGAATAACCTGGTGTTAAAATGTTTGAAATTAGAAACCGTATTTAAGGTGAAGGGCACATGGTAGGTGGAACTTTTTTTCTTTATCTTAAAATGTATATGTTAATTGTAAAAGTGTATAAATAATGTATTAATATAAATAATAGAACGTCATAAAATCTCAAAAAAAGAATTCCAAAATTTTTTTTGTTCTTTTATGATTAAAATACAGTTGATTAATTGTTACAACAAATCAAAGAATCGTTTCTATAGGAGCAGTTTAGAAAAGTTATTTACTTTTTTGTCAAATTTTTTGAATCCGGATAGGGTAAGTATATCATGTTTTGGATTCTTTTTCTTCTTAGGCCCGCTTTTACACTTATTGGTTATCGTCAGGTTTAACTAATTGAAGGTATAACTGGGGGTAACTTGTACTTGTATAAATTTATCCTTAGGTTAACGTTAAAAGTGGGCCTTAGTCGTATTGTTCGCTGAACAAACGTCAGAAACCTCTTCAAAATATTTTCTCATACATAAGGGGACCTACTGTTTAGCCTGGACTGCCAATCATGGGAATTCCTAAAACAGTTAAACAATAAGTCCCTCTACTCGCTCATTTTGCTGAGGATAGTATGTAGGAGAAAAAGAAACCAAAGGTTCAGGAGGGGACGTTAATGTCCTAAACGTAGAAGATGCAATAATCGCGAGGCCGCAGGCCGAACTAAATATGGCGGCCACTTGACGGGGCTGAATACTAAGATCTTCTAGAATTCGGTAAACTTCTTTAAAACTTCCTGTCCAAAAATTTTCATTTTTAAAATTTTAGTTTCATCTTTTTTTTTTGCGTTATTTTGTAACCCTAAAATTCACTTGTAAAATTTTTTGTTTAGTCGATGCCATGGGGTGACTTATCCGTTGTTCATATGAATCGGCAAGAATCAAATGATGGTCCCATTTTGTGGTGCAGACCAGGCGAACAATTGGTGCCAACTGCAGAATGTGGAAGGGGTCCTGCTAAGCGAAAAAGGTGAGGGATAAACTGAGGTTTTCTTTTAAAATTTTGTTGCTCATTTTTATCTTGACAGAACTGGAATCAATGAGTTACGAAATCTTCAATATCTTCCACGGTTTTCTGAAGCAAGAGAACATTTATTTGAAGATAGAACGAAAGCTCATGCTGATCACGTCGGTCATGGCTTGGATAGGAAAACTACAGCTGCTGTAGGAATTCTTAAAGCAATTCACTGCGGGAAGAAGGAAGATGAATGTAATCGTATTACCAAAGATGTCGTTGCTTTTTCTGCAAAAGATTTTGATATTTTGTCGGAAAAATTGCAACTTGATTTACACGAACCTCCCACATCACAGGTTGGTCCTTTAAATTAAAAACATTTTTATGTTATTTTTTTTTCTTTTTTCAATTTAAATAATTTATGAAAGAGATTTTAATGAAAATAGTTTTGCTATTATAACTTCAGGTATCATTTTTGTCGAATGACCGCATTTCATCTTCTATTGGCTTGCATAATTTCTTGGAACTGCTTGCTGAACCTTAGGGGATCAAATTCTAACAAGTTTTAAGTTAATTTTTACTGAATGCATTTATATGATCATCTAAGTTTCTTGGCTTTGGTGTACCCTTCGATCTGGATCATCCTGCAAGCCATTCAAGATTTGTTCAATAACAACCAACTCTTCAATTTCATCATGATTGGATATGTTTACTGCTTCTGCCCAATATTCATTTTTCGTAAATTTGATGAATTTTGACCCAACTAAAAACCTTTTTTGAAAAATTAGAAATACCTATATTAGGATCGGATAAGAGACCTATGAAGCAGTCAAATTTCCATTAAAACGGTTTAATAATCTCGCTAGTCCATTCGCGCACGTCACAGTTCACAGTATCTTAGCATATAATTCCAACATGACTATTTGGACTTAATAATGGGAAAAATATTAATATTTTTGTATTTCAGTGCATAACATGGATAGAAGATGCTAAATTGAATCAGTTGCGACGGGATGGGGTGACTTATGCTAGGATTAGTTTGTATGATAACGATATTTATTTTTTACCAAGGAACATCATACATCAATTTAGGACAGTCACTGCCGTTACTAGCGTCGGTAAGTTGTGGTTGTATTTAGTTTTAGTTTATTTTAAATATTTATGTTTTAGCATGGCATCTTCGATTAAGGCAGTATTATAACTCGGCTGAAGGTACTTCTAGTGACAATCAGTTACCGGAAAATAAAGAAAACCTTGTGACAGTGAAAAAGGAAGCAGTGGTGGTAAACACGGAACAAGATAGCAAACACAAGGTTAAGACTGAAAGTGATTATAAGATGAGTTCGGAAAGCACGGTAAAAATTGAAGAAAAAGATGGTCACTATAAGCATAAACATGAAAAATCGAGGGATAAGTATGAGAAGGATAAAGGGAAGCACGAGAAGGATCGGGAAGACAGGGATAAAAGTAAGTCGTCTCACGATAAAGTGAAACATTCACACGATAAAGAGAAGGAGAAAGATCGAGAGAAAAGGAAGGAGAGGAGTAGTAGTAGTAAACACGAGAAGAGCCACGATCGACACAAGCATCACCACCACGATAGGCATAGGGATAAGCATCGAGATAAACACAGCAGCAGTAAAGATAAGTATCACAGTCACAGTAAACACAAAAGTACAAATCATAAGCACGATCATCATAAGTCAAGTGAGCGGAGTGCTGACAAATCGAAAACACACAAATCCACCTCAAACAATTCGAAAGCAGTTGAGGAAATCACAAAACCTTTGATAGCATCGCCTACGAGTTTATCGAGCAGTGCATTCCCCCCACCTCCTCCTCCTGTTGACGTTGGTTTAACTGAACCCAATAAAAGTTTAAACCAAGAAAGTACAATTAGTGGTAATTTAAGTAGTGCGAATAAGGTAAATAATGAAAGTAACAGAGATTTGTTTTGTGTGGATGTGAAAACAACTTTGAGCAGTAACAAAAGGGTTTCGAAAGTGATAAAACGGCCACGATTATCACAATCTTCGGATGTGCTGGGAGATATTCTAAAAAATATGGATAAAAAGGATCCGTGCAAATAAATTTAGAACTGTGCCACTTTTTTAGACACTTTTGTAACTTTTGATGTAAATATACAAATTTTTACAAGGTAGTTTGGTACCTGTACGAATGTTTGACAGTTGAATTGTTTTGTTTGTCCAAAATTTTCTAAATTATTTTACTAAATGGGAAGAAAAGTGTAACTGCATATTTATTTTTATATGGGCTAATTAATTAATTGCAAAATGGTCAATATTTAGACATAATGAATATTTAAAAGTTTCTATTTTTACTCGGCTTTTTTTAACTAGAGCAATTAATTTATTTTTTGGTAGTGGTTTTTTGTTACCAACAAAATTGTACCACTATTGAACAACAGAAATTTGGTTTACGTTAAGTTGAGGCGTTACGTTTTGTTTTTGGATGGAAGGAAGGAAATGGGAATAGGGACGTAACGTATCAATTTTGTTGTAAAATATTATGGTTTGATCTCATTTTGGTGAAGTGTAATTATTACAAATTTGTGTGTTTATGTAGTATATAATATGTACAGTTTTTTACATAGTGAATGTTAAGATTGTTGTAAATTAAAGATATAATATTGTTAGCAATGTAGTCTCTGACTATATATTACAATTATATTTTCATATCACACACTAAGAGTTTTTATAATCTTATTTTTAAGTATTTGTTTAATTGAGATGTTATTTATTCACACCACAAACTCAGCTTTAGTTTTGATCTTTTTCCTATTGGGTGCTAATGGCAATTGCTAATTGGCGCTTAATTCTGGCATAAATCAGAACATACAAGTGAATAAATAGTTCCTTAAATTATTGTAAATTTATTTATATAAAAGATTTGCTTTATTGTTTTTTTTTGTTAAGAAATTTAATTTAAATGAAATACCTAGATGTGTTTATCTGTTGCAGTATATTTATAATTTTTCGTTGATAAATGTCAAAATTATCAAAGAGCATACAGTATTAACACATGAAGGTATTAAATAGCCCAATTACTATTTAAGCTAACAAAAATTACCAAATATTTATTGATTAAAAACGAGACAAAAATCGGCATTTACTTATTTTTTATCTTACATAGTAAACGGGCTATAATTAACATGTGATAGCAATTTATTTATAAGTTGACCACCATATGCATAATATTACACACTAATACGTAATAGAAATATTGTGCATATGCTTTAAATCGAGTTATCTAAGCACAGATTTAAACAATTGTCATACAAAAGGTAAAAATAAAAAAATATATAGTTTTTTACCTTTTCATTGGCACTACTAGTCTAGTTATTTATTATTTTTTATTTTTGAGCAGTATTTTTAATCTCACAACAAACTTTTTAAACTAAGTATTCATTTTATCCTCGTCCGCCACTTTTAACTTCTGTTATTTAATGTGTAATTAAAATAATTCATTCATCCAGATTGTACAGTAGATTTTTAGTTCACCTTCCTAATATGTTCAAATTACATTCCATTATGGTATTATCATTTATTTTCTGTCTCAAATAAAATTTTCTTTGTTGTGTATTACGAATTTTATTCCCACAAACCTCTTTATATTTTACTTTTTTTATATTGTACATCCTAGCTGCTAAAATACTTTTTTGTATATATCTCCATTTCTTCTATTTTAAAAAATAAAAAATTATTTGTAATGTACCATTCGAAATTTTAAATTATAACTGGAAGTTCCTACAAATTCCTCTTATCTCTCCGCAAATGACGCGCATTATTGGATTAACGAAATTCCCAATGCCCTAATTAGGGGCTTTTGTAAACTCACCTAATCTTGATCCAGCTAATTTTTTTATTCCTGGTTGTAAACTCCCCCAAACTAAGGGATTATTTATTGAGCAATAAGATTATCTTTTGGGATAATAAATATTGCTACCAACTTTGAATGAATTTCCACCAGAGCATAGGTTATTTTTTGAAAGTTGCTATTTTTGGTGGTAGGTAAGTAACCCAGACTGCGATTTTAAAAATTTTCACTGTCGAGAATCAAATCATTTTCATTGACTACTGAAACCCCACCAAAAGTTTATAAATATAAGGTGTGCACTTGGTGAAAAGTCCCTCACCCGACCAATACTAGCAGGGGTATCCCAAGGGTTTCCCCTTCTATTCAATCTAATCTTCGACGATGTCACAAAATCAAACGTCTGAATAAACAGGAAATTGAGCCATGGTATCACATATGGAGACTGGGAGTCAACCCAACCAAGAGCGCGGCTATGATCTTTAGCAAGACCTACAGGCAACGTGCCAACATCAAACTAACAATGTTTGGTCAAACCATCCCATGGTAAGATCAACCAAATACCTAGAAGTTACATAAGACCCACTCCTGTGCTGGATATTAGCTAAAAGACTGCACGGCGTCCTATACCCCTTAATTGATACCCTTTTCATTCTTATCCGTTCTGATGGGAAGCAGGAATTAAAAAAAATCAATATCCCATGTTAATTTCCTATGTTCACATTGGCGGCCGGTCACCCGGTATAAAAATGGCCCCACATTAATAAAAAAAGGTTATTCGTATTTTTTTAATGAAAATGGTGTTATTTCCATCGCCTCCTAAATTCTTTCATGCCCATTATCGCCCACAGGGGGGCGATATTGCCCACTTTGAGAACCACTGGTTTAGATGGTTATAAGAAAATACAAGATTTGCTACACTTGTAGTTGATATAATACAGGTATGGGTGTTAATAAATGTAATGTTCCAAACATAATTTGCACTAAATTAAAAAAACAATTTTTTTTTTAAATTTGTTTATCAACATAAACAAAAGGAAAAGATTTATTATCAAACAGTAAAAAACGGCAACACAGAACTTAAAATTATAGAATTATGAAATACAACAATATAAAAAGGAATAACCAAGAATTAAACTGCAACAAAACAATTGCATTATTTTCAAAAACTATCATGCCATATCACTTCGTTTTGAGAAACAACTCTAATTCTAAATATTAGTGTTACTTTTCATTTTAGAAAACATTGTAAGCAATGTCGGTTGATTAGGACCTTTCTTCCTCTTTTTAGATAAACCTATTTGACGGCACGTTTGTCTACCAAAATTGATCTAAAAAAATAAAATTTATAATAACCATTTGAGAGGAATCCCTCCAAGCTCAAACACACTTTCGTAATTCGCTGCTATTGTGCTTATTACTAAAAAAAAAAAATTAAATTAAAAAAAATATATAGGTACTTTTGTGCAATTTTTTTGAGTAATAACCAAAATATCAGCGAATTACAAAAGTGTGTTTTTTCAACCTTGGAGGGATTCCTCTTAAATAGAATTTTTTACGTACTACTTTAATATTATTCTGTTGTAAATTAGGATCCATCTTGTTTTTAACTTCGTTAGTTGTTAATTCAGAATTTTCACAACTGTCGTCATTTATTTCGATTAAATCAAATTTATTTTTCAACGTACTACATGAAAGAATGGGACTAAGCGAACGTTCTTTATCATCATTATTCAATTCTTCACTTTTAATTATTTCGGGTTCATCATCACTTAGATGATTTATTTTGCGTTTGTTTCCGTTGCTCGAGTTTTCAGGTAAATTCTTATTTTTAGCAAAAAATCTGCTTTTGACACAAACTTTATCTTCAATGACAGTCATATCAAATTTACTCAATTTCTTTGGTTTGAATTTATAGCTTTCGTTATCTGTAATTCTTGGAGATTCCGGTTCCACATCTAGGTCACAAGATTCTTCTACATCTTCTTCCTTAGTTGGTTCTTCTTTGGGTAACTTTTTTGCATGTGTTGAATTAAATTTAAGGAAAGGATTTACTCTGATTAATTTGGTTGTGTTAACTTCTTTGATTTTCTCCTTTATGGGTTTGACTGCTGGTTTACTGACCGGAAGTTCTGAATTTTTGTACATATTTATTTCCTCCATCAGTTTTTTATCATAATCAGACATTTCTTGCTCAGATGAATTCGAAAATATTTGTTTTTTTATGCTTTCTATAGTAACATTTGCTACAACAGTTTTAAATGAGGTGACTCTCCTATCGATTTTTCTTATTTTATTTATCAGAGGCGATTTATTAAAATTTCTTGACCAAATACTCGTGGTATTTAAATTAATTGCCTAAAAGATAAATACTTGCTCAAGCTTATATATTTGTTGAAATACGACAATATTGTCGTATATTGAAATGGGTCCACGGAAACTTGAGAGTGGGAGTGACGCGCATGAATGGATTATCAAAATGCTACTGTTTTGTTTTTGTATTGAATTAGTATGGATGGACTCGATGGTTCCAATGATGGACAGATAAAAAAATGTTTAAAGTATACTTACATCTGGATTCCAATCATCCATAACTTTATGACTGATGGGATCAATATTTCCGAGTGCCATTTGTAAAGCGTTATCACAGTTGTACATCTGTCCAGCATTCTTCAAGTGCTCAAAACTTGTACCAGAAGTTTCAGGATCCGTTAATCGTTGCAATTGTCGGGAAATTGGATTAAAAATTACCTGATGCCTCAGGGTCGCATCAGCTAATTTAAAATTTTCTATATATTCTGGAGGTACTACTAATTTATTTATATTCAAATATCTTGGTAATCGTGGCAGTAACTAAAATATGCAATTCCATTTTATGAAAACATTCTAAGGTATGCAAACTTTACGGGAGTTTTGGAAATGCCAGGTGAGGTTAAAAATATTATCAGCAGATGATGTTAGTAAATTGGAAGCCAGGTAATAAACCAGGTAAACAGTTTGGGCTTTCATTAATAGAAAAAAATCACCCTTACAGGAAAAACGGTTGTAGATCACAATACAGCCCTGGATCCCTGAGAAAGAAAAATAATCTGTTGACAATCTTTTGAACTACAACGGTTGCTTCCAAAACTTCCACGAGGTTTGCATATCAGATACTATAAAATGGACGATAATACTTACATTATAAATGTTAGGATCCTGAGTCATAGTAACAGCTTTGTGTGCCTTTTTTAAACCTATACCAGGTAACGAGTCCAAGTAATCACAGCCAGACATGATGCACATATATCTAAATTTATCAAACGTGTACTCTTCAGGCCTTACTTTCATTGATTTTATTAATTTTTCATGCTCCACCAAAGTTCCATATCCATCGAGTCCAAATTTAAAAAGAATCTTCTTGCAGCCGAATAAAACCAGATCGGAGTCTTCAGTAATGACAAAATCGACAATCCCTTCAACATTTAAGAAAGCCAGTTGCGCATCTGCTTCGTACGGTGCAACAATGCAATCGATTCCTTGCCTTCTACATTCTTTAATCAAAGCCAGAGCCATTTCGTGGTTAATATCAATACATCGTTGAAAATAGTGACGTGCTTCGTTTGCTTTACCCAAACGTAGCAACTCATTTCCTCTAGAACGTGCAGCTTTTCGTTGCTCACGCCGTTTCTTCTCAGTTTCTCGTTTTGCAGGTAAATGCTGACCATCAAAAACCAAAATCGGTTTGATCGAATTATCTTGTAAAACTTTAATGTATTTTAAACAGTACTTCACAAAACTGAAAGAAATTTTTGTATTAAATAAGGTGAATTTTACAATTTATAACTCACTCACAGATCGGTATCTTCTCCACGAAATAATTTATCTGCACAACCAAAAGCACCTCTATGAAGCCAACAGTAAGAATCGATAGCTACTGAACAGCCTTTAAATTCACTAATATGGCAGTTCTTTGAAGACTCTTGTAAAAAAGGTAATAGTCCAGTTATACCCATTTTTACTAAAACGAATATCAAAACAACAAACCTTCTGGTGTTACATTTCTATTAAAATAATATCCTAACCTCCTAACCTTAAAAACAAACTGAATATTTCCCGCCAATTATAACCAAAACATTAGGGTTATATATAGGATGATACAGTAATAATGCAAAACAGTACTTACTTCCCTTGGGTATGTAATGAATCCGGTATCATAGATAGTCTTGTTTGAAAAATTTGTTGATACGCAACGATACTGACATTTTCAAAAACAAAATCATAGAAGCCTGGTGGTACTGCTTTGCAGTTGTTTGCGGTAAAAGAGTAAAACAGTCAACTGCTTTACTTCAGTGGTCGGCCATATTGTTTGGCATATATTGTTTGTTGTGTCAGTGCGTTTGAATTATTAAATAATAATGTCTCAAACTAACAATAATGGTAAATTTTTCTTTTAGAAAACTAAATTTAAGCTTATCTTCTAATTGCAATAAAAATTTCAAGTTTGTGTAACCTACAAAATTTTTAACTTGCATTTTTTGTTTGTTTATAGTGAGGATGTGCTTCTTCATCGATGTTCTTGAACATGGCTACGAGAATTGTCCCTTTAATGTCACTCAGACACGGGTGGTGATGCTGAAGAAAGCAAGGATGACGGCTTTCGATATAGCTAGATCATGGTAAGAAGGTTTTAGAATTTTGTTCCAAAATACTGTACTAAATTGAGTTCAATTTACCAGCCGGTATGCAATATCTGTAAGTCCCTGCTTGATTACGGAACCAAGGTACTGTTTGACGTTGTCGGTTTTGGCGTCGATGAAGAATTTTGAGCGGAAAACCGTTTTCATAAAATCCGTTTGCGTTGGCCACAGTAAGTAAATTTCATCTTTTAGGTATAATTACGTAACTACAACTACATTTTTGCTTTAGGCGAATTAGAAGCGGGCGTCCTAAGGCATTTTAGGGTCCCGCTTGAACCAGAGTAAGTTTTTTATTTTTTTATTACTACAATTTTTTAATTTATTATTTTTTTACAGGGTTGACCAAGACGAATTAAGTAAGTCACTTTTTAATTTGTATTTTCTTTTATTTACAATTGCAACAGGACTCTGAATTAACTTCCATTTGTTAAAACTTGTAGTGCCCCGTACGGAGAGAATCATGTTTACCCTCCATAACCAAGAACTCATGCTAGCACTCTGTCAAAGTTGGTTCATTATGGAGACGTTAAAAAGTGGCCAAGTAAGGAATTTTTATTTATCTTATATTGCTGTCACAAAATTTATAACCTCAAAATCAAACTTTGGGGATTGAGATGAAATCCCGTTATTGCTCTCTGACGCCATCGAATAGGTTATTTGCGTACCTACTCCAACGCTTGTCATTGGGAACCCAAGGTATTTTCTTTGTAGAGCGAAAATTTTCCTTCGTGACTGGGCGGAGCCTAATTTCTGCGCAGTATATGTGGAGGGAGAACGTGCCGGTACCGACGTGTAAACGGACCGGACGAATATTCGTTTCTACACATTAACTCCGCCCAGTCACAAAGGAAAAATTTCGCTCTACATAGTTTTCGTGAAAGTCGATTTGAACTGCAATTGGATGCAAGCTTGACTGCCTGCGGTTAGTACAATGCAAGTTTTACTTTGAACCTATAGAATAATTGATCTCGGTTAATCTTCGGTTAAACCGAAGTTCATCTTGACCGACCTTTGAAGGAAGTTGGTACAATCAGCCGGGGCCCTAGCTAGACATTGGTCATGGGAGAGGGGCCCGAAATGTTTTTGCCTATTCCATGGGGTGGGGGTTGACCCCCCCCTAACTGACCTTTAGAATTTTATTCACTGCATGTATGAATTTTGATCTGTGGATCTATGAATTTTTTGCATTATTATGGAATTATACGCAATATGCTGTTGCGAACTTTTTTGTACAAAATTTCATATCCTACAAAATTATTTATATGTAATTTTTTTGAATTTGTTATGGTTTTCGCAGTGATTCTAATGTGAGTGTCGATTACTACAATAATTATTTTTGCAGACTACTGCAGAAGAGCTGTTAAGGATGCCTCTTAACACTGTTCCAACTTGGATCAAGCACAGGCGGCGGTGCCATCAACATCAACCTTCAGGATCTAGGTTAATTTTTTTCTTATCTTACTTAAACTTTAGATAATAATAACTCGATAAATTTACCATTTTAAGTTAACCGTTAGGGAAGTTATGGAGTGGAATGCGCCAAGGTAGATAGATTTAAGTTGTCTATGTGTGTTTAACATTTTTTTACTAGATTTAACACCAGAATGAAGAAGGACCAATTTGAGGCCAAAACTGATGAAAATTATCAAAACGTGTTTTCATAATTGTTTAACAATATTAATTTTTTTCTGCTTTTATTAATTTAGGGATGTTGTAGGACAACTTATTAGCGTGGAATCATCTTCCACATCCCTAAACGTAACCAAAAGGTCTACCAGCAATCGTACCGTAAGTTACATTTTTATAACATTGTGTACTTTTCGCTTCAAATTTCAAATTTGTTTTTAAGGGTCAAATGAAACCTGCCGTCCAATTGGATCAAACCACCAAGGTTAATCAATGTGCCAGAAGGTAATAAGTCACTGTTTTATGCAATTGTTGTTGTTTAACACTTTTTTCCAGCTCTTCCTCTAGAGCATCATCAAGAAAACAAACGGCACCAAAGAAAAGGATTGTGGTACCTCACTCTGAAGTGGAAATAATTATAATCCCCTATACCAAGCCTAGACCTAGACGACCAAGAGAAACAAATTCAACGTCGTCAGAATTGAACCGTGGTGTACTTGAGGAGGAGCCATTGCGGTTTGATTTAAAAGATGATTAAAAGATTGGAGATAAACTCACCAATGCATGTATTCTAATGTGATAAGTTAATATGATATACCCACTATGAAATAAATTTAAATTTATTATGAATTGAACGGTGGTGTACATAACGCACCCATACCAGTTCAATTTAAAAGAAGATTACCATAAGTTTGAAGATAATTTAACTAATGCCAATATTCCCATGTGATATACGTTAATGTGATATACAGTGAAATTAATTTAAATGATATTAGAATTTAATAAAATTAATGTTATGCAATGATTTTAGTTTCATTTTACACTCAATAATCGTTTCGCTAATTCAGAAGGGTTATCCCAATAACCAATATAATTAGTTTTTTTAATCATTATTATTATTCCCTGGGGCCTGGTTAGCTAACAAGTGCAATTTTTCCCATTGAAGTCCTCGATCGTGGGAGTTTTTAATATATCTTTTTATGAGAGCTTTTATACACCCCCACGCCAGGGTGCAGGTACCCTTTCCACTTTCAGTTGGCGCGACCATGTTTAATTGTTTTGTACGCACTCTACCATTTGGTACCATTGGCAGCCTTGTTTACAACTTAACCTCACTTTTAACGTAAATATTTGTGCCACAATCGTACTTTTTACTTAAAATCCTAAAAACATAAAATGGATCAATCAGGTAACGAAGAAAACGAAAGCTCAGCTGCCCAAACTCTTGGCCAACCTTTAAGCGACTTCCTTCTCCAGCTCGAAAACTACACCCCAACAGTTGAGTTTTTTGAGGTGTTTTTCTCGTCGACAATAATATTAACATAATAAAATGATTTAGATACCTGACGCAGTCACCGCACACATTTTGCACAGTACCGGATTCGACCCGAAAGATCCCAGATTAGTGAGATTAATTTCGATTGCAACTCAAAAGTTTATTTCTGATACTGCTAACGAGGCTCTACAGCATTGCAAAATGCGTACAAACAACGCACCTACTGGATCCAAGGGTGGTAAAGGGACTAAGGACCGCCGTTATTGTTTGACTATGGAAGATTTGGGACCAGCTCTTGCAGAATACGGGATCACCGTTAAGAAGCCCCATTATTATGTTTAAATTGTTTTCTATTTTTGTTATAATTTTAAGATGTTTATATGGATTCTGTTGGTTTCCAGTTACGGTAATTGAAATTTTCATGTATTATTAATTCGTGTTGCATGGGACCATATTCAATGGTCATCATTTTTGTGTTAGTTTTTTAAATGTTTACTTGTAAGACCAAAAATATAAAATTTGTGTCGTATGTCTTGTTTTTTATTGGGATCCACAGTGGGTTGAAAGTTTTGTAGGGTTTTTTTGTTTACGGAGTAATAAATATGAGCGGATGGGTTTTGTTTCTGTGTGTCAAATCTGGATTGTCTTGTTAAGCGTTCGAAAACCGTATTATACAAATCCTTTCCTGGGTCCGTACCATCGGCTACGTTTTCACCTAATTTTTGTGAAACAAATTTGTTTTCTGACAAAATAAACTCTCGAAGAGTCCTAATCCTGTTTAAAAAAGGAACTCTTGTTTGAAAGAGAAGAGAAATAGGAAGTTTATTTTAAAAAATAATTACGCACGTCATTAGCGATTCTTGGAAATTTGAAAAGTAAAGCAACTGCATTTGGCAAGTCATCAAGACCTTTGGAGTTAACTGGAAAAATATTATTTACAAAATATTATTAGGGAGAGATCCAATTCGTACATCGCTCCATATTAACGCTTAAGGCATAGCGCCTTTGGGGGGGGAATCGAATATAATTTGTTTTTCTATTTTATAAGGATTTAAGGAATCAAAAAACTGAAAAAGATTCGTCATTGTAAAAATTCGTATTTTTGCACACTTAAAAATTGTAATGGAACGGATGGACCCAAAAAAATAATTCCGTTATTCAACACTTTTAGAAATTGTACCAGGGACATATCGCGTCAAAATTACGTCGCTTTGACGTAACTTACAGGTAGCGTTTCAATTGGTACGCGTTCAAAACAGTTGAAATACGAAGCGATAATGCGATAACGAATAATATCTTTCGATAAAATAATTTTAAACAAATTCCGAACCTAGCTACCTATAAACAATTGAAGGTAAAGTAAACAATAATTTATATTATGCATATTAAAGACTCAGTTTGAATTAATAATCATGATTTTAGGACCTACAGCAACTTTAATTAGATTCAAAAACTTTCGTTTTTTGATAACTCATCTCCCGCATATGTGCAACACGAGTCCTTTTGTAGAGGTAAAATTTAAACTTTTTTTAATATTTTTAAGTCAAATTTTGTAAAATATAGGACTTGGAACAATATAACACAAAACTTCTTGTTCGTGTTTGTTCCGGACATTATGACTTAAGTCCATTGAATATTGCCAGAATTCCAGTTCTGGAATTGAAATACCCCGATGGATCGTTTCCAACTAAGGAAATAATAGGCAAATGGCTCTATATTGTCGAAACTCATTTCAAGGAATATCCGGGGACTGCCGTCGCAGTTCATTGCAAATCTGGGCTTGGGCGATCCGCCGTTTTGGTAGCGATTGCTCTGTGTGAATCCGGAATGATGGGACGCGATGCTGTTGAATTGATTCGAAGGTGAGCAACTGAAAATAATTTTTCTTTTTTTGGTGAAAACACGGTTAAATTTTAGTAAACGTAAGGGGGCCTTTAACAAGTACCAGTACGAATCACTCCTGAGATACGAATCCCAGAACCGTTTGTATGGTGCAGCTAATGAGGTAATTGAAGGACAAGATCCTATTGCCGTCGAGGAACCCGTCCCAAGCTCATCCACAAAAGGGACCTCACGTGATGATAAAAAAAAAAAAAAAAAAGATAAAGATAAAGATAAAGATAAAGAAAAAGAAAAAGAAAAAGAAAAATAACCTTTTTACTGAATGAATTGTTCTAACTACATAAATTCTCGTGTTAATAAAATCCTGATTATTGTTTTTTAAAAAATTAGTTTTTTGTGTTATTTAAAAATTTTGAACAAAAAATTAATTTTACCGCTGGTAGTACTCCTAGACACAGCAAACAAACTACGATTTGCTCACCACGCCATGGCATATGAACTGTGACACTGTCGTGACCCTCAAAAATACGCAGTGTGGCTGTGTTTGTCCCTAAAATAAATTTTATTTTGTGAATATTTTTTTGTTTATTTTTGTTCGTTTATACACTTTTTGTTAGTAAAATTAATTATTAATAATTAAAGGAAGAAATGCCATCCAAACAACGGAAAATAGCCGTCATGGGTTATAGATCAGTAGGTCAGTATGGTACATTCCTGGTAAACCAGGAGTTTAATTGATTATTTTTAGGCAAATCCTCGCTGAGCATTCAATTTGTGGAAGGTCAGTTTGTGGATTCGTACGATCCAACCATCGAAAATAGTAAGTCTTATTTCTCGATCCCTAACCAAACTGTCTTAATTGTACCGTGCTTCCAGCATTTACAAAAACGACCAGGGTAAATTCACAAGATTATGAATTAAAGTTAGTCGATACAGCTGGACAAGACGAATATTCAATTTTTCCTTCTCAATATAGCATCGATGTTCACGGTTATGTTTTAGTTTATAGCATCACGAGTACAAAATCGTTTGAAATAATTAAACTAATATACGATAAGCTACAAGACATCACAGGAAAAGTGCAGTAAGTGTTTTGGCCGCTTATTTTCTCAAACATTTTTAATTTATTTACATATAGGAACACTAAAAATGAGCAATCAGGAATCAGTGTTCCCATAGTTTTAGTTGGCAATAAAACCGATTTACATATGGAAAGAATGATATCTGCAGACGAGGGTAGAAAGTTAGCCGAGGATTGGAATGCAATATTTTTAGAGGCATCTGCCAAACAAAATACTGTAAGTTTGTTTTCTTTATTTTGATTATGATCTTTCGTTCGTTAGCTTAATGTTGAAATTTATTATTGATTTATTATTCAGTTCAAAAAATAGGTCAATCTAACTAAGCTAACCTTCTTATCAAATGATTTGTTTATAAATTGATACTGTTAAAAATCCCTGCAAACTTTTATGAATTGGAATTATTTTATATTCCACCTATAAATTTAAACCTTTAAGGCTGTGCATAATCTTTGATTCTACCGGGTGTTCATTTCAAAAGTAACCTTTTTTTGGGAGTAAATTTGAGAAACAGAAAAAACACGTCCGGAAATCGCGGACTTCACAGAATATCTTAGCTCAGTCCTCCAGTGAACATCCACATGCTGTGGTGAAATCCGAGGTCGCAATAGTAATTTGTACAATGGGGACTAATCCACCCCAATAAATAAAGGGAAGAATAAAGGGTGGTTTGATTGGACTGATGATCAACCGTGGTCTAGTGGGCAAACTAAAGCAAACCTGTGTGACGTCACACGTGGGATTGTATCGAGATTTATGTTATTGACTAACTAAAATAAACGATTTTCTTATCATCTTGTCGCACAAATTAGTAAACTGAACTCCAAGACGGCCTGGTCTGCTGTTCATTCGCAACAAATTTGACTTATTTATTTATTATATTTTATTTGCGGGTAAAACCATTTTAAAATATTTATACATTATTACAATCAAGTACTTCAACGACAAATGCATCATCTATTTCGAATCATAATAATTAATAACGAAGAAAACTAAACCAATATGGCTAACAAAATCAAGACCAAATTACAAATCAGCAGTTTCTACTTGCATGATTAAACGACATAGTAGAATGATAGTTTAACGTGCAATCCTAAACACAGCACAAATAAATTTGGAAGCGTCCAGGATTTACAACGCATAATTAACAATTAATTGAAAAATTGGGGTTGTTTTCAACATAATCGATTAAAATTCTAAAATTAATAGGGAAATTAACAGAAAAATAGTAAAAATGTTACCATTGTTAAATTGGGGTTGTTTTTAAATACAGTGCAACTTCGCTAATATGGAGAGATAAAATTCTCACGTGTTCGGATTATAGAGTTCAATGCAACAGTAAAATGTCGTCTACGAAACGGAAAAAACCAAATCAAGTTTTTGGTTAAAATAAATGGAGTCCCTAAATTTTGCAATCCTACGATTGTATAACGAGACATTGCTTCCATGACTGTTACAATCAAATTTGTTAGGTATTAATCAATAGTATTAATAAAGAAAAGATAACAGTGGATAAAAATGCAATATAGCACTTAATTACGTCAAAGTTGATCAATCAGATCGATTTTCACAGTAACTGGAACGAATGCCGAGATTGGAGAATTGTATCTCCAATTGTATCCAGATGTACTTTGTCAACTATTTGCTGCCATGGGTATTATCTATTTCAGTAAGAATTTGGGGTACTGATAAAAAGTGGTATACATTTTTCGTTCACTTGCTGACCTAAGCAACACACATCATGGCAAAAAACGGGCAATCAGGGAAGGTGAAACTATATTGCTAAATTAAAGGAATGCTGTCATAAACTTTTTTGTAGGAAGTTTCTTTTCCCACAAAATTCTCTGGAGGTATTATAATATTTTGTATATCTTCAAGATTTTGCAGCGTTTCAAGTGTAAGGTCTCGCCATTTTTTTTTATGTTCAATAATTTAATTCTTTTAAAAATTGAATTTCATCAGGTCAATTTCATCTTAATACACTTAATTTATTGCGGAAAGTCTCAGAAAAATTAAAAATTTCTATTGTTAAAGGCAGCTGGAGATGAAAGTAACTTCAAATGGATTTTGTGAACTTTGTATAAATCCACACAAGTTTACCGCGATAAAGGCAATGTAATTTTGTTGAGAAGCAACGAAAACTTTTATTTACTTCGGGCAATACATTATTTAGATTACTGTTGATTTGCCACACTATAGAGAATTTTTTTTGTTAAAAAAGTGACTCAAGGGAATTGGAATTGATCATAAGCAATCTAGAGAAAACTAGAAAAGAGGAAATACAAACCCGAACATGAGAGATTAACATAAGCATAAGATAATTGATAGAAAAAGAAGACAAAATCGAATAGAGTAAAATTGAAGAAAGAAACAGATATTCAAGTACCTACACCAAAATTTAAGAACAGAAGGGCAGGAATAAAGCAGAGAATCTACATTAAAGGTATCGGTTTTAATATTGCAATTGTTTCATCTATAATAGCATCACTCCAGGAAAATCTGACATCGGGTAATTAATAGATTACTCCACTTGTAGATCGGCTAGTAATTAAATCACTCCTTGCTAATATTTTAAAGTTGTGCTAAAGTTACGATAATTTATCAACAAGTGATGGGCTTATTGGTAGCTCTGAACCAATTAACCATAATTTTTACATTTATTCGAGAAGTTGGCTGAAAATGTTTGTCATATCGATATTCTTTGTGTCTCAAGCTGAGGTTTGTTCAATTTTCGAGATAGTATATATATATTATAGTATACTGGAAAAACATAATCTGATACTGACGCGCAATAATAGATTAACGAGATTTTTACTATTAAAACATAAACAAGGTTTTCTACGCGTTATTTTCACAAAATCATCAAGTTCTTTTTTTTTATATGTGATATGTTGAATTAATGTTAAGTTTATTTATATTATTGCGAAGTTATTTAATGAATCAATTTTGCAAAAACAAATGTGTAATATAAATTTGTATTGTGACGCTCGTAATAAATTCTTGTGGTACAATAACAAGTTAATGAAAATAAAAACAATATACATTGCGTATATTCTTAGAACCCTGTGTTTTTTAATCAAAATAAAACGTAAAATGCTAAAGGTAGCAACCAGAAAAATAAAATAATACAAAATTAATAATATTCTTTAGGTATTTCCTAAATATAGTCCGAATTTGATTTATGGTTTCAATTTAATTATTAACTTGAACTGTGATTGAACGTGACATACTTTTTGTGCCGAGCATAATGAATTAAACATCAAAATTTCTTAAAATTGCGAATTTCTTAATATTATTGTTAATACTATTATGTAATTTTACGACAATATTGTTTCGAAGGAATAAACTAGTGATTGCAATACCGGACCAAAATTTCAATACCGGTATTCGGTATTAATTTGGATGTAATACCGGTATTAAAACAAAAAAAAATTCAACTATAGAAGATCAAAAAGTACCTTATAGTCTGATTTTTTTAAGAAACCGATAGAAATTTTGTACTCCACGTGGACAACGTGAATGTTAACCAATGAAATTGCTTTGAATTTAATTTGAATTTAATTTAAAGCAATTTCATTGGTTAACATTCACGTTGTCCACGTGGAGTACAAAATTTCTATCGGTTTCTTAAAAAACTTAGACTATAATGCAAAAATTTCCTGCCGCAGAAAATGCTCTTTCCGATTCTACACTGGTGGAATATCTAATAATAATCTACGGCTATCATTCGCGAGAAAACTGCAGGCAAGGAGTTGTTATTATTTTTTTATATGGCAAAATAATCAGAAATCTTAGATTTTTTATGTGGTCCACAAGAACTGGAACTTATATTTGAATTTGAACAAAGTTCTTTTCTTTTTAATACGTTAATATCATGGTTTTCAAATATGTATGCAAACCACTGGTGCTTCCACCAACAACTTTAATAATTTTTAAGCATTTTTTGCATTTGCCAAGATTATCGTTTTCGTTATTATCTGCTGATTTCTTGTGTTCCTTAAAATTGATGTCGTTATTCATTTTCGATCGTTTTTGATTTAAATATTCTGTTTGTTTACTTTGGAAATAATGTTGAATCTTATAATTAGAGAGCGGATTTATATGCATAATAGACCGGTCTTGAGGTAACACCCCATAAACAATAGAAAACGCTTATTAGCGCTAATAAATTTTTCTTAACCAATTGTTTATGGGGTCTTACCCATAAGATCGGTCTGCTATGTATATAAATCCGCTCTCTACTTATAATATTATTATATAACTAGGGGGGCTTCGCCCCCCTGGCCGCTGACGCGGCCCAACCCCCCAGGGCCGCTTTAAAAATAAAACTTATTTCCATACAACATTTTTTATGTTGCTTTCACTTTGAATTTGTATTCCATCCTTCGCTCGACATCTTGATATTGCTACATATAACTGTCCATGACTAAACAAAGGCCTATCGATGTATATACCAACTTTGTTAAAGTTCTGCTAGCATAACAACAGATCCTATTTTAAGTTTTGATTTGTGTACCGGAAAACCAGGGAAATTCAATGAATTTAATTATTCGACTTCATATTCCAACCGAATGTCCTCTTCTGTTTGATCGACCCCTCGATGTTTAGCTATATCTTGACTTAAGTAGGTATGAATCTCGCCCGAACATCATCATTGTGGCAGGCTAATATAATTCTGTCGGAGAGATCGGCATTAGAAGCAATTGAATTGCTGTAAATGCCCTGAATTACACGGTACAGGACAACTCGGCACCGGACAACTCGGCACCGGGGAAACTCAGCTCCGGGATAACTTGGCACCAGTTAAAAACTTTTAAAAAATGTATGAGGATCATTATTAAAAGGTAGATCCCGGTCGAGGCTAGGTTAGTGTTAGTGTTAGGAAACGACTTTTTAAAAGAGAAGGTCACCTCGGATTTTTAAGACCATTTCCGTCGTAAAGTCACGTATGATAACTTCGGTAGCGTTTGTTCCGGAAAGTGAATTATAAAAAGATATATAATTTCTTTAATATAATAAATTTTTTATATTTTAATTTTTTTTAAGTTTTTCAACTGGTGCCGAGTCCGCTCCAGAGCCATTTTTGCAGCACTAAACTCCTTAAAAACATCCCCTTATGGCATTCCAACTCGGCAAATTGTGCTACTGGGAATGCGGTGAATCTCGCATTTTTTTCGGTACCGGACCATATTATGTCACACATTCAAATATTCTTTATTAGTAATTAATCTACCTTTTGATGACTTTCTCTTTTAAAAAAAAAGTTGTTTCCTAACACTAACCTAGCCTCGACCGGGATCTACATTTTAATAATGATCCTCATATATTTTTTTTTAAGTTTTTCAACTGGTGCCAAGTTAGCCCGGAACTGAGTTTCCCCGGTGCCGAGTTATGCCGGTGCCGAGTTTTCCCGGTGCCGAGTTGTCCGTGTCCCTGAATTATATTTGTAGATTTCCAGCTATTCGGCACTTTCAATAATATAATGCTGCTTGGCCAAATTGATGTTGACTTTAAAGTATAATTGACTATCTCCACAGGTGAAGCGTATTTTATAACAGGTAAAACTTGACGAAAGTAACCACCGAAAATAACAAATTTGCCACCAAACGGATTTTTGCATTTACATAAATCTTTCAATCTTTGTGTTTTTGCGTCGCATGGTTTTGTTGCCTTGCTTTTGCTTTTGGTTTTGCTTTTGCTTTGCTTTGTTTTGCTTTGATTCGTCCGTTGATGTGATTATAATGTTGATTTGGTGTCGTCCAATAGCTGTTCTCAGCGTTGCATAAAAACGTTGCACAAAAACGTTGCATAAAAACGTTGCATATTTTTCTTATCTTTTTATATATATAGAGTAGATACTATTTATATACTACTATTTATATTTATTTTTAATAATACCCAGGTTAATACCTAACCAATGAAAAACATCTGATGGATACCAACACGCGCTTTCCATTGGTTAGTTACCATTTAGTACTAAATTTTATGCAAAATTTAACGTCGTGTTATTCGGGCTTTACCAATACCAACTTCAAAATTATTTTAAATAACAAAAAATTAAATACCGAAAAACCGGTATTACACATTCAGAAATACCGGTATTTCGGTATCGCAAAATAGCCGAAAATACCGGTTTTCGGTATTCCGGTATACCGGTATTGCAATCACTAGAATAAACCACTTGATTTTCAAGTGTACAAACTACAAATAAGTAAAAGTTAAACCTATTAGGGACTTTAGTCGTCGATTGTAAAGGATTAAGGGATAAGCTGATAAATAACTGTGGGAAGGACTGTCCTGGAGGGATTGTGAGATTAAGAAAGCGATTTTAAACAGGAAGAATAGAGCTAATCCTACAAAGGAAGTTACAGATCATCAGCTCACCACTGTTGCTTAAAGCCTCTTATTAGTTGGGTTGTATGCAGGGGTAAGCAAAATACATGAAAATATGTATTTGAAATACAAATTACAAAATACATTAATTTTGGGGGTATTTGAAATACAAAATACATTTATTTCGAGTATTTGAAATGCAAAATACAAGATGCTGTATTTCAAATACATGATACATTACATTTTCCGATTTTCATGTTTGCGAGGTACAAAAATTATTTTTTAGTTTTCGCGATTTTCAAGAAAGACATTGACGCGCATGATATGATTAACGAGTTTCTGGGAAATACTTACAGGATGAAGTTCAAAATAGTCTGAATCATTTGTACTTCTTTTGTACATGTTCGTACCCAAATAGTTTTCGAGAAATTTCAAAATTTAGCTGAGGGAACAACAATTATTATGGAAAGTAATGTTAAATTCAAATGTATTTTGTATTTGAATTCGCGATTTACATTACTTTATTTTTATTAATTTTCGCTTTCAGTTTTTCCGGTCCTCCCCACAGTTATTTAAAGCTTGTGTCTTAATCCTTTATGATCAACTACTAAAGTCCCTAAATAGGTTTAACTTTTACTTATTTTATTTGTAGTTTTGTATACTTGATAATGCAGTGGTTTATTTCTTCAAAACAATATTGTAGTATTTCAACAAATAATACATAAGCATGAGCAAATATTAGGCAATATAGAAGAATTATCTTCGCAATATCAAGAAATTTTGATGTTTGATTAATTCATACCAGATGTTATCTAATGATTGTAAAAGATACCCAAATAGATAAACAAATCCTCCTTTAACTCACTTGGAGTGAAGTTGAAAACTAAAAATTGTTTTGCTTGAGCAATTAATCACCTCAAAAATAGAAAGTAAATATCTCTCAATCCATTCTTGCGCATCAGCTCCTTATGAGGTTTTTTGGAAAATTGAAAAAGCTCACATAAAAATAATTTGATTTCTAATTTTTGTGTTTAATTTCAGTCGGTGTCTGATATCTTCCACACATTATTAGCAGAAATAGAAAAAGCAGATACGAAAATGAACGAAAAAGGAAATTGTTCAATTTCATAACTTTAATATTACTATAAGTACAATAATACAGGTACATAATAATTTTTTAAATAAATTTATTTAGTACAGCTAAATTACTAAGAAAATCTATTCCACTAACTAGTTTTGTAAGATTGTAAAATATTTAGTCACGTTGTGTTGAATTTAATCGTCGCCTTTTATTTGTAATTATTTCTATGTATTTTCTTGAAGTGAGTTTAGGTGTTTGTATCTAAATAATTCATTACAATACATTGTTGTTTTAACTTGATTATAAAGTAAAATAAAAAAAAGTATTTCTAGTCATATCTACGATAAATATTTATTTACATATGTATATAATAATATATATTATATAGTATGCGTGGTGTGTTTAGCAATAACAAAAAATATCTGTCTTAAGTTTAGCTTAACATCGACAAATTTTGTTAGGCTACACTTAATCGTGAAATATCAGCTCGGAGGATATCATCGTTGAATTGTACAGAAACAACTTTTTTAAAAGTGACCCAAGGAGCTTTGTTTTTTTTTGCAAATATATATTTATATACATATTAAATAACGGATGAAGTTTAGAGCAGTGTCTACTGATTTATAGTCATTTTTTACTTTAATTTAGGGACAAACCATATGATGTGTTACAATGCAGTTATCTTTTATGAAACGATTACATTGTAGATTATTATATATTTTTATATAAATATTTTGCGGCAGTTTACATATTATAAACAAAATATTTTGCACATTCGTTTTAAATAATGTCAATGATTATCGAGGATCCGCTGTATACTTAAAAGAATTTTCAGAGATAATCTATTGCAATAATGTAGATACATAATTAATTCTATTATTTTTATTCTCATAAGTTTGTTGCCTAGTTTGTAGATTAATCATTTCAGACCCTAATTAGATATCGTAGGTATTAATTATATTTTTGTGTTGTTTATTATTTATTTAGAAACTTTCAATTATGACAGACGCGTCTGTGTAATGTCAAAATTTACGCTTTTTTATTTACAATTATTTTTTATACGGATGGTGTGAGCTTTTTCCGCATTTCCATCTGACGGTTTCAATATTACAACCATCCCAAGCAGTAATTTTTGACAATTTTTTTGACGTTTCGTGAAATTGAAATTTTAACGTTTGTGTTCATTTTTGAAAGTTGATTTATTAACATAATATTGTGTGTATGTTTAGAAATTAGATTGTTCATAAATAAGGTTGTTTACTTATTATTTATTAGTTAGTATATTTGTAATTTTATCATATTATTATATTGAAATTAATCATAATTTGGTTACGTTACGAAGCAAAAAGTGCAATTCATCGCCAATTTGAGCTCAAATTATTTGCACTCTTAAAGTCATGTATGGTTGTGATATTATATCTAATATTTTATATATTTTCAAACCACATATTTACAATATTAATGTGTGATATATTTGGATCGATCATAATTCATCGTTTTTATATTTGAAAACAAGAACAAATTTAAAAAAAAGATCTCTCGCCATGTTACGATTGAAGTGCCAGTAATATTTGAGCAATGCAAAAATAACCATTTTTAATCATAATTACTTGAAAAAATTATTATTATTATTGAATTGTTGTAACTTGATATTTTATTAATTAATAAAAAGTTTCTGTATTCTGAAGGAAGAAAATGTCAATTTATTATTACTTTTTTTAATTTTACAGAGTATTTGTCAACAACTTTCATAAAAGTATCAATTTTTTTAGACAAACGATAATCGCAGAATCAATTTACCGGACAACTTTTCCAATAGCGGTAAATATTGTTTGCGAAAGTTATGGATATAAGCCAAGATAAACTTATAGAACAAAGAAATGTCTAATTGGTATATTTTAAAATATATCTAGGTAAATTAAAAAAAATTTAAATGAAATATACCATTTAATACAGCTGGAATGGCTTAGGGAGTGATAGAATCGGGGTGAAGCTGAAAACCGGAGGTAGTACAATGGGCCCGATTTGAGGCCTAAGGGCGTGTGGGTTCATCTTATCTTCCACAACAAATCCAGAATCGAGTTTTAAGCTCTCGGCGCTGGGAATAAGACGAAGGGAATCTCGTTAATCCATTCAAGAGGAATGTGATCCGATATGCTTATTCGAATTTTAGGACATAATCACCTCAGTGTTTTTGATTATTGGGATTTTTCCCATGTTTAAATGAAGGTGGTCCTTAAATGCAGGCCACGAAGTTTTTGATCGATTTAAGACGGGGAGTGTCGTCTACAATGGGGTCACTCAGGGTAGGAGGATAGGGTAGTGATCAGATAGGAGATGTTCGCCAATCACTAGGTGGTGTTGGATGGTAACGTTTTTTGCTAGCAACTGTATGGGGAGTATCTTAAAGGGTGTAGTTAGGGATGTTAGCTCTGATATGATAACTAGATCATGTGGGAGACGAAAATCTGTGAGTTTAAGGTAGCGTGGGGGATGACCTTTTATGAGTTTAGGATTAGTGGGATATGATCAAGTTGGCAATGACTTCTTGCATAAGTGTAGAGTTCTTACCTGACTTAGCCAATTCTGAAAGATAAGTGCAAGCTAATTGGCCGTGACTTTTACTTGTTCCCAGTTGAAAGGGGGCGGACGAGAGGGTTTCTGAGTCCTCCACATCTTAGGATAGGATCTGCACCTATGCTATGCTTCCTTCCAGAGTTGGTGCAGATCGGGAAGCTAATCTTAAATGGTTAATTTTAAATTTATCTGGTGGTGATTTTGAGTTTGTGGAGGAAATGTGTAAAAAGAAAGGAAAGAGTAATCGTTTGAAAAACTTAATTTATTAAATAAATCGTACATTTATGATTAATTATTTACAGCAGTACTGATTAGATAAAACAAACAAAAACCAATGTCAATTTTACAACGCATTCGACAATGGAATCCAGTATCACAAAAATGAGAGACCCCCATACATATTTTTATAAAAGATATTTGGATACTGTACGGACAAAATGATCTCTCATTAGAATATATTTATACATGACATACATTTAATATACAGAGTGCTTCAAAAATATCTCCAAACTTAAAACTTGATTATTTTTTGTAAATAAAAGCTTTCAAAAAGTTGATTTATTTGTAAGTTTATTAGGCATTTGACCGTGATGGTCGCATAATTGTTATCACACTTACAGATATGGTTGATAATAAAAATAATAAGAAAAAATTTGGCCAGGCATATTTAAAACACCCCGTATGTTACTAGAAGTTACTTTCATTTGAAAACCCAATACAAAACTTTTAAAATTACCGTTTACAAAGCATTGTTATGTCTTATTTATTATACGTTTTACAAATGATTGATTAAAATAATTTTGATTTCATTCTTAATTCATTAAATTATTATTTGGTTTAATCACATATTCAAAAATCAAAACTATTGCTCCACGTTTGAATTTATAAAAAAATAAATCAATTTTAATGTAATTACCATACCCAAAATTTGTAGTCAAACTACTACCCTTAATTGCAGTTCACTTAGCTAAATCAAAATTACACTATACAGTTTAATATGAATATTTACCAAAAATACTAACGATATATTATTTTATAATAATTATATTCTCAGCCACATTTATGTTTTTCTTAATCGATATAAACAAATGGCAGGCACGCTGTATAATAAAGTTTTCAAATTCTTTCAAAAATTCATTGTTATTCAAACAAAATAAGATCACATTTTAACTTTACATCAAAACTTTACCAAGGTTAATTTGAAAACCTTTACACATTCGTTTTTTTTTGTTTTGTACATACCAGGCGATACACAGAATTTCACCATATCTATACCAATGCTTCAGAATTTACCATTACATATTTTATTATTAGTCAATTCAGGTAACACTAAATTCCAAACCACCCTGTATATATCATAAACGTTCCTGCATATCAATTTGTTATTTTGTTCAAATTTTACTTAAAGTATGCAATTTTAAATAAATTAAAGTGTCATATAAAATCACAAAAATAAGCGCAAAATAATCCAAATTTTTATTCAATCCCACACAATTTTTGTGTGCATTTCTTACAAATTTGTTAAACAGTGTATCAATTCACTGATCATTTTTTAGTGTATCTAAAACCACAGCACTTGAAAAATAAGAAATTTTTTCAAACCTCACAAATATCATCCATATTTGTTTTTATTATTTTATCATTACCTTACAAAAACTCTTTATTTTATCCCCTAATAATACATCTGAATAAATAAAGTGAACAAAACAAATCGATTTTAATGTTATTTACAGTTTAATCAAATTTGTACAAATAAGCATTCAAATAAGTCTCTTTATCTTACAAAAATTAGGATCAACAAGAGAAACACACTAATCATAATAAAAACTACAACAAAAATTTTCCGCGACACCTTCCCTTTATGGAACACATTTTATTAATTTTAAAAAGTATCCAAAACGGGCAGCCACAGAAAAATTTTCCTGTATGCAGTAAACCAATCCCCACTGTCCTTCCAAAAAAAACATTTTTGCAGCAAGCAATTGCGATAAATGTAATTTTTGTAAAAATTAAACTTGTTAATTCGATAAAATTAAAAATTCTCCCAAACAAAATTGAAGGGTCCAGTTATTTTAGTTTTTACAGAAACAATGATCAGTCCAACTTTTTGCTTTTGTGTTAAAATAAATAATAAGTTAGAAATTTTGCAATCTGAAGTATTATTTTCAAATTCTGTTAACTAAAATCTTTCTTTCCCCTGGATCCTTCAATTAAAGAAGGATATTCGAGCAAAAAGTGTTGTCGAAGAGAAATTTTTAAACGAGGTTACAAGTAATACAAAAAAAAGCAACCAAATCATACTTTTATATTAATTCCAAAAATATTAAAGTAACAAAATAAACACTTAAAAATACATCAGTCCATGAAATATTCAACAAGTAATGAGAAATGTAACAAGTTGGTGTCTCGATTTGAAGTCAATTCTTTTTTAGACTGTTTAAAATGTGTTTAATTGGTTAATTTAACTGCAGGAGTACGTATCAATAAAATAAAAATATGAAATAAATAACGATTTAAAATTTTAAATTAAAGTAATTTCTTAAGTAAACATAGAAGGTAACAAAATATAAACAATGCCATTCAGCATACTACAGATATGGTAACATTAATGCCCAAATTACCATTATTGTCAGCGAATAATTGGGCGATGGAAGTGTCAAAAACTAAGCAATCCGAGCCCATTATAGCAGATGCTACACCTTCATGGCTGGAACGAGGCATAGCTTCCCACGTTAGTCGACGGCGATTTCCATTTAATTCTAATCTGTTAACAATATTAATAATTAATAATTTTTCTTTTGTAATTACCGTTTTAGAACATTCACAAATAATTTAATGCAAAATTACAGTACAAAGTCTAGGTATATATCTGCATTAGCCCACGCGTGACGTCATTTATGTTTGTTTCACTGATTCAACAAGGCATATTTTAAAGTTCAATGGTCTAAGATCCGCACAATTATTATTGTGGTTGTATTACATCCATGTTTTGTTTGTTTATCTATATTTATAAGAACATAAATTACGTCACATTGACGTAAGTACCTGTTTGGAATGTATTTACAGTTGTTTATGTTTGTATCACTGTTTATATTTCTATATCTAGGATATTCCCCTGTTGATGACACCTTGTTGTGTTTTGTATTATTAGATTATAATTATAACAAACTAATGACCGGCATTAATTATTCGAATAAATTTTTATTACTACGGTAAAAATAACAATTAAAATTTGAAAGAATGCGTTTGCTCTGAAACCTCATCATTCCAGTGCTAACCGAATTTTGTAGAATGATTTGGACTCCGCCCATGCAAAATTCAACTCGTTCAAGCATTTCACACAGCCGATTATGAAAATTATTTTGAAACAATAATGGAAAATCTTATTGATGATGCCCACTTGTACAAAGCTAAGGTTACGGTTAAATGATAAGTGAGTTAGGCCCATAGTATAAATGTGGAGTTCGTACTTCATCAATTTTACACAAAAAATCCAAATTTTCAATAACTCTGTTGGTTCTAGAACCAATTCAAAAATTCTGAAAATTTCGTAAACTACCAAGTAATTTATAATTAGCAAAAGAGAATCACGTAGTTTTTTATGTGTGAATTATTAATGGAGAAATATAATTTGATTTGAAAAATATTTCAACTTGGGAAAAACTACAAAAATGTAATTTTGAGACCAATTTACAATATTCATTTGAACAGTTTTTGTCGTTTTACTCGCAACTTGATCTATGTCACTTGGTTCCTTATTGCAAAAAGGGGATCCAATTGATCTATAAAGGCAATTAGAGCCGTGCTCAAAGTCTCAATAAGTCAGATCAAATTCATTGGCAAATTTTTCTTTTTCGTGGCATTACTATACTTCCAATTAAGAACAAAACCCGTTAATCAAATGCTAATAAAAAAAAATCATCAAAATTAGTCACTCATCGTCATCATGGAGGCGGTCACCCTTGCATACTTTAATAAGTAGGTACTAACTAAAATAAGCTAATCAGGGTAGTTATTTGTCAATTACGTCTTCCACTAAAGAATGGAGTTCAGACCTGAACGATGGAGTTTTTTTTCCAAAAATATGAGGTCATATATCGTTGCCCACACTATAGCCGCACCGTTGTGCTACTATTGCATTGGGTGTGTTCATTGACGTGTCTGACACGTCCACTCCTATGAGTGCCGTGTTTAATGTACTCAAGATGTAATTAAGGTGTATGTTGACCACCCGCGATTAATGTGGGTATAAAGTGGTTAAAGTTTACTTTATAAAATATTTTGTTGGGTTATCTTCTCCCCCTCTCCAAATAAGTCCCCGTGGATTTCTCCCCAATGGGAGTTTTGGTTTCCCCACGCAATTTTAATTTTACATTCAATTTTTATGATAAAACAAAATTCCATGATCAAATTTAAGGCGCCTCTCTTGTAACTTACAATGTAGTCTTGAACATGTAAAGATAAATATTTTTAATAACAAAAACTCATTGCTTTCTAGGTCACTTTGTGTTATACAAATTCTTGATGCATACGTAAATCAATTACTAGTAATTAAAAATATTTTTGTAAACTAAGTTTACAAATACCATGTTCGATTATTTACAGGATAAAAATTGTTTGTTTAATCGATTATTTGTACTGACGTAGATATAACAAAATTTTTCGTATTTAAATCGCGCAAATGTAATGTTAAAGGAAACAAAAGTTACCTTTTTTGACTTTAATTTATCTAAATAAATTGGATAAAATGTTAAAATATTTGCAAAATTAGGAAATCGCAAAACATGAAAAGTTTAATTGAAACAATGGAAAGTATGAACAAAACCCATGAAAATACATACAACTTTACTACTAATTTTCCAATTCAAATTTTGAAACATAAATTTTATCAATTTTCATGAGGTTGGCAAAACCGCAAGTCTGAGCCCCGAACTAAAAAAAAAGGCGTTTGTAAACTTCTTAAATTTTATTATCACAAAGGTAGTTGTACAATCAAAACCAAAAGGATCGAAGTTTATTCATAAAACCAGTATGGGTATGAAGATATCAGTTTCACGAGTAGAATCGTGAATGAGATGCACAAAATATGTAATCCGGTAAGCGGTAAGGTGTTCTTTGGTTTTTTTATAATTTTTCTTGCTAATTGTTTCAATGAACGTCGAATCTTGAGGTCCTGTTTGTTGCTGCTTTTGTTACAATGATTTGTAAGAAGTAAAATTAAAATCTACCTGTAGATTATTTATGATCTATTCTCAACTATAATCTTTGTTAAAAAATTCCAAGTTATCGCGTTTATTTTCTACTTTCAATCCTAAATTTATTTTGTCAACCCTTGAGTAAGTATACCTCCTTAAGTTTTGAAATTAAATATAATATGTAATGGACTTTTATGTAGAAAATTTAATTTCTTACAAAATTACCTATAAGTATACGAGTATGTAATTTTGTCGTTTTTGTTATGATTTTTGCAACATTTCTAATGTGAGGTCGCACTGAGACGTATTATTTCTACTTCGATTAGCCTACTGGCAATATAACTAACTAGGGGAGCCGATTTCGATTAGATTCATAGTATCTGTAGGGCTTGACTAGAAATCTTCAATTCTTATGATTATTCATTATTTCGATTCAATTCAAAGTGAACCCCCCCCCCGATTGGGAGAGTTTACATATGCCAGTTTATTTTCAAAACGCTTTGCTATCTAGTGCTATGTTTGTATGACCACGCATAATTACAGAGTAGTCCGATTTTGATGGCTTTTTAGTTTTATTTGATAGCATTTAAATTTGAATCCTATAAAAATTCAACCTCTAAGGGTAGAAAAATAGGGTTCATGTACTCCATGTAGTTCAATTTTTTTTCTTTCATATTTTCAAATATTCTCTAATCAATAGGAATAAATTGTGATCATTTTGACTGGGAACCGGCCGCTTTAATTAGTTTACATACAAAAACCACCGGATAATGTGATCAAAAAGCCGCTTATTATTACTTTCAAGGAATTTCCAACACAATAATCTCTTATATCTTTACAAAACACGTCACTCGTTTTAATGTGTAATACAATTAACTATGCAATAAAATCACTGTAAATTAAGATTCTCTAATTTTTCGTTTCTAAAATTCGCTTTTTGTTATCAAAATGTTCTTGGCCCAAAGTGATCACATTAAGCGGATTCTACTGTAGTAATAGCAGTTAACCCACCATGGTATTTTCAAAAACTCATAACTCAAAAACTAAGGGCCTTTCGACTAAAAGCCGAAAAAATGATAATTATTTTAGCTACTAGAATCACAAAAAAAATTGGGATCTCGATTGGCGACATACTCACTGTAATGTCCCCTTGTAAGTATGAAAGGTTTCATTTCAAACCTTAAACCAAAATGAGGATTAAGAAGACCACCACCGATCTGGTCTGGTTGCCAAAGGCAGCGAGTTGCCGACCCCTGCTATAGATGGATATAAGGTTAAAAAAGATCATTCAAAATTTTTTTTGGCGAGGGGTACTCTGTGTTACAAACAAACAATATTACTTGCTAGCCGATGTTGCGGTGCTATATTGTCACCATCCTCATGGCAAGTAAGTAGGATATATTGCGTTTGTCACATCATAGGGGGCGAGACAGACATAAGCAATAGCTGTAGCAATTCTCAAACGAACGAAATAGCAAAAAAAAAATTTATTTTTTTACTCTAACGTCGTTTGAGAATTGTTACAGCTATTGCTTATTCCCCCCTCCTATGGTGTGACAAATGCAATGTGGCCAACTTACTTGCCATGAGGATGGTGACAGAATGGAGTTATGATCATTTGGGTTGGCCACCCCCGATCTAAACGATCATATCTATTCTTGGAATTGCTTTTTTAAGATATAAGATGTTATATTGATGTTATATTTTATTATAATGGTGCATCTGATAATTCCCAACCCAAACATTTAAAATAATTTCGTGTATATTTAATCTTGAAACCAAGTAGTGTATAAACCAACTTCCCTAACTCGAATTTCAAGGGACCACCAGAAAAGTTCAATTAGAGAAACTTTGAGTTGAAGAAAATGTATCAAAATATTTTGCATATATACAGGATGTCCCAGAACTAACGTAACGTAAAAACTTGTTATTTTCCGAGAGTATCATTAAAATGAATTTTGTGAAAATCAACACATTAAATCAGTTATCGTGTACCACAGGTACTTAATTTCATATTATGAGATTCTAATTTTGGTTTAATAACCCTGAATAACCCTGCTATTGATCACATATTAAAATAGAACTAATAGTGCCGTACTTTTAGAATTCCACGTTTACATTTGCCCCTCTTTAAATATTTTCACTACTCCTACACCAATGAGTTTCAACCTCCAGCATACGGGGGGAGGGAAGATCCCGTTCATTAGCGCTGCAGGCAACTTTTTTGAAAATACGGTATTTTAGTAGGAATATTGCACCTGAAACCTTGTTTTAATACCCAATCTATATATTATACGACATTTCATAAAATTAGATCCATCAAATTTTCACAAAATGTTGCTATTTAACTAGAAATTCCTGATGGGACTTTTGAAAGTCGGTTTTCGATTTTTAACTCTTTTACCTAATGAACCTTGACAATTCTTGTATCAATGAGTTTTAATTTTCATAATTAACACAACCGGAACATCAGTAAACCTTTAAATTCCCTATGTGAATTTAGTGGTCCGCAATACCTAAAAGGTTGCCGACCGCTGACCTCATGATATATTTAATCTAATTTTATAATAATTATTACTTTTAATTACTGTAAAATTAGATTATATCATCAATGTGAATGCATGAACTTGAACTTTTACATGAAGTAAAAAATTCTGGTCAATAATTGATTGAAACAGTAACAAAATTGTTTCATTAAGGGTCAGTTTATCCACCTCTAGTTAGTGTCCCAAGTAAATTTATCTGAAATAAGCCCTTTAAAATTTATTTGGCAGATAAATTTACTTAGGACACTAACTAGAGATTGATAAACTGGGCCGTAAGAGGAATCCTCAGTAATATTCACTGATATTTTGCTTATTACTCAAAAAATTTGTACAAAAGTATATATTTTTTAAAAAAGGACACCTGGACGCAGGTCGTGTTGTTTTTATTTTTTTTAAATTCAACAAAATGTTGAATAAAATTTGAATTTACAAAAATTAAAAACAACACAGCCTGCGTCCAAGTGTCCTCTCTTAAAAAATATATAATTTTGTGCAAATTTTTTGAGTAATAAGCAAAATATCAGTGAATTACGAAAGTGTGTTTTTCAACAATTTTTCTAATTTTACAATAATTAAAAGTAATAATTTTTAATTAAATTAAAAGGTACTTAATTGTTTATTTTGGATGTGTCATTTATTTGCAATTTAACTATTATATTTTTTTCTTTTAATTTGTTGTGATATTTGATACAACTTTTTAATTCAATTCTTATTTTGATTTTAATTGCAATTTAGGAATGCCATTTCTTAATAATAAATATATACCACAAATTGATTGAGTTTTATTTTTGAATTTAGTAAATGGAATTGAAAGAGAAAACGAAATTGATGGATTTATATTCAGATTTTCTTTGATTAGAGGTTGATTTAGAAATTCCAGATATAAAATTACACGTAAATATCTGACAAACCTATACTTTTTCCAAAAAAAATTCGATTTATGAAATATTCGTGTTAGAGAAGTTCTAGTTAAGGAAGTTTCACTGTATTACGTTAAAAATTTAATACAAAATTTTAATACTCTTTGAATATATGAATAGCATGAAAGAATTTGATATTGACATTTTATTAAGAATGAATGGATAGGTGAATCAAAATTAAATAAACAAACTTCAGCTATTTTTGATTCTTATCAACAACAGCAATACAGTGAATTTTTGCTACTGATTAGTCATCTAATAAGGTTCCTACAACATAAACAATTCCAATTGTTTATGTTTGCAATTCTTATGGATATGATTAACCCTAGATTAAAATGTTTCTCGGAGGGTCACCCATCCAAGAAGTAAACACCCGAAACAACTCATTTGTCGAAATAAAATAAAAAGTACATACCGATACGCAAAATGTTCTGCTTGTTTACGAGATCCAATTAACTGTACAATTGCAAAAAATTGCGTATGTCCATCACATTTTTCTTGTTTTTCTAGGACTAGCATAAAATGATGTCCAAAGCAACTTTGCATCATAACCCAATCTACTGCTCCTGGCAAATTGATATCAGTTGCGAGAAATACTATATCTTCACCGTTTAAAGTTGTTATGTTCTTATGTGCAAGTTGTAAATGAACCATCACCTTTTCCAATTGACCCTAAATAAACATTTAAATTAATTTTGGTTATTAAAACAAAAATTGTTAGTCGTACCTGCCAAGAACATGATGCACCGGGACAAGGGCAACTGTACGGACGAAATTCACATATTTCTTCATGTTCGGCTTTCTCGTTTAAACCAAAAGACATACGACAGCCAGTTTGTTTATGTTTACAAGGGAACATTAAATTATTTGCCACCTTCTCCATAGCCAAGTTACGAATGTTACCTAAACGAACGACAAGAAATAGTTAAAAATGTGAGAGAACTGAGTTTCGAGTGAACGACATACCTAAAGTACCGCGGCATGTTGGACAGCACGAAAGCTTAGGACGACAACTCGAACAAACAAGATGACCAACATGACATTGCATAATCGGAGGTAGTACAATTTCAAAACAAACTGGACATTCAAACAAAGCTGCTAATTCATCGGTTAATGTCCCAGGACTCGTAGTTATTATTGGCAATTGATTTGTCGAATTCGTGGAAGTGGTACCCGAACTTGATGGTTCACCACTGTTACTTCCACGACCACGTTTTTGCAGTGGAAGTTGTGCCATTGTTCGTCTATTTCTAAAAAAAAAAGCCGAATTATTTAACATCATCAATTACTTAAGATATGATAATTTAAGATCATATTTCCGAATTAAATGATTTAGTTATTTTAAAATTGCATACCTTTTTAACATGATGACCAGAAGAAAACTTAAAAACCCACTCCCAAAGAAAGCTACAATACAATAACCTAAGTAAACTGCACTATCAACATTTCTGCCTGCCATATGTAAACAAAAGTAACTACTCAAAGTGAACTTGATTTGACTAAATTTTGTGATTGAATTTAAATAATGACATAAAATGAAAGTAAAAGAAAATTTTAATAATTTGTTGTTGAGAGTGTCACAGTACAACTGCATTGTTCGATTTTAGCCTTGATTGTTAAACAAAGGGTAATTAGTTTTCGATAACATAGTAACTGATAATGCGATTTGAAACCAAAACTTGGTGAGTAATATATTGTTAAATTCCAACCTTCATTTCTACACAAAGTGATTAGTTTTCAATAAAATAACAAAAGTGTGATACTGCGATTTGAAACCAAAACTTAGTGAGTCACGACTATAAACAAATTTGAAATTTTAAACATACCAGAATAAATATCAATAAAGTAATGAATAATACCTGGGTTCGAAAAAGAAGGTGTGATTAATTAAGTTTCTTACCTACGAAATGAACCAAAAACGCAAATTGGTTCCATCATGTGCCACCAAAATAAGTTAAACAAACGTGAAACGACTTGTTGGCAATTGGGGTAAACAACCACCCGATTGTTACGATTCATGAAGCAAGTTTATAAATTAACGAGCAAGAAGATACACCAAGCTATACCGACCACACACGTAATCTAAATGACTGATCTGCTTCGAGTTAACCACCACTATTCTTTCGTGAAACATGACACTACAGAGCCGGCCTCTAAAAAAAATGTAGAAAGGAAGTGGACTGGTTAAATTAAGCAACCCTGCTTGACGGTGGCAAGTAAACAATATGGTCGTTTTGTATCAACAATTATTGCAAAATTTAATATAAAAGATCAACCACAAAGTTTGTAAAAGTAACTTTCCGATTCACACTGTATAATATAACAAATATAAAGTAAACGAAGTCATGCGCACTTATCAAATTGATAAGATTGTGAATACAGTTTTCTATAATTAATATAAATAAAGAAGTTACAAGCATGTCGAGACAAATAGATAAATCGTAGCCCCAATGAATGAAACAAAAATGAGATGAAAAAGTAAAAACAAATTTAAAAAGTTACCTGTTTCAGAGGTTACAATAAATTTCAATTCCTAAGTATCATTTTTAAGTTTGGTGTCTCACATATACCAATTTGAGGTATTCATCGATAATAAATTTCGGCAGCAAAATACAACTATTTATTGTCTTTTAAAATCAAATCACACAACAGAACCTAAAACAACGAAACCACAATATACTAAACGTTAACTCCAAATTGAGAAAACCAAAACAAATTAGCAAAGGTAATTAAAAAACACTTACCTGGTTTATGTAATACAGAAAATAAAAATTATATTTAATTTAAAAAATCATTAAGATGGAATATCATTCTCTTCTCAATGTAAATGCAATATACATGCTGAAATATTAAATTATAAATTTAAAATAAATATCAATACTTTAAATTCATTATCAGCCATTATATTAGTAGACGCCATCTTAAATTTGTCACTAAAAAATTATAAAATGAAAACAACATCTACAGTTGGCATCACTACAAAAATGGCCACCTCAATTATAGCAAAATTAAACTGTAAATTACTGTTGTAATTACGCTTCTTACGTTAATACTAACATGCAATGGTTTTAATAAACGATCATAAAAGTTCAACATTCTAAATTCAAACGTTATTTAAAATCACAACAGTTCACAACTTTAGAAAATGACGTCTGCCATTTTTGTTTACATTGTCACGATAACCAATGAGCTGTCAACGTGACAAGAAAGTTACTAAAATTTTAACATACGAGGTACGATCCCGAATTATTCGATTACATAATGTAAACAATGAATAAAAAAAACCATCATAATCTTTATTATAATCCCCAAAAAAATGTACAAAACTTGTTAACGCTTTTTTAAATAGTACAATGGTTTTCTTTGAAACTTATGCTGTTTTATGTGCTGGATGACTTGTTTAGATTGGGTTTGCTGCTTATTTTTTTTGGAATGCTTGAGTAGGTCATTTGACGTTTGAAGATCTAACAACGGTGGAACTGAAACACTAGAACGAGGTGGAATTTTAAAAACGTTGGGATCTAAATTGTTGATTGAAACGTCCAGAAAATCTTCATCTTTCCGTTGTTTTCGTTCTTGCCCCACTTTCTCGAGGCGCTTATTAAGTGGAAGCAGATGAGGTGCCAAAATTATAAACATATTTTCTGACCACTGAGGAATTCCTTGCGGTGTGTAAGCCAGTTGCCAATTTGGAATTCCCAAGTGGGTAACCGCCATTCGAAAATATGTTGCTATGTCGTCCGCCAAATAATAAAAATTCATATTTGCTGTTAGTATCCAAATTGTCGGAGAGTATTTTGGGTATAAGTAAACTAGAACAACCTTAAAACAATTGGTCAAAATTTGAGTGTGCTTTTTGAACCGAAACTCACTTTTCCACGTTCCGGAATTATGGATAGCGAAAAGACTTTACTCTCAGAAGATAATTTAAGAGCGTAACGATCACCCTCAAATTTTACTCCAGTTTCGTTGGTCGCTTCATATCCAAAAACGGGCACAACCTCTTCCAATGGATTCAATACGATCTTCCCAATGATATTTTCGTCATTGTTTTCATCTGAAATGAATTTAGAGTAATTTTTAAGTTTGGATTCATTCAGAAATTATGTCGGAGAGGGGTTAAACCGAGAATGACAATTTAAATTGTAAAATCTAGTTGGATTTCAAAATCACTCATCAGTCATCACACCTGTGTTTTTTTTCCGTATTTAGTTTATAACAATTAAAAACCAGGAACATCTAGGACGTTGAAAGTCTTCTGCCTCTAAAATCTTGAGGCCCTAACGCAAACGATGCCATGATAGTCTGCCTTGCGGAAATGATGCAACTACGCGACGAAATGACGGGATTAACACGGTAGTAGAAGTAAAAAATGCTACGGGCCCCGCGTACAGCAGAAATAAGGTGTAACGAAAACAGGTCGTTCCTGTCTCTGGGGAAGCATACCGTGCATCTAGCTACGTGCATGCTGCCCTGTTACTCTCTACAGATCTTATTCTGTGTGTATTCACCAAAAGGTGCATGAATGGATTAACGAGATTCCTGCAGATACCGACCGTTCACTCCATTGACCATAAATCGTGGTCTAACTGCGAAAACGCAATAATAAGTCCATATTAAGTACCACTGCATTGCATGGTCAGTTTTTAATTCTCAGATTTAGGCTAAAATTTTAATTAAAAATTTTTAAAAAAATGAGATGTAGTAGTTTGGGTTTCGGCTGATGAGGATATTTTTTTTTATCTTTAACTAAACTTTTTGCCTAAAAAAGAGAATTAAAAACAGACCATGCAATGCAGTCCTCATAATAGGTCCTAATAATATGGACTTCGTACGTCTTCAGTATGGATTGCATATTGACAACTTTATTCAAAAAAATGAAATAAAATAACCAGTAACCTAAGCTCTTACTTTTCCAAACCTTGCAGAGCTTACGTTATTCGTTAAACTGTGCTCTTCTTTTTAAAATAAATTTGTAGTTAGTGAGTGAGCGGTCGGTAGAGGAATCTCGTTAATCCATTCAAGCACCTTAGTGGTGGACACCGGATACACATCGGATAAGATCCTTATATCGGCGCATGCGCGCACTTTAGTGAGATGCACGGATTGCATTTGCTACGGGCCCCGCGTTGGTATAATCCGGCACTGCCTCCAACAGAAACCCGATGCCACCAAAGTCCCTGAAGTCAAATCCAATACACGACTTCACATCGGCGACTATTACCAGATGTGGAACCCCAGCTTCAAGGTCATGAGGTAGACTCTCCGAAGAGTCAAGTCAACCAAAGAGCTTATCTACGATATACTGGAAATCGTCCTCGCCCATCGTGATCCCCAGAACCAAGCCTTACCCACTCGATCCATCGCTTCTACCAAATTTTTTCTAAACACTGCGTTCGTTGCAGCTCTGCTGGAAATCCATCAAAAGAAGGATTGTGCTTCGCACAAGTCCATCTTTTTGTTTATACTTACGTATTTCTTATGCTTACGGTCATTGTAAACTAACACTTAAATTACCATCAAATCCGTAAGTCCATTCGAAGAAGTAACCATTGGAAGAAGAATAGAATGAGCGCAAATCTTCTGGTAATAGAACTCCATATTTATGCTCCCAAGCCGAAATTTCGGAATACATCAATGGATTTACTTTTTTTAAATTGACGTCCTTGATACCAACACATTTTTCTGTAAACAAAGAATTTTAATAGTTTTTAACCACATCATCGTCATTTCTTCATGAAAAGGCTTCATTAATTATTTTTACAATAAAAGCAACTAAAAATTTACTACTGAAAAATAATTAGCAATTATTTAATATTTTACCTAGTGTTTCGTCAAGTCCAAGCAGAATATTTTGAAAATAAGTGGATTCTGATACGGTATCAATAATAAAATGCATTTTAAAATAATTAATTATGAGACGATAAAGATTTTGTAAAAGTGCGGTACTGCTTGGTACAAAGATTAAACAAACTAGCGCCCTCTATCGGGTTACTGATGAACTGTCAACATTAACTTGACATTTCCGTCAGTGGAAGTTCGATAAAGTTATTTAATTTAGTTTTACTAAAATTATTAATTTATTGTAGTAAAATGGGTTTATTAAGTCGTTTAGGTAAAAGGCACTTGGAATTAGCTGGATTATGGTAAGTAGATGATGGTTGTTGGAAAGTGGTTATGTAACTTCTTAAACTTCAGGTTAGGATCTGGAATAGCCTTCGGTGGAAGTGCAACCGCGGGATTGCTGTATATGACCGATTGGAGAGCAGTGTTAGATTATTTACCATACTACAATGGAAAATTTAGTTCCGAAGAATAGAAAAATGTAGCACACCGTAGTGATAAATCTGTTAACCATACCATTAAATTATTGCCGATGTTTTCTTTTTTGTAAAGCAGTAAAAATAAACATATAGAATAATAAACTTAGTAACTTTTATTTAATTTTATGCTACATTTGAAAAAATCACTGCTGGCGTTTCCTCTCGTTTTCATAAAGGAAGTTTCCAAAACTTTCAGCTATTTCACGTTTCCTACGTTGACGATACGGTTTCCACAATTTACTATAACCAATATATATAGACGTTATCGTTCCAAGCCCAGCTAAAATCAACCACATTGGTTTTCCTCGCTGTTTATTAACCCAACTCATTTTTGATCAGTCGTTTCTTTACTCGACTCGGTCGAAAATTGTTTTATAATAATTGGTTTCCAAATATAAACACCACCCAAAAATCCAAGTACAACACAAATTCCAATTTCGTAGCCCTTTATTCCAGAAGGTTTCCTAATTCGCATTTCAAGTAATTCATCTAAGTATCGGATTTGTCTTGATCCGAATTTGAATCCTTTTTACGTAAAAAGTAAGGTTTAGCAAAATAGGTTCCTATATGCAAAGACACCGCAATTCCGAGCAGTAATTTCAACTTATAAAAATCTCTTTTTGGAGCACTTGACATTACCAACAATTATTTTTAGGTTAGGAATTTATCTACAGGATGAAATCGAAGTTCAAGTGCAATACTCGCGTAAAATTATAATATTCAACAAATCAATAACTATGTATGTGCTTCCCTTAAACAGGTAACAAAATATTTTAAGCGCCCTTCCTACAATAACCATTTTTTCCGTAATATCTCCAGAGCCAAGTAAAAAAAAAGTCCATGACGACATATTTTTATTTTCAAAAGTTAAGGCGAAGCATCACCACGTGACTAAATATTGGTGTAAAACGTTCTTTAAAAAGATTTGTTAAACATGTTTTTCAAGAAATATTTAGATATTTTTGGAATTTTAAAAATTCAGCTTCGTAGCTCAATAGAATGATCGTTTCTGTAAACTAAAGTATTACAATAATTGTCTTTATTACTACATTTGAAAAGATATTTGACATTCCTTTTTTTGAAAATTCTGAATATTGGAATTCGAGATTTCTTTAATATACGTATTTATTTAATAATATATATAATAATATATATGTATATAATAATATAATATTTAAATAATCGGATGATATTCCGATTATATTCCGTTCCGTATGGAAACCGTTCATTAAAATTTTAATATTAGCAGGGCCGTAGCTTACCATTGGTCATTGGGGGGGGGGGGATCCCGAAAAAATTCCTGTGGGGGGGGGGGTCGGAAAAAAATTAGGCCTTTTTTTATCCCTCGTTATGCTATAGGGGGGGGGGGGTTGACCGATAAATACGATCGGAATAAATGAAATTTATTCATTATATAATAGGTATATTCAATAAATTTCATTTATCCCGCAATCTACGCATTCGATTGAATATTCCGATTCTTGAACGAGTGACACCGAAACAAGAATCGTATTGCGCGCGCATTCGAAAATCATCCGATTATTTTTCATTACCATTTTGACATAATCGGAATCAACCGATTATTTTAATAATCGGAATCATTCCGATTATGTATTCCGAATGCGCCCATCACTAATTCTATTGAGCTACGAAGCTAAATTTATAAAATTCTAAAAATATATAAACATTTCTTGAAAAACATGTTTAACGAATCTTTTTAAAGAAGGTTTTACACCAACGTGGTGATGCTTCGCCTTAAGCTATAATTTGTTCTAATTTTGTAACGTTTCAACAAAAGTCCGCCCCAATTCCAACAATAAAAATTACCAGTAATTTTCAAAAACTATTTATTCAACAAAGCAACAAATTGAGTAATAGCTCATATTTTTTCAATTTAAAAAGCATTTGGCAAAAATATCAATTGGTCCACAACAAAATATTAGCAACTCTAGTTTTTTGTATACATGAGATTTAGACAGCAACTACTTCGGTTAGTGAATTCTTTGTTACTAACTGCAACAAACTTCCATTTGCAGGCCTGTCTTGATTTTCAGCCCATTTCCCAAATAATCTGCAAAAACACAATATTATTAATGCGAAAAAAAAACAGAAAATAAATATTTACTCTGAAATATATGTGAGAGGAGTCCAGGTACTGAAATCAGCATTGGGCATCCACTTCCTATTCATTGGTGTATCTAATGTAATCGGTAAAATTGCGACGCTTACGGAATCCTGAGGCATACCACTACCTTGACCAGCTAAACTTTTCGTCAAATGATGAACAGCTGCTTTAGCAAGTCCGTAACCAATCATACCTACAATAAAATAAATATTATATAAGGTTTGGTAATTAACCTTTTTAAATCACCTGGAGTATCTTGAAGAGCAGCATTGGCCCCGGTAAGAGTTAGTAAACCGCCATTTTTGAGATGACCTGCAGCAATGCTGGATGATATCACAGAGCTCCAGACACTTTGGCGCCACATTAAATCTGCAGTTTTGGCAAGATCTAGAAATTTAAAGGTACAGTTTTGTAATAGAGAATAGATAACAAAAATTACCCTTTTTGGCGTTACCCCCAGCCCAACCACCAGCAACACAAATTACTGCATCCAATTTTTGACCATTTAGTGCGGCCCCTACGGAACTCAAAACTTTTTCTTCCTAAAAAATTGAGAGTTAACAATGTTTCGCATAAAACAATCGATTTTATTCATTCGTAATTGCTATTGGATTACCACAGTCTAGGTCTAGGAAAATTTCAGTAGTGACCAAGGTCCAACGCGAAATAAAACTCCAAATTTCTTGATATTGAGAAGATACTTCTTCTATATTTGCTCAAGCTTATGTATTTGTTGAAATACGACAATATTTCGAAGGGATTAACCACTTTGTTATCAAGTGCACAAAAACTACAAATGAAATTAGTAAAAGTTTGCCCTATGTAGGAAAGTTTTAGTCCCTAATCGTACATGTTTGGATGAATCACAATCGTACAATCCAACCATGAGGCTTGGAACAACATAGAAGAAATATCTTCGTAATATCAAGAAATTTGGAGTTTTAATTCTTCATGCTTAATTAATTCAAAAGTGTTATGTTCAATTTCATCGATTTAGAATCCCTACCAGGTTAGGTCATCCAGTTGCGAATATTTAATAAAATTTCAAAGGTCAAATTTGTTACCATAGAAGGGCGAGTGTGATGTAAAAATGACTCTATTACCCCAGTAGCGTAACTACCCGGAGACAGAGTGGGCAATCGCCTCCAGGCCGGGAAATCTGAGAATTAGCAGCAAAAAGATGAAGGAGTATGTCATAAATCGCACCTGGGCAGCAAGAGTGTCGTAAGTTCAGAAAACAAAGTTCTGAGAAAATGACCGATAAAGTTTGACACAAACTTTGTGTAGACTGACATTAATTTCTTTCTGTGAAAGCTAAACTTATTCCGCACTCTTGCAAATGATAAAGATGTCACTATAGTGTGCGGTCTACCATAAAATTTCAACAGCTGAATCAAAATTTTCCCAAAACTATAAACTCTGTATTTATTTATTTGTGCGCCTTAGCTCCGGTCTTGACTGTACTAACTGTACGCTGTACTAACTAAAGATATCCCCTGGACCGGTCCTACTCGGCAAAGTGTCCTGCTGGGATGGATCATTTTGGGAAAATTTTGCTTCAGCTATTGAAATGTTAGAATAGCAGCACCTAATTTGCTAATTAGATCCAGTAAAACCCCAAAATTGATTTATGGACTTGACACTCTTGCTGCCCACGTGCGAAATGATTTTGTTCGCCACATTTACCATCATAACCAGGGCTCATGGCTTTATGCGCCAAAAAAAAGCACTACTCTATGGTAGCTCCAAATAATAAGTTCCCAATGACTGGCCTATTACTTATTTGGCCCATGTTAGCAATTGAGTTTGACATGCATGGACTAGACCTTAGCCTTACCGACCATTTACCCCCCCCCCCCAACATAAGGCGTTAGTATATTTTTTTAATTAAATTTGTGCAATCCTGTAGTGTAAAAGGTGAAAAAAACATAATATTTCTGAATAAATATTTGCGTATCTTTCGCATCATAAACCAAGTTTAATAAAAATTGCTTAAGCAATGTTGTAGTGTCCTTGGTTAGTTACTGATGCAAATAAAGAACCTGCAATCGTGGTAATACCCCTACCCAAATTTACTTCAACTTTTACTTGAGTAAGATTAAAAAAAATAAAAAGAGATAAGTAGAATAACAAGTTTTCACCGTCCCTCCAGTTTTGTTTACATTCCTAACATAGCTTGATGGAATAATTTAGTTACGCTCCATGGAAAATTTAATAAGCATTAACAAATTGTATTACTACCAGGTGATTAAAAAGTTTACATCATACATTACCAGTAGAGAACATTAGCTTGAAATTTTACTTACTTGTTCGGGTAAGGTATCATTGCTGTTAACCAAGATGTTGAAATCGGCATCATCGTTGGTGCCTAAATCGATAGACCCCACCCACTGGAACAAGAAATTGGTTACATAAGATTATGTAAATTAGAGATGATATTTACCCAATTCTTAGATTTAAAATGAGAAACACATTTAGCACCTAATGCACCTCTTCCTCCATATACAATCACACGGCCGGCAGACAACGACATTTTACCTCTTTATGCTTTAAACTTCAAGACAATTCTAACCACGTAATAGAAAAACTGTGTCGGAATATTTCAAAACCGCATTTTTTTTCTTTTATTACGATAACATTCACTTTTACCACAACTAACAATCGCAGTTCACAGATTAGAGGTAATCACGTTTGACATTTACCGATAATTCTGGGTAAACAAGTGGCAGGTTATGTTTTCGTATTTGAAAATTTTATTCCATCAGTCAAAAATGTCAAAATAAATACATTTTTATTTGGTATTAAAAAATAATTAATCTATTTTTAATTTGCAAAAAGCCAAACTCCGTCTCTGTCTATAACCTAAGGTAGCTTTCGCTTTCAAGAAATTCAAGGTCCTTTTTGTACGAAAAGTACGACGTACGTAATATTTGGTAGTATTATGAGTGATGGTGATATTGATACAATATTGTCTTATTTGTCTTCGAAAATAAATAAAATATTTTGTGATCGTGAATTTGTTGGATGTGTGAAGGAAGATTTTAATGTTATTTTACAACTTCCAGATGATTATTGGTGAGTAAGATTCCTAATCATTTTAACCTCGAAAATCTAAGATTCTGCACTTTTTTTGCTTTGTAATTTTCAAATTTCGAACCATTAAAATTTTAATAAAACATGAGAACAAAGCAGGAAAAGGAATGTTGCACGCGGAAGGAAAGAGAAAGTCTTAGATTGTGACTTCACTGTTATGTAAAATTGCTTTTACTTTCATTTACTTTCAGTGTTTTATTCCCAAAGTTGAAACCGTTTTTTCTTAAATTATTACGATACCAAGCACTTATTTTCGATTTAAATGTATTTCCGTTTGGAGAAGGCCCTAATCAAGCTGCAATTGTATTTAAAAAAGCAATATTAAAGTAAGCATTTTCTAATATTGTGTAATTTTGTGTTATGTAAGTTTTACTGTGTGTAATATACTAATTATTTTCAAATTTTAGAGAGTCAATCGAACCAGCAATGGAAGTTATTAAAACAACGAAAAAAACTAAAGCACAATCTCGGAATAATAGACCAACACAAACTTACTATGTTCCACCAGCACAACGATCTGCTACTAAAAAGTAAGTTAGTCCAACTTTGTTTTTAAGTTTCCCAAATACAACCCTTTTAATTATTACAGAAGAGGCAGCCGAGAAAGTACAAAAACCGAGAGGTCACCTGAGGACAAACACAAAATTGATGATGTAAAAGACGACGAGGAATTTATATCGGAAACTTTATCACTTGTTATGGAAAACGTGTTTGAAGTCGTTGCTCCCAGTACCTGTCGACTACAAAATAGTGCAAACGAGTGTAGTGAAGAAATGGAAGGTTTACGTGTAGATGAAAAATGTAGTGAGTTGATAAGTGTCGGCGTGACTAAAGAAAGTTCATCTGTTAGTGAAAATTCCAACAAAATTCGCAATTCGCCTGAGCAACCTGAAATTGTACAAACCGTGGTGACTAATTCTCTAAATGCAAAGAATGTTTTAGTCATATCGGATGCACCAAGTAAAAAATCTTCACTCGCTCACAATAAACAAGTCACCACAAAAAATAGTAATAATTTGTTGCATTCGGAGTCGAAGAAAGATACACGAATGTCTCAGCTATATATTCCATATGATGACGGTAAAAATACGAAAAGTGAAGATTGTGAGGCTGACATGGAGAAAGAAATGCAAAAGGCGCTTCAGAATATTAATAGGAAACGAAGATCAATCATAAAGAATATCCATGACGAAAATATTAATAATGAAGTTTCGCCGAAACCAAAACCTTTAGAAAAGGAAGAAAGTGTGGAACTGGAAAATGTGTCAAATTGGGAAGATTTGTTCGATGATGAGGGAGATCTACAAACTAAATATTTCGAAGAAGTAAGTAGTTTTAATTTTAAAAATTCTGGACTGGTTGAGTTGAAGTAGAGCAAAAATTCCAGGTTTGAATAGCGGAATTTCTTTAGCTTCAATTCACTCCAATTTCTATCAAACGTGGGCCAAAAAAACAATTTAATTTTAAAGTTTTGTTAAAATCTGTTAAGTATTTTATTTTGATAATCCACTTATGCGCGTCATAGTAGTGTTATGCTACTTTTAGACAAAAGAGCTACAAAACAGTGAAATTTTCATCAAAATCGGCTAAATTTATCAGTGTTAATCTCGCTAGTTGATAAAAAAGCTATCGATCAGCTAAAATTCCGTTAAAATCGGTTCAGTATTTCAGGCTCTAGAGAGGCACAAACAAAGTAATATACTTTCACTAGTGAATGTATACAGTCACTGATACCGTCCAGGAAATGTGGAATAAAATTTAATCTAACCCCATAATGTAGAGTAGAGTCGATTTTGACAATGCAACCACGGCAAATCTCGGATCCATCAGTAAGCTTATATTTTTGGGAAGATTTTGCTTCAGCTATTGAAATGTTATGGTAGACTTCACACTATAGCAGAAATTGTATGGCATTACTTATTAACGATGGATCCGAGATTTGTCTTGGTTGCGTTGTCAAAATCGATTCTCGGCTCCGGTCCCCTACACTCCAAACGTTCCAAGCCGTTTTGACTAACGCCGTACTAACTAAAGATATCCACTAGACCACTCCTACTCGACAAAGTGCGCTACTGGGAAGGGGATGGGTCTTTTTTGGAAAATTTTGATTCGGCTATTGAAATTTTATGGTAGACCGCACACTGTAGCAGCACATTAATGGTATACTTCATGGTAACATACATACTGCAGTATCCTCTCGTTAACTTTTCATTTTAAAACTGTTTTAAATTTATTATTAACCTTTTTTATTCAAATTTAAATTGTGTGCATGTTGAAAATGTATGATTTCATAATTAATTGAGCAACTGCTCATTAAAACGATACAGAAGATATTAAGTTTATTAATAAAAATTCCAACGAAATTTGATAGAAAACATTAAAATGAAGCGTTTATGGATCAATAATCGATTTTAAGTTTACATTTCTCACGAAAATTTAGTCCTTATTGGCACCACTTTATCGCCGGTACGTGTAATTTACACTAGTCTTAGCTAGGACTATTGCTAGGACGCATGGAATGTAGAAGGGGTCACTGCTGAACGACATCAGTTCTCTTCAAGAAGATACACTGGGTATGTGGTTCTTCTCGTCACCGGCGCCTACTGCGTTTTTCGGGTTGGCTCTACTATCTGCCACTTGTAATATTTTTAATCGAAGGCTGTTATTGCCAGCTTAAATATTTTATATGTGAGGGGTTAGTGCAGCCTAAGTTGATTATTTGGACCAGGGGTTGGCAACCCGTGGCCCGCGGGCCGCATGCGGCCCGCGAACCAAAGCAGATGACCTTTTTTTTTAAAAAAAAAAGCTCATTTTAGTAGATTTACACTATTTTTTTTAAAAATCAGCTCTGTTTAGTGGATTTGTCAAGAAGTGCGGCCCGCACTAATTCTCACGTAAAATTTTTGGCCCTCTTACAACAAAAGGTTGCCGACCCCTGATTTGGACCAAAATATTTGAAAAAAGGTGCTTATTTTACTAAATAAATATCAAGAATCAACACTAACTTAAGAAAGAGACCTTAATCTTTGGAAAAAGGTGCTTCTTTTTCTAAATAAATATCAAAAACTAATACTAAGGGCCAGTTGTATAAAAGAGGGTTAACTCGGGGATCAGCTGATCCTGGTTCAAGAGCTGACCCAGGATCAACGTAAGGTAGATAAATTTACTTTATAGGTTTATTTTATAAAAAAAATTTACTTGATAGGTTTATTTGTAATCTATCTACCTTGCGGCGATCCTGGGTCAGCTCTTGAACCAGGATCAGCTGATCCCCGAGTTAACCCTCTTTTATACAACTGGCCCTAAGTGTACCGACAACAGAATGGTGCCAATAAGAACTAATTTTTGGATAAACTAATCGAATTTGACATTCATCATCTCTTTAAACGCTTTATTTTAATGTTATCTATCAAATTACGTTGAGTTTTTATTAATAACTATAATATTTTCTATTTCGGTTTAGCATGCTGTACGGTGAATTGCCCTAGGTGAACAGAAACTACTTAAAATTAATCAAATTTCACAAAAACCTTATTTTCTCGCGTCTACTTTCTGTTGTGGTTATTTTCTACAGCTGCTTCTTTTATTTGTAATTATTTCGTTGGGAATAAAGTAGTTGAACCACCTTATCATCGGGAATAAGTATAAAACTCACCCTAGAAAACAGCAATAAAAACGTGGGGCGCTTTTTCTGGATGCTATCTCCAGAAACGCGATGCTATCGTTTTGTTTCTCATACAGAGTACTTGGGGGCAGAGCCCCTTATATCTCTTTCATCTAATTTTGAATTTTGTCTGGCAATTTGAAATTGCCAATTTTGGAATTTGACTAGCGTTTGGCTTTAGACATCTCTACGGTAATATTTGACTGAACAGGGTTCAGTTGTAACAAAGGAGAGTTTTAGAAAATCTCATTTTCCCCTTTGTTGAGTTGAATTTTTTATAAAATTTTGAAATTTGCGTAGAGATCTTGAGTCATGGAAATAGTTTTTGTAACACCTTCCTTTGTTCAAGAGGCTACAAACAAAGGAAATTTGTTCAAGAGGCTACAAACAAAGGAAAGTGTTACAAAATCTATGTCCATAACTCGAGATCTCTACACAAATCTCAAGATTTTTCTATTTTTTTCAGAATTATTTTTTAAATTTATAGTGAGAGTCCTGTAAATATGACTAGGTAGCTTCAACCGTAACGCCATCTATTTATAGTTTAGTTGACTATAATCGTGAATTCTTACATCAGTGAATTATATTCACTGAACGTATTTTGTATCAACTAACAAAATATAAATAACTCAATAAATTTGTAGTCCGTGGTGCTGCCACGAGGGGGGGGGGGCTAAAACTTACACTAATATTTTTCACAAACTAATAATAGCAATTATTTTGTTGTTTTCACTTCCCATCACCCTCACTTTTTCCCCCACTAATGGTCGATTATGCTCATTCACTTAAGAGCAATATCCACTGCTTACTGAATAATTTGTGTTTTATGTCATTTATTTCCAGGACGTTACAAAAATTAAAAAAATTGCTAGCATGCAAGAATCTTTCAATCCTTTTTTATGCACACGCGCTAAAGAAAATTGATTTATTTATTTGACTACCACCTTATTCGAAAATTAGAATGTAGAAATCTCCCCCCCCCCCCCCAACTAATATTAGTTTTCAAATTATGCGATGTTCAAATAAATAAATAAATCAATTTCCTTTAGCGTGTTTACATAAAAAAGTATTGAAATATTTTTGCATGCTAGCAATTATTTAAATTTTAGTAACGTCCTGGAAATAAATGACATAAAACAGAAATTGTTTAATGTAGCCTGCTGGACCGGTATTAAATTTCTTTTAAAATGAATTACTTTCACTTTAACTTATTTTTAATGAAAGTATAAATTTTATTTGAGCACAAAAATAATGCTGTGTCTTGATAACATCCGATCTGAGTCTTGTGGTATCGCGTTATTACCTCGCGGTTTCAACAGTGTGTCCATAACATTGATAATACCTGGGGTTGAACGTTTTAATCCAAAGAGATTTTTTTCCATAGTCTATTTGAAATTTTCAAAATTAAAATAAGTAATTTTCATATAATCAGACCTATTTTGCAAATAAATTAAGAACTTTTAAAAAAAATCAAACTTACAAATGACGTTGACAGTCGGTTCTATGCAAAGCAGCTCTGAATTTTCAACAGTTGTTTATTTTAGTTTCAAATATTTAACAATAAATTATTAAAGAACGAACCAAGTGTTAGTTAGTATCTTTAGACGCGGAAAAAGAAACTTTTTAAACTGATACCTTTTGCATTCTAATTCTAAGGGATTTCTAAAGCAGGGATTTAAAAAAAATCAATTTTCCATGTTATTTTTCTATGATCGGGTGTCTGATTGGTCACCCGGTATATCAAGCCCGGGGGGGGGTCGCCTTTTGCTGGGTTAGCAAAGTAGAATTAAAGCAATTTTAAATTTAAAAAAGCTTTTAATTAAAAGCATATTATGTTGATTTACTTGAAGCACTGGGTGTTCTAATAACTTAATAAAAAAAATCGGGATATTTTAATGCCCGGTTTCATAAAACTTTTAACGCGTTAAATTTAACTAACCAATAGAAAACGTCCGTTAGTACTAATAGATCAATAGAAATCATCCGTTAACGTTTTATGAAATTGGAGGTTAATGTCTAGCAAGCTAGCATTCTCATTTCACCCTGTATGGTGAAAACATGTAATGTCATGGTAATGTGCAACGACGGACGCATGCGCTTTAACATTTTCATTTTTTTCTCTTATTTTCTGAAATTGCCGTAAGTGGAAATTGTGTACCAAATTTAAGCTCTCTGGGACCTTAGTAGCTCTTAAAAACTTTAAAAAACCACATAAAATCCAGAAACATCTTTTAACATATTTATTTTTTGTAGATTGTAAAACATATAGGCTGTGATGTAAAAGTAGTCAAAGCTAGTCATGATTATAGTGCCTATCAAAATACAAAATGTCCAGATTTGGAACATGTCATCGAGTTATATGATTTTCCATCAACATTCAAAACCCAAGATTTAATTCAATTATATTCCAGTGTTGACAAAGAACAGATGTATATAAAATGGTGCGATGATACTCACGCATTATTAGTTCTGACCTCTTCTTCACAAGGTATTTAATAATTCTTCTAAAAAAATTTTTGTTAAAAGTTGTAAGTATTTTTGTTTAAGTCTCGTTAATCTACTCTTGCGTGTCAGTTTTTCTCAAATATTTTTTTTGCGACGAGATTGAAAGAACAAAAAGTTCGCGTTAACGCAGACCTAAATACAACTACTTCGAGCTTCAATTGCACCCACAAGGGGACATCACAGTCAGTGTAACGGCACTTTCTCGGCGTTTAGTTTATTGCCCCTTAGTTTTTGAGTTATGAATTTTTTTAAATATTGTCTATTTAAAAAATTCATAACTCAAAAATTAAAAGGCATTGGCTCCTAGAATCACCAAAAAAATTGGGATCTCGATTGCCGATATACTGACTGTGACGTCCCTTTAAATTCAGTCAGATTAAAACAAAATTTTTGTTGTAGTTTCTTAGAACCGGGTTAATTACCCCTATTAATTATTTATAATGTTACAATAAAATATTTACAGCTTTGAGGGCGTTAGAAATTAACCACGATATTATCAAATCACGTCCATTAAGCGAAGGAAGTTCTGTTGCAATTGCTATGGCATATAACGCAGATTTGAAGCCTGCAATGAAACGTCCAGCTACAAGTATGCAAACTGCACGAAGACTGATAACTACTCACCTCGGTACAAGGTCATCGTTAAGTAAAGAAGAAGCCGAGCAAGAAAGACAAGCTCTACGTGTTGCTCGAGGTAAGTATTTTTGATTTATCACAATACAACTGTGTTCATTCCATCATCAAATTTGCTCATTTTCATTTTTATCTACAGAAAAAAGTTTGAAAATTAGTTTTCGTCAGAGAACTGACCCCCTAATTGCAGGTGATTACAGGTTAGTCACTCTTGCGATGAATAACTCCTGCCCTGTTTTTATTTGGGATGCTAACAGTAAATTTGTTTTTTCAGAACAAAGACGTCAGGAACGTCAAAACGAAAAAGATGCTTGGGAAGGTCGATTACGAAGTGCCAAGCCGCAGTGTTCCTCTTAATGTTGTGTAATTAATTTATTGTTGTATGTTTTAATTGTTGTGTCAAAATTGTTAAATTTTATTAATAACAAATTCAGGTTTTTTAAAATGGAACAATTTAAAAAGACCCTCCTAACAGAATGCCTCAACCTTACCTTGTTTTAAATTTAATTTTCAAGTCTGTGATGTCTATAAAACTTGCAATATTTGTCAAGATAATAAAATTTTTACTTAACACCATAAAAATGCTGTGAAAAACTTGAAAAATGCCAAACTCAAATAAAATTATTAGTTACCATGAGAAAATCGTAATTTAATGTACAATTTCAAGCTTTTAGACAAATTACATACTGCATCGGCGATTTCCTTGAGGGTGAATTTGTAAATTTGTTAGAGGTAGCATAGAAAATACATGTGAAATTTATGCCATTTCATAAAACTTCTCAAAAGTTGAGTTTTTGACAATTTTATGAAATCGGACCGAGATTAATTATTTGTAAATATTTTTTACTGTTTGATCTGAAATTTATAAAAATGATCATCCTGCGTGTGTGTATTTTTTTATTTCATAATTTTGATGATTTTCATGAAAATGTGTATTGTATAATTATTTATGCATGTAAATAAAATTCTATTGATAAACAAACATTTTTTATTCCCTTGGATCACAAAAAACAGATTTTGTATAAAAACTTAAATATTTAATACTTAGCGCCTTTTACTACCTTTTTTCTTTTGTTGCCCTTTTTTCATTTGTTGATGTTTCGGTTTTGGAGAAGGTTCTACACTCGAAACTGGACTACTTGGTACTTCTGGTTCCGCCATTTTCGAAAAATCGCTGAAAATCAAACGTTTAATGTTTTTCAATTTAAACCCTTCATTAATCTTACAATTGTTCCGATTGTGTTGACGTGGTTCCCTGTGATCCTTTGATGATGTCCTTCATACGACGGTCTCTCTTTTTCCTAAAACCTGACCGCTCGTGTTTAGGCATCCACCTCTCAGGGTCAGGTGTTGCATGTGCGTCGTAATTTTTAGGCAACTTGGTTTTACGTTTACGATTCTTCTTTTTAATTTTATTAACAAATTCTACTTTGGGAGTACTAAAAACAATTTTTTTGACATTTTTTACAGCTTCAAATTTTTGTTTTACCTTGGAGACAATTCTGCTTTATTCACGATTTTCTTGATGGTCAACCAATTGGAACTTTCTATAGTGTCCAGTTCACCCTCATTTGGTAGATCTTGGAATGAAGGAAGCTGGTTGATTAACTTGCCAGCTTTTTTCTTGTCAAACTATAAATTAAGATGAAAAACTGCGTTAATAACAAAAATTTTAAATGGCTGCTTAAACGATGTGTTGGGGAATAGGGCTACTTAGGAGAGGACGTGATCACGTCAAGTGAAATCAATTCACGGAAACGTGGAAGTGACGCGCATGAAGGGATTAAACGAGATTCCACTTTTTTTTTTTTAGCAACCGGGTGCGTATTCGTACTCGAACCCAATTAATTACACTAAATAAGTTGTGCTAAAATAATGACATGATATCCTAAGATTCAAATTTTCGCTAATTTAATCCAATCATGCGCGTCACTATCTACTTTCTATTTGTTATATTATATAAATGACGTCATGAATTGGAAAATAAAGGATCCTGTTGTACTAAAAGTTAATATTACCTGAAGGTAAGCCAAAACTAACTGCGCCATTGCTTTTTTATCGTCTTGATTATTTTTGATCAGTTCTTCTAAACAATTTGCAGCAACTTTGGGTTGTCCACTATGCATGTGGAAATCAGCAGCTTGTCGCCACATGTTACTGAGGTCCCCTTTTACCTTGTTCTCCCTGTACCATTCCACAGTCCGTTCAAATATTTTAAGTGCAGTATCTTTCTTCTTCATTCCCAAATACAAAGTAATCAATATTCCTACAATTCCTGGTTTGTACATATCATCCCCCATGTTTTCAAGCACATGACACGCTTTTAATTGTTCTCCCTGAGAATTTAAAAAGTTACGATAAAATTTTTTTTGATTTTGTTAAAAACTGACCTGCATTAATAAAAGATGCGCATATGCTAAGGAAATGTATAATTTTTCATCATCGTCTTTTGGAACATAACTGGTCAATAAGTCAATTGCAGCAGCCGCATTATCCGAGCGTAACAAGGACAGCCCACCGACAACTCGAGCCTGACAAGCCAAATTCGGAAACGTTTCTTCCAACCCGATGCTCAATTTATTACACTGATCGAAGTGATTTGTGTAGTACATTAAAATTGCATGATTTAACGCAATCACCTGTCTCTGCTTTGAGTTTAGCTTATGAACTAAAGCATCGTTGGTTGCAGCTTTTATTTTCTTTCTCGAATCGAACACATTCTGGTCTTTATTAATTACAACGCTATTATTACTTGCAACAGCTACTAAAGCAGCATCATCCAATTTAAGTTTCAATGCAAGTGAATAAAGTTGTTGGGCTTCCTTTATACGACCCTGTTTCTGGTACACATAACCCAATTGAACCCTCACAAGCGCCAATTCGCTATCAATTTCGTCTTCTGACGCACCATCTTCCTCCAAAGACTCACGGCACATTTTTTCACACTGCTTCAATTTTTTTTCTGCCTCGATAAACCGTTCTTGGGCAATCAACAAACAAGCCAAGTTGTAACTTAACTCATAAGTGTCACTACGCAATTTATCAATTGCGGTTTTCTAAAACAAACACAAAATTATTCCGTAAAACAATTCCAACTGCTCGTTACTTACATCTTCGTTATTTAACTGCCCCATAACAGCAAGCACGTTAGTTTCACGTTCATCGGTATAATCATCATCATTATTTTTAATTACGTCTTTGTAAATCTCCAATGCATCATCAAACTTTTCCAGCCGATACAGAATTTGAGCTTTTAATTCCTTCACACGAAAATCTTCTACTTCGACCTGCTCCAATGCTTCGAGAGCTTCGCCGGTGTTGTTCAAACGATAATGGCAGTAGGCTTTCTCAAAATGAAACGTAAAAGTACTTGCGTTCCTTTGAATTAGCTGCACGGCATCATTAAACTTGGATTGTTGAATGAGACAGACAACTTTGCAATGAAGCGCTTTCTCCTCTTGAGGTGCCACATTGAGGACTGTGGAATTGTTCATAATTAATAATTAAAAAACCATATGGTTAAAACTTGAACTTACTTCTATTGGCGCATTTAATTGCACGATCATAGTCTCCATTTTGACCGAACTTATGCAACTCTAAATAATTTGTTGCTAAAGTTTTTTCTCTAGCAATTTTTGTATTTTGATCAATGGTCATATTTGTATCAAAATTTGTAAATTATAAATCTTGCTACTTGTGCTGACGATTCGTTAAGACAAATGAACTAAAGACAACGAAATGTCAAGGTTGACATTTCACCTAATTCACTTGAACTATTTTCATACATGGTGAAAGAAATTTTGTTTGATGACCTGTCTAACCGGGTCAGTTTTTATTTTTTATTTTATTTTTAATAAGCATAGACTCGAAGAGTATTTGCTCGAAGCTAGATATTGGTCATGGGGAGTCCTGTTCTATGCCATGGGAGGAATTTTTGCACCTAAAAAAATTTTAGACCCTTTTTTAATCTCTTGCTCTCCCATGGGGGGATTTGAACTCCCAAAACCACCCCCGTACCCCGCGGCCCTGATAGACTTACATCAAATCCCCCCTAGGGGGATTATTAACAATGTCACTGTAGACTGCACATATTATATAAAAAAAAACAAAATTTTAAAAATTTGCCAAAATATTTCTAGACGTTTATGAGTTATGACATGTATGGTTCTACGTTCTACTGCACACCGCCATTTGCGCAAATATTGTTGTTAGTTTCATGAACGTCCACCAGTGCGTCATTACCCGCCAGTTTTTCATTTCTAACCTGCAAGTCCTGCAAGTTGTGCGAAATTGTTTAGTAAAGTTTAGCAATCCTATAACATTTACATTCATAATTAAATTGTTAATTCTTCTAATAGATAGTTATTTAATACTCTACCAATATGTCAGATGTACTGTCTGTACGCCAGCTTCTAGAAATGTTAACTGATAAAATGAACATTGAATTAGTAAGTTTATTACACGCTCATTATTTAACATAAAATTGATTATCTGTTACTGTAATTTAGAATAAGTTCCCTCATCCATTACCAGACTGGGAAAAAGTAGAATCTTTTTATGTCGAGATGATGATTTTGTTCAATGGAACGAGCCGGCCCATCAGGTGTACTAAGGAGCTTCAGAGTTGCCTGACTCAATTTTTTTGTTGCATTATATCTTATGTAGCCAATCTTCAGGATCCGGATGAAGCTCTCAGAATAAAGATTACAAAACGCTGGATGACTGTCTTGGATGTACGTATATGTTTATTACTCACTACTTGAAGACGATTTTAGTTTCCTTATTTTTTATAAGTAATCGAGGTTTTTTAAATTTTAAAATGTGAATGCTGTTCTAATTATTATTAGGAATTAGACAAGGTTGTTTTTCAATTAAGTTATTGTGTAACTTCGACAATTGTGTTCAATTCCCGACAACAATAATTGGAATAGTATTTAGGTGATCATGGACGATAGCTCACAGTTATTATTTTAAAATGTTGTTTCACTTTCAAGTTAAATATTTTAATAAATACTGTGAATTTATACGATAGTAACTTGTTCTTCCATTTTTTAGTGTTACGGGGACAGATACACAATTTTATAACAAAACTAATAAGGTAGGAGTCAAAGTGGGTGTTGGGTTGTAATTGTTTTTACTATTTTTTGGTAGCTTGCTGCACTCTTGTTAATTGTTGCTTACATTAATCCTAAACTATCCATTGTCATTTATCATACATTGGGTGAGGGGGAAGACGTTAAAAAGGTCCACCATTTTAAAAATTTAATATAGTGATTTTGTAGTTTATGGCCTTTAGGAAGTAAGATGGCCTAAAAAATCCAAAAAACAAAAATTAGTCTTGCATCTCCAAATTTTTTTGGTGAATCTAGGAGCCAAAAAAATTATCACTTTCTTGGTGTTTAGTCCAATTTATTACAATTAGCCCCTTACCTTTTTAGTTACCAATTTTTGAAAATAACCATAGGTTAAACTGCTAGATTTTATTGTAAAGGGCAAGATAAACTCGCATGCACTTAGGTCTCAAATCGAGGCCCATTGTACTATCGCCGATATCTCGGCAGTGTATGTGGCGCAACTAGGAATAGAACCACGGTTTTTCGCTTCCTAGCTTGCCATTATATGCCTAACAACACCCTGCTATTGGAATGGCAATGCGTAGGTCCTGTAGGCCAGTCATTGGGGACATAAAAAGTGAAAAGTTAGACAAAAATTGCAAAAGTTTTTATATTTTGGGATCAATGATTTTGAACACAATTTATAAGAGCTGCTATAACACACTGGTTCCGGTTTTGGCCCCCACAAGTATAACTGAAAACATTAATAAATTGGTAATACTGTTGGGGATGCCAGCTATTAAGCCGGAATTCCACTGAGGCATGCTACATTAATTTAATTAACTTAATTATTTAATTTCTCATTATTTATTCGATTATCTTTATAAATACTTATTGTATTGTTCCATAATACGGGTAAATTATTGTATTCTTCTATAAATGAAGCTGTTATCTCATTATTTCACCCCATTGACAACACCAGAAAACAAAGTAGCATGCCTCATGTCGTTCAGTGTTGCCTCAGTGGAATTGCGCCTTTAATTTCAATAGAATTGTTGCTTTTTCGTTAGAATCAATACTTTAAATAAACACTAAAACAAAATTTAAATAAAAATTGAGCAAGTCTGCATAAATTTGGGGCCGTATATCCCCAATAATACGTTTTATGTTCACTTCCAATGCGTTAATTGAAGCTGGTCTATCAGCATAGACCAGAGACATCACATAGTCCAGCTGTGTCAAATCACAGAACCTTGGTGGCCAATCGGCAGGTCCATTTCTTGAAATAAGATTTTTGATAAATTGTCTTTTCAATAATGCATTGTTTTGGTTGCTGTATGGCACGTAGCGTTGTCCTGTTGAAACCACAATTCTTCAATATAATTGTCACGAAGTTTTGTTTTCTTTTTCTTATTTCTACCTTAAAATGTCTATGCCCATTGTAACCTGATTTTCAGTTTTTGAATGATTTCTTAGAAATACTTTAAACTTTCAGGATGTTGGCGGTTTAGAAATCCAGAACAGATTTGCATTTTTTGGAACAATTCTAGAAGATTTATTCTTTTCGCGAAATATACCATTATGGTTGATTAAGGAATTGACTATACGTTTAAATCAAATTTGCGAGAAAGTAACTTATTTTGTGTTTAGTATGTCACAGTTGAGATTCCTTTTTCGTGTACTGTAAGTAGTAATTTATGGTAAAATTAATTTTTTTTCCTTATATAAATTTATTGTTTAGAGCAAAATGGTTTAGATTATTATGTGTTTGTGGAGATTTTGAATTTCAAAATGTTATAGCGGAGGCCATCCTAAGTACATGTGAAAGGCATCGTATGACTGAGGTGCTTGAACAAGAAAATATGTCATTTGACTTAAGTGAAATTTTGGATATGTTCATTAAATTATGCAGTCAAAAAGAAGGTTTGAAGAAATTTTTGTTTGCTATTAATTCTCATTTTAATACAGTACATTCAATATCTTGCGTAAAAGTCACTTTGGAAAATACAGTTATTTCTTCATTAAGAGTAAGTCTTCTTTCAACCTTTATGACAATGCAATAAACTTTACTTTTCTAAAGGGCCCAGATGGAGATGTCACATGGATGCATATCAATTATGGATTTAATACTTTTTCATTCAATTACTTGGATCAATTTGTTTCAGTTAATTTCAAAGATATTGTTAGCATTTTACTTTTGAAGTATGATTTTCTTTCGTACATTATTTTGAATTTTTTAATTAAATTTAAACTTTTTTATTTAGATATGATCTTGAAACAGAGAACTTAATAAGTGGAATATTTTTGATACAATTAACAGGGGAATGCTCGTACCGATTTGATTCTTCAACACCAATAGCTACTTCAATTAATAAGATTAGATTGGCTCTGTCCAACGATTCGCATTTAGAATTCCTAAAGGAAGAATTTTCCAAACTTTTTGGTGAAAAGTTTAAGGTACTTTCTAGTAGATACATAATTACTTAACTCATTATAGTAAATTTTACCTTATTTTGTATAGGAATACAATGCTGATCAGATTAAAGAGGTTTTAGAGGAAAAAGGTAACTTTGTTAATTTTATTGATTTTGCGTTTATTAAAATAACAATTTACAGATTTGATATTAGAACCAACTCCAAATTTGGTAAGTAAATTATTATGTTAAATCTAAGCTGTAGGCCCTCTGTATTGTCACACTGTTTCAATAACATAAGACGTTCAAAAACTGTGAAACTTACAATCTCGTTAATCCATCATGCGCGTTCGTATTACTTATGTTTTTTTTTAAGTACAGTATAGCTTCACTAATTGAGACAGATAAAAAGTTCAACCTGTCTCGATTTTCGAATTGTCCCGATTATAGAAGTATTTTATAAAACTATTTAAATAACACAAGAAAAACTTTTTTAATGAATTTTAAACATATTTTAATCATCTAGTAAGTATTACATATTTTTAGAAATAAACAATAAGTCTAAGGTGTTCATACTGGAATACTTTTTTTGAAATAATCACTAATTTTATGCTGTTTGATATTTTCAAAAAAATGTTTGCTGGCGTTTTCTTTCAATCTTCTTAATAAAATAATATCTTGTATCGCAATATTATTTTCTTCTGCCCATTGAATGCATTGTGAAAATGACCAAACAGCATCTTTATGCAAGATTTTATTGCAAGATTCTTCTACAGCACAATCTGAGTCAGTAATATGCAAAACAGTATCTTCAGCTTTTAAAGCCTCTGCAATTAAATCATCATCTGTAAAATTTGGCATATTTTCATTTTTTCCAGTTGCCCAATTACAGATTTCCTCATAACTAATTTGTGGATCAAATGAATTCAACATTTGCTTCATGATGTTTAAATCTGCATTTATTGATGTCGATTCCCATTTTTGTTTCAACTGACTTAAAGGATTTTCATCATCTTCGTCCCATTGACCTTTTGGCCACAGTTGCGCCCAACTTTTTTTATATTTCTCTCTGTTATACCATTCCATGCTTGATGCAAGTTCATGACAGCCTCCTTCAAATTATAACTCTTTAAAGTGGTTGTTAAATCATTCTCTTGAGATATTAAATAAGATAATAATTTTTTTCTGTAAGTCACTTTAACATTTTGAATCAAATTTTGATCCATTGGTTGTATTATTGCTGTACAGTTAGGGGGCAAAAACATAACTACGAAATTTGGATTAAAATTTAATGCATTTTCTGTTGGATGTGAAGGAGCATTATCGATTAAAAGCAGTGCTTTTTCTGGTAAATGTTTCTCGTTTAAAAATTTTGTTACTTGCTTAATAAAACAGTTTTTAAACCACTCCATGAACATTGTTTGAGTCATCCACCCTTTTTTGCTGGCTCTATACTCGACAGGAAGGTCGATGTTTTTAAAACATCTGGGTTTGACAGACTTTCCGAGAATAAGTAATGGTAGCTTGTGAGTACCTGTCGCATTAGAACAAGGCATGAATGTTTTCCTATCTTTGGAAATTGTTCTGCCAGGAGCTGATTGTTCTTTTTGGTGAACCCACGTTGTAGTTGGTAAAGTTTTCCAAAATGCAGCACTTTCGTCATCGTTATACACCTGGTCTTCTGATAAGTTCATATTTTTAACCATCTTGAGGAACTTTGCTTGGAATGGATCTATTGCAGTTGTATCACTGGACACTTTCTCACCACAAATTTTTAAAAATCGAATTCCATGCCTCTTTTTAAATTTATCCAACCACCCACAACTTGCTAAAAAATTACCTTCTCCTACTATTTCTTTATAAAAAATTTAGCTTTTTCGCATAAAATTTCTGATGAAATTGGTACATGAAGACTTCTTTGTTGTAAGAACCATGCATACAAAGCTTCTTCTACCTTAGGATATTCACCTTGACGAAGACTTTTTTTGGAACCTAATAAAATATAAATTCTCTTTTAATTTTTCCAAAATTTTAACTGTAAAACCATAATATACCTGGCCCTTGAAATGTAGTTGAAACAAACTGTTTAATTTTACTTTTATTTTTTTTAATATTAAAAACTGTCGATTTTGGTATTCCGAATATTTCGGCTACATGACGAATACTTTTGTCATTCTCAAGAAAATCTAAAATTTTACATTTTTCTTGAAGCGTAAGCGTTTTATGATTTCGCTTCATTTTTAGTAAATTATTCAAATATGAACTTGAGAACAAAGCTTCACTAACGTTAACAAACTGAATAAATGGACAAATAAAACGTAAATCTAATGCTTTTCGATGCTTATGCAGAAAATTATTGGATTCCCCGTGATTCCCCTAAAGTTTATTTACTGTTAAAGCACGTAATTTATACAATTTTTATGTGTCCCGATTATAGAGGTAAATGGAACAAAATTGTCCCAATTGTAGCAGTGTCCTAATTACTGGAGTGTCCTAGTTAACGCATGTCCCAATTATCGAAGCTATACTGTACTCCGAAATCAATTTTTTGTTAAACAGTACCGTAGAATGGGGTGAATAGGATCGCTGGGGTGAATCGGATCAATATTTTATTGGCTTAGTCTTCCAAATTGAGAAGTAATAGCAGACCCTCTTACAAATACCAGTACCTTCCAAATAGAAGGTCCTCATCTTAGACCTATTAAACGTCTTATATCCTTCTCAAAGTGGAAGACTGGGCGATTCAAGCATTGATCCGATTCACCCCATTCTACCGGTAACCAGAAAGTCAATAACCCAATTTTTTATGACTTTCTGTACAGTCATCAGATTTTTTATCTGTAGCTTTTTTATTAAAAAAAATGTTAATTGAATTATTTTTATAGCCATTTAAAACTGCGAATAGAAGAACTCAGAAACAAAGGGACCCAATGACAAGCAGTCAAGGAAATCAAGATTCCAAGTTGAACAACTCACTCACTTCAGCAAATACAAAAAGCGTTTCAAAGAAACCCGTAGTTTATGAAAAAGAAGAAACTACAAAGAAACATGAATTACTTTTAAAGGATGTGGTTAATAGTAGTACAATTTTCCTTGAATCTACTTATTCTTACGAAAGAAGGCGAAATCCGGCAAACTACCGATACGGCAAAACTTTTATAAAGCTTACAACTGTACAATCATTCGACAACCAACCAGATTACAAATTTGCTCAAGATTTCTTGGTTAAGAGAAGACGAAGCGAAAGTCCTGAAAACCAAACAATTTTTGGATCCCAAGAACTTGATGATCAATTTGATAGTATTATTAATCAAATAGAAAGTTTTATTAATTCGCCTGAATTAAATAAGTGAAAGGGAAGAACACGAGATTATTGATTGCTAATAGCAAAGATTATAGTTCAGAAATAGCTCATTTAAAATCTACAAGTAGAAATATCACACATCAATAATATAACAGAAACTAACAAGAAAAATTAAGGCGCCTCTCTCGTAGCTTAAATTAATTCATTTTGAATCATATAAAAATATTTAATATTAACAGCACAATCTTGACTTGTTCAAGTTACAAGAGAAGCGCCTTAACGAATCCGTTTTCTTGTCTTTTTCATTGTTATTCGTTTTTGTCATATTGATTTGTAGAAATATACTTATAGATTATTAACAATTAGTTCCTCAACTAAATACAATCTTTGCTATTATCAGTTTTTCATTTTACAATTTCATCAACCGAGGAGTGTCACCAGGATCTCGAAATATTGGTTCCTAAAATTTGTGTTTGCAGGTGAGTCTTAAAATTCCATTAATAAAATTTGAATGCTATTTTTTATTAAATTTCAGAAAATCACTGCAGTTTAGTTTATAGTTATTATATTTATTAGTTTATTTTGTTCTTTTCCTTTCTTTAATTATTTTGGCATAGAAGGAGTTAAGGATCTTCATTATTTAGTTGAAATAATATGTAGCTATGTTTAGTTGTAAAAGAATTCCATTTGATATTGAATCCAGTATGCTGTGCTGCTCAAAAGTATTGGGCCACCTCAGTTTTTGGCCAAAAGAATAAGTGATCCTTGAAGTTTATAAAATTTATGTTTGCAGATGAGTCTTAAGATTCCATTAATGAAATTTTTAAAATTTCAGACAGTGACTGCAGTTTAGTTTATAGTTATTATATTTATTAGTTTATTTTGTTCTTTTCCTTTCTTTAATTATTTTGGTATATAAGGGGAGAAGGATCTTCATTATTTAGTTGAAATAATGTGTAGCTATGTTTAGTTGTAAAAGAATTCCATTTGATATTGAATCCAGTATGCTGTGCTGCTCAAAAGTATTGGGCCACCTCTGTTTTTGGCCAAAAGAATAAGTGATCCTTGAAGTTTATAAAATTTATGTTTGCAGATGAGTCTTAAGATTCCATTAATGAAATTTTTAAAATTTCAGACAGTGACTGCAGTTTAGTTTATAGTTATTATATTTATTAGTTTAATTTGTTCTTTTCCTTTCTTTAATTATTTTGGCATAGAAGGGGTGAAGGATCTTCATTATTTAGTTGAAATAATATGTAGCTATGTTTAGTTGTAAAAGAATTCCATTTGATATTGAATCCAGTATGCTGTAGTGCTCAAAAGTATTAGGCCACCTCAGTTTTTGGCCAAAATTAAGTCATCCTTGACGTTTATAACATTCCATTAATGAAATTTTTAAAATTTCAGAAAATGACTGTCGTTTTAGTTCTTTTAGTTTTATTTATCAGTTTAGTTTGTTCTTTTCCTTTCTTTAAGTATTCATCATTATTTGTTTGAAATAATGTGTAGTTATGTTTAGTTGTAAAAGAGTTCTATTTGAAAATGAATACAGTATTACGATGTTGTGCTGCTCAAAAGTATTAGGCCAACCAGTTTTTGGCCTTACGTCGTCCTTGAATTTTATAAAATCTGTTAACTAAAATTTAAAATATATGTGAGGTTGAAAAGATTTGTTTTACTAACTAGGGGAGGGCAGGTATGGTCATCAGAGTTCCACTTTGGAGTCAATTTGGAGATAAACAATTTTGAAAAATGAATGCATATCAAATTAAATATTATTACATTATTGTACTGCAACTGCGTTTTTCCATCGTCCACTACTCCAAATATTCGATCACGAAATCCTAGGAGGGCATAGGTTCGGATAAATTTTGAGAAGTGGTTGGGATTCGAGCCTAGAACCTTGTGGTCTGTGTTTGATTCGTGTTCAAATTGGGTAAGAATCGGAAACCGGGAGTTTCATAACCGTATTATGAAATGGGCCTTGAGTTTTGTTCAGTTGTAAAAGATTATAATTATTCTTATTAGAAAAATTTTGACAGTTGTTAGGGGACAACCTCCCAAGTCAACTTCAGACTACCGTGTAAGAGTTACAACATCAAGTTTGTACTGCTACCCCCCCCCTACTATTACCCCGTAATAGTACGCAGTGTACTCAACGACTGAAAAGGAAGATTGGAAGCAAGTATTACCTTAAAATGAAACAAAGATCTTGAATCTAGCAATAATTGGATTTGAAATCTATCTTCAGGAGAATAGAAAGAAAGTGACTGAACCTACGAGAAAACCAAAAACAGGGAAATTAAATGTTCCGACTGGAAAAGAAATTGAAGGACTCTAGCACTTCTAAAATCTGAGAAAAGCACAAGAAAAAAGATTGGGCAGCCCAATCCATTTAACTCCCAATTAATTTTGTCATCTGATGACTTATTTAGTAATCCATATTTACCCAATAATGGAATCATTTTTGGTTTAACACCCAATGTGTTTAAAAACTTTTTTTACACACTTATTGGTACTTAGCTGTCCCTAATATTATGAAATATTCGAACTTTCTCGAAGGCGTAGGAGTATAACTTCTAGCTGTTGGTTTGTAAACAACCATGTGTATAATAATTAACCACTTTTGCTCCCACGACATATTCCAGAAGTTTTTCAAGATTACTTCCCTCTATGAATCCGAGAATTTTAGACAAAAATGAGTGCTTGATTTTTACAGAACCTTAATCGCAAGTGGAACCTAATTTTCTTGTACTTCTTTCAATATAATATTTAAATTTTCTTTCTCCATGTAGTTTTCCCCCAATGTAGTCAGATTTTTGTTATTTCTGTTTATTTTACTCACCGTTTCATAAGTTTGGCCAAGGAGGAAGCTTTACAGCCCTACCCCTGCATTGGTCGGTTTGTGTTGCCGTATCTCCAACGCTCCCCCCCCTCCTCGGATTCCCGACTCCCTTAGATTAGACCGTCGAATAGTCACAGGGGAGGAAGAAGCGAGAGTCGAGCGTACTAGCGGGCCTCAGGTAGGCAGTTTGGATCAACCCCGGTTGACTTTATTCTCCAGCGTCCATATGTTCCTATCTAGAATCAGAGAGAAAATAGTTCCTCCCCAGGATGGCTTTGAGTTTCCTATATCTCACTGGATCGTCGAGATGATACGAGCCCAAACCCTGGATCTTCGGATTGCCCGTCAGCCTAATATGGACTCCAGATTAGAGTTCTTCCTGAGTTGGGCGTTAGTAACATCGTTCATTTTGGCCCCCATAGCCTACCTAATGGACAGCCCTTGTTGGGCCTTAATTAACTGGAGTCGCCTTAAATATGCGGTCCCTAGGCTAGCCTCCTGTCGAAAATTACCCACAGGTACTTCGAAGTATGTGACTACTCGATGTTAACGTCGTTCATGGGAACCCCGTTAGTTCGAGGCTTCTTAACATGCCTGCCTTGTAAATATTTACGTTGAGCGCACGTACCGTTGAAATATACTCGACAATCGATGTTTGCCTTGATAGGACAGTAATTATTCATATCGGGACAGTATAAGAAACAGGCCCACGAATTTAATAATTTGCAGGTGACAGGATGATGGTAAATGGTTCAAAAAGCAATAATAAAACAAACATTTTGAGGATCATTGTAAATAAAAAATCATTTCCTAACGCTAACCACCTAAGCTCGACTAATGGATCTCTTTTTTTTTTGCAAATTTAAGCTAAAAAATCTCCAAAACTGTGATATTTGTTTGATGTTAACACCAATGTGGTGTAAGTACGACTACTTATCTCGTGCTTTCACGTTCTTATCATTAATCACCATTTGTTGGAAATTCCTAAGCCCCTGAAGAAGGAAATTCTAAGATGACGACCAGGAACTAAATATGCAACAAATTAATATTCCCGTTGAGGATCTTCAAGATCTGCATTTCCCGATCTCTAAAGACCTGATTAAAATATCTAACATGCGTTCTTTACTAAAAAAAATTTCAAATTTGAAAGTATTTATTATATAAATAGAAAAGTCTGTATAAAAGTTGACTATAACTATACACACATTGAAATTATTATTAAATATTAGTAGCTAAGTTTTATAAAAAATTTTTATAATGTAATAACTATAGAGCTGAGATTTAAAGTTTTTACCATTTTTTTATTTGTCCTTTTTATCAGTTATCTCCATTTAGCAGATTTTTTCGCTATATCTGGAGGATTAGAAGTTGTTTTAGTGATTAAAGAACTACAAAATGTAGTTATTTAACCGCTAAAACAACAAAAAGGACAAATAAAAAGTGATAAAAACCTAAAAGTCTCAGCTCTAGTAATAACGCAACAATATCACTTTTAAAATAACTTGGGGACTATCAACCCAAGTTATAACATAGAAATTAAAACTAAATAGTAAAAAAAAAACCACCATGTCGCTTATGGTCGATCTGTGTCCATGTAGTCGGAAAAATCGATGGTATCAAATTTAGCTAGCTCAGCATCGCTAACAGAAAACTTGCCTGGTGGTGTTTCTTCTTCATCCATCCTAAAAAAAATTTTTTTTAGAAACTATTATGACGTAGAAATATTTAAGTTACTTTTTCAGTTGGGCTAAAGACTCTTGGTCTTCCATAGCGTCAGCGAATAGTGCTTGCAGGCGTTCACTATTTGATGCGGATAACTATAATAAGTAAAAATTCATAGTATTAACAAATCACCCGAAATAGAATATACCGAGGTCTCAATTTGGAATTTTCCAATTCGGTCGGAATTGATAAAAAGTTATGTCACTAACAGACTAATGAGAGGCAACTTTTTTTTTTTTTAATTTAGGGGTCATGGGTACAAGATAAAGTCAACTAGGTAAAAATAATGAAATATAACTTACATCATCATTTTCTTTTGTGATATCCACTATCATTGCTGCATCTTCATTTCTAAATTTGTGATAAACAAAAAAAGTTTTAAATATTTTTCGATTTGGAATTGGTTAATAAGGAGGTGTAACTTGCAGGTTTCCAAAATTTGTGATTTTGGTCTGTGCAAGTGAGGGACAACAAAAAGTAAAAGAAAGTGATTGTGATATTTTTTCAATAGTTACTTCTACTGAAGAAACATAGAAGGTTGAACACGGGGAGCGATGCCGGTATGAAGCAGTCAGCTGCCAACATTCACCAATTATTTTACCACTGATAAATGGGAAAAAATTGCCGTTGTTTGGTCCTTTGCTGCCGGTTGTGGAAATGTTACTAGACGACTGTAAAAATACAAAAATTAAATACTGACATAGGTACGGGATCATGGAAGCGAAAGTTAATCGAAGTCCAAAATTGGTGAAATTCTTGTTGAATCTGAAAGATAAAATAAAATTTATTCTGGTGTTTGTTTACGAAATAAATTTCTTACATTGTCAAGAGATAACGCATCAAAAAGTGCTATTGTAGTCATCATAGTTCTCTCAAAATCTTGAATATCCTCGGAAGAAATAGTGTAACGCTGAGTAAATTCAGCCTTATCGTATCGAAACACTTTATCCCGGGGACCTAAAAAATAAATAATTCTGAAGTAGCCGAGATTCTAACTTTGGTCCGCAGTGCAACTACGACAAACTTACCCATTGGTTCTTCGCGCATCCTATAAACAAGAATATAATTAATTAAATAACTCCACAAGTGATAAACCCAATTTACCTGAATAACGGTCCTTGGATGTTCATTTTAAATAAACAGTCCATCAATTGACCTAAAATGTTACTATTATTTAAAAGCCGTAAGAGGAAGAAAAAATGTTTACTGTATGATAACTCGAATTTCTTAATAAATGACATTCGTGGGGTTGAAGTATCGGCAGGAGGAGTTATCGAGATGGATATACGGAAACGCGAATTCTTGTCGTATTTATGGCATGCTTGCATAGCTTTGTCGCTAATTAAAATAAAAGTTATTACTTACATGAAAATATAATCAAATTCCTGCTTACCACATTTTGATGACAGAATCTGTTGTGATCGGACCTGTTCTAACTACCTCGGTACAGGAACTAGAAGACGATGATGCTTCGGCACCTTCATTCCGTTGAGGAACAATGTGTTCAACCGAAAAAATCATTCGGGCTGTTGACATAATACAAAATACATCATTACACTCCTAATTTTACCAAATTTACAACCACAAGCTACAGCTACAAATTTTATTATTCGAAATTTCTAAAAAATGTCGTTGATTTATGGAGGATTGCAATTTAAATGTCGCTAGATCAACTCATCAGTAAATTTTTACATAATTTTCAACATACTCACGTGTAATATCAGACATTTTAACAAAAATTACAACCTAAAATGGACAGTAATGGACAGTGTACAACAACAAATTTAAAATAAACAAAAAGCGCAAGTAATCGTTACAGCGGCGGCGTACAGCCATCGGAAGTTCCCGCCTCAATTGAAAAAATTACAACAAAATTCTTTAATGATTCTCGAATTATTTAAAGGCCAACTCGGCAATTCTATTTTATTTAATAATTATTGGCCAACTTACGATTCCTTGGGAGCATTTTTCAAAAATTAATGCACGAGATTTAAGAAGGAAACACGCGTACCAACTACAAAAAAAATTTCAACCAGTGAACGACCAACGTACACCGTAATGCTTACGGTCAACGGGCACAGCGGCGTCGAAAAATTGGATTGTATAAAATTGAACTGAAAATGTGATACGCCTATGTAAATTCGGGTTGCCTAACCTACCAAAAAGTAGTCAAATTCAAAACATAGGGGACTTCTATATGCGATTAATTCTTGTTGTACAAAACTTGAAAGTTTCCAAACGTTATTTTAATTTTTGTTAGAATTTTAATAAAATTTCATGCTTGTTGTTGATATTATTATCATAAGAATTTACCTTCTTTGAGATCTCATTGAGTTGAAAATTACCAAATCAGTGGCGGATTTCCGAATAGGTGCATGAGGCGTGCGCCTGGGGTCTCAAAATTTAAATTATTTAATTATTAAATATTTGTAATTTAATTTGGCTAATCTGTTAGGATGTGGGTACGAAAAGTTTCGTTTTTCTCAAAACCTTTTTACTGATAAGTTTTTGAAAACCCAGAAAAATGGAATTTTCTTCAAAGCTGTAGTTCTCAATATAACAACATTTTAAAAATTTGAACGTCGTCTTCACATATTACGATTCTTTTAGAAAGAAATGCCGTAATAATAAATCAATTTATCTTAATAGGCCAATAGGAAAACCCTTTCCAATCTAGTTATGTCTCAAAATTTTGAGTTTCAGTTAACTATTATTTGGCCCCTACCATTACATTTATACTGTAAACATAATTTATTATCAGTCACGCTTATCGACATCTTCTGTTACCGTCGTAAATTTCAATGAGGTAATTATGGCGTATTCTTCCTCTATATAGGAAGTTAGATGGAAGGACAGTGGAGAAGTGAGACTGAATAAGTATGTAATGTTATATTACTATTAATCGAGTAGTCTTCGTAATAGAAAGAAGCTTTGCAAGTAGCCTAATGAATTTTAATCCAGTAAACGTTCGGCTGGCTTAGGTTAGAATTAAGGGTGAACACACGAATCTGTCTGTAATAAACGCTTATGCACCAACTAAGGAAGCAAAAGATCAAGAAAAGGATGAATTTTATGAGGAAATAGAGAAACTTTTCAAAAGGAGATGATTTGATAGTACTAGGTGACTTTAATGCACAAATTGGCAAAGAGGTATATGTAGGAAACGTGGCCGGAAAACACACTATACACGAGAAAACGAATGAAAATTGAGAGAAGTTGTGTAATTTGGCCACGGTATGTGGCTTGCGGATAGTAACCATAAAACATAAAGGACCTGGAAATGAAGAAGGAAACAAAATTGAGCATATATCGGTGGTAAAAAGAAGAACTTTTAAGGTGAATCATGCAAGATCATATAGAGGAACAATTGTAGACACGGATCACAATATGGTCATAATGGAGTTCAAAATGGGTAAGATCCAGAAAAAGACATGTGAGGAAAAAACGAAAACTAATAGATTTGTAACACAAAAATTAAATTACGATGAAAAAAAGAAGAAGTATGCACAAGCGATACAAGACGAGATGAAGAAAAAGAAACAAGCCACAAACATAGATGAAGAATGGAGCAATATTAAGAGTAGCATACTAAAAGCAGCTGAAGAGACAATAATTGGACATTAAAATCGGCTGGTTTGACGAAGAATGTGAAGATATGATGGAATCAAAAAGAGAAGCCAGATTGAAATGGATGAGCTCCCAAAAACCAGAAGATAAAGAGAGATACAAAGAAAAGAGAAACAGTTAAAATGTGCAAATGGATAGAAAGAACGATGACAGACATAGTAGAAACCCATTTTCTTTAGAAAAGAAAGATAATTTTATAAAAAAAAATAATCAGAGAATCAACAACAAACCAGAAGTGAGAGGAAGAGAAAGTACAATAGATGAGAGAACATCAAACCAAATTCAATAAGAATTCATATAAAGGAACCAGAGTATGAAGAATTCTATAGGGTTTTAATGCTGATGAAGAATAGGAAAGCACCGGAATTGGTCTCCATAAACTCCGAGCTGATGAAAATGGGTGATGACTGATGAAACTATGATAAGAAGAATGTATGAACTAATTTTGCTAGTATCAGGGGCGGACTAAGGCCTAGACCGTAATTTTTGGAGCCTTTAAAACCCCAAAAATTGGGGCCTACCAAACGCAAAGTATGTGAAAATAGGCCCAGAATTACCAATGTTGAATAGGGCCCGCTTTAGCCTTAGTCCGTCGCTGGCTAGTATGGAGAGAGGAGAGAATGCCAACAGAATGGTTCCAATACACAAAAAAAGGAGACGTGAGTCCAGCAGAGGCGGGACTGGAGGTGAATGAGGAAAAGACTAAAGTCATATTATTATTATATAGAGTAGAGATGAATGCGGGACGGGATGTCAATTTAGACGCCGACTAAATTGGAATTCCGTCCCGCGTGGGATTTTTCCGTCTCCCATTCATCTCTACCATAGAGGAAGAAATAAAACAATGAATAGGGTAAAGGTGCTGAACTATGATTTTGAGGAAGTGAAAATTTTCAGATACCTAGGAATGCAAATTAACAAGACAAAAGAGAAAGAAGAGGTAATCAAGGATAAGATAATGGCTAATAGAGCGTTTTACTGTAACAAAAAACAAATAATGAGGAAACAAATACAAAAAAAAACAAAGATAAAAATATACAAAACGCTGATTAGACCCGTAGTAACATGCGGAATGGAGGATAGGAGATGGGAAAAAGAGGTCCACAATGACCTAAGATTGATGGAGATCAGAAACTGGAATGAAAAATGTTCAAAGATGTGGCAATATTCCGTCAGGAATGGAGTGCCGTTGTAATAATAAAGTAATATATGACGTCACGTGTGGGCTTGTATCAAGATTTAAGTTTATTAAAATTCACCAAATCAATAAAAAAAAAGAAAAACAATTTTCTTCACATTTTTGGCACCTATACAGAGTCTAGTACTTCACCATACAGAGTAGATGGTTAATCCATTCATGCACGTCACTCCCATTCTCTAAGTTTTCGTGAACCAATTTCAACTAAAATTTAATTGGTTCTAAGTCTTACTACAAATGTACTAAATACGAAATTTGGTGGTGAAGTTCTTCAAGGAATGTACTCAATACTGCCAAGTTTCCGTGAACGAATTTGATCGACTCGAAGTTTCGATATAAAAGTACCAAGTATGAAATTCTTATTAGTTTGGGAGGGAAAGTATAAAAAAATTTTTAAAATCAAGTTCAACTTTATTGAATTATTCAAGTATCTACACATTGATAATTACATCACATTCAAAAATGAAATTCGAAACAATACACAATCGACATTGTAGTCCGATTCCCATCTTCACTGGAAAAAACTTTTTTATACAGAATTCGGAATACAGAATCGCTCAATAAATTTTTAACATGTAATTAACGTAACAGAAATTTAAACAAAAACAATATTTCACTGGAATCAATGAAATCTGGTCCAAAAAGTGAAGCCAGTGTTCATCAAACAAAATAAATTAACAAAACAGAACAAATATTTTACAAACAATTTTAACAAATTTGACTACCTTATTTGGCCTTTCCTTGAGCAGCAACTGCCTCCATAGCCTTCTTGACGGTTTCGGGATCGCCAAGAAATTGTAAACTTTTAACAGGTTTTAAATCTTCGTCTAAAGAGTAAACGAAAGGAATTCCAGTTGGCAAATTTAATCCCATAATGGCTTCATCAGACATGTTATCTAAATGCTTGACAATTCCACGTAAGCTGTTTCCATGCGCAGCTATTAAAATCGATTTTCCTGCTTTAATTTCAGGAACAATGACATTATTCCAAAACGGAAGGGTTCGTTGAATTGTCAATTTTAAAGATTCGAATTTTGGAAATTCTTCGAGAGTTGGTCCATCAGCATAACGTGGATCTTTTACAATTTTATCGTAATACGCATGATCTCCTTCCATGGGCGGTGGAGGAATATCAAAACTTCTGCGCCAAATCGCTACCTGGTCCTCCCCATATTTAGCTGCGGTTTCTGCCTTATTCAAGCCGGTTAATCCACCGTAATGTCTCTCATTTAACCTCCAACTCTTGGTTATCGGAAGGTCTGTTTGACCAATTTGTTCCAATATACTTTGCAAGGTATTTTGAGCCCGGGTTAAAACCGAAGTATACGCTAAATCGAATTTATAACCAGCATCTTTCAGAGCTTTTCCAGCTGCTAGAGCTTCAGCCTTGCCTGAAAAATTAAAAAGTTATCCTTAACATTATGAAGGTCATTAAAGGACGTCGGTATTTTAAAGTTAAATTTACCTTTCTCGCTCAAATTAGCGTCAAACCAACCACAAAATAAGTTTTGTTGATTCCATTCGGATTCTCCGTGACGGACCATAACAATGTTGTATTTCGCCATCGTCGCTTTTACTGAATTTTTGAATAAAGTTGAATACTTCAGCACTTCCACGGTTCAAATTCACCTACCAAACTTACCGGATGAAACAATCTGACAGATCGAGTAGGATCGAGTGGCGAGATTTTAAAACATAGGAGACTTATGAATATGTGGGATGGGCCTAGCTCCGTCGTAATCTAATTGGTTATAAAATGGTACCAAATTTCAATTTGAATTAAATTTTTAGTTTTAATTTCAAATTTAATTAAAATTAAACGCTAAATTTTGCGCTTTATTTTTGTTAAACTTTAATCCGATATTGACTTAAAAGACCATAAGAATTATCCATTGTTTTCGTATAATAATATTATTATCAAAATTTGCATAGGCGCAACTAGGGTCAAAAGTTTGGGGGGGCTAAAAAAAAGTCTTCAAACAATTCTATTATAAAAAAAAGTTACGTCATCAAATACGTAAATACTCGTAAACAATAAGTATTAGTATTGACCAAAAGAATAACACAGATGAAGTCAACTTAATGTAAGTCCCTTTTTAGCAATTAAATGTGACAAATGGATTTTATACTATTGGGCTTGATCCGCAACTTTTTCATCCATCTCTCCACTTCATCGAGGTGTTCTTGAAGGTATCTAGAGACAACATTTGGTTCTTGGTGTGAGGCAATTATCTCAGTATCATCAGCATAAGTGGCAGTTTCGGTTCTGGGGTTGGTAGATAGATCGGCGATACCTATACAGGAGATATAAAAGTGGGCCAAGTATACTGCCCTGCGGAACACCTGATTTTATAGCAAACAGAGTTGATAGGAAGGAGTCAGATAGGAATTCAGTACTTGGCAATATGGTTGATTTTATAGAATGAGCCTGGGAAATGTCGAAGAATGCTGCAGAGGAGTACCCAGGCCCGGACTGGCTCCTTTTGGGGCCCTCGGCTAGAGACTGAGGAGGGGGCCCCTTACTAAGAGCGGAGAGTTTTGAAAATCACTTTTACACCCAAGTATAAACCACTTTTTTGAGGCCTCTTCGGGGCCCCCTTAGGTTGAGGGCCCTCGGCGATCGCCGACCTGGCCAGTCGGGGCCTGGCAGTACCTCTTATGCTCTAGGTCTTCTCTGATTTTCTTGACAACTCTATGTACCTGCCAGTGGCGTAGCTAGGGTAATTTGCGTCCGGGGACAAGACACAAAATCTGCGCCCCTTCTCGTATCGAGAGTCTGGAAACTCACAGGGGCCGGAGTTTATTTAACTAATTTTTTCATTTTGGCGCCCCGTAAGCTGTGGCGCCCAGGGACATATGTACCCCCCTGCCCCCCATAGCTACGTGGATTCCACGGTTGGAAACTCGATTAGTTTGTAACTCAGTCCCAGGGGAGATGATTTTAAGTTGGTACGACCAACGACAAAGACCAATCAGCAGCCCTGGATCTAGGGGGGCAAACCGGAACACCTGCCCCGGGCGGCAATTCAAGGAGGCTCCAAATTCATATATTTCGTGAGCTTTTTGAAATCTTTAAACTCAAATACTGGAGGAAAATGTCAAGTTCTTGCCCCGGTTCGGAAAAATCGTAGATCCAGGCTGCCAATCAGAGTGCGATGTGTGTCCTAAAAGATGACACGCAGGAACAGTGTGTTGGCCTTTTAGTTTTATTATTTTGGATAACTGGAAGGCCCATCCATGGATGGGAAGTTTGCCAAGGTTGGAAACCCGATCCCAGAGGAGGTGAATTTAAGTTGGTACGACCAATCAGAGTGCGTTGTGTGTCCTAAAAAAATGACACGCTGGAGGAGGAGCAGCAGCGTTCTGGCCTTTTATTATTGTGAAAGTTTATAAATTCGATTTTCATTTTTAAGCGTTTTTGAATGATTTGTCAGATATTTTGCAAAATGCAAACAACAATTAGGATTTCTAATGAATTTCGTTTGCAGGACAATTTTGGGGGGCCTATGGCCTCCCTGCTTCTACGCGCCTGGTCATGAGTGTAGCACATGAGCGCCAAATCATAGAAAACTATTGTCTTTTATAATTATTTTGTAGAAGTAAAAAGATGAAGTCGTTCAGGCGCGTGCTGAGGAGATTTTAAGGACCTTGTTTTTTTTTTCTATTTTGCATAAAATTTTTATTTTTTTCCCTTCCTTCTAGGTTGATAAACCGTTTTTGTAGAACTGGAACCCAGAGCCCATTTCATTACTTTACCGGGAAGGGAAACACCTGTCATACGAAGAAAAGCACTTATAAGGAGTCCACCAGATCTCGAAATCACCGATTTGGTTCATTTTTGGTGTGCGTGCAGGCTATGACCTGAAATGAAAGGGGTGAAAATTTTACAACACACTTTTCAATATTTTCCACAAAACGCGTTATCATAATGTTCGTAAATCTTTGCTCTGATTCGGATTATCTACTTTTAACCGTTTTTCGAAAATGACTAAAAAGTTCGTCGTAAAATTTGCACCCGTTTTAATTCAGGTCAAAAATGAACCAAATCGGTGATTTGGAGGTCTAGTGGTCTCCTTATTAGTGACTTTTCTCTGCATTAAATTAAAATAACAAAATTTTCTAAATCTGTAATCAGACCCTATTAGTTATGACTTATGATGAAACTGATTACTCATCTTCATCATAATTCGGCCTTGCCAACTTATCTGGACTTTTGGAGTAGATAGATGGTAAACTTTTATATCACAGTCAGTTCTTCTGGTATGTGGATGCCTTCTTTTACCTGAGCAAACTTTAAAAGGTGGACTTCATACTCTCCCATGACCCAATTGGTCATTGTAAACGTAGTTTTGTATTTTTTGAAGTGCAATCAGAGTTTTATTAAGATGCGGTTCACAGCGAGTTTTAAAAGTTTCACAGGATGACATTTAAAAAGCAGAAACGTCCAGGAAGTAGGCTGTATAATATAGTAAAATGATATTGTTGTAATTTAAGAAAAAAAAAGGGCAAGTTGTTTTCATAGTTACTTTAGAGGTATAAAGATACATTTTTACATAATTGTGAAGTCGATAATTTATTAAATTAACAAAAAAACAAACTAATTCTAAATGAAACAATTTACACTCAATATAAATAATTTGTGATGTTAATAATTTAATAATTGGAAAAAAATGTTATTAACCTTCACCATTATGTGATAAATTATTAAACATTTTTTGATATTTTGAGCAACTTTTAGAAATTCCCACTTTAAACTTATATAAATAAACAATAAGGACTAAATAACATCATATACAATAAAATAATATTTACATTAATAAACATATTATTGTCTGGCACTCAGTTCTTTTCGTACATTTCAAAAATTTAAATTCAAAATATCAACGCATTAATACTGTTTTTTTGAGTGCAACATTAAAATGTACGATAGGCCAAACGTGAACACAACTATTAATTATAATTTGTACAAATAATTAAATTTATATTATAATATATTAACTGTAAAAATTATCACGTTGCTGATAAATAGGTAGAGGAGTATCTGGAGAAAGATCATCTTCATCGGAGCTTAACTTATTTTCTTCCAAAGGTAAAGTTGCCAGTGCTTTAACTACAATTCAAACAAAATTTCAGGATCATGTACAACAAAAAAAAAAAGAAAAACGTGCAAAAATGCAAACACACCTTAACTAAAAAGCTAACTGCAAGACAACTACTAATCGTCAGGACTGGTGGAACCTATGATAAAAAATTAAATAATAAAAAAAAAACGCCAAACTAAACATCAAGATGCAATTGTATCAGGCTAAGAAAACATTAAGTAAGAAGTACCTGCAACAATTTTGCTCATTTCCATCACTTGTTTTGCAAGGATTTGGTTTAACTGTAAAAGATGTTGCCGTTGCTTCTTTTCTTCCATTATTTTACAACTTGTCATATTAGTTACATTACTTAATACATTTTCGGAAGGGATTTCATCTACAAATAATAATCTAATTGTGCAACCACTTCTATCATAATCTAAAATGTGGGGTGTGCAAGCTACAACTCACCGCAGTAATCTGCCGGTTGCATACCCCTGTGTTGTGCATATCACTTTTAGTGGAGCAGATCTATGTCTTATCTTGTTAACGGACCTTATAGGCAGTAAATTTTTACAAAACAAAGCCAACTTTTTTCAGCCCCCCCTCTAAATTGAAGACTAACCCCGATAAAATTCTAATATTAAAAGTTGAACCTTGTGCCTAAAATATGCTGAAACTTTCTAATATTTAAATTATAAAGGCCGTAGTTTTTTTCGGCAGTAACCTGAGAATTTAATGCTTCTAAGATCCCGTAACAAGAAAATTTTTAACGTTCGCTCCACTATCAATAAAATTTGAGAAGTCACTTTTCCGTTTTAAATGTATTTATTTCATGTACGACTGTCAGTAACAGCCCCCCATCCGTCTAATTGAATCAAAGCAACCTCCTTGTGCAACTATTTTTAAAATTGCATCTCATGGTTAAAAGGTCAATCTTACTAAAGTCACTGAAGCTTAAAAAAATTATCTATGGTAAAGGGATCGAAGCATGCGTTTTTAGCACTGCAACCCAACCCACACATGCTATACTTACGAAATGCATTGAGATGAAGTATCAAAAATATGGTACAGCGGATACCAACTATGGCGTTGGTAAATTAATGGGGATTTACAGTTTAATGTGGAATCCGAACCAATAGTCTTGTACTAGCAAGCCAAACAGGACTTGTAATTTTCCTGAATAACACTGAATGCAGTTTTATGTCGTGATCAAGACCAAAATTATTTAAATCAAATCATGGCAGTAAAATTTTGAACAAATTGATATTAGCACCCTTTGTTGGTTATTTGATGCCAATTTCTAATTGGCAAATATTCGAAACGGTACTTCAAGTTTTGGAAAGTTGCTTGATTGATTGGACGGATAGTGGGTTGTGACTATGCGCTTCTAATTTTTGACAAGACTTGTCAAGTTTTACGATCGAGTGCTCTGATTTAGAAATACAATTAACTTACCGGACGCTAAATTAACTGAACTACCACTTATAATTGCGGTATCAGAGAGCATTTTTTTGATTGACTCGACTTTTCTTAATCGGTACTGTTGTTCTTCTGCAGTTAGTTGAGGCAATTGTTCGGGAACATACCTTTCAGGTATGAGAATTTTATTGGGGGTTCCCAAAATATTGTCGATGGTGTTTTCGTTATATTTAAGTTCTTTGTTACTGAGGGTGGAGCGAACAACATCGGGCGCATCAATTCGTTGTCGTAGAGCTCTTTCCATATCTAAATCGTCACGAGCACGTCTTACATTCAAATCTGCCGTATCAAAGTCTTTATCGGTGGTAGGAAGTTGGTTTAAACTTTTCATAATTAAATTGTTGTGAGGTGCGGTGTGATGCCTCCGTCGTTCTTTAGGCACGGCTCTCCTATGCGATTTTTTTGGCGGGTCTTGAGTCGTCGACATTTCTATTATTATTTGTTTAGCTGCTTCACTTTTAAAAACTGGTGATAACTTACAGGATTTTTCTAAACCGCCTTCAACACTCGAAGCGTTCGAACTGGCGTTTAGTAAACTTGGGTTCGAAATTGAACTCTGTCGACTTAATACTCCACTGCTGGAAGTATCCATATCACAATTATTCACTTCCAAATTGGTCGAAATAAGAGTTTTCTGAACCGGGACGGATCTAAAATTAGAATTTTGGGATAAATCGTCTTCTTCTACGACTGTATCCCATTTTCCAGTTACGGTGGTCTTCTCGCGGTCTCTTTGTCTACGTTCCGACTCTCGTTTCACTATCCTGACTGTCTTTATTTCTTGTTTTTCTTGGGGTATCAAATTTTGAATGGCATCGTCACTAACAGAATCGCTAGATTTAATACTGCTGCTGTAGAGATCACTTTCCTGGTTTTGTTTAAGATTCGTGTTTATGTACAAAGGCGTTCCTAAAATTAATGAAGAAGTAGAATTATCCCACGACTCTTCGTGGTCCACTATACTCATAGAGTCCAAATCAGTTTCACGCCACGATGACGTCACTTTCTTCTTATTTCCAACTAAAATTTGCGCAGGTACCATAGAAGACAGTCTCATTTGTTGAAGGTTATTTGAACGATCAGTCAGTTGTTTAACTTGCATACTCAATTCTTGACGTTGCCGGTGTAAATCCCCAACTTTTTGCTGAACTCTATGAAGGTCAGATTCTAACATGGCACTTGTTCCAATTACACATGGCAAACTATCTCCTACCAACAACAATTAGCAACATATAAAAAATAGGTTCGATTTTTAGTTTTTAAAATAGAATTTTACATGTTGAGGTAAAAGCAAAGCATGCACGATAAAAACAAAGCAATCTAAAATGTCATTCGAGTTAAATCACATCGATAAAAAATCAGTCAATAGTTTACCTGCATTTGAGATTTGTGGTGAATTTCGATGCTGCCTTGAAATTTGTAGCTTCTGCTTCAAAACCAACAACTCCTGTTCTAATCTTGCATTCCCGGCAACCGTTTCTTCAAGTTTTCTTGAATTTTGTGCTAACATTGAATGAACCCTACTTAATTCATTTTCTAATACTATTTGCTGCTTTCTAGCTTGTTCAATTTCAGCAGGATCCTTAAAACCTTTAATTAATCTAAACCTGAGACCACCTAGCGCTCGTTCTATTTCTTCTTTGTCGTGCTGCAACCCTTGCAGTGTTTCCGATTCTTCCTGTATTAAATTGTCCAACTGGTACAGTTGCTGCACCTTCACCTGAAGTTCTGAATGATTCGAAGTGAGTCGATTCCAATCGCGTTTTTCTTCCGCTAATAAGCGGCGCTCTTGAATTTGTTGATTGAATTCTAATCTGTCTTTAACATAGGGGTAATTACTATGGTCTTTAGGAAATTTATATAAAGATCCTAATTTGACCATATTATCCACCAGGTTCACCAAAGGCTTGCCTTTTTCATACTGGAAATTAAAATAACAAAGTAATTTATAGTTGAGAAAATATTCGGAAGTGTTGCGTAAGAGTGGATTAACGAGATTTGAAACTTTGAGCTCTATCGGGGTTTCCCTTGATTTACTCCTAAATATAGTTCATTTACGTTCGACGGTAAAAATTTAGTCAAAATTTGTATAGTATTTATTAGAATCTCGTTAATCAATTCATGCGCGTTACTAATTAGTTTACCCCCTTCCCTTTTGTTTGCTAATGCAATAATATTCTTTGGGAACATAAGGGACTTTTTTTTGACATAGTTTGAAATTGTATGGCACATTTAATGAATAAAAACAAAACTTACCTGTTTTTCTAATTCTAGTAAATGCTGTTTGATTTGTTCAAGTTTTTGAAGATTTTCTAATCGTTTAGCAGCGTCCATTTTGGGTAACTGCGCCTGTAAAAAAAATGAAAACAAATTAGAAAATATATAAAAATAAAATAAAGCGGGCAGTTAGTCAAGCAAGTTTTCGGCGGTTAGAATTAAGAGAAGCTTTAGGTAGAGTTGTTAGTTTAGCTTGCTAAAAATGTTAAACAAATATTTTTTCTTAAATTCAGACCTGAATATTATCAATTTCGATGTAAGAGGTCTCAATTGAATTTAAATTATTTGCGCTTTGTCTGCGCAACTGAATCAAAAGTAACACAAGTTCTTCGTGTGTACGTCCTAGAAGTTCACCTGCTGACACGTTCATTTTGTCTCCCAACTGAAAATTTACCTACACGAATTTTATAAACAAATTTTAAATTATTTGAGTGAAAAAATATTTACCCTTCGTTGTCCACTCGATTGAGAAGTATCTGAACTTAAATCTTGTTGGCTAGGACCTTGAGACATCGTGTAACTTTGAGTTTGTCTGGAAATCACACAATATTTATAGTCCAAGAAAACATAACTAAATTTGGTGGAAAGCGGAAATAATTGTTTTGAGTTGATTTTTTTACACACAACCCCCATATAACACGGTACTTCTACAGCACGGTTTCACTTTAACACAGTTACAAAATTGCAACAAATCTCATATTATATTAACAACTGTTTTTTTAGATTAGACTAATAAGTTTGAAGTTACAGATAAAATGGTGTTTCTAATAAACTACCGCGGCCGGTGACTATGCATACAGAACTACCTACACTACCACACTAAACACATTCCTGTCGCAGGGCGATGATAAATTTGAGTATAAGTATTAAAGTTGATATTTAAATTATTTCCGCTTCTTTTATGCTTTAAAGATTGAAAAAATAAAACTCACGGTGGATAATCGTTTTCGTAACCTCTTGCTAAATTAGTAGCCGACTTGGATTGCTCAGGTCTTGGATTTGAAGGAGTCCATACTTTCTTTGTAACAATTGAACGTGGAAAAGTATCTCGTGTTGTTATCGAGATAGATCCCGATGCTATAAAACGCAAAAATTAACTTGCGAATTTAAATTACGAAAAAAAAATTGCATTTTTTAATAATTTTATACAAATTTACATAATTGAAGTCAATTTATTATGTACAGTTTTTACATAAGCCTGTAAGATTTAAATTATACCTGGAGATTGTGTGCTGTTTTGTTCAGATGACTCACAAGCATTCACACCTGCACCCAAGTCTACCACCGAGTTAATACAGCCCTCAGCAGGTGATTGTGCATCAGAAGGTGCACTAGATAAAAAATCCCACTGTCTTAACTTTTCCCTATCAATAATAAAATTACCACCTTCACTTTTAGTGCTACAATCTTTGCAGTCTTCCGAACTCGATGGCGGCTTGTTTTGAATCGGCATATTGAACATATTGTCGTTTACATACGTCACTAGTCTTGAAATACCACGTCCTTGCTTCTTGGGTCTATTTTCCATATCACCAATACAATCCAAATCATCCAAAGACTTAGTATGACGTTGGCTAGCTGAACGTAAACGTTCCCGCCAAATTGAATCTTCCTCCCACAGGTGACTTCCTTCAGCAGTTACATTAACATCCTCAGGTACGGTATCAGAAGCGCACATATTTTCATTCAAAACATTTTCTAACAATCCTTCCAACGAATAAGACCTCCTAACATGGGGTTCGTGTAAACTCACATCACTCTTGGAAAATTTATCACTTTTGCTCTCGGATAGCAAATTTGAAGTCACATCGGTCGCTTTTAACCTCTTCAAAGTATCCGATTCGTAAATATTTTTCTTATCAATATTGTCAGATTTATCAGCAATGTTTAAAAAATCCACGGATGCCGAACGTGCTTCCGCTGCAAGTTTGCAGGTAGTATCAAATAACACCCTATGCTGGGGTGCTCTAACCGAATTTCTCTGATAATTATTACACCTAATTGGATTTACAATCCTAGTAATATCCCGTTTGTTTCCATTCATTGATCTTTGATTATTTAGGGTCAAAATTGAGGAATTACTCTCCGTTCTGGATGTGTTGATCGATAAGTCGGAGTAATAGTACGGAGCAGATAGACTTCCAAACGAATTTTGATTCTTATTACTTCCAGAGAAGTAAATTTTGTTTGAATTTATTTCCTGCACACTTTCCGTACTGAGCCTTCCATTGACTGGCGTTGAACGCTGACTTGAATTTAATAGAAATCCACTAACTTCACCGATAATCGACGTTGCACTTTCGGGTCTAGCTCGTAAAACAAAATCGTTAGGAGTAAACATCGATTTTCTGCTACTCGAACCAGATTTGAAAGTGTTAACCGACTGTTGACTGCTTATCGTGTCACGACTTGTATCCCGACTATGTGTATAACTTGTATGTGGTGCCACTTCGCCAGAAATATACATGTTTTCATAATCATGGTACTTATCACCTTCTAAAATAGCTCCACTTAAGTCAAAACTGTTGGTTACGTCGTTAGCGCCCCGACTACTTAACGAAACTAGTTCGTCGTAAAAATCGTCAGAAACGGGTCGTCTCTTTAACTTGCGCTCATAATCAGCCGTCATTCGCAATTCCACATCAGAATCGCTGTTATGTGACCTGCAGTCAGTTTCGCTACACAAAAAAGAAGAATCCTGATAGAGGTTACTCAAAGTAAGGTACGAAGATCTTTTATGTCCCGAACTCATAATGCTGGACTGTTCGGTATCTCGTAGCACGCATTCTTCGTTATCCAACTCATCCAAGGGTGGTGGAGTAGTTGGTATAGGAGGTGGTGACACTAACTCACTGTCCGAACTGTCCTGATGCTCTTGAGTTACCCTAGTAGCACCCAAATAATACGACGCGGGTCTGAAAGTATCAGACAAACTGAATCTCTGATAGGGCGTATCTAACGAATTTAAGTCTTTCGACGCTTCATCATCTGCATCAGAACTGTCGGATTTGCTATCCGAATTTCCTTTCTTGTTCTGTGGTGATGTAATAATATCCGGCAATTTATACTTTTTGGAATCCTTAAAAATGTCTTCTTTATCACCACCAAATTGAGTGAGTTCCATATAAAGCGGTTCAATTTTTCCATTAGAAAAACAGATGGCTTCGTACGTCTGCATGTCATTGTTAGCTAAACTGCTGTCGTTATTAGGATCCAAGAGCGAAATAACCGACCCTTGAGTCATTTCAACGTATGGATTTTCATCTACCTCCAGATTTAAACAGCTAAAAGTTGAATTTAAACTGGAAGGATCTAAAATACTTTTATTAGACGTCATCGTCATGTAGTTTTCTTCCACTGATGCTTTCGAGAACGAATCATCTTCGTTGTTGTTATTACTGGTATCAGGTACATCGTTTTTTTCAAATTCAGCTAAAATGCTTTTTACGGAAGCGACGCTGCTTTTCAGTTCGGCTACCGAGATATTCTTTTCGAATTTGGTCGAAAATTCGGAACGCAAGCTAGAAACTAGAGCAGTGTGCGTAGAAGTGTTAGTGGCTATCTTCAAAGGCTTTTCGAATACGTTTTCCTCGACACTTTCAGAAACCTTATTATTGGTCGTTTCGGTGCATACCACAGGCAGTTTATTGACGGCGTCTGTTTGATGTGCAGTAATAAGTTGATCGGTTATAGGCGAGGAATTAAACACAGTGGTAGAAGTTGTGGGTGCAGGTATGCGAGGGTTGGAAATGCTTGGAAATGTGTCCGTGGTCCGTCCTGCCTGAGTTTGCACGTTTTCTTTGCTGCCATCCTCAATTTCTGAACCGACCATAAAAAATTTTACAATTTTTATATTAAAGTGCATAAATTTCCAAATAAGTTATTGTGTTAGTATGGTAACGAAAGTTAAAAGTTTCCACCGAAAGTTAGTAGGAGATAGTCGAGACCCCAAGTTATTCCAGGCAGGAAGGACCAATTTAAATGCACCTCAAGAATACCCTATTTCCTATTACCTATATTTAAGTATATTACCAAGTGCATTAGTTACTGAGAATTTTATTTAGGTTTTGTTGATACAGGTACTAAAAATTTTAACAAAAAAGAAATTATAATCAAATGACTCACACCCCTACAAACAAAATTTAAAAATTACAAATCAATATACAATTTAGTACAATTTTTCAGTGTATATTTAATAGTAAGAATGTCCAGAACATAGAAATATCGATTCCCGAACCAATGCGCTAAATTAGATTATCTTTTATGACCATTGCATAACAAATTGCTCAAAATTTGTACCACTGTTAACCTGTCCACCACACCATTCATGGACCATCGAGGCAGCGGTACAAATCTTTTTAAAGGCGCTTCTTATTATCAATATTTTTCTTATCTGCTTAAATAGCTTTAGTTTACCAAATGTTAACTTGCACCAGCATTAAAAAAAGACCTACCTCCATTTTGTACCAGTAGTACTTTCTATTGCGAGAAACCGAAACAGTTCAAGTTTAGAACAAGAACACCATTTGCAAGCAATATTAAATAAGTCAAGTTTTGACTTATAAATTTAGCAGCAATTTTTCTTAAATTCAAACAAATTTATGTAATAATTCAAAAATTAATTAAGCAAGTTGAGCAAAGGTGTGCAGCTGTCGATACCACAGCACTTGATTATAAAGCACAGTAAGAAAATTTATTGTACAAAAAATCATTAACCAGACATGCGTCCTCTCCAAACATGCATTAAGAGCGATTATCGCTACTATATCAAGTAACTGATATTTTATCTCAGAAAGCCCGAGTATGACTCAATTCAGGTTTTCTCCAACAACTCAAAAATGGCGATAGATATAAAAAATGTTGAAGAAGACAAAAATATTCAGCAGCAAAAGACGAATATATTTTGGTATAAACAGTTTTGATACCTTTCACCCTTTTCGCGTTATTCAAGAAAAATCAGAGTTAGTCATACTTGAAGCTCTCGTGGTGATGACTATTCTTCCAATATTGTATAAAAATTAAAACAATCACAAAAAAAATTGAGTTACTCATAATTTATTGAAAACTAGCTATCATTTTAATTTTCATGCAGTTCTGAAAGAAAATGACATAAAATCCGTTACTCGGTGTAGCACCGGTAACGCACTTAAATTAAAATTATTTAAATTCTCAGTTTTCTAATGCACAGATTGTTATTCCTTTAATTATTACAAAAAAAGTTAAATCTTACCTTCATCATCTGAAGAATAACTGTTATATTGTGGTAAAGGGTTGGTAGATCTTCTACCGTCAACGTACACTTCATTAGTTGGTGTTTGTGGATATGGATTTTCCGACGTTCTGTAGTACGGATTAAATTTACTCGCGACGTTTTTATTTAGACTTTGATTAACTTTCCTATTTAACGGGGATTGCAGCATTCTTTGCTTCCATTCCAAAAGCCTCTTCATGGATTCTTCACGCTTCAAAAAACAAAAACGTTTTTAAAAATTACACCCACAAGTTAACGAAATTACCTTTCGCTCTCCGTCATGACTTCCAGGTCTTCCTTCATACTGGCCACTAGTTTGTGCTAACCTAGCACTTGCAGATCGTGTAAATTGATCATACTCGCGGTTTGCTTTCCTAACGTCACCACTATAACCGTACAGTTCTTGATTATTTCTAAAACTAACACTTTCTTTATTAAAATTTTCACCACGCATATTATTTTGTAAATCCATATCCAACTCTTTTGATATGGAACCGTCACTTAAAACACTACGACTTCGTACAGGATGGACATGCAACTGATGATAATCTTCATTAAAATTCGTTGGACGAGAGTTTGGTCTAGGAACATGAAAATTAGTCTCACTTTCGTACTTATTACTCGATGTAGGTCTTTTCTGATGACGTATTTCGTTTTCTGTGTTTCCGTCCGAATATTTTGACATTTTTGGTAAATACTGAGCGGATTTTCTCATTTTTTCGGCATAGCTTTCTTCGCTGTAGAAATAATTATCGTTTGGGGTGTGTCTATTTATATCTAAACTCGATTTAGGTCTTGGCTGCCGCGATATCACAATAGGCAATTGATTTTTTACTTCATATTCTAAAAAATCCGCGCTGTGGGGTCTTGGTATTGTATTTGGAAACTTTTTGAGTTGTTGGAGTGGTGTGTATGCGAGATTATCTTTTGAATTGCGCATGATGACAGGGGTGTACGGTCTTACTCCAGTGTTCAATCGGTTGGTGGTATAAGCTACTGGACTTAGCGGACGCTTATACATTGACTGTTCTGCATAAACGTCTTCGTAATCTGATGGGTGGCTTCCTTTAGAAAGACTTAATTTTGATCTACCGTACGTATCTGGGGTTCTTCTTTCTGAATTTTGATTTTCTCTACCTCCAACCATATTAGCACCATATTCAGGTAGATGAAATCGTTTGTTGTACATCATTTGTTGAGGAGATGCTTGGTGCAAATATTCCAGATGCATTTGAGGATTTCCGTAAATATTTATTGGAGATTTCGTTGAATTTCTCGGTATGTAAACTGTATGCATGTTGTACTGATTGTGATTTGGTTGTTGGAGTGTTACATATTTTGATTCGTTCAAATGTTTTTCTAAAATATCAGAACTGGGGGAAGAATATCCGTCCGTTAACCGTCTCGGTTTTGGGGGAGCGTTTGCATACAGCGGTTGCGAATATTGACTCAGTTCATGTTGACTTGGATTGCTTAAATCAGTCGTGTTACTAGAAGAATGTATATGAATTGGAGTGTTTCGTAAATTTTGAGGTTGCATTGGTTGTTGAGGTTGCCTTTCATTGACGCTTTCTACAGGTGTGCTTGTTGAAGATAAGTAACCTTCAGGTTCACTGTTAATAAAGCAAAAATTCGTGTATTATTAATCAATTAAATCTAAATTAAAAATAAACGCAAAAAAATGGCTGACGTCACAAGTTATACAACAATGACTTGAGAGGAATTTTCCCTAGAAACACAGCTGTATAATTTTAGAAAAAATAACCTCAAGATCTTCTCAAAATTGTCCTTAATATAAAATTGACTTCATGTCAGACAGACAAGCGCGTTTGAAATCACGTGACAAAAAGTTAAAATATTTTATCAAAATTTCCTGATATGACAAATAAACTTTTTCTATATCGGCTAATATTTGCTCATGCTTATGTATTTGTTGAAATACGACAATATTGTTTAGAATTATTTTTATATTCGAATTTCATCGAATATATTAAAATACTTTATTTTAATAATTATGATACAGAATTTCTCTGTAGGTACATAATTATGTTATCCATAGATGCATCTTATCTTTTGATAAGTTAAAGTTGTAATAATAATAATTACAAAAATTACAATTGCAAATGATAAATAAAATTTAAGTCCTCAATCCCTAATCAATTAAAAGAAATTTGATAATAAAAATTAATGAAAAAAAGTTAGATGCGAACGAATAATTTGATGGCGTACTATACCATTTACAGCTTCAATTCAAAAAGTATTAATTATTGTAATTCAGATTAGTCAGTATTTCCGGCATCACAGCATAGCTAACCAGATGGGTGGCCATGAGGCCAGAATACCGACTAATCTGAATTACAATAAATTGATGCTTTCTGAATTAAAACTGAAAATGTTGTAGACATGAATGTGAGTGCTAACTAACCAACTGCGCACCGAGGTAATTGACTCTATTAGAGTATTTGCTATTAGGATGGCGTCAAGCGCATAGAGTTGCCAACTTAAATTGGTCAATATTGACTCATCAGTGCTTAGTGTCCATTTGAAAAAATTGGAATCAAATGAATACTAGGCGATGTGACGCTTAGACCATTTGAACTTATAGGCACGCCTTTACTTTCAAGCAGCGAAGCAAACATAAATGACGTCACTGGTGGGTAAAATGCTAAGATACATCTTCTGTATATACCAATTATAAGTAAAAAAAATTGTTTATTTTAGTTCACCACCAGTGACGTCATACATGTTTGCTTCAATTTGTATTCAAGGAGAGATAGGGCGGCGTGACTAGTGTGACGTCACACTAATGGAGTCAATTGGTATTATTGTCGTCAGTACCAAATACATGAAAAAATCTTAACAGGTACAAGGTGGTGGATTGTGGATCCAGGAGTCCGGCGTTCAAATTGTACTCGAGCCTAAATTTATTTATGCCGTGGTTTGGATTCCGCAGTAAACTGTAGTCATTTACAACATTGTTCAGAAACAGTGTACCATTGTTCATCTAGTTCTAGGACGATAGCTGTCCTCCGAAGATATTATAGTTATTTACAAAATACGTCAGGATTTGAGAGATAACATGAAAATGAAGTGTTTAAGGTACGGATGAACGTCAAATATCGATTAATTTGGGAAATAATAGATTGTAAAGTTTCCATTTTTCAAATAAAAATCGCCCAGTTCTTGGAACCGCACATTAGTCTGTTGACGGTACGTGCATTTGATGCAGCAAGGTTTATTAAGGGGTGGGACCTACCGCAGTTGCAGTTTACTTGTGAAACAGGCAACATATGTAACTATAAATTGCATTTCGTTAATTAGAGCGGAATTTTAACCTAAAGACATACCACGCAGATACGTGTGACCTTCAGGGAAAAAATTTTAAGGAATAAATGTCTTTGAAAAAGCATACCGTGCATCTAGCTAAGCGCGCACATGCGCCGTTACTCTCCACTTCCATACGGATCTTATCCAGTGTGTGTTCAATAACACTGAGGTGTATGAATGGATTAACGAGATACCCACCGCTCACTCACTGATATATTTGAAAAAGTAAGAGCTTAGGTTATTTGTTATTGTTTTATAGAGTAAATTTGTGGTCAATTGCATATTCCATACGGATACGTTTAGAATATTGTTCAATTTCGTTCTTTTTTTAAATAAATGTGTGGCCAGAGAATGAGCGGTCGGTAGCAGGAATTTCGTTAATCCAATCATTCACCTCAGTGATGAACGCACAAAGAATAAGATCCGTATAGACGTAGAGAGTAACGGCGCATGCGTGCACTTACCTATATGCACGGTATGCTCTTTGAAAATGGTAAATAAATACAAATCAAATGACATACATAAACATTAATTGCTAAGCAGTGATATGGTTCTATTTTGGTCTGATTGTGTAGGTCTGTAAAGAATGTTTATAAGTGGATTAAAAGTAATCATATAGAGCAGTGTAGTGGTCTTCAAACTATTTCCTTCGCGACCCCTGGACCTATTTTTCCCATCAGCTAACAAGTCAACGTTCACCCAATTTCGAGAAAATTGATTTTGAAAAATTGTATTTAAGAGGAATCCTCAGAGTTGGAAAACACACTTTCGTAATTTACTGATATTTTGCTTATTGTTATTACTCAAAAAAATTGCACAAAAGTTATATATTTTTTAAAAGAGGACACTTGGACGCAGGTCGAGTTGTTTTTAATTTTTTTAAATTCAAATTTTTTGAAAAAAAAATGTTGAATTTGAATCCAACTCTGAGGATTCCTCTTAACGTTAGTTATAAATTTTAGTGGAAATTACGCGCATGAATAAATTTATGGAATCCATACTGGGCATCTTGTTAATCCATAGTTGATGCAGTAGACTAGTGGAAATCTCGTTAATCCATTTATGCGCGCCCTTTCCACTGTTCATAAACGTTAAATAATATTTTTCAAAATTGATTTTCTCCAAATTGGTTGAAGTTGATAAAATCTGTGATTCCAATGTGTGACTCCCCATGCTTCAAAACATTCAGAAAAAGTATCATTCCAATAAGACAGAAAAAAAATTGATAACGCACCTGTAAATTGCGTTTCGAAAAAATATTGAATTTATACTTGTAGCTTAGCGAAACCGACTTTTTTGTCAAACTTATTTGAATGTTTCCACATGCAATAAAATTCAAAATTCTAGAAGAAACTTTCACTCCAAACGATCACGCTTAAATTTCGCCGACCAGTTACCGATACCGGCGCGATTGTTTTAAATTAATTAAAAATCATTCGAAAGTAAATAAAGTAACTCGATAAAAACACCCAGTCTTCGTATGAAGGACCTTATCCTAAATTTTACGTTTCCAAAAGAGAATTTGTACAAGTAGATAGGTTATTGACGTGGGAGTGATTTAAGGCGCGACAAATTTCAAGAGCAAATAGATTTATTTCGAGATCCTGTACATAAACCATTTTAATTTTTTTAATTGTTCTTACCTTGTATTTTGTAAAAGACAGGCCATATTTAAATTTCGCACCCATTGCATCATAAGATCTTGCGAATCGGCTGCGAGAATGTAGGTTCGCATATTAACGTGCTCACATTTGAAAGCAAATTTTCGATTGACTTTATCATCTGGACTACATATAGACACTTTGTATGAAGGTAGTAAAATAGAACCCAATAATTTTTCTTCTTCAGCACCTGTTGGAATGGTATTATTATTTTTGGATAAGTAAAGGTGGAAGGGGAAGATTTTACCTTTGTAATAAAATAGGCAATATTCGGATAACACAAACCAACGTTTTTTCCATAGCATTAGGCCATCGGAGCCTTGTTTGTGTAACCAGCCTTGTATTGTGACCGGGGCTTCCATGGGTCGTTTTGCTGATGGTGATCGAAGTTGTTGGTGATACGTGATTGTGTATGTTTTCTTGCGTTCCGTTTCTTTTGGTTTGTGCTGTTGATGTTGCGATGTTTGATTGGTGTTTGTATGAAGTACCTGAGGTTCGGATTTTTGTTGTTGCGGATGATAATGTTCTGGGGGTTGATGAGGTACCCAAACTTGTGCATTTTGGTTGTTTAAGTTGTAAATGTGGAGAGGAGGTTGATTTGTATTTTGATAATAGTAATTATTAGGAATAGGAGATTGACTTTGTAGGTTTGATTGATGATGATGTGGTACTTGTTGAAATGTTTGATTCTGATATATGTTTAGCGTCGGAGGATGCGAATGTGGCGAATGTTGAAGATGTGGAGGTAAGGACTGATATACGGGTTGGGATTGATGTTGATGCTGGTGAAGATGCGGGGTGACAGGACGTGAAGGATGTTGATGTAAAGAGGGTTGATTTATTTGAGAATGTTGATGATTAGGAATTTTTAACCCATACTGTAATAAGCGTAAATGCTGTGGCGCTGTATTATGAATGTGTTTTGGTATTGCTTCATTCACTAAAGCTTCGTTATTTGGAATATTTCCTAAATTTCCTTTCTTATTTTCCATACTTGTGGGATCCAACCTATGGAAGAAGGAAACATTATTTTTGATACAGTATTAAAAAAAATGCTAACGTTACCAATCCCACAACCTCCACAAACAACTAAACATTTTTCCATTTATTTTTCTTACAATCCTAATTTAGAAACATCTTAAATAGAATTCTCCCAACAAATTACACACTTGTTAATGTTTATAAATAAAAATAAACGTCTCTATATTTAAATTGGTGTCGCTTATTTTGAAATGAATACATTGATGTAGGTCACAATATTATAAAATTTGTATTAAATTCTACTCAAAATTATCACTTATTCTTCGTACGCTTCGATGGCTATGCAAAAGTAATAATAACAACAACCGAACTACATTTAAACTATTTATATGCTAAACATTTATCACTAGAAATTGACCGTAAAAGTTGAAAAATGAGAACATTATCACGTAATATAATTGAAACCCTGCGACATGATATAGTTTCTGGTGTTAGGGTTACGACGCCGGCGCCAATAAACGTCGAATTTTCAGCACCGAATCGGGGTTGTAATAAGAGACAACCCCTAAAGCTCCGCAGAATCGTTTCAAGTGCGAGAAACGCCTTTCAAGTGTTGCCACAAGTTACCACGATTTTCATTAAAAGATTAACTCCAAAACGAATTTCTATTTTGAAAGTTATTTTCTCATTTAAGTCGACACTAATCCCCACAATTTTTTGCTAACTTCCAAAAGTTTCAAAAATCAATAAATACAGATGTACGAGTTTTCGACTTGGGGATCATATTATATCTTTGTATGTAGATAACTACATCCTGATACCATGCAGAAACATGGCATCTCCTAAATATTAGGAGATGAAAAATAAAAAATTTGAATTAAAAGGAAAAAAAATGGTGAGAACGAGAAGTTAAGTGAGATGGAAGTAATGAAAAATAAAATTTGGAAGCACCAGTGGCGGATCCAATAGCACAAAAATGTTATTGCTCTGCCCCAAATTTAAAATTTTACAAGTGCAGTTTGATTTCTCAAAGTAAGTCGAGATTTAAAATGAATAAGATAATTAAAATAAAATTCACACAATTAACAACATTAACGTTAGTATGAATTTTAAATACTTGTAACCGGCAGTTACAATGCATTATCACGTGTTGATTGTTAACATAAAATGTTTAACGTGTTTTGCAAACGAATAATAGATTGGGCGTGTAGAAAACACATATTTGTATTCCTAGATCATCTCAGGCATTCCATTATCCGACTTTTTTAATCAGCACACGGGGTAATGCATTGATTATATATTTTTAAACTTTCAACCGTATTATCTGGTTTTACTGGTATTTCGCCAGATTTTTAAATTACATTTTATTTTGCACTTTTAATAGGTTGCTGACCTGGTAAAAATGAATTCAAATTCCGGCGAAGTTGTTGCCAGCAAGGCACATATCCGCCTCGTGTGCCAGTGCATAGCTGCTTTTTAACGATCTCTTCAGACTCTTATTTGTCTAAAATGATTCCAATTTTTTCAAAGAAAACGAAAAGATATTTATAAAAACAGTCAATCAACTTGAAATTTGCTAACTATTAAAATAACCACACCTACGCTTTCACTTCTTAAAAATATACCTTATATCAAATTTGCTCGGCACAAAATATCAGTTCCAAAAAAATTTCAACATATCTAACACGAGAGAGGAATTAAAAGGCATCGCCATTCATTTCTAATTGATCAGGGGTTGACAACCTATGATAGTCGAAAATACCTCGAAAAATTTTAATTAAATTTTCTTAAACCCAGTTTATATTCGTTTTCTCTCGAGTAAAAGTATAAACCTAGTTTTAAGATCTAGGTTCTACTTTTCTATCTAGTAAATGTAGTAAAATCGTACCAAATTTAAAAAAATTTTAATTTTCTTCAGTGGGATGCTTTTCTTCAGAAAAAATGCCGAAACCATAACTTCCGTTTATTGTTTGACTTCGATAAACACAATATAAAAGAAATGAATACAAAAACTACAGAGTTGCTATTATATGGAAGTGTTCGAAGAAATTCTAACTGAAATTAACATGACGCGCATGAATGGAGCATGGAGTAACGAAATTCCCAGTATCTCGATCTACTTTCTAGTGAAACCATAACCAGGAGAAAATCTTAAAGGGGGAAGTTGATAAAAGTTTTGCAAAAACGAAGGAATTCTCTTCTAGTAGGCCCTGAGCCCTGTTATTTCCTAACATCTGAGTCGTTTCCTTGGCAGTGTTAGAAACTTTGAGCATAAAAATATTTTACATCCATCATGTAGCTTGCTAGACTTGCTTTCAGATGGCAAGTCCATCACCACTGACTTAACGTGCCTTCCGAAGCACGGAGATTAGTAATAAGAAAGTTTGCTCTCCCTAGGTTTGAACCCGGTACCCCGCATTCGTATTTAGCTGCAGGCAATTACCGTCTTTTCTGAGCGTGGGAAAAAAGTATATTTCCGACAAGAAAGAACTGATAATTTTCACGAACGATGAAAAGTTAAATTTACTCCCGAGGTGCACACACTATTTTTTGCTTTTCTACCGCAAAAAGCGAAATTTAGGATTTTAAAAATATCATTTCTAATGTTCCGGATGTTGCTCGGAGAATACTCGTTATTCAGCAGATTTAATCCAATCACCCTGTATGTTGAGAAGATAAGCCTACATCTTACATCCTAAAAGCGGTTTTACACTTTTGTTCATAAGATTTACGGATAAATGTTTTAATAGGTTTTATAGTTAGAATGGTTTTATCGTTTTTATACGACTGTAAAATTTAAAAAAAATTTTCTTTCTCAGAGAGTACTACTAAAAATAGAATTTTATTTACCCCTACAAATGAGACCACTGACCGCTTACTCATTTGAATATTGACATTCCACTTAAATGTGATGTTTAGACTGCATCTCAAAAAAATGAATTTCGAATATTCTTAAACTTTTTAGGGCCTTTTACATTAATTTTTTCTTCATATTATAATAAATAATATAACAGAACATAAAAAGAATTAATACAGTAAATTTGTATTATAATTATTACTTAAGCGTCCCATAGACGCAGTCCAGGGGGTGGCTAATAAACTTTAGCTTTAAAAAATTGTGATTCAATGTGCATCGTTCCGATTCATATCGGAACATATCGATTCCCAGTGTAAAAGTATATTGATTTAAACTGTGCTTAAAATATCAATTAAAAATGACAATGGATAAAATAAATGTAAATAAGATTAAAAAATTAAAGCATATCAAATCAAGCATATAATAATTATTAGTAGCGCTACCAAATAAAATTATGCGCAACGGAAGTACTCCCCACTAATTAATAAAATTAATCATAATCCGAGCAGTGATTTTAATTGTGCCTTAAAAATCCCAAAAAAATCAAAATCAAATCAGGGTTGGACTGGAAAAATAATTTCGTAATAACCGACCCATTTTTTGTCAAGAGCAAAATATTAGAAAAAAGTTCAGAGAATTTCTATGTAATTCTTTTTATACCTCATTCGGTCAAGTCGCGGTAATGTGAACATCTAAAAACGAGACCACCTAGTTTGATATTCTAGATATTTCAAAACGTGAACAAAAAATGCAAAATTGGGTTATAATACGTGATACTAGGAATATGCAATCTTTAGGTATTATGTTATTATGACTTCGACAACATTCAACTTAAACTGTGTACAATAACACTGGACAATAATAATTCACTAATAATTGTGCATTGTACTATGACACAAGTGAATAATATATTATGTAACTGTTTCCACATCTGGGGCATTTACAAAATATTTCAATCAACTACAACATAAAATAAAATATAAGCAGAGCTGCAACTGACCATTAACACGTTCGGGTAATATCTTGCACGGATGTGGGTTTGGTACTCCAAAATAAACAAAAATCTAATAAGTTTAAATTTCGCAGCGGAAAAAGTGATCGGCATTTTTCAATTTAGATAAGCCCTTTGTGCGATACTAAATTTTAAAACAAAGTATTGCGTAAAACTTGGCATTTCATAACTGGTTACATAAATAGCTATTATCATTTTAGGAACATTTGGGGATAAAGTTGTGGTGTCGGAAATTGTATTTATGTATGGCTGGTTGACAGTAAAAAAAAGACAAAACTTTTTGGTTTAGCGTTCTCAAGATATACAGTGTGTTCACGGAAAATGGTAACAGTGCATAATTTTTATATGCTACTAGATATACTACAAAAAAAAGGTTTAAAAGGTTTTTTATTCAACTGGAAATTTACTATCGGAAACTGCTGATGTATATTTTTTTATACTTCAAATTAAACCGGAAGTGAACATCAAATTTTTTTTTCAAATGGCAACATGTCTTTTTTTTTAAATTTTCGCAATCTGCAATTTTTTCTTTATAAATAGGTATAAAATTTTCATAAGGTTACATAAGAAAATATTCGAGAAAATTCAAGATTTAAACAGACAATAATAATTTATTAATTATTTACATACCGGTATGTAGAGTGCTATGAACTTTTTTGGCAACTTTTTTCTATTGGGTCATTTAAAAACAGTTGTTTACGTATATCCGCCATTAAATTTAAAAGATTTCAAAAACAAAAAATTAATTTAGCATGCGATCAAATATCACTAAATCAACACAAAAAAAAGCATCTAATGATGAACTTCTGTGTATATTAGAATTATGTCTTGAACAAAACGGTGGCAATTTTGAAAAATTTATCCGATAAATGACAGTTGTGTTTTCTGTAACGTGATTTTTTGTTTTTCATAGCACTCTACATACGTTTATGTGTAGATAATAGCTCTATTCGCGGTAACACTCCTGGACACGTTTTATCCTACTGCGTCTGCGGTTTTATATTTTTTATCATCGAATTTGAGCTTTAATGACAATTTTATTATAAATCCGCAGACGCAGTAGGATAAAACTTATCCCGGATTGTTTCCGCGAATAGAGCTAATTAATAAATTATTATTGTTTGTTTAAATCCTGTATTTTCTCGAATATTTTCTTATGTAACCTTATGAAAATTTTATACCTATTTATAAAGAAAAAATTGCAGATTGCGAAAATGTAAAAAAAAAGACATGTTGCCATTTGAAAAAAAATTTTATGTTCACTTCCGGTTGAATTTGAAGTATAAAAAAATATACATCAGCAGTTTCCGATAGTAAATTTCCAGTTGAATAAAAAACTATTTAAACTTTTTTTTGTATCTAGTAGCATATAAAAATTATTCACTGTTACCATTTTCCGTGAACACACTGTATAAATAGCAACAAATCATTGGAAATTTGGAAATTCTTTTATTAAATTTCAAAACTCTGTATCATTTAAAAAAGTATTAGTCAATAATATTATCTGAAATAACTTAATAAGTTCTCACATCAAAACGTTTATGCGCTGTAGTGATAGAGGAAATCTCGTTAATCCATTCATGCGCATTATCTTCAGTAATGTAAGCAACATACATTTTACTAGACGAGGTAAGTAGCTTATAAAATGAGCTGAATGTGAACGAGTAATGCAGCATTTATATTCCTTCCTCTGTGGCGGCTTTAAAACCGGAATTTTTTTTGCCCTAGCTTTATTGATATTTTTGACTTGAAAAGTGGAACTTTTTACAGCTAAACTGAGTGTTCAGATAATCAACATTTTTAGACCTAATTCATTTAGCATATTGCATAGTATATTTGAACTTGAAAATGTTTTAAAAATAGTAACTGTTAATAATTGATTGATAAACTTCCACTTAATTTTAATCTAGAGAACAAACTGCTATAAAGCAAAAATTTTAGAGTGCTAAATATAATCAAAAGATAAATAAATAAATGTATGTATCTAAATAATAAAATGCAGCCACTATAGTTGCTTTCAGTTAAGTTTACTGTAAAAAATTTTGTACTAAAATTCGTGATTGCTTAATTTATGAGAAAACGGAACAAAGTTACTATAAATTTTCATTTAAAGTACATGTAAACGTAAAATTTATTGATAATATTTCTAGATAATTGTTATTTTTATAGCCAGATTAACAAATTGTATTTATCAGTGTAAATTTAAATTGGCGGCAGCGACACATCATAATTCTTTGAGTCAACTTCAACCGCGACTTTTTTAGTTTTATCATAATCTATCAAAACTGATTATTTTTTGTTTTTCAAATAGTTAAAGCAATTCCCGATAACTTCACCAATACTAGATAACAATTTCAAAACGACTAGAAAAGTTTCGGCATTTGGACCCCACGGCTGCTACACCGGGTTAGGGATATTTTGAGGAAGGCCATTTTGATTAATTTAAAAAAGTCTGTATGCATGTATGTACCTACATAATACACACTTATGTCTGTAAACACGAGAGAATCTAAACGAAACAATAGAATCACTCAAACTTTGAATTTAGATTTGTGCCTGCTGTTGATCTTGAAAGTTAATTAAATGGCATAGAGAGATAATGACATAATTCATCATAAATCAGAAACGAAATGAACTATTTGAAATTCTATTCAAATTAAACTTGAACAGGGGTTGATTTTACACGTATTTCTAAATCATAGAAATTTAATAAAATAATTTATGGTGAGTTCATGCAAGAAAAGTAACGCAAAACGTTCATTGTTCAAAATCATAAGAAATCTTTAGTTTCTGGAATGTTGATATGCATTTTGTTAAAAATTAGTAGTATTCCCCCCTTACACTATTTGTTGTCATTTATATTATTCGTCCGCTATACTTTTTCTATATTTCGTTCCATTTTTCTATGCTAAATTTAGAGTTGTAGTTTTCTCTTTTTCTTTCTTGGAAAAATTTCTAATTATCAATTACATAATATACCTATTATAGCTAAACGGTGTTCATTTATTAGTCTTTGATAGTAAAAATATTTGTTTATAAATAAATATGGATAAAACATGATTAATTCTTAAATTTTTGTTGTAATTAGTAATCTAGATTAGTCATTTGCATATCTCATTAGTACAAATCACCGGGTGAAAATTTTGATTTTGTCAGGTCAAAAGAGTTAATTTAAATACACGCAGGTACCTCCTAACTGACAAATGTTTGACAAAAAACTGAAAATTATGTTAACAAAATATAACTACGAATATTTGACAAATAACTGACTAATTTTTGACAAATATTTGACCATTTGCTTATTTTCGAATTATTTGAAATAGAGTTACGGAACAGAAAGAAAAGGAGGCGGAGCTTATGTACAGTAACGAAAACTCGTACAGACGTGTTTATCCCTGCGTTCGGGGAAAAACTACTTTCGCTACCAAACATTTCTTTTTTTTCTTCTTTCGAGTTTGCAGTCGCTTCCAAACATTTTGGCTCCGCCCCTTTCAGTCGCTACAAACATTTTGGTGGGGAGCCAAAACGTTTGGAAGCGACTGGAAGCTCGAAAGAAGGAAAAAAAATGTGTGGTAGCGTTTTGGTAACACTATAATCATTAAAAACATCCCCCTAGGGCCTTTCAACTAGGTAAGTTGTGCTACTGGGAAGGGGGTGATTTGCACTTTATTTTGCAACTCTGTCGTAGGTGGATGTCTTGTCAAAATTGACTATCTCGCGCCTCCGCTCCGTTCCAGAGCCATTTTGACAACACTAATATACTCGTTAAAAACATCCCCCTAGGGTCTTCCAAGTCGTCAGAGTGTGCTACTTCATAGCTACGTATCGTACTAACCAGGGCAGTAGCTAGACATTGGTCATAGGGGGGGTTTTCTCAGAAAAAAAAAGTTTTTTCTATCCATGGGGGGGGGGTTCGCGCCCAAAAATTTTTTTAGACCCCTATTTTTAATATCTCTCTCTCCCATGGGGGGGTTGAACCCCCCGTATCTACGGCCCTGGTACTAACAATCTAATAAGAAATGAAATCGCCCGGGAATAAACCGTCCGTGGACCAAAAGTCTGGATACCCAATACCGTTACTCGAGGTTTCCGTTACAATTATTTTGGAACTTGTTACCGATTTTACAGACTTATTCACTTGAAAAAGGAGCAAAGTTAAATAATATTCCGAAGGTATCCATCCGTATGGATTGGATATTGACTACAAATATATTGTAAAAAAAAAAAAAGAAGAAAATAACAATAAGCTAAGCTCTTACGTTTCTCAACCTATCAGAGCTTACATTATTCGTTAAACTGTGCTCATTTTGTTTTAAATAAATTTGTTATCAGTGCGTGAGCGGTCGGTAGCGGGAATCTCGTTAGTTTATTCATGCGCATCAGTGGTGGTCACAACAGATCAAATCTTACATCATATAATATCATAACATGGTAAAGTGATTTTTCTTTAATTCCTGCTTCCTTTTATAACGGATAAGAATGAAAAGGGTATCAATTTAAAGAAATTTTTATTCCGCACTTTTTTTTCTTTAATTACTGTTAAAATTTCACTAATAAAATGCAAAATAGCGCAATTAAAAAAATTTTAGTTGCCTTGTTTGAATTTTATTGCAATTGTTTTTGCTTGAAAACCAATAATTTTCAACGAGTTAAGAATAACTTGTGTTTGCGTTCATTGTTAACCAAATTTATTGGAATATGTCAAAGTAACTTGTTGGAAATTATTGGTTTTCAAGCAAAAACAATTGCAATAAAATTCAAACAAGGCAAATAATTTTTTTTTTTAATTTTGCATTTTATTAGTAAGTTTTTAACAGAAATTAAACAACAAAGTGTCAAGTGTTAGGTATCTTTAGAAACGGAATAAAAATCTCTTCAAATTGATATAATTTTTATTCTAATCCGTTATCCTGGGAAGCAGGAATTAAAGAAAAATCAATTTCCCATGTTAATTTCCTATGTTCAGGATCAAATCCTAAATTTTCTTTAAATATAAAATTTATATTTTAAAATTAGTTTCTTTTATCACAGTTTACATTATTTGACATGTACTATTTTAATTTCAAATAAAGAAATTAGAAATCAGACAATTCAGACATAAAATATATAACATTTTTTAAATTCAAAAATATAAAATATCTGATGAAATGCCAAATTGTGTTCTATATCCTCCCAAAATTTCAAGTCAGGCCGTTTTTTTAAATGAGTCATGTTCTGAATCCAACATTAAATTCTACGAAATTTTTTTAGGATATTCCGATTCTGAAAATGAATATGTATGAGTAGAGGTCATAATATTCAAAGTATTTTTGGAATGGAACGATGTGGATTATTTTCAAGTTTTAGCGATACAAAAATCTAAAAATCTCCAAACTAGCTCATCGGAAAGACAGAAAAAATTCTAAAAACTAAGGGGTAGTTTTTAGAGGAAACAAAAATAAATTTTGTTTAAATTTCTGAAAATTTGTAAACAAAATTACGCCAAAAATAGTGAAAAAGTTTTAAATGCCAAAAGCAGGAAGGTAAAAAATGACAACATCCGGATTTATTAGGGATAAACCCCTTATTTTCCTTATTACAGCTCTGCCTTCTAAAAGTACACAAAAAAAACTGAACTGGAAAATTTATGAGTTAGCAGGTGCGAAGGGCGTGAATGCAAAAATTTCACTTTTATTGATCTTATCTGATGGTTAAAAATTGAATATTTATGTTATTTATTTCACGCAATTATAAACACTTGTTACACAAATTATTTTAAAAATGCGCAAAATCCAGATTTTCACTTTTGACAAATTAAGTAAAAGATTTCGATTGCCCTGTATATAAGAAAAGTAAATATTTATTTACCTGTGACTTTTTGACAATTTAAATCGCACTCACTAGAAAACAAGCAGCATGAAAATGAACGGCTTCGTCGAGGAACAAAAAGCGTATGAGAAGGAAAACTAAATTCTAAGAACACTTATCAGGTAGTAAGCCGTAGTTAACAAAGATCCCTTTATCCTACCCTTAATCCCTGAAAACTCTTGAGATAAAAGTGTTGACTGTTGAGTAATATGTAAGTGGCAGAGGATTAACGTTATGGGTATTTATCTGGTTGATCATAAAATGCAATTGAGCGGCTTGGAGTTTCAAGAAGTTTTAATTTATTATGTGGAGTGGATGTGCCTAAGCGCCCTGATTGTTGTTTATATTTTGACAGATACGAAAATGACTAAATGTCATATAAGAAGTTTGGAAAGTAAACGTAATAAAATCTGTTAAATGGACAGGTTTCGATTACCATATTTAAATAAAAGATACATAGGTATTAGAAAGTTGCAATTTTGTAGCATTTCGACTATTTTTCAAGTTATTTAAAGCATAAAAATTTAAAAAAATGTTTGGAAGGGACCCTTAGTTTTTGTGACCTTGTCGGGACCCCACATGTAAGTAATATTCGAGTTTGACAAAATAGAAATAAATGAATAAAAAATTGGTTAGTAGATAGGCATTTAATAAAAAACAAAACGTACGTTACCTAACATCGTAACACCAAGATAGGTGCCATTGATCCCTAAAAAGTTGGACACATTTTATAAAAATGCAGCAAAACTTGTAAAATCACCATTTTAAAGCGGCACTACACTGACATTTAAGAAGTAAACGAGTGAGGCACCAACACAGGCATGCATTTTTAATAAAGAAAGGCAGAGTAAAAATTTTCGAAAAAAAAAACACTTAATTGTTTATTGATGTACGTGGAAACGAGTTTATAGATTCACTATTACATTCTGTTAGATAGTTTGAGAGTACGAATACGTAAAGCAAAAAGTAGAGAGGGAACAGGTAGTCGTACCTTGGGTACGCATCGTGCCCCCAACGCGGACATCAAAAGTCCACCGTTGTCCATTTCATTCCGTTCATACGTAAAGCAATCAAGCACCTGTCCCCTGGAAATAAAGGATAGCTATATCAAAGTTCCTTCATATTAACTGTTCTTTATCTCCACCTATGTATACCTACTATTCGTTTTTTAAATTTATACCCACTCTAATTTGCCAATTACATCTTCAATTATTGCAAAATAACAACTTGCAGTTGATTAAAGTCAAACAAAAATTGTTTTCCATCAAGGACGAAGGTTTTTTTAATTTCCGGTATTTCTTTTTTTTTTTCAATGATAAATTAAGAATTCTATCAGGTCGTGTAGGTGTACCTACTATGTAATAAAACAAATCACTGGATGGAATTTAACCTTTCGCATTAGGTTACCATGAGTGAAGGTAACAAATGATTCATCAATTACTTTTTTAATTTAAATTTGATCAATGAATTCGATGGCTTTGTTTGTATGCAACGCCAATTTGAATTAAAACTTCATAAAACGGTTACGCATCTCCAACTTAAAAATAAACGGAATCCGGTTTATTTGCACGCCGCCCTAGCCGTACTGGTGGGCAACACTTCGTACATTGGAATTTTTAAATGTCCATACTTGACCATAAACTGCCCTTCGAACTTTACCCTTTTGTTATAAGTTATAACGAAAGTTATTGGAAACACTACAAATATCTGGTAACAAGTAAATGATGAACCCTTGTTAAGAGAAACTCCGTCTAAAAATATCTTGTCCTAAACAAGAACCGTTTTAATTACTGATTTTGAAGTGGCGATGAAAAACGCATGCAAAATTCAAAGGCCATGCATTGATAGAAGAGGTTGCAGATTTCATCCATCTTTTCAATGATCCCGGTTTATAGCTTGGGTTATATGTTATTTATTTAGTAATAGAAACTATCTAGTTAATTTTTTTCAAGGATCCCGGTTTATAGCTTAGGCCAGTAGTTTTCAACCTTTTCCTGTTAATGGCACACTTTTAGTCGAGTCCTTCCGGCTCGCGAGTGGTTTGGGGGGGGGGGTCGGAGAAACGTGTTACCACAATATACTTTCATTCACTTTTTTAAACATCATACATTTTTCTTCACTTGAAAAAGAATTCATTGTTTTTTACGATTTCACTTACAAAAATTTCTCTCTCACCTCCACGATGGTGAACTCCGTAAACCTCCACCAACCCCGGTGGAAGGCTGGGTCAGGGCAAACGAGAGCGAGAGAAACTCTCCTCAAAAGAGGAGCATCGGCAGGCAAGGCTAGCACCCTACCGGCCGATGTACCTAAACTTAAAATTGCTCACAGAACCAATCACAATGCCTCGGATGCTGGACGGATAAATACGATGACGAAAATGGAAAAAAAAGCGAGAATGGAGATCCAGAGTTCTACGCATGGGGTGCTGGAACATAACATCATGGACCGGAAAGGATCAGGAGGTTCTAATGGAGATGGATAGACACAATGCGGACATTAAGATCAATAGTGGGAGTCTCTTTGATGGATGGAGTAAGAAGTAACAATATCCGAGAAACATGCGATATCCAGGACATCGTAAGATGGATAAGAGAAAGGAGGAGACAATGGAGGGACCACTTGGAGAGAATGGATGAAGGCAGACTGGCCAAAGTGGCGATGACGGGCAAACCCATCTCCAGAAGACTTCCGGGACGACCACCAAAAAGGTGGTACGAGAGTTGGACTTCGGGATCTCAAGATAATCCATGACACGGCATGACAAGAATTGGAAAATACAGGACCTAGTCCTAATTTACGAAGAAGAAGAGAAGAAGACTTACAAAAATTTAATTTTTATTAAATTTAAAAATTCAATAAATAAAATTTAAAAAATTGTCGACGCATGTTGCTCGAAGCGTCGAAGCAAATGTAGGCGAGGAATTCAACAAGTTCAATTATGAAATCGGGTTAAAAAAATCATTAAAAAAAATTTTCGGGGAAAGAAATGAAATGAAGAAGGGCCAAAAGTCATTCGTGCGGCCCGTCGAAATTTCGCTTATAGGAAATGAGTTCGACACCCCTGATATACGCGAAGAGCATGTAAAATAGAAGGAATCTCGTAAATCAATTCATGCGCGTCCGCAGCGGTGTATCTAGACTTTCTCCGCCCTTCCCAAACATTTTTTTTTCTTAACCCTATTTCATAATTATTGAACTATTGAATGCCTCGCCTACATTTGCTCCGAGCAACATACATCAACCGGTCATTCGCGCCGCTCCTAAAAATGTACCGCCCGAATACTATTGAACTTACACTCTTATTGCTTTCCCATTTACGCGGTAAAGGAAAGTATTGTGATCGTGTCAAAAATCAACTTTGCGTAGGCATATTAGAATCTCGATTCAAAGGTATAATTTTAATCGTGAACGATTTTTGGAACGATGTCTGGATGTGTGTGGACATTTTTCGGCTACGATTACGAACAAACGCGCGCACCAATTGAGTTGAAATTTTGCATACTGGATTTGAACAAACGGTGGAAAGAACTGATTAGATTTTGGTTAAAATCCATCCGCTGAAACCTCATTTATTTGAGTTTGCTGATTTTTAATGACGCGCATGAATGGATTAACAAAATTCTATTTGTTTTAAAATTTCTTTTATAAAAAATGACAGATTATTGTATGACAATAATCACAGGTGTTTCCCAGTGTAGCAATGAATACAAAGCATTCCCGCATCTAATACGGAAGGACAATAAGGGCCACAGGGGGACTATTTAATTTTACTTTTTTAAATGGGAAAGTCATGTGTTGTGCCACATCAGATTTTTTTAATTAACCTTGGTTTAATTAGGTGAACAGACAATGCTTCGGGTGTCTCGCTTGCTCATGCGAGACTGGCAACCGAGATCAAGTATCGTGATCACCTAATAAAGGATAAAGATAACTCAAAAACTGATGGCACACCAGGAAGATACTCAGGACACACCGGTTGAAAACCACTGGCTTAATAATATGTTATTATCTTTTTTATTTACAAGGGGAAGGCCAACTTTGGTCGTCACAGATCTGCACCATTACCTCTATACCTTTACAACATAATTAGAACGTCACTTGCTGAAAGTTTAACGACCCGGAATTGAGAAAATTTCAAAAAAATATTTTTTAAAAATATTTTATAATTTCTTAAAACACACGGGTAGTTCAACTGTACCAAGTATAAAAATTGAACAATAGCAGCGACAGGTGATCATAACCTCAAATAACTCGTCGTGAAGGTCGTATTGACATGCATAATTTATTCAGTATAACAAACTTATTTCAACTTTGAAGTAGTACCTATAATTATTACACACGGTAAGCAAAATTTAGTTAATTTTGTTTTGATTTATTTCGATAAAATTTTTATTAGGTTACAATTTGAAAAGTTTTAACTTTTAACGCAACTTCATGTGACTCGAATCGAAAAATTAATCTTCAGTGATTACCGCAGAAGCTTTTGGCGCCATTAAATTATTTGCGACAAGGAGCTTGCTCAAAATATATTATATTTGCATATTTCAATTGTCTTTTTGAAATTTCACTGTATCGTGATGGTTCATCGGTAAGTTAAATTCACATGCACTAGACCTCTAAACCAGGCTCATTCTAGTTTTGATTTTCAGCTCCTCGATACTGGTCATGTCAGCAAGACGTTATTTTCAAGAATTCATCGTAAGTTCGCCGTTGACTGAAATATTTAGAATCTATACTTCAGATAAGTAATAGGAGCCGAATTGTCGATAACATTTTTATATTGATTATATAAATTAAATATAAGAAAATATTAGTTATTACAGTTTTGTGTTACAGCATTACAATAAAAATTATATTTATAGTAGTAATTATTTTCATTGACATTATTATAGTAAGTATTTGATTTATTGTTATTGATTCACTTTCTCAATTTCTTCAGTGACAAATTTATGACAACTGCAGTTTGCCTTCACAACATTTAAGTTTGACCAGTATTGTCTGTAATTGGTTCTTTTGGCTTATACCTTGGGTTTGTCCTTTGCATTATGAAAATACGGTTTAAGTATGTTGAATGACCCCAGATTCGATGACCGTGTACCATTCTTGAAGGAAACATTGAGAAATAAACGAGTCTTGTGATATCATGTAAATAGCTGAGCATGTACTTTGTTACTGTCCAGCGCTGACTTCAATGAGAAGATCGATGCTGACATGGCCAGATTCCATGACAGATTTTCGAAGGAGCTGAAAATCAAAAGTAGTACAATGAGCTTGATTTGGAAACCTAATGCATGTGAATTTAACTTACCCTCCACAACAAATGCGCAAATTTATGGCCCTTCCACAATTTCAGAAAATGAAGATTTTGGACACAGTGAAATTTCAAAAGAACGGTTGAAATATGCAAATGATGTATTCTGAGTAGCTCTTTCCTGCAAATAATTTAATGGCACCAGAAGATTCTGCGGTAATCACTGAAGATTAATTTTTCGATTCGAGTCACATGAAGTTGCGTTAAAAGTTAAAACTTTTCAAATTGTAACCTAATAAAAATTTTATCGAAATAAATCAAAACAAAATTAACTAAATTTTGCTTACCGTGTGTAATAATTATAGGTACTACTTCAAAGTTGAAATAAGTTTGTTATACTGAATAAATTATGCATGTCAATACGACCTTCACGACGAGTTATTTGAGGTTATGATCACCTGTCGCTGCTATTGTTCAATTTTTATACTTGGTACAGTTGAACTACCCGTGTGTTTTAAGAAATTATAAAATATTTTTAAAAAATATTTTTTTGAAATTTTCTCAATTCCGGGTCGTTAAACTTTCAGCAAGTGACGTTCTAATTATGTTGTAAAGGTATAGAGGTAATGGTGCAGATCTGTGACGACCAAAGTTGGCCTTCCCCTTGTTAGTATAAGATAAGAGAAACCAATTTTAATTGTATTTCGTTAATTTAGCATCATTTTCAAGGATTCATGGTTATAGCTTAGGTTATTTTTTTGTAAGTTTATGTTCTTTATTTATTATGAGAAACTCCTAAGAATTTTTTGCTCTGTCTACTTTTAAGAAACTTTTTAAATAAGATTTATAATTTTTGTAACATAAAACAAAAATTTAGTAATAAATCCTTACTAAAGAAATCCCATTGTCATTTGTATGTAAACTCCCCTAATACTGAACTAACATTAGGGGAGTTTACATGTGGGATTATTGTTGACGTTCTTGGTCGGAGGGCAGTTTATACTTTTCAATTTTTACATGTTTCATGGATTGGAACAGTTTAGTCACCCGGGTTTATATAGGATGTAACAAAAACTACCCTCTGAATCTCAACCCCTAATGAGAGGGTTAACCCAAACAGAAGCCAGCTTTCGCCACAATCCGGAGATAACCTCTCCAGTTTGTTTGCTACGATGTTAATAGACTAACTCCTTATTAAATGCGAAGGTGTGGGTAGTGAAATTAATTAATTTTAAGGTGTTGAAAGGGGAGGGTTGTGCGTGGAGGGTAAATATTTAACAATCATGAGGTATTTAAATAAGATTGGTTATTTCATCTATTGATTTTCATAGTTTCCAAAACCTCTAATTTTTTACTTTTTGACTCAATATGCAAAATTTTATGACTTTTAATCGATTGTCTCTCCCAAAAAACAGAATAGATCTTTTAGTTTTAGATACTGCTTTAGATTTAACAATTAGCTGCATCCTTTCCCTATTAGAGAGTAACCGTCCGTGAATTGTACCTCACGGGAAGGGCCTCCGGCAAGTCGGGATACCTACCCATCCCGAACTGCAAGGTCCGAAATGGCCTTAGGTGGAGGGATCTCAGACAGACAGGCCAAATGCTGAGGTCCATAATTGAACAAAACAGCACTCCACAGAGCACTGAAGTTCAGTTCTGGACTTGGAATAACCTCTAATGGTGGGGGAGGTCAAGCAAGCATACGCTAGAATTGACCCCAGGACTTCCACCTCCTTAGTAGATTTTGTTTTGCAAACGTGAACCTTTTAGGTCCAAATGTTTTAAGGATAATACGTAAACACCCTTACAGATTTACTTGCCCATCTTAAATCTAAGCTGTCACTTTGGAGTCCACCAGAGTGCACTTCCGCGACTATAACCAAGTTTCTTTGGTTAAGACCATTTTTCTTTAGGCAACCATTTAAAGATTAGTTTCCTTCAGGGTAGGACCGGCTCATTTAGACTCGCTAAATGATTCTAAACGTATTCCCTTTTCAAGAAAGCTGACAAGTGTACGTACAGATCGTCTAAGTGTCTGATACAGCGGCCAATTCGTGATCAATCGTCAAAATGTCTGTGAGTAACAACGCAACTAAAATCATCGCAAGAGGAAGTGTTACTAAAACACGTCCCAGTTGGTCTTTTAGGTCATCCTAGTTTCCATCTGTGCAAAAAACTTCCGCGCCATGAGCTGATCATCGTCCTTTCTAAAGTAAGTACAGCAATCAGTTTAAAGATCCTTTAGGTGATCTCAGCGTCCAGCTGTAGATGTGGAGGGAGAACGATCCCGTGCCGTCGTGCATTTAATTTTCGTTTCTGCACATTAGCTCCGCCTTATCAAGTGAAAGTGACGCCGCTCTACCTGCATCGGATCTTTGGTTGATTGAAGAGTTAACTTCAAGCAAAAATGCTTTTTTGAATTTCATGATGGAAATTTTTTACAAAGTATTATTATATAAAAAGACAGTCTTGTGCAAAATTTCAGCCTACATTTTGTCATTTTTTTTAGTACTAAAAGATATCCAAAAAATCTCAAAAAAATTAATAAAAATAAAAAATAACATGAAAATACTTTTTTGGGTTTCTTTCGCAAGTAAATTCAGAAATTGGTCAACTTTAAAAAAAATTATTAAATGTTAGAATCTTCTTACTATTCTAAGAAAATGTAGCATAGTTCTGCTTTAGAATACTTACAAATTAAAAAGAAACCATCTCAAAATTCCGCCTGCAACATCTGCAAAAATTATAAATTTAGTTTAACTATATTGTTAGCTAAAACTGCTTATTAGCTCGTGGCTTGCTTAGCTAAGAACTCGTCAACCAAAGTGTCAACCATATTTAGAGAACTTACCCTAAGCAATAAAGATAACAAAAATTAAGAAAAAGTTAAAAAGCAATAAAAATGTTCTAATAAATATTCTAGCCATAAAATGTTTAACTTTTCATCACTAGTGATGAAATATGTTAGATGTAAGTATGAAAGATGTTTCTTAAACCAAATTAATTCTGAAAAGTGACACTTTACCTACATATTAGAAAAAATAATTATGAAGAGGAAACTTTTGTAAACGGCAAACTGCTGGTTAAAACTGCACTGACAATGAAGAATCCCTTCTATGTGCCATTGATGAGATCTAATAAGACAGAAATATGTATATCCTTGAAGACGGCGATCTTGCACCCAAATACACTGCCCCTGCATCTCAAGTTCATGCCTTCACAGAATCTTAGAAGCAGTGGCGTAGCTACCATAGGGCAAAGTGGTGCAGTGCACCGGGGCCCCGGAACCCAGGGGGCCCTCTGAACTGTTTTTTTTTAAATTTCTAATGCAAACATGTGAAAAACGGGAGAGGGGGGGCCGATTTTTTTTTATGCACCGGGGCCCTTGTCCACCTAGCTACGCCACTGCTTAGAAGTCCCAAATCGACCACTTCACCTTGACAGTATACAAAGTCATCTTACCTTATTTGTATTATCTGCAGGTCGGCACCAAAACAAATGTGGAATGCGGAGAGAAGTTTCTAATTTTCTATAATTTAACTGAATGAGAATAACACAAACTAATTAAAAATTTTTGTTTTTAACATTTTTTATAATTTATTATTTAATTTGTGTACTTTCTTCAAGTTTCTTTTATCATATTTTTTCTACTTTTAAGCTCTTTTTGTGCAAAAAAAAATCCACACTCTAAATTATTATTTTGTTGATGTGGATATTCAATGGATATCCACTTGATCGTTAATATGAAATGAGAAAAAATGGAAATGCTTAGATTAAACTATATTACACTTGACATATATGTAAATATATACATAATATGCAGTTATATGTATATATTTTAATTTTTACAGGGAATATAATGCACACTGTTATGTATACATATAAAAAAAATAACTTATTTTACAAACAATATATAGATAAATATGCGATTAATAATATTAGACTCTTCAGAAACTTTTCTCAGCAATTATATTTTCGTTGTTGATTTTAGTTGATCAAAATTGCTACCTTGTCGATCCCTTTTGAGTAAAAAAACGAAACAAAAACTAAAATATAATTATTGGAAATAAAGCAAAATATTATCATCTTTTTTAGAAAAGTTTCTGTGCTATAATATACAAGACTTGTTATTTATACAGTTAACATATACATAATATAACATTTTTCATTATCTTAATTCTATGACAGTACTATCAATATAGTCATAATGAGTAAAATGAGTAAGATTATTCGAATTATTAAACATAACTACAGCACAATAAGATTCTAAAAGCATCTTTTGATACTTAAACAAATCATCAGTACAAATGCGCTTCTACGACTTGTTTTTCATTATATTGTCAATTGGGTTCATTTTCTAATTACTATGCAAGAAACTTTTCGCTGGAATTTTTGAAGGATTAAAGAAACTGCACCAATGCAAAGGAACTTGTGAGGTGTTTCACACCATACTGGCTATAAAAGACGAAGTAGAAGAGAAAGCATCATAAATAAACGAGTTCAAGAGTTCCGAATCTAACTTATGCCACCTACATAATAATTATGTTAATAATATAACGCTGGCAAAGATTTTTACATCTTAGAATAACCTACGGTGTCTTCTCTTAATAGTCAGGTCACAACAGTTTCAATTTTTACTTCTACGTTTAACGTAAATCAGTCACCACTTGTAAGAGAATCATCATTATCACGTAATCACAAGATTCTTGACATTATAACCGAATCAGATGCTCCACTGTTACTTCTGTCACGCTAATTTTGATTTTAAAAATCAATTTTTTACCAATATGGTAGCCATTTAATGGTGTATCTTGGGTTGATGAAATCCTAGTTTAATTGTACCAATTCACATTTAAAGATTTAACAAACATTTAAAATAAATGCAACTTAAAATTATCATTGAATGAACTTAAACGATCTTGGTGCAATCAGACCTTAGAACTTCATTTTGGCTAAATTATTACCTATTTATTTTTTCAAACATGTCTCATTGTGGACTACTTTCCCCTCAGATACACTATTCTGCATTTTGGTAAGCCGCCATTTTAGTAATGACAGAACAGAAGTCGATTTTAACTTTGGTTTAAAAAAATGAATTTTGGTATCTCTAACTGTTGACAAGTTACAGCTTGAAGCTGTGACTAAATTACGCTGAGTTAGGGGAATTACAGAAGTTTTATAAGGAAGCTTAATAAACTTAACTGAACTGTCGTTTTCGGGTTCAGAAGTTTTCTATGTACACCCTGTACTTTTGACCTTGTGAAGTGATGGCAAGCATTAATTTAATAAAAATAGCACTACATATTTACAAAGTACTAAACTAATATCAATTACTTACTTAAAATGTCTGAATTTGAAATTTCCAGAAAAATGTGTTATGAAAATCAGAGGTGTAGTGTCATGGTATTAATGGCACCTCTTAGGTAATGTTTGAACGAGCACTCTTGAACCCCTTTCTTTTTCCAAAACACAAAAGGGTGGGTTAATATTTTGATTTCTAAGTTGAGCAAGGTGAAGAAAGCGTTATGATTTACGAGCGTATATTGAATTTGTACCACAAATATCAGTAAAGTGTAGAACATATCACACAGATCTGAGATCAGTGTGTCATTTACATTCCCTAACAAAAACACAGTTTGAACATCTGTAAATGAAATAATCATACATCCATCAAATCATAACCTTCGGATTGAAAATAGAAAATGTGCGTTTAAATAAAAAATCAAGGAAAACAAAAACTCAAAATAAATTCAACATTACAATCAACATTTAACAATAGAGTATATTCATTCACACACATTTTTCTTTCAAACAGTAGATCATTTAATTATTTTATACGTATATCGTAATGTAAATACGGATTTTAACTATAGAGCGCATAAAGTTGGCAAGTGCATATGAGTAAAGTGATATTAATCTATAATGGAATGCTCTCTAAGTATTTTTACTTGGTAAATTAAAATTGTTCAGCCAAGAGATCACATATTTCCACAGAAACACTTTCTTTACTAGAACGTACTGTAAGTCGATACATCTACACAGAAAAAAAACCTTTAGTTCCTTCCAACTCAAAAAATAAACAAAAATTAATCACCTGAGCATTTTTATTTGGTTCCAGACGTAATAAGCATCCAACTTGTTGAGTCCGCATATGAACAATCCCAGCACAAACAAAGTTATCAGGGTTCGGATCAATACCGTCCAAAAGTTGCATTCCAAAACCAATAAGTTTCATTCGAGTTGCTTGCAAATCCATCACGCCTGATGCTTTAAATATTTTCTGAGATCTTTGTTGATTTGAACTAAAACAAAAATCACATTGCGGTAGTCAATAATAAAGCCAATTCATGCTTATTTTTGTGTTTTATTTTGAAAAACTGGCACCCAGATAACTTTCTTTTGTTAGCTCCAAGATAAATTATATTTTCGTGAGCCTTTAGCTAATACAATTGATTTTTATTACTTTGCAGGTACAAAAAATTGCGACTAAAAAGATTCTTACCTTCCCAAATTCTTCCACCTAGCAAAGAAGGATTCGCCGTTCATTTCAGTGGGTTCAAAAAATTTATTTAGCGTTAATGGTAACTTAACAGTAATTTTTTGGGAAACACCATTATAAATAAAAGAAATAACCATGCTAGGAGTATCTAAAAGAGACATTTAAATAGTTTTTTTTTACACTGAAACCTGGAAATTTTTTCGTACCTGTATAATCATCAATACACTCAGAATTAATCAACTGCTGGATTTGAGCCCCAGCCTCCAAAGTGGGTTCAACAGGTTTCATTTGAATGCTCATTTTGGCAGTTTGATCATCGGACCATAACAAAGTAGGAACAAAATTTTGAAGAGCAAAGGTGGTTTTATTACCATAAAATAAACCAAGGCGGCCTAAATTTTGACGGAATTCGCTTTTAACTCCAATTTGAATTAAATCATTTTCAAATAAAACGCCATTATTTTTGCATACAAATCTAAAAAGAAAAAAAATAATAAAAAAGTTTTAGGTTTACTTCCTCAAATTTTATACTTTTTGGGATTGTGAACATTCAAAGTTTGAATATTATTTGAGTTGTTTGTGCTTGGCTTTGAACTATATACATCTCCCAACACGTCTAATAAAACACCAGTGTTGCCGGAAAGTGGTTGAGAAGTAGGTGGTGTTGATAATCCAAGTAAATCTCCGGATATGTTACTACTAAAAGTAACAATTCGGTTAAAACGTTTAAAAAACTAAAAAAATTTACCTTGTACTATTAATCTCATTGGTATGATTATTAACAGGTGTGGGGCTCTTTCCGTCTTTGATTTCGTTCTCGGGAACTCGTCCGGGTTTCTTCTTTTTAAGAACAGCTAAGATGGAACTTTCACGCTCAGGGAAAGCAGGCATTTCCTCAAGTACCGTTGCCAATACATCAGTGCTAGCAATAATACTCAACTGCAAGTATTCGGAAGCCCTTTGTTGTAATTCTGCATCTGCAGAACGTAAGTTACTGTGCTGCTTAAAAACTTCTTGCACCTGAGTACGTATTTCTGGGAATAAATTTATAAACTTGATGTAAGTCGAAAGTAGAAGAGCGCGAGTCATGGGAGAACACAAGTGATATTTTGAATGTAGAAGTTGAAATTGAACTTGCGGTGACGAACGTTGATCACCGGCTATGAGATTTCCAAACTCTCCAAGAATGTAACCACCAACTTTTACCATATTTTCGTGACAAGCCGGAGCCTGCAAAGCCTAAGAAAAACAAAGACAAAAATTATTTTAAATTGCCTACCGTACCCATAAAAAAATTTGAAGTCGAGCAGTAAAAAGATACAAAACTTGTGACACTTTATGACTCGACGTGTAGAATTGCAAAAAATTAACTATAATAAGGTCAAATTGTATAACTCAACGTTTAGTTAATTTCGAGAAAATCGATTTTGAAAAATTTTATTAAAATATAAATGACGCGCATGAATGGATTAACGAGATTTCCACTAGTTTAACAGTCCTATGAAGAGCTTGCTTATCCATTCACGCGTATCGTTTCCACTGTCCTTATAATTAGACATCAAGCTTGTTGCCTCTCTTAAAGATGGGAATGAAGGAGACAAAGACGCCATATATCTAGAAGCGCGAGGTCGGTAAAAAAATTCTCTACGATTATAAAAAGTGGTAAAGAAACCACTCCCGACAAAAACTGGGAGATATTTATTATTGCCACGAATTACAGTAAAAATTTTCTGCAAAAGGAGCATTCCTAAGATCGTCGCCACAAACAATGTCATCCGGTCGCATTAGTCATGGAATAGTTCCCTTTGACGACAGTGCAGATCTGAAGTATTTGTAAAACTTCTTAGAACTGCCCCTCAGAATAAGATTCTCTTCTAGCTGTCAAAAGCCTTGTACTAAAAATGTTTGAAAAATTCTTATATGGTATTAAAACATCTCATTATGTCTTGTTCAATTCAATACCGATTACTATAAATTGTTTCTTTCCGTTTTGGCCACCTCTACGATACGACGCTTGTGCTATCAATATTGACATTAAAGAAAATTCTTTGATTTATACAATAAAGTAAAATATAACTCAATTACCGATTAAAAACACAAATTATTTATATTTTTTGCCGCTTCTACGATTCCCATGACCCCTGATTGCAAAAATTAAAACAATTTTTCATAAAAACAGCTGCATCTCGTTAATCCATTCATGCGCATCATTAACAGTATCACGTTTCCGTGAACCGATTTCAACCAAAATCTGATCAGTTCTAAGTTTCCATATAAAAGTACTTAATATAAAATTTGATTGTGGAATTCTTATTGGTTTGGGAGCTAGAGTGCACACAAAATTTTGATGACATACACACACACATACAGACATTTCTTGATGTTTGGTCTCTTTCAACTCCTTGGACCTCAAGGACTATAAATCCGTCAATATCTGAAATCTTTTTTATTTCGATTACAATACTTTCCTATACTATGTATAGTAAAGTAAAAATGGGTGGCAAAAATTTGTCTGGTTCAGTTAATCAAGCCAGAGGTATTCTTTAAGAAAAATAGCATCAAAATACGGAATTGGCCGCAAAAGTCTACGTAGAATAGCGGAAAAATCCAGCAAAAGCAAGACATATTGCTGACAAAGAGGGAAAATTGTAAGTTCCACTAATTAGGGTAAGATTCCTTAAATCCACAAGGCCATCGCTAAAATTCGTCGCAGATTAAAGAACCAAAAACAGAAAGAATGAAAATGTCTTAATGTCATATTTGGATTCCTTAACCTGTTCTGCATCTGTGTATATACGTTTGTGCAAGACGTAGCACCTTGTCACTCATCAAAATCTGTTATAAATTTCTTAAATATGATTCAGGTGCTTCCATGAGCTGGTAATTCTCTCGATCTAAATGCTGGCTCACGGTATTAAGGGGTAATGCCACTCTAGGATTTTCAAAAAATGCAAAAAATATATTTTGATTTGAATTATGCCTTAGGGTCCTAGAAATAGTGTGAGTTATTGTTGGGTATCAAATTATTGGCAACATAATAAATTTTCAAAGTGCGGGCTGAAATAACTTAAAATCAACAATCGAGGAGGCGGAAATAATCGAAGGTATTGATGTCACAAACTCGTTTTCTTTAAGGTAGGGCTATTTCTTCCAAAAAAATGTAATTTCTGTTGATATTGAAGATGTGGTGCTGCAGAAGAGCCCTAAGATCAGCTTGATCAAAAGGATGACAAATAAGGAACATAACAAAAATATAAGTGTTATAAAAAAGAAGAAAAAAGTTATAAAGGTTGACCCCTGGTTAACATACAAAGCAAATAATGAAAGCAGGAAGTAAGAATTAAAAAAAAATTAAATGATTAGCCTCTGACCAGTCATCCGAATGATGAGACCAAAGGAAGATGATTTTTATGCCCCTTCGTGTTTTCAAATTTTTGTAATTCTGCACCTCGAGTAATTTTATAAAAAAAATGCTAGAATATTTTTATACTTTTACCGATTACCTACAAACTAGCAAAATTACGAAACTTAAATTTGGCGAGTTATACGACAATGATTTTACTAACCTCGAAAACTGTTTTAGCTGCATATCCTTGCACTTCATCTCGGTTTATAACAATTTGGATAACACGGTACCATACTTCTTCGGATACGTAATCCCCGGCAATTCGAATCAAATTTAAAATAACATCGACATACCTGAAATATAACAATGAAAAATTGCTGGGTAAATTTAATCATAATTACCAAGTGTAATCGGTTGCGTATTTTTCAGCTAAAATGGCAACTTTTAGAACCATCTCTTCACGTATTGAATAATCGGCAGTTTCTAAGTAATTCAACATTTCTTGAACAATTTCTTCCGCGTTAGTTTTGTCACACATAGCGTACAGCAAATCAACTGCCTGTTGCCTAACCGATACATCTTTCTCCATTTTCATGGACAAAATGACGACCTCCTGATGTTTCTTGACAGCTTCATGCGAAAATTCGGAAGTTGCTAAATGGCACATGGACTCGAGTGCTAAGTATCTCAAATTTGTCTCCCGATTGCTTAGAAACTGTCCAAGTTGATTGCAGGCTCGAACTAACAGATTTGCTTCACTGTCGTTATGAATGATTAAACTAATGGCTTCAAATAAAACTGCGTTTTTGGCATTTGAATGTTGAACTTTCTTAGATTTGGGTGGTTCTTGAGCCTTGTTTAGTATCGTTTCCAAACATTCGTTGAGTCTTCCACGTACGCCAGGATCTTCAGCTACAAAACAGTGTAATTTAGGGAAGATTTCCTATCGTGTAGGGTGACTTGACTTACCAGGTGGAGTGTAATTTTGTAGTAAGCGCAACAATTTCACAGATAACCAAGGAGCTGGCACAAAATAGTAAGTATAATCTTGGAGATCTGTGTAACTTGCAGTGACAATCTGCAAATTAAAATTAATACTAGTGAAGCATAATTCCGAGTTTACTTACTCTACTCAAGCGAGAAACGGCAAGAGATACGCAACCCTTGTATTCGTCAGGATTTTTTTTAACCAAAGCATCAATAAGACTCGTCGCTGCTGTTACAACTCCCATATGTTGATCATTCAATAAGTGAATAATACGGGATGTCCATTCACCACCGGGAATAATCTCCGGGCAGGTACGAAATAATCGTAACAAACATAAAGCTGCACTTTGTTTCACCACGTCCATGGTGTCCCCAGAAACAAGAAGCTTTGGTATGTCATTACCAAACGCTTCGGCCATTTCCCTACTTCCAATGTTTGCAATACATTGCAACGCCAAGTTAACGTGTATTGGATTTCTCGATGCCAAATCATTCTTTATACTTTGAATAATGAGTTTTATTAATTCACTATTCGTATTAACTAGTACAGATATAAACAAATAGCCCTGCAAACAACGCAAACCTTCACTTTCAATTTATTTTAATCAAAATTTTCTACTCACAATTTGTTTTTCAGAATATTTATTAGAAGATAACAAATTAACAGCTTCCATATGACCAAAATCAATGTCATGTCCAAGTAAAAATATGAAGAGGAGCTTACAAACGTACTTTTTCTTTTGGTAACCATCCAAGGTTTTATCGCCTTTAAATTTACTTCGTATGTTTGCCAATTCTTTATTTATACGTTTCACCTCCGCTTCTTTACTTTTGCCTTAAAGAAAAGTAACAATTAAACAAGTTTATTAACAATTCGATGTAACTTACAGTTGCGAATGTCTGATATGAACACAGCGAGACCTCGCATGCCATCTCCACGAACAGCTGGCATTGTGGCTAGCCGTTCTTATTTTCGATCGCCTAAATCTGAAAAGGAACAAAATTTGATTTATTAAAATTCCAAATTACCTATCTTACCAGTAAAATAATGTCATAATGACCCTCCCCCTAACTGATAAGTGAATTTGACAGTTATGTGACAATCACTAGATACAAATTTACGTACCTATGTTAATGGTCTAATCAATAATTTGATTCCGATATGTTCCCAGTTTATTATGACGGTACTTAAAACGAAAAAAATATTTTATATAATAAAATTATTTACAAATTACTACTGCAGTGATAGCAGCGGGATAGCGCTGACGCCGGTGTCTTGTCACTACAATGTCGGTAAAGTAAATCACTTTATCCGACACTTAATTGTCATAAACGATAAAACATTACAAATTTCAATAAACAAATTCAAAATTAAATATCAAATTTAATTTAGTTTATGAATTGACTTTTATTATCTCGCTTCTTATTGGCTTAAACGGTTCTGTTAATTACGACAATTTTTTTAATAAGTTGCGTCCTTGTTTATTGTTATTCATTTAAAATCGTCGCGATAATAGGATTAATGATAACGTTGACACCCATCAAGTATCAATTGAAAGCACACGATTACTATATACACGGTGTTACAATATTTTAAGGTCAATGGTCGCCGGGTTCGTTCGCTAAAAATTTAGAGTGGATGTGACTAACAAAGCGCTTATTGATGTACGATATTTTTTTTTATTTAAATCGATTTTTTTTGTATAGTAGCAATAAATTAAAATTCGTTGCAGGTTCCAATAATATTCTTCAATCTCCGATAATCATTTTATTGTTTTGTTTCAGCAAAAATGATCTTTAATTCATATTTGTATGGAATAATAATTATTGTTCCAAAGATATTGTTGAAGTCCTTTCTTTCATAGGAAAGAAATAGTTCTTGCTGATGAAACTGATGAAACAACTGATATTAGTGGTCAAGACTCAAGACATCAACTGTCATTAAGTAACATAACATATTAATATTATAGGTACTTGAAATACAAATTCAAAATACTTGAACAAGTCGAGTACTTAAAATACAATTAAAAATATGTGCCAAAATACCCAAAAATACAAGGTGGCTCTTCGAAAACGAAACAGACGGGATTGTGGCCAGCAGAATTGTTTTTTCAAGAAATGCAAAATCACGTCAATTTTATCATCGAGGGGGACAACTTTTGCGACCAATGTCACTCCCGTATTTTTTCATCCCTTCGCGCTGTGATGACAACCCCTGAAATGTTAATAGGGATGATATGGCAAGTGACACCTCATTTGAAAGGTCTTGCTTCACTGAATTCAGCGCAATAATTTTTTTTCAAGTTTTATCAATTATTCAACAACAAAATTGAAGCTGCAAAAATGCGAAATAAATCCGATATTTCAAGACATTTAAGAATAAAAAAGTGAAAAACGCTTGGACAGCTTGATTTTAATTTCAAGGGGGCTACTTTTACTGCTATTTATAAACATTGATAGTTCAACCCTTAAGATAAAGGGCAAACCACCCTTGGAATTTTGAATGAAAAGATGGGCCTGATAAAAAGATCAGTTTAATCAAATTAGATGTTCAAATTGTTCACCACCAGCTTCTTCAATGGAAGAATTGTTTCAATTCCTCATTGCATTCAAGACTGTAAGGGTGATTTGCCCTTTACCTTAAGGGTTGAACTGTCAATGTTTATGAATAGCAGTAAAAGTAGCCCCTTTGAAATTAAAATCAACCTGTCCAAGTGTTTTTCACATTTTTATTCTTAAATGTCTTGAAATATCGGATTTATTTCGCATTTTTGCAGCTTCAATTTTGTTGTTGAATAATTGATAAAACTTCAAAAACATTATTTCGCTGAATTCAGGGAAGCAAGACCTTTCAAATGAGGTGTCACTTGCCATATCATCCCTATTAACATTTCAGGGGTAGTCATCACAGCGCGAAGGGATGAAAAAATACGGGAGTGACATTAGTCGCAAAAGTTGTCCCCCTCGATGATAAAATTGATGTGTTTTTGCTTTTTGCATTTCTTGAAAAAAAAATTCTGCTGGCCACACTCCCGTCTGTTTCGTTTTCAAAGGGCCACCCTGTATATGTATTTCAAATACTTTATTAAAATACACTACTTTTTAGGTTTGTTCGTTTGTATGAACTAACTTGCTCGGTTCAAGTTAGTGCAAAAGAAATGTGTTCGTTTGGCTGCTCAGTTCATGACCGAACATGAACTTCTTTCTCGACCTCCATAGGAGGAGTAGGCAGTGCAAGTTAGAACACTATCTAACTTTTGTGGTGGGAGTATTTTGATCTCGAACGATAACCCAGTTCAAGTTAGTTCATACAAACGAACAAACCTTTTATAATAGTATGTTGTTCCTATTTAAGGGGTAACACTAGTCTAGCGGCCGAAAAGAAGGCATAGCTTTGACGATTTATTTTGGGTGTACGGAGAAACGAAGAGGATTTCTTTTTAGAAGGTTTATTTAACACATATTGAAGTATGAAAAAAATGGTATCTATTATCATTTTGATGCCAAATGGCGGCGACACACAATGGTTATTTTATTTTATTTAAGGGGGCAGATCAATAGGGTCTGAGCTTGTGTCAAGTTCAATTAAAAAACGAATAATCGTAGAAAGCTGAAATTTTCAGAATATACGTAAAATATGATTTTACTTAACATAAGCTATTTTTTATTTAAAAAAAATTAATATAAAAAAAATTTTCTAGCCGTTTTCAATAAAATGCACTTTAGTTATAAATATAAAATAGCTTACGTTAAGTAAAATCATATTTTAAGTATTGTGGTGGTATTTTGACCAATTAAAAGTGACAGCGAGCAGATAAGAGAGTAATTTTATTTAATTTAATTTTTAATTCAGTAGTCAGTCGATACGACTAACAAAAAAAAAATAAGATTTGCATCAAAAACAAAAACCATCCCATGTAACGATTAATTACACATGAGACACAATTTGAGTTTATTTGTGAGACACAGAAATTTTGTAACACCCTGTGAGTACTTTTTAAATTTGATAACAGCCGCGGTTTTCTGTAAAACATAAGGTGAAAGTGTTAATATCAGTTTGGTGCGCGAGCAATTAACAACGTTGCGTTACCTGCTAGAAAGACCATTTTGGTTGCCAGCAACAAGATCCCCACCACAAAAGCAAATTTTGAATTTTGGAAAAGGAACGAGAGACACGGCAGTTCCCGGGTGAAGCTCAAGTAGAGAGGAGTTTCTTAGTGGCCTCCAAGCCGAGAGCAGTCTCTTGGTGTAACTCAAAGAGAGAGCGCGTGGAAGTCTCCACGAGAAGAAGGAACTCAATTGCGGTTCTTTGGTACAAAAAACCAAGGCATTAATTTACTTGATTAAGCGAAAGTAAATGAATAGTGGAGTCGTAAAGTTACGAAAGTTCGGTAGTTTATGAAAAGTTGTATATCGTGAACGTGACGAATTGGAAATTGACTTCACATTTGGTGACGTATTTGCATTTGGAATACTGGCTGACGTGTGGAACATTCACAGCTTTGGACAGGTTGAAACAGCTGGCGACTACTGGCACGAGTTTCGACGCATGCATCCAGCAACACACGAAGTTTAATGGAATGTAATAAGTTTGCGATAAGGTACAAAATTTGTTTTTTATTTTTAATTAATCTAAATTGTGAATCAACGATTTGTGTTGATTTTAGATTGATTAAGGGACTTTATTAAATTTGATAATTATGATTTGTTTACATGAATACACCAATAATGAAATATCCAAATTTAGTTCCTAAAATCGAGGATTTAAATGCAATTTGGATGCTTTAATTATTACACATGAAATAACACATTGGTTTCAGATAAAATTATTTGTCTTAAGTAATTTGATGCAAATTTTTACTGTTTTCTTTTACCATTAAATAACTGATGTCTGCTATAAATTACTGCGTTTTCATTCCGTCTCTTTTAATTGTTTGTTAGGCGCCGTAAGTGGGGCTTTGTTGGGTTCAATTAGGCATAACTTTTTGGCATCCCTTAACGTGAAGCTGTAGTAGATAAATTAGGGGTTGTTAAGTGCAACTTTTGATATCCCTTAACTCTACAACGAATTGCCCTCTTATTTCGTCTACTGAATCCACTGACTCTGAGGAAGAGAAAAACTCTACTCCGATAAAACGTTAGCTTTATAGGGGCCTTTGTGGGGTGATTATCCATTAAGGGGTGAAAATCATAACAGTATATTCTGAAAATTTCAGCTTTCTACGATTATTCGTTTTTGAGTTGAACTTGACACAAGAAATGAAGCAATATACATGAAATTTCAAATTTTAACCAATCAGAAGTAAATATCAATAAATCCCAATAAAACATACCAATGAAATATCATAAAACAACTAGTGACATCTGTTGAATTTTATTATTTATTCCTATTGATCTAGGACCTTAAGGGTCCACATACCCCTGCACGAACTGAAAATCGAGTACATTTGAAAAATTATTAAGAAAGGCTATATTGTGAAACAAAAGTTAAATTGTTGATTTCACATTTTGAATTAACTTTTCAACTATAAGGAAAAAAATGTCGGATGTGGTTGTTCGGCCTACGGCCTCACTGGGATTCTGATGTGGCCATCCCATGACTTTACCATACATTAATGATATGGTATTATAACATCTCATATTATGTCGTATAAGTTATCTACTCTATATATATAAAAAGATAAGAAAAATATGCAACGTTTTTATGCAACGTTTTTGTGCAACGTTTTTATGCAACGTTTTTATGCAACGCTGAGAACAGCTATTGGACGACACCAAATCAACATTATAATCACATCAAAGGACGAATCAAAGCAAAGCAAAGCGAAGCGAAGCAAAGCAAAGCAAAGCAAAGCAAAGCAAAAGCAAAAGCAACAAAACCATGCGACGCAAAAACACAAAGATTGAAAGATTTATGTACATGCAAAAATTCGTTTGGTGGCAAATTTGTTATTTTTGGTGGTGACTTTCGTCAAGTTTTACCTGTTATAAAATACGCTTCACCTGTGGAGATAGTCAATTATACTTTAAAGTCAACATCAATTTGGCCAAGCAGCATTATATTATTGAAAGTACCGAATAGCTGGAAATCTACAAATATAATTCAGGGACACGGAAAACTCGGCACCGGGAAAACTCGGCACCGGACAACTCGGTACCGGACAACTCGGCACCGGGAAAATTCGGCACCGGCGACGCGGCACCGGACAACTCGGCACCGGGAAAACTCGGCACCGGGGAAACTCAGTTCAGGGCTAACTTGGCACCAGTTGAAAAACTTAAAAGAAATATGTGAGGATCATTATTAAAAGGTAGATCCCGGTCGAGGCTAGGTTAGTGTTAGGAAACGACTTGTTTTTTAAAAGAGAAAGTCATTAAAAGGTAGATTAATTACTAATAAAGAATATTAATTTGAATGTGTGACATAATATGGTCCGGTACCGAAAAAAAATGCGAGATTCACCCCATTCCCAGTAACACAATTTGCCGAGTTGGAAGGCCATAAGGGGATGTTTTTAAGGAGTTTAGTGCTGCAAAAATGGCTCTGGAGCGGACTCGGCACCAGTTGAAAAACTTAAAAAAAATTAAAATATAAAAAATTTATTATATTAAAGAAATTATATATCTTTTTATAATTCACTTTCCGGAACAAACGCTACCGAAGTTATCATACGTGACTTTGCGACGGAAATGGTCTTAAAAATCCGAGGTGACCTTCTCTTTTAAAAAAAGTCGTTTCCTAACACTAACCTAGCCTCGACCGGGATCTACCTTTTAATAATGATCCTCATACATTTTTTAAAAGTTTTTAACTGGTGCCAAGTTATCCCGGAGCTGAGTTTCCCCGGTGCCGAGTTGTCCGGTGCCGAGTCGCCGGTGCCGAGTTGTCCGGTACCGAGTTGTCCTGTACCGTATAATTCAGGACATTTACAGCAATTCAATTGCTTCTAATGCCGATCTCTCCGACAGAATTATATTAGCCTGCCACAATGATGATGTTCGGGCGAGATTCATACCTACTTAAGTCAAGATATAGCTAAACATCGAGGGGTCGATCAAACAGAAGAGGACATTCGGTTGGAATATGAAGTCGAATAATTAAATTCATTGAATTTCCCTGGTTTTCCGGTACACAAATCGAAACTTAAAATAGGATCTGTTATTATGCTAGCAGAGCTTTAACAAAGTTGGTATATACATCGATAAGCCTTTGTTTAGTCATGGACAGTTATATGTAGCAGTATCAAGATGTCGAGCGAAGGATGGAATACAAATTCAAAGTGAAAGCAACATAAAAAATGTTGTATGGAAATAAGTTTTATAACTTGAAGTTATTAGGGCCGCAAAGCGGCCCTGGGGGGTTGGGCCGCGTTAGCGGCCAGGGGGGCGAAGCCCCCCTAGTATTGCAATAAATGAATAAATTAATGTAGTCAAAATTAAATCTGAAAATTAAATCGAAATTATTTATATTAAGGGCTTACGCGCAGTCAGGATTTTCAAAAAATCATTTCACAGAATATTCTTGAAGTATTGTACTTTATAAGGAAATTAAAAACAAAACCATGTTTTTTTTTGAAAATCCTGATTGCACGTAAGCCCTTAATATAAATTAACTAAATATTATTAAATTGATGTCTTATTTATGAACAGGGCTCGGAAGTTATAGCACTAAATAAGTGTACTTTTAGCGCTTTAATATGCACAAGGGGGAACACCACTGTGACGAGTTGAAAAAAGGTGTTTCTTTCCGATTTTTTTTTTGTATACTAGATTATTTATTTGGAATTTGGAAAAAAGGTATGTTATTAAGCATACATTGAACTTATATTTCGTAAATTTTTGTTTAAAAAAATTACAAATTGTCATAGTTATTGTGGTATAACATAGCCTCTGTATAAAAAGTGTGGTCCAACGGTTCCATCGATAACTTAACAGTGGATGATATAAAAATTAAAAATAAAAAAGTTTTATCTACTCTATATATATAAAAAGATAAGACAAAATATGCGACATTTTTATGCAACGTTTTTGTGCAACGTTTTTATGCAACGTTTTTGTGCAACGTTTTATGCAACGTTTTTATGCAACGCTGAGAACAGCTATTGGACGACACCAAATCAACATTATAATCACATCAACGGATGAATCCAAGCAAAGCAAAAGCAATAGCAATAGCAAAAGCAAAAGCAAAAGCAAAAGCAAAAGCAAAAGCAAAAGCAAAAGCAAAAGCAAAAGCAAAAGCAAAAGCAAAAGCAAAAGCAAAAGCAAAAGCAAAAGCAAAAGCAAAAGCAAAAGCAAAAGCAAAAGCAAAAGCAAAAGCAAAAGCAAAAGCAAAAGCAAAAGCAAAAGCAAAAGCAAAAGCAAAAGCAAAAGCAAAAGCAAAAGCAAAAGCAAAAGCAAAAGCAAAAGCAAAAGCAAAAGCAAAAGCAAAAGCAAAAGCAAAAGCAAAAGCAAAAGCAAAAGCAAAAGCAAAAGCAAAAGCAAAAGCAAAAGCAAAAGCAAAAGCAAAAGCAAAAGCAAAAGCAAAAGCAAAAGCAAAAGCAAAAGCAAAAGCAAAAGCAAAAGCAAAAGCAAAAGCAAAAGCAAAAGCAAAAGCAAAAGCAATAGCAAAAGCAAATGCAAAAGCAAAAGCAAATGCAAAAGCAAATACAAAAGCAAATGCAAATGCAAAAAAAGCAAAAAGTAAAAGCAAATGCAAAAAAGCAAAAAGTAAACGCAAAGCAAGGCAACAAAACCATGCGACGCAAAAACACAAAGATTGAAAGATTTATGTAAATGCAAAAATCCGTTTGGTGGCAAATTTGTTATTTTAGGTGGTGACTTTCGTCAAGTTTTACCTGTTATAAAATACGCTTCACCTGTGGAGATAGTCAATTTATTATACTTTAACGTCAACATCAATTTGGCCAAGCAGCATTATATTATTGAAAGTACCGAATAGCTGGAAATCTACAAATATAATTCAGGACATTTACAGCAATTCAATTGCTTCTAATGCCGATCTCTCCGACAGAATTATATTAGCCTGCCACAATGATGATGTTCGCACACTTAACAATAAAATATTAAATTTGGTCGAGGGCAAGATTCATACCTACTTAATTGAAGATACAGCTAAACATCGAGGGGTCGATCAAACAGATGAGGACATTCGGTTGGAATATGAAGTCGAATATTTAAATTCGTTGAATTTCCCTGGCTTTCCGGTACACAAATTAAAACTCAAAATAGGATCTGTTGTTATGCTAGCAGAGCTTTAACAAAGCTGGTTTGCTGTCGTGTAATTTTTGGAATAAGGAAATGGTTTGCTTGAGTTTTTGTAAATAATTTGAATTTTGTGTTTCGTGGTTTCGGGGAAGCCGAGAGAGCGTGAGCAGTGAAGAAGAAGACTTGCGTACGCCGTCCAAGTCGTGGACGGTCGACATTTTGATTTCTGACGATTTTTAGTTGTAAAAATTTGATTTATTTGAGAATAAAAGACAAGTAAAGTTTGAAGCAGTGTTATTTCTTTCAAATTGAGAATTTAGAAGAGAAAATTTTGTGAATTATACTAAATGCAAGTGGAATAATTTCGGAAAAGGTATACAAGGTCGCTTGATAGTGGGCGATACTGAAAGATAACCGATTGAGCCAGCCGGGTAAGAAGGTGATTTCTCCGCCCGAATTGGAATTTTACGAAGAAGATTTGAAAATTCGATATTTAATATTTAAGGGTGTAAAATAACACTTCAACTTGGCTACCCGAACGTGCGGCATTTGGTGAACATTTTTTTGAATTCAATTTGGGATGATTAGTTTATGGTTGTAAATGTTCACCGCAGAACCGGCTGTCACCCTGAGATTTTTAGTAAGAAAGGTTTGACCATGGCTACAGGCTGGGATAAAATCGATCAAATTGAGTGGAGGCTTCAACAGCTGATAGAGCAAATGGCTGAAGACAGAAGAGAGAGGAGAACGAATAGAATAGAAGATAAAAGAGAGAGGGAAAAGAATAGGATCGAGGACAAAAAAGAATGGGTAAAATATTGTGAAGAATTGAGCAGAACAATCAGCAGTGCCAATTATGAAAAAAATTAAAATGAGGAAGAACTAGAAGATAAGAAGGAAGAAATAAGTTTAATAAAAGGAGAAACTTTAGCAGAAAAAGTGGAACTTTTTTGAGATTGAGAAAAATGAAAATAAAGAAGACTTGAAAAAATGGAAGGAGAAGTAAATAAAGAAACGGGTCATATCGGCGGCATTAATAAAAAAGCCCGGATATTCACCAGAACACAGATGCGACGAATGAAATGGCGAAAGATGAAACATGGACGAAAAAGTAATTTTGAAAAAAGGTATAACAATAATTATTGTAAAAGGAAGAAAAATAAAATTAATACGAACATGATTACTTCATCCAAGATGGTTTCCGATGGAAATGATGTTCCCCGTTCAGCAATTTGGAAGGATGAAATAAAGGATGAAGAGGATATGCCGTCCAACAAAGTAATTTGGTATTTTGAAAAAGAAGAGTTGGGCTACAAGAAGAAGAAAATAAAGAAAAAGTGGTTTGGTGAAAAGAAACGTATTTTTAAAAAGGAAGACGTCATGGAAAACAAAATGATGGTCATTTTGGAAAAGTGGCAGTATCGGCGATCAAGATGGAGGGTGGCTATAATCTAATCAAATATGAAAAGTAACCACGGACGAATAAAGAAGATTGAACAAATTTAAGGATAACCGCGATTTAAATGGAAAATGAATGGAACTAAATGTTTTTTGATAAAATTAAAAAAAGTTTGTAAATATTAAAATTTAAAGAAGGAACTACACATCATGATAAAACTGAAAATCATAATTAAATAAAAGGCAATAGAAATTCGAACAAGTTAATAATAACCAATGTAACAAGTGAAAAGGACAATCTTCGAAAGATAAGCAGACGAAAAGTTTTTAAATTGTATAACAAAATTTGAGAAAGTAAAAGTGTTTCCAAAAATTGAAAATTTGAAAAATGGATTAATTAATTGCTGCATTTTATAATAGTAAATTTGAAATTAGCGTTTATGGCAATCAAATGGAAAAATTTAATTTGAAAATTGATGGTTATTGAAGGAATTTGTCACTACGAAAATTGAAATTGGATGATTAGTAAAGAAATAGGTAAAAGAGTTTTAAATGATGTGTATTGCATATTTAAAAAAATTTGTATGAAGCTACAACTTTAAAATGTAGCAAAATTGATGAAAGAAAGGTCCGTAACGGAAAAAGAAGGAGCTTCTAAAAATTATGGAATAAAATTTGGAAGGATAAAAAAATTTTCAGTTATTTCTAAGAAAGTTTTGGATCGAGTTATCTAAGAAATTGTTATTATTGCAAAGAAGTTTGGATGTCATTTATGAATTGTTTAGTGATCATTCGTCAAGATAGGTAGTTCGGGATGTTGATTAATTAATTAATTTAGGTTTGTAAATTAGATTGCCGCATTAATTAATTATTATTTACTTTTAAATATTGTTATTTATTTTTGAAGATGTTGATTTAGAGAATTTGCTACTTATTCCAAAAGCACGACGTTATGTGTCTTTCTTGAAATCCCTCCTGGATTTCTGCATAAGCCAGGAAGGATTGCTGTCGTGTAATTTTTGGAATAAGGAAATGGTTTGCTTGAGTTTTTGTAAATAATTTGAATTTTGTATGTTTCGCGATTTCGGGGAAGCCGAGAGCGCGCGAGCAGTGAAGAAGAAGACTTGCGTACGCCGTCCAAGTCGTGGACGGTCGACATTTTGATTTCTGACGATTTTTAGTTGTAAAAATTTGATTTATTTGAGAATAAAAGACAAGTAAAGTTTGAAGCAGTGTTATTTCTTTTAGATTGAGAATTTAGAAGAGAAAATTTTGTGGATTATACTAAATGCAAGTGGAATTATTTCGGAAAAGGTATACATGGTCGCTTGATAGTGGGCGACTGAAAGATAACCGATTGAGCCAGTCGGGTAAGAAGGTGATTTCTCCGCCGATTCGATATTTAATATTTAAGGGTGGAAAATAACACTTCAATATACATCGATAGGCCTTTGTTTAGTCATGGACAGTTATATGTAGCATTATCAAGATGTCGAGCGAAGGATGGAATACAAATTCAAATGAAAGCGACATAAAAAATGTTGTATGTAAATAAGTTTTATAACTTGAAGTTATTAGGGCCGCAAAGCGGCCCTGGGGGGTTGGGCCGCGTTAGCGGCCAGGGGGGCGGAGCCCCCCTAGTAAATACATAATTATATAAAAACAGTGGAATCTCCATTCTCTCCATCCATCCATTCTCTCCATCTCTAATCCATTCACTCTCGTCACCCCCACCATCAAGTTTCCGTGAACCAATTTCACCCAAAATCTAATCAGCTCTAAGTCTCAATATAAAAGTACTAAATATGAAATTTGGTTGAGAAATTCTTGTTAGTTTGAGCGCTAGAGCGCACACAAAATTTACGTGACATACACACACACACACTCACGCATATATATACACGAGTAAACTCAATGGTAAATACAATTACCAACATAACTGACTGCAAGATGGTAACCATTCTACAGGATATCCAAGTCAATGATGGGATATTAAGAAATATGCTATTGAATGGCGTCGAGGGTAAGAAAATTTTATACCAATTTTTATTTGAAAAATATTTATTTATTTTTGTATTATTTTAGAATATCTATCAAAATATGAAGTAGAAGTAGAAGAAAATAAAAACGCAGTGGCTCTAGAACATATTGGGCAAATAGAGGAAGATTTCGAATCCCTAATAGGAGAGAAGAAGGACTGCGATGGAGTGAATGAAAATTTTTCGATGGACGACGGATTTGATGACTATTTTATTATATGTGTGGAAGATCTAGAGAAAGCTGAGGAAGAAAAAAAGAAAGCTGAAGAAGAAAAAAAGAAAAAAGAAGAAAAACATAGGCATAGGATGTTGATAGAAAAAATTAGTAATTATAGGAAAAATGATCGAAAAGATCAAATTATTTTAGAAAATTTAAGAAAAAAAATAGATAGGAAAAAAAAATTATTAGCAATTTAGAAAATTTAAGAGATTGTACTCATAACTAATTTTCAAATAAAAAATTATATATTTATAACTTTCTTTATTTAAAATTTATCATAATAATTTAAAAAATAAAAAAGTGGATTGATATATTATTATTATTGTTATCACACAAGTTGATCTGCATTGATCCACGAATTGTGACTCTTGTCTAACCCCAACCACTTAACAAACATTTTCTTTTTTTGTCTTTTTAAAACTTTTTCAACTAAATAAACATCGGGGTGTCTAACTTTTTGCAATTCTTGTTCATAAAAACCACCGTTAATTTCCTCGTTGTTAATACCAGTGAGAAGATACGTTCTTGGTAGAGTCATTTTAACTTGCGAAATTTTAAATATTTCATTAGACCAGCCGGGGGTGTATCCTTTTGAAAACGCATGTCGGTATTTGCTTATTCTAACACTATCACCGATTTTAAATTTGGGTTTTTTCGGATCTACAACTTTAGGATGATTGTACACAGTCTTTAAAAGTAGCGATTCATGTTTTTTTAGTAACATCTATCGGCTTTAACCCAGTTGTTGAATGTTTTGTCGAATTATACACTCTCACTAGTTTTTGTAATATATCAACCCATCGATAGTTCCCACGATAGCTGAATTCTTTCCACATTAAATTTTTAAGCGTTCGATTGACTCTCTCTACGACACTGGCTTTCTTGATCGAAAAACTGCTATAATGATTAATTTTATATTTCCTCATTAATTCTTGAAACTCCTTGTTATAAAATTCGGATCCTAAGTCTGTTTGGATATTCTTCGGAATGCTTTCATTAAGAATCAATTTGATAGCAGCAGTAACTTCTCGTCCACTTTTATTTTTCAAAGGTTTTGCCCATACATATTTAGTGAACACGTTAATCACAACCAGTATAAATTTAAATCCTTTATTTATAGTTGATAATTGGGCTATATCAACTAAATCTGCTTGAAATAGATCACGTAATCCTTTAACTAAAACTACCCTACGCTGATAATTTCGACGAGCGGGTCTATGCAACTCATTTACTACATCTCGTTTGATATCCATAGTTCAATATATAATTTTAGCTTCTCGCAGTTCTTCCTCTATGGATGCAATTTCATTTACATGACCATCATGACCGGCAGATCGGGAAGCTATTAAAAGTTTTAATCGCTCGATTATCTCATTTACATCATCAAAATACACAAAATCTTTTTTCTTGTTACTGTATTGCAAAAATAATGGAGATTCTAGAAAACCACCACCTTCTTTTTTTTTCCCAACTAAACCTTTCTCTCTTAAGGCTGGTTTAATTATAGCTTTATACTTGGATGTGGCGTTACCATTAATTTGAGCATCAGATGAATAATTTCTAGGAAATAAATTGGTTCTGTTTCCAATATCAATATAATTATCGTCAATTCAATCACATAAGCTTCCTATGCTGAAAATATAAAAGTATCAAAATGCTCCTAGAAAAAGTTACGCATATTTGTCTTTAATAATTCCTCGAAAAATGGCTCGAAAATGTTTTATGTGGCTGGTTAACCACCATCACCTCTGAATTTACTTGTAACCTTAATATCTAATATTAATAATCGCATAAGCTTCCTATCCTAAAAATATAACAGTACCAAAATGCTCCTAGAAAAAGTTACTCATATTTGTCTTTAGTAATTCCTCGAAAAATGGCTCGAAAATGATTTATGTGGCTGGATAACCACCAACACCCCTGAATTTACTTGTACCCTTAATATATAATATTACTAATCGCATACGCTTCCTATCCTAAAAATATAAAAGTATCAAAATGCTCCTAGAAAAAGTTACGCATATTTGTCTTTAATAATTCCTCGAAAAATGGCTCGAAAATGTTTTATGTGGCTGGTTAACCACCAACACCCCGGAATTTACTTGTACCCTTAATATATAATATTACTAATCACATAAGCTTCCTATCCTGAAAATATAAAAGTATCAAAATGCTCCTAGAAAAAGTTACGCATATTTGTCTTTAATAATTCCTCGAAAAATGGCTCGAAAATGTTTTATGTGGCTGGTTAACCACCAACACCCCTGAATTTACTTGTACCCTTAATATATAATATTACTAATCACATAAGCTTCCTATGCTGAAAATATAAAAGTATCAAAATGCTCCTAGAAAAAGTTACGCATATTTGTCTTTAATAATTCCTCGAAAAATGGCTCGAAAATGTATTATGTGGCTGGTTAACCACCATCACCTCTGAATTTACTTGTACCCTTAATATATAATATAAATAATCGCATAAGCTTCTATCCTAAAAATATAAAAGTACCAAAATGCTCCTAGAAAAAGTTACTCATATTTGTCTTTAGAAATTCCTCGAAAAATGGCTCGAAAATGATTTATGTGGCTGGATAACCACCAACACCCCTGAATTTACTTGTACCCTTAATATATAATATTACTAATCGCATACGCTTCCTATCCTAAAAATATAAAAGTATCAAAATGCTCCTAGAAAAAGTTACGCATATTTGTCTTTAATAATTCCTCGAAAAATGGCTCGAAAATGTTTTATGTGGCTGGTTAACCACCAACACCCCGGAATTTACTTGTACCATTAATATATAATATTACTAATCACATAAGCTTCCTATCCTGAAAATATAAAAGAATCAAAATGCTCCTAGAAAAAGTTACGCATATTTGTCTTTAATAATTCCTCGAAAAATGGTTCGAAAATGTTTTATGTGGCTGGTTAAACCACCATCACCTCTGAATTTACTTGTACCTTAATATATAATATTACTAATCCCATAAGCTTCCTATGCTGAAAATATAAAAGTATCAAAATGCTCCAAGAAAAAGTTACGCATATTTGTCTTTATTAATACCTCGAAAAATGGCTCGAAAATGTTTTATGTGGCTGGTTAACCACCAACACCCCTAAATTTACTTGTACCCTTAATATATAATATTACTAATCACATAAGCTTCCTATGCTGAAAATATAAAAGTATCAAAATGCTCCTAGAAAAAGTTACGCATATTTGTCTTTAATAATTCCTCGAAAAATGGCTCGAAAATGTTTTATGTGGCTGGTTAACCACCAACACCCCTGAATTTACTTGTACCCTTAATATATAATATTACTAATCACATAAGCTTCCTATGCTGAAAATATAAAAGTATCAAAATGCTCCTAGAAAAAGTTACGCATATTTGTCTTTAATAATTCCTCGAAAAATGGCTCGAAAATGTTTTATGTGGCTGGTTAACCACCAACACCCCTGAATTTACTTGTACCCTTAATATATAATATTACTAATCACATAAGCTTCCTATGCTGAAAATATAAAAGTATCAAAATGCTCCTAGAAAAAGTTACGCATATTTGTCTTTAATAATTCCTCGAAAAATGGCTCGAAAATGATTTATGTGGCTGGTTAACCACCAACACCCCTGAATTTACTTGTACCCTTAATATATAATATTACTAATCACATAAGCTTCCTATGCTGAAAATATAAAAGTATCAAAATGCTCCTAGAAAAAGTTACGCATATTTGTCTTTAATAATTCCTCGAAAAATGGCTCGAAAATGTTTTATGTGGCTGGTTAACCACCAACACCCCTGAATTTACTTGTACCCTTAATATATAATATTACTAATCACATAAGCTTCCTATGCTGAAAATATAAAAGTATCAAAATGCTCCTAGAAAAAGTTACGCATATTTGTCTTTAATAATTCCTCGAAAAATGGCTCGAAAATGTTTTATGTGGCTGGTTAACCACCAACACCCCTGAATTTACTTGTACCCTTAATATATAATATTACTAATCACATAAGCTTCCTATGCTGAAAATATAAAAGTATCAAAATGCTCCTAGAAAAAGTTACGCATATTTGTCTTTAATAATTCCTCGAAAAATGGCTCGAAAATGATTTATGTGGCTGGTTAACCACCAACACCCCTGAATTTACTTGTACCCTTAATATATAATATTACTAATCACATAAGCTTCCTATGCTGAAAATATAAAAGTATCAAAATGCTCCTAGAAAAAGTTACGCATATTTGTCTTTAATAATTCCTCGAAAAATGGCTCGAAAATGTTTTATGTGGCTGGTTAACCACCAACACCCCTGAATTTACTTGTACCCTTAATATATAATATTACTAATCACATAAGCTTCCTATGCTGAAAATATAAAAGTATCAAAATGCTCCTAGAAAAAGTTACGCATATTTGTCTTTAATAATTCCTCGAAAAATGGCTCGAAAATGTTTATGTGGCTGGTTAACCACCATCACCTCTGAATTTACTTGTACCCTTAATATATAATATTACTAATCGCATAAGCTTCCTATCCTAAAAATATAAAAGTACCAAAATGCTCCTAGAAAAAGTTACTCATATTTGTCTTTAATAATTCCTCGAAAAATGGCTCGAAAATGATTTATGTGGCTGGATAACCACCAACACCCCTGAATTTACTTGTACCCTTAATATATAATATTACTAATCGCATACGCTTCCTATCCTAAAAATATAAAAGTATCAAAATGCTCCTAGAAAAAGTTACGCATATTTGTCTTTATTAATTCCTCGAAAAATGGCTCGAAAATGTTTTATGTGGCTGGTTAACCACCAACACCCCTGAATTTACTTGTACCCTTAATATATAATATTACTAATCGCATAAGCATCCTATCCTAAAAATATAAAAGTACGAAAATGCTCCTAGAAAAAGTTACGCATATTTGTCTTTAATAATTCCTCGAAAAATGGCTCGAAAATGTTTTATGTGGCTGGTTAACCACCAACACCCCGGAATTTACTTGTACCCTTAATATATAATATTACTAATCACATAAGCTTCCTATCCTGAAAAGATAAAAGTATCAAAATGCTCCTAGAAAAAGTTTCGCATATTTGTCTTTAATAATTCCTCGAAAAATGGCTCGAAAATGTTTTATGTGGCTGGTTAACCACCAACACCCCTGAATTTACTTGTACCCTTAATATATAATATTACTAATCACATAAGCTTCCTATCCTGAAAATATAAAAGAATCAAAATGCTCCTAGAAAAAGTAACGCATATTTGTCTTTATTAATTCCTCGAAAAATGGCTCGAAAATGTTTTATGTGGCTGGTTAACCACCAACACCCCTGAATTTACTTGTACCCTTAATATATAATATTACTAATCGCATAAGCATCCTATCCTAAAAATATAAAAGTACCAAAATGCTCCTAGAAAAAGTTACGCATATTTGTCTTTATTAATTCCTCGAAAAATGGCTCGAAAATGTTTATGTGGCTGGTTAACCACCAACACCCCTGAATTTACTTGTACCCTTAATATATAATATTACTAATCGCATAAGCATCCTATCCTGAAAATATAAAAGTATCAAAATGCCCCTAGAAAAAGTTACGCATATTTGTCTTTAATAATTAATCGAAAAATGGCTCGAAAATGTTTTATGTGGCTGGTTAAACACCAACACCCCTGAATTTACTTGTACCCTTAATATATAATATTACTAATCCCATAAGCTTCCTATCCTGAAAATATAAAAGTATCAATATGCTTCTAGAAAAAGTTACGCATATTTGTCTTTAATAATTCCTCGAAAAATGGCTCGAAAATGTTTTATGTGGCTGTTGGTTAACCACCAACACCCCTGAATTTACTTGTACCCTTAATATATAATATTACTAATCACATAAGCTTCCTATCCTGAAAATATAAAAGTTTCAAAATGCTCCTAGAAAAAGTTACGCATATTTGTCTTTATTAATTCCTCGAAAAATGGCTCGAAAATGTTTTATGTGGCTGGTTAACCACCAACACCCCTGAATTTACTTGTACCCTTAATATATAATATTACTAATCGCATAAGCATCCTATCCTGAAAATATAAAAGTATCAAAATGCCCCTAGAAAAAGTTACGCATATTTGTCTTTAATAATTAATCGAAAAATGGCTCGAAAATGTTTTATGTGGCTGGTTAAACACCAACACCCCTGAATTTACTTGTACCCTTAATATATAATATTACTAATCCCATAAGCTTCCTATCCTGAAAATATAAAAGTATCAATATGCTTCTAGAAAAAGTTACGCATATTTGTCTTTAATAATTCCTCGAAAAATGGCTCGAAAATGTTTTATGTGGCTGTTGGTTAACCACCAACACCCCTGAATTTACTTGTACCCTTAATATATAATATTACTAATCACATAAGCTTCCTATCCTGAAAATATAAAAGTTTCAAAATGCTCCTAGAAAAAGTTACGCATATTTGTCTTTATTAATTCCTCGAAAAATGGCTCGAAAATGTTTTATGTGGCTGGTTAACCACCAACACCCCTGAATTTACTTGTACCCTTAATATATAATATTACTAATCGCATACGCTTCCTATCCTAAAAATATAAAAGTATCAAAATGCTCCTAGAAAAAGTTACGCATATTTGTCTTTAATAATTCCTCGAAAAATGGCTCGAAAATGTTTTATGTGGCTGGTTAACCACCAACACCCCGGAATTTACTTGTACCCTTAATATATAATATTACTAATCACATAAGCTTCTTATCCTGAAAATATAAAAGTATCAAAGTGCTCCTAGAAAAAGTTACGCATATTTGTCTTTAATAATTCCTCGAAAAATGGCTCGAAAATGTTTTATGTGGCTGGTTAACCACCATCACCTCTGAATTTACTTGTACCCTTAATATGTAATATTACTAATCGCATAGCTTCCTATCCTAAAAATATAAAAGTACCAAAATGCTCCTAGAAAAAGTTACTCATATTTGTCTTTAGTAATTCCTCGAAAAATGGCTCGAAAATGATTTATGTGGCTGGATAACCACCAACACCCCTGAATTTACTTGTACCCTTAATATATAATATTACTAATCGCATACGCTTCCTATCCTAAAAATATAAAAGTATCAAAATGCTCCTAGAAAAAGTTACGCATATTTGTCTTTATTAATTCCTCGAAAAATGGCTCGAAAATGTTTTATGTGGCTGGTTAACCACCAACACCCCTGAATTTACTTGTACCCTTAATATATAATATTACTAATCACATAAGCTTCCTATGCTGAAAATATAAAAGTACCAAAATGCTCCTAGAAAAAGTTACTCATATTTGTCTTTAATAATTCCTCGAAAAATGGCTCGAAAATGATTTATGTGGCTGGATAACCACCAACACCCCTGAATTTACTTGTACCCTTAATATATAATATTACTAATCGCATACGCTTCCTATCCTAAAAATATAAAAGTATCAAAATGCTCCTAGAAAAAGTTACGCATATTTGTCTTTAATAATTCCTCGAAAAATGGCTCGAAAATGTTTTATGTGGCTGGTTAACCACCAACACCCCGGAATTTACTTGTACCCTTAATATATAATATTACTAATCACATAAGCTTCTTATCCTGAAAATATAAAAGTATCAAAGTGCTCCTAGAAAAAGTTACGCATATTTGTCTTTAATAATTCCTCGAAAAATGGCTCGAAAATGTTTTATGTGGCTGATGGTTAACCACCAACACCCCTGAATTTACTTGTACCCTTAATATATAATATTACTAATCGCATAAGCATCCTATCCTAAAAATATAAAAGTACCAAAATGCTCCTAGAAAAAGTTACGCATATTTGTCTTTAATAATTCCTCGAAAAATGGCTCGAAAATGTTTTATGTGGCTGATGGTTAACCACCAACACCCCTGAATTTACTTGTACCCTTAATATATAATATTACTAATCGCATAAGCATCCTATCCTAAAAATATAAAAGTACCAAAATGCTCCTAGAAAAAGTTACGCATATTTGTCTTTAATAATTCCTCGAAAAATGGCTCGAAAATGTTTTATGTGGCTGATGGTTAACCACCAACACCCCTGAATTTACTTGTACCCTTAATATATAATATTACTAATCGCATAAGCATCCTATCCTAAAAATATAAAAGTACCAAAATGCTCCTAGAAAAAGTTACGCATATTTGTCTTTAATAATTCCTCGAAAAATGGCTCGAAAATGTTTTATGTGGCTGATGGTTAACCACCAACACCCCTGAATTTACTTGTACCCTTAATATATAATATTACTAATCGCATAAGCATCCTATCCTAAAAATATAAAAGTACCAAAATGCTCCTAGAAAAAGTTACGCATATTTGTCTTTAATAATTCCTCGAAAAATGGCTCGAAAATGTTTTATGTGGCTGGATAACCACCATCACCTCTGAATTTACTTGTACCCTTAATATATAATATTACTAATCGCATAAGCTTCCTATCCTAAAAATATAAAAGTACCAAAATGCTCCTAGAAAAAGTTACTCATATTTGTCTTTAGTAATTCCTCGAAAAATGGCTCGAAAATGATTTATGTGGCTGGATAACCACCAACACCCCTGAATTTACTTGTACCCTTAATATATAATATTACTAATCGCATACGCTTCCTATCCTAAAAATATAAAAGTATCAAAATGCTCCTAGAAAAAGTTACGCATATTTGTCTTTATTAATTCCTCGAAAAATGGCTCGAAAATGTTTTATGTGGCTGGTTAACCACCAACACCCCTGAATTTACTTGTACCCTTAATATATAATATTACTAATCGCATAAGCATCCTATCCTAAAAATATAAAAGTACCAAAATGCTCCTAGAAAAAGTTACGCATATTTGTCTTTAATAGTTCCTCGAAAAATGGCTCGAAAATGTTTTATGTGGCTGGTTAACCACCAACACCCCTGAATTTACTTGTACCCTTAATATATAATATTACTAATCACATAAGCTTCCTATCCTGAAAAGATAAAAGTATGAAAATGCTCCTAGAAAATGTTTCGCATATTTGTCTTTAATAATTCCTCGAAAAATGGCTCGAAAATGTTTTATGTGGCTGGTTAACCACCAACACCCCTGAATTTACTTGTACCCTTAATATATAATATTACTAATCGCATAAGCATCCTATCCTGAAAATATAAAAGTATCAAAATGCCCCTAGAAAAAGTTACGCATATTTGTCTTTAATAATTAATCGAAAAATGGCTCGAAAATGTTTTATGTGGCTGGTTAACCACCAACACCCCTGAATTTACTTGTACCCTTAATATATAATATTACTAATCCCATAAGCTTCCTATGCTGAAAATATAAAAGTATCAAAATGCTCCAAGAAAAAGTTACGCATATTTGTCTTTATTAATTCCTCGAAAAATGGCTCGAAAATGTTTTATGTGGCTGGTTAACCACCAACACCCCTGAATTTACTTGTACCCTTAATATATAATATTACTAGTCGCGTAAGTTTCCTATCCTAAAAATATAAAAGTACCAAAATGCTCCTAGAAAAAGTTACGCATATTTGTCTTTAATAATTCCTCGAAAAATGGCTCGAAAATGTTTTATGTGGCTGGTTAACCACCAACACCCCTGAAATTACTTGTACCCTTAATATATAATATTACTAATCACATAAGCTTCCTATCCTGAAAATATAAAAGTATCAAAATGCTCCGAGAAAAAGTTACGCATATTTGCCTTTAATAATTCCTCGAAAAATGGCTCGAAAATATTTTATGTGGCTGGTTAACCACCAACACCCCTGAATTTACTTGTACCCTTAATATATAATATTAGTAATCACATAAGCTTCCTATCCTGAACATATAAGAGTATTAAAATGCTCTTAGAAACAGTTACGCATATTTGTCTTTAATAATTCCTCGAAAAATGGCTCGAAAATGATTTATGTGGCTGGTTAACCACCAACACCCCGGAATTTACTTGTACCCTTAATAGGTAATATTGCTAATCACATAAGCTTCCTATCCTGAAAATATAAAAGGATCAAAATGCTCCTAGAAAAAGTTACGCATATTTGTCTTTAATAATTCCTCGAAAAATGGCTCGAAAATGTTTATGTGGCTGGTTAACCACCAACACCCCTGAATTTACTTGTACCCTTAATATATAATATTACTAATCACATAAGCATCCTATCCTGAAAATATAAAAGTATCCAAATGCTCCTAGAAAAAGTTACGCATATTTGTCTTTAATAATTCCTCGAAAAATGGCTCGAAAATGTTTTATGTGGCTGATGGTTAACAACCAACACCCCTGAATTTACTTGTACCCTTAATATATAATATTACTAATCGCATAAGCATCCTATCCTAAAAATATAAAAGTACCAAAATGCTCCTAGAAAAAGTTACGCATATTTGTCTTTAATAATTCTTCGAAAAATGGCTCGAAAATGATTTATGTGGCTGGATAACCACCAACACCCCTGAATTTACTTGTACCCTTAATATATAATATTACTAGTCGCGTAAGTTTAATATCCTAAAAATATAAAAGTACCAAAATGCTCCTAGAAAAAGTTACGCATATTTGTCTTTAATAATTCTTCGAAAAATGGCTCGAAAATGTTTTATGTGGCTGGTTAACCACCAACACCCCTGAATTTACTTGTACCCTTAATATATAATATTACTAGTCGCGTAAGTTTAATATCCTAAAAATATAAAAGTATCAAAATGCTCCTAGAAAAAGTTACGCATATTTGTCTTTAATAATTCCTCGAAAAATGGCTCGAAAATGTTTTATGTGGCTGATGGTTAACAACCAACACCCCTGAATTTACTTGTACCCTTAATATATAATATTACTAATCGCATAAGCATCCTATCCTAAAAATATAAAAGTACCAAAATGCTCCTAGAAAAAGTTACGCATATTTGTCTTTAATAATTCTTCGAAAAATGGCTCGAAAATGATTTATGTGGCTGGATAACCACCAACACCCCTGAATTTACTTGTACCCTTAATATATAATATTACTAGTCGCGTAAGTTTCCTATCCTAAAAATATAAAAGTACCAAAATGCTCCTAGAAAAAGTTACGCATATTTGTCTTTAATAATTCCTCGAAAAATGGCTCGAAAATGTTTTATGTGGCTGGTTAACTACCAACACCCCTGAAATTACTTGTACCCTTAATATATAATATTACTAATCACATAAGCTTCTTATCCTGAAAATATAAAAGTATCAAAATGCTCCGAGAAAAAGTTACGCATATTTGCCTTTAATAATTCCTCGAAAAATGGCTCGAAAATATTTTATGTGGCTGGTTAACCACCAACACCCCTGAATTTACTTGTACCCTTAATATGTAATATTGCTAATCACATAAGCTTCCTATCCTAAAAATATAAAAGTACCAAAATGCTCCTAGAAAAAGTTACTCATATTTGTCTTTAATAATTCCTCGAAAAATGGCTCGAAAATATTTTATGTGGCTGGTTAACCACCAACACCCCTGAATTTACTTGTACCCTTAATATATAATATTACTAATCACATAAGCTTCCTATCCTGAAAATATAAAAGTATCAAAATGCTCCTAGAAAAAGTTACGCATATTTGTCTTTAATAATTCCTCGAAAAATGGCTCGAAAATGTTTTATGTGGCTGGTTAACCACCAACACCCCTGAATTTACTTGTACCCTTAATATATAATATTACTAATCGCATAAGCATCCTATACTAAAAATATAAAAGTACCAAAATGCTCCTAGAAAAAGTTACGCATATTTGTCTTTAATAATTCCTCGAAAAATGGCTCGAAAATGATTTATGTGGCTGGATAACCACCAACACCCCTGAATTTACTTGTACCCTTAATATATAATATTACTAATCGCGTAAGTTTCCTATCCTAAAAATATAAAAGTACCAAAATGCTCCTAGAAAAAGTTACGCATATTTGTCTTTAATAATTCCTTGAAAAATGGCTCGAAAATCTTTTATGTGGCTGGTTAACCACCAACACCCCTGAATTTACTTGTACCCTTAATATATAATATTACTAATCACATAAGCTTCCTATCGTGAAAATATAAAAGTATCAAAATGCTCCGAGAAAAAGTTACGCATATTTGCCTTTAATAATTCTTCGAAAAATGGCTCGAAAATGTTTATGTGGATGGTTAACCACCAACAGCCCTGAATTTAATTGTACCCTTAATATGTAATATTACTAATCACATAAGCTTCCTATCCTGAAAATATAAAAGTATTAAAATACTCCTAGAAACAGTTACGCATATTTGTCTGTAATAATTCATCGAAAAATGGCTCCAAAATGTTTATATGGCTGGTTAACCACCAACAGCCCTGAATTTACTTGTACCCTTAATATATAATATTACTAATTGCGAAAGTTTCTTATCCTAAAAATATAAAAGTGCCAAAATGCTCCTAGAAAAAGTTACGCATATTTGTCTCTAATAATTCCTCGAAAAATGGCTCGAAAATGTTTTATGTGATTGGTTAACCACCAACACCCCTGAATTTAATTGTACCCTTAATATATAATATTACTTATCACATAAGCTTCCTATCCTGAAAATATATAAGTATCAAAATGCCCCTAGAAAAAGTTACGCATATTTGTCTTTAATAATTCCTCGAAAAATGGCTCGAAAATGTTTTATGTGGCTGGTTAACCACCAACACCCCTGAATTTACTTGTACCCTTAATATGTAATATTGCTAATCACATAAGCTTCCTATCCTAAAAATATAAAAGTACCAACATGCTCCTAGAAAAAGTTACTCATATTTGTCTTTAATAATTCCTCGAAAAATGGATCGAAAATGATTTATGTGGCTGGATAACCACCAACACCCCTGAATTTACTTGTACCCTTAATATATAATATTACTAATCGCATACGCTTCCTATCCTAAAAATATAAAAGTATCAAAATGCTCCTAGAAAAAGTTACCCATATTTGTCTTTAATAATTCCTCGAAAAATGGCTCGAAAATATTTTATGTGGCTGGTTAACCACCAACACCCCTGAATTTACTTGTACCCTTAATATATAATATTACTAATCACATAAGCTTCCTATCCTGAAAATATAAAAGTATCAAAATGCTCCTAGAAAAAGTTACGCATATTTGTCTTTAATAATTCCTCGAAAAATGGCTCGAAAATGTTTTATGTGGCTGGTTAACCACCAACACCCCTGAATTTACTTGTACCCTTAATAGGTAATATTGCTAATCACATAAGCTTCCTATCCTGAAAATATAAAAGTATCAAAATGCTCCTAGAAAAAGTTACGCATATTTGTCTTTATTAATTCCTCGAAAAATGGCTCGAAAATGTTTTATGTGGCTTGTTAACCACCATCACCCCTAAATTTACTTGTACCCTTAATATATAATATTACTAATCGCATAAGCATCCTATCCTAAAAATATAAAAGTACCAAAATGCTCCTAGAAAAAGTTACGCATATTTGTCTTTAATAATTCCTCGAAAAATGGCTCGAAAATGATTTATGTGGCTGGATAACCACCAACACCCCTGAATTTACTTGTACCCTTAATATATATTATTACTAATCGCATAAGTTTCCTATCCTAAAAATATAAAAGTACCAAAATGCTCCTAGAAAAAGTTACGCATATTTGTCTTTAATAATTCCTCGAAAAATGGCTCGAAAATGTTTTATGTGGCTGGTTAACCACCAACACCCCTGAATTTACTTGTACCCTTAATATATAATATTACTAATCACATAAGCTTCCTATCCTGAAAATATAAAAGTATCAAAATGCTCCTAGAAAAAGTTACGCATATTTGTCTTTATTAATTCCTCGAAAAATGGCTCGAAAATGTTTTATGTGGCTGATGGTTATCCACCAACACCCCTGAATTTACTTGTACCCTCAATATATAATATTACTAATCGCATAAGCATCCTATCCTAAAAATATAAAAGTACCAAAATGCTCCTAGAAAAAGTTACGCATATTTGTCTTTAATAATTCCTCGAAAAATGGCTCGAAAATGTTTTATGTGTCTGTTGGTTAACCACCAATACCCCTGAAGTTACTTGTACCCTGAAAATATAAAAGTATCAAAATGCTCCTAGAAAAAGTTTCGCATATTTGTCTTTAATAATTCCTCGAAAAATGTCTCGAAAATGTTTATGTGGCTGGTTAACCACCAACACTCCTGAATTTACTTGTACCCTTAATATATAATATTATTAATCACATAAGCTTCCTATCCTTAATATATAATATTATTAATCACATAAGCTTCCTATCCTGAAAATATAAAAGTATCAAAATGCTCCTAGAAAAAGTTTCGCATATTTGTCTTTAATAATTCCTCGAAAAATGGCTCGAAAATGTTTATGTGGCTGGTTAACCACCAACACTCCTGAATTTACTTGTACCCTTAATATATAATATTATTAATCACATAAGCTTCCTATCCTTAATATATAATATTATTAATCACATAAGCTTCCTATCCTGAAAATATAAAAGTATCAAAATGCTCCTAGAAAAAGTTTCGCATATTTGTCTTTAATAATTCCTCGAAAAATGGCTCGAAAATGTTTATGTGGCTGGTTAACCACCAACACTCCTGAAGTTACTTGTACCCTTAATATATAATATTATTAATCACATAAGCTTCCTATCCTGAAAATATAAAAGTATCAAAATGCTCCTAGAAAAAGTTTCGCATATTTGTCTTTAATAATTCCTCGAAAAATGGCTCGAAAATGTTTATGTGGCTGGTTAACCACCAACACTCCTGAATTTACTTGTACCCTTAATATATAATATTATTAATCACATAAGCTTCCTATCCTGAAAATATAAAAGTATCAAAATGCTCCTAGAAAAAGTTTCGCGTATTTGTCTTTAATAATTCCTCGAAAAATGGCTCGAAAATGTTTATGTGGCTGGTTAACCACCAACACTCCTGAATTTACTTGTACCCTTAATATATAATATTATTAATCACATAAGCTTCCTATCCTGAAAATATAAAAGTATCAAAATGCTCCTAGAAAAAGTTTCGCATATTTGTCTTTAATAATTCCTCGAAAAATGGCTCGAAAATGTTTATGTGGCTGGTTAACCACCAACACTCCTGAATTTACTTGTACCCTTAATATATAATATTATTAATCACATAAGCTTCCTATCCTGAAAATATAAAAGTATCAAAATGCTCCTAGAAAAAGTTTCGCATATTTGTCTTTAATAATTCCTCGAAAAATGGCTCGAAAATGTTTATGTGGCTGGTTAACCACCAACACTCCTGAATTTACTTGTACCCTTAATATATAATATTATTAATCACATAAGCTTCCTATCCTGAAAATATAAAAGTATCAAAATGCTCCTAGAAAAAGTTTCGCATATTTGTCTTTAATAATTCCTCGAAAAATGGCTCGAAAATGTTTATGTGGCTGGTTAACCACCAACACTCCTGAAGTTACTTGTACCCTTAATATATAATATTATTAATCACATAAGCTTCCTATCCTGAAAATATAAAAGTATCAAAATGCTCCTAGAAAAAGTTTCGCATATTTGTCTTTAATAATTCCTCGAAAAATGGCTCGAAAATGTTTATGTGGCTGGTTAACCACCAACACTCCTGAATTTACTTGTACCCTTAATATATAATATTATTAATCACATAAGCTTCCTATCCTGAAAATATAAAAGTATCAAAATGCTCCTAGAAAAAGTTTCGCATATTCGTCTTTAATAATTCCTCGAAAAATGGCTCGAAAATGTTTATGTGGCTGGTTAACCACCAACACTCCTGAATTTACTTGTACCCTTAATATATAATATTATTAATCACATAAGCTTCCTATCCTGAAAATATAAAAGTATCAAAATGCTCCTAGAAAAAGTTTCGCATATTTGTCTTTAATAATTCCTCGAAAAATGGCTCGAAAATGTTTATGTGGCTGGTTAACCACCAACACTCCTGAATTTACTTGTACCCTTAATATATAATATTATTAATCACATAAGCTTCCTATCCTTAATTATAATATTATTAATCACATAAGCTTCCTATCCTGAAAATATAAAAGTATCAAAATGCTCCTAGAAAAAGTTTCGCATATTTGTCTTTAATAATTCCTCGAAAAATGGCTCGAAAATGTTTATGTGGCTGGTTAACCACCAACACTCCTGAATTTACTTGTACCCTTAATATATAATATTATTAATCACATAAGCTTCCTATCCTGAAAATATAAAAGTATCAAAATGCTCCTAGAAAAAGTTTTGCATATTTGTCTTTAATAATTCCTCGAAAAATGGCTCGAAAATGTTTATGTGGCTGGTTAACCACCAACACTCCTGAATTTACTTGTACCCTTAATATATAATATTATTAATCACATAAGCTTCCTATCCTGAAAATATAAAAGTATCAAAATGCTCCTAGAAAAAGTTTCGCATATTTGTCTTTAATAATTCCTCGAAAAATGGCTCGAAAATGTTTATGTGGCTGGTTAACCACCAACACTCCTGAATTTACTTGTACCCTTAATATATAATATTATTAATCACATAAGCTTCCTATCCTTAATTATAATATTATTAATCACATAAGCTTCCTATCCTGAAAATATAAAAGTATCAAAATGCTCCTAGAAAAAGTTTCGCATATTTGTCTTTAATAATTCCTCGAAAAATGGCTCGAAAATGTTTATGTGGCTGGTTAACCACCAACACTCCTGAATTTACTTGTACCCTTAATATATAATATTATTAATCACATAAGCTTCCTATCCTTAATTATAATATTATTAATCACATAAGCTTCCTATCCTGAAAATATAAAAGTATCAAAATGCTCCTAGAAAAAGTTTCGCATATTTGTCTTTAATAATTCCTCGAAAAATGGCTCGAAAATGTTTATGTGGCTGGTTAACCACCAACACTCCTGAATTTACTTGTACCCTTAATATATAATATTATTAATCACATAAGCTTCCTATCCTGAAAATATAAAAGTATCAAAATGCTCCTAGAAAAAGTTTCGCATATTTGTCTTTAATAATTCCTCGAAAAATGGCTCGAAAATGTTTATGTGGCTGGTTAACCACCAACACTCCTGAATTTACTTGTACCCTTAATATATAATATTATTAATCACATAAGCTTCCTATCCTGAAAATATAAAAGTATCAAAATGCTCCTAGAAAAAGTTTCGCATATTTGTCTTTAATAATTCCTCGAAAAATGGCTCGAAAATGTTTATGTGGCTGGTTAACCACCAACACTCCTGAATTTACTTGTACCCTTAATATATAATATTATTAATCACATAAGCTTCCTATCCTGAAAATATAAAAGTATCAAAATGCTCCTAGAAAAAGTTTCGCATATTTGTCTTTAATAATTCCTCGAAAAATGGCTCGAAAATGTTTATGTGGCTGGTTAACCACCAACACTCCTGAATTTACTTGTACCCTTAATATATAATATTATTAATCACATAAGCTTCCTATCCTGAAAATATAAAAGTATCAAAATGCTCCTAGAAAAAGTTTCGCATATTTGTCTTTAATAATTCCTCGAAAAATGGCTCGAAAATGTTTATGTGGCTGGTTAACCACCAACACTCCTGAATTTACTTGTACCCTTAATATATAATATTATTAATCACATAAGCTTCCTATCCTTAATATATAATATTATTAATCACATAAGCTTCCTATCCTTAATATATAATATTATTAATCACATAAGCTTCCTATCCTGAAAATATAAAAGTATCAAAATGCTCCTAGAAAAAGTTTCGCATATTTGTCTTTAATAATTCCTCGAAAAATGGCTCGAAAATGTTTATGTGGCTGGTTAACCACCAACACTCCTGAATTTACTTGTACCCTTAATATATAATATTATTAATCACATAAGCTTCCTATCCTGAAAATATAAAAGTATCAAAATGCTCCTAGAAAAAGTTTCGCATATTTGTCTTTAATAATTCCTCGAAAAATGGCTCGAAAATGTTTATGTGGCTGGTTAACCACCAACACTCCTGAATTTACTTGTACCCTTAATATATAATATTATTAATCACATAAGCTTCCTATCCTGAAAATATAAAAGTATCAAAATGCTCCTAGAAAAAGTTTCGCATATTTGTCTTTAATAATTCCTCGAAAAATGGCTCGAAAATGTTTATGTGGCTGGTTAACCACCAACACTCCTGAATTTACTTGTACCCTTAATATATAATATTATTAATCACATAAGCTTCCTATCCTGAAAATATAAAAGTATCAAAATGCTCCTAGAAAAAGTTTCGCATATTTGTCTTTAATAATTCCTCGAAAAATGGCTCGAAAATGTTTATGTGGCTGGTTAACCACCAACACTCCTGAATTTACTTGTACCCTTAATATATAATATTATTAATCACATAAGCTTCCTATCCTTAATTATAATATTATTAATCACATAAGCTTCCTATCCTGAAAATATAAAAGTATCAAAATGCTCCTAGAAAAAGTTTCGCATATTTGTCTTTAATAATTCCTCGAAAAATGGCTCGAAAATGTTTATGTGGCTGGTTAACCACCAACACTCCTGAATTTACTTGTACCCTTAATATATAATATTATTAATCACATAAGCTTCCTATCCTTAATTATAATATTATTAATCACATAAGCTTCCTATCCTGAAAATATAAAAGTATCAAAATGCTCCTAGAAAAAGTTTCGCATATTTGTCTTTAATAATTCCTCGAAAAATGGCTCGAAAATGTTTATGTGGCTGGTTAACCACCAACACTCCTGAATTTACTTGTACCCTTAATATATAATATTATTAATCACATAACCTTCCTATCCTTAATTATAATATTATTAATCACATAAGCTTCCTATCCTGAAAATATAAAAGTATCAAAATGCTCCTAGAAAAAGTTTCGCATATTTGTCTTTAATAATTCCTCGAAAAATGGCTCGAAAATGTTTATGTGGCTGGTTAACCACCAACACTCCTGAATTTACTTGTACCCTTAATATATAATATTATTAATCACATAAGCTTCCTATCCTTAATTATAATATTATTAATCACATAAGCTTCCTATCCTGAAAATATAAAAGTATCAAAATGCTCCTAGAAAAAGTTTCGCATATTTGTCTTTAATAATTCCTCGAAAAATGGCTCGAAAATGTTTATGTGGCTGGTTAACCACCAACACTCCTGAATTTACTTGTACCCTTAATATATAATATTATTAATCACATAAGCTTCCTATCCTTAATTATAATATTATTAATCACATAAGCTTCCTATCCTGAAAATATAAAAGTATCAAAATGCTCCTAGAAAAAGTTTCGCATATTTGTCTTTAATAATTCCTCGAAAAATGGCTCGAAAATGTTTATGTGGCTGGTTAACCACCAACACTCCTGAATTTACTTGTACCCTTAATATATAATATTATTAATCACATAAGCTTCCTATCCTTAATTATAATATTATTAATCACATAAGCTTCCTATCCTGAAAATATAAAAGTATCAAAATGCTCCTAGAAAAAGTTTTGCATATTTGTCTTTAATAATTCCTCGAAAAATGGCTCGAAAATGTTTATGTGGCTGGTTAACCACCAACACTCCTGAATTTACTTGTACCCTTAATATATAATATTATTAATCACATAAGCTTCCTATCCTGAAAATATAAAAGTATCAAAATGCTCCTAGAAAAAGTTTCGCATATTTGTCTTTAATAATTCCTCGAAAAATGGCTCGAAAATGTTTATGTGGCTGGTTAACCACCAACACTCCTGAATTTACTTGTACCCTTAATATATAATATTATTAATCACATAAGCTTCCTATCCTTAATTATAATATTATTAATCACATAAGCTTCCTATCCTGAAAATATAAAAGTATCAAAATGCTCCTAGAAAAAGTTTTGCATATTTGTCTTTAATAATTCCTCGAAAAATGGCTCGAAAATGTTTATGTGGCTGGTTAACCACCAACACTCCTGAATTTACTTGTACCCTTAATATATAATATTATTAATCACATAAGCTTCCTATCCTGAAAATATAAAAGTATCAAAATGCTCCTAGAAAAAGTTTCGCATATTTGTCTTTAATAATTCCTCGAAAAATGGCTCGAAAATGTTTATGTGGCTGGTTAACCACCAACACTCCTGAATTTACTTGTACCCTTAATATATAATATTATTAATCACATAAGCTTCCTATCCTGAAAATATAAAAGTATCAAAATGCTCCTAGAAAAAGTTTCGCATATTTGTCTTTAATAATTTATCGAAAAATGGCTCGAAAATGTTTATGTGGCTGGTTAACCACCAACACTCCTGAATTTACTTGTACCCTTAATATATAATATTATTAATCACATAAGCTTCCTATCCTTAATATATAATATTATTAATCACATAAGCTTCCTATCCTGAAAATATAAAAGTATCAAAATGCTCCTAGAAAAAGTTTCGCATATTTGTCTTTAATAATTCCTCGAAAAATGGCTCGAAAATGTTTATGTGGCTGGTTAACCACCAACACTCCTGAATTTACTTGTACCCTTAATATATAATATTATTAATCACATAAGCTTCCTATCCTTAATATATAATATTATTAATCACATAAGCTTCCTATCCTGAAAATATAAAAGTATCAAAATGCTCCTAGAAAAAGTTTCGCATATTTGTCTTTAATAATTCCTCGAAAAATGGCTCGAAAATGTTTATGTGGCTGGTTAACCACCAACACTCCTGAATTTACTTGTACCCCTAATATATAATATTATTAATCACATAAGCTTCCTATCCTTAATATATAATATTATTAATCACATAAGCTTCCTATCCTGAAAATATAAAAGTATCAAAATGCTCCTAGAAAAAGTTTCGCATATTTGTCTTTAATAATTCCTCGAAAAATGGCTCGAAAATGTTTATGTGGCTGGTTAACCACCAACACTCCTGAATTTACTTGTACCCTTAATATATAATATTATTAATCACATAAGCTTCCTATCCTGAAAATATAAAAGTATCAAAATGCTCCTAGAAAAAGTTTCGCATATTTGTCTTTAATAATTCCTCGAAAAATGGCTCGAAAATGTTTATGTGGCTGGTTAACCACCAACACTCCTGAATTTACTTGTACCCTTAATATATAATATTATTAATCACATAAGCTTCCTATCCTGAAAATATAAAAGTATCAAAATGCTCCTAGAAAAAGTTTCGCATATTTGTCTTTAATAATTTATCGAAAAATGGCTCGAAAATGTTTATGTGGCTGGTTAACCACCAACACTCCTGAATTTACTTGTACCCTTAATATATAATATTATTAATCACATAAGCTTCCTATCCTTAATATATAATATTATTAATCACATAAGCTTCCTATCCTGAAAATATAAAAGTATCAAAATGCTCCTAGAAAAAGTTTCGCATATTTGTCTTTAATAATTCCTCGAAAAATGGCTCGAAAATGTTTATGTGGCTGGTTAACCACCAACACTCCTGAATTTACTTGTACCCTTAATATATAATATTATTAATCACATAAGCTTCCTATCCTTAATATATAATATTATTAATCACATAAGCTTCCTATCCTGAAAATATAAAAGTATCAAAATGCTCCTAGAAAAAGTTTCGCATATTTGTCTTTAATAATTCCTCGAAAAATGGCTCGAAAATGTTTATGTGGCTGGTTAACCACCAACACTCCTGAATTTACTTGTACCCCTAATATATAATATTATTAATCACATAAGCTTCCTATCCTTAATATATAATATTATTAATCACATAAGCTTCCTATCCTGAAAATATAAAAGTATCAAAATGCTCCTAGAAAAAGTTTCGCATATTTGTCTTTAATAATTCCTCGAAAAATGGCTCGAAAATGTTTATGTGGCTGGTTAACCACCAACACTCCTGAATTTACTTGTACCCTTAATATATAATATTATTAATCACATAAGCTTCCTATCCTGAAAATATAAAAGTATCAAAATGCTCCTAGAAAAAGTTTCGCATATTTGTCTTTAATAATTCCTCGAAAAATGGCTCGAAAATGTTTATGTGGCTGGTTAACCACCA